>CM075855.1:87673890-89021018 GCA_037975125.1 Latrodectus hesperus | reverse complement strand
TTCAAAATAAAATAAAATATTTCGATTTTTTTAATGATTTTAAGGATATTTTTTAGGTACATTAACTTTAAAATGGAATAAAAATCTTTAAAAGTCGGATACATGAAGCATTTATAAAATCACATTTTTTTTAAGCAAAAGTGGGAAATTAGTTGTATTTTATGTAACCTATAAAATATCATTTTTACATATTAAAATATGCAAATTTAATATATTTTCTGATTTAGAGATGCATTGAAGAGAAATTATTATACAATTTTCCTAAGCAGATCTTTAAGTTTTAAAATGGGAAATGGTATAGATACAAATTAAAATAAACAAATGTGACTCAATTTGTGACCATCTTCCTGCAGTAAAATATTAAATTTGGTAACTACATAAAGTACTAATTTGGCATTTACGTAAAATGATCTTATATTAATTCCAAAACTTTATTTCTGAAGGCGCATTGCTTTGGTTATCAACATTTTGATTTCAAAATTATTACTGTAAGAAAGAAATTGATAACAGATTCGCATTACAAATTATTATATTACATAACATCTCAGTTTGATTGAATTTCTCCATTTTCTTTCTCATATTACAAATGAACTCCACATTTATATTACAATTCTTATACATCAATCACAATAGCTTCTTTTACAAATAATATTAATTATAAACTATAAATTATTTTTTCTGTTAAAATAACTATACATTGGATTTATATAAAAATCCGATATTTTATGTTTATGGATTTCTTAATTAATCTAACTCTTAGTATATTTTAAATATATTTTACAGTGTGAAGACATCTGTTACAACTATATTGAAATATTTTCTCTTTAAATATTGTATATATGAGGTAGCTAATTGCATGCTGATTTTTTGCAGTTAGAACTCATTTATTTTTTATACTTTGTGTTGGCCATTCGACAAAAATATGTGTCGGTCAATCACAAAGATTCTAAAACATCTTATAACAAGCTACTTGAATTTCTTTATTAAAAATTGAGGTAGAATACATGGTTTACAAAAGGGTAGATGTGGTCTCATGCACAGAAAACGCTTTGCTGAAAGACCTCCTCGAAAAACCGGTCCTGGTGTTTCCGGTGGTGAGAAGACCTGATAGGGGGAATATTCTTTAGCCCCTCGAGCTTCCAAGGACACAGGTGGCAAGCAGAGAGAGAAGGAAGGAACGGTCTCTGGGTGAGCGAGTTAGTGTGGCCTGTTTTGTTTGAAATATTTTATTATGTGTATTGCCCTTTTGTAAAATAGGGAATACAAAGTAATCAAGAAGAGTTTGTAAAATAAATAAACGTGGATATTATATATATGCAGCTTAAAGGTGTCTGAAGTTTTTACCCATAGATATAATCACCGGTCTAAGTTTATTTATGTGCTTTATGGAACAAAAAGTTATAGGTTTTAAAGCGGACCACTATACATTGTCAAAGTACCCATTGAGTATATTTTTTGAAAAAATTAATAATAAAGCAGCGCTTTTCAATGCCAAAAATCTCCGGTGCAAATCACGTTCCCATTGACAATTTGAAGATAAAAATCTCACTTCTGTTTTTTAAATGTGCATATGTCTTTTGAGGAGGAAATATTACTCCTGTAAGCCAATTTTTGTTGTTCAATTGAAACAAATCTGAAACTTTCAATCGTGGAAATAATATTAAAATTAAGTAATTTCCTTTTAAATTTTTCGATGATTTTATTTATATAAATTTATTTGAAATGTTATTAAAATAACAATTTTTATAAATGGATGTATAAGTGTATTCATATTAAAAACAAAATTGCAACATAAGTCAATATATCATTATTAAAACTCATATTAATCATTCTTAACTATGGAATTAAAATATCTTCTACAATAAGGTTGGGTAGAATTTTTCTAAATATATATTACAAATTAAATTTTTAAATAAAATTTGAACACATACTGAAATATTAAAAACTAAAATACAAATGTCAAATAGAAGAAACATATCATATATTGTCCAAACACGATCTACATTTTTAAAATTGCCAAAAACGCGTTCAGAATTTCTATCAAATAGAGCTTCAACATTTACTCACTTATATGAGAATATACAAAATTTTATTACCAAAACATGACAACGATCTTTTTGAATAATATAGATATTTTATTGGTTTTATTTTAATTATATATTTCAATTTAAAATTATACTAGGAAAAGTAATAAAAATATATATATATATATATACTTTTATCTTTCAACATATATTTATAAGATATATTATTTTCATAAATGAAAACTTCTGGAATGTTATTTAATTGCTTTAATCTTATATGATCTAAATATAAATGACTGCTATTCTTGATATTTATATATTAAAGAGACTCATAAAATATTAATAAATGTATTAAAATATCTTCAGTAAAAGATCTAATTTTAAGAATTTGTACTTGTACAAGTTATTAGTATTTTATTAATAACGTAATAACAATATATATGTATATCTACCAATATATATATCTGTCTATCTATCTATCTATCTATCTATCATATATCTATATATATATATATATCCATATATATATATATATATATATATATATATAGATATATATATATATATATATATATATATATATATATATATATATATATATATATATATATATATATATATATATATATATATATATATATATATATATATATATACATATATATATATATATACATACGTGTCCATAAATTAAGGATATTGCAAGTTCAGGCAAAGAAAGAAACAGACGCAAAGCAAATGTGATATATTTGTAAAGTCTATTTATTAAACAAAAGGTAAAGAGCAAACACCATGCTATATGTTTCACTTCATTGATAATAATTGCAATTTTTACTCCCTGGAGCAAATTTCAATTTTGTAACTATTTGTAATAGGGTCCAACTTAAAAGATAGAATAGTTTTTATCTCTTAATTATTGATCTCAAAATTTTTTTACGACATTAGTGTTTATTTATTGGTTAGTTATGTAAGTTCCTACTAGATGGCGGTTTAGCATCTAAGTTGCACAGGTATTCGGCAGATGGTGATGTGTTTATTTTTCTAGATTTTACCATCTTCGAGAAATTTAACTTGCGCGCGCAAGCGCGTTATTAATTATAGAATTTACATATATTTTCATGATGTATAATCAAACTATAACAATTTTTCGTGAATCATTTTCATAATTATACTTTGTATTGTGTTATTATTGTGCGGTGTTCAGTTTGAATATTTTTAATATTATAAATAGTAAAATAAAATTTTATTTATTACTGTTTTTCTCTACTAATTTTCATACCACATCGAAAACATGTAAGTATTTCTTGATAGCCTTTAATTTTCATTTTATATTTTGATAATTATAATTTTTTCAGCAGTACATTTTGATCTAATTTATTTATTCAAATGATAAATTCTTTTAATTTGTCTTTATTTCAGTATAATGCCTCGGAAAAATTTTTTAGTTTTAATAATTTAAAATTGAAAAAATAATACTTCTTTGTCAATGTTATCTACCTCATTTATAACAATTTATTTTTAGATGTTTTTAATTTATATAATATATTTTATGAGTAAGTCACTGATTACAAACTATAATTTAATATAAGATGAATAAAATGTAAATTCAGAAAGTATATGTTCATTTGTGCTTAATTTCAAAATTTCGATACTTTACCTATTACTATTAAATTTTGGTGAAACGTTTTATTTGTAATCTCCTATGAATGAACCTATTCTAAATTTTTTTAGAAAATATTAATTTGATTGAACCCAAGAATTAGTAAAAAATTGATTCAATGTATTTTAATTACTCAAATTACTCAGCCACTGCAACGCGTGGCTGGGTCAGCTTGTATATATATATATATATATATATATATATATATATATATATATATATATATATATATATATATATATATATATATATATATATATATATATATATATATATATATATATATATATATATATATATATATATATATATATATATATATATATATATATATATATACATATAGTTAATAATATATTTTATAAAATACAATGAATATAATAAAACAAAATACAATGAAAAATGTCAAAAGGAAAATAGTACATTGAAAATATTAAATGCCAAATGTAGAATATTAAATGGAAAACAATATATTGAAAATATTAAATAGAAAATAATACATTAAAAAATACATTGAATCGAATTACATTGAAAATACTTGAAAGAAATTTTAAATAAAATTAATAAGAAACTAATTTTGACGTTTTTCATTGTATTTTGTTTCATTATATTCATTGTATTTTATAAAATATACAATTAACTATATCTTAGTAATGCTATCTTAGATGCTTTTGCGCTAAATGTATTGCTAAACTTAAATATTTTATATATTCTTGTGCTTTTAGTTCTATATCTAACTTTGCATTTATATTTATGTATATATATATATATATATATATATATATATATATATATATATATATATATATATATATACACGAGGGTAAGTTGAAAAATAAGTTTCCCCTGTCGACTGTGGTCAGAGTTGTGTATGAAAGTCAAAAAATAGAATGAGACATTAAAGATATGACATATCTTTATTTTTCCACATAGGTAACAAGTACATTGAGACATTTGTCATATCGCTTAATAAGCTTCAAAAAGCCCTCCAGGAAAAAATCAGGGCTTTGCATATGGAAGAAGCATTGAACGGCTATTGGCGAAAGGCGACACAGCAGGAAAACCCGCAAGTCACCGATACACCATTGGGTAGAGGTCCGAAGATGGCAATGACTTTCTTTTCGGATTGTGATGGGGGATAAAACTTGGGTCCACCATTTCACGCCAAAATCGAAGACCGCATCTATGGAGTGGAAACATCCGTCATCACCTGTCCGAAAGAAGTTCAAGACAACTCCCTCTGCAGGTAAAGTGCTCCTCACTGTTTTCTGGGACGCCCAAGGAGTTTTGTTGCTGGACTTTTTGGAGGTTGGAACCATCAATTCTACGCGCTACTGTGACACCCTGTCGAAATTGAAAAAGTCGATTCGGAAAAAGCGGCCTAGCCTTCTCACATCTGGCGTTCTGCTGTTGGATGACAATGCCAGCATACATTCGGCGACCGCAATGCAAAACCATATTGCAATTCTTGGTTGCAATATGGTCTCCGCCATACAGTTCTGATCTCGCACCAAGCGACTTCCATCTGTTTCCGGCTATGAAGAAAAATCTCGGGGGTAGGCGCTTTGGAAGCAATACTGAAGTGAAACAAGCCATTCAACGCTTCTTCCATATGCAAAGCCCTGATTTTTTTCTGGGGGGCTTTTTGAAGCTTATTAAGCGATGTGACAAATGTCTCAATGTACTTGGTACCTATGTGTAAAAATAAAGGTATGTAATATCTTTAATGTCTCATTCTATTATTTGACTTTCATACACAACTCTGAATACAGTCGACAGGGGAAACTTATTTTTCAACTTACTCTCGTATATATATATATATATATATATATATATATATATATATATATATATATATATATATATATATATATATATATATATATATATATATATATATAGAGAGAGAGAGAGAGAGAGAGAGAGAGAGAGAGAGAAATGTTGATAAACTATATTATAAAATACTCTGGAAGTTTAGCGATTCATTAAGTGAAACAAAAAATCATTTCAAGTAATTTTAGATTAACTCAATACCTGGAAATTGAATAAATTTCAGGAAATTCAGGAATATCTGCAAAATATATTCAAAGAATTGTACTTAATGAAAATGCATTTTAATAACTAGGGTACACAGATAATAAGTTCAGCGAGGAATAATTTTTTTCTAAGATTTGAAATACCTCCGTGAATAAACAACAGAAATGACAATAGAAGACAAATGTTAGAAATGCTTGACGAATTTGACTGCACTTTTTCCCAGAAATCATGCGACGTCTTAGAGTGGAATTCTAGAAAAAAAATTTATATTGTGAGGAACATTAATAACGATGTTGAAATTTAAATTTGTAATCTATATATATAAAAATTTCGTGTCACGATGTATGTTCCCGATAAACTCCGAAACTACTGAACGGATTTTGATAAAATTTTGTAACCATTTATAATATGGTCCAACTTAAAAGATAGAATAGTTTTTATCTCTTAATTATTGATCTCAATATTTATTATACGACATTAGTGTTTATTTATTGGTTAGTTCTGTAAGTTCCTAATAGATGGCGGTTTAGCATCTAAGTTGCACACGTATTCGGCATATGGCCACGTGTTTATTTTTCTAGATTATACCATCTTCGAGAAAATTATCGTGCGCGCGCAAGCGCGTGGTTAAATATAGAATTTTCATATATTTTCATGATGTATAATGATACTATAACAACTTTTCGTGAATCATTTTCATAATTATATTTTGTATTGTGTTATAATTGTGCAGTATTCAGTTTGAATATTTTTAATATTATAAATAGTAAAATAAAATTTTATTTATTACTGTTTTTCTCTACTAATTTTCATACCACCTCGAAAATATGTAAGTATTTCTTGATAGCCTTTTATTATTTTTTATTTTTATTTTATAATTTGATAATTATTAATTTATTCAGCAGTACATTTTGATCTAATTTATTTATTCAAATGATAAATTATTTTAATTTTTTTTATTTCAGTATAATGCCGCGGAAAATTTTTTTAGTTTTAATATAATTTAAAATTAAAATAATAATAGTTCGATGTCAATGTTATCTACCTCATTTATAACAGTTTATTTTTAGATGTCTTTAATTTATATAGTATATTTTATAAGTAAGTCACTGATTACAAACTATAATTTAATATAAGATGAATAAAATGTAAATTCAGAAAGTATATGTTCATTTGTGCTTAATTTCAAAATTTCGATACTTTACCTATTACTATTAAATTTTGGTGAAACGTTTTATTTGTAATCTCCTATGAATGAACCTATTCTAAATTTTTTAGAAAATATTAATTTGATTGAACCCAAGAATTAGTAAAAAATTGATTCAATGTATTTTAAAAACTCAGCCACTGCAACGCGTGGCTGGGTCAGCTTGTATTAAATAAATTTATTTAAATAAAACCATTTTAATTTAAGCTTTAAAAATATTGTTTGAACTTAGGAAAGTCATTTTAAAATTTCGTGATTACTGTCTGAGATCTGCAACAATATTAGCTATCTTTGAAATATTAAAAGGGATAAAAAAGCACAAGTCCTACGAATTACTTTTTTTGCATGTGTTCTATAAAAAGTATAGAGTTGTAGATTCGGTCAATGCCATATTGCAAATAAAAAACTTTAAAAATAGTAATATTTTTATTGAAATCAATAAAATCTTAAAATGTATTTTCATTTCACTATGAACAATTTGCTTATAAACATTTATATTATGTTAGAACATTAAAATCAGTTTTTGTTTTTGTGCTAACTTAAAGATTCATTTTGACCTGATGTTTTCCACGTTTCAACGTGTTCAACTTATATTTAAAATTCAGCAGTTCTTCTCAACAAATTTATTTCATTTCATTTCCCGATAATAGCAGAAATATAACACACATATTAATATGCATTTGATGTTTCATTCTTCTAAGTGTGTATCAACCTTATTTTGATTTTGGATTGTTATAAATTATTTTAACTTATAAAATGTAAATATATTTACTAATTATAAGCTATTTTCCGTTGTGTTTTTAGTTGCTATTTATTAATCTTTCAATATAGCATTTAGCTTGAATGACATAAATGTTTAATTGAAAATGTGTCGTTTATAATTTTTGTCCTGAAATATTTAAGATATTCGCAATCAATAAATATAAATTTCTCCTATTCTGTACTACATATGCATTGTTCAAATAATTTTTCTAAATATTAATGAGGTAGCAGTTTGCAAATTTAATATAAAGATTTAACAAATATGTTAGTCAAAAATATTATTAAGTGTAATTTAATTTAATTGCATAAACAATTTTACTAATTTCATTGCTAGATTTATTTTGTAAATTGCCGATAAAATTATAAACAAAGAATTCCTACAAATTAATGGCAATATATTTCAAAAATGTTTTTAGTGACTGTAGATACAAATAGATACTAAATTACATACACACACATATTGCAGTCTTTTTATACGTATAAATAATATAATATTATGGCTTCTTTCAATTTTGACAGGTGTTTAGAAGCTGTTGATGTATTTCGATAAGACTTATCTGAATTTGTAATTATCAGATAAAAGAAATCTCTTGGTCGGATAACTCTTCCTTGGCTAATAAAAAGGAAGAACAGTAATTTCTTTCAATTTAGATCACAAACTTAAGTCAATGTCTAAGGTCACCACCATAAAAACTTTTACAGTTAAAGCAATATGACGTAATATTATGGGAAGATTATCCAGCAGAAAGCTTTGACAATTTCACCTTATACTGCAAAAGTGCTATAGATATGCATGTATTTTTATTTGTACACTAACATAATTTAAGTATGATTAGTTCAGAAAGACGTTTGAATTATTCTTTCAAATATAGACTCGGAAATTATTCTCACGTTTAAATACTTAACGTAAACCTATAGGATATTACATACACTGCATACAAATATTACATACACTGCAATATGTGTGTATGTAATATTTTTATCCGGCTAAAGACTCTCTCTCTCTCTCTCTCTCTCTCTCTCTCTATATATATATATATATATATATATATATATATATATATATATATATATATATATATATATATATATATATATATTAGTATATTGACTTACGTAAACATTGTTTACAGAAACCAATAAAATATTTAGTATTTATGTACCTTTACATGAGGATAAACACTCTTGGTGTCCGAAATATACATCGATTCTTAAAATATTCAAACCACTATTACACAATCTTCAGGCTATATTCTTTTTTAATGAATTCTATATCTATGAATTTCACTGCACATACAATCTATAGGAAACTTTTAATGACTATTTGGGTATGTGATAAGTTATGTTTGGTGTAAACATTGAATATTAATGAATTACTTTGCGAAATATATTCATATCGCAATAACAATTGCGTGATGTATATTTTTCAACACTGATATTAAATTATCAGAAATTGTTTTACGTTCATAAAACTAACATAAAAATGACGATAAGGGAATATGGTATATTTCATATACCATTTACGTAATAACATATTTGAGTCTAGAATAAAACTACAATATAAGGTTGTCAATAATTTTCCTTAAATATATGGCAGCCAATTTCAGCTGTTTTTATAATATTTTTAAAATTATATTTTCTTATATTATATTTTCTAAATAATATTTTATTTCATATTTTCACATGAATTATTTTATGAATAAAATATTTTTAACAAAAGAAATAGTTGAACTATTTCGTTTCATAGATCAATAAATAATTTGTTGGAAGATATATTTATTTTATAGATACGCGAAATAAATTTAAATCTATAAATAACTCATTATCCGTTTGTGATGTTTTGGTATTTGATCCCTGAGATATTTGTCAAATTTCTCTAAATTCTTATGAGAAATACAGTACTTCTATTATGACTTATTTTTTGATTCACATTGTCTTAAAAGTACCAATATTTTAATTCTATTAATACTTTGTCATAGATTCTTTTTAAAAGCATCGTATCTAATCCTTAGATCTGGCTCCCGGAGGGTGAAAATGCATTTATTATCACTTTATTTTTATCGCAACTTAAAGAACACCTGTAAAATTTTATCAACAAATGTTTTTTTTCTTTCGCATATTTAATTTTTTTAATAATTTTCTAAATTTAATTTTATGCACTATTACTGTGTAAAATAATTTATTTGAAACAAATTATTAATTTATAATTTGTAAAATATGTTTTACTTTGTCACATAATTATCAAGGGATTTATAAGCGATGATCAAATGAAAAGGTGCGAAACAATACGGTTGGTACAAATGTAGACTTTATTCAAAATATACACCATAGGTGTGAGCACAACGATCCCACTGATGAACAAGCCGCAGGATTCATTGTTCCCAGAATTCCTGTGGCCGTGACGAAATCCAGTCCATCTCAGCGTCCTTGAGTACGTCGTCCGAATTGAAGAGCTTCCCTTTCAACCAAACACATGGAAACAAGGGCGACATTTTAGGTCGGTCGGTTGATCCAACGTCTCCCACTTGAACTTGGCGGGTTCCATGTGTGTGATTCTGGAGACGCGTGGACGCTCGTTATCATAGAGCAGAACCACAACCTTCGTGAACAGCCCCTGTCGTTTGTTCTTGATAGACCTAAAGTAGGCGTCAGAGTGTCTCACAGTACACATCGAAGTTTATGGTTTTTCTGTGCTTGTGGTATTACACAGGTATCGGACCTTAAACGTCGAAAAAGACGATGAACCACATCTTTCCTGCTGACGGTATGGTTTTGAACATTTTAGGAGGAGGTAACGACGCATGCTTCTTCAACTAGTTTCTCAACTTCCGCTGTCAGAAATCGGATAATACTTCGCTGCTCCTCAATCGTCGAATATTAAAATCCGAACAACCACCTGTCCTCATACGGACTGCCGCATCATTTTAACGCCGCGTTTTATAAGAGTCTCTGTTCTCTCCTGCACACGCGGACGCCCGCACATGCCCCAATCCCTGTCAGAGACTCCAATCACATCCCGAGATGTCTCGCTACGTTCTCCCATGGCGGAATATCCAAATATTTAACTGTTACGTTTTTACGTCATTTCATATCTTTTCATTTGATCACCCCTTATATATTTTTTAATTATTAAAATTAGTCGTTTACCCTTTTATGCAAAAAAAATGTAAATTAATATTCTTAAGTTCTATATACTAATTTTTGTTAAAATTGCACTCTTTCTAAAAATAATCTGAACAAAGAATATAATTAATATTGCTACTTAAAATTTGTAGTAAGCTATTTATGTCAATTGGAAGATATTTTTCCTTTCATCTGAAGGCTAAACTGAGGGTAAACTAAAACAATCTTTCACGTTATTTTCCTAAATTTTATATTATTTGTAATTATTAACGTATATGAATTCCAGCATGATTCTTTAAACAAAGAAATACTTCATGAGGTCTCAGAGCGCAAATGTAAGCATTATTTTTAAACTAAAAGTATTCTGTTGCATTTTGCTTCATTGGTTATGATATTTTTAAATGTAAATTTATTGCATTTATATTTATATAAGTACATAGATTAATCCTAATATAGGATTTTTATAAGACAAATATATGCATAAAATATTGAATATTCAAATGTATGAAGCATATATGTTTTTTATGATGAAGAAACGGCGTGTGCTATAGTAATAGCTTTAAGAGATGAATAAAACCAATGTTACTTCATAAATGTAAATACGAAAAATGATATAAAAAATTCAAAATTATTTTGTGTAAATTATATAAGAAAAGAAACATGCGATATCATTGAGTTAGGAATAAAATGTACTTTAATAGTTACTAGTTGAAAATATAATCAAACAAATGTTAAATATAATGTGAAAAATGATTGTAATTAAACTTTTGATTTTAAATATATCGTTTACTGTAAGGTGAATACATTTGCTGTGTTTGAATTATGAATAAAATGCACTTTAATGCAGATTAGTTGAAAATATAGTTTAACAAACGTGGTATGACAAAAAATTGTTGAAGTTTTACTTTCGCTTTTAAATATATCATACTCTCTTCAATTTCTAAAAATGAATATTGTTGTTCTAATTTAAATAGATGTTTATTTAAAACAAGACTTTAAAAGTAATTTCTGTTAGTGTATAATGTAATATAAATGCAAAAATGTAGCATGACAAAAGACCAACTACTTCGCTTACAGAGGAACAACCAAGAGCAATTTCTATTTTGCTTAATTTCTATTCAATTCAATTTCTATTTATTCAAAACTTGTTTTACATCTTTCGTTGAAATGTAAAATATAACAAGTAATACAGTTAATGGCTATGGATTAAAAAAAGAAGACATTTAAAACTACATGATAAAATAAAAATACAATTGTATAATTTAAAGAGTTTTCAGTGGTGACGATAAGAAGAGTTCTTATATTTTCTTTCTGTCTAAAATTTAATTAATTTTAAATAATTAATGGAAATATTTTATCCTTTTTAAAAAAATAAAATATATAAAAGATTTAAGGATTATTTATGAAAAAAATTACTTTCAATGGTAATTTTATTGTTACTTTTACTAAATATTATGTACTTAACTGTGATCTATACTTCAGTGTTTCTTTACGGTAAATAAACTTGTGAATTCTTCAATGCTATGTATACTTTCAGTGTATGTCTTATTAAGAGGTTATTGATAAAAAGATTAAAATTTTAGTGTCAATCAAATCAAACTCTATAACAAAATATAATTTTTTCCTGTCTTTCACTTAAATCGACGTTATACAGTGAAAACAAAAAGTACTTGATATACTCATAAAAACAATATTGTCCTCACATATTGTTTTTTGTACAACAGCAAATCCTCATATTATACGAAATGTTTCCAGAGAAAGATAACATGCTTGCTTTTAGAAATTAAAAATACAAAATTAATATTTTGGCCATTTACTCTTGACAACACTGGTTGGTACGACCCTGATAACATCACCCTCAATATTTAGGTAACATATTTAGAATTCAGCATTCACTGAAACATTTCGAACTTAGATATTCCCGGGTAAAAACTTTCTATTGACTATATTCTAACAATTCTAAGGTTTTGAAGAAAAAATCTATAAAGCTTTATTTAAATGACATAGTGCAACTTATAACATTAAAGCATTTTACTAAGCTACAAACGCAGCATTTATTACTTTTAGCTTTCTGATTTCTAAGCATACAAGAGCACACTTATTTGAATAGCAATTAGCAGCCTTTTTTTATCCTGATGTCTTATTTTTAACTTGTTAATCAGGAAGTATAAATTTCATTTATGGGTCATTAATACTTTTCCTTTACCTTTGCTTCACATAAATTTTTGAATTTGTTCCTGAAATGCAAAAAGTAATAAGTCAATCTTTCTCTGTCAGACACTTTACAAATATATTCTTCGAAAAGACTTTTATGTGCAAAGGTAGAAGAAATACATATTACTGAGATTCGAGTTGCTTATATGATATGATATGATGCTACATGTATGGATTTTTGGAAGAACATATTTTAAGGTTATAGGGCGTTTTCTTTCACGGCTCCTTCAATGATGGAGATGGTAAAAAAATTAATGTGTTGCATGCCTATTAAAATTTTAATGATTTTCAAGTCTCCACAAATGTGCCATCTGAATGTAATGTTTTAAATTAACTTATGTATAGCACGTATAACTTTGTATGTACTTTTTGAACCTGTAGAATGTGCTACAAGGACAAATGAACAAAGCATTATTTACAAAGAAGAGCACTGATTTGAAATTACGTTTGATCGAGTCAACAAATAAGCACAGCTTATTTTTTACATTCATGTCTCAATTCCGAAAATAAGCCATTTATATCAGATCAATATGCTAAAAATTTCTTCTCCACAAAATAGTCTACAAAATGGCTGTGTCATCATCTATAAAGGACATTATTCCTCAACGTTTTCTCATAGATTTCAACTTAGAAATTTAGAAAAAATGTGGAAGATATTTAAGTTCCATATAAAATCTTATAGCATTGTCTGAATGATTTCATGGTGTGAATATGCCATCGATGTAATTACTTGAAAATCAAATTATTGATAGTTTTTATCAAACGTCTTTTTTTGGAATCAAAATTATGTTTATCTGTAATTGCAGGTTTAGAATTATCTTCAGATTAGTCTCATAGTAATAAACAAAACAGCGTTAAATATACAAAAATAATATGAATCTTAATGAGAGTTTATATAATTGTTTTAAATTATGGTTATAAAAAATACTTTTAAATTTGCAACAACGCAAAATTATTGGAGTAGTTTCGTCTGCATATGCTTATTTAAAATATTATAATTGCATAATTTCTTAAAAATATCTCTATTTTTAAATTGCAATTTTATTTCACGCTGCATCATTCTTACAAAAATCATTACCATTTTTGATCAATCGTAAATATCATTTGAAGTCAGTGTCACAATTTAATCAAAATCCTTCCGCAATTTATCTTCCACACTAATCTTCCAATCAAAATTTTGTGGGTCATCCCAACATTTACACTCATAATTTTGCACAATTTTCTAAGTAAATGTAAGGCTATATTTTTTAAACACATACAATCCCTTTTTGCACCACAGATGTGCAACGCAAAACTTAAAAAAATAAGTTGATTGGGGAATTAAATGTTGCATGTTTAAATAAAAGAGACAAAATCGAAATACAGCAGTCTATACTTCATGTATGTAGGTTCGCTCGTTGAACATTTCAAATCTTTCTGCAGGCATTATCTAGGTCCATCAAAGTTTGAGTATGAGAAAGTCAAGTGTTCAACATCTTGAAATATATTTTTGAACTTTCACATAAATTGTTTGATCTTAGATTGAAATGAAACAGATAATTGCAAATTTACACTGCATAAATTTATATATATATTCTATATATTTACACTATATACCAGATGAAAACTGAAAACCTAAAACTGATAGTGTAAAAAGACTTGGGATAGAATCCATGGTAAATAAAAGTAAATAAATTTTTGGTGAATTCAGCATTTCAAGATAAAATATATTCCTCCTTACACTTTACTAAATGCTTCCAAAAACTTTGTAATATTACTGTTAATACATATGGATACATTTAATGTATTTTAGGTAAGAAATTTACTCTTTTATTTCTATTGGAACGGTGATTAACACGCATATAAAAAAGAAGGTAGCAATTCTCATAATTTTACGCTAGCTGACAGTTGATAGTGTTTATATTGCTAATTTGTCCCTGCTGGTTCATAAAGTGTGAAGAAAATAGAGAGTCAGAATAAAATGAGGTGCCTTGAGGATACTGTCCCATTATTCTTAATCCATTTGATGGTAAGATAAATATACAGAAGATCTCTTTACAAAAACTGTACACACATTTGTTCTATATTACGTTTAAAATAATAAACATTAGAATGTCCTTTAAAAAAATCTAATTCATGGCCAAAACTGTTGCTAATTTTTCTGTAATTTGTAAATAAAACATCATATTAAATTTCATTTCAGTAGTTCCTTTTATTCTCAGAAATTTATAATGTCCAAAGTAGCTGGGCTAGGATGATCAGATAATATTTGTAAAATCGTACAAAATATCAGTTGCATTTGCCTTGAAAATGCTATTCCAATATTTAATTATGAAATCAATCACAAAATATTCGGCAAAAACAAAGTTATCCTCACAGTTTAAGAATCTATAACTACAAATAATACGAGGAAGAATTTACCATATAATCTTTTACAGATTTCTTATGTTAACTTTCTTAGCAAGCGTATGTCCCCAAACAGGATAACAGTACGAAATGAAAGGTACAATACACTGTTTGTAAGCCTGATTCTTGACATCGCATTTTACTACATAATTACTTTTGGCAATTCGATGAAAGTCATTATTTTTGTCATATTTGTTAAAAATGCCTTATATTTGTGCTTTTTCTCTTTGTTCTGTTTGCTTTGGTAAACTATAACACCAATACGCTTTAAACAATGATGCCAAAATATTCTAAAAATTCTATCGGAGAAACATGAAATATCAGAGGTGAAATACTTTGTTCATCAAACTTTCCGTGGAAAATGCCATAGTTTTATCTTTTGCAGACATGAAATAAAACATACAACCTCTTATGACAATATAAAAATATTATTGTGTCTTTTTTGGAAAGTTAAAAGAAAAACATCTTTAAACACGAAATCTTAACACCTTTAATACATCTTTAAAAAAGAAAAACAACTTTAAAAAACTTTTGAATTATCTTAAAAGATCATTTATTGTAACGTTTCAAAGAGTAGTTTCAGATACAAATCCTTGAAGACGCTTTTTTTCCAGGGAATAAGCTTGAACTTCACATTGAAAGGGAATTTCATTAGTTCTCTCGTTCAGGAAGCACTTAAAAAGGAGGTTAAAGTTATTTTTTATACAAGCATCTTTTATCGAGTTTTTAAGATACATGGTCACCAATATTATGAAAAGCATCTGCATCTTTGATTTCTTAGAAAAATAAGAACTGTTTTAAACTTCAATTTCTTTCTTTATTGACAGATCTTACAAAGATGCATATGGGCATCCTCAACAGACTTCCGAGGAGCAAACTTAGAGGTGAAGTCAAAAATATAAAATTTGACAATAACTTTAATTTATACTGATATTGATAGAAGACTGTTTAATTGTTATCGTGTCCATTTGAAGTCAAATCAAACTACTGTGTGTCAAAATCATGGGCTTGTCAAAGTGTATAATTTTGGCATTATAAAGATTTTTCTGAGAGGGAAGTTCATAAATGGTCTGTATATTTGAAGGAAATAAACTTCTTAGGATGGCTGGACATTTAAAAATATGTTCCGGTATGAGTTCCAATCTCGAGCAGTTCCTATGTCATTTGTATGTTCTAGAATACTTTAATTTTTAAAATAAATTGAAGATCATCTGAATTTTTTGCATTTAAAATTACTTTTTTGGATTGAAGGGAATAACGTCAATGAAAAATATGATGGAATAAAAAAGGAATAATATTGATCATCAAAATTTTAATAACTATTGCGCCATAAATAGCTTTTTTTTTCATTCAATATAAAATATGTAATAATAACATTAAATTATAATTTGCCCCTGTACAGTATTAGTTTATGTGAAAATTAAAAATGTATTACTAGTAAAACCTTATTCCTTTAAAATATTTATAAAATTTCATAATATTCATTTTGTAATATGAAATATATGAAAATAAATTTCTTGGTTTATTCTAAAAAAAATCATTGCCTAAATCTTAGGTGTCTGTGTTTATTAGTTTGAAATGTCTAACATTTGAAAATGTTTTATACATTTATGTTATTTAAATATAAATTCTAAGATATTCATATCTGAATATATCAAATAGTCAATTTATAGTAGTAATTTTTGATAAATTCAAATAGTTTACGTGTAATTCGAAAACATTTGATTTGCATGTAATACACAATATTTCAATTTGTTTTTTTGATTTCATTTAAAATTATTTAACATTATAAACATGAAATAAAGTCTCATGCACTTTCTACATTGTAAAATCTACTACGCATCGTAATTGATAATTTATACAAATTAAGAAATGTATGAATATTATAAAAACAACTCAAATTATCAAATAATTTTAAATAGGTATAAAAATTATTGAAAATATTTATAAGTTCAAACAAAATATTTAACCATGTAAGATACACAACATAGAAAAGTGTATTATATGGTGTATATTATAACTCATTTCCAAACAAAGAATGTTAAGTTTTCTTTCTATAGCAAACGATATTATCGTTTATATAGTAAAAGATTATTATTAAATGTGACTAAAAAAATAAAATTTGCATCATTTGCTTTTCAATTCATATTCAACTGTCTCATTTAATTAATACCAATTTCTTAAAGATAGAAAACTAATTTTACGTTGTAAATATATATAACATTTTATGTATAATTTTTAATTTCATTATAGAGCTTTTTTCTCATTTTATAAGTTTAAATCAAAGAAATATCCATATGAACTGCATAATTTTCGATTATTGAAATTTTAGCATCAACAACAGCAAGTAAAGAATACCATAAAGGAATAGAAGTATGAATAAATTTTAAAATCTGAATCTGAAATATTTGCAGAAAAATATGAAATTCAGCATTCGGCTCACAAACAATATCTGCATAGCAGGGCTTGATAAAAGTGTATTCTGAATTCTGATCAAATACAGTTATGATATTTACAGACATTGATAAGTGCACTCGCAATATTTTATGACCATACTGAAGACACGTGGGCTTTTTCTGTCATTGAAAATATCACCTTCAAATTTTCGAAAAAAAGAGCGAATTGAGAAGTTATTTCCCTAAGGATTGTATGTGTAAAATCTTTTAAGACTATATATCTGAAAATATTTAATATAAGAAAGAAAAATATTTAAAATGATAAAGAATTCAAAGCATTAATTGCTGTTTTAAGAGTAAAATGAAAAATATAAAGTTTTATGAATAAAATACGTGTACAGTGTAAAAAAAGATTCACATTTATGAGAAAGATATTTCGATGTATAAGCTGAAGTTTAAATTATTTTATTAATTTTTACAAAGTAACATTTTAGTTAATTTTTACAAAGTGTGAACTGTGTAATAATCTAATCTTTATATAGTCTGATAATAATTTTATGTCTCTCTCATTATAGTCACATAAAAATTTGTAGTTATAATAAGTTAGTAAATTTGTAGTATAATACTTTAATTCAAAAGAATCAGTCTTTTTTGCCCATTTTTTTAAAATTAAAACGTTATTGCTGATAATCATAACGAAAACAGTATGAATTTTCTGTTCAAAATTAAACATGTTCTTCAGAATTGTACTCCAGACCAATTTTCAGAGAAAAAAGTGCGTATAGACGCTGCTCTTTTTCTATACACATTTTGAAAAACAAAACTTTTCATAATAATGAGTAAGAGTATAGATTTACAATTCGAAATCCAATATTTTCTTCATATTCATTTTTCAGACCTAGTTTAAAGGAAAAAGTGCTTTTTGTATGTCAGATAATACGGTAATTGCTTAAGGTAAATTTTTCTTTTTTTTCTAATACTCGGCTGACCTTAGACCTTTACTCTATTCAGTTCTATAATAAACAAAATGATGGTACCTCATATAGTTAGGCACCCAGTGGGTGTGTCAACTTCGAGCTGAAAGTGAAGTGTTCAAGAAAGACAAACACAAAGAGAGAAATGAACACCCATGCCCGAACCAGGATTAGAACCCGGGATCTACTATTTCGAAGTTTGATATGTTAATTTCCCCACCATCAATTGGTTCTTAGAAATTTCAACACGAAATCACTTTGAAATTATTAATCAAATGAATACGCTATGTAATTGATTAATGATAAAAATGTTCATATCAAATATATTAAGGTAGGGCAGTGCGGTCGTGAATAAACTTGAGAGGAAGTGTGAGGGTTGGCTACCCTCTCACAATGACAGCTCGAGGAGATATTTTGGGTGCGTCCGCCGAGTTCTTTGGCGTGTTATTTTCTTTTAGCGTCTTGTCTTAATGATCATCTGACGTCCATTCTATCTCAAACAGACGGTGGCTGTCCGATCACAGGTGGTCTGGATGAGTTACTTCTGTGGTCCCCCAGAAGCTTCCCACACATTCTCAGCATTTCTGTGGATAACTCGACCGTCGTATCGTCGCTGTGCCCTGCAGAACCGTGATCAATGAATATTATCGGCTTTCTGCCCCTGTGTCCAACGCACTGATATCAAATATATTACATAATTAAAATATTATAATTAAGTATTTTTAAAAATTTAGGTGTCAAGATTATTTTTGTTTGCAATATTTTAATTTTGCAATTTAAATAACAAAATGCATTATATTTTTTAACATTATTATATATCCTAAAAATACTTTGATAATTAAATAAGAATATCTGAGCAGTTGAATATTGTTTTAGGTACTTTTATATCATTTAATGATCGTTACTTTCTAGGAAAATCTAATTTTCTTTTTTAGGATATATGAAAATTCCCAATGAAAAAAATCTCAGAAAAATACCAGATATTCATTTAAACAAATAAGCAAGTTCACAAACATAGCATCTGCATTTAAAATATTCAATTGTCACTAGTACAATACGTAGAATATTTTAATCCTAGCAGTATTTTTTTGTTGCAGCTGTATGCAAAAAAAAGTATTTTCATTAAGAGTTTTCCCACAGATTCAGGTTTTTAAATCATTTCTATTATAATTGCTACAAAATATCATCTGTTTGTAATAATCACTTCTTAAGGTAGTCTTTTTTATTTGCAAATCATCTGAAGGATAAATTATATTATTACTTTATTTCTGGTTGAAATACTTTTGTATAAATGAACTAAATTTATATAAAAACTTCTCAGTGTTTTTGATCATAATATTCATTAATTTAAATTAATTATTATCAGGCAAAGTTAAAGATTAATAAGTGAGATTTTTTCACTTTTACATTTATAAGAAATTAACAATACCGATAGTATTTTTAGATTCATAAACTTACATATAATATAAAATATTAATCAAAAATCTGTGTTTTAGAAAGCATGGTCGTCAGATATAAATTTGAAAATAAAGGTAAAGAACTTTTGATAATCTAAAATCCATTTTATCACCATTAGCGGTTCTGAAATTGCTTAACATGCGATTAAGTTAATTAAAGCTTCATTTTTAATAAATATTCGCAATTAAGCAAAAGTTTTTCTTTCTGAATACATGCAATAGACGTATTGTTTCTTCAGTATATAAATACCTAGTAAAAAGAGCAAAAGAAAAAAAAACAAACAAAGAAAAATTAAAAAATAAAAATAAATAAAAATTACAAACAGTATCCTTGTAACTAAGAATAATTAAATGTTATTCGACGAAATAATTACTTGCTTAAATGCTGTTCAGTACACTATATTCATTAGCATTGGTTTTTAAATGTTTTTTTCTAATCGTTTCTTTAGCAATAACTAATGAATATTTTCCGGCATGTTTTCGATTCAATTAATTTGAGAATGATTTTAAGTATTATATAGAAACAAATCATTGAAAAGCGTTTAGAAAGCAATTCAAGCAAAATTTATTGGAATATGGGAGAAGTAATTAAAATTGCTGAAAACCAACTGTAACCTAAATTATTCTTTGTAACAATAAGAGTAAATTAATTTTCTAGTATTTTATTCTTCTTTTATTACTGTTAAATCACTTTTGCACGTGTTTAAGTTTAATTATGGTACCTATATTTAAATATTTACATTAAATAAAATGTGTAAACTTAAATAAAGTGTTTGAATTATTTTTTAGTAACCTAAATTTTTACTTTTTTTACAATTCCCTTTTCCAAATTAGTTTTATAAATTTTAAGTCGCAAATCCCCACTTTACTTCTTACATTAATGTTGAAACCATGCAAAGTTTAAGTTGGTATTTTCATATTTTAAGCAAATTTAGTATTTAATTAGGTAGTTCATACTAAAATTAGCATATTTCAACTAAAGTAGGACTCGTTTGTTTTGTTAGATGGCTAAAACTTTACAGTTAATCCTTATTGGCCCATACCAAATTGTTATTTTTCACATAACAATATTCGAACTAAAATCATTTTCAAAGATAAGCCTCAAAATTAATGCATATTAAATCCGTATTTGAATTAGGAATGAGCACATTTCAATGAGATACTAGTCTGAATTAATGATAGTAAGAAAGAACCAGTGAAGTTACAAAAATCCTAAAACAGCCAGTACCTGACTTCCTTAAGAAGTTAAATAATATGTTCAAACTCTTAAATATATTTATTTGTTTTTGAGACAATATCATATCCTGTGTATTAAATATATAATTCATTGAAAAATAGTGCTTAAAAGTTTTTTGCAATAAAGTTCTTAAAAATTTTATTCTAACTAAACTTAATATTATTGTCCATAAAATAAGCATAATTTTTATGTTGAAACAAAATTTCAATCTCATGTAATTCATAATTAAATATAAATAACGTAATGAAACTGTTATTAACATTTGGTATTCATAAATTTATTTTCAAATGTGTGAATTTCTTATAAAAAGATCATTCAGAAATATTGCACTGTTAAATTTCTAAAATTCCACAAGCAAATAAATAATTTTGTCTTGAACTGGTGATACTTAACTTAAAAATAAATATTAATCATTGTACTTCATGATTAACATCTCATGTAAACTCTGATCTTAGTTGACAAATTATGCACCTTTTAATCAATTTATATGCACATAGAACATACACACATGAAAATATACTATATTCACAATACATAACGATTATAGTTTCCTGCCATGTACTTCACTCGTTGTCCAAAACAAGACATATTACCCTAAAGATTAAAAAAGAGAAATTTTTGAGTAGGGATATGCCATGTAACTACTTATTTCACACGCGTTTCCATTTAAAGGTGTGCAAAATTTTAACTTTATGTGCGTCCAGGGCCCTTTAAGGTATCACACATATGATTCAGTGAAAACGAATGTTATCACAGTAAAAGAGATGCGTTTGACAGGATCCAGATCTGTTGTCTGGTAAAAACTATATAACTATTTTTAGGCTTTTTCTCACGGAGATAAAATGCTACCTTATCACTTTCAGAGGACGGAATCACTCACTCCAGATTGCATTTTAGATATCAGATTTGCCCACTAATATCAATATCAATTTTCAATAAATCCTAACTTTCTTGTATGTTTTATTCTCTGATGAAACTGTTTTTTATCAGTCTATAAGTTCAACAATAATAGTTACTATCTATAAACTCAAGGTTACCCACTCAGCCCAAGAAAATATGTGTACCCAGAACATATTCCTTTAATGTTAGGTTGAAACACAGTGCACACAATAAGTTAGTAAGATTATCTACCTAGTCTTTTAAACAGTTAGGTACACAACATATTTTTAAAACAGGTTTAATCGAATTTCTGTCTATATTCGTGTAGTGTTGTTTTCACACAAATGGGGTTCACTTTAGAAACCTTTAAGTAAACCCGTGCTTACTTCAATTAAGAAAATCAGAAATCACTTGGATTGTCTATGTATAATGATGAAAATTTCTGGGAGTTTGTAGATAATGCAATCCTGTCATATAATAGTATTTTTTCAACATTTCAAATTGTTTGTCACAAATAAATTGATAACTTATTTTACCTTTACTTAGGTTTTGACTATCTTAGTGTTAATACTGCCGTAAGCATAATTGCTTCAATAAGTATTTCTACATGTATTATACAATACAAAATGTACCAACATTTGGATTTCTATAATATATTTTTAAAACACCCTTAATAAAAAAATTTAGGGGAATGGATCAAGAAAAACAATGTTTGCAAGCTAATTTAAGAATATTTGGTTTCAGCAGTTTATCAGAATTGCAAATATTTTTAGTACCTTATTTTCATTTATGTTTTAAAATTTTCATTTTTGAACAAAGCAACATTTTTTCTTATTTTTGCAACAGAGAAATTTGTATCCATAAAGGATATTACCCTTATATATTTATACCTTAAATGGTAAATGTATATTAAATAATTTTCTGATCATTGAAAAAATATGTTACAGTTGAATTGTTTTGTGAGGATATTTTGTTACACACATTATTAGAAACACGTAAAGCTTTCTTATGGACTTCCATTGATCTCATAAATGTTTAAAGGAAATAAGTTTTTTCTACAGATTATCACAAAGTCTTATTTGTTGTTAAAAATACAGTTCTCCACTAAAATTTCAGTACTTTATTTACAAGTTCAAAGTCAGAAGATAATCAATATTACTTGCTTGAGAAATGCGATTCCTTACAATTTATCTTCTTTAAGTAAAGCAACAGACATATATAAGATCATGTTCAAAACAATTGAGTTTTGAGGGGACTGCGATGTTACTTTCTGAATCATCAATTCTGAGTAGACTTTCATAAAAAATAACTATGAGAATTAAATAAGTTATCCAACTACTTGTTTCTTGGAAAGTTTTAAAGAGTACTTAAATGTATAATACAAAAAAATCTTTTAGATTGATAACGAAACTGTTCTGATAAAAAATTACAGTTATTTAACTATTTTTGATGGAAATGTTTTCGTAAATTCATTCTATTATTAGTAATAGAATTTTCTTCTAAAACTGAATAAAGAAATGCCACAACTAAATATAAAGAAATAACACTGACTTAAATGAATGATGTATTTCTTAAAGTGTAATTTAAAAGACAATAATCTTAAGTTCATTTTATTTATTAAAAATGTAGCCAAAATACTACAACTTTTAAAGGATCATTTACTTCATACTAAAGCAAAAATAAGTAATCCTTTAAAAAGTTAAGTTGAAACAAATATGTTTTCTATGTTCTGTTAATTTGAATATGTATTTAATTTCATATTAAGACACTGTGTGTGTATGTCTGTGTGTGTTTGTGTGAGTGTGTAGGAACTTGTTTCATATTTTCAATTCATTCTAAACTTTCATATAAATATTTTCAGTAACTCGCGTCAGCCTTTCTTTTTCTATGTTATTAAACATAAAAATATCAGTTAAATTTTAGCATGAAAGCAATCTTAACTGTATCCTCTCAAAATATGTATTTAAATGTAATTTTGAATATTGAGAATTAAAGTAGAAAGAAATTTCTAATAATGTTATTTATAACTGATTTATGCTTTTTAAATACATAAAAATTATTCATTTAATTGTCTTATTTAATCGAGCAATTGATATATTTAGTTGCGAAATTCGTTTCAGGATCACTTTTCTTTAATGAGTTATTCACTAATATTTATGTTTATTATTTTTTGTTAAAATCATTCTTTTTATATTTCATTGCTTGTTCATTAAATTTAAAACTAATAATTTTCCTAAAAACAAATATGATACTCATTTAAAATAATTAATACATTATTTTTGTTTTATCACTCTTGTAGTCTATTGCGTAATTTACAGATTCTTACTTATTGACTAATATTTTCCTATAAAAAAACAACGTAATTGTTCATACATCATGTAAGTAATGAAAACAATGAAATGAATTTGGTATATAATAAAAATAAGAAAGTAATTTAAACTTACATTTCTTTAACTTATAAGAATTATTTATCAAAGTTGTGAATTACGAATTAGAAAAACAAAACATATTTAATATATTAAAAAAAATCACCTCATTTCCTAAGGTGCAGACCTTAAGTGCTAGGAAACAATCAGAGTTACACAAGTAATATTTTTGTATCAGTAATTTAATTACTACATACTTATACAAATATTTTTAATTTTGAAAGATAATAATATATATTCTGATCACTATTTTCAAAGTAATATTTCTGATTTCTACATTTGAATTCATATGTAAAACTAATTTAAAAACAGATTTTTATTTTAAATTTTTATATTTATTTTATATATAAACCTATTCTTTTGTGATCATACTTTTCAGACAGATTAATATTTTTATTTTAGATATATTTCAAACTTCAGTAGTACTTTATCAAATAAATAATGCCTCAAATATTGAAGTTTGCATGATATTTCATTAATCAAAATAAATCTGTAACATAATTTAATACTTTGTTTCTTACATTAATAAAATCTAGGTATATAACTTTATGATTGAGTATAAATTACTGTGATTACAAAATAATACATAAAGTTATTAGTTTTTATTACTATTTTATTGTCATTATTTTATTCATTGCAAAGAAAAAGTATCCAAATTATCAAAACAGTATTCGAAAATTTGCCTTCATGAAAATGATTAAAGTTTTATGTTGTGAAATATAAACTATGCATCAAAATATCCAGTAACGTAATTTTTATATCTGTTTGTAAAATATTTCAGGTCACAAAGAACTTATTAGATTTCATTCGTAGTTTTACAAGGTATTTTTTTATAAAACATGTAAGGAAAAAATTAATGTAAATAAATTCCATACAATGAAATAAATATTTTATTCAGAAGCCTTTCTGAATTTCTAATGCACATTTGTTCTTATAGTATTTAAAACAAATATTGCATATGGTCAAGAATGTAAAATGAGAAACATTTTGAAAAAAAATAAATAACCGATAAAATAATGCGTGCCACGACTTTTAAAGAGAAATTTTTAAATATTATGTGCATTTCAAAATAGTATTTGACAGTTTAAGTTTAAGCAAATATGAATATTTGATCACATCTACGTCCACTAATTACATTACGTATATATTAAAAAGGTGTATATATTATTAGGGGTATATTGTAAAAAGCTCTTTCAGTTAGACTGAAATTCAAAATGAATTTCTATGAATGCATGATTAATTGCTTTTTCATTAATAACTTGAATATATATATGGACATGAACTATATATATATATATATATATATATATATATATATATATATATATATATATATATATATATATATATATATATATATATATATATATATATGTATATATATATATATATATATATATATATATATGTAATATGAAAGTATGTATAATGTACTAATGTACATATGTGTGTATAGCGTAAATGTCTTTTCGCGAAAACATTTCATAGAAAGTTTCCCGTATTCATAGGTCACAAGTGAAGAAACCTGTAAAAATACAATGCATGAAACAAACAGATACAAATGCAGGATACAAGAACACAAGATCTCACACTCGTTGTTTAACAGTGACTGGGATTGAATCCCCGAACTTATGTTCAGAAAGCGCTGACCTATCATTATCTTCCCTGCACCCCGGCGATATTCTTTTCATGAAATATCTGTGATTGTGGTACAACTGAAATTAATGTGGCTTAAAAATTAATGCTGTCTTAAATGCTCACTTATAATGGTGGCTGTTAAATATAATTATTAACACTGGAGAATCCTAATGCTGTTTGAGATTACAAGGCCTTTAGCAGCAACAGCAGTATTTTCTTCCATCGGTCTCTTCCACTTAATTTCTCAGTCAATTTACTTTTATAATCAGTTATAATTTTAAAATGTACCACTAGAAACGTCTTAAGATTTTGTGTTTGAGAAACAAGTTCACCTGCTAATTTGTCTTTTACAACTTCTGAAAGATTTGTACTTTTCACAAAACACAAACAAAGTTTTACATTATTCTCACCTCATAATACTATGATACTTATTTAAAAGTCTTCCCATAGTCACGTAAAATAATTAATTATTATCTCAGAATTTGTTCTCATGAGACAAAAAGATTAGCTTGATATATTTTTGTAATAACTACCCTTATCAAAAAGTTGCGTTTGCCAGCTATTTATATTTTACACAAGTCCACGTAGAAAAGAGTAAATTTCAGTTTTAAAAAGTTACCAATCAATTGATTTCTTAGAATAATGTATTTTAAGAAGGGATAAAACGTGAAAGATTTTACTTTTTACACTTGCTATATTTTAGAAGAAAAACTCAAAATATTGAATTTCAGTTGCATCATAATTACCAAACTTAACTTTTTGAAGATTACATGTTTTTCATTAATGAAAATATAAAATCATTTCATAACAACCGTATCTTGCACATAATTTGAAAAATTCTAATGCATTGCATTACAATATAGTGATATTTTAAAGATATAACTTTTATTTGTGGTGGTATTCTTTACTCAGTGAAATATATTTATAAACTAATTTATCAATTTACCTCATTATTATGTAAATAAAAAAGGATGCCCAAATTTACCATTTAATATTTTCTAATTAATCCATGGGAAAAGTATATTGTTTTTTTTAAAAAGTGTGTTAGTTTCTCTCTTTTTAACGAGTGCATGCGAGTAACAAACACATTTATTGTTATAATAATTTTATATTCAAGAAATCAACGAATTAATTAGAAATCAATCAAGTATTAAAACACAACTTTAGCACAAACTCTGTAAAAAAATTTTAAATTACAGATGTGTATTTTGAAATGCGTAACAAAACGTATTCTAGAAATAAAAAATAAACTTATTAAGAGCTAAAAGAAAAAAATTAAAATTTATCATTAAAAAATAATATATTTACTCTGCAAAAATAAAAAAAAACGTTTGTTCCGTTGCAATTATAAACACAACTTCACATGAATTGTAGAACAATTTCTGTACAGAAAATATATCTTCATAGATACGAGTATGTTGTTACACTTTATTTAACATAGCACTAAACTCACTGGTAATATTCTCCAGTGAATTATCAATGAACTTAGATGTATATTTTATTAATAAAAACAATTGTTTATACATTTATTGATATTTTTTTAATAAAATACCCCTTTTGTCATATTTTTGTTAGTGAAATATGAAATAAATAAAATCATCATATCATTTAATTTATGAACCATAAATAAAAATAAAATTTACAGCATTTAGAAAATAATATTAAACCACTAATAACAAATGGTAACTACACTAAAACCACTAATAAATAATGTGTTTTTAATTTAATATCTTTTTTTAAATTGGAAATTAGTTGAAGAAAGAACAAAAAGTTTTATGATGTATAATTTTTTTTGTGGATGTCACACTGCGTCTAAAAACATAAATGTATTAAAATCTGTAAGTCAACATACATAAGTTCAAATATCAAAATTATATTTCTATTTTTATATTCTTGTCCTAAAAATGTAACGAAATAATCTTAATTTTAAAACTAAAATCTGACTTTTTAAGGTTTTAATCTGTTTGTGTGATTGCCAATAACTCTGAAATTTACAAAGTGATCTTCTTTTAAATCTCTTTTTTAAATTTATTTCATAATCTCATTTTTCATTACACATTCATGAAAACCATTATTTTTCTCAGTTTAATGATTTTTTATAAATAGTAAAGCATGTCTGAATAGTTTGCTTAATTACCACTAAATAATATCTATAATCACAAATAAATAATTTGTGATTAGTTCATATGATGCAATAAAGCTTCTGAACTCATTCTGTGATTAAAATAAGAGTTATTTTAAATTATTTATATACTCGCACTAGCTATAAATATTCCCTTGAAGATTGTAAGATTCATTTCTAAGTCTTAATTAAATTGACTGAAGTATTCACTTTTCGTTCAGAATCAAAATAATGGTAAATAAAATTTGCGGATGTCTTATCAATCAGTTCCTTACTACATTTATCAACTAGTCTGTGACAAGAAAGAAAACAACTTGATTTTGTCCTCTTAAACTTTACTTAAGAGATTACAGTTATTTGAAAGATATTACTTAAAAATACTCTGGTAAATAAAAAAATTAAACTTTCTTTTTAGAAGACTCTGCTCAACCGTTTTAAGGTTTTAAGGCAGTTCCTTACTTAATATACGAATCGAATCTGTAAAATTGTTTTTTTTTCTCCTAATTATTTATAACTAAAGTAGTGATTTATACGTCTGATTAATTGCCCTTATCTTACAGCGACTGCATGTATTCTACTTTAATTTCTTAAGAAAACATTTTTATCTAATTTGATATTAAAACCTTTCACATACATATGAATACCTTCGGTTCACATAAATTTATTAAATATGTATTTATCAATTATTTATTGACCTACATATTTTAAATCTATTCATTTCAAATGATGAATATTATTGAATGAATCGTATTTAATATATTTTTAACTTATTTGTTTAAGTTTTAACGAAACTTCGTGTATTTATTTAATCAATTTAAGTTAGACTATGAAATTAAAATATTAAATAACTTATTAAATAGTAGTTTGCATACAATGGTTGTTATAATTAAAAGCATTGATTTTGAAAGTAATATCCGTGACCATTAAAGGATTTTTTTTGTTAAAGGCAATATTTACTGCATTAAAATTTGATAAGCAAACATTTAATCAGATACATATGAACTACTATAATTTGATTTTTTTAAAAATTAATCTTAATCTGCGAGTTGTGGAGTAAAATTGTCCAAAATATAATAATATAACTACATTCATTGAATTTGCTTAAATTTACATAAAATCATGCATACAATTTAGATGAAATTAAACGTAATTTGCTAAAATAAATGAGGTTAATTATTTGCTGATAGAGAAATATGTGATTTCATAATATTTCATTAACATTTTAGCAAGTAAAGATTTGCAGAATTATGCATTGATTGCAATTCTATGTGTTTTCAAATACTTTTTCATATAGATATTATTTTAATATAAATTTCTAACAATTATTAAAGCTATTTGTGTATCTTCCAGTATATAATATTCTCATTTATACCAATGGCAGGTGTTACATATTTCCAATATTTAATATTTAAAAAAATAATTATGATATAATTAATATTATCAGAGGCAAAATTTAATTATTACTTAATAAAAACAAATGTTATTCAAAGCTAAGCACTTTCTATAAATGTCAAATATGAAAAGAATAATTTGGATTAAATCTGATTTAAAACTGTAAAACTGAGATTATTATCCAAATTTGTCAATACAATAAAGTAAAAAATAAATAATAAACTGAAACAAGGGGTGGTTTGTTCTGTAAATTATATTAAGTAATACTAGGTATGTTTCTGCTTTCAATTTTAATTTGAAAAGCGAATATAATATTTTCCAAAAATGATACTTTTTAAGATTTTTTGGTGTTTGGAATTATTTTTTCATGATAAAAATTAATTATCCTATTGAAAAAATACTTTCATAAATTTAAAAATGTGACAATATTGTAATTATATCAATTGAAAATATTACTGAAATATTTTCTTATTACAATTTATTTTTATGCGCATCAGCGTTTTAAATAAGAAACCACAAATTATTTTGAATTCTTAAACGTATTACTTTTTATACAAAGGAAAAGACACAAGTGACTCTAAATGTTTGCTTTATTAATTTGTTCTTCAATTAAATAAAATTTCTAATATTAAAAGTATAAAAGCAGTTTTATTTCGAAATTTCACTAAACTGCCTCATTTAAATTAATAATTTACTAAAACAAATAAATTCCGAAACTTGTGAAAATTATCTGTAATTTTGATAACGATTTCGTTCATTCGGTCTTCCTATAGATAATCACATTTTAGTAAAAATTAAATAGACTTTGAAAATACTAGTTCGTCTTGATAAACAATTCAAAATATATACATTTTGTATCACAAGAAAAATAATTTTTAAAATTTCCTTTTAACTTGACATGATAAAAAAATAAAATCTCTAATTTAAGGAACTTCAATATGTAAGGAAAATGTTTACTTAACTTACAAAGGTATATTAGCAAGTATTGCTATCTCACTAATAGTTATGTAAAGATATATCTTTAACATGAATATTCAGAATAATATATTATATGTACAGCTTGCACAATATAAAATTCCTTTTGATGTAAATCTTACTATACAAAAAATTCAATCTTTTATTTAATTTTTATTATATTTATACTTAATGAAATGTAACGGAATGAGTAAATAAAATTATTGATTAAGTATTTCATCTTTATATGACATGGATTGTTGCCAACGGATTTAAATCAAGCAATATATACATAAATAAACATATTCAATACCTGATAATTGGTCTTTGTTAAGTGTTACCGTAATGCAGTAAATTTTTTGTTTACTAATCTAAATGTGTTTACAGTAGCTAATGAAATAACGCTATGACAAATTCATTGTTGCAGCAAAATTAGTAAATATTGTTTTTAAACAAATATTGGTAATAAATATTTATAAGCCGTAATAGAAATTTTGAACCATTTAAAATAAATTTATTCAGAGATTAAAACTGCCAGTAAGATATTAGTAAAAGCAGATATTACTACTTTTTCTTCAACCATTTTTATTTTCTATTTTTACAAAATGAATGAATATTAAACGAATATTTCAAAGTACGAATGGAAATCATATTAATATAAAATGTAATATGAACAAGGATATATTTTCATTCTGGTAAGTTATTTCTTTACTTTATTTCATTGGAGTTCAGTTAAAACATAATAATAATGTTCTATAGTGCATAATAACTTTTGGTTATTTGAATTTAAACTATAAGATTAAACTGCTAAATTTAATAAAAATTACGCTTAACGCCATGCATAATTATTAATTATGAACATTAAATCGTAATATATAATTCTAATCAATACAATAGTTCATTTTCAGATACATTTGTATTTACGATTTATTTTTCTGGCAAAATCAAGATGTCTTGCTCTAATCATGCAAAAGCAGAAATATTGAAAATTGTTCTAGAACACAAATATACATAAAGCACAAATAAAACACACAATTCTATAATATTTTTTAATTAGCATTTATTTCTACATTTAATTTAATTTCTTTTTATAAAAATAGAGATAAATATAAACATAAATTGAGATTCAATTTCATATTCATTCAATCAGAATTGCTTTAGAATTAAGTACTCATATACCGAGGTCAACTAGCACACGAAACTGTCATTTGGTTGAATATTAATGGGAAATTAACGATGAAACCACTTTCTGAAAAAAGTAGAGAATGTTTTTATATCTTCGATGTATTAATTAAGAATCTGCTTGGAAGCGAAAAGTTCATCAGGGAGAATTTGACAATAAAGGTGTTGAAAGCGTTGATAATCAAAAATCCATTTGATTACCATTAGCGGTTTCTAAAAGTTCATGGAATGGAGATGAAGTTAATTAAAAATTTGCAGTTTTTATAAATAAATTGAAATTAACATCGCTGTCATTCTGACGATACTGCAACTGAAATGAATTGTACGATGTCATTCAATACTGTACTGAATTGAAATTGTAATTAAAATTTCAATTTGAAAAAAAGTTTTGGAAAATAGCAAAAAGATTCAAATTAATTTTCAACATATTCAAATAGAATGGTTAAGTAAGATTCAATGAACTAATAACTGGTTTAAAATCAGTCATTTTATTGGAATTTTCCTTATAATATGTTAATGAAATTCGTATGAAAAAATTACAACCTTGGAAGTAATTTCCTCTTTTATGTATGCTAATGATTTCATTAATTCTAATGGTTTGCAGTGAAGTTTAAATACAGTATTTTTCAAATGAAAAAATGTCAGTTAAACACGTTGAAGGGCATAAAATATTCATTTTATTTATTTGAATAATGAAATTATTTTTATTAACATAAGTGAAAACACAAATTAATATATTTTGTTTTTTATATACCCCATTTTTGATTTCACTTTCAAAATTTTGAAATGAAAACTTCAGGGCTTTATAATTGATCAAATAAATATAAGATGAAAATAGTTATTTATTTTCTTTAAAAATTTATCAATATTTCAGAAACTGGTTAGTATTGTTAATAACATATTCTTTAATAAGATTTAAAAAAGAAATTGCACTATTTATAGGAATATTCATGTAAATGGTAAATTGAACAATAACAATACCTTTCATACTTTTCTATACGTAAACAGCATTCTTCAACACATGCAAATTGTTTTTCTTTTATAAAACATATTGATTCCTTTTTAAAAAAACAATTACAATTAGTAAAAAACATTTTATAAATAAATTCAATATTAAAGAGAAATTTCCAAAATATTTTAGTGCATTTTACAAGAACAGTTTTTTAATAAATTTATTTAGTTAAATGTGATTTTTGATCCCAGTGAAACTATGAAAATTGTTGCAAATACACTCATTTTCAAGTACATCTAAGCACTAAAAAGAAAGTAATTTTGTTAATGAAATTAAAAATATATACTACTCTGGCACAGATAATGAAAGGAAAAAATCAAGGCTGTAGGTCCCATCGACAGTTCAAGGTTACAGCTAGAATATTCAAAGCAGTTGTAAGTGGATGTTCACCTAGAGGAAGTACATGTTTGTATACGCATCGGTAAAAAGTGGTAAAGACTTTTTATGGCATCTTGTGATACATTCTACCAGTGGTTCAACAATTGTTGTTCCAGATCTTTGATATTTTATAATGTCCAAATCTAGTTGAATACCATGTTCCGGACATATTTTATTGATGATAGGTCTAATGATATTACATGACAAGGAAGAGTATTAACTGCACAAATACAGTCTAGAAAAATGCGAGCGGTGAAGAACCTGGCATTATCTTGTCGTAAAAATGTTGAAGATGTTTAGGGGATCATTAGAGATGAACTGATGATATAGCAACCTACACCATCACACCAGTAGTTACAACTGTATACCTTTGTAAAACAAAGGCTAATTGAGACCACATAGCCTTGGCGTCTTCAGATATGAAGACAATGGTCATCTGATTCAAGAATAAATATTCCTAAAGATTATAAGACTTAAATCTCCTTTATAAAACTAGAATATTTTCATTCAAAAAATTAAACAAAAGAAATCATTAAGTTTTTAATCGTAAAGAATTTCACATCCTTTTTCTCAAATTCTTGAATCATATGTTCAAATGTTCCTAATAATGTTCGCAGCTTTTTGAATCCAATGAAAACATAATTTAAGAAAAGGGAATGAATTTATTTTTACACTGGTTTAAAAAGTGCGACGTTTGTTAAAAATATTTTGTATCAATATCAAAATACTATTTTTAAATGCAAGGAGCATTTCCCAGCAGTATTCAAAATATAATACTGTCTTCCTACTTAATTTTAATTATCTTAAATAAAAATATATAAGTGTCTATTCATTTACATTTTATATTTTTTACATTTCTCTCAATTTTTCAATGTACCATTTTGTAAAATATATTATTATTACGGATTTACTGCAACTCACAAAACATTTCGTCTTTCTGGACTTAATTCAGACGTAAAGCGATTTTAATATAACTTTTTTAATAGAGACCATAATCTATAGTTTGTATTCTATAATGAAAACAAAAAAAACATGTATTAAGCGACGTAAAACAATTTGCAAGAAATTAATCTAATTATTTTTACAGTCAATTGAAATTTAATTTAAAAATTTTTGTAACATGATTTTATTTTTTTTAAATAATAATCTATTACATTTTTGTAAAATGTTGGATTCCATGAACAAGTAATAATAGTCCGTAATTCTCTCCAATGTTTCACTTTTTTCACTTATATTACTAGTATTTGCACACCATGTTAATGATTAATTTTTTGAAGCTTATTTTCAAATATAAATACACTTTGTATCTAGAGAGAAAAAAAGAGCGCATATACTGTCTTTTTATGCCAATTAATTTAAAATATTTTTTTTATTCAAGTTCATTACATTTCTTAAATACTTCTGTGTATTATTTTTTCTATATTTTACATACTTGATAATTTTAAGTTATTAACTTTTAATGAGTATAAATGTACATTTTGTTTTGTTAATTAAATATGTCTGTTATGTATTTTATATTTAATATCTTCTAGCGGAAGCATAATTGTATAGAAGCTTTGTAAATTTTTTTAAGAAAACATACATTGAAATTTTTTTTATATTTCTTGGAAATCTATTTGCAGGATAAAAATTTTTTTGCAACACAGCACATTTTTATAAATGAGGTAAATAGTTTAAAAAATAAAAGGTTTTGATTTATAATTGTGAAATTAAATGAATAAAATGTTTTGAAACTAATATTATACCTTTGTATATTTACTATATAAAATTATTCCTGAATAATTTCAGCACACTTAAGAGAAGGCTGACCAAGATATAAATATAAACACGAAAACTTATGATATGGAAATATCCACGCTAAGCAATTAAATCCATCATGAGAGTCAGTGAAGAAATATTACAAAAAATATAAATAAATAAAAACAAGTTAAGAAATTTATTAAACTTTTTCAGCTTATGTTTTATAAATCTGTTTTTTTTATTTTTATTTTAGCAATATTAATTTAAAGGAACATTTAATTGCTGACACAAGCAAGGCAATAGCCTTAAGATTCAAAATATATTGTTCACAGAAATTGTAATTATTAATTTAGAATTCTATAAATCAATGAATTTTTTAAAAACATAAATCATCCTTACTGATTAAAACTAATAATAAAATATATGTTTTGTAATATCTTTATTATTTATCTCTTTCTGCTCTTCTATTGTCCATGTGCGAATAGCTTGAATCATTGAAGAACGGTTTGTCTAACCGATTCTGTGTTCCTTAAAAAATCATTTTATTAACAGAATAAAATTCGAAAATATTTTCAGTCATTCGATGGTGAACATTACCTTGTTTAGTGCCGCTCGAAGAATGTGATTTGAAGGCAGGCAGCAAATTCGTTGACAAGTTGGATTTACAACGCCATTTTAATTTGATGTGACGTGAATGAAATGTTATCTGACGTCATGGATATTTTAAGCCAATGATAATAGTAATAAAGTGGTATACTCAGGATCACAACTGTATCGAAAGAAATAGCCATTTTATGGTTAAAAATAAGATTTTATAATTTTCCTACAAAAGCTATAATTTTTATCACAAACCACGTGAAAATGTAGAAACGAAATAGAGAAATATCTATAATTTGGTAAAGCAAACTATTCGATAAAAGTAAATAATTTTTAATTATTTTTCAATGCAAAGAAATGATTGAAAATAACTGTATAAAAAATTTAAAAGCTAATTAAAAGCTTATCTCTCTTCTGTATATATATATACATATGTTATATATATATATATATATATATATATATATATATATATATATATATATATATATATATATATATATATATATATATATATATATATATATATATATATATATATATATATATATATATATATATATATATATATATATATATATATATATATATATATATATATATATATATATATATATATATATATATATATATATATATATATATATATATATATATATATATATATCGCTTTCTACAATTTTCATTTCGTTATTTTAAAGTTTATTGCTATAAAGTATGCTTCTAAAAAAACGACTAAATTTATAATGCAAAAACTTTAACTTTCCATGCAGCTTCTACTAAAAGTAAAGTAATATGTTCCAAAAGAATTATCCAAAATTAATGCTATATAAAAATTCCATAAAAAATTTATCTATACAAAAAGTCTGCATGTAATATTTATAACTGATTATTGAATATTACTTTATTTAATCTTAGAATTGTGCATTAATCACACAATAATATGACATCAGAATATATAATTTTCACAGATTTTTCCGGGATTTTTAAGCCTTACTAAGCCAAAATAAATAAGTTGGTAAAATATATTTGCAAACGTGAAATATTGCTATTGTATTTTAGCATTTTAGCTTAATCTCTTAAATTGTTGATGAAATCACTTTATGAGCATTTCTGATGCTACTAAAGTTAAAACAGAAGTATCAAGTTTAATGTTACAAGTAATACAGATAACAAGTAAATAGATCAAAACACAAACTGATTTATTTCATTGTAAAACTATTTTTGCTAAATTCTTTTTAAATTGTTTTTTCTAAAGAATTTTGATTTCTTATATCAATCTTGCATTGAAGCAATTATTGCTCAAGTAATTAAAGTGTAGATAGTAACACATAGTTTTTTTTATCTCCCCTTATATAAAATAGCACATTCGCCAGCAACCTTAAATCTATTTGGTATAAAAAATATGTTTCTACTTGGTAATGTAACCATATAAATTTTATAAATAAATTTGTTAATCAATGAAATGTTAAATTTTTAACTTTTATTCATCTATGCATGATAATATATTTATGCTTGCTGTTGTTAGTAGATTAAAAGTTCTTACTTCTATGTTTCAACGATTATTTATCTCATACTAAATAACAACTTATTTATAAAAAAAAGCATGCTTTTATCTTTATTGTGGTAGTTTTGTAACTATGTATTAAACCTTTCTTGTTACGATCAACAAATCACATGCAAATGACTTCAGTGCAACACTGTAAAAATTTGTATGATAAAGAGTTAATTTTTTCCAAAAACATTAACTAACAATTCACCTAGCATACTTGGCGCTTAATGTTTGGATTTTAAACTTTATCCTATCCATTAATTAAGCATCCATAGTCTTATATCACATGCCTCGATTTTTTGTAAAAATTTAGTGAGTCACCAAATTACTGTGGTCTTTGTTACAATATGTCACAGAATGAAAAAAAATCAAAATATAATTTGATCAATCTTTGATTATTATCCACTAACTCCAAGACACATTTTTTACCGTTCCGTCTTTATAAGAACTTTGGCTCAATCTTAGATTTTAAGCTCTTCAGCTCGAGAAATTCCCCCTATATTCGACATAGAAAAAGAGTCTATACTCCAAAAACATTAAGGAGACAGCCAGCTGTGTTCTGAACACTCAGCGTCATATTTAATTCTCTTCATGGACACGACATCAAACAATTAACTAGAAAGTTAATCACTAGAAAAAGTTTTTTTAAAGGAACATTACTAATGGAATTAAAATAAAACAAGTTAATTTATTTCTTAAATTTGGCACATTTTTTCTATATAATTTCTTTGATTATTTTTTATCCTCTATTGATCTGATTATTATTCAATTATTAGAATTCTGGACATAAGAAGAACAATTTTTATGCTTGAATTTTATCGTATTATTTGGATGATTTTAGAGACGTGAAACATATTTCTACCTCGTTAAATTAAGTCAAGTGAGCAAGGCGAATATTAAATATTTTTTATTTAAGATATATGAAAAGTTATCTATTATAGATATGGAAATAAATATTATGTTGTTATGTTGTTAATAATAATGACACTTGGACAAGCCAAGCTCGCTATGCCTTGGCTAAGCATATTTAAGTCAATTGGGAGCATCTTTCGTTTTAATCAGAGTACCATGAAGGTGAAAGAACGACTTTGCTCCACACACATGCCATAGGTACCCGTTTATAGGGTAGGCAACCCTTCACACCTCATTCATACAAGGAAAGGACAAAGATAGGATAGAGAGAGAGAGAGAGAAAGTGCATCCATGCCTGAACCAGGATTTGAACCCAGGACCTCCTCATCCGCAGTCAGGCACGCTGGCCACTAGATAAGTTGGGCGGCTATAAATATTGTACTTTAAATAGCACAATAAAAGCGTCATTCAAATAAATGATTTTAAAATGTAAGTCAATTTATTTCAAAGATATAAATTATATTATCATTTTCATTCCTTTATTGAATTTATCAATTGATTATTACTGTTACGTACCATTAAATTAATCAGCTAATTAGAAGTTTCGCAGTTTTACATTTCATTTTGTACTTTTGCTGTCCATTCGGCGATATTTCTTTTCCTTGCTGAAAAAAAGAATAATGAATGGAAGTAAAAGATCATTTTATTGAGGTTTCTTTTTCATTAGCAAGTTATAAAATTTTCTATTTTTAACTATTCACATTTTTTTCTTCTCATTTTATTCAAAAAGTACAATCATGCTAAAAATTCAAAACAAGTTGTGCACTCATGCAATTTGGTTTCATTCATTTTTCAGATACTTTCAACCACATCCCTAGAAACACATTTCACCTCTACGCGTTAAATTTTTAAATTAACTTCAGATCATTAACATAAATATGCATTTAAATTAATGTTTACCACAAATGTATTTGTAGTTTTGCAGACAAATAAATGAATTTAAAGCAAAAATTTACCTCCTCTATTGGTCTGATAAATATGAAATTGCAGTGAAAATATAACGTATTCCTCATGAAAAAGCTTTTAGAAATTCGATTGTCATTTTTTTTGTATTTTTATGCTCTTGCAGATTTTTCTAAATTTGAATTTGAATAATTATTCATAAACCAATGAAGTCTAACTCATTTCAAAGGAAATTAATTTTCATGTAAATAAAACGATAAAAATAGTTTTCAAGCAAAAAATTATGTGATATGATAATTTCCATCAGCTATTCAAGAATACATTTCATCAGAAGTACATTTTATATTTCATTTGCAATACCTTTTCAAGTATCCAATTTTGTAGTTGATTTTTTGTGAATGTATACCAGATAAATTGTAAGTCTATAATTCATCAACTTAGTGCTACGTAAGATATTACTTAGAATGTATGATCACTTGTAGTTCTTAAAATGTTTTATAATATTTGTAGAAATGAAATTCCTTACTTCTACCACATAGATTTGTATGGCATTGATTAGCTTCAAAATTTGATTTGATCTTTATATTTATCTTTGTTATATCTTTTCGTTATTATTATATAGATAAAATCCATTATTGAAGCAAAATCATACCAAAATCAAAAATAAATGACAATATTTTCAGACAACACTAGAATAAACCTAAGCTATAAGCGTCTCACTGGATCCAGTTTAACATCTAGTAAAAAAAATATGTCCCCAATATATAGCAGAGAGCATTGTTTGAGTCTGCCAGTAAGCCATAAACCTCACTGCTTGACAATACACATTCCATCCCAGATTTTCCTGGAAATACAACTGTGACATTTTCCCACCATACTACAGACCATGACTGCTTACCAACATACTTGAATTAACTTAGACTTTGTGATTCGCTCTTTTGAACTTTGTGTGGACCCATGATATTTTTGATGCTATTCATTTGGATTATTTTGGGCTTTTTATTCTAAAATAAAAATTTCGTAAAGATTCGAAGGCTTGAGATCAAATAGTGTCATAGCCAATTTTTGAACAATTTTACTAAGTAATAAAACAGCATTGAACTCTTATACGTCATTTGCAAATCTGATTATAAAAAGTAAGCAGAAGGTGTATAACAACATTCTTTTTTTTAAAATCATTTGACAGAAGCAAGAATATATCATATAAATGCTAGACTGAGGGATTTATAAAATATTTAATGTTAGTGTTTTGGAATTTTCTTAATATTTTATTAAGAAATAATATATAATTAATCAATTTGTTTCTGAAATATACTCGAATAAATTATATTATTTTTTCAGGGAAAATTTAAAACTACTTAGTGCTCTCTGATTCATTCTATGCAACATAAGTATTAGTAAATGTAAAATTAACAAAATATTTTTGGGGAGTTACATCTATAAATTTAAACTGTTACAATTTCAAGCATATACTTGATTGAATTATATTTTATATGATAAGGCAGAATTTTCACAAATGATTATTTTCTGTGATTATTCCTACTGATTATTTGTTTTTTTTTTTAATATTTATTATTTTGATGATAAAATATAAATTTTATCTATACTTTACCATTAAAATTTTCTTTGCACAAGCTTTAAATGATATTTGTTACCAATCGTTAAAACATTGTTAAAAATTTGAGAAAGAAAATCCTCTAAAAATAAATCTACATAACTAATAGTAATATTAATTTTATTTTTACAAAATTGGAGTTGATAGTGCAATTTAAATACATTTAATAAATATATTTCTCAAAATTTTTTAAAGTTTATGTTCTATTATGAAATTAAATTGTAATGAGCAATACATACAAAAATTATCATCAATCTATAACATAAAATGTTAATAAGATGCAAGAAGTCATGAATATGTAGATAAAAATATGATTGTAAATTAATTTTAAGTAATAGATAAATGTGCAAATTAAAGTAAGAATTCAAGTAGTTCGTTCCAATGTATAACAACCTTTAAAAATAGTCATTGTTTTCGTCATCACTGAGAATAAAGCGAATTTTTAGACTAGTTAGAGTTTAAAAGAGAAATAGTTAAATTTATCTAAAATGTAAATATCACTGCCTAATTTTATTTGATTCATATTATTTTGCAATAGTTTTTATTTGTTTTATAAGCATACGTTGCAACTGAATGAGTTTTAATTTAACTGCATGTTCCTACATTTATAATAATTTATATATTTTTGTACATAAGTATGATAATACAAATTATGATGTACAATAATTTAATGTAATCATGAATTTAAACTGGATTTGTAAGATTTAATGCAGGGTTCACATTAAATTATTATTGATTACATATTAATACATAGTTATTATAAATTAATCCAAGATTTATTAAAAAAAGTGATGTCAGGAATATTAAAACTATAGAAAGCATAATGTGCCTTGTTTTTCAAAAATATCATGAATTTGTACCAATTATTTTAAAATTATCTATTTTAATCAGGCACTAGCTCGCAATTTTCTTGACATTGCGTTAGCATTATTAAACAAAAATTATTATCAGCTCCAAACATTAATATTTTCAAGAGTTCTATTGTAATATTTGCTGCTAACTAAATGACGTAAAATATAACAATATGTGTGTACCTAGTTTGCGAATGCTGCAAATAATTATCTTAGAAATATTTGCGCAAAATAGATATTATTAAAGTTAGTTTTATAGTGTAGAGTGAATAATATGTGCTTTTCACCTATTATTTAATATATATATATATATATATATATATATATATATATATATATATATATATATATATATATATATATATATATATATATATATATATATATATCTGTGTGGTGTGTGTGCATAACAAAATTAAAAAAAAATAATAGGCATGTTGATAAAGTTATAGTTAAAAATTGTATTAATATTACAACATTTTTGTTTGAATTTTACGAAAATTAAATTTTACTTTTAACATCATCTAAATGTCCCACATATATAAATTTATAATATTCCTTTATTTAATATTTACTAAGCTATGCAAATAATCAAAATATAAATAGTTTGAACCGAAATATTTAAATAGCAATAAGGTTTAAACATGAAGCAATATTTAAAAAAATATATAATTTGAATATTGTATCTCATAATTTTACTGAAACAAAAATTATTTTCCACGTGTCATTTGAGAAATTACTTGATTTAATAGATCAAGCCCTTTTAAATCCAATCACCAAAACTCTCGTAAAATCATCTGTGTGCTGGAACTCACTAAATCAACGATAACATGGAATTGTCTTTAATTACCGCTGTCCTTTGTAAGAAGAACAAACTTCCAACAATTATTTTCCAAGCAGCAATAACAATGTGAATATTGCCTCCTCTGCCATTTCCTCATCTTATGTTATTTTGCGTACGATGAAAAGCTGTGCATTTCACATCGTTTGCATAAACTCCATAAGTTGTATCTTCCCTGAAATTTGCATAATTTTCTAATCGGTCCTTCTTGGTCTTGCATTTTTAATGTCGGGCAGTGTATTTTTTGAAATTGTCTTAATAACAATTATTTTTTTGATTTGAGCGCTTAAAATACAGAAAAATATATTTACATTTTTAAATCAATTTGTATAGAAATTTATGTGTTTGTTACCAAGGAATTTTAATGAGTATTTTTAAGATGTATACATATAGATTTTTTTAAATTTAGCTAAATTATTGGGAATTCGATGATTATTCTTTTATGCATGGCAAGAAATAAAAGTAGAATTATTTTACAAATAAACTAAGAATTCGATTAAAAAATCAATGTTTAAAAATGTTAATAAAGATGCTGCTACATATATTTTTTAAATCGCATATCAATGATTTAGTGTTAATACATGATTAATATTTCATTTAATTAGTAGCAGGAAAAAAACATTTGGGGAAAAATATATATTGGACACAGAAAATATTAATAAATATAAATCAATAACTTATCATATTGAATATAATAAATTATATTAGCTTATAATAACTTTTAGCTTATTAACTAATTATAGTGTAAATTATTTCACAATGGGTCACAGTGACCTGGTTGATTAGGGCTTTACTCGCATTATCTGAAGATTTAATCTGATCCCAATCTGAGATTTGTCATCTTTATGTATGGCGTATATAGCACGAAATCTTTATTGCAATCTCTTCCATGTGAAATGATACCTATAGGAGTTGCCAGATCATGTCTGAGGAATTCCTGCTTGATCCCTGTTTCTAAATCTATTTTTAGACTATACTTTCACTGACACCCACTTTTGGAAGCATGATGGCACATCCTCTGGGTTCTGCATTATATAAAGTGTCATCACTCCCCCATCTTGTGGTACTAATAAGGAGAAATCTTAGTAACCTGTGCCATAATAAAACCACATCTTTTCATAATGATGTCTAAAGGTAATTTATTAATTCTATTAGTCTCATTTAATCTTCTCACTGCCACCCAACTTGTCTAGTGGTCAGCATGCCTGACTACGGATAAGGAGGTTCTGTGTTTGAATCCCGGTTCGAGCATGGATGTACTTTCTCTCTCTATCTATTCTGTCTTTGTCCTTTCCTTGTATGAATGAGGTGTGAATGGTTGCCTACCGTATAAACGGGTCCCTATGGCATGTGTGTACTGAGGAAGTCAGACTCCATACCAAATAAAAAATATATGGTTCAGTTGGAAAAGTGGAGCAGCGCACCCCATGTTGCCAGCCTAGCTGGCACACGACAATGAATGAATGAATGAATCTTCTCAATACTTGCATGTTCTTATTTTTATTAATAAAACGCTTAGAAAAATAACTTAAAATGGTATATTTATGGATTATAATAATCTGCATTCTCAAAATATTCTGTTCAACACTGATTCTTAAGAGAATAATGAATTATGTGAATTAAAGTGGAAATTATTGCCTTTTAATTTAACAGTTTTACTAATCTGTGTTTTTGTAATTTCAAGAAATTTATTAAAGTAATATAAACACATTAGATTTTAAAAAATATTAAATTATAAACATAAAATTTAATACTAAAATACACTTTTGTTCCAGTAAAATCATATTTATATTTGAGAATATAGTTAATCCAATTTAAAAAAAATCATTAATTTCAAAATAAAGAAATGTTTATTGTATCTATAATAAGATATAAATATTTGAAAAAAACTATTATAATAATTTCTTACAATAAACGAAATACGCGAATTCTCTGCACTATTGTTCAAACGTTTCTAGTTCTTAATTACGTCACATTATCAAATATTTTATAATTTTTGATATTAATGTGCAAAAATAATTTTTGATCCCTTCAGAAATTATTCATAAAAACATTTATAAGAATCGCAATGCGTGTTTAAAGCACGTTTATTTAAATTATATTAGTTAAATACTTATAACATTCTGAAAAATGTGCGAAATTTAAGTAAAGAAAAATAAAATTCCTCAAAAATTTAGCAGAATTGCCAAGTCATTTTCAATTGGAATCTTTGCATGCTTTCTTTAATTATAGTCAACATTAAAGGTGAAAATTATGAATTTCTATTTTTAAAAAAGGATTATTTTTATTTTTTCCTCAATTAAATAAATTTGTATTTATTAATGACAATAGCAGAGAATAATTATAATAATGAGTTTTTATCAATTTTGTCATATCTAATAATTAACTACTACGTTTTAATTTAAATTCTAATTAAGTTTGGATATATTTTCACGCATGTTAGTACATGTATCGTAAATGAAAATACGTTATTATTTTGACAAACAATTTTTTAAATCTTTATTTTGACAAATATTATAAATATTTTGATTCAAAAGTAATTTGCATATAAAAGAATCTACATGTTTGTAAAATATCAACAACAATATCAAGATATATTTATACAACATTCTTAGGTAACATATGCACTAAAACAATTAAAAAATAACGTGAGCCTTCTTTAAAATAACAAAGTCAAAGAATGCTTTTTGGCAGAAAAAGGAAGAATAAAATTCATTGTAAAAATTGCCTTCATTTTTAATTTTCAATGCAATCAAGTTTTTTGAATTTGACGTTAATATATATGCTCAAAGAGAGTTCCATATAAAATTTGTCACTTAACTATTTGAAATATACATTGAAAATTAACTATCAACATTCAATAAGCTCTTCCTTTCGATGAGAACGTTATCACAAACACACCATTTAACTAAACATTAAGCTTGTATAATTGTTGGTTATCTCGAGGATGAGCAAACATACACCGAAATAGCAGAATCTATTGAAACTTTATAAAATGAGATTTTCAGAAACTGAAACTGTTTGCCTTGCAGAATAAAATCGTTTCCTGTCCTGCATGGTCGGCCATGCTCTGTCTCGACAATCGACAGTGATCAGTTATTTGTTTTATTTTTAGTGTAGTTATGTACATTGTGAACGAAGATATTTCTTATGATTGTGAAGAATTATTTTTATATTTTAATGCGTGGGGCTCTTAAATTTTTTGCTTCAATTTTTTATGTTCATTTTTAAAAATGGTGGACAGTACATTCGTCTTCTGAAGATAAATATATCAATTTTAGTGCCAGCGAATGTGTTAATAAACGAACAGATGATCAGATCAAGGTCGGAAATCTGCAACAAACTCGATAATTGAAGATCGATATTTGACTAGAAGTCCCTGGAGGCACTAAAATATGAATGATTCTTTTCTTCAAAAATACCCTTTACCAGCTCCTAGCATCTTTATTTTGATTCAAGTAGAATGAAACTGATTTCCTTCTATATGTTTGTTTGCTAGCAGAAAAATGGTGTCTGTAGCATACTAGTATCGCACGATGGTGAAAGCCGCTATTGTTCAATAAAATAATGTGAAATGGAGGGGAAGGGAATGGCGTCATATTCTTTTTTCTGATGAGTTTCTTTTTTTATTCTTTCTGACAGAAGGCATATATTCATCCAGGGGGAAGGCACCACTAGTAAAAATTTCGCGTTTTTGCAAGGGAGTGTCAGATTTTTAGAGTTAGAATGTGAAGGTATTTTATAGCACTTCTATTGCTGATTGCATCAACTTCTACATCAATTTAAATGCAGCTGTAAATAGTAACCGACATAAGCTTGTGAACCTAAGACCTATTGTTTTCCTTATGCATCCATATATACTTTATATTTGGAGAAGAAATCATACAAATGGATTGGATAAGGATTCATTCAGGCATTAATAAAATAGGTTAGGTATTAATAAAATAAATATGTTTGGGACATTCTAGAGAACGGAAAATCTAAATTTGTATACATTCCCCAGGTCCGTATGATTATAATTCGAAACATTTTACTTTTTCGTAAAAAATAGATTTTGTAGAAAATGAAATTAAAAAAAGTTTCATTTCATTTTCTACAACACGAAAATGAGTGAAATACTTAATTTAAAAATATGGGTTTTCATCTGTCTTTTTTAAGGGGATAGTTAAAAATTAGTTCATATAATTCTAGATTAAATTCCTATTAGATTAACGCAAAATATTTTAAAACTTTAGTATATCTACAGCTTACATAACATATTTTGACCTTTATTGATTAAGTATGTTCATTTATGAGTGTTCAGTTCGGACTGGATTCTATGTTAAGAGGAAACACTCAATCTTTAACCACATGCAACTAGGCTACAAGCTCAAAATTCAACACGAATTTTAGGCTTTGTCTTAAAATTAATTTACATTGAGTACCTATTAACTGCTGCATAATTTAAGCGTCCATCCTAATTCAGTTTCATTTCGATATCAAATTAATTTCATTTCTTTGTACATAATAACTTACTTTTCTCAATCATTCCAGTGTTAAACTAGAAAACTCACTCTATCTAAATCTATCTATCTATCTAACTTTAATTTTTTACTGTAAATGTAGTAAATTTGAGCATTATTAACAACAGCTATATTATTTTTTTATCTATTTGCATTCATAAAGTACTAACAGAATTTGCATAAAAATATAAAAGTATTTTGAGTGATACTTTGAGATTTATTTGTATTTTAATGTAACATCCCCCCCTGCACATGTTACATTAAAATCCGATAGAAATTACATAAAAATATCAGAAAATTTCAAAATTGCTCTATTACGAATAATGAAATTTTGAGAGTACATAATTTAAAAATGAACTTTTAAATTAATGTCTCCATTCAAAAATAGTTCTAAAAGTTTTAATAATTAATGTTAATATAATAGGTATTGCATATTTTTAATTAAATTCTTTCAGCTAAATATCTAGGACTTATCCAAATGATTATGTATTTCATTGTTTTTCTGGAAGAAAAGTAAAAATATTGTAATGTGATTGTTATATAAAAATAAAAAATTGTATCTTAAATAAAAGTTTATATAAATTTTAAAATAAATAATTATTATTATTAATAATTATTATTTTTAATAAATAATTTAAAGTAAATAATTGTTATGGTTTTTTAAGAAAAAAAGAAGATGAAATAAATTAAAATTACAACTATCCGCTTTTATTTATTTTAAAGAAAATAGGCAAAGAAACACACAAAAAAACAGTATTTATCATCAAATTTAAAATTTATTTTAAATTGAAAGAAGTGTTATTCCGTGCTCATATATTTCATTAATCATTTTAAAGATTGTAATGTCATTCTTGGTTTTTTTAAAAACATCGTCTCAGCTTATAAAATATTTTCATAAGGCAGACTTTAAATCAAAGTATATGCCAGATTGCGAAAATAGTTTCATGATAATCTAAATTTAATGATTCTTTCTCAAGATTGATAATGCAATTTTTCAGGAAACTTTAATGTGTTTATTTATTAATCAGAAACATCAGCAAATTTAAAACTATTTCAATATACATAAAGTGTAAAATAAATGTTCTTAAAGCATATATTATTAATATAAATCAATATATAAAAACGGTTTTTATTGATTACATCTCGTTTTCAAAATAGAAATTAGAATGCAAAATTTATTGCAACTAATTATATTCAATATTACTCTATATCAATTATTATATAATTTGTAATCATTGTAAAACAAATATAAATGACATGTAAACTGGAAGCAGGTTTCTAAAATTTAAGCAATATAGCAAATAGTTCAAGTACATTTTAGTTAGGGTTATAATCACACACACACAGTTATAATCAATTATTAAATTTGTAAGAATACAATAAAAAATAAAATAAATTTCCATGCAAATTTTACCAGACCTTATTTGATAAATTGAGGAAAATATTATACATATATGATTTAAAAGGGATAAAATGTTCAGAAAATTTTATGTATGTGTTTGAACACATGTTTATCAGAATAAACAAGATTTTAAAAATGCATCTTTATCTTATTATAAAATTATTGATATATTGCATATTTCTACTGAAACTTTTTATGAAACAAATCATTATGCTTGTTTGGATGTAAACTTTTAAATAAAGGAATAAAACTGTGAAAAAAGTTCACAACAACTCTTAAGTCCGATGAAAAAACATTACATATAGAAACACACATACAAGTGGTTATCAGAATACTGGAAACATGGATAAGTTGCTAAAATTATCCATAAAACTAATGTAAGTTTTATGATTAAAATGTATCAAAACTATTCATAAAATGATACATTAGGTACATTAAGTTTACTAAAATTAAAATAATATTTTTTAAGAATTTGTAAGTTATTTTTTATATTTGTTATTCAAGTTATTATTATTAATTATTTGATACATATTTTATTATCAATTAAATATTTTATAGTTCTTACGAAAATAACTTTTTGTATTAGCTCCTTTTTATATTTCAATTCATAAATGGTTAAATTGCTATAAGAATAATACTTTTGAAATAATAAACTAATAAATAAATGCTGATAATTTTGTAAAAATTTTATAATAAATCTTAAATTTCCATAATAGTTTTCAGAATTTTTACGAAATATTGTCAAATATAACAGCATTATATAATATGATGTATGTTAATCATTATTAGGTGAATCTGGAAATATACTATGTGTCAAAATTTACCCTGATTTAATGATTTTCAAAAGTATGTCAAAAATAAATATATATGAAAATAATACATCAGGTTTTCAAAAATTTTGAAGATGGGTCAGGTTCTTTGAAATATTGATTTAAAATTTTCGGAAGATTATCAAACTTAGATTAAAAATAGGGTGAAGTTTCATGGCAGGCATAAAACACTGAACCAAGAGAAAATGGTTATTACTCTTGATATTTTCTTATTTTGGGAATTTAAAATTGATTTAGTGTAAATCTTAACCTGAATATTGAAAACACAATGCTGCAAATTAAATCTGAATTATCAATTAAAATATCTGAATTAAACAATTAAAAAATACAATATTCATAATTATTGATATGTCAACTATTTTCATGCAATTGAAGTTATTTTAAACAAAAAGATATTTTACATTTGAACAAAATTCAGCAAAATTTTGTCGAGGATTATATATAAGAATTGAATTTGATCAAATTATATCTAAGTCATAGATGAAATCAAAGACTAACTATTTATGTTCAATTTAACACAAGCACATAGTTAAGCTATTTGTTACATCATCTCGGTGTCATAATAATTTTTGTTTTGATATTCACTGTGATTAATTAATCACATTTGTAGCATATACCATTCTTGGTTACATGCTGAAAAGTCTCCTTGATAAAATCTTCTTCGTGCTATAACATTATGAAATTTGAAGTACATATAGTTATGGAATTGTTTATATATATACAATTTGGTATTAAGTTTGAAAATAATTTTGAAGCTGCACAATTGGTTAGTTTAAAAGTAAGTATGTTTATAATTTTCGTTTATACACAGAGATGAAATCATAAGTGTTGATTTATATAATAGCAAAAATACTAATTCATAGAAATCTGACTTACTGTACAGATGAAATATATTTCTGTTCTATAATGTAATTCATTTAAAGCAGTTTTTCCCAAATTTTTTTGTCATGTCCTATTTAAGTTTTATTTTAAAATCCCATGCCCCCCTGTGTATCATATACATAATTTTTTATATTAAAAAAATTGAACTGTTCACTGAAGAAACTTAAATAGTAGATTTTAGGAAAGAATTATTAGGAAGTTGTTAATGGAATTCAATAAGAAAATTTTCAAAATGTCTAATGAAGAACTAAAATTCAAATTCGAAATAATTTTAATAAAGACGTTTTAATAAAAGTTTAATATTTTAATTTAGTGAGTTCCTTCCTCTTGACGATTGCTGCACAGAGATTTTATGTTAAGCTCCAATTTGGTTACCTTCTGTCTTAAGTCTCTCCATTTCGTTATATCCAGGTGATTTCTTTTTTTTCCCGTAAATCACTTAAACCTCTAAATTAACATTCAGCTAAATATGAAGATGAAAACAGTAACGATAGTTTTCTTGCATATTTGGTTGAATTTGGGTATTTGATTTCTGTTTCCTCACAAAACCATGTCATTGCTCCTTTTATATTAAATAAAGTTTTAACTGATTTATCATTTTGCATTTCTGTGAGTTCTTCTTAACACTGCATATTTGAAATATCGGACAAATCCACTAACATTGGCGGCATCGTCCATGTTGGAAAATTAATTTGTTTTAAATAAGAAATTCTTTTAAATTAGCTGATAGAATGTTCAGATGGTCGACAATAACAAGTAAAGCGGTATCATTTACTTCACAATTTTGGAACCAATGAAATTGTTCAAAGTTTACTGAATATGGATAATATCATATATCAAATATATAGAATATCATATATAATATATGGAAATCAAATATATTGACTTTTGAATCAATAAAAGATTTTTTGTCCCTTGAAGTTGCTTATTTAATGGATTTTGTTTTTTAAAATTATCGGCTAAATAATTCACAAATGCTTTACCAAATAGATACTTCATTTCAGGATTGTCGCTTAAAAATTATTAAGACTATCAAATAGTTCTATAAATCTTTTCAAGAAATTTCCCATAGAAATTCATCTTACTTCATGATGAAGTAAAAGTCTGCATTTTACACCATGCAGACCGTGTGGGAAAATTCTGCATTTTACACCATGCAGACCATGTAGGAAAAGTCTGCATTGAACATATAGTCTGCTTATTTTTCGTCACAAAATAGCTTAAGGAGACGCTCACATTTGACATTAGCCTGAATAGCATTGATACACTTTATTACTGAATGAAGTATTTCATTTAGAACAGGCAAAATGTTTTTAGTTACAGAGTTTTTCATATGAATAACACAAAGAATTATTTTTGAATTTTTATCAATTTTAAGCAGCCTTTTTTTTGCCCATCATATTAGGAGCCCTATCTGTACACAACCCAAGATTCTATATTTTTCATTGGTATATTATTGACAACTAAGATATATTTTAGCTTATTATATATATCTTTGGAGATAGTGGTGCTTTCTAATATTGTACAGAACAAAATTTCTGCAATAAAATGCCATTTATCAATATATCTCATTCAAGTTATCAATACTGCCTCACTGTTTATTAAAGTTGATTGATCTATTTGCACTGAGAGTTTTCTTGTTTTCAGATTTTCAACAAGTTGTTTTTCAATAACTTCACTCATTTCGTCTATTCATTTGCTAACAGTATTGTTACTGATGGGAAAAGTTTTTATATTATTGATATATTTTTCAAGAAACGGTTTAAAAATGCTGACATTGACGATTTCTATTAAATTAGTATGTTTTTTTCACATTTAGTGAGGAATAAAGAAATTTGTTAACTAGCACCAAGATTATGATTATGAGTTAAAGTGTAAGCAGTATGTAGAAACTTTATTTTTGTCGTTTTTTCAAAATTTTTCCATAAAGTTTGACAATAATTAAAAAATGAATTCATATAAGCTTTATTTTTCACCTTCAGATGAGCCTCAAGACAATCTCGTTTCATTGATTGTTGTTCAATCATTGCTGGCATAAAAGACAAAAAGGAATCCGCTCATCGTGGACAGCAGATATGAACACAAATTTTAAATGTTCCTCCAAATATTAATGAGTTTTTTTCTTGCTTTTACCACTAATTTTGCTATGGGCTGAAAGAAATATATGTAAGATCAATTAAAAGCTAAATCTAAAATATGTATTAAAATTAATTTAATGTGACATAGAGTAAACGTACACAAAAACATGCATATTTATTTATTTATGAAGTATATAACACATTTACTTAACTGCCACCGCAAAATAACCTTTTTTTCCCATTTGACAAATTTTTCATGAAAAGTATGCTTCTAAAATTTAAATAAAAATAAAATCAAATACTTACCAATTATATTTGTATAATGCATGTATATTTTTAAATAAACGAAGCTTTTACAACAGTTTTTACAGACGCCTCTTTCAAATTAACACCAATTGAATGCCTCGAAACACTACAGAAGATATGAATGGCCATTCAGATGTGAACAACTGCGTTCTTCAGCAAGATTTTAAAAGTCCTGGGGTCTATGCGGAGCCAACGGTCTGTCGCAGGGAGGTTAACTTGACAACGCTAAAAACCCAGTTGATATTTTGGTATTCTCCAATGAATCTATAATACTTATAAGCCCCAATTATTTAAGAATTTCCTCCTCAAGTCCTGCACGTCGCCTCAAAGTCAGCGAAGGGGTGTACCTGGGCGGAACGGGTGAAGTACGTCTGGAGAGTATTCTTCTGACAGGTTCACTCAAGACGTGAAGGCCGTTCCATTACGCTCAGCTGAGAACTATAGGCAATGACGCATAGACAGACTTCTACCTTCGGATTTTTCCATGGGTGCTTCAGACCTCGGTCCAACAGAAGTTGCACATTAACTCCTCCGTATGAATCGACTGGCCAAAGAGAACAGTGAGTAAGATACGCTCACTGGTCCATCACTTACATATCAGGAGTTTTACTCTAATGAAAAATCTAAACTTCATTCAATCTGGCAAATTTCATCAACACACCAATGGTACTTTCTACTAGAACTCTTCTGGAAATAAAATGTCACCGAAAATTTCTAACTGCCTTGGACAGATACTCAAATGCACATCTAAAATGTTTATCGTTTGAACGTGGTACAAAAAATCATCCCACTTGTAAAAAATGCTGTGTCCATCCAGTCACACTGAAACATTTTCTGGATTGCATCGGACTTTCCCGGGAGGATTTATCCTCAGATCTGCTAGTCATTGACTTTCCAACTGTCAACAATTTATTGGAGTTGATCTGACAAATGTCAGATTTTTAAAGAGGATATGCTAACAACAAGAATTTTTGCCTTTTTTTTCAATTTTGGTATCGAAACCTAGCATTGTATTTAAATGGCCCGGAGCAAAAAGGGTAAACTCGTGAAGATTTCAGTTTCGAATTGCTCCCCTTAACAATCAAATTGCTCCCTGTGGGTTGAGGGCCCCACATAAGAAAACATTGATTAAAGGTAATTGGAGTCCAAAAAGTAGAACACATTCGCAATGTCATTCAAGCGAAATATTATATCCAAGAGTAGGAAACAAAGATTTGGAGTCTGCTCATTTTGACTCTACTTCTAAATTATGAAGATTTTAACACTCTTTGAATAGACGATGACACTTCTCAACTGTTTGTCCTAATACATAAATTTCCCTCAATTTCTCCACTTGTAGTGGTAAAAGATAAATTCCATAGTCAACAAGCTTTAGAAAGAAAACATATTATGAAAATGGTCAATATATTTGCAAAATCATTTAATCATCATTTAATTTAAATCTATTTGTAATATAATTTTATCGCTGATGATCACTTTTAAAGTAAAAAGTCAATTATACATTTTCTCTACTATCGTTGCATAATTTACATAAAATTTATTTCATTAAAAAAATTGCATTACTGTTTAAACAAGATTTTAAAATAATTAGTGTTGTTCTACGATTTTTGTATTTCAACTTTAGTTGCCTTTAGAAAGTTATTATATTTCAATGAAACTGATTAAACAATGTACAATGAAATTGTGTATACAGCAAAGAAAATTTCTTATATGTTAGTATATACTTTAATACTATTTCTAACAGTTGAAAGGCTTATAAAATCTCAAACATTTATGTAAAACACAAGAAAAAATAATATGTATTTATATATATTTATATATTATTTATATTTAAAGTTGCATCTTTTAAGGTAATTTTTACACAGGCAAAAGAATATTAATATTTAATAAATCTATTTTCAAGAAAACAATAACTGTTTTTTGTAAATAGTAACATTATTTTTTAAAAAAATCACTAAAAATACATTTTTTAATAATAATGAGTCAAATAATATCTCAAAATCTAGAAAGCGAAGGCAAAATTACAATAACTTTTCATTTTTCCAAACATTTTAAGAAATTTTTAAATTAAAATTTCAAAATGTAAAAATAGTTAGAGATGAATTTCGAAATAATTAGTGGACTTTTACTAATTTAAATTGCGTCTCTTGTGACTAATTTAAGATAAAATATAGTTGTTTTTAACGAAATGTTCAATTTTTCTTAACCATTTGGGTATTTTGAGATTTTCCAATTTATATATGAGCTTTTCTTTTCTCCTGAGATCTTTAGATTTACACTATAAAGTATAAATTGAGTACTATACAACAAATGCGATCATGAATTTTCTGCTGAATCACAGAACTGAAATATAAAGAGTCATGGATCATAAAAACACAGAAATTTAGTGTTAGTTGTTCAAAAGGCACATCGAATTAGAAAATCATGTTCAGTAACAACGGCATTAATATCCAATGCTATCTATGTACACAATTACACAAGTTGATGATTCAGTATGAACATGTCAAAGGAAACCTGTCAAACTTGATATTTTCCACCACCTGTAACTTAGCTGTGACCATAATGATACGTCAAAAAGAATCAAATTTCATAGGAAAGCATAATGTCATGCCCTTTACAACTTTCAAAATTGCAGTTGATTACACCATTAAAAACACTTATGTCTTCGTTGTAATAAAGAAAACTAAAACCGTGATCCCTGATTTGATCATCTAAATTGTTGAAATGTCTTTCCTCTAGTTGTATTGAAAATAACTAAGTGCCTTGATTCAGAACTCACAACATACCTGTATTAACCAATAAATATATGCGAGTAATAATCCATCTCAAATATTTTTGATAACGCATCACTCAGATGCAGTTGTATGACCATCTTGAACAATCTTTTTAGATTTTGTAAATATGCATTAGACTTTGACATACACACGTTGATACACCGCTATACGATAAATCACAGTATGAGGATTTAATTTTCTGAAAATATGAATATTATTAACTCTACGCTTAGATCACTGGCTCATTTGTTATAGTAAACTAATTTATCAACTGAAAAATAAAAGTGTCCCTAAAATAAGATAAATGAGGAAATAATACGTAGACCACAATAGCATATTGTTAAAAAGTGAATATTCTAAGTATCTAATCAATTTCACTCAATGTTTCTTGATTATAATTTTAATATACGTCAAGTTTGTCACCTTGTTTATGTTTGTGATTGAGTATTATTTTGCAAAATCACTTAACTCAAATCATGTACACGTATATTTCTTTTGAGAATGTACACATCTACTAATAATTATATGGAAACCTGTGATAAAATATTTAAATCCAGCTTATTCACATTTAATAGTTAGTAGAATCTTCTTGAGGGAAATTTAGTATTAATCCTTCGAGACAAGCTTTCTAAAAGAGTTTGAATGACGGACAGTGGCATTTTCTACCACTTGGCTTGGAGAATAAATTAAGAACTTTCACCAATTTTTGACGGTTGCAACACCCCTTAATTATGCAATATAACTCATCCCAAAGTGTTCTATAGGACTCAAGGGAGGACATTGAGAAGAACAGTTCTCTCGTTTCTCACCATTCTCAGTATACCAGTCCCTGGTGTACATTGAAACATGACAAATGAGATTGTCTTTCTAGAAGTAACTTTTATCGAACCAATAAAATTAACATACATTTGGAAGCACATTATTATCTAGAATAATGCCGTGCTTACTATGAATTGTGATCAAGGGGACGTGCCGCGAGAAATATACCTAGACTTAATTAAATTTCCACCATTTATTTAGGGATTATAGATTCTGGCAAATGATGCTCTTCAAGCATACAGCAAATCTAGTCTCTGCCATTCAACTAATAGAGCTTGAACCTGAATTAATCGCTCCAGAGAACCTATTTCCACTCATCTATGGTCACCTCAATGAACTCAAACGAGCTCCAGGCCTACATTTTGTGATAAATGGTTTATGGGTCCAGCACGATTAAGCAAAACCTGCAAATGTAATTAGTTATAAATGTTATCTCTCGGAACAACAGTCCCTGGTGCTTGTTGGAACTTCTGGGTTATATAGGTTATTTGTTATGTGTGGCTTTCCAAAATATCTTTGGACATCATTTGTCAATCTCTACTTCTTAAATTTGTGGGTCTACAAGGCCAAAGCCCATTCAGAACACCACCTTCCACTTCTAAATCACAAAAGTCACTTTTAATTTTGGAATGTTTAACTCACAAGATATCATCAATAAGTATTGAATGGCTAAATGAACCATTCTAATTTACTGAAATAAAGCTTTAATTTATGGTATTGTTACCTATTTATAAAAGTACATCTGACTGATTTTCATAAAAAAATTTGTATAGCGTAAAGAATCAGCAGAGCAAATAGATAATAATAATAATAAAGACCATTTCATAAGTTTATCAAAATGTGAATCTGTGTGTGATGAGATTATCTAGAAAGTATTATTATAGAACTGTGTAAAAAAATCCTATTTAAAGTAAGTTAAGAAGTATTAAGGAAATCTCGTGTTCCATGCCATACTGTAATCTTTCAGGTTGTGATTTTATAAAGTTTTATCGTGAGCCATTTGTTAACAGGTGAATAGTTTGAAGAATATTAAAAAAAATTATAAGACATAGTTTTGCCTTTAGAATGTTTTCAATCAAGTGTGAAAAATCCCTGATTTATAATGTACGTAAAATTTACACTATTTGATAAGGAATAGCATTGGATTCGGTTTGCATATTTGATTAAGCGATTGTTATTAAAATTAACGTAAAAGTTTTTAAGGTAATTTTTGGCATGAATTAATAAATTAAGATATCAGGAGAACAAGAGAGAGAGAGAGGGCATTTTTGATTACTTCTGATGAGAAATTAAATATTTGAATTAATTTTTACATATAATTGGATAGATGGATTCTATAAATTGATGCTCTTTCTCACTTTCATTAATTTTTTCTGAGATTGAGATTGGTTTCACAGCACTGATCCATGGAAAAAAATGGAACAGTATGTTGTGTATATATATATATATATATATATATATATATATATATATATATATATATATATATATATATATATATATGTATGTATGTATGTATGTATGTATGTATGTATGTATACATAAATTGGCATTGCTGAAATAAAAAACATTTGCAATATAATTTAAATTAATATTTAATTTTAATTCAGTAAAAATTTTGCCAACATGTTTAAAATATTCAGCTTAAAATTCTATAAAAATATTTCAAGACCACTAATATTAACTATTTTTTAAATATCTTAAACTACCAAAATCAAATATTGGAGTATGAAATTATCGATATCAAATATTCAAGTATAAAGATCAAATATTCCAGTTTTCATTAAATCAGTAATGTTTTCGTGGAAAGATGAAAATATTTTAGTCCCATTCATTTTTCACGCCAATAGGCATAGCAATACAACAGACATCTTTCTATTACTTGCATAGATTTGTCAAGCCAAGTGTGACCAATTAAGTTTTCAATTGAATTTGTGTATGGTCTTTGATAATATAAAATTTAGGTTTTATACTTCTGAAATCCATTTTAGTTGACTGAAATAAAAAACACTTGTATCTTGCTCAAACTTGAATCAATGAGAACAAGTCCAGATAATAACTAAATTAAACTTTTCCTGAATTTTACCTCATATATTTCCCAACCAATGATGAACTATCCTCACCATCACAGAGCTATCATCCATCTATTTACATTCATAAATATTGTGTCAGTAAGTATATTATAGTTTCAGTCAGCCAATCTGATTTTTTTCCAGAAAAATAATACTTGTTGTTCCCTAAGCTATGGTTCCCTAAGCTATGGTCCCTTTTACTATCTTCAGTAATTCTGACTTATGAGAATTTTATGCTCTAAATTTTCTTTTTATTAATAAGAGGGTTTGAAATTATTATTAAGTGCAACAAAACTGTTCTTTGTGAAATAGTTTCATTAGTCTTCTAAATTATTTTATGAGTATATAAGTTCTAATTTCTCTCTAGCTAAAAAGTCTATCTATTATAACAAGCAGGTTATTTATTCTTTCCAACCGATTTTTTATATTTTTTCCACAAAAAAACCCTTTGAAAAAATAATATGAATATGATTCTGTGAACGTAAGAGAATTTTAAATATTTTCAGTTTCTTTTTATAGAGCTTATAAGAAACCAAGTGTGTGTGTTTCTCGGTCAGCAAATTCTTTTCTAGCTGCATTGGGAACCTCCTCGTAAAATAAGCAAATTCAAATGCTAAATCTATTTATGATGTTATTGCTTTCACTTTTTTGTAATGTAAAGCTACAAGTTGTATATTATTTCTAAATAAAACATAAATATATATTTAAAATTCAAAGGATTTTGAATAAAAGATCTTATATTTATATGATGTCATGATTTCGAAAGATTGTTTGGTGTAAAGAACTAACTGAATATTTTATCTCTATTTAGTGAAGAAGATTTATTTGAAGAAATAAAAATTTAAACTTTTATAACATTTTAAAGTTATTAATTTCATATAATTTATTTTCAAATTAAGTGTAATTTTAGATGGACTTAACGGTAAATAACGCACTATATATATGTATGTGTTTAACTATCCATCTATCTAACTATATACATATACATATATATTATATATATAACTATATATATATATATATATATATATATATATATATATATATATATATATATATATATATATATATATATATATATATATATATATATATATATATATATATATATATATATATATATATATATATATATATATATATATATGTATAATATATATAAGTATATATATATATACATATATAGCTATAGGAAACAACTCTTGGTAACTTGTTGAACAATAGTTGCTAATTTGTAAATTTCAATCGGTAATGTAAAATAATGTAAAAAAAATTTACAATTATGAAATCAAGTACATACATCTACTGTGAAATGGTTTTTCTCCGGCAAGTGGATCTATTAAAAAACAAGCAGAGCAAGTAGTTTAACTTTTGAAATACTGTATTTAAAAGTTAACTTCAATATGTACCAAAAGAAGTTTATTTCACTCTATTGATTTTACTCTAGCTATTTTTCACTATAAGTTTATTTGAAGTTTTAATACATGTTATTAACTAATAATATAAATTAATGATCGAAATTCAGCGAAATCAATTTAATTTTGAAAAAACAATATTTATATTGTTCATTTCAAAATTATTTAGAATGAATTTCAAAAATTATAATAAGGATTTAAAAGTCAGAAAAATCCTAAGATTGCCAAATTTTAACGACTGTATAGCTCAGTTTTCATATTTTATCTAATGTATACTATAACAAATAGTTTTTCATTACCATACTATCATTAATAGGAATTTATGTGTCAAATAATTAAATTAACCATGTGCCGTGTAGACTAAAACAGAGTAAAAGTTTATGTAATATTCATGTGGTGGCCTAATTATAATGAATATTAATATATATATATATATATATATATATATATATATATATATATATATATATATATATATATATATATATATATATATATATATATATATATATATATATATATATATATATATATATATATATATATATATATATATATATATATATATATATATATGTATATATATATATATACATATATATATATATACATATACATATATATATATATATATATATATACATATATATATATATATATATATATATATATATATATATATATATATATATATATATATATATATATATATATATATATATATATATATATGTATATATATATATATATATATATATATATATATATATATATATATATATATATATATATATATATATATATATATATATATATATATATATATATATATATATATATATATATATATATATATATATATATATATATATATATATATACATATATATATATATACATATATATATATATATATATATATATATATATATATATATATATATATATATATATATATATATATATATATATATATATATATATATATATATATATATATATATATATATATATTGTTTAAAGTTTGGTAATTGGTTGTAACACTTATCATTAATATCAATATTGCTGTAGAAGTAGAATTAACGCGTTAAAACTACAGTTAGTTTTAAATGGCATGTAAAAGAGGATGCCAGCTCAAGTGTCGAGAAAAGTCACTTATCTTAATTCAAAATTAGGAAATATGTATTGATATTTAGCGATCCCATTTACCACATATTATCACCAGAAACATATCCAGAAAAATAGCCCATATTATTTTTTTTAATATTTTCTAGTATGACTTACTTTTATTTTAAGAAACTTTTTTTAATTTAGAAGTTACACCTTCAAAATGGATGGCTATATTGATTACTATTGAACTACATTTGAGTAATAAAAATAATTTCTTCACTTCAAAGTCAAATTTTGAAGTAAAAAAAAAATAAAATTTTATTGTAAAAATTAAAAAATGCTGTCGAATCATTTTATTTAATAATAAGGTTACTCATTCACCACCAAGGATATAACAGCTAAAATAATTAAAAAATATTTATCTTAAAATGTGATTTGCATTTAATTGTAAATATGGTGGTGGGACTAATCCCCATCTGGTCTAGTGGAACTAGACCAGATCCATGAGATCAAAGACAGCCAAAAAGTCCAAAAGCAGATGTGGACTTATCACAGCCTCCTCACGAGAAAACCCCAAACACTTCAAGATGTGTTGCGAGCAAAACGGAGCATTGTCGCACTTGGGGCATGTTGGGTATTTTCTTTCACCGTCCTCAAAGATCATACACTTCAAGTGGCCAGTAGAAAGTCGAGACAGTGTCGTCTGATGTACTCTGGAGCCCTTAAATGTTGTGGCGGATCCAGGATGTCTTTCGCCTTATATTATTATATTATTTATGTTATTGTGTGTTTAATTGCAAATTTTTTTCAAGTTATTACACTTAACAAGTTATGGTCCAAATAATAGAAACTACCTACAAAAAATTAAGTTCTAGTTATTACATGGCAAATGAAAATATGGTAAGTTATTATTTAGTGGATGAAAGTAGATTCCTTTGAGGAGTTCGATGTAAAACATCATAACCTAAACTTTTCATAAAAAATTAAATATACGGATTGAAACTTACCATTTGTGCAAAGTTCAAGATATTTTCTAATAAATTCTATATTAATATAAATTCTATAAAATACAATTGCTTAAAATGCATTGTGTGCTTATTTATATAATAGTTTAAATAAAAATGTTACTTAATGTTTAACAGTTTCTTTTAAATCATGTAAATTTTAAAAAAAGATACTATGAATTCAGTATATATGTTACGGTAAAAATGTGATTAATCTGGTGATTATGAATAATAAACGATGATAATCCACAATCACCAGAAAATTTGGTAAATGGGATAAATTATTGAGCATTTTTATCCTTAAGTAGTTAGTTTATAAAATACTTTATTCTTAAGATATCATTTCGAAAGTATAAATATTTTCAAGCAACATTAAACATTTCCTTCTAAAAAGTTTGAAGAATATCTTGATGACTTTGAATAACATTTACCACAAAAATTTTAATTTAAAAATAGTAATAACAGTTGTCCCTTTATACGTTTACTTAAGTGCATATTTTACGACAAATGTATTAGATAATAGCTTAAATTATATATATGTTGTAAAAGGTATTAAAAAGCACACAAAATGATCAAAAATACTAAAAGTAAAATAAAGCCTAGGTTGTTATTTCAATAAATATTTTATTTATATGTGTATAAACGTAAGCAAAGCAGAATTTTAAATTAAATAATGACTATTACTTTAAAATATTTGTTGTGCTTTGTTAACTAAAAGACCTGCATTATGAAAACATTTTTGACTATTAGAACTTATACAAAATAATTCATTGTCGAAAACTAACCAAACCCATATTTTGTTGGACAAATACACATTTACTTACATTTACTTGTAAATTTACTTAAGTAGATACATTAGATTATTATGACATTTAGAATTACTGTTTTAGATCTTTACATTTGCAGTAATAAAACTTATATTCTCCCATATCATTAATATTTTTGACGTTTAGACATATAATTTTCTAAAACAATTTCGAAATGATATTTCTTGACAGAGAAAAACTGTATTTAAAATAATTTTTTTCATAAATTATAACTTGAATTGTGTTATACCACTGTAAATATTTTCTTTGTTTATATCTTATAAAATAAATAATTCTGTACTAAATTTCGAATAACATTGTTTATAAATTTTATGGATTATTTCTTGCCCTGTCTACGTGAGTACTCGTAGTTTCACTGTGTCACTATTATCAAAAAATTTATATTTTGAGACTTCACATCTTTTTTTGCTTGTCATTCTAACTTTCTTTACTACAATTTTTATACTATCTTGCTTATTTTTACCTATTTAAAATATCTGATTTGTTAAAATGGGTCATTTCCTCCTTAATTTTCCTCCTTTACCACAAAATTAATTGCAGGAAAACAGTAATTTAACAAAGGATCATTAATTTTTACTTTAGAATCATCTTCAATTTCATTGTTGGTTTTATCAGAAGAGTTGTTAAATGTTTACTATAAGACTTATATTTCCTTTCTGGTCTAAGATATTTGATGGAGTCATTTGGGAAAAAATATTTTCAAACATACTTGTAAACACATCCCAAATATTGCTTCATAGGGAGAACACTTGAGACATACATGAAGTGATATGTTTTTGTAATTTTTGATATAAATTGCTTAGAGTGATATGATATTGTTGAACATCTTGACTACGGCACACTCTAACTCAATCTTCCAAAATAAATAGTTAGTTTGTTCCCATTAAATCTACAATAACCTAGAGTCCACAGAATCGCCATATGTTTCTTCTTTAAAAACAGCTTTCGCAAACAAATAATTAATTGATTTTATTCAATGAAGGTGAACTAGTTGAACCAATGTTTTGGATTGCTGCTAGGGAATCAGAGAACGAAACCACTATTGTAAATCATCTTCAGGAACAAATAAATGTCTTAGAGTAATGAAGTAACTCTGAGATTCAAATTCATTTCAGTCGGTATGATTTCAAAGATATTTAGCGTCACAACAATTTCTTAAATATGATCAGGTAATTCATGTTAATATGGATAGCTTGAAAAGACTGAATAAATCTGCCGAGATTTCAAATTTCTAGTAATAATTGGAAATTTTAGTCAAAAAGGATCACTCATTGTAACAAAACTTCTCATCCAGAAGAAGGACTTTTATCCATAATAGCTTTTATTGATTTATTGTTTCTCAGTTGTAGAGCAAAGCCAATCCGAGTTTATTTAACAACTCTGATTATGAATGTTAGTAATTGATTTTGTAGTTTCCAACATCTATAAACCTGGACTCTGTGTGTTGGCCAATATGCGTGGTTCAAAATAGTAAATGACTAGAGGCTGAAGCTTGTCTTGCTCATATGGGTCCCGCTAGCTCTTTAAAATAGTCATTTTTTGAAAAAAAGTAAAAAGCAATTCGATATTGATCATAAGCATGGCATTACATTTTATTTGTTTTCAAAGATCACTTATAAGTAATGAAACTCACTGGTGTGGATAAGTGTCTCATTTCTAGATTTGAGTTCAATGTAAAATTTTCGATGTGTAAGCGAAAAAGTCTATCCAGAATTATTTTGGAAATTTTACGATTATGTTATGCTCGGTACACTTTAATAAAAGTACATCAAATTCATGATTTTTAATCTATGTTTCATAGTAGATTCTACCTTTTGCTATGGGTCTCTAGTTCAAATGACAAGATCATCTGTCGGTCAATTGGCAACACCTACTGTCTTTAAAACAGAAATTTGGCCATTAATGTACACATTCTATAATTCACAACTGATAATTTACCCTTGTGGTTGTCCAGTTTATAAATTATACAATCTACAGTATTCAACTCCATACATGATCCTGAAAATGCAATATTAGGAAATGATTATATCCATTTAAACACATTACTCAAAATTTCGATGCCAATTACTCTTTGTTATAGTTTCTCTCTACTTACCAAATGATATGTTCTCTCAAAATCAATGTGAACAAGATATTTATTTTGATCATATTTATACCTAAAAATTTATATAATGTAAAAAGAACAGAGATTCTCATTTTTAATCTCCGTAATATTTATATCTAAATTCTTAAATTTTTACAAAGTTTTGCTACTACCATTCTTTTGTTTACATGTGAAATTTTTACCAATCGCATTATTTTTATTCTCCCCAAAAATCACTGAATCATTTTAATAATTACTTCAATAAATAAGTAAAATTGCAAAAATTAAAGAAAAATGTATTCATTTTCAAAATAGTATCTGTCATACAAAAGTGCCTTAACGTCGTTTTAGTTTCTAGTTTTCTGCATGCATAAATATTTAGAAAGAATTTAGAATTCAAAATTATGGATTAAAACTAGAATTAAAAATCAGTCACAAACAAAACAGTTTTACAGAATTTCAACCTAAATATGAATTAAATGTATGCAATATAATGCTGTGTCATTTATTTATATACATACATGTTTGTATATTTACTTTTGCAGTTTTATTGTAAATTCAGTTTAATAAGGAAAACGTATAATGTCTCTTCAATTTTAAGACATAAAATTAAAGTTAATTAATGCTTTGGAATATTTGTAATTAGAATATGTTTTAATGTGTGTATCTTAAGCAAACAGTTCTTAAGTATTGAAAAATATGTTTCAATAAAATTTTTAAATATTAGCTTGTTTTGTAATTGACTATTAGGCTACTTTTTACAAATATATCAAGGCTTAAATTGATATAAATAACTAAATGTTTTCCTTTAAGTAAGAAAAATAGACACAGACAATTTTGCATAAGACTAGTAAGTATTATATTTCTATTAAAATAGTGATTGAAGAATATGTATTGATGATAAGTATAGTGTATTAGTATCACCTCAATGTATAGTGAATTAAAAATTAAATAAACACATTACGCGTTATTAATGGAATGCATGTGTAAAAATTGATGCAAGTCTGTCAGCAACAGTTACAAACAGAAAGGAATATTTAATAATGCATGATCCATTTATAAATAGAAGAACTATATAATATGTTCAGTAATTTTTTAATAACACGTTTATTTACAGAATTATAACATAATGCTCGCATTATCTTCTGAAGTACATTTTTCCATTCTCTCCATGGCTTTTGCAAAAATTCATCTTCTGAGCGTGTAAGTGTCAACTTATGCAATGATGTCTAATTGTGTCCAAAGTTTGACAGGAGATATATACGGAATGGTAAGTTGACAAAGAGTTGGAAGAACGGAAACGCTTTGTTGAACAAAATGACTAATACTTGCTGTATGCAAGTGGGCGTAATCATTTCGATAAATGGCATTCTCCACCTCTGGAAAAAATAGTAGATTTTTGGTTGTAGAAATTCATCTACATATCGATGAGCCTTAATACTGCCAACATTTGACGTCCTTGAAAAGAAATCATATTCTTCATTGAAATTTGCACGGTGGTTGTCACTGCTTAAATAAAAACTCGACACACTTGAGAACATTCATCATGCCATTTCGAAGTCCTAGCGGAACAATCTCAATATTGCAAACAGAAATTTTGTTCTTAATTCAGCAGCAACTTTTTTTAATGGACATCACTCAATGCCAATAAAGATATAAAGGTCCTGTCCACATGTAAGCAATATTTTACACTTGGTGCCAAATATCGAAAGAAATAGTCTAGGTGGTAATCAACGCATGTCTAAATATGCGTTAATCCATTCGTGCGAACTGATAACACAATCATAGTTTCTACATGTGTGTCACTATCGCTGTCTACAACTGTCTTTATGATAACTGATGTTCTGTACCGCAAAGCGAGACAATTATTGTTGAAAACGTTTTCTTCTTTCCCATGTATACAGGGTAAGCGAAATTAAATTTCCGCTACACAAGGGACTCTGCAGGCCGTTCTACCAGTCGAAAGAGAAAAATATTTACACAATAGACACTTCGGATAATGCGCTCAAGAATTCTAATATAAAATAAAAATAATAATAATTTGAAATACCACCACTAGATGGCGCTAGGGACAACATTTTATAGCAACATATGTAAATGCACTATAAAAGAAAACGTGTTCGTGCTACTATCTAATGAACATTGCAACATGCCAACATTGGCGGAGAAAGCACTTCTAGTCAAACTTTACTACTGCTACGGTGAGAATGCAGCGGCAGCTGTCAGAAATTTCTGCCGTCTGAAGAAACAACGACGAGGACCAATGTCGGATCATGCTCTCAGAGACATGATGGTAAAATTTGAGCGTACAGGACAGCTAGACGTTCAGCCGGGAAGAGGAAGAAAAAGGGTTAACAGCGCCGTCGTAGAGGATGTAGCTACAGCGGTCGTAGAAGGCAGCAGTGAATCGCTTCACGGAAGTGTCAGTGCACCGACGATCTCTCGTACCCTTGATATGCCTTACTCGATTGTATGACATACCATAAGTAGAATTCTAAACATTTACTCGTATAAGACTCAAGTGGTTCACCAATTAGAACGACACGACCCGGAGATTCGCAAATTCCTCGCGAGAACGGCAGTTGATGATTCCTGGCCATGGAACTTCTGTGGTCGGATGAAACCCACTTTCATTTTTTCCCACTTTTACGCTTAATTCTTTGTTCATAATCCGCTGCATTAATATGATAGTTTTTCATATATTACACCAAATTTTTGCGCTTTGAATCGTTATATAGTTTAATTCAAATCAAATGTTTGTCTTGATTTAATATCTGATGAAGAGATATTAATTAAACTTCACTTTTGCGAATAGAATATTTTTAATAACAAAACATAATATTGAAATAATAAAAATGTATAAATGCTTCTTATATAATTTTAAATTTCTCGAAGAATGTAATATACTCCAAAGTTTATAAACCACCAAAATTTGCAAAAAATAATTTTATTAACAATGCTTTTATATCAAGCGTTTTCCTGAATTAGTTTTTTTCCAATGCCCTGTTGCTCTTAAGATTTTGCCTTTTTCAACACTCTATAGCTCTACAACTCTATAATGGTCTAAAACGAAGTGATGACATCTCATTTAGTGGGGCACATAGTGGGTGTGCCATCTTCAGCCCGAAAGTGAATTCATAAAGAAATACAACAAAGAGGGAATGAAACATCCATGCCTGAACCAGGATTCGAACCAGTGACCTATTGTTTTGAATTTAGTGAAGTGAACTCCTCCATCAGCGGTCGGCTTTCCCTGAATTAGTTATATATATAAACCATTTTAAAATAGTATAATTGCTAAGAAAACTAAATTATATCAATTAAATATTTTTATATTATGAAAGATTTAGCTTTTGTAAATTATTTAAGTATTTCTATAATTATTTTAGTAATGTAAGTCTCTTTAACACCTAGTAACATTATTTCAGCTGCAAATTAATTGGCGCTTATGATTTTAAATCTTCATTGTAGTTTTTATTTCATATTCTAGAAAATCATTTTTAAAAATTACGAATTATGCATTTTTATGGTAAAGAAATTAATTTCTAAATGCAGGCTTAATATGATTAATTGTCGTTTAAGCAGAAACTGTAACACAATTTGTAGCTTTTATTCAATTAGCATTTTTATTCAGAAAATCTGTGGTATTTAGAAAATTACGCTTTTGTAGTTTTTGCTAAATGGAAACATTAATTCATTAGAGGATTTTGTTCACTTCACAAAATCAATGAATGAGAGAAATTTATAAGAAAATAATTGCTACAGTAGCAAAATTTATTCTTTTTTTCTAATACACTTATCTTTATGCATATATTTTTTAATAAAAACTAAAATATTTTTACAAATATGTTCTTGTACATTATGAAGTTTCAATTAAAATAAATAGAGAAATTTTTAGATAGTATATTGTAAGAAACTCTAATACATTTGAAACCAATATTAAGTAACTGTATTACAAAATATAACTTACAAATTGCTATTAATTAGAATAATCCTAATATTATATAATGTTAAAAGAAAATGTCCTAAGCTTAAAATTTTTCGAATTTAATGATAATTTTTAAATTAAAATATTTGATATAAATATATTTTGCATGTTGCTGAAAATATTTTCAGGTATTTTTATTTTGAAATATTTCATTTAAATAAATGCTTGTATAAGATTATAAGCAAATAAAATTATTTTTGTGAAGAAGCCGCAATATATATATATATATATATATATATATATATATATATATATATATATATATATATATATATATATATATATATATATATATATATATATATATATATATATATATATATATATATATATAATGCGGTTTCTTCACAAATATATCGTGTTATTCCCCATCCCCCTTCCACGAAGTAGACTACAGTAGCGCAGACTTGTTGAAAACCGGTCCTAGAAATTGCCAGAGAGCGGGAGGAAAAAGACTGAAGACAGACTTGGGTTGTAGATGGTAGAATAGTGTCGAAAACAAAATGCCACGAAGGAAGCCTGCATCCCATGCTACCAGAAAAAATACTCATTATTCAAGTCTGATATACCACTGAATCCCAAAGACTGAAAAGATAACAAAGTTGAAATAATAAAATTTAATGAACTCTCAGGATAAAAGGATGATATATTCTTTTATAATATACACAGGTGTCCTGAAAACAATGTCAGTGGATTGAATTAAATAAGTTTCCAAAGTCTTCAAAATAAGCCAAGTTTGTAATTCAACTTTTCTACAGAAGTCGATATATTTTTATATAAATTATTCTTCTAAACAGTATGTTTTTTGTCTTTATATTTTAGCACCACTTATTTTTATACTGTAATTAGTTAGTGTAAGTTAGGAATACCTCGTGGGTACTTAACCCTGCTGATAGTAATGCTCAAATATTTTGAATAATATGCGTAAAATAAATTTGCATAAATGTAAATAGGTTGCTAATTTTATGATTAAATTTGCAATTTTTAATTAAAAACAAAGACAATTCTGCATGCATTTTCAGGTTAAAATCTGAAAAAAAAGTAAAAATAAATAAAGCAATGTTAAAAAAATAATACATTATTTAATTTCAAAATATAATTTGTAAACACTATATAATAATGGTAATTTATTATATATATATATATATATATATATATATATATATATATATATATATATATATATATATATATATATATATATATATATATATATATATATATATATATATATATATATATATATATATATATATATATATATATATATATATATATATATATATGAGTCTTGATAATGCTGTCTGTCGCAAACGAATGTATTATGCTTTGGCCACTGGTTCAAGAATTCATAGTTACGAAAAACAGCTTAGGCATGGGCGTTTGAAGTAGTTTGGATCCCACTTGGAACAGTAGGTTCTGGTTTAATTAGTAAGCGTGTGAAAAAAATGACTTTTCAGCGACAAACCATTCCAAAATATAATTTGAACTTTCTTCTCTACAATTTTTTAGAATCTGCAAAATAATCGGTAACACTTAAATAAGAGTTTTTGAATTTGAAGGGGTTAAGGGGAAATTCAATGTAACAGCCAGAGCCATGGAAAAGTGAAGCCAATTAGTAAAATTAAGTTAATCTGTATTTCTATTCCATCCTATGTACAAACATTTAAGTAAAATGACTTACCATTTCATAAGTAAAAGTTTACTATGTAATTCAATCATAAATATATAAAAAAATAAATATGCAATTGCATTCTAAATTATGCGTGAGAAGCAATAGAATTTTCAATGGTAAATTTATTAACGTTCGGAAGCAACTACAAACCATTAAATTCTTCTAAAAGGAATCAAATGCTTTTCAGAAAAATAAAATTCTTGTATAAGTATTTGAATGTATAGTATGGTGAGAAATTAAAAACATATTTTCCAGTTAAATAAAATAAGCCCTCAAGGGAAACTCTCAAATAAGATATTTATATATATATATATATATATATATATATATATATATATATATATATATATATATATATATATATATATATATATATATATATATATATATATATATATATATATATATATATATATATATATATGTAAAAAGTGATAGCTTGAAAGATTTAAGCACATACTGAATAATTTAAATTAGGTTCTTAGAGGGTAATTTTAGATATTCTATTATGGTTGTGCACCAACAGTGAATCTCCAATTGCAACAGATTAAATGGGAAATATCGTTTTTCTCCTAAAATCCTTAGGGACTCTCAACCATGTTGCAATGATCCAGGATAGTGGGATAATTGCTCTTACATCCATTAGTCTTCCTGGTTCCTTTGCTGCTTACAAAGCATATTATCTTTGTTTAGAAAATAGATCAGTGCAGATGAGCCAATGTTTTTGGATTTTTCAATATATGCATCAGAAAATATTTTGTTACTTTAAATAATATTTTAAATATAACAATTTTTATTTATATGGATAATTTTATTACAATTTTATTGAAAACAATTATTAAAATTCGACAGGTAAAATTAAAATGCGTCACATAATTAATAATTTATGCATTATGTGAAAATTTCAACAAAAAAATAATAATCTTTTCGTTTAATAATCGTAAACAAAACAAATTGTTTCATGTTTGAAACTCTTGTAAGCATACGCATAAAAGTATCGTATAAAAATAAAAGAATATTAGCAAAAACCATATAGCTATAGATTTAAGAATTCATAAATTTATGATTTGAGTTTAGATAATTTAGTAATTATTTGATTTTTTAAGAATCTCCATGCGCATTGATTAAACTCATATTTATAAACTTAAAACTGAGAACATTCTTCTTTGCATATAGAAATGAAAAATTTAACGTTTTAATAAATTAGTAATAAATTAGGTTGGAAACAATTGTACTTCCTACTCTTCCTGAAAGAATACCTAATATGTTAAATTTGGATTTCTCTCATCATTTACTTTCATTATTATTTTATTTTCATTTCCTTACTATTTCATTTCCATTTCATTGTTTCATTTTTTAGCTTTTTGCTAACATTTTATGTGCAGCTATTTAACAAATCAGACTGACATATTTATAATTAATATTATATACATAGAATGAAATAGTATTAATAATTTTAGCTGTTAATTTCATTAATTGTAAAAAAATTGTGGATTTTTTATTAAATTATATAATGATTTTTAATTACTGTTTTAATAAATTCTATTGATATAAAAAACTAATACATTTCATCTCATCCATAGGAATATTTTTGATGTTGAAATTTACTGCCTCTTATGGTACAAAAGGTTGATAATAATCCTTACCTACATATTAAGGTAGTTCTGAGTCATTAAAAACAAGTGCGCCTTAAGCGAGAACATCTATTTACATTATATACTTAGTTACTTTTACAAATCTTTATATAGAGTTATATTAACATTATGTTTTGAATTTTAATGACAAATGTGGTTAATGGTTCTTAAATTTCAGATTTCATGACTTAGGGTAAGCGCTATTCCTAGAAATCACTACAAGAAAATCATTCCTTGAAGTTGATTTCCGAGGTGGAAGCAAAATTACCTTAAAACAGAGAAGAGACTTTCAGCTGTATTCTATTGTGGAAATACGATATAAAAATTTACTTACTGCTTGCCTATTTGTCGATGTCAAAACTTGGGATTGTCGGATAAAAATTTACAGTAAATGTATAAATAATTTGTCACAAATCAATAACTCTAGACAGCAAAATTTTAATTCAGGGAATTTAATTCAAATTTATCATATTTATATAAAATTTGGGTGAGAAATATACATAAATCCAGTGTTGTAAGTTTAAAGTAAGAATAAGCTTCATCGTAATACTTCTGGCTTAATATATATAACTGAATTCTAAAATTTTAAATCTTTTCGAAATATTAATGTAACAAAGAATCTTCCAATTTACTTTGCATCTGATAAACTAATTTTCATTGCTTAGCAACTTTCAGTGTTTCGTTAGCGTTAATTTTCCATCATGCTTGTGAAGAACATTCCAAGAAATCTAGAAATTCATTACCTAAAAATCAATTTAAGGAATACAAATACAATTTGCATATTATCCTGTTTTTCGAATTCATATTCTTCTGATATACAATAAATCGACAACCTTCAATTTCAATGTTTGTTTCATTAATTTCTGTTTTTTTAATATATTCCAAGTGCCTTTATTGAAATAGAAAAAAAAGTGATTAATTTATTAAATTGATATTTTAAACCATGAAACATGGAAGGAAGGAAGTTCATATATAAAGAAAATTAAACATGTTAAAGAAATATTTAAATATCTAAAAGTTTTTGTTTTGGGTCACATAATGCTTTAAATTTTATTTAAATCTAATGAAATAAGGATTTCTGGCTAGTCACATATCTTCTCGGCAAATACTAAGGATTAAGAAGAGGGGTTTTTAACTGAAGGACACAGGGGTCTTCATTTAATGACAGAGACAAAATTTCCTTTATGATACGTCTGATGATCTGACAAGCACTGAACCACGCCATCACCACTTAACCAGAGACATCTTTTCCAAAATTATCCATACGATATCCTATAAGCAGGGAATTTTTGGGAATATAAGGTATCTCAAATCTACTATGCTACATAATTAGGGACATTATTTATTGTATAACCTTTCAACAAAAAATTTTCGGTCCCGTTAATGAGATTCTGTTACGATATTCTGCTTCTTTTTAATATAACACGCTACTGTCTCATTTTCGAACTTCCAATGCTGTGTAATTCCAAGTTTTTTCTGTATCCCTTACATTTCCTGAATTTTATCCATCTTGAAGTGAAAAATTCTGATGTGTATAAATGCAGACACAACAGTTTTTTCACTGATATATATATATATATATATATATATATATATATATATATATATATATATATATATATATATATATATATATATATATATATATATATATATATATATATGCATATATATATATTTTAAAAACTACTTACATGTAGGTAAACAAATCTATTCCAAATAAGAAGACCCAATATTATATTTTATTCTAGATAACTGTTCTTTAAAGCATAAGTCAATAGCAGTTAAATTACCTATCCATAAGCACATTTATAAGAAATTCAAAAACATTAATTTAATAATAATTAATCTGTAAACTAATTTCGAGTTTGATAATATTCACTGCCCAACATTGAAAATGCAACACCAAGAAAGACTGACCAGAAAATTATGCAAATGTCAGCGTAGACGGACCTTAACGAGTTAGGCAAATTATGTGAGATGCGTAGCTCTCCATCTCGCGTAGTATAAGGTATAAAGTGAGGAACCGGCTGAGTGGGAAATATTCCCGCTTTTCTTGCTGCTTGGGGAAAATAATCTTTGAAAGCGTTTTCTTGTCACAAAAGTCACCTGTATTTGCAGATTATGCTAGACCATTGTCAACGAAGTCATTCCAGGAATCAAACGTGATTACAAAGGTCATGGCGATTACACTGAAGAAGGCAGGTTGGTTCTTATGGCAAATCATTACTGACAAACATTTGGACTCTTCCGCAGTGCACCGGCTGTGGTGAAGATGGCTGGAGCAAGGAACTGTAAGGCGTTTGCGGGCTGCAGGTGCACCCAGAATAAAGTCAGCTTGCGTGGATTTTCCCATCAGACGACAGGTGGTGCTGGCCCCACAAAGCACATAATCCGAAATTCTGTAGCATCTGTATGACACCCTGGATGCTCCCATACCATTTTCCATTTATTGGTTGCTAATGGCTTGCAGTCATGGCTCATGGTGCTCGGGCATTTAAAAGATGGCCATTGACTTAAGAGCATAGACGCCAATGTCTAGAAGGATGCCGGATTAGAGTGATGTGGACGACGAAGTGGTACGAGATCGTATTCTCAGATGAGTCACGCTTCTGTTTCTTCAGTGATAATCATCACGCACGAGTGTGACGTTGAAACAGGTATAGTCCTGCAGCAATTATGGAACGCTCCACACGTAAAAACGCAGTATCACAGTTTGGGGTACCATTGTGTGTGATTCCAGGTGACTTATAGTTCGTATTCAAGGCACTATGACAGCCCAACGTTAAAAGTGGATGATGTGCTATGTCCAGTGGAACTCCCCAATATTCAGGGGGTGTCGAACACTTTTTATCAGTAGGATAACGCCCTATCGAGCATTGAGTCATGCCTTAATAGATGTACAGGTGTTTTTTTGGCCACCATGCTTGCCTGATCTCTCGCCAATCATATATGTTTGCGATATGATTGAGCCTCAATTGCAGACCCTGCCTCTACCTCCTTTAAAAGACGAACTTTGACAAATGGTTTACAGGGAATGGAGAGCCATTCCTCAGGGCGTCATCCATACTCTCATTGACTCTGTGCCAAGACGTGTTGCCTCGTGTATCACCGTCCATAGTGATCCTACATCATAATTACCCAACCCCTTTTTCACTTTGTATTATGCACATCGTTTCGAAATGCAGATCACTTAATGTTTGTTGCTCTCTTTCTCTCTCTGTTATCCAAGTTTCGTCATTTTCTGGCAACTTCTTCTTAGAATGGCATTTTCAAAATCAGGCATTGTATGTAAAAATATATATCATCAAACTAAAATGTATTATTGCTATAATATTTTTATTGTAATTATAATAAATGCTTTTAATAATTTATAGGGATTCAAAGGAAACATGTTACTTATGTATATACCTTGCGTATGATTGTTAATTATTTGAAAATCTTATGCTACTAGCATTAAGAATTTTAATCAATAAAATGTATAAGTTAACTCGAGATACTATTTTTAATTTTATAAAAATTTCAGTTTTCAATGCTGACTTTTGGATTGTTTATGAAAGGTATTATTTAACTCATCAAATCATTTTTAAAATAAAATACTTAAGAAATTTCTTAATTAATACTATGAAACTGCTTTTAATTATCTCATTTGCAAGCAATATTATTTAAATAAAAGGACGTGACTACAATTGTTTTCGTAAAAGTAACAAAATTACTTTAGAAACAAATTAACTCGACAAAAACATTTGTCTATGTCTGTTACTGAGACAAATGTTTATTTTTATTAGTAACAATGAAACAGTGAGTAACAAAATATATATTTTCATTAGTAACTAGTATTTGAGAAAAAATTTAAAGTTATAAAATTTTTACCTGCATATTATTTCAGCTATTAACAGATAATTTTAAGAGTGCACTGTGTTTTAAACATCATATCACAAATCATCTGAAATTTCGCAATATTTGGAAATTATAAAGAAAATTGTGCAAAATTATACAAATAGTATTTGCGGAATGATTAATATTACTTGCATTAATAATTATACATATTCTGTTATCTTAACTACTCAAAACTTGATGTGTATGAGGAATTTAAATTATATCTTCAAAATTAATGTGTTTAATGATTGAGACAATATGTCTTTCTGAAAAAAACAAAGTAATATATGATTGATTGGGTAGAGAAGAATATGATTGATACAAAATAAAAATATTTAATTGCATTTATAAATTTAATTATTATTAATTATTATTTAATTTATTATTATAATTTAATTTATAAAAGATGTCCGCATGTATGTAAACATTTAACACAGTAAATTATAAAATGATGCATACTGAAAAAAAGTAAATTAATGCATTTTAGATAGCATCACCCTGAAACATAGTAAAAGTATTTTTAAAATATTATTTATTTGCTTATATATTTTATATTTAAATTCTGTAAGTAATAGTACATATATCAGCTTTTCTAAAATAAATGGATTCAGACGTTCAATGATAACAATTATAAATAAAATAAGAAATTCAAGAAATGTGTTCAACTTCAATTTTCATGAAATTTGTTTCCTTGAGGATCATATTTTAAAGCAAATTTTGAATATTATTGTCATCGTTTCATCAGAATTCACAACAGAAAATATTTGAAAAGTTTTATGTTTCAAATCAAAGTTGACGTCATGTCTGAATCTGTTCTTAAATTTAGAAATTGAATTTTGCCGTGAACTTTACAGAATTCAATATTCCTCACTCAAAATCTTTGATGATAAATTTCTCTGTAGGCACAAGTTTTCAATAATCGACATTAAAATGCTTTCTGTGAAGTTGCTTTTCGAAATATTAATCATGTGACTTGGAGCATGTTGAAATTGAAATTATTTTCGTTGCGTTTTAATAATTTTTATATAGCAGTATTCTTGAATAATATTACTTACTGACTCTAGAAATATCTTCATATTTCATAAAAAATTATTTATAAGCTTTCAGAATAATTGAGAAGGAATCACAAAATCCTCCGAAAATGTATTCAATATTTTCTTCAAATCATAATGGAACTAAGATTTTATTTAATTTTAAATATAACTTATAATGAAATGCTTATGAAATATAAATATTTTACATGGAATTCTACTCAAATTAATTAAATATAAAAATATTTTATATACTGCAATTATTCCTTATTTTACTTATAAATATATAATTCGGAATTTCTAAAATTTCAGAGATCATATATGATGAATATATTGAATGTAATTTTATCTTTTGGTACTTAAATTAAACTTTTGATTTCCATGATTTTTATGTTTAATTATTGTGATAATATTGATAACTTTAAGTTTGCATGATATCTCCAGAAAAATTTTGTGTGAAAATATTGGCTTTCGAATTCCTAACTTGTTATATATATATATATATATATATATATATTATTTTTGTAAATAAAATTTTTCCAGAAGTATTATTTTAGTATAATTCTCTTTATAAAGTAATAAATCACTCTTTTATTTTATGTAAAATTAGGTATTTAGTGTATAAAAAATTTTAACTTTTTGAAATGAATTTAATGTACGGATATACGCTGCTAAGAAATTTTGTAGATCGTGACAAAAGCAATAAATAATCACTTAGTCATTTTTATATGTAAATATAAACTTTCATTTTTTCTGTTAATCTCAGAATTATACTTTGAAAAGATAAAAATTCAATTGTTGTTGTCGTGTACCAGCTAGGCTGACAATATGGGGTGCGTTGCTCCACTTTTCCTACTGAACCATATTTAGGTGTGGAGTCCAAATTCCTCAATATACACATGCCGTAGGTACCTGTTTATAGGGTAAGCAACTATTCACACTTCATTCATATAAGGAAAGGACAAATACAGGATAGATAGAGAGAAAATACATCGATGCCCGAACTGGGATTCGAACCCAGGACCTTCCTATCCGCAGTCAGGCACTCTGACCACTAGACAAGTTGGGTGGCATTCAAAACAATTAGAAATATAATATTATAATTATATAGTTGTGTGTAGAATTAATTTTATGATAGATCGTAAATTTAACTTAATAACGCATCAATAAAACTACAATAATTAAATTATTTAATCACTTACTCTTGTAAGTTTTTCCATTTCTTTTGCAGATCTCAAAAGTGTATTCCTTAAAAAAGAACAAACTCACACAAGGCATTTAAGAATGTAATTTTCAAAATTACTATTTTTTCCAAAAAAAAAGAACTACATAAAATGATCTACTTATTTCTCTAAGTTTACTTTTTGATTGCAGTTAAAGCACCAAAGTCACACACACACACATCAGAAATGTGCCGAAATTCTTACCTCCCATTAGAAATTTTAGGCTCACAATTACTTTTTTTATGTTGTGGATTCCGCTTTGAAATATGCTGCACTATGTTTTGCCAATCTCAAGATTCGTAATACGAAGGAAAAAAGAAAACTTTAGAATTGGAATTATTTGTAACTAGTAAAAAGGAGTAGAAACTAATTAATAAACATTTGTTTTTTATTATTTACGTGGCTATCATGACAGCAAAAGAGAAAAGTTTCATTCGTTTTGATATTGGAAGCGCTGTGACTTAATATCATTTATATTATTTATATATGAAACTGTATTTTTCACAAACATATGTAGCTTCTAACCTTATTTTCTGTCTTCAGCTTATCAGCATAGATAATTTAAGTAGACACATTTCCTAAAAATCAAACCAAAATGTAGTCTTAAGTATATTATTTCATATCTTTCCAGCATATTTCATCTATTTTTACACTAACTAATTAGTAATCTGGTGGAAAAATTATTTCTTAATGTTATTGATATTAGCACCTTACTTAGTAGTTATGCAGTTCTATGATTCTGCCTCTTCACAAAGTGGAATAAAAATTATAGAAACGTTTAAAACAGATTACTGTGATTCTCCCTTTTTGCTTTAGCTTATTAACAAGCTCTTAATCAAGCCAACAATTAGAGTTTTGTTCCATACATAATCCCCTCTTCAACAGTGTATTTGTATGTTGTCTTAATTATTTTATGGTATAAGACCCTTGTCGTTTCACCAATACAGGAAAACACGCTATCAATTACTCTTATCTTTCTTCATGTGATTCAAATAGATAATCCATTATAACGTCTGATTAAATATAACTCTTACCATTGTATTTCACAGTATTTCTTTTTATTATATATTTTTAACCATCTTATAGAATTGAGAAAGAATATATCTGTTAAATTTTCCTCACGAGTGTAAAGAAACTAATATTTTACTTACGTTCATGCATTAGAAAATGTTTGCTATTTTGTCTTCTTTTATTTGTTTTTTGAAATGTGTCAAACAATACTTATTTATTAAAAAATAAGAATGTTATCTGTAGTAGTTTATGCCATTATATATGGAAATTTTATTAAAGGAAAATTATACAATCGTTATATAAATTAATATTGAAAAGTGTGTTTGTATAATATTTGTGATCTCTCTCTAATTCAATATTTATATTTATAGTTCTCCTTTCCGAAAGAACGTTATATGAATTAAACGCAATTTTAAATTTTCAGAATTTAATTGTAGCATTGATACAAGTGTTCCATGCCCTTTTACAAACAAAGATGATAATAGAAAGAAAAATCATTGCACATAATTTTATTGTTATAGCCTTTTATGGTATTTCCATAAAAACTGTCAAATTTTCATCTTTCTGCTTATTGTCTATTTTCATGCATCTAATGTGTTAAAGTTCCCACAGATTATAAGATACAGTTGTAGATAATTTTCATACAATATGTAATTCAGTTATACAGTAATAACTAAGTCTGCCGTTATAAAATCCTAACATACAGTTTTCACATAGCAATAGGTAAATAGAATCAAACATTAGATCAGGGTTTCTCAGCGTTTTATTTTGTTGTGGCTCCCCAGGTTATTAATAATGTTTTCATTCCCCCTTTTAATTTTTCAATAAATCAAAAAACGCCCATTATGTATTTAAAGCCTTCAATTTTAATTATAATAAAGAAGCTTTAAATGTTTAAATTAAAATAATAAATGTTTTTGTCTAAAAATGATAACAAAATAAGAGTAAGTACGAATGGGACACTTGAGATTGGATGTTCTGTACAAGTTGGTTGATTCTTGTTTCTGCTTTTGCCAGAGCTATCATCAGGTCGCTATCAACATGGAAACGATTTCACTGTTTATTTTTAATTAAAGCTAGAGCAGAAAAGCCTGTCTCACACAAGCAAGTTAAATAAAAAAACAACTAGTACTCGTAAAACAACAGAGACAAATTTCGAATTAACAGGTAATCTTTTTATCTAAAATTTCCACACTGTCAAAAGAGGGAAGTCATTTTCAAGGATGAATCAGTCTTCATTTCCAGAAATTCTTCTGGTAATTGTAACACATCGAAAACAAATGGATTTCTTGTTATGAGTCATACTGGAGACTCTGAATCGATGTCTCGATAGTATCGGTGAAATCTGTCTTCCAGCACTTGCAAATGAGTTCTTATGTCAGCTTTCAAATTTTTGTCCAGATTGTTGTTCTTAATTGCTTCGAACATCCTAGAAAACGATGTAACAATTTTGGAAGACAATTTTTGATTCCAAATTTGAATTTTTGCTATGAACCCCCTAATATAATCATAATTACTTATTATAGTGTCATTTCTGCCCTGAAGTTTCAAGTTTAGCTCACTCAATGCACCAAATATGTAAGTTAAATAACCCAACATCCATTGAAATGTATCATCTTTGAACACTGTGAGAAAATCGTGATTTTCTTAGAACTCAAGTAAGAGAATTAAATCTTCGTTCACTTCATAAAGGCGAGCTGACATGTTGCCTTTGGACAGCCAGCGTATTTCTGTATGGAACAGAAGAACTTTGTGATCAGAATCAAAATCCTCGCAAAGTAAAATGAATAACTGACTGTTCAAAGCGCTGCTTTTGATGTAGTTTACAATCCTTATAACTGAGTCCAAGGAGTGTAATTTCTTTGACAATGTTTTGGAAGTCAAAGCTTGCCTATGTACTAACCATAGCGTGATTTTTTCCCTGAGTTTTTTTTAGCTAGGCCCGATCGTACACCTATCAATGCAGGTGCACCATCTGTGCAAAGTCAAATGAGCTCATTCCAATCCAAATCATTTTTTCATCAAAATTTGATGCTGTATTAAATAAATCTTCAGATGTAGTACCTGCTGTCAAAGATTGGGAGTATAAAATCTCTTCTTCATTGATATCTGTATGAACATTAACTATTGACAGTGCACACTTAACGATGGATTCATTGCGAGTAATGGCCAAAAATGGCGGTAATTTTACATTGCTAATTATTTGTCAATTAATGTCTGCAGTAATGCTACCAATTATACGCTTGACAGTGTTATTTGAAATCCAAATCTTCTCCTAAAATGATCTGGGTGGCTTTTGGGACAAATGGTTTTATTAATTCTTCACCGATAGTATGAGGTTTCTTTTGCTTTGGTATCATAAAAACTATTTCAAATGACGCTTTGAGATGCTGCAATACACCTGTGTGATAATTTCCCAATTTATCAAATCTCACCCGCTTGAGTGATTCTGCCTTAGAAGAAAATACTCCTTCATCTTCTAAACCAGAGTAGGACGTTTTTACTTCAAATGCCCTTCAAGGCAATTGGGCATTTCTTAAAACTTTCATACATAGGAACACTGAGGCAATTGTAACTCATTTTTTTCTATGAAAGTAAATCCAAACTTAATGTAATCTTCAGAAAAATTTCCTTTTTTCACTGCCATTTTGCACCTAAAACAACAAAACAAATAATGAATCAGTCACAATGGCTGATTTATGGACCCGTCTCTATCTATCACCAATTTAGTAAATTAAATAAACATAGTGACTGAAGTTTGTATACACAAACTTACCTTTTAACATGAGACCCAATAACTTTGCACACTCAAACTCATTTTTCAATAAAAAATATACACCGAATGTCAAATTTGTCACAAATATGTGGGAATGAATTTCACAGATGATCTTGCACGTCTGGCAGGGTACATAACTTTTTTCTAAACGATGAATTTTAAGCGGGGCGATTGCTGCGGCGGAGGTGAGCATGGGTTTAATGCTGTGACTTGTTGAAACTTCTATTAATTGCGATTGATGACGTTGGGTTTTGAAACAGTGGATGACAGAATTAGTGAATGATATTCAGTTTCATTTGTTTTATATTTGTAAATTAAAACTTACATTGAAATATTATTTGCTAATGTTATTTCATAGGGTTGTTTGCTATTTTTTTCTTTTTTGTCTGTTCGCCACCTTAGTGGTATAAGAAAATGCAAACACTTTCCGCCCCCTTGACATCTCTATGCCCCATTGGCAGGTGTGCCCCCCTGTTTAGGAACTCATGCATTAGCTAAAAATACGAGCAACAATGAGGATCACATTAACAAATGTTGCGATACATTGTTTGATACTTAGGGTGTTTTATTATTCTGTGAATAAATTTCTCTTTACTTAATAGATCTGAGTATTTTATATTTAGATAATTCACATAATTACAAAAAGGATGTTATGAGAATACATCGTTAGACATTTATGTCTCAGAAATTGTATTATCAAATGTTAATGAATACCTTGTGCTATACAACTATTATTTAAATTTACTTAACATATTGAAAGCATTCCTTAATGGTAGAAAACTATCACTATGATTAAAGGGAAATATTGTAAGAAAATTAATTTTTAAGCAATGTATTAATTAAATGAATTTATTGTATTGCATAATTAAGGATGAAAGGAAATTTCGAGTTACAAAATGAAAATTTTCCTACCAAATATGTTCTTAATAAAGTTTGAAAAAGAAAACATGAAAGGGCGCCTTTTGTGCATGCAGTAATTATCACTCATATTAATGACTTCCTACTAACATTTTACAAGTTTTGAAAGATTTTTACTTATTAACTGTCTGGCTGTAAATCGAAAAACAGATCTAGTTCATTACGAATGTCTCGTGAGGATTTGAAGATAACCGTAACAAGATGCAACAGTTGGTGAGAAAATGTTAGAAGTCTGAAGGAGCAATATTGGCTATATGGTGAGTGTAGTAAAGATACCATTAGAGTTAGTACAAAGTCCAGCTGGCGAATTTAGATCTTCATGAGAACACCTTCTTCAAACGTAACTCAGTCCAACATTTGGATTTGATAGTAACAAGAATACGGACTAGTATCTCACTGTAAACCTTATTGTTGATAATTCTGCCATCAACAAACGTGATAAACTCACAAACATAAAGTATGATCTTTTTTTTAGTCAAATTAGGCTATTCAACTCTGCCAACGTTATCACTGAACACAGATCAACAGCCTTTTAGACTTGTGTTGTTGAAGAAGTAAATCCACTTTTCCTCACAAATGATGATCCGATCTAGAATGTATTCTTTGCGTTGATATTCAAGCAGATTATTGCAAGTTTGAGCATGACTGTCTATATCTACTCTCTGTCCATAAAGTGAATGTAATGTGTGTGTGTGTTTGTGTGCGAGTCAATGTCTGAGTGTGTGTGTGTCCAATACTTAAAATAATAACAACACTAAACTACTTCAGAAAATTTTATTAACAAGTTTTCGTTATTATTGTCGAGTAGTTTATGGTATTAATTTATTATAATAATCAAGTATTTTATGGTATATATTGGATTTATATTTTTTCACAAAAATATTGTAATAATTCAAGTTTTAAACCAATCAATAAGTTCTATAGTATAAATGGTATTTAAATTTAGATTAATAAGCTATCACATATACCGAAAAAGTTTTATTTCTCTCTTAATGATTAATATCTCTTACCGGACGCAAAAATTATATAAAATATCTCAAAATTTACATTATTTAAAAAAAGCTGCTTGTTGTTTATTTTATTTTTTAAAATTTCTATTTTTTCTTTCAGAAAAAAAGCTTTATATAGTCTGTTACTCATCAAAACACATGAAAAAATTATATTTTATTCTCCTGGAATTTTGTTTTGAAATAATATATTTTTAAAATGCTTAACAAAGGATATGCATTTAATTTAAAAGTTTATATGTCGGTTAATACAAACAAAAACAATTTATTCTAGAATACACTTTTAGAAATTGATCATAATAACTATTATTTTTCTGAAAAAGATGCCCAATTATCACCATCACATAAAATCAAATGATATTTTCAATGATCATATGTGATTACATTAAATCATTCTGAACATTAATTTTAATTTAATTCAAAAATTTTTATGTATATTAACACTTGAAATTTTGTTTTCACTTACAGTTTTTAAAAACTTTAGGCCTTAAGAGACAAAAAAATTAATGAAAAAGAAGAAAATTGAAACGTACTTAACAGATACATAAAATATTTTTTCTAATTCAAAACGTTACGGAAAATACAGTTAAATTTAACATTTTTACTAACGGCGAAGTCAATTAATACCTTACTCTAACTGTTACATAACCATGTAAATCTTATAAGTAACAAATATTTCGCCACATTCTGTCAAATTATTAAAATCGTCGATTAGAAAAGAACATGCTGCTGTTACAAAATTTCCTTCAAACAGACATAATTTTATATAACATCAAATATATAAAATTGATTTGTATAAAATTGATATAAAATTGACTGTATTTAAATATTCCATTCTTATGTAAATGCAAATACAAATATTTAAATTTTAAATAAAATTAATTAAATTTAAGTGTAATTATTGTACTATACTTAAATTTAATACAATATCGCTACTTAAGAACTTATAAAACATATTTAAGTTTTGAAAACAATAAAATTACATATATAGTAACACAATTTAAAATTTGAATTAATATGCCAGACAATATCAATTATTTCTTAAAAAACACTGACCCTCAGTGTAATAATTGGTAAACCATTATAATGCATCTTAAATTATCATACTAATAGAAATAAATTAAATAAATGTTTTGCTTAGTTACACTGTGATTAGAGTGAATTGTGTAACGATAAATGCGTAAATAATAATTACCCATAAATAACAGAATGAGTTTCATAACGAAACATAATTTATTCCATTTTGGTGTTATGCTATATTGACAATAAAATTAACTTTTTATGATGGCACTTTATTATTAAAATTGTATTTGGTAAAGTGTTTATACCTAATAATAAACACATCAAATCTTACATTAAGTTCTGCTCTTGTATAATCCAACTACCTTTCATTCTAGTATAATACAACTATCTTTTCATTTTTTTGCCATATTTTGAGTAATAGAGAAATTTATTTTCACACACCCAATAATGCTTAAACTAATTTGCTAATTTGGTAAATTGCTAAGATGATTTACATTTCTGTAAAATACATGCATCAAAGTGTGTTAAATTTTATTTTCCATATTTTCCCAAATCCATATTTCAAATTTAATATTTTTGTTAATGTTATTCAGAAAATTTTTTAAAGAATTTAATTATTAAAGAAATAAGCATTATTATTGGGAATAATTAAAGAATAAATATGTGTGATAAATAGATTTTTGATTCTGATTTCATATTCTTACTCATCAAGTTCTCAATTAATTTTTCAAGTTATATATAGAATCGCGTTAAAATTCAAAATTGTGTTTTATATGCTAGTAACTAGACTATCGAAAAAAATTAATTTTGAGTTAGTTATTACATTGGGGAAAATTGCTTCAAAATGCATTCATGATAATAAAAATCATCTTTAAATATATCATTCATGAAATTATATATCTAGAGAAATATAAAAAAAATGTATGAGGAGTAAATATGATAAATGACTATGTAAAAGTATGTTTTATTTCATTCATAACATATTTTCCATCATTTATCAACTTAATTAGCGATCCAAGAAGTTGCATTTCATATAAAGATGATATTTATGTGCAATAATTTATAGCATTTGCAATTAAAATTCAAAGTAAAATATAATTCAAGTTCAAGATGAACATATAACTCATAAAAACAATTAATCTTTGGAAGCAGGAAAAAAGAAACAACTTACTTAGGAGAATTATTACTCATGAAATGAAAAACGCATCTATGTTTATGGTTACATGGAAGGAAGCCAGATATTGTGTAGGATTTCCGTTTTGATATATGTGCTCTTGATGCTCTAAATTACTTGTGATTTATCAAATATATGATGTACATTTCATTTCAAAGAATTTAATGGATGTCTTTCTTAAAAAAGATTCCTTAAAAGGCATCTATGAAGGCATACAAAAATGATTGTTAAAAAATTTCTCATACCTTTCAGTGTATTTTACTTTTTTAAAAATGCTTAAAGAAGAATATGTTTAATTTCAATAAATTCATGTTTTTTAAAAAAACTTTATAAAATATATATTTATGATCATAGTGTATTATATAAATGTGTGTGTATATCTATATCTATTTAAATATATATATATATATATATATATATATATATATATATATATATATATATATATATATATATATATATATATATATATATATATATATATATATATATATATATAATAAATCAAGAGACAAAATTACTTAAATATAAGTAATTTAAAAGCAATAATGAAAATAAAAATATAAAAATACAGAAATATATCTACTTAACCTCCTATCTGGTACAAAAGCAGCAAAATAAAGGTAAATCAGGAAAATAAGATAATTAGAAATATAAAAATATAAAATGAAATATAAAGAAATTGGATTTATGACAAAATATTAAAAAATAATAAGAGGCATATGGACCATGTCTTCTTCATGGGGGATATGGTCAACTACGCAAAAGAAATACAAACACACTTTTCGAAAGCCAGCTAGTAATAGACCTAAGAAACTCGTGTAATACTCCCAAGAGTGTCTGCAATAAAAAATTCCGTAGCATATAAGAAAAGAATGCTTGTATTTCCTTTGCATAGTTGACTATACCTCCCCTGAAGAAAACATGGTTTCTGTGCTTCTTATTATTTTTTCACTTTTTGTTATAAATAAAATTTCTTTATATTTCTAATTAACTTATATATTTATGTATAAACAAACATATATATATATATATATATATATATATATATATATATATATATATATTATACGTAAGTATATGTTGAATGGATAAGAATGGGAAAAGCAACCGGTCTTTGTTCGGGAATGATAAGCAGTGGCCTTGATTTCAAAGGCATTTGTATCTCACTGGATTCTCAAAAGGTACCAAAATAATAGATGCAATCAGAACACACAATCTCTGTCTACAAGACGTAACTGTGGTGCAAATATAGTTTTTCAAGTGTGTCACCGTTGCGTCGGCTCCGAAGAATTTTACTTTAGGGCAGGGACTCTAAGAGTTTCAAATGACAAAACTCACCAATTAAAGTTATTTTCAACACACATTTCAGTATGAACGATGTATGCTTCGTTTACCCTTGATGCAGAACCACAGACGTCACCACCACCAATGATGCTTTGAAAGAATGATGTGGAAGGCTTGAATGTTTGAAAGAATGAATGGAATGAAATTGTCTGCAACAACACGGTGGCCGCATTCGAATATGGAGGCACAGTGGAGAGAAGATGCTGAAGAGCTGCCTTATGTACGATCATACTGGTCCTGCACCGGGTATTATGATATGAGGTGGTATTGGATATCACTCTCGCACTCCTCTTGCACGCACTGCAGGTACTTTAAACAGCCAACACTACATCTACGATGTATTGGAGCCAGATGTCTTTCTTTACCTTCTGGGCTTGCCTATATCCATATTTCAACAGGATAATGCTTTACAACACGGGCCACGTATTGTCTAAGAGTTCTTCATCAATCGCCTGCCTGGCTACCTTTCACAGATAAAAACATGTGGTCCATGCTTGCTCAGCGATTGACCAAGATTACATCCCCAGTTACCACACCAGATCAACTTTGGCAACGTGTAGAAGCTGAATGGTCTGCTGTAACCTAAGAACATATCCAATGAATCAATGCTGAGGCGTGTGGTAACTGTAATCTCCAACAATGGCGGCTAATCTGACTACTGACTTTGGCAGTAACCACACTTTATAGAAGTCTATAAATTGAATAATTTGATACTTTGTCAACATGTTATCAACATGTTATGCTAAATATATTTTGTTGTGATGTCTCTTGTCTTTCTTGGTGCTGCATTTTGGGTGGCCATCAGTGTATTCTTAAGCATTTATTTAACTGAATTTAATAAACTATTTTTAAAATGAAAAATTTATTTTAATTTTGATACATATTTAATTTTTTTAAATATATATTCACGTAAACAGATTACTCAAATGAATTGAATAATAAGAATTATTTTACATGATTTACTAAACAAGAACGCTTTATTTCCCTTTATTTTCAAAGATAAAATTCATATCAATATGCTACATTCATATCAATATCAATATTCATATCAATATGCAATTAGAAATTGAATTTTCTGTAATGTGTATTTATAGAAATTGTATTTTTACTGTAATTAAAATATACACAAAATTCATTGTGATGTCTTTTTAAATTTTTTTCAATAGGTTTAAAAACCGAGGCTATTCTAAAACCTCATTCAATGCAAAACATGTTATGTTACTTAAAACACACTGGACATTGAAAAACAATATATGATTTTTAAAAATTAGGTATAACGTTCATTTTTAATTCTTTTTGGTGTTTCTTCTTTTTCTTTTGTATAGTAGTTCAAAAACATTATTACTATCTAATTTGTAACATTAAAATGGATTATGGAAATTTACTACATTTAAAACAATAAATATGATGAGGGAATAAAATTGAAAGAATAATATCTCGCGTTGATTTCATTTACATTTTAATCAGAATAACGTTTGTAACTGACATATAATTCATAGATAATTGCTTTCCTAATTTTTTTTCCAACCAAGTTGCACAGATTTACATTCAAAATAAATTCCCATAGTACAAAGATGTATAATGTTCCAGGAATGCAAAACCAATATACTTCATAAAACATTTTTTTACATTATTTATAAAACGGTAACTCTTATATGGAAATGAGATAATTCAAACGATTATTTCCAAAAACAGTTTGAAGAAATGAATTTAATAAATGCATGATAATCTGTTACAATAAATGCAGCTAAGGAGATAATAATTTTTAAAGATTTAAGCATTTAAATTATAAAAAAATAAAAACTTTTTATGATTATTTCTATATAGCTATATTTTATCATTCTATTCACACCTATCAGTTATATATTAAATTCATAAGCACTAATGATAAAATTTACTTCCACTTATTACCAATTAAGTTTTACAGCTATTAAAACTTTATAATATTCCACAGTTAACATACGTGAAAAAGTAAACATTTTCTTAAAATGAATGTTAAATTTGCTCATCTATTATATAGTTTTTGAAAGTTATAATCTGGCAAATAATACCGCAAATATTGATATACATTTTATTTAAGGATATTCTTCATCTAAATATGGATCTATTCTTCCAGTATATAGATTTATTCTTCCAAATTATCATAAAAGAAAATAAAAAATAATGAATACACATATTAACTATTCTATACTTTAAACGCAAATACGTTTCCATGAATAATTTGAAAAATAATTAATTTAATGCTTTACATTTCATGTCATCGTGAACAAATATTTACTTTCAATTAAATGATTTACGCCTCAGTGAGTATAAGACTCAGTCTCTGCAACTTCCAACTTTTCTTTCAAATTAGTATAGATCCACAATGTATTAAATTTAATTGTATTTAAAAAGTGAATGGAAACCTTTGTTTAATCAAAAATCATGGCCTGTTGAAATTAAGTATTGTTTTTCAAGCTCTTATATAAAATTGATAGAAAATTAAATTGCGTTTACTTATAATTTGTAGAATTTAATTAAAAATTTATGCGTAGCTTTAAAATTTTCTTGAGAACAAAATTTATTTTAAAATAATTTTCATTGAAATTATTTAAGAAATATAAGAGTTTTGCATGAAAGAATACATATGCCTTTTTTGGTTTTTGCGAGAATTAATAAAAGTATTTAAACCGAACAAATTATACAAAACCTGTGTTAATATAACTAATAAAGATTCCTAAACTAAAAGTAAACTTTATAAACATTAAAATAAAATATTGATGATTTTGTATTAAATAAACTTCTGAGAATGAACTAAGGAATAATTTAATGAATAAGCAATTCTATTTAAAACACACAGCATGTATTTAATAAAGTCTTGTTATGTATTTATTACATAATTATGAATTTTTAAAAGAAATTTGAAGTTGAAGTTTCAGTTTAAATTTACGTTGGTAAAAATAAAGATTCTTAAGTGACGAAACGTGCACAATGGGCATATTTCAAATGCCTTCCAATATAAATATGATTTCATTAGTAAAAATGACTTTTATTACAAAAATAGACTCCAGTACTTCCGTTTATAAAAATAAGTTTATGAAGTCTCTACACTATTGATAAACACAGGTGGTTAGATTTTATACAAGGTTCTCATTGCATAAAAGGTAACTTGTTTGCATATAAGATGCGTCAGACACTAAATAAATTGTGGTTCAATTTATTGCAAAACTCCCAAGTGCTTATTGCAGTGTCTTTTTCAATGTTTGGTAGAACGTTTTGTTTCTTAGCACAATCTCTATGTTGCTAAGTTAACATTAATATCATTCATATTTAAAAACATGTCGACCCTTTCAATTGATTATGCCGATGTCCAAAGCTCATTTGAGGCTCACTAAGGTTTAGTGAAAGTAGAAGACTCTTCAGACTTTAATTTTCAATGTTGCTGTATGAGCACCAATATGGTTTATATTTCATCACGTCTAGTTTAAAAGAATTGATTATACAGACTTAAAAACATTTCTAAAGGCTCACCGTGTTCTATTGATAATAGATAATTTTTAAAAGAGGAAGGTTCAGGAATCTCCTGCAAACATTGTCGCATGAAGAAAAATGGATTTTGTTCTTTTATATTCTGTATGCTAACTTGTTACCATGGGTGCTTGGAGATTTTGCAGGTTTCCTCCTTCGAAACTAGTGAATATGATTGGCCATCAGAAAAAAGTCTGCCTAGAAAAGAATTTTGTTTTGAATATTACAATACATAACAACAACCTTAATAGACACCTCCTGAAATTATCCACTACAAGATTGGAAAAGTCGTTATAAGAGCAATGATACATATATTGTTGAAAAATCTGAAATATGCTTTCTAACCCTTCTTCCTGGACATCATTACTGAAAGGCTCAAACATCCTTTTAGTTGATCATATATTCTTGTATATGTTTTGTTTTTTATCATGTTTCATATGTATACATTTTTAAGTAAAAAACTATTTTCATTAAATAATGAAATACAGTGATAAGATATATTTTGGTATGTCTATGTACATTGTTTAGTTTGTTTTATAGGTCACAGACATTTGAATGCTTTTGTTAAAGAACGATAGCACTCAAATCTGCAACCTTAAAGTAACAAAAAAACTGATCTCTCAGGTTTGTTGCCAATGAGAAATACCTTCAGACGTGGGAAAAAATAAACTTTACGTATGATGAGGACTATAAGATTGATAAGTGAACCAACTCTCATTGCAGCACGGTACTATATAACTTTGTAATATGTGTATTCTCTCCCAGTAGGTTATCTTGAAAGAGCAAACTACTCTGTTAAAAAATGCTACGACGCTTATTCTATATTTCATGGTATATAACTCTTTTGTTTAATTAAAAAAATATCAAGGTATCAAATAGCACTGATTAACTGTCCAAAAGCAAGTAAATTCAGAAAGAAAGAATGCCATATTGATACTAAAAACAATATATATATATTACTTTCCGCATGATTATAAATAATTTAGCTTACAATTTTACTGGCAATGTCGTTAACTTTCATCTACAGCAGTTTTAATCTGGATTTACGTGACATATCTAGTAGGTCTGTTCACCAGTGATAATCCGACTAAAGAAGTCATTACTGTTTTTATTTTACTGCTCTAGAAGCAGAGAAGATATCTCAATTTCTGTTTCTTTATAATTTTTGGAGGTGATTACCAATTAAATTGTTTGCGAAATCTTATATTTTCAGAAATCAACCAATGAATTATTATTTGAAAATCTGAAGAAATTGGAAGAAAGTCTTATAACGGTAAATAATTTGTTCTCCATAATCTTTGATTTATTTATTATAGTTTGTATCAAAAGTAATGATTTTTCAATAATATAATGATTGAAAAGGTGTCCAGATAAATAAAAAGGAATTATTTTATTGTGCAAACCAAAACATTTGTTCCATTTTAAAAATTTGTTCCGTCTGTTTTCAAAATAAAAAAAAAAAAAAAAAACTTAAAGTAGTGAACAGATCAAATTATTATTTAAGTACTAAAATTCAACTTTTACCTAAATTCCGGATTTCATTGAACTCATGAATATTAAGTTGTCGATATCTGGTTTCGAGAATAAAATTTTAGATGAATATGCAGAATCACACAATTATATTTAAGTCATGATTAACATGCATTTTTTACAACATCTTAATGATGACTGAATTACGTATCTAGTATTTGTGGAATGCAAATTTTAAATTAGATAAAAAAGATTCAAAAAATGTATTTAAACTCATAACTTATTATCACGAGAGAAAAATCTTAAACATACTTCTTAGGATTTTTAACGTCTTGATAACTATTGATAAATCATATCATAACCATTTTTATTCTTTATTTTTCATTTTTAAGATTTTAAATTGATCTGAAATTATTTTTATATTTTAGTTCATCGAGAAATATATTCACACACATAGATAAAATTTTTTACGCTGGAAATAAATAATATATTCACTTTTATTTGATTATTATACAGTAAACAAATAATTCATTTATATAATTAGTTCCATCAAATTCAAAAACAAATATAACCAACTACTATGAAGCATTGTATGATAAAATGATATTAATAGAAATGAGGATTAATTGGAAATTATTTATTTTAAGACAAGCCTTTTCAATTTTCTTTTGTAACAAATACGAGAAGTATAGTTAAAACATATATTCCGTACATAAATTATTATTCGTTACTACAAAACTTCGACTTTGTTTATACTTTATCGCATTTTTCATGCATTTAGCAAAGTTTCTAAGATTGTGTGCCAAGAGGAACATACAAAATGCATTGCAAAATATAAATTGAATATCTATTATTTTTCAAGACTCCTTTGAGTTCTTTAACATCAACCATCTACCGGAACAAATCATCCTTCATAGGAACTCTGATATGAAGTATTTTCAAACTTGTTCTTGAAATATCCTACATATAACTCCCATAGGATTCTGAAATCTTCACTTTTAATCAAAAAAGGCAATTTCTTTATCTTTTTTATTTCGACAAAAGATGAAATATCTGAAGGTCCCTCTCAAGGGTAAGCATAGATATCCCAGGAATAGGAAAAAATCAGAACATTTATGTTCCGCTGGCTTCCTCTATCTATAGTAATCTATTTGCAGACCCCCAAATACGATTCAGTATCTTCAACAACACATACAAGTTTCGGAATAGTAAAAAAAATCGCAGCCTACTTCTTGTTTGTAAAGTTTAGAGAAATACATAATTTCTTATCAAAAACATAATTCGCACGAATCCCTACAGATTTTATATTCCATTTGATTTCAAGAAGTTATTTACATTTTAAATTACACTCACTGGGTTTTATGTCAAAAGTTTTAGCTGCTTATTTTCTTTATGTGATAAAAGTATCTGAAAATCTATTTCTGACATGATGAGACAATGACTTATGAAGTTATATGTACATCAAGTAGTTATACAAAATAATAAAAAAAGTTCTTTCGTTATAAAGAAATAATGTATTTTAAAGTTTTAAACTGAATTCATAAACAGCTACATTTAGCAGTTACTTGTAATCCTCTAAACATTAACTTCTACATATTAATAGGGTAAAATATTTGCTTCAATTTTTTTGCTTTTAAATGTATCTTAGTAATTTATTCACACAAGGGACATAACAATATATCCATAGGGTATTTGAGTTTAATTCAATATGAATAGTTCATTATGTATCATCCACATAAACTTAATAAAATGAGTAAAACAATTTTTCTCATTTAGTAAAATAAATAATATTTAACTTTACTTGAAAGCAAAATTTTGTTTTGTTTCATAGCATTAATTTCAACCTAAGCTCACAAGGACATTTTACCGCTTAATGTATATAAAGTCATCATTAAATGAAAAATGAAGCAGAATAAAAATAATAACTTGCACAGTTTTTTCTTTAAATTTGACCACTACTTTATTTTATTCTTATAGTATGTCATGTGATTTCATTCAAAGATTGATTAATTTTTTTCAAGGTCTTTAAATTATAAATCTATCTAGATTAATTTTTATGTTTATAAACCAGTAAATTTTATAATTATCTCCAATAAATTATCTATAAATTCATATTACGTTTCGTATGTCTTTATCTTGTAAAACTCATTCACTGTGAATTTTACTGTTTGCAATTTGAATTACGGTAAAATTGCTCAAATTGTAAACAAGCATTATATATAAAAATGTATGACAGCATATTTGTTTAAATGGAATTTCATGTAAAAAATCTTGTCTAATTTTTATTCGATCAAATATTGCTTCGTTTACAAACATGCTTTGCATTAAAAACTTAATAAAATTTATAAAATGTCTTGTATATCGATGAGTTACATTGTTAAAATATTTAATATTACTTTAATTCAAATCATGTATAAAATGTCCTATAATATAAGATATTTTCAAAGTTCCATAAGATGTTAAACTTTTTCTTCAGTTTGGTTATATATTTTACAAAATGCAAGAGCTCTTCAAGTACAAATTCGTTACATTTCTCATAAAATTATACTTCGAAAATATATTGTAAATTTATTCTAATTAATATTTTGATTTTTATAACGTAATGTAGTTTCTAATTATCAATCATTCAAATTGCAAGTGCATAACAATTTTATTGCAATACTAATATACTAAAATCAACACTTTTATAGCAAAATAATAATTTTATTATAGTTTAAAACAAATTTAAAAGATATATCTATCATAAATACTTAAAAATATATCTCAATTTAAAAAAATAGCTCATAATTTATATGAGTTTAGTGATTCCCAGTTATATTGAATGGCTTGGGAAAATGTTTATTTTTTTACAGTTAATATTTTTTTCGTTTTTATTAAAATAAATATTAAATAAAATAAAATCACTGAAGAAACTCTGCATGTTTTTAAGATATATTTTCAAATGTTTTAAAATTTTACTTCATTAGGTTGTTTTAATTTACCTTTTAAGTTACTTCAATGATTTTATAAAATACATGTCTCTTCTAATTATCAATCTATGTCTCTTAAATATTTAGTGTTTTAACCTCATATTTAAAGCCCGCCACACACGATACAATTTTTCCATAGGATTTGTTGGAAGGGGTAGGAAGTAATTAAGCACACAGTCCCCTCAAACTCTGCTGACCACAGAAGGGGAGGCACATCTGGGGTGAGAAGTTATTTTTAAGGGTGCCATTTTTCAACATTTATTGCTTTGGGCTTAAAATGTGTGCAATGTAAATGGAAATCAAAAATCGCCAAAAATTTCAATAATTTGTTGTTCAGTCACTTTTTCTGACTTGACGTATTTATTGTTGTACTCATTTGTCTGCTTGTAATTTCTGCCATTAAATATTATCATATAACATGAGCAAATTGAGCACAGAAGTATTATTGGCTGTTGCTTTGGACTGTGATGATGGTGAAAAGCAAACAAACAATAAGAAAAAGAAATGGGCAAAAAATTCGCTGCTCCAGCGTGAATCTCTTTCACATCTAAATTTAATTACAGAAATACAATCGGAAGATAAAGATTTCTTGAATTACATGAGGATGAATGAAAAATTGTATTCAACAATTAGGTTTAAGTTCAAATGATTATTTAACTGGATTAGAAATAGGGCAACAAAGAAATTATTCCGATGAAGCAAAACTCATTCGAAAAAAGTTTGCCAATTATTTTGCTTCCAATGAAGGCAAACTACCATGGCAAGACGCTTTGATTTAATCCTAAATAAAGTACTTAACTTTTAAAAGTTTATGTTTAGAAAATATAAGATATGGATACTAATAAAAGTGCTAATTAATTGTTAGTTTTATTATTATATATCAAGAAATTAGTACTTAACACATTAAATATATTTTGCAACTGTATATATGTATTATGAATACTATATAAATACACATAAATATATCTAATCAAATTCTGGGAAATTATAAAATGGTCGATATATTTAAAGGGTAAAAATGGCATCTTAATAGCATGTGTAAAAAGTTATTTGTGCTTGAAGACGCGAGATCCCTTAAATTTATATGTGTATCTCCATAAAAATTATAAATACACAATAATTGAAGCATTTTCATCTATTTTTTTATATATTTTCAATAATTTTTCGTACGCTCCAACTTTTTTTTATTTTATTCGTATAATCATTACTCATTACTTGCCACAAACAAGGCTCATCTCTATATACTTCAATGAATTCTTGCAATATATGCTTCATGGACATTTTTAAAAAGTGAATCTAATGTTTGTGAGGTGTTGTATAACAGAAATCTAAGTTTCAGTAAATGAGAAGTTTCAAAAATTTTCCCAAGTGTCGCCAAGAAACAATTTGTAGCCCTGTGGGATAAGACACGCGACAACAGGAAGCAATTATTTACTCCCTGTAACCCCCATGTTGGAAGAAAAATCAGAACTTGTTTGAATTTTCGTGAACCTGTCCAACTTCACCACAGACGGTACAACTTGTTCACGTCCAACAAATCCTATGGAAAAATTGTATCGTGTGTGGCGGGCTTAACAGAATTAACATTAATTTGGAATGTTTAATGCCCAATATGAGTTTGATTATTAGTGAAATTATGATAAATTAAATGAAAATATAAATCACATCCATTTGGTATAAATTATAATGTAATTAGAAAGGGATGTATATTAATCTGAGATATAATATAATTAGATGGATACACACTATATGTACTACATGTAATAGTAAAAATAAATGATTTTATTCTTAAAATCCATTATGATAGTTGTTTTAAATACAATAGTTGTATTGGTTATAAAAATATTTCAAATTATACTATGTACCATTTTTGAATAAACTATTTTTTTTAATAAAATAACATTTGTTTTGCGACGCAACGTTTTCATTTCTATTTTAAAAAGCAAAACAATGTCCTTTTTAAATGCTTTAGCTTTTGTTCTGCCATCCAATCCAAGATTCAAAATTCACTGAGAGGCGAAGCAAAAATCGAAAACAGCGCTTTGTAAGAGTTGTAGAATGAGATATTGTTTCATAAAATGGGAGGGAAGATCTCATCCTCTTTCTCCTCCTGCAGGAGAAGAATATAGTATAGAAGCCCGTTTACTTTCACACTTTTTAGTTTAAAATGAGTATTTGTTTTCCACTTTATGCACATCTCCTCTACCAGATTCCTAGAAAAAAGGATAAGCAAATAAATAAAACTTTAGACCAGATAGGATCACGGCATTAGGAAAAGCTGCAACTGTAGTGTTTGCTATTTTTGTATATGCAGGGATTTCACTCCCCCTCCCCCATCAAAGGAGAAAACGAAGTTAGATGCAGAACGAAAAGGAAGCTTATAGATATAAATCCCGTTTTCAAAGAGTTCATGTCGTTTGCTTTCTTGCTTTAAGAAGTGAAAGTGCAAAGAGTTCAGAGTGTGAAAAGAATAAAAAAAGAAAGATTTGCATTTTTATCCAGCTTGTTGCCGTCGAAGATAGAAAAGTCTTTTCCCCTTTGAATCGCTTTGTTTCTTCTTAAAAGACATTTTAATGAGTGTTTGCTATTCATTTAAAATGTGTTTGTCTTTCATTTTAGCCTTTATTTACATTTTTAACATTTTTATGCAAATAAATAATTATAACTTTTTTGACATATATTTTTCATTTATAAATCAACGATTTTTTCAATGCAGCATAAATCACAGTTAATTAAACAATAAAATATAATAAAATATTAAAAAACTAACACAATATAATGTTATATTCGTTCAATATTGAAATTTGGAGGAAAAAAATTATATTCAAATAAAGAGATTAAACGATGAGTTCCTAAAGATTGCTGTTTGACTTTGTGGAATAAAAAAAATTATCTCTTAAACATACACTATTTTTAGTTAAAGTATACCAATTTTACTTCTGCCACTTAAAATTTTGAAAAAAAAAATAGTGGTAGAAAATGAATAGTGAAATTTTTGGTAACATTACATGACGTTTACTGTTACACAAACAGGTTACAAAATACTTTCAAACTTAATATTTTATGTATTATAAAGAAAAATTATAATACAATTTTTATTAGAAAAATCTTTAACTGAATGGGGTAAATATTATAAAATGAAGAAATGATAGCAAAGAAATGAGAACTTGAAAGAATTTCCTATATATTGCTCTAAACAATTAATATATATTTTAAAATTTCCATAAAATATTGGTATGAAATAACTTATCTGCAAAGAATGTAAAAAAAAGAGTCGAAAATGTAAAATTGTCTCATTTTCAAATTTTAGATCATCAACTTACTAAAAGACAAGCAAAAATATTATCTAGTTAAATTAGTCCGCTGTATTGATGAGTGAATTATCTCAAAGATATCCTCACTCACTGATATACTTTTACTGAAATTAAAATGATATCAACGATATATATATATATATATATATATATATATATATATATATATATATATATATATATATATATATATATCTGTGTGTGTGTGTGTGTGTGCATACATATATTTAATTTTGATGGACGTAGTAATATATGTGGTAATATGTAATAGTAGTAATATGTATGTAGTAATATGATAAAACGTAGTAATACAACAACATCCAATGAAGATTGATATTTATTGCTAATGGCTCGAAGAAATTGAAATAAGAATAGCATATTTTTTCAATATTTACACTGAGGTACTGATATCGATATTTCAATGCAAACTACCGTAAAGCAGCTGCTTTTTAAATTCTTTGTGTGCTCGCAGAACAGTGTACTATAAGAGATCTTAGAAAGGAAAGAAACGTGCTCTAAAAAGGACCTTATGATCTGAAAATATGAATCTTACGTTCTCAAAATCAATTGAGGCACTGGGAAAATGATGTTGTATACTGACATATTCATTGGTAAGTGATCAAAATCTACATTATACATGTTTCAAATTTACATTACACTACATAAAATATACATTATTTGCATTTGGTATAATAATTACTAAAAATACAGCACAGACTGTTCAGGTAATATAAGGATAAAATCCACTGACCCATTGTATGTAGTATCACACTGAAACAAATGGAGGTGATTTCATGTTTAATGAATAACATTTTTGGCTTCTTCTAATAATTTGAATAATGATTTCTTTTTCGGTGGTGAATCATAAGAATGAAATGACATGCATTGCATCTTAATAATAACCCAATAGAACATATTTGGGACATTCTTAACTTACGAATTAATTGCCAACTACCACCCCAAGTATTCTACAAGAACTGAAATGAGCTTCTCTGGGAGAGGGCGAATAGAAGACAGCAGTTTATCACTAATAATCTAATTGACTCCATGGCTCAAAGGAGTACAACTCGTATACTCCCATTCAGGAAACTGCTAAAAAGTCTTTTAAAAATAGTTTTATTTATTTTTAATTATTTACAGAATTTTTTTTTATTTAAAGCACAAAAATATTCCAAAATTTATTTTCTATTAGAAATAGACCCTTTTCTGTCAAATATCTGTTTCTTTCAAAACTTATGTTTTTATTAAAAATGTGTATTTTGTTGAATATATCTGGTGATTAAATATCAATCATCTTAGTCATTCTCGAACCACAAAATCGATGCACAAATTTATTACTCTTTAATCGTTTTAAATAGATAATTATTCCCAGTAGTATAATCAATAGAGTACCTCTGAAATAATCTAGGGAAAACTATAGTCAGAGCAAACAAACATTTAGAATAAAAAGAAATGTTGCTGAGATATGAGTTTAGCTTTTTCGGTAACTCACGAATTACTTTATTTTTTCTTATAAAATAATTCCCTATCTATATAATAAGGTACGATAAGGAATATATAATGCCATTTATTTACTTTGTTATTTTTGTTATTGTCCAGTTTCGATAAAAGATGTTCAAAATGTAATACATATTCATTGTAACTTTAATGTTATTTTTTGTATCACGTCATTGTATATTCAAACAAAATTTCATTAAAATCTGTTCTGTAAATATGCAGTTTATCAATTCTAAATCTAAAAATTCCTTTGAACATTATATTTGAACAACAATGCCAAACAATTGACTATTAAAATTACTTCATGTATCCGAACAATAACTTTCAGAATTAAAATTTGCAAGCAATGTATTGCAAATTAACACAAGTTTAAAAGATATTCACAATTACTATCAGAAATTCATAATATAAAACAACTTTATTAAGTATCCAAACTGAGCTTCTTTGTTTCTGTGAAAGGAAGATCTGTTTTGTTTTAACGCACATTTTTATGATTCTTAAGTTTTATTATTTTTAATTTTATTTAAAAATTTTTGAGATTTTCATTTCTATTTCCAAGATTTTATATACATAAAGTTCTAAATTTAAGTGACTATTTTATTTGACTTTTTTTTCGCTTTAATATTCCATAAAGATATTTTTGTAGAAAATTAATTATTTTACTTTAAATTATTGAATATCTTCTATTAAGAAAAATATTTACTTTTTCTGGTATTTTTATAAATATAAATAAAAAATTGAGTATATTGTGTTATTATAAAAATAATTTTTATTGATAAAAAATCTTAATTTTATCTATAAAATATTCTATATTTTGAATGAATTAAAGAAAATGCCCGTAACATTTAATCTTTGTTAACATGATTTATCAGTCTTTCGAGGAAAATATATACTGCAAATCGAATGATACCTCCCTTAAAAATTAAAAAATTTTAAAGCTTGTTTGATTAAAATAAAAATTATTGCTTTAGTTTTTCTTACGCAACTTTTTAAGCAATTTTTTGGATATGCATGGTTAGCATGGTCATGTAAATTTAATAAATAATTTTGAAGGAAAAAATTTTAGATTTGGAATGTTATTGATACTCTGAGAATGGTCAACTCTCTCCCATAATATAAATGTGCACTCGTTTGGAAATCACTTTCCAAATAATATGTTACATCAACAATTTTCTAAGATAAATGCAGCATATTTAAATTTTGAGATTTTTTTCTTCAAATGCTTTCTTTAGTGGATTAAATTTTTAAAGTAAATAAAAAAACAATTTAATATCAAGCACTAATTTAACTTCAATTAATAAGTCAACCACATACGTATTCCGTATGTTATAATTCGCAGTATTTCTTTCAATTTTATAGATTTGTGGACAGAATAGAATGCTTTAACTTTTCCTACAACCGTAATGTTCAATTACTATTTTAAACAAGAATAATAGTTTTGCACATATTCGGAATTATATAATAATTTTTTTTGATTATGCAATATTTGAGAGCGACCAAGTTTCGACGAATACTAATGATAACTTACAAATTATAATATTTTAATTTCAATGTAATATTTATGAGACTCATTCTTAAATATCTTTTGTAAGCTTTAAATCTTATTCATCAACTTTAAATAAATTCGTTATATTTTTTTATTTTTTTTTTACATTTTAATAAATTGATTTATATGTAAACACTGTGTAGAATTTAAACAGCACATTTTGGCAAGATTCCTAGTATACGTTATCTTGAAATTTTTTATACAATGTTAATAGTTTTTAAAATTTTTTATATGATTCGGAAAATATAAGTTGGTTAATGCAGATATTATTATTTATTCATAAAGATAAAATTATAAATATTTTTACAATTCATTGAATTTATTCGTGAATAAGAATTTAAATAATAATTGTATTTATAAATATATAAATCCAATAATCTTGTCAAGAGGTGAGAAAAGGAGATGTTAATAAAATATGGGCTTTCTATAAATGAACTAATTTTGATTTTAATTTTGTAAAACGAGAAATGCATATTATTTATACACAAAATACTTGATTTTCCTATGATATCAGAATGCGTCCTCAAAATAGTCATATTTTCTTTTGTACTGCACTCACCTCATGAATTTTAGTGAAGACCTTCCACAATATTCATTTACATCTATTCAATTCAATAATTCCGTTGCTACAGTTGGTAGAAACTGTATACATTACCATAATGAGAGCTCATTTGCCACTCTTGAAATGTAAATCTTCTCCACATGACATTAAAGTCTGTATGAATTTTCACTCATGATTAGGTCCTGTTTGCTAGATTTTACACAGATTTGACAAATATCATGAATAAGTTATCATGATTCCTTCCCCGTAAATGTTGTATAAATTACTAGTGCAGGCGACTTTAAAAAATTTATTTTTGCTGTTACTTGTGAGAGGGCATACACATAAATATTGAAATCCTTTTTTAATAAATAGTAAGGAAGTAATCCTAATTTACTAAATAGTTTCAATTATTATTTAGAAAAAATTCCAATTAGTTTATACATTTAGAAGAAAATTTAACGTTGAAGAACTTTCACATTTGATGATGCATCTGTAAATTTAAGTTGGAAGAAAAGCATAAACATTTCGTAATAGTTATACTTTTACATGTAAGTGAATGGGTAAGCTTTATTAAATTTCCTTTTCATTATTGTAAAAGCAGCATATATTATGGAGACTACTATGTCATCAACATGTAAATTATAGAAGCTCGTATTTAGAAACATAAACGTGATCCCAAATCAAAAGATAAGAAAACTTGGTAACTGTATCATATAGGAAAGTCAGCGAAAAATTTGAAAAAAAATATGCCTAAAAAGGCAGGTTTTTTCCTGGGTGAAGAAAAAAAGATCTATTAATACAGCAAATGATGAATATTTATAAAGAGTCTGTGTGTTTTTATTAGTGTAGGTGTTTATCCATGAATTTGTTATGTCACATGTTTAGATTATTGTTTTAATTGTCCTAAAAAAAGAAGTGCTATGTTCTTTGTTGCCTGAATAACTAATTTTCTGTGAAGTGTTTGGCATTTTTGATAAAAGTTCTCGTTTTTTCTGACAAAAACGTATTTGATTTATATTCAAAATATTAAGTTAATATATTTTGAGCAAACTGTATATCTTAAAGATTCATAATTTGATTACCTACACTCGTTTGACAGTAAGTTCTACATTTTAACTTGATAAACGAAAACCTGAATGCCCATGTGCTGGCCAGAGACTAAACTGAGTATATCTGCTTTCCTATCAGCGTGCATGTCAGAAAAGAGTGTTTAATTTATATAGCTGACCATCTCCTTGATGAAGAAGTGGTTCCTATGCTTTCGTCTCCTATTCTTTGTACTTATATATAAATATGTACATATTTATTTTAAATGTGAATTTATAGTTATAATTAAAAGTAATTTGAGGAAGAAAAATTTAAATTTTCAGTTTATATAATCATTTTATCATTGTATGGAGAGGATTTCAGAAAGAAAGCAGTTAATACAATTTCTCAAAGTAATCATATACAATGAAAGAATAAAAACAGAATGAAGAAATATGCTGTTTACTTCTAAAATATGCTTTAAAATTTTGTTGATAAATACAGTAAATTATCATTGCATTATTTTGAACCGTAATTTGTATATATCTTAATTTGTCCATCATTAATATATGTTTGTGAATAAACTACATAGTGATATTTTAATTTGATGTTATAAAAGGAAATATATTATAAAATATAAGTAACATAATTAGTAACAAAGAAATGTTGAAGCTTTGCAAAATTAATATGATACAAATGTTAACTATTACCTTAAAAATCACCTTGTAGAGCTATTAGTTATTCATTTCCTTATCAACTATATAATATTCAGGTTTACTATTCAAAAGAATATGCAAATGAAAGGTATACCAACATTGTTCCATTAGGTACTTTACTGTATTCATTTCATGAATTTAAATGAAAATTAAATATACATTACATTAAATCATAATTAAATTTGAGATAATTAATTTGACGTTATCAATATATACTTCCTAATTTCTGTGAGAAAGATTCAAGCAATTTTTATTCAATAAATATGCATAGATATTGAGATTATTTTCCTTTTATTGGTTTAAATTTTATAATCTTCCTCTCATTGACAAAATTATACTTTTATAATTTCACCGTTAACTGTTTATTAATTTAAGTCTTAAACATTTATTCAAAAATTGTATTTAAATTCATAGACTAATAAAATCGAACAAGAATATTAGATATATTCATTTAGCATTCAACATCTACCTAGATAAATATTATGTCTTTAAACTGATCACATCATCAATATATACACTTTAAAATTGAGTTTATTTAGAAATATCGTATAAAGTTTTTATGCATTTTGCACAAAAGCATCATCTGTGGGAATCATAAAAAATATATTTTGTTATTTTATACTAAGTTTCATTACATAATTTTCTAATTTATCCCAAGAAGTTTCTGACAAAAATAAATATTTATGGCTATGATTCATTAGTAGAGCCATAGGATACTTATGCTAGCAGCAGAATGAACATACTTGAAAGAACTGAGGTATTTATGCCATTTTATAACATATTTTTGGCTTACATATTTTTCGTTGTTATATTGTAAGTGGGTAATTAAGGGCATACCGTTGAGGTTATTATCTCAATGTTTATTGTACCCTGTCATTTCTAGTTTTGCTTCTTATAAACGAATCAACTTAGTTTTTCCTACCTTAAAATGCTTTTTTCATTAAATTGTTTTTCATTCAATTATGTTATTATTTCTTATTTAACGTGAAAACGGAAAAGAGATCAGTTCGCAAAGATATTTATTTACGTTAAATAATCTGTAATAATAATTTTTATTTTTGTAATACATACTTTAGAAAAAATAATTACATTTATTTTAATAAATTAATATTGCATATTTCATACATTATAACAATTTTTATTTATTAATATTCCTACATAGAAACATATAGATAAATAAAAATAATTATGAAAATATTGTTAGAAATATATAATCCTTAGCTATTAAATTAAATTCAATAATTCTAGAAAAGACATAATGCCGTAAAGGCACTTTACGGAAATTGCGGTTAGAATTGTGTGATGTATGTTTTCATGTCTTAAGTACATAACATTTGGTTTTAGATAATAGAAAATACAAAATAATAAAGTGCTTAGTTGAACAAATATTTGTTATCTTAGTCTTTTTTAAATTCAATGTCATATTCGCATCATTGATATTTACATGCGCATTTTTTGAATGAGATTTGTTTATCATAAATGGATTTATTCATTAAAAAACACCAAAAATTAATCTGTATTCTTTTTTGAAATATATATTTTCAAAATTTTACAAATTAACAGAAATATTTTCACAAAACTTTAAATCATTTGAAATCTTGTGAAAATATTTATGTTAATTTGTATAATTTGCTTTCAATGTTTATAAAATATACTAAGAATAGTCCAAAATGAAAGGGGAATATAAAGTAAGTAATTTTAAATCTTAATCACCATATAGGTTTCAATGACCTATGAATGAAATTTTGCATGTAAAACTTAGAGCGTATTCATATTTGTGCTTAAATTTACAAATAAATTAAATCTCTTTACATTAATTTCTGACAAAATGACTGTAAGTTGACTTTCCAACACACACACACAACAAATGTTCAATAGAGCACAAAGAAATAAAAGTATTAGTATCTAATTTTGTTTTGTTGGGGTAAGGGCGAGAAAAAGCTTGTATTTTTAAGCCATGTAATTTTAAAAATAATTTAAATTTAGTGAGGCTCAGTTACGAATTTACTTAAATTTTATCTAAATGATTAAATTATTTATGTGAATAGAGAGAATATTATATGTTAAAGAGCAATAACAAAAAAATGTGTTAATATCTGCTATTAACGCATGTGATTGATAGATAGATAAGAGAGGTAAACTATGTTATTTGTTTCAAAAAATTCTTATTCTGTATTCATTAAAATGGTTAAGAATATTAAATAAAATTTTGATTGATTTAAATGAAATTTCCTTGACAATGTTACTGATTATTGCGTGAGTTGTAGATAATTGTATCGAATTAATAGAGTGCGCAATTGGGAAGGTGATTAGAATAATTCTTGTAGTATAAATGTCTTGTTGGGTTAGTAAAACTAAAAAATATCAAGGTTTCATATAACAGAAAATTAAAGTTAAGTTGATGAAGATATTTTTTTATAAAAAAATGGAAATAATTTCAAACATCTACATTTAGGAAACTTATATCAAGCAAAATCTTTTTAACCTTTAATAAAATATAACTATTATTGATTTCTTATTGCTTTCTGAAGGTGAATTCTCCGGTGCATTTACTTTTTTCTTATAGCAATTTGAAAACCCATTTTATAGATATTATGTATTTTACAGTTAGCAATCTTATTCAATTATCGCATTTTGGTAGACATATTAAATATATTTTGTTGTATATTTGAAATCAATTGAAAATCCACATCATTTTCATTCTCACACCAACATAATTTTCCTTGTTTTCTATTTTTCACTTTCTAAACGAATCCTAATGTCTTTTAAAGTTTATTTATTATTGTTTGGAAGACTATATTAAAATGTTTTAATTTGACATATTTTTTTTCTCAAATTGTTATCTTTTTGGTGTATTGTTGTTCAAGTTTGATTTTTCTAAACATGTGTTATCTTATGCATTTAATTTTTTATATAACTGATCTTATTAATCATATATAATTATTTGAGAAAAATGATTCATGGTTTATTAATTCTCTTTTCTTCATCACTGGCCCCTCATGAAAAAAGCTATTTGATTAAAATATGATTTTCTACACGGATTTTATTATTGATTTTGAATGTGTGATCATAAAAATTGTTTTTCAAATGAAATTATCATCTATCTATTAGAATGTTTAGGATTCAGTTTCTCTCAGTATGGTCACAAATTAAGTAATTACATAGTTAATAATTAGTTACACTTTTGAGATATAAAATACTATAATTGCAGTATAAAATGTCGTAATTTATGTTATAAAGAAATATCTTTTTTTTGCTATTCATATTTACTACATTGTATAGCATTTAGATCAATATGATCCTATTCAACAAGCCAACATTTCTAGCGGTAAATGGCCGATGCTATTTAAGACATGATTTAAAGAATAGTCATGTAATTTTAAAATCTGATAGTAAGCAGTTATGAAAATAACAGAAAATATTTGAAATTGAAACCTACAATAGTAATGTAAAGTTTCATAAAAATAGCAGAAAAATATTCAAAATAGAAACCTACTTTTATTTACAATTTTAGCAGTCCTGCATCAGATTTACAAATATGATTCTTACAATCCATTTATAATGTAACGTTTGTTGTCTTTGCTTGAAGGATAAACTTTGCACCATACATGTTTAAAGTATTCTCAGTTTATCCTGATGTTTGTTTCACTATTTTGATTGAGTTCTCTATTTTTGGTAGGTGTGGCATTGCTTCAGGTATTTAAAAAAATCAGTGATTTTCTCAGTTTTTCTAAAACTAACCTTCATTTTGTCAATTTGTTTTCATTCATTTACTGCGCATTAAATTTAATAGAACAAACATTTGGAAGTGTCAAATCAACCATGTTATAGTATAGTACCATGGGCCAGAGATTTACTTTTTATTTTTGTTTTAAAATTGATCCCCAACCCATACAGTTGAATTATAAGCTAAGGTTTTCAACGGTTTTTTATCAGATCTGTAGCTAATTGTATCAAAACCATTGCGAATGATTTAACTTTTAATTTCATCACTGGTATGAGTTTCATACCCGTATACTTCTTCGTTTTCGAAAAATTCTATTAATCTAACTATGTCGGCATGATTCAAATTTATGCGATTCTCCATCCATCTCATACATTCAATGGTTCTTTTACATTATATTAGAAAGGAAAATACAACACAAGAAAGAAATCTGCCATAAGGTCCAATAGTTGAACTCTCTGTCAATTTTATCAATTTTTTGACTGTAGCGAATGACATGATAAGAAAGCATGCATTTTTTTGTCAGGTGATTTAAAATATAATGAAATGAAGTAAAAGAGTTTCTCAAACGGAGGAATTAGATAACCTGCTTTTACTCTTTTCTTTTGAATTATCTTAGGTAAAAGTGAACATAAAAAAGTAAAATTATTAATTGTATTGAGTGATGTGTTTCTAACCTCTAAAATACATTAGATGAAAATTAAAAAAAAAATATTAGTTCAAAATACAAGTAAACATGAATCCCTCCAGAAATATTCATTTATGTTATTTACCAATGATATCAAGAAGATTCATGAAAATATCTCTGTACAAAATTTTTATAATGATGGGAAATTATTAAAGAATTGTTCTTGTCAAAAGCTCGGTTCAAAATGCTTTTGAATAGAACTTTTGACAAGAAAAATGTCTTTGTCAAAATATGAGTTAGAAATACAAGAAACACGAAAACTAATGGCGGAACAGAATTAGTTATATTTTATATTTTGTTGTCAAAAATGTCTAATTTGTCTTGTGTTGTTTATTGTTAAAATGGACATTCATTAATATAATATTTAAAACATTCATTAGTCATTAAAAATATCATATGATCTTCTTGGATATGCCTTTAAAAATTGCAATAAACAGTTAAAAACAAATTTTCTTGTAAAGTATGAAGTATATCTAATTTTTTATGGTGACAATAAAAAGTTTATATCCATTTATATAAATAAGAAGTACAATTTTAAGTATAATAAATAATTTTCAATGTAATACAATTACAATTTATTGACATTTTAAGCCAACATGTAATACCCTGATGATGAATTTTTAATAAATGCATAGTCAGATAATTTGAAATCCTTAAAGTGAAACAGAAAACACACTAGTAAGCAACATATGAAGATATATAGTGCATTCGTGTTTATTGGCAGAAATACAGTAAATTAAAATAAATTTTTATCCCACCAAAAAAGTATTCAAAAAAGGATAAATTATATTACTAAAATTTACTTTTTGACTAAAAATTGATGAATATTATAAAATTAATTTTAATAAAAATTACATCTTAGATAAAAAAAACAACTTATTTTTACACTTTGTTAAAGCATAAAAATATAATAAATTTATTTTCATACTTTTTTTTTTATCAAAGAGGATGCATAAAAATAGGATTTTCTAAATTGAGTGATAGCGTAAAAATTAAAATTTCCACCATTCTCAATAAGAGTCTAATTAAAAATAAAAGAAAGTTAGCAGCCGTAAAATAAACCACAAATTGTACTGATTATAACCAATTTTTTATTACGTATTCTTTCTTATAATTTAAACTAATTATGATTTAATAAAACTTCTTTTGCCAGAATTTTTTTACTGCTAAGATGTTTTTTTTATTTTGCAGTCATTTTTGTTCACAAAATATGTATTAAAAAATCTGAAAGAATTTTATGAACACATTAAAGAAGACTTTAAAAATATAATTTCACGCATTTTAATTTGTTGCAAAAAAACATATTGAGACTACTACTTAATTAACAGTTTAGTTAACTTACGTTTTAAAAATTCATTTCAAAAGTCAAATTTTTTATGGTTAAATAAATATCCTTTTTATTTCTGGATAATAAATAAATATACATATATATATGTATATATATATATATATATATATATATATATATATATATATATATATATATATATATATATATATATATATATATATATATATATATATATATATATATATATATATATATATATATATATATATATATATATATATATATATATATATATATATATATATATATATATATATATATATATATATATATATATATATATATATATATATATATATATATATATATATATGATATTTTAGAAATAATTTCAATATGTTTATTTAATTATTTATTAATAAGAAATATATTTTAAAAATATTCTGAGATTTCGATATAAAATTTTTTTGACTAATTTAAATTACAAATGTATTGTAAATGATCATTAATAATTTTAAATGCAAAATTATATAAACCAAACTGGTGTGTTATTTATTGAAAGTGCATTTATGCAATGGGGAAAATTTTATAGAATAAATTTGTTTGAAATACTGCTTTATAATCAAACGAGCAGATTAATTTTAACTGGAAATTGTTTCCCGAATATTTTTCTTACTATTATTAACTATACAATTTAAATTCTTAAAATTGAGGTTAACTTAATTTCATTTTAGATCAATCAATTTCGAATTTGTAAAATATTTTAAATGAAAGAAATTCTCAACGATTTCGCACAAAACATCTTTATTGAAACTAATTAATAAGGCATTTTAGAATATTACTAAAAATTTCATTTATAAGAAATCACACATGAAAATAAAGATTTTTCTATTTAAACATTTATACAAAAATAAACAGTCCAATAATTTTTTCATTGAAGTGTTTGGCAATAATCAAACTAATTAAACAGCGCATGAAATTGTATTTAATACACTTGAGTATTTTATTATACGATTTTAAATTAAAATTATTATTTTTAGAGAACTATTTCTTTGAACTTTATTGCATTTTGGGTCTTTATTCCATTGTTTCATTTTACCAAAATGAGCTTCAGCTATTGCGTATAAGAATATTTAAATATAGAAATAAAATTCTTAAAATATGTATACATAAATTTTACAGATTATAAGGGGAGATTAAAGATAAATATTTAATATTGAAAGAGAATATACATTTTATTTTGGTCGGTTCTGGTTATAGCTTTTCACAGTTTTTCACATAAATTTGTATTTCTCCTAAAATTTGCCATGTAATTTACAGGTCAGCAAAATACATCAATAAATTTTTTATATGATATTTTTTAAATATCAGATATTCATAAATTTTTCAATAATGATAAGTACAAAATTATCACATCAAGCTAATAATTATGTTTTATAATCTTAAACGATAAATTTTTGTGTGAGAAATATATTTTTAAAAATTTAATTTTTAATCAAGCATGGGACACATTTTAATGTTTCAAATTACATTTATATACTTCCACATATTAATTTGATTAAAATATTTTGAATTTCATTTGAAATCATATATTTATAGTAATAATGAAATATTAATTTCAATTTTGTAATATTATTTTATTTTCAAAATATTAAAAAAAATTTCTCATCCCTAATTAAAAATTTAATTTTTCCTTCAAAGATCATTCAATATATCAAATGGCTTTTTATAAAATATTATAATCATTACAAAATATCAACGAAATTGTTCAAGTTATGTAAGAATAGAACAGATTATTAAAAATTCTGCTTAAGAAATGCTAACACTCAAAATATATTAAAGTTAACTAAAGTTAAAGCTCCATCCATTCACGAAGTAATAAATTATGTAATGTGAGGATGCTAGAACACGAAGAACTTGTTAAGGTCACGTACACCTCACAAAGATATCTGCTAAATATGACAGGAACGAAAATATGTTGCAGAGTCTCCTGATAACTGAATTAGGAAAAGATAGAGATTTGGTGTCCCGTTAAGAGTTAGGAAAATGTAAAAATCATCTATACTCCCCCATCTGAGTCTTAAATTAAAAGCCGAGGGTGCATAATGAATTCTTAGAATTTCCTCCATTAGCATCTCATTACATGGTTGAAGACGAATATCTTTTGATGAGATTAAAATATGAGTTTATAATGGCAACTAGTGGCGAATATTTCTGAGCATTTAATGGACTTGCTTTATAATTTAATTTTGAAACTTTCAAAAGAATGACTTTGGTTCTTTTCATTCGTCGTTTTTGGTGTAATCTTTTTTTTCCCAGATTTTTTCTTTTATGAACTTTGAAAATTTAAATGATTGCAGTTCATTAATTTTAATATATCATTTCTTTACAAATATATTTTAAAAGTTAATTGATCTGTATGCATTTACAGCTGGGGGCAAGAGACAAATTTTATTATATTTTGATTTATAAATAAAATTCTAAAGTTTTAATTTCTAAACATTTTTTAATCAAAATTATATTTAAGAGTAAATCAAAAGAAATAATTAAAGCAATTTGTATGATTTATGTTTAACAAACGAATAATAATAAAATAAATTTTAATAGACATCAGAGTTAACTTATATTTATTTTTAACAAAAGCATTTTATTGATTTATGCGATTATTTTTTCATTATAAAATAAGTTGTTTTACGTGAGGATTACAACCTTAAATATTCTTCTGCAAGAGTTTTGATCATTGCAAGTAGTATATAAAAATTACATTTAACTCACACTTTTTCTATTAATTGTGTCCTTTTCTGTAATATTTTATAAAATTAAAGCAAATAAGATTAAAATCTTATTTGCAATATATAAATTACGTACTGAAAATTTTAACGTACATTTTGTTAATACAATAGATTTAGATTGTATATTTTTACTAACAAATAACCCCAATTCACAATATAAAGTTGTACATTATCAGGAAATAAAAATATAAAAATAGTTTTTTTTCGTATATATTTTGGAATACATTATCTATATTTTTTATATTCAAAATATTGTTTTCTTCATACTATAATGTTTTTAAATACAAATATAAGAAAAAATGAATAACAGAAAAATATATGTTTTAAACTATATCAAAAAATTAAATAATTGTAAATTTTTGAAGTAGTAATTTTGTATTTATAATTAACATTTAAATATAACATTTGCAACTCAAGCTTTCCAAAATAATATTTGAAATGGAATTTTTTGTGTCCTGTCCATTTTAATTGAACAAAATTTTGAAAATGCAGTTAATACATTTATTATTTGGCATTTTTCACTAATAAATAATATTTACCATGCTTATATATTTAATGGATATAGACTATAATTCTCACATGAAACCTGTACTTCAACATATTAACTGCTTAATTTCAAATATTACCTTACATTTCACCTTATAAAACATTATACTCTATTAAATGACTTATATTATAGCGTTTTGGACCTTAATCTTCATTTTGCAAGGGATATTACGTTCAGAAAATTTCTAAACTTAACAACCTACAGCTAATCAAACAATTCAGGAAATACCTATCAGAAATTCTTACAATTAATTGTTTTTTGTTCAATCATAACACATTTTCTCATTTATTTACTTTCTCACTAATAATAATAAGTGGATTCTTTAGTTTGCAAATATGATTATATTTCCCATTACATCTTTGCAATTTGATTTTCACTCAACCATTTAAACTTACCGTCAATACACTTTTAATAACTCTACTTATGAACAATTTTATACCCATGTACATCAAGCCATGAATATAATTTTCATCTGTTACTAAATTATATAAACTTTATAACATGTGTTATAAATTTATATAAAAATATTATATTTACTTTAAAAATAACACCTTAATGTTTATATAATATTAACAAGAATTAAAAATTAAATGCAAAACATAAATATATGAAAGATTAAATAATATGTCCTAAAATCATTGATACTAAATATTATAAACATAAAAGTAAAGAAAACTTTCAAATTTGATACACATGCTTAGCAATAATTATGCGGTTTAAATTAATTTAAATTATTATAAATTATAAAATAGAGTAAATAACCAAACACCTTTTCTAAGAATTGTTTTGCATAAATATTGAAAAAAAACTTCTGTACAATCTTTAATTTGTAACAATCATGATTGATGAAGTTTTGAGTTTATAAAACATTCTGAGAATATATGAAATTTAGACTTATGTATGTAATCAAAGGCGACTCAAGCATGATTATTTTTGTGAAACCAAAACGAATATATTTCAGACGTATTTTAGATGACACAAGCATATATCTTTAGCTTGCTTCATTCCTTCTTACATAGATAATAATCCGAACATCAAAACAATTTAACGAGATAGTAGGAAAATATATTTCAACGACATCTAAAATGACAAGCAGCATCTTTCTCGGTTTTAAGTCTTCTTAGTGTCTTTTCAAGACATAGCGGAAGATTTCCTTCATCATCCTCAGCATCTTTGATGTAAATACTTTAAGTCTCCTAGTCAAAGACATCCTTAAGGATTATTTCTCTTTATTAAAGTGAAGCATTACTAAATATTTCCCCGAAATATTATTTTCGTCATAAATATATCAATTTGAGCATTTATTCTTACATCATCATGTCATCTCAAAGCTGAGTATTTCAAAATTACATTTTATAAGCTAACTTTCCGTAAGTTAAGTCCCAATTATATCTATAAATAAAACTAAATTTTTTAATGTGAATTTTTTAAAAAATGTTTCCTTTAATTCTTATTTCTGAAATATATAAGGCACTTAAGTTTATACAACAATGATTCAATGTTAGCTAAATATTTATTTATTGATTTTTCAATGAATTACGTGTAAAAAGTTTTGAGTGATAAAATAAATTTAGGAATAATATTTATATTCTGTTCAATCAGAAAGGGTACACATTTTCCGAAAATTCATAGACCATGTTTAGCATGCATTTTAAATACCCCATTAATCAGACCTGATTTTTATTTTTATTCATATTCCCATTGAGATAAATATTTTTCTTATTTCTCAAAAACAATCAATGTTCTTTGTTTAGAGAATTTTCTTTTAAAGAAAGAGTTATTTTAAGGAGTTATTTATTTAATATAGTATTTTTTTCCTACAACATATGTTTAATATATCATTAATAAAATTTAAAACACATTTATAAATTTATGTACAGATCTTTGTCACAAAAAATTCTAGCATTGTTTTTAAAATAGTATTTTCCTGAACTGAACTGAAAATTAAAGTCAAAGTTTTTTTCTGTGTGAAGTTCTAATTAATTGTACTTTTAACCAAAAGCATTATTTAAAAATATGACTTAGATTACTTTTTAAAAATTCTCTTTTCAAATGCTCTTTTACAAATGCTAATATTATTTTGCGGAAAATTCTAAAAACATATACTTTAAACAATACAAATGATATTTCTTGACTGTTAATTTATCATAAAAAAACTGATTTCTATCATTTAGCATTTCTTCTAGGCTAAGATTGCAACTGAAGGCTTATTTCCTATTATATTGAAAAGTAATTATTTATTTACAAATCACTTAGTTAAATTAAATATTTCAGGCATATAGCCAATGAATTTAATGATATTTACTTTTAATATACTTAAAAATTATTTTTATTTTCACTGCTTAATTCCTTACAAAAATTAATTTATTTTAATTGTGTATTTTTGAAATTTTGAAGAAAATATAATTTTTACTTTCTTTATTCTTAAAATATAATGACTAAAACACAATCTATTCCTATATTAATAATTTCCAAGGATGGTTAATAAAACAAATATTTGTAATTTTAGAGAATTTTAAATCGAAGCCTTCAAAATGGAGTAATTTTCTTACAAATTAGGATTGTTGTTAGTAAATTTTGAAGATTTTTTGTATCCGTACTAATGGTTTTAAAAAGTAGTTTTTATTTTAGATTTAAGGTTACAAAGTGTTTTAAGATGAAAAGATTATAGACCTTATTCTATAAAAATAAACATACATTTTGCCTTGGTTTAAAACAACATGGCAAATTTATTTAAACTGTGAATAATACAAAGTTAAAGAGTATGAGTTTAGATGTGTTTATTTGAAAAGTATTTACTACCATATTGATAAAATAATTGCAATTTTAAATTTTTTGTTATCATACAACAAATTAAAAATTTTGGCAGAAGTTTTCTTAAATGAACAAACTTTTTGTAGTTGTATAGGATTTTATGGATTCATATTTTTAATTAGTTTTTATTAGCATTTCTAGAAAAAATAATGCATTGTCCTTTTAATTGTTTGTGTTAATAAATGTTTGATGCCTTTATAAAGCAGAAACTAAAAGAGGGAAGAGGATATATGTATATATATATATATATATATATATATATATATATATATATATATATATATATATATATATATATATATATATATATAGCAAAATATACATAGTAAAATGATGATAGTATATATTAATAAATTTACAATATAGTTACTTCTCATTCTTCAAAAAAATTGCTACTATAATGATGGTTAATAGATAAATAGTATAATTTCCATAAATTATGTAAACATGAATAAGGAATACAAAAATTATCTGGATGAAATAAATTTGAAATGAAAAAAGTAGTAATTAATTTTATGAAACTAATTTTTAGATAAGAGAGCTTTATTTATCTAAATGTAAAGTGTTACGTTATATACCACTCAAATATTTATATAATATTTTATTCTTAAACATAAGATTTCAGCTATGGATACAGTTTCGTAAGGTAAAAAAAAAAATCCCCAATAAATGCACTTATATATAAGCAAATCAGAATACAATTTTTCAAATTGAGAAAAAATATATTTTGTATCAATTTTTAAATTGCCCATTTATATGCCTTTAATTTATTAATTTTGGTTTCTTAAATATGAAAATTTTATTTAATGGAATTTCGTAAAGGATCTTAAGTATAATTGGGTATTGTATGTTTGTTCCGTTTAAATAAATTAATCTGGTTTATTATTGATATAAGGACAATTTTAATGTAAATTCCTAACTTTTAAAATGCTTATTATTTTAGGAATTCTTAACATGCACAGAATTTCTACATTCTGAAATATATCATTTTCATCCCATAATTTTTGTAAACCATAAGCTAACCATGCTCCTTCTATTGAATGAGAGCCACTGAGCAACACAGTATAATAACCCTTCAAATCTTCCGAATGCCTGCCTTATTAGACGCCATTACCACGCCACACCATTAGTTTAGGTCTAATACAAACCTTGCAACTTGTGAACGCTCTATTTAATTACTCAGAATGCGTTTCCAGAGAGCAAATGGAAAAGGGAGAACAACAACCAGGTAGTTGTTTGTCGCTGCGGTACGTGGTCGTTAATTCGCAGAGAAACTGTAAAGGAAGGGATTGCCATTAAGATTCCCGTCCGATTTAATCCGCAAATTTGGTCGATTTACTAATCTAAGTAGAGGAAGAAGTGCCATTGAGTGCGCGAACTTTTGGAATTTGATTTGGAAGAGCTGTGAATTGCACCTGAATATTTAACGAGAAGGATATTAATGATTAAATAATATCCATAGTTCAACAATTTTCTGCATTAAGGAATTTGTAGTTCAAACGGACTACGATATTTTACTATATATCTATACTGAAGTTTTGTGAAAATGGTGTGTATATAAACCCGAATATTAAAATATATCACTTTTTATAACTTCTTTGCATTACGATTTTGGTTCAATTCTTGAATTTAAAATTTCTGTGTGTTATATATTATAACTGTTAAGTGTTTGAAGTTATCTAAACTTAATTTGCAATCTAAAATGCGTACTGTTAAAAATATGCAAATTTTTAATTTTATGAAAGGCAAGACTTTTTCCTTAATAAAGAAAAAATTATGAAATCGTATTGTAGTTCACATGTTATCTGCAAATTTCACTGCTAAAATTTGGTGGGGAACTTAATATATTAACTGTATATAATAAATAAATGTAAAATTTAGTAGCAGAATTATAATCAAAATCTTAATTAAATTTGTATTATTTTAATTTACAATGGAAATATTTATTCTCATAAAGAAAAATACTTAAAAATTTACATCTTTCTCATCCATTTACAACATTTGCATACACATAAACCTTAGATATAAATGAAAACACTTTAATGCGGAGAGTTATAATTTTAAAATAAAGAAATGTTTCACAAAACTAGTTTTGTTTACACATTACAATCATATCTACAATAAGTTTTAAAGTTTTTTATTGAGAAAGATAAACTCCATTAATTTTAAGAATAAAACATTTAAAGATGCAGACAAACAACAATTGAAAAATAAGACTATTTTCTAGATTTTTTCCTTTGTTAATTTCAATTTTGTAAAAATGTCCACTTGCAATATATATATAATGTAAATAAATAGAATTTTTCTTTGTAACTTGCTAAAATAAATTAATTTTAAATATTTAAGTGATAAACTATTCATTAAATTATAAATAATTATATATTAATCACATAACCTTACAGCATATATCAATATGATTCGAACAAAAATAAAATAACTGAAATAGTAAAAAATCCCAAAACAAAAATAAAGTATTTTAAAACATAACTAAAATGTCGTTTAATAAAATTTCTCACGAAACATGCATGTAGTATAAATGAGTGAATTTAATACAATTGTTAAAAATATGATTTTCCAAAATGTTCATTCAATTTAATTTACAACAGTTTATTATTAAAATAGCTAAACAATATTATTTGCTATGTGTTTTATTTTTTTAAGCGTTATCTGACTTGGAACAGTAATTTACAAAATAAAATGCAATAATGTGTGATAACCATTAAAAGTAAAACCACTAATAACAAAACTGCCGAATAAATTGTTTAAGGGATCATAGTTGGTTTTATGTTATATAAAAACGCACAATAAAATAAACATAAAAATAATATCTAAATTTTTTATTTAATGAAATGAAAATTTTCACTTTAGCAAAACAGTTTCTCGTGACTATCATTAAATTTTATGAAGTTTTAATTAAGCAACCACATATTTCTCGAACAATGTTGAAATACATATTTAACTCAGAAATCTTAGTAGCTTTCGAATGAATGCGTCATTTGTTTATAATATCACACAAACTTCGTTCATGTATTTCATATTTATATTAATTATTGAAAACATTTATATGAATTTTGATATTTTCATGTACACATGAAGTTATTAAATATCAATGTTAACCCATTGTTAAATTATTAAAATAGAAATTTGTTTTTTGCATATACATTTAAAAAAACTAAGATGATTATATTCAACCTAGATTCAATTTGTACTTAGCATCTTTTCATTAAAGCCTCGATTTTTATACATTTATCAACATAAATTTATTAAGCGAAATTACGACAAAAATATTTGCTTGCTTGTTATAATATTTTTCAAGATTTTAAAACATTAACATTTTATTTTTGGAAATGTCCTCCAATTTTATAATGTCCTCCAAGTAAAATGATACCTCTGCGTGTGGCAGGCCAAGTATTGAGCCTCTTATTCTTGGTCCTGCTTCAAGAAGAGACCACCCGGCAGCTTAAATCAAGAAGAGGCCACCCGGCAGCTTCTAACTGGTAGAGACCAACTCAGGGCTAGGTACAAGAAAGCAAGTTGGTGCAACAGAAACGACCCAATAGCATTTAATTAAACAACATAATTCAAAAAATATATTTGTTATATATATTTTGTCAACAATTATTTGCTTTTTTCAGAAAAGTTTGGAGAAAGTTTTTTTTATTTTATTTATTTTTTTTACTCTAGGCAGAATAATATCCAGGTAAGTTAAAAGTAAAATATGAACTAATAATGTGCGATAACTTTATGATATTATTTCTTTTATTTCATGAAAATTTATTAAGACAAATTTCAAATATAAATTAGGAAATAAATCATTAAATTTAATAATATTTTACAATAAAAATCTTGCGATAAATTTTGCTTATGAATTTTTAATTTCAGCTTTTTATTTATGAATTTATATTACTCCTCCCTCAAGTGAAACTACTTGCACATTAAATTTAAAATATAGGTTGATGTTATATTTCTTTATGGTGAATATTCATATGTTCTTATATATTAAAAAATAACTGTAATTATTGCATATTAGCTACTTCTATCACATAATACAGGGTGATTATAAAAAAACTTTGCCAACATCTGCACTTCTAGCGTCCATTCTATTTAACCGATCAAGATGATATTTCAAATATAGTTCTTTTGAGATATGCGCTCGAGATTCTGTGAATGTCAACACAGTGGCCCTCGCGGTTACAGTTATAGTGAGAGAAACTCGAAATTTTCGAAAGGCAACGTCTACTTTTTACCATCGCAAAATGTTGAGCACATGCGAAAACCTTAAATAGCGTTGAAACGGTACCGATATGTCTAAAAACGGACGTGTTCTGCAAACACAAAAAAGAGTTTTGAAAACCGGCCAATAAAACACGATCTCGGCGCACGCAATAAATTTGCATGTGACAGAGTCAAGAAACCAATCACAGAACGCCGGTCGCCAGATATTCAGCGTAGGAAACCTATAAAATACCAAGCGGGTATGCGAAGTCGTCATTCGGGAACTCGCACATGCCGACGATATGAGTCTTCCTAGGAAAGTTCGAGGTGAATTGATCAAACTCTATTACCAAAATGGGATGAACTCTGCGGAAGCCTTGCGTGTGTATCGCCGCAATCATCGACAACGACGTGGCCCATGTACTCTGCAAGCTCTGCGTGATTTAGGGCGGAAATTCGAAGATACAGGCTGCACCTGTGACAAACAGCGCTCCGGACGGCCAACTGTTTCTGAGGACGTTGTCATGGAAGTGCACCATACAATGACTGCAGGACAAACAGAAACCGCAAGAGGCATAGCGCGCGTGTTGGATATTCCGAACTCAACGGTCCGCAAGCTCTTGCGCTCGGTACTTCACATGTTTCCCTATCGGTTCCAGCGCGTCCAGATGTTGGAGCCGGGTGACCCACAACAACGTCTGGACTTCGCAAATGCATTTTTGTTACGATATGATGCGGATAACGACTGGCCACTTCGCATACTATGGACGGACGAGGCGCATTTCACCTTAAATGGCAGCATTAACACAAAGAATTGTGTGCACTGGGGAGAGACGAATCCTCATGCTGTGGCGCCAGTACCATTATTTGACGCCAAAGTGACTGCGTGGTGCGGCATTACAGCTACATTTGTTCTGGGCCCGTTCTTCTTTGAGGAAACGACCCCGACAGGTCCTGCAACATGTTCTGTAACGGGCCCTCGGTATGCAGCCATGCTGAAAAATTATGTCTTACCGGAGTTGCGTCGGCTGAATGCACTCAATGACATTGTTTGGATGCAAGATGGCGCACCTCCACATATAGCGAGGTCAGTTAAAAGGCTCCTGGATCAGCATTTTGGTGATCGCATCATCTCACGCTATTATCCTTTTCCGTGGCCTGCGTGATCCCCAGATCTGACTCCTATGGATTTCTGGTTTTGGGGCTATCTCAAATCCAGAGTTTATCTGTGCAATCCTCAAACATTGTCGGACTTAAAGGATTCTATAAGGCGTGAGATTGGAAACATCCCTCGTGCCATGTTGCGTGCAGCGACATTGTCCACCGTCTCCCGCATACAATGCGTAATTGCCTGTGATGGCACTCATGTGGAAAATGTTTGAAATTAATAAAGATTTTTTTCTCTATGTGTTCTCATCATTGAGCAGTGTCTTGTCTCTGTCGTATGCATTATTCCTCCGTGCGTCTTGAAGAACTGTTTGTATGTGTATAACACGTCGGTTTTCGGACATATCGGTACCGTTTCAACGCTATTTAGGGTTTTCGCATGTGCTGAACATTTTGCGATGGTAATAAGTAGGCGTTGCCATTCGAAAATTTCGAGTTTCTGTCACTATAACTGTAACCGCGAGGGCCACTGTGTTGCCATTCACAGAATCTCAAGCGCATATCTCAAAAGAACTATATTTGAAGTATCATCTTGATCGGTTAAATAGAATGGACGCTAGAAGTGCAGATGTTGGCAAAGTTTTTTTATAATCACCCTGTATTTTGATCATTTAACGTAGCAGTCAGATCACATAATCAATCTAAAATTCTATAATGTGTAAACACGGTTGCCACATATTTCCAGTTTTCTTTAAAATATGGTTATTACAAAGGCATTTAATTATTTTCCCTTGTAATTTTTAAATTTTATATGAAATAAGGAATATTCAATGTACTTAGATAATGCCTATTATAATAATTTTCATCAATCAAATATTCTCATCAATTTTGAATAAATTAGTAATATGTTATAAGAGCTGGCTTCAATTAATGTAAGGAAAATATGATAAAATTTAGAAGTTGTTACATTATTTTTAAGATAAATGTTGAAACTTCAATGGCAAATATATATATACAACTATAATAAATATGAACCAGTAACCAAAATTTAGCAAACGTTCCTACGAAATTCCAGTACGCGACGAAGCAAAATTGCTTTTATAATTTGTTATATACCATCATATTCAATTTTTTCATGTTATAAATGAATACATTTTTATAGAGCAATAATTTTGTGTTTGGTAGAATTTCATTTTAAATAATAAGGTATGTTTAAATTAAACAGCGAATAAAATTGGATGTCACGAACAAAATAAAAGAAATGAAAAACAATTCTTGGGAATTGATTTCAAGGAGTTAGAACAAACTTCTCGCTGAAAGTCTAGTATAATTTCAGTATTTAAGCGATGATAAAAACACAACACAATTTCAAATTAATAGTGAATGATGACCTCTAATATGACAGCGTTTTCTTATTTTTTTATCAATCACAAATTTTAAGAAATGATGAAGAAGTGAGAAAATAAATATTTTATGTTAAATTACGATATTCAATTTCAATATAGAATTCATATTATATTAAGTCTTTATTTAACATATTTTCAAATGGATTTTGAAGAAAAGAAATAGATATATTTTACGCGTCAAAAAATCTGAGTATATCATGAAATAATTTTGCAAAATGGATAAAAGGAATTGGAAAAGGTAATTTATTAAGTAAAAGGAAAGGTAATTTAATTAATTAAAATATAATTAATTAAAAGGAATAATAATAGTAGTTGGGTTTTTTTTTAGAAATTAATTTTACTTATATAAAGTTTATACATCTCCTTATTGGTTATTTCTATGAAGAAAGCGATGCTTCAAAATAATTCACTTTAACTCTTATCCAAGAATGTTTAATGTTTATTGATATTTGTAACTGCATAAGTAAAGATACAGAGATCAAAGAAGGAGTGAATAAAAAAAGAGCATATAAAAAACAGTAAAAAAATTTATATATATATATATATATATATATATATATATATATATATATATATATATATATATATATATATATATATATATATATATATATATATATATATATATATATATATATATATATATATATATATATATATATATATATATTTATATATACAATATATAGTCCCTAGGTCAACACTTAGCATTTATCCCTTCAGTGGGTCAATAAAATTGAGTAACAAGCATTCTTGGGAACTAAATGCTGGAGGTTTTGCATACATCTGAGATTATAAACTTTGCAAATGCTTCGCAGCCACGGGTCTTCGGTCATGAAAACAGATTTTAGCTCTGTTGGCCCTAGCGCCTCGTAAGGACAATCCTGTTCACAGAATTTTGCTCATTATTAGACAAATACATTATATTCTAATTTAATTTTAAAGATATTTCAAAGAATAGGTTCTGAGAATAATTTCCCAAATAAATTAACTAAGGCATCAAAAACAGAATTTATAAATCTTGGTATTAAGTCAAACAGAGATTAAGATGCACATACAATGCAGCTTTTGGGAGAAGTAATAGTGTCACAGTTTGTCAAATTTCTGAACTAGTGTATCATGGAGAACCCATCAATTGATATTTATTAATTTTTTTTCTATTGGATTTAGAAATGAGACCAGGGAGCAGTTGGAGATATTTTACATCTGTATTATATACTGTAATGGAAATACAACTCTTTTAAATTTCCACTAATAAATACGAATTTATATTAACAATATATTTTTGATCAAAAATATTTAAATAATGAAATAAAAACAAGTGGCCTTAAAATTATAATTTTAAAGACAATCCAAATGAGCAATAATTATTTTATATTTAAAAAAAATTGCATAATATATATTTCACCATTTATTCCAAGAGTTCAAATACCATAGTGCTTTCCATTTATCATCGACTTAATTTCTATACGCTTAATGAAATAAATTACACCATGAAGAGAATTTCCAATTTAGTTACATCCACAAGAACCATTCAGATATTTTGGTTTTATTGTGACAGTGTAAAAATAAATATAAAACATGATAGGTGGAATAAATGTACAAAAGTATGAAGAGAAATAGTCTTTATCCATCACAGATATAAAAATATCCTATTCTGCATGTCACATAAAAACTGCAGAAGATTGGCTCGCTTTTCCCCTTGATAACGTTTTACTCGCGTGACTGAATTTATAACTTTTTCTTGAATTGCTCCAATCGTTCTCTAACACGATAAGCAGGAGTGACTGCTCCACTTATCGGGGTTAAAAACTGTGCAGAAGAGAGCAGTTGAAATTCACATAGAAAACTTGCCTTGGAAAATTCGTTCCAATAATTTTATTCACAGAAAACTGACGTGTTAAATATTTCTTTACACATATGATTCTTTTTGGTTCAAGTATTTTTGGTAGGCATAGTTACAGAATTTTTAGAGTTAAGTTACTTATGTATCTTTTTTTTTACTTAAAATGCGAATTTAAATATATATAATTAGAATGTATACGTATATTTTTTACATCTTTTGTAAGTTAACTCAACTATCACTACTTTAAAATGCGTGCTGTTTTCAAATAAAATAAAACCCATTTCAAATGAAAATTTTAAATGTAAAAAAATGAGACAATTTAGTTACAAAAATAAAATGTTTTGAAAACACTAATTTATGGTCATATTTTTATTTATTAAAATAAGAATTTCTATTGATTAGCTTATGTTTTCAAAGAAGCTTTCTACTTAGAGTAAATTTACATATTTGGTCTGCTGTTAAATATTTTCACAAAAAGTTAATATTAATTAAGAGTATTTTAATAAATGAATAATTTAACTTTCTTAAAAAACACATAAATTTGGAAACATCTATATAAATATCGGAGAAATGTGTGGTAAAATACCGAATATATATCTTAAGTTTTCTAATTGGTAAATATTATTGATTTCAATGATATAGCATAGTGATTTGCAATATTAAGCATATAATCAATCCCTCCATTGATTCAATATTAAGAAATGATTTCATAATCAATACAATGTTAAGTATTTATACTTATCTTAAATATTTAATTGATTGAAAGCCCGTGATATAGAATTTGTTTAATAGCCAATATACTTTAATATATTTCTGGTAAATTACATTTGCTTCGTTTCAAAAGTTTCGTTCTTCGTTTCTTTTGTAAAAAGTGATGAAAAAATATTAAAACACTGTATTTCGTTATTAATAATCACGAATCACAATTCAAGTTTCCCTTTTTTGATTGATTATTATAATTTTTTATGCTAATATTATTTTCCTGAAAATATACTTCAATTAATTTTAATACTATTTTATATTGATGATTTCATTTTTAACTAACGAGATTATAATTGTTGCTGAATAAGTTTCAGTCAATTGATAATTTAAACGAATTGTATCCAAACTCATAATATTTAAAATCAAGAGTTAATAAAATATGTTACCAATTGTAACAATTTGTTCAAGATATTTTAAATATGAATGCATTTATATTATTTTTTGACATATATGAGCATACATTATTTTAAGAACTATATTGAACCAAAGGATTAATACCATCTTTTCAGAAACAATTACTATAAAATGAATAGATATAAACATACAAGGGAATAAACAATATTATTATCAGGTGAATCAGTCTGCTAGAATCATTAATATTTTCTTGGAAAAAATATTCTCATATGAAGTAATTTTTTTCTTTAAGACTAACTCGTTATTTTAACAAAATTGCAAAGCTAAATTATCTCAAAGACTTCGTTAGAAAAAAAACAAACGGAAAAAGAATAAAAACTAGGCATATTTCTACACTAACTGCATGCTTCGGCGTAGAGGAAAAAGGACATTTAAGATAATTGCTTGCTATTTTCCCAACAGAATTCCAACTATAATTGCATGTGCGGGGTCTCACTTAGTTCCAGCACGTGACACAGCAATCTTTTAACTAACAGGCAGCCATCAGAGAGGTAGTCGCAAGTCATTAGGAATAGAAAAAGAGCTTACGGCTTTTATAACTGATCCCTAGACCACAAAACTGAGCGCTTACCTGGCTTAAGCGAAGAACGTGACAGATGATTATTTTTGAGAGAATAATTGAATCCTAAATGCTCAAAGAGAAATGTTCTGGCATTGAATTGCTTAAAGGTTTTTGATGTTTAATTTATTAAAATTTTATCTTCATATCATAATAGGATAGCTCGCATTTTTTGTAGTACTTTTTAGTAATTCTTCATTCTAGATGTTTATATTGTTGTATTGTTTGATAATGAAAATTTTATCTGCGTGAATTACCTCATTTAAATATTCCACATCAGAAGTGGGTCTGCCATTGATAACAGGAGCAACAATATTTTGAGAACGCAATCGATCAAAATGGTTTTCATTTTAATTAAAAGTTATGTTCACTATGAAGCATGACAATTGAAGGTGAGTGTCTTTGTTTTACGGGGTATCAGACACCTGCTTGGGGGAATAAAAAGAGTTCATTCATCATTATCTCGTTTTAAAAACGTAGACTACAATTTTTAATGGAGAATAACTACTTATTATCCCCGAATTTAAAATTTATCAAGTTTATTCGTGTTATATTTACGTTTATAATTGTTATTTAACATTGCTAGTCCAGAAATAAAAACCGAAAAAGTATATGACAGTGTAAAAGAAAAACCCATACTTGTTGGATCGAGAAATACGGTATTAGTAAAGACAAAAAACAGTGTGTGAGAAAGTGTGTTTTATATTCTGGTAGAGTGATATGTATAACATCGGCTATAAAATGAAATTTTGAATCATATCACAAACATGTTATTAAAAATCGTATAAAAGGAATTAATTGCAAATGCAATAAAAGACAGAAATAGAGTCGAGATCTATGACTAATATATTTGCAAAAGTTGTCATACGAACGTGGCAAATTACTCGGCAGTAGATGTAGTAGACTGGCATTGTAAAACTTTTCATGAGAGAGTTTTGAAAGAACCATGATTAGTATGCGTGTTTTCACAGTGCTGATTTTGAAAATAAAGGTAAAATAGCATCAGATACTTCTTTATCCATGATGACAGTAAAAGAAAGATGCTTAACACCGAACGAAAATGTAAGAAATCAAAAAAGATATAATTTTAATTCTATTCTATTTATATCCCCACATCTTGGTGAAAGCATTGATGCCACTAAAACTACACATTTAGCGGTTTTAACTTGTAATTAGAGGTTTTTGTTTGATAACAATTACAAAGCTCTCAGCTTTTTGTACGGCTTTTAAAAATTCGCTTGCGGTGAAAGAAATTGAATTGAAGAATGTTGTTTCAGTAACAACGGATTATTCTCCAAATAAAGTGTGCAAAAAACGTCTTCACTAGTTTATTTCAAACAGGAATTCAATTCCTGCATTCAACTTCGTAGGACATTTGATTCTTGAATTCCATTGCATCATTCACCATCAAATATTACATACTAATGGTGATTTAACGTTTTGATATTATTATGACACAAAAGTAGTCAACCTCATATTGTCCCAAACTTTATGTAAGCTAATTTTTTTGTTTTTTTGTGAAATCAACTTGTTGTACAATGGTTTACTGATATATAGTAATGTTCACTGATAGGCAGTAGGAACGTACTTCAGAAATTTGTTGATTACTTAGAGGACATTAGACTGTTGGATTTGGATTGTTGGATTTGGCTTTCAAAATTATCCTTTTTCATGCACATGCCAACATTTCAATAAATTAAACATGAAGGATAAAGTAAAAAACAAAACAATTATTTTCACGATGTTCCCATTCACACTCTGATGCTACATTGAATGTTTATAGAAATGGTTCAGTTATAAAAAATCTATAAATATTTCAAGCATTTAAAAACGTATCAAAGATTTAAATGTGAATGGTAAATCATCAGAAGAAAAATTTATTTCCTTAGTTGAATATTTAAGCAAGGAATTTTTCAACAAGTTTTTCTCAGTTCAAAGAATTATTTGAAATGCTCCATTTCATTGTGCACCTTGATACAATTTCATTTTATAAACTCAACTTGTTCCAATTCGATTGGTTGGAAATTGAAGAATTTGAAATGCAGCAGATTGATTTCTAATCTATTTAAATTTATATTCAATAGTTTATTGAAAAAAAAAACGTTGGAAATGAAACAGAAAGATTACAAAGCAATATAAGTAAAAATTCCAATAATGAAATTACGGAAACTTAGAATTTGATTCCTGATACATTTAACAGTTTGACGAAGTTAACTTCCCTGCTATTTTTACTACCGTTTTATCTACATATGCTTACAAGTTATTATTTTCAAAGATCAATAATATTAATTTTTTTACTTAGAAACTGTTTGACACGTGATTCAATTTCATCATTCATTTTGCTAAAAGTAAGTTATTTGTCATCTAAACTGCAACAAAAGAAATCAAGCTAATGTTTCCCTAATTTGAAATACACATATGAGTGTATTTTTTGAAGAAAATAAAGAGTTTTAAGATATTAGTATTTAATTATTTTCCAATAATTGCAAAGTCAAAATTATTTGGCAGTCCATCTGTGGTCTTAAAAAAAGTATGTAGTTTCTTATAGTTTCGACAGCTATGTTCTTAGGTGTTAATAGCTAAAAACATCAGTTTCTGATGATTGGATTTCTTAATTTCACATGAGTTATAAGTTATAGTTTTAAACGTTTTTTAAAACATTGAGGAATGTAAATATTGAAAATGGGCCCTGTTAAATAGGCGTACATTAAAAATACAGCAATAGATGTATATTAAAAAAGCAGCAAAACGCAAAATAATTTGTGATAACTTTTATTTCTTTAAAATTCCAGAAATGACACTTCCATGTCATTTCTATCATGCTTAAAAATGTTTCTTCAATTTCGTTCTTTCGAATTCCGAGTTGAAAATTTGATAACGTGCATATGAAAAAAGTCTTTTTTAACAATCATGCATGTTTATTGAAATCTCGTATGCTTACATGTAAAATATATAAGCTATATAATACAAAAAATTGAGTAACATATATAACATATATGTCTTATAAAATATATATTCAAATTTATTTACATTATTAAAATGAATGAAACAAATGTTATGGAATTTTTTACTTTAAGAATAAAAGAATGCTTTTAATATCTATTGTAATTAATTTCTTAATTTAGTTCTATACAAGAAATTTTTAATTTTATTTTTATTTGAAATTAAAATTACCTTTGTATTTAGTAAAACATATGCTAGTGTTATCTGAATTTAAAAATGTATTCTAATATTTTTTTCACATGTTAACAAATCCTAGACATGATTTCAAAATTCTGTATTCGTATTCCACCTCTATGCTTTTGTGTCAAGCAAAGAACATCGCAACTGTTGGCGCATGCGCGTCAACTGCGCCTGAGCTCAGCGTTCAAACGGCAGACGGCACTTGAATATCAAGCAGGAAGGACGTCGTTAAATAGATCTGGTAAAACGACATCCACAATATTATATTAAAATTCCTGCATTAATGTTTAATTGTTTTCTATTTGTGTTATTTGATAAATAAATGTTGTTGTCTATAACAGCTGGTCCGTCGTCTGCTTCTTATTAATAACCTGAACTGTTGAGAGCAACATTATTTTACAGAATGTCCAATTACAATCAAATACCATATTAGATACATTATCGGGGTACCATTTACCCAGCATATTAGAAATTTGTATCAGTCACAAACCATCGAATTGTCCAAACTGCCAAAACTCTGCTGTGTATCATTTTGTCTTCTATTGCCCCAACCCAACCACTTACAAGAAAATGAAGAGAGCCTATATTGAAAAAATAGTAAAATTATTTCATCGGTATATTTATTGTTAAATATAACACAGTCTGTCCGGAAATTACAACTTATTCTTAGAAACATGTGTTGTTCAGAGACAGCGTGCAATGCTTTAGGAGAAAATGGAAGAAAAAGCAAATTTAAAAAAATGTTAATGGTGCTAACAAGAGACTCTATCATCATCCACAATAATTTTATGTCTATACAGTCAGTTGAGGAGGGGATAGGCCTATGCTTGTTAATCTTAGGTGCATTCCAAGCACCACACTCCTCGGAACACTGTCCACTGTGTTCTTACTAGACTCAATTAAAGATAACTAAGATTTTACTTTCATTTAAATAATAAAGTATTTCACATAATATTTGGAAAATTTAAAAACTTAATATCACTTTCATTGTTTGTGGCACAAAGTTGAATACTTACATTTCAAACTTTAGGTAATCTGAGTTTGAATGGGAAACAAAATTTCACTCTTTGATCGAAGTCGTTTGAGTATGCCGAAATGTAAATATAAGTTTAACAGATGAAAGAATTTCAAACATAAAGAAATATAAATTTTATGCAAAGAAAATTCAGATAACTTTATAAAATTATTTTCTGAATTAAATTTAGTCTCAGAAAAGGAATCCCTCCAGAGAGAGATATAAATCCAGCGATATGATGCATACATAGAAATAACGACTAAAAATTTATAGGTGGTCTACCAATTTGTAAAACATCCTCTTAAGTTGGTGTATTGATTCTCTTTTATATTGAATAAAGTGCAGCCAATTTTTCTTCACAGTAATTCCGACGTTTAAAAATGTATTCAATGAAAAGTAATTTCATCGTTTCATCTCTTTTTTATGAGATTTTTTTTAACGTAAAGCTATTTAGTTGAAATATGAGAGAAATTACTTGTGTAGCATAACTTCGATAACTTGCATTGATGTTCTTGCGCGTGCAAAAGAGGTAAAATGCTTTTGTAAAGACATATTTCTTCCTTCTGAATTTAATAAGAGCATTAATGGAAGAAATGGGTATAAATTTATAAAAATGAGATATATTTCTTTAATAACAAAAAAAATCTGTCGATTATCGGATAATTTTTTTTATCGATTTTTGTTTACTTTTCTTGATGTATAATAACATTTCAATACCAGTATAATATTTTAATAAATTTGTAAAATTATTTCGTATTTATAATATTCTTTAATATATATATCAGCGCAGCGCACTTATAATGAGTTAAAGATGCCAACATTAGGTACTATAGTAATAGCAGTTTTCTTTATATTTTTGTAATTTTGTATTAAATATTAATTGAAAGAAAGAATTCTGGTAAATAAGGTAATTCTGCAGGAACAGCAACCCACCCGCAAATATGCGGTGAGTGAACGTCGTTGCGTAATCCAGTCAAGAGATGCAACACAAAGTCGAAGCCAAGGTTTAGGTGGTCGCAAAGATCAAATTACCGAAAGAACTCCCAGCAAATGGTGGGGTGACCCAAACCACTATAAAAAAAGGCTCAAAATGATGGGGCGAGAGAGACGTTCATTGGAACTCGCTCTGACTGGCAGAGGGTGGCCAATTTGGCCTATAATAATTAAATACAAACAAGGTTACAAAACAGTATGATACAAGATAAAATACAAACAAGGTTACAATGCAGTATGATATCAGATTAAAAATGGATAAGAAATTTTACATATGTACAGAGAACAGAAGGGGTGGAGTCAGCCAGTGAATTGGTAGTGCATCTCTTGCAATAGAATCTCCTGTATCCCCTTCCGGAAGCCTTTGTTGGAGAGGAATTGTGGGGCTCTATCAGCTCTGACAGAACTTGGGAAATGGCGTGTCCTGACATCAGCGTGTGGTAAATAAGGTAACGCTAGATGTTATAGGCCGTCCCACCCGAAGTTATTCGGCAGCGAAAATGACTAGCCGCGGACTGCAATCCGCCAGGAGAGCACTTAGCTCATGGCTGATCAGTAGCCGGTACTCCAGCTTCCGATCCGAGTCTTCTGAAGTATTGCCTTCTTTATTGGGATATTCTATTAATATATTACTTTTCCTCTGTCTGGATTGATCCCTATTTTCTCTAATTTTTGATTCCATTTGTATGTTTTGGTCCAGACCACTTACTTGTTGTACTATAGTAGCGTATGATTTTGTTGTTTTGATTTATGCTTTTAGATATAATATTTCCTGCAATTGGTTCATTACTATCTTCATAAGGTCACTTATCCTATCTCTCATCTTTGCTTGGGATGGTAGAGTTAGTTTATTGCTTGCTATTATTATCTGGAGATATTTTTCAAGATCAAAAATAGCGTTTAACCTTGCATTTAAATCGGAGTTCATCATTGAAGCATCTCCATCTTGGAGGGACGGTACTTCCATCATGTTGGTGTTTGTTTGCTAAGCTCTAGCACACCTGATTAATTAAGATGGATAATTTTAAAACAAAATAACTTGGCACACTTGACCAAATAAAATTTCAAAATTATAGTAATAATGAGAACAAAAAGCAGTGTCCCCTCCGCCTACGTTAGCCACCGATGTTATTGGTGTTTCTAGGAGCCACCAACGTAGAGGTGTAGGTCGGAGTGAATAAGAGATTTGAATTACAATTATCTAATTAGTAAGCGATTAGTATTACCCTTTTTCCCGGAATAGACTCTAGGCCATTGTTCCGGGAATTACAAATATATTTCCAAACTTTCAAATCTCTTGGGACTGGCTCCCTGGTAAATAAGGTAACAGAACTAACCTAACCGACCCACCCGAAGGTATACGGTGAAAACAATGACTAATCGTTGGAGAAATCCCACACAGAACGAGGTGGTCATGTGTTATCGAACAATCGAGAGCACACAGCCACTGTTCTTATACTGCAACGAAAGTGTAATGCCAGGTGCCAAGTCCATGACTTCCAGGGACCGCCAACCATTGCCCATAGCCCGGCAGCCACCAGCCAGGGTCTACCAAGACCCAGTCCACCGAGAAAGATTAATAACTGATGGACATCTAGCTTTTCTTCTTCTTCTTCTTCTTCGAGTTGGGTTTGTATGTCATTGAGCACCTCTGCTTTTTTTATCAGCATTTTGTACTGTTAACTCCAAACCCAATGTTTCTTAGTTCCATTTGCTCGGATCACCCACTTTATTAATAAAGTCTGATAACCCTTTAATGGAATCTAGGTGTAACTCTCTAGTATGGATGATGCCTAAAGAGGTTAATCTAGGGAGGGAAAGAGCCTCGCATTCATAAATGATATGCTTGGCCGTTTCCTCTTGCATATGACATTTCCTGCAGATAGGATCTTGCTGAAACAGTCCCATTTTATGGAGATGTTTTCTGAAATAGTAGTGCCCAGTTATGAAGCCTACGATTAAACGTATCTTCTGCCTAGAGCATCTAAGAATTTCATAGGAAATCCTCGCTGATGACCTACAGATCATACCTTTAGCGTGGGTTTGACCAGGAGATTTGAGCCAAGCTTCATACATCTTCCGTTTTTCCCATCTGCGAACATTGGTTTTTGCGGTCTTCAAATTGATCCCACAAAAAGGTTCTGGACCAATGGGAACAAAAGACGATCCTTGTTTAGCAAGCTCATCAGCCCTTTCATTGCCTTCGATACCTTTATGCCCTGGCACCCATACAAGGATCACCCTGTTTCTAGTTGCCAGTTCTGTAAGAAGGTTTCTACACTCCAGAATCATTTTAGATTTGATTTCGAAGGAATTAAGCGCTTTTAAAGCGGCTTGACTGTCACTGAAAATGAGAATCCGCTTATCGTAGTAGCCCTTCTTCATATTCAGTTGCAGACAGTGGATAATGGCCAAAACTTCTGCCTGGAAGACCGAAGCGTATCGCCCAAGGCTTACAGACAAGCTGATTCTTGGTGACACGCCACAAACTCCCAGACCTGAGAGGCTGTTCTTCAGTGATCCATCTGTGTACCAGATTAGATCTCCTGTTTTAGTTTCAAACATGTTGTTATCCCATTCCTCTCTAGTTGGAAAAACTACATCAAATGTCTTGTCAAACATGTATGTTTTTTCCATGATGTCAGATGGCATCAGAAAAGTAGGGTCTTGAAATTTCCTGGTGATGCCCTTGTGCCCTTTGGCAACAGGCTGGTCATACCAGTGGTTTTGCAGCTTCATTCTGTATGCATTCAATCTTGCAACGCTGCATATGAAGATGTCCAAGGGAGTCAGATCCAACACAACCTCCAATGCTCTGGTTGGCGTGGTGGAGATTGCTCCTGTGATGCAGAGACAGGCTAGTCTTTGTAGACTCCTCAATCTGTCAATCACAGTCTTCTGTTCCACCTTATGCCACCAGATCACACAGGCATATGTGAAAATGGGCCTGACAAAAGCTGTGTACATCCATAGCATCAGTTTTGGATGTAAACCCCAGTTCTTACCAAGCATTCGCCTGCAAATCATAATGCTTTTCTTTGCTCGGTTGATCCTATCATCAATGTGCTTATTCCAGGTGAGTTTCTGGTCTAAATAGATGCCCAGATACTTCACCTCTGAAGCCACATTGATTTCAACATCAAAAAGTCTTGGTATGAAAAAACCTTTCCGTTTCTTTTTGCGTGTAAAAGGTACAAGGTAGGTTTTCTGAGGATTAACCATCAGGTCCCTATCCATGCACCATTGACCTACATAACTTAGAGCATCCTGCATGAGATGACAAGTTATGTCAAAATCTTTACCAAGGATAAGGATGACAATGTCATCAGCATATCCCTGCGTATAATAGCCCTTATCATTTAGATGTTTTATAAGGCTATTTACAACTAGGTTCCAAAGTAATGGTGACAGAACACCTCCTTGAGGACAACCTCTAGTAGTCTTTTTTCAAATGATTCACCGAAGATGTTCATTTGTATATATCTATCCGAAATTAAGGCCTCAATCCAAGTACACAGGGTCTGATTAATCCCTGCCCCTCTAAGTGCATTGAGGATGGATGGATGGGAAGTATTATCAAAAGCACCCTGGATGTCGAGGAAAGTTGCCAAGGCAATATCCTTTTGATCCAGAGTGGCTTCAATCTTGGAAACTAGCTGATGTAGAGCAGTCTCTGTAGATTTGCCGGGTTGATAGGCAAATTGAAGAGCATGCAAGGGACTATTTCTACCCAAGTAATCTCTAATATGCCGATCAATGATTTTCTCCATAATTTTAAGAAAGAATGAAGAAAGACTGATTGGTCTGTATGACTTGGCCTGGTCATAAGTGTCCTTGCCAGGTTTTGGAATGAAGACAATCCTAGTCTTTTGCCATGTCTTTGGTATATATCCCAGGGCCAAACTAGTTCTATAAATTCTAGTTAGCATTGGTATGACAACCTTCTCTGCCTTCTGGATCATGATGGGCATAACTCCATCAGGCCCAGGGCATTTTAGAGGTTTAAAGGCAAAAATTGCCCATTTAACAATGTTGTAGTTTATGATATTTTTAGCGATGGTCCATTGATTGCTATTGACTCTTTGCAAAGAGCCAATGCAATGTTCCCCTTCGTTGCTATAAATATCTCTAGCTCCCGGGAAGTGAGTCCTGGTCATAATTTCCATAACCCCTTTTCCGGAAGCAGCAAAATTACCCTCCTCGTCTTTTAGGGTACCAACCAAAATAGGTTCATCCCTTTTAAGGAGTTTCTGGAGTCTAGCTCCTTCAGAAATAGAATCTATCTCGTCACAGAACTTTCTCCAGGAGTTAATTTTGCTTTTTCTAACAAGTTTGTTATAAATAGTGAGGGCCCTTTTATAGTTCTCCCATTCACCATTTTTCTTAGCTTTGTTAAAAGTTTTCTAACATTTGCTCTTTCGGCAGCTAGAGAGTCATTCCACCAAGGGCATTGGAGTTTAGCTCTTCTAGTGCGAATGGGGCAATTGTTATGATAAGAATCTAGAATACTTCTCTGTAGGAGATCTGCTGTAACTTCTAGATCGTAGTTGTCTCTAATAGGTCTGTTACCGAGTTCAATCAACCCAGTCAGTTCTTCTTGGAATTTCTTCCAGTCCGTCCTAACTGGGTCTCTGAATATGCGATCCAGACACACATTAGAGTGAATTTCAAAATGGATGTTTTGATAATCTGAACCAGAAGGTCTGTCATCTACTTTCCAGTATTTGATATTTTTACTAATCAGCGTTGTCGCTATAGTAATGTCAATTACTTCAGATCGATTGGAAGTAATAAAAGTTGGTTTGTTGCCCACATTTAGAATATCTAAACCATAGTTTAGAATAAATTTCAAAAGGTACTCACCTCTTTTATTTGTGTCCGTACTTCCCCAGACAACATGATGAGCATTACAGTCTAGTCCTAGGACTACCTGTAAGTTGTTATTACTGCAAAAGTTCATGAGCTTGTGCAGAGAATGGTCAGGTGGAGCCTTCTCTTCATAGGGCAGGTATCCAGAGCCAAAAACAATTTCCCTGTCCCTACCCTCTATGTTGAGTCTGACTTTCACAGCTGTCAGGTCCCTAAGAATAAATTCAGAGAGGGGAAGAACCTCAATGTTTTTATGTAAGAGTATACAAGTTCTAGCGACATCTAGCCTTTAATAGAAAATAAAATTACAACTTGTACAAAAATGAAGTTTACAACTTGTAAACAAAACAATACGAAATGTACAAAAATCTTGATTATATTAATCAGCATAATGACATAAAATATAGTTATATTTACAATTATTTACAATGATGATAATTATTATTACTATTATTACAAATATTATTAATATTACAGTATTATGTATTTATTACTACACAATGTTTAGGATGATTTACATTAACTTGTTATGCGTTGTTGTAGTCTAACAGTGATTATTTCTTTAATACCTCCACTAAAACCAGGATAGCATAATAGTTATTTAATAGTTAGTTCTTTACAGTTGTGTGGATAAAACTTCTGTCTAAAATCTTTGAAATCACTTCATTCGTACACCATATGTTCTACTGTTTCAGTTACATTATCAGTGAGACAAATCGATTTTTTATTATGAAACCTGTTTTGATATTCTCCAAAAATGCCATGTCCTGTTCTTATTTGATTGGTATAGAAATTTGCTATAACAAGTTTTGTAGAGACTGTGGTGTATATGCTATATAATCTGTTTTGTTGGAGGTATCCCAGCGATTCTGCCATATCTGTGTTGTATTTTGCTTCAGTTGTGTTGTCACTTGCAGTTTACTTAATGGTACAACATGTGTGATTTCAGATTTAGTAGTGTCAGCTTTTGCTTCTTTGTCAGTTATTTCGTTAAACTGAATTCCAGAATGTGCTATAACCCAATGTAGTTCAAATCTATTACCATAATCTTTATATATTGTTATTATCTTTCCTATAGTGTTATTTGTGATCTTATTGGAGGATAGCGCTTCTAATACCGATCTTGAGTCCGTATGTATGTGCATTTTAGTTATTCCAGAATCTATTGTGTATTTCATTGTTTCAAAAATTTCTGTGGCTTCTGCTTCGTATACTGTGGCTTCGTTATTTAGTTTCATAGTTAAAATATCTAAGATCTTTTTACCCCTACAGATAATAGATGCTGCTCCTACTTTCTGTTCCAGTTTGGATTTATCTGTAAAAGCATCATAATCCTTGTCTATAATATTAGTGTCCTAAGTTATTTCTTGTGTTTCCCAGGGTGGGTTGATAATCTTGGTCTTAGTCCAAGCATTGACATTATTTATAATCTTTTCACCAATAGTGATTGGTATCTTATGGTTCGATAATAAGTATTTATTTTTAAGGTTTCTTGCTTGTAGATCTAAAGGTGAGCATCCTGCCAATATCTGTAGCGCCTCAGTGGAAACTCTTCTATATGTTTTAGTGTTTTTTAGTAGGGGTATTCTTTGTATCTGAAATAATTTGGAATTGATTCTTACTGTGTTGTTGTACCAGACTGGACATGCATATAGTATGATTTTTTCAAATACGACTTGATAAATTAATTTGAGTACTTTTGGTTTTATACCCTAGGTTTTCACCAGTATCTTTTCTTGTATGTTATTCAGATGAGCTGTCAAAGTTAATTTCGTGTCCAAAGTCAGACTGAGATATGTTAGTTGAGATTTATAGGTAACTTTATTGTCTTTAAGTAGGATTGTCGGTCTTCTAATAATCTCTTTTCTGATGACAAATATGGTATAGTTACATTTATTAATGCTTAAGGTCAGTCCGTATTTATTAGTCCATTGTTCAACTATTTTTAATGGTATTTTAGATAAGCTAGTAAATTTGTAATAAACTTTAGATGTTAGTAGTAACACTATATAGTCCACATACGCTTAACAATATATATCTATTCCAAAATCATGTACTAGAAGTTCATTTACCACTATATTCCAAAGTATTGGACCAAGAGATGATCTCTGTGGTACTCCTATATCATACTTAATAATATTTCCATTAAAGTTCATGTATATTCTATCGTTTAGAAAAGACACTGGTGATTTATATAAATAACTTTTTAATTTGAATTTATTTAATTGTTCTAATATATCTTTCCATTTAATAGAGTTAAATGCATTTTTCATATCCAAGGTTATTAGACATGTATATAGTTTTCTAGCTTTATTTTCTTTAATCTTAGTGACAATATTGAAAATCGCGTCATCTGTCGACTTTCCTTCAGTAAAACCAAATTGGTTATCACTCATATAATTATTAATATCTAGATGATATACAAGTCTATTCATTAATATTTTGTCTAAGATTTTGCCACAGGTTGGTAATAAACATATCGGTCTATAAGATTCTCTTAATTCTGGATTTTTATCAGGTTTTAAAATAAGTACGACTTTGGCTCTTTTCCAGCATTTGGGAAATATACCATTATTAAAACAAGAGTTAATTAAGTCTGTAAGCCATTGTTTATTACATTTAAATAATTCTTCGTATACTTGTACTTCAATGTTATTATAGCCTGGAGCTTTGCCTTTTTGGATCTCCTTAAATATAGATTCTATTTCATTAATGGTTATGTCTGGTTCTTTATCCTGTTCGAATTGCAAATTTGTCTTGTCATAATTATAGTAGGGAAAATTGTAGCTCAGTATAAGATTGGTGGCTTCTTCTATATTACTCGCCATATGTCCATTGTCTAACTTTATCATATGTGATACCATACTGTTCCGTTTTTTATCTTTTATAGTTTTATAGTAGTTACGAAAAGCATTTTGATTGGTTATAGATTCAAGATAAATCTTTAATGATTCCCTCTTATTATTAATTATATTTTTTCTATACATTGCTGCCTCTCTTTTAAAAATGATTTTAAAATGATCTCCAAGGTTATTATCCATTTCCTTTTAGTATCTTCTGCGTAAAGCTCTTATTCTGCTTCTCTGTGTATTTAATTCGTTTGTCCACCAAACATTTGATTTCCTTTTAATCGGCTTTGTGACTTTACATTTATGACAAATTTCTAAAATTTGATCTTCTAATCTATTTACTATATTATCAATATTTGAATCCATGTCAATTGTAAATCTATTTGTTAATTGTTTTAACTCTCTTCTATTAATTTTTCCCATTATAATGTTTTCTTGTTCCATCTAGTGTTGGGTGTAGTTATATGATACTCGGTATGTAATTCATTTAACATAATGTTGTAATCACTAGCGGTAAAACTATCATCAATATTCCAGTTTCTTATGTTTTCTGTAGCTAGATTTCTAGTTAACAATAGGTCTATCCAACTCGTCCCTATAGTGTTGTCAAACGTTGGATGACTATTGGGATCATTTTCTATTTCTAAGTCGCGAATTTCGCTATTGTGTCTAAAAGTGCCTGACCTCTAACATCGGTATGTAAGACGCTCCGAACCGTTGATTTCGCATTAAAATCTCCAAAAATCAGCCATAATTCTTTCTCGAATAAAGCGAGATAAATTTCTAATTCTTCTAATGACAGTAGTATGTCCTTAGCCGGTGGGCAATATATGGAGCATATTAAGTATTCCTTCTTGTTTATAATTATGCGTATGATGATTATTTCCTTAGATATCATCATTGGAAATGTTCTATATGTGTGTTTAACTGCGATAGCAGTTCTTGGTTCTGTATGACTGATTACTTTGTATTTATCTGGTATATCTATTATTTTATTGTTATAAGCAAAAGGGTCGTTCAATGATGCCAGATCTATATATATCTTTGTCTATAAGATCTTGTCCTAATTGGATGTTTGCCGCTTGACAATGGTTCAGATTAATATGTAAGAACTTAGTTATATGATTATTGTTAAAAGTAGCTATAGTCAATTCTTGCTATTAATTTATTAAACTCTTTTTCGTAGACCTGACGCTTTTTATTTTTGGCATTATGGCCTATTTTAAAATTAGTTTTATAACGTGTGTTATGCTCGATACAATTGCCGCGCGCGCATTTAGTATCATAAATACATTTAACTGTTTCTGCGTGTTCTTTACCACAATTATAACATATGTTATTGCTTTTGCAATTCTTGGCAAAATGACCATACCTAAAACATTTGTAGCACTGTATTGTTCTTATATGTTCTCGAAACCGTACTGAGTTCCAGCCAATATACAATTTCCTTTTATCTCTTATATTATTAAAGGTATTTGTGTCAATGGTTAAAATCCACTTGTTTCCATGTTTGCCAGCATATTTATATATTACTTCTATTTGTGCATCCTCATCTAATTGATTTTGTAGTTTTAATTTATTAACTATATTTTCTTTTTCTATTTCTTTATAAACTTCATAAATGACTATTCTCGGTTTTCTTTTGCGAGGTTTGTCGACTTTAAAATCTTTATTTATATGATCAATAGTTTTGAATTTTTCAATGATCTTATCTATGTCTTCCGGTGTTTTTGTTTCAATGAAAACTCCACCATTTCTGATATTACGAGTATTATTTATATTGATAGATTTAGCTGCTGCGTCAATAACTTGTTTTATGGTTGTTCTAGTATCAATTGAGGTAATTCCTTCTTTTAATGGATATATTGTGACTAAATTATTTTGTCTCTGTCTTGATGCGTCTCTCCTCTTCTGTATTTTATCTCTTGGAGTTCTATCAGTATCTAATTTAACTGATTCTGCATAAGTTTTAGTGAGTGTTATTTGCTCTTTTAAGAAGGCTATTTCATGTAATTGTGATTTTACTATCTTCATCAATTCAGAGATTCCGTCTCTCATTTTTGATTGAGCTGGTTGTGAAATTTTGCTAGCAGTAATAACTGCCTGGAAGTCCTTTTCTATGTCTAGTATCTTATTAAATCTCTCATCTCGAGTATTAGACATCGCATTGCTTTTATTAGCTTCAATTGCTTCAGGTTCACCCATCTTGGGTTAATTGATAAAACAAACTAACTAAGTTTAAAGTAATTAGTAAAAAGAGATTAATACACCTGACTTATACTAAAATTTTTTAAATACGCTTCATCCCTTCCGCCCACGTTAGCCACTGATATATATTAGTGTTGCCCGAGAGCCACCACGTGGAAGTGTAGGTCGGATTTAAGAGAACAGATATATAAATGTTATATTTCTTGCGGAACAAGAGAGCTAACTCTCCTCTAATAGAGCTAACTCTCTTCTAATAGATAAATAATGGTAAATAAGGTAAGGAAAATGAAGTAAGTACGCTATTTTATTAAAAAATATTTGTTTTACATTCTATACAATAACATTTTAGTGTGAAGTTAACTAGGCAAGTGGTTGGGGCATCGGTGTTCCGTCGGGAAGGGCTGGGTTCGATTCCCAGTGCCACCGAAGTCCCACAGATTGCATGCGATATACGTGCTCGTTTAATTAATGGAATCGATAAAATAAAATTCTGAGAAAATCAGAATTGGGTTTCAATTTAAACATTTTGAATTGTAAGAAAGCCCTCAGTAAGTACCAAGTGTTTCTTTTCACTAAAGCAAAGGAATGTGATTCAAAATCATTTGTAGAAAAAATAGGTAAGCTCATTAATGATAAAAATAAAATGAATGATTTAAATAGAATAACTTTGGCGAGTGAAGAGTATGTGGAAGTTAGTGTGCCAGTTAATGGTTAAAAGCTATAATAAGTGAAAATGAGTCAATTGCAGATCGCAGACGCTAAGAAAAAATTGAAGTTAGTGCCGCGAAGAAAATTAAATACGAATAAATGAAAAAATATTTTAACTATAAAATTACGCATGGAATCACAAAATATACTCTCAGATTTAAAAAGTAATTTAACTAATTTTCCCCAATTAAAATCAAGACTCGAAATTCATATGATTCAAATGTTAAAACCTGAGGAAAATCCCATTAGTTTATATTTAACTGTATTTGATCGTTTCGCTAAACCAAAGATATAAACAAAAATTTCAAAATTATTTCGCTAAGATATAAACAAAAATTTCAAAATTATTCATTTGCTTGGCCTACTTATCCATGATGTGGCACAACTAATTGCCAGATAAACAAAGGTAATTGCAAACAAGTATAAAGAAAAAAAGCACATCTTATCAAATTATATAAATTTTCATCCAAGTATTTTCGTTATAAATTTTTAATTCAAAACCCAAATATTCGAAACATTTTGTATATGAATTAGAAAATTTTTACGTACTTGAGACGTAAAACGTCTCAAGATTTAAAATACAATTTTAATGACGATTATTGTTTGTTTAATATAAAATGTTTTACCGGAAAAACTGAACGAAAGTAACTTGAAATCAACCTTCAGGAAGAAACGTGTATGGAAGGATTTTTGACAACCTATCTATGGATAAGATGCATGAATAAATTTTACACGATATAAGTGAGAAATGGAGAATTTCTATTGATTGATATATCACTGACGCTATTTCTGCTGATAATCCCTTTCGAATTGAATTGATTTTAACAACCAGTGATTTGTAATTTTTCTATTTAACTTATGTTGGCATACCTCACATATTTTATGTAAAACTTATATTCAAAATATTACTGCAATTCCTGGAATATATTTATTAAAGTTTCTAAATTTAAGTTTAGAAGTTTTAATTTGTGTAAACAAGAATTATATTATCCAAAGTAAATAATATCATTTCCTTGAAATTGGAGTGACTATTTTTTAATGACATTTTAATTGTTACATTGAATGTTAAATTAAATTTTGGAATTCACGTTTTTCAATATCTTTGTTTATTATGCTTTTGCTGTAATTTGACAATAAAACAAATCAAGTTAAATTCTTAAATGACATATCATTTGTTATGGAATTGATTAAAACAGTCATCTGTTTTAATCAATTCATAAAAAAGGAAATCATAAAATTTCATATTACCGAAATATTAGGATTCCCTTTTTTATGAAGGGACAATATAAACTCAATTCAATTTTCAAGAAAATTATTTAATAATTCATTGATAAAACTTGATATTGTAATAATTTAAGTGTATTTATATTCCAGCATTTTTATAGCGAAGTTTATTGATTCCGGAATGTTTTCAAAACTGTGATTTATTTTTACTCTGCAACATGTAACAAATTTATATTACATTTTAATAACCTTTGAGATAATTTAGTTCTCAATTGATGAATATTTAGGTAAAATTTTATTAATGAGTGAATTCCATGAAGGAGCATAATTGGATGCTCATTTTTATTCACACCTTAAATGCCAGAAGTAAATAAAATAATTTTTTTATAACATTATCTGCCAGTAAAGACATGAAGGTGATGTTGATTAAGCTCTATAATAATATTTTTATTAAAAAAATATATATATAAACGAAATTCACAATTTGTGTAAATATTTAGTACAATAAATTATGTATTTTCAGATTTGGAGAAGATTTGGCGTACAAAGAATTTTCTAAAGCAGACATTATCGCAATAATTTATTTCACAAATAAAACTAATTTCAGAATAGTTTTCTGCCTTTCAATTCTCGTTTCATGCACACAAATAACTTGATTTCTTAGATCATAGCAATGAGGAGTAAAATATGTATCTATGAGCTGTAGCAAAGAGGAATAAGTACTGCTGGGCTTAAATTTACTAACATGACTTAATTTTCTGCGGTATATGCTCTATTTCTTGATTTTATAATGATAAAAATTGTCATCTATTAATTAATTCATATATTGAATTTGCTTAACTGGTATCTCATTTTACAACATTTTTTCTGCAAGTGGTTATTTTAATTATAATTGATGCCTAGAGCAAGATTTAGACGCTTCATAATTATCCAGTTTATTAAGCATTATACATCCAAATTTTAAATTTTATTTCCGGAATAAATGCAAAAGGATTATTATAAATGAAATATTATACTATTTATTATCGATTTTTTGTGATTCTTAAAAGGATTGCAAATAAAGTATATTTTTCTTCATCTTTAATTGAAGAATCATTTGTTACTTGTAATGTGAAAGAAGCTATACATTTTTTATTTTATGCAAATCTAATAATTACTTTGAATTATTAGATTTAAAAAGACTCTATAAATATTTTCTAGAAAATAGAAAAATTTGCATGTAACGAAATTATTTTTCGAAAAATGCTATTCTTGAAACTTTTCATAACATTTTATTACATCATGCAGGAATTTGTTGCAAAATTATGCATCATTGTGTAGGTTTTAATATATTATAATTCTTTATTTGCGAAAATATATGTTGAAGTTTGCAATTTAAACTATAAATAAAATAATCACAATTCACACTGACATTCGAAAAAAAACATCATTTATAAAACTAAATTTGGGTTAGAAAATAAAGATATTCTAAGAAATATTCCTAAATTATTGGAAAAAATACCTGAAAATTATATTCCTAAAAAGAATTTTACTAAGTGCAAAAAATATACTCATTAGGTGTTAATGCAATTAATACTTAAATGAGTTTTGGTGCTAAATTTTATCAAAGGAGTATGCTCTTACTGAACAATAGGATACGGACCTTGAAAACACAGCTGTGCTGGAAGTGACTTAGTTTTCTAGCAGCAAACATATATGCAAAAAAATCTGAAAATATATAACTATGATACAATACATTGCATGCATTAATATCCTATTCACGACACAATATTGGAATAAATAAATAATAAAAAGAAAGTTATATATATGATGTATGTTTCTGCCATAAGGTATTTTATTTTATTTATTTATATTTAAAACACCATTGTTATTTAATTTGGCCTGCTAATAAACATATTAAAAGAAAAATTATGTAGGAAAGAAAACATTTGTGAAATTAAAGAGTTAATAACCAATGTAATTATGTCTAGTTTTTAGATAATATCCAAATTAATATGGAAGGGTACAAAATGAATATTTAGAATGACATTTTAGCATGTATTTCAAAATGTGATTTTTCTTTTGAATATTTAATATATAAATATTAAATTTTATAATCCAGGAATGAAACTCTACATAGATAAAGGTACATGTTAAGAATATTAAAATAAACGAGAATAAACTTTCATTAACAGAGCAATAAAGTTTATGAACCTATAATCCTAAAAATGTGATTAATAATAATATCACGAAGAAATATGGGTTATTTTTATATGTATTGAAAAATAAACAAAAATTTTTGATATACACATTTTTTTGCACTTAGTAAAAAAATGTGTATATCAAAAAAAGTAATAGTTTTTTGCACTTTGATATACACAAAAATTTTTGATATACATTTTTGATATACACAAAACCTTTTCTTAAGTTTATAATTTATGGCGAAATATAATATAGATTTGTCATTGAAAGATTTGGAAGTTTTCAGTTAATTTCATGTTTAGTTTAAAGGCAGATTGATATTTATATTATAGGAGTAGTTCAGTACAAAAATGTAAAATTTCATTACTCGCCTTAAGTTAAGTTAATGAAAAGTAATTTATTAATCGTGCCAGATGTCTTATCACAAAAAAAGATGATTTGGAAAATTATTCTAATAGCATATTAACTTCTAAGTAATATGTTTACAAAACGTTTTCAATTCTAACAAAGATATGGATAACAAATAAATTTTCCAAACTTAAGAAAAAGAAATATATTGAAAGTATACTGATAGACTAAATGCAAAGAACCTCTCATGAGAAACCTCAACAGTTGAAGTGGACTTTCAAATTTTAAATCAAATATTTAACTGTAAAAAAGCTTTTACGTGCATCAGATGTGCTGAAGAAATTTTGTATTGAAACTATATTGATTGGAAACTTTGTCATTTGAACGGTATGCTTAATGCTCTTTGGCTATTTACTAAAAACGGAGAATAAATGAACCAAGACATATGAATTTAGAACCACTTTAACCATATCCCAATAAAATAGGAGTAAGGTCTACCAACATTTTAACTGAAGACGACTTAAACATTTAATCATTCAAATTTATTCTTGATTTCATAATAACCAAACAAACTTACAGTTGAGTACACATGTTATTCCTAGATAATATTGACATTTTATCACTGCTCAAGTTTCAAAATTTTCTTCTTTTAGATAAAATAGCTAAATATTATCATCATGACTGGTGAAATGTATCAACTTTGGAATTATGCAAAAATAATTACAACTGGTAGAATATAACAACTGCAAATGATACTCACATAAGCCGAATTCATTTCCTGTCATTGTTGAACAACGGGATAGTTATTGTGATTCAAACTTCTGAATGAAATTCATCAGGATAGAGGACTGGCAGTTTTCTTGTTTCTTCTTTATGACACTTGAATATAGTCAATATCAATGAATAGTCCTGCTCAAAAGTAAATTTTATTGGGGATGGTAAATTACCTTACACATTATGACACTCAATGGCTATTGCACTACGAGTATCAAAAATAGAATTCACAACAAAAAATACAATAACAAAAAAAGGTATTTAATTCATAAAATTGAATGATGATGCATATTTCCTGAATGAATTACTATCAAGTATTATCTTTTCAAATAATTCAATAAAATAAGGAAATAATTAGTAATAATATTACATGCCATGTAGTGCGTGGTATGCAATTTATATGATAGGTGAAATAAATTATTGATAACTTACTTATGTTTAATGCTGCATATTTAGATTTCATTACATATAAATAAATGTGTATAAGTCAAAGCAATATTTTTTTCATTGCAATACCATTACATTAATTGATATTTAAGTTATTATTCAGTAAACATGCTCATTCAGTAAACATTTCAACACAAACTTAATTCAAGTGACGAAGATGATGCTTATCATGTGGAATATATTTTTGTACAGATTAAAAACATTATATATATATATATATATATATATATATATATATATATATATATATATATATATATATGTATGTATGTATGTATGTACACATTTGCTACTAAGAAACTGAATCACGTTTATAAATAAATCAGTATTTCTAAGATTAATGCTTTTACGAATTGCCACACTAAATATGTTGTAATTAACAGGAAAATAATTTTACAAACAACATAGTTTTCAAAAAACACAGCAGAAATATAATTTAAATTAAATTGAAAAAAGTATGCACAAAAATATTCATATTAAAATAATGCTTTAATTTTTAAAAAAAAAATGTTGAAGAATAAGTAATAGTAAAGTATTGCAGTTAATTATGTATTTGTAAAAAAATAAATAGACAATATTTTAATTTTAATTTTGACATCCGTTTTTCATTTTATTATTCAAAAGTTATTGTTGAGAAAGTAAATTTCAAATCATCCTTTTATTAAATTTTAGTTATTATTTTTAAAATACTTAGCAAAATTAATATTCATGCAAATATATAGAAAGTGCGTTTAACCATTATTTTCTAAGTGAATTTATATTTATTATGAGACATAGGTTGCCCACATAATAATTTATTGTCAACGAATTTGGAACATAATTTATAATAACATTTCATGCTTCTGTTGACACGAAATTCACGAATAATATAAATTTTAAATTATCATTTGATTCTTGATGAAAAAGTATTGAAACATGTGTGAGTGACTAGAATAGTTACTTTGCTTTAATTTTTTTCCATAATTCATACGTATTTAAGTTTGTATTTTTCTAACAGTTTGAATAAAACTTGAAATAGGTTATTTTTTATTTCCGTTGAGATTTATATATTATCTTTCATATTTCACTCCCTAGCTCCAATATATGTCACGAACCTTTGAAGATAAATTTGGGATTGGAATTTTTTCTTCGTTTAATTTCATATCTCTTGAGTTACGTGAATCTAATCCTTTTATTTTATTAAAATAGATTAAAAAACGTAAGGTTTTTTTAAACAAAATTGTATAATAATATTTATTTATTTCATAAGCTTTCTTATATAGCATAATTTTAATAAAAATATAAATTTATTAAAATGATAAAATTTTATTTAAACTAAATTCTTAGATTATTAAGCGCTTAAATGATTCATATCAGTCTCTTTATGTAAAATTTAAAATATAGGATGATGCGCTAGCAAAAATATAAGCAAAAATATATTTATAAATGTGCAAAAATATATCTAAATAGTACACTTTTCATTTCATATACATATATAAATATATATATACATATATATTTCACTTTTAGTTTTAAAGTTTGAAATTACCCAGGATCATATCCATATTTTGCAAGATAAATTAAATCCAAATATTAAAAGTATTAAAATAACTTTTCACCAAATAAAAATATTATTTATTTTTTGAAATCATACTTGTAAAACAGTATTTTTAACTTAGTGACTTTTATAAATTAGTTATTGCAATTAGATAAAAACTTTTGAATTATTTTTTTCATATAAATAGTTCTGGTTTACAGGTTTCAAGCTTTTTTTCATCAAACAGTTTGCATTAGACAAATAGAAATAAAACTTGAAAAGATTGTTTTTCTCATGTATTATTATAAAATGATTGCTATATTTCTTATTGGAAAATTTGTAAACTATTTTTTCATTTTCTATAATCTTTCGTTGTATTTTTGTTCTTATGAGAAATAGAAGATAGTAAAATGTTTTCTAAGTCATGAAATACATTGTATTTCATACCCAGTTTTATATAGTTATATTTTTAATATTATATTGCTTAAAGAATATTTAATGTGATATTACATAAATTTTTATATAATATCAAACAAAATTTATTTTTTCCTAAGTTATTTGAAAATACATTTTTTAAATGGGTTTTTCTAGGAGAAACTATTTTCATTCAGGCATTATTTTTCTTATAAAATATTGTAATATTAATTTATTTTACTTTTTGAAATGCAATTTTCATTTGCAGAAATTGATAAAACTTTAAGGAATTCCCATAATGTGATGCATTTCTCCATAATGTGATGCATTTCACCTCCATAATGTGATGCATTTCACCTTTAATCTGTTACACCTACTTTAAAAACACAAATTTTAAAGTAATAAATAACATTGTTCCTAACATCATTAAATTTATGAATTGAAATTAAACAAAGAATAAATAATACAATACTTTGGAAGTATTTTAAATTTATTACACAAATACCTAAATTCTGCAAGTAATATTAGTATTTCTCATCAAAAATAAATAAAATAAGCATTGTTTATCAACTTTTTATGTACTTTATTATTTTTTATTTAACAAATATTTTATTTCTAGAACATCTAAAACTTTATTGCAAAAAAGAAATTAAACTCAGTATTTGATAGATTTAAATACAAGTTCAATGTATAACTTGACCTTATAATATAACTGCTACGTATAGAAATGTAGGAAGAAAAGATCTAACATAGGAAAAAGTTGTGAAGCTATCTAAAATGGAAGAGAGGAGACTTAAATTACCTCCATTTCAAGCAAGCATTGCTCTTTACATTAAATCTTACCTTAAACCCCATACGTTCAGCGCATTAGTTTCCATCAGGAAACCCGCACCATTTAGCCAGCAAATAGCCTCAATCTTGAACGTTTTGTTCCCGCTCTTTAAAGGATAGATATCTCACAGGCTTATCTGATACAGGTCTTTGTCTCTGTATCATGTGATTTCTGATCAGATTGTTGCGCGTGGACATTTAAAACAGCAATTTAGGATAGGATACTTTAGAGATTTCTCATAACTTTTTTCTATGTAGAAGAGAAAAGTATATCATTTTATTCTGGAATGAAATAAAAAGATTCACAATAACTTATTTAATGATTCTGAAAAATGATATATTTAGTTAATATATGTGCTTATATCAAATGTTTTAAAATGAAGTAGATATTATTGTTTTTTATAATTTTTTTTGCGTTTAAAGAAATTTTTAATTAAAAGATCAGAATATGCAAATTTAACATTAAATCAGCATATTAACATTTTATGAACCCGTGTAAAATAAATTTCTAATGATTTAACTAATGTTTAAAATGTGAAACATATATATCAATTTTTTAGTGTTTTTAACAGGTAATATTATACATTTTAGCAAGAAAAATAGTGGAATTATTGCAGATATGTTTTGCTCGTTCCAGAATTTTTAGTTACCACTCATGAAAAAACGAAGAAATAAAAGCTGCCATATAAAATGTTTCACTGAAAACTGAGTACCAATTATATCTAAAACAATATATAGATTTTATAATTGACTAGTAGAACTTTATTATACAAGCGATCGAAAGTGAGTAATTATATTGAGTTTGGTGATTATAATATGGAAGTATTTTTTTTAGCATTAGCACTTTGGGAAGGTAAGATACAGGTTCTAACTTCAGTCCTCTTCTGGACAAGCTCGACTAAGCTTTTCACCCATTCAGTGGGTCGAGAAACTGGGCACTAAGCATGCTAGGGAACTAAATACCACCTAAATGGGATATATGTTTCGCATCCTAAAACTCTCGATCAAGAAAACAGATATGAGCATTGTAGACATTGGTCCACAACGGCTGTCGTGCAAGAGGATTTATTTGAGTAAAATATATGAAAAAAATCAACAGATTTCGTTAAAGTTACATTCGTTTCATTTGTAAGGAAGATCTCAATAAAGTTATTGACCCCATCAACTTTCTCCCAATCACATTTTTGATGAATTCACCATAAATTGTACACAAATGTGCAAATGATTTCTTTTAAGAGTCTTTGTTTCAGATGATAAGTTTTAAAATAAAATGTACTTCCTAAAAATAGTGATCATGTTTTGGTAATGATAATAATTGAGCATTGTTACTGTTGCTCGGGACTGTTGCTTCTTCATATTCAACATCTGTATCCGATAAATACTATTTATTTACTCACACATCAACTAAGATTATTATCAAATAGTTATAGTGTAGAAGTAACAACGTTTTCAAATGTTAAATGCATCAACAAGTAAACTTTTTGAAGGATAATCTTAAATATTAGGCATAATATTGTATGCATATAGAGATAAATACGTTAAATCTACACTACTGGCCATTAAAATTGCTACACCAGGAAAGCGGCACAACACACACGTGAAATTTGCATGACAGGTAGAACTTGCTGTGATATGCAAATGATTAGATTTTCAGCGCATTCATACAAAGCAGGCGACAGAAGCGACATCTACAATGTGTATAAAACCAGAGATTTGACAGCAGTTTTCTCATACTAAATTTACGTTTCAACGTTGTTTTCGGCAAAGAAAGTTGTTGTAATGCCTCGTGTAAGAAGAAGAAATGCCTATCAGCACGTGTCTGACTTTGATCGAGGAAGGATTATAGCTTACCGGGATTGCGGTTTATCTTACCGCAATATTGCTGTTCGCGTCGGTCGAGACCCCATGACTGTTAGCAGATTATGGAATCGATGGGTTCAGGACAATCATACGGAACGTCATGCAGGATCTCAGCGACCCCCATCACTAACAGCAGAGAAGACAGACATCTTATCCGCATGGTCACAAGGGATCGTACAGCCACGTCACGAAACCTGAGTCGAGAAATGGAGTCATTTGCAAGGCAACAAGTTTCTGCTCGAACAGTTCAATGACGTTTGCAGCAGCATGGATTGTCTGCACGGCGACCATGGCATCGGCTACCATCGACTCTGCGTCACAGACAGGAGCGCCTTCAATGGTGTGATCAGCGACGAACCTGGACGTAGGAATGGCATCACGTTATCTTTACAGATGAATCTCGGTTCTGTATACAGGACCATGATGGTCGCATCCGTGTTTGGAGGCATCGTGGAGAATGCGCATTGCCAGCTTGCATTGGACATCGCCATACTGACCCATCTGCTGGAGTAATGGTATTGGGTGCCATTGGATACATGTCTCGATCACCTCTTGTTCGCATTACCGGCACTTTGAACAGCAACCGTTACATTTCCGATGTGTTAAGGCACGTGGCTCTGCCCTATCTTCGAGGCCTCCCTAATGCTTTGTTTCAACAGGATAATGCACGACCGCATGTTGCCCGTACTGTTCTGAACTTCCTTGATGCAGAACAGGTTCGACTGTTACCCTGGCCAGCACGTTCTTCTGATCTGTCACCAATTGAGAACGTGTGGTCAATGGTTGCCGAGCGATTGGCACGCCATCACTCACCATCCACTACTGTCGATGAACTGTGGCATAGTGTTGAAGCTGCATGGACTGAGATCCCCGTACATGCCATACAATCTCTGTTTGACTCCATACCTAGGCGGATAAATGCTGTTATTGCAGCCAAAGGTGGCTGCTCTGGGTACTGATTTCTCAAGATCTATACATCCTAATTTCCTGTAAATCTAATCATTTGTTCTTTCCACTCTAATGTATGTGTCCAATAAATATCGTTCTGTTATTTGCATTCCTTCTTGGTGTAGCAATTTCAATGGCCAGTAGTGTATTTTCAGACAAAAATTAGAGATTTGTTTTCTCCGGAGCCATAGTTGCTTAAAGCTTTATTGTTTTTGAAATTAGTTTTATACTAAACACGAAAGACTGGAGTTTGTTTTTGGTAAAAATTATTACATGTCTCAAAACCGTCATCCTTTTTTTAACTTTAGATTATATTTTTATTACAGATACCCATTAAAATCTATAGTTATTTATCGATGTAACTGATATTCACATACAAAAGATTGTACGCAATCTGTTATAACTTAATAATTTATTGAGTTTCTTATCATTAATTTTGTAAAATTGTACATTAATAAGGTTTCACTTCATGTACTATTTTTTTAATTGAAAAATATTTTCGATTGTAATACCTTATTTTTATTATGTATCAGACATCTTTGACCTTTATACCAAGTATCAAAAATAAAAAATGTGATAAATATAAACGTTGTAAAATACTTTAAGTCATTTCCTCTGATAGAAAAGTTAACAGAAAGATAGTGAGAGTGAGATAATTTACAGTTTTTTTTTTTTCAAAACCGCAGTCCAGTATTTATTCATTCATGTATAAACAGAAACAAATTGACGAGATATATATCTTATTATGGTAGTTTATTTTAAAAATAAAGGAAAAAATCTTTTAGGAACTAATCATCAATGATCTTAAAAGATTAGAGAAAATGTTTCTTTCCTGTTACAAGATTACCTCGACTAGCTCATTTTTCAACTAAAAAAGCAATTTCTTGTTATTAGAAAAAGAAGAGGTTTTACGAAATTTTATGATGGAAAATGAAATAAATATAATATATAGAGTATTTATGAGCTTCTCATATTTCTCGCTACATATAAATGAAATATTATTTCTGATCATAATACAATGTTAAGAAAATCTAAAATGTTTCTCTACTGATAACTGCGCATGTATGAATTTACATTTCTACAAATGTTCTTTTGTTTAAAGTTCCTTATCTATTTCTGTCATATGATATCATTTTATTTATTATGAAATGTTCTTTAGAAATATATGAAAAACAATGGAACAGTTTACGCACGATTAACTAAACTGGATTTTTAAATGTATAAGACATCCAGTTTTATTTAGAAAAATATTTGCCATTTTAGTATTAGGAATTTTATTGCTATGGTCTTAGCAGCTTTATGTAACCACATTTTGCATATGAAAATAAAAAATTAGGAGATATCTTTTTTATATTTAAAATTTCTATGTTTAGTTTCCTATAAATTGACTTTGGGTGATAAATTTTAAATGATTCCATATGTGAAATGAGTGCCATGCGTGATCTTAAAATAAAAATGTTCGCTGTTTATTTTTTATATAAAATATATCTTAATCTAAACTAAAATATTTTTAAATGTTGATTACAAAATACTGTTAATATTTCATTGTTAAAAATCACAATTTTCATTAGATATTTCTAGTTTATCTTAAAACTGTAAGGCGGTCGACAAAATACATTTTGAAAATTTAATTCAAATTAAATGTAGAATCTATATGAGAAGTTATAATGGAAATAAACTGAAAAATTAACATAAATGTAAAATCCAAACCACACACCCATGTTACAATTTCTTTAGAAATGATATATTATAAATATAATTTAAATTAAATTATTTATTTGAAATTTATGAATTTTATTTAAATTCAAATTGTTTTCACTACATAACATAAGAATATAACTCACCCACTAGAATATTATTATGTCTGCAAATTTATCACGAAGCACTTATATATACTCATAAAATAATGAAGTCCCTTAAATCTACTATGACCAGTTTGTCCTAAAATTTAAATTTAAAAGTTATTCGATCAGATGTTAAAAGCTTTTTTTATTACTTATGTTTTCCATGTGTCTTTTCTTAATGATAATTCCTTCTTTTTTTAACTTCTTCAATTGAGACAATCTCTTTCATCATGGATCAGAACTTTAATTGCTTATAATTTTCATGAATCTTACTAATGTTTTTTTGGTATTTTTTCTCTTTTTTACTTAGTTTATGAGCATGCAAAAACAAGAAATTATTGCAGCATTTAACGAGAGTACATGTTTCTTATAAGCAAATATAATCTACAGGAACTTCATTATACAAACATTATCACAAGAAAATTTAATTAATGCTAGTGTTACCAACTTGAATAAAATATATTAGTTTCTTAAAATTAATGCTTTCTTTTGTAATACATAAATCAATCAAATTTTTGCTGTTTAAATTATGTTGTCCGAATATAATATACCTCTCACACATTTGAGCCATTTCATTGATTCTTATGAATTTTTAGTTTATCATATACACAAACATTTTATGATGTATATATGAATTCTATGCATTACAATCTAAACTCAACAAACGTTATTATTTTACTTGTAATTTAATGGCTACATTGTAATTTGAGCACAATAAATTTAAAAAATATATGCATTAAAAAAAGAAATATATTCAGATTGTAAGCGAAAATGTATTTGTTTTTCTCATAAAAGTTAAAGACTCATTCCCTGTATTACACAAATGCAATATTATTTAGTCTATAAGTGTACCATAATTATATAATTTATGATTAAAAAATACAAATAATAATGATTTAATAATATTTTTAGAAAAGTGATTTATAAAACAAACCAATAAATTATTAATACTTTGAAATAAGTTTTAAACATTCTCATATTTTTCCTCATTTTAAATGAGCATTTAAAATATATCATTTTGCTATATCATGAATCCACCAATTTTCTTAGAAATATCAACATTTCATTCATTTCCTGAATAAAATAAATTTAAAATAAGAAAAAGAAAACGGATATCATGAAAAATTAAATGACAGTAGCACATAACTCAAATTTCATAAAAAATATTTCAATCAAATAAATGGTTTCCTTGAAAGCAGTCAAAAGTTTCGATAATAATGAAAAAATTATATATATATATATATATATATATATATATATATATATATATATATATATATATATATATATATATATATATATATATATATATATATATATATATATATATATATATATATATATATATATATATACATATATATATATATATATATATATATATATATATATATATATATATATATATATATATATATATATATATATATATATATATATATATATATATATATATATATATATATATATATATATATAAATATGTATATATATAATTTTTTTATATTTTTTTATTTTTTTAAAATAAACTCATTATTTTTTCAGTAATTCCATAAAAATTATAATTATAAATAATTATTTATACTATGAGTAAAGCATATTTATTTATAATTTTCTATTGAATAGATGCAAGAAAAAAGTGAATAAAAATTCCTCCCATGATACTATTGAAGCATTTTAGTTTATTATGTAGTATGTTTTGTTACCAAAATATTTTAAAATTATTAAAAAATCATATGACATTTTATTTATCTAAATATGAAACATCTAAAATAATATAAAGAATAATATTTTATTTATATCATATTTTTTATAAAATTGAAGAAATTGTTAAGTGCTGACAGTTGAAGGACCCTCGAGAAAAGCATATTTTTCATAACGCCATTATTAACGATATTAAAATATGTTTGACATTGATTGATTGAAAAGTATTTTCTAGGAACTCATGATATGCCATCTAACACGGCCAATCTATATCGAAATCATTTTTCAACCACTTTGTCATTTCAGAGAGAAGAAAAAAATCATTTGTCCATCGCCTATTTATTGATCCTAAGGAATGTATGCGTTGACAGCAATATTTTATATCCTAAAATATGAGAAGCAAATTTAAAATGGTAAATAAATAGTATATTTTTTCTTTTGGAGAAACAATTTATAAAATTTTAAAAGCAATTCTTAAAATAAAAAAAATTATTATCATCATAAAATTTCTTGTAATATCGTCCTTAATGTAAAAACATTATATAGAAATAACATAGGCAGACAATTTTCAAAGAATTGTATTAGTATCAAAAATGTAAACTTTAATATGTATAATAATTGATTTTTCATAATTAGCTAGAAAATATTCTGTCAAAAATTCAGTTCTAAGTAAGGAAAGTATCATTAGATACTTTCCTATAATTACATTTTCTTTACTTTCAGAAATTGGTTTTTAAAAGTATATTATCGTTTTTTTTTATGATAAAGAAAAAACCCTAATAATAAAAGAAATTGAGCAAATGAACTTTTCAAATCTCTTTATCAATAGGATATTGAAATAAATTCTGAAGTTTTAAAGGTAAGTTGTTGAAAATATTTCATAATGATATTAGTTTTGATTATTATGATCTATAAAATGTTCTTCTGCAAATGTTTTTAATATTTCGCACTGGAACATGCTAGTATTATTCAAGCAATAAAAGAAGAAAAACAGAGGTTTGCGTGTGCTATAAGTGACTTAAGTCAGCCTAAAATAATTTTAAGTCTATCATGTAGAACACATATAGGAAAATTTAGCATTTTCTACATAAATTTTGTTGTTCGCATGAAACATTTCGTTTCCGTAATGTAATTTTTTTATAGTAATTTGATTTGCAAATACATCTTATTACCTATTAAAATGATCTGGAGATGAAATTATTATACTTATTGAATAAAACGTTCTATAGATCAGCTGTCTAAAAATTTAAATTTTTCAGGTGAATTTAAATTATTCCAAGTGCATTAACAAAATGTAAGTTCATTAAATTTCTTAATCAATATTTATGGAAAAAATGCTTCAGTTATAAAAAATATTTATTGGGAAAATGCTTGAGAATTTCAGAACAAAGATTTAAAAAACACAAACCAAAATGATTAATAGTTTTTAAACTAAAGACATTTATGCTAACAAGAGTTAAATCTGGAATTCAAATTCACATTAAATAATGCTGACACATATGAAAAGGAAAACATTTAACCTATTTTAATAAATAGGTTTCTAAGAAAAAAATAGCACAGCGTCTTAAATAATAATTAATAATAATAATATTATTGTCACATTAATTCAAAATTTAATTATTATTGATATTAAAGATAATATTAATTCAAGACTTTGTGTGTGTGCTATGCAATAATGAACTGAATTAAATTGATAATTATTTATATTATGTGCTTAATATAATTAGATAATTCAATTTTTATTTAAAAACAGAAAACTTATTATTTGCTGAAGAATAAACAAAAATGTGTGTCATGATTTTCAAAAATCAAGAAAAAATCTATGCATTGAGAATACATATTTCTTTTTGTACATTGAGTTTATATAATATATTGACTTTCCCTATAAGTAATTCTTTTAAATTGGAAAATGTTTTAATCATTTAGTAGTTGGAAAGTAGTAATTACAATAAACTAAACAATGAAATGTAATTGAATTTTGGAGAAACATAAAAATAATGCTTCCATTGAGTTTTAATTCTTATGATAAATTTTCATACATTGTTATAAATATTGTTTCTTCACCTAATTTTCTGATTTCCGACATAAATAAAAATAAATAAAAGTCTTCACTAACGGAGGATCATCAACCAATTTTATCTAGTTAAGTAAATACATATTAGATAATTGTAAGAAAATTCGAATTATTTTATAGCAGGAGAAAAATAAAACAAGCAAGATGTTTTAAGTTTATCCAGAATGATTTTAAATGCTCTTTGATGTATGATATTAGATACTTAATTTTAAATTCAGATTTCATGACTATATACGCATAAGAAATTAATTAAATATAAATTTAAAAACTCTTTCTTTTATAATAAATCAAATTTCAATGCGGAACAACGCTATTATATTCATAAATTTGCTTGTCACTGGAAATTATTCATAAATAAATTTCATTTAATTTTGTTAGATGTAAGAAAAAGTTAAAACATATAGACTTATAAACGTAATTTTAAAATTTTTCCCCACGCTCATTTAACTATTATATATATATATATATATATATATATATATATATATATATATATATATATATATATATATATATATATATATATATATATATATATATATATATATATATATATATATATATATATATATATATATATATATATATATATATATATATATATATATATATATATGCAATCATTTCTTCATTGAAAATAAAATCTAATAAATTTTATGATATTTTAATAATATAAATATTTCTGTATTCATACAAATAATGTAACTATTCACAATTCATATTATTTTAAGAATTACCTTAAACTGTTATGTCAAAGTGATTTGTTAGTTATTTGAATTGGGATATATATTGAAATAATAATAGCTTTCACCTCTTATATTTTATAGTTTATAAAATATTTCCCAAATTTTATGATGCAATGAAAATAAATTAGGTATAATTTATAATATTTGTAACTTTTAATCACTATACCTTCCATTATAAAATTACTATACATTATTTTGTTATTAAATTTAAACTTTATAAGGCAAATAAAATTTATACAATTCTTCTAAATCACAGTTCAATCCAGAAAACATTTATCTTCCTTTTTCCAAAGGTAATAAAATATCAAAGAACATTATTCAAATTTTTATATAATTGATTTTTTGTAAATGACATTCATAGTATTGCAATTTATTTTCTTGACGAGAATAAATATTCAGGAAATACGATAGTTATACTTGCAGTTCTCCTATTTTAACAGAAAAATGCATTGGCATAGAAGAACGACATTTAAGATAATTGCTCATCATTTTCCCCAAAGAATTGCAAATATAATTGCATGTACGGGGTTTCACTTAGTTTCAGAACGTGACTTAACAATATTTCAACTTGTAGAAGAAACCATAAGAGTTGGATTCTGTTTGAAAGACAAAAAGAGCTTGTGGCACTTTCTTAATGTTTGCAATTAATTTACACACATAAATGTTCAGAATTCTGGATCACTTAAATGTCTAAAATGATGCGAAAAGCGATCATTTTAAATAATTTTTCAATAAAAAATCAGTCAAATTTTTTAGTTTTATAATAAGGAATATGTATTTTTTAAGCATTTTGATTTATGTATTTTTTGTGCTTGCTTTGAAAATATTTGATATTTAGCCTTGAAAAAACAGTCATTGCTTTATCAAATAAAATAATTAATAATTTGTATTGTGTTTTATACCTTTATCATTAATGAAATTTAGTATTAAAGGAAATTTATGTAAAAATGTGATTATACTTCAAACTGAAAATAATTAATAATAATTCAATGAAATAATGTAAAGTTATTTAAAGGAGTACTATGCTTGTTATATACGCTTTTTCAATAAAAATTTAATTTTTTAATTTTTACCTTGTTCATTATTTTCCTAATTAATAAAATAATTATTGATTAAAATCCGAAATTGAATATTTGTTGTGAATATTTTATAGGTATTAAAGAGTTGAATATTCATAATATTTTTAATAATCTTTATAATTTTAGTGATTTAAGATTTTCGGTACACACGAAAATATCAAATTTGTTTTTTATAAATTACAAGTTCTTTCCGTCAACAAATATTTACCTTTCGATGCAATATAGCATATTCATTAAAAATGCATACAGAATTTTGTGTCCTATGTAATCAAAACATGACAGAAATGTTTATCAAATAATAAATTATACTGTATGAAATTTAAGGAATGTATTAATTAATATTAATTAGTATATATTTAAACATCATTTTTATCAATGATTAATTTATGATAATCATTGATAATTCATAACATTGCATAATTTTATTAATTAATTTTTTAAATAAAACCAAAATCTAATAATCTTAAATTGGATTTCTTTTGAAATTCATCAACTGAAAAATGTAATTCGACTTAGAGCACTTAGTTTTCAGAAATACTTTGAAGCAATATTCAAACTTCTTTACTTTTTAACTCAATGCTTTAACTAATGAAAGTAATGGTTAAATTATACATAGATCAAAATAAAAATATCAAACAAGAATAGTTTTCTTCACTTTAGCTGACAAATCTTCAAAGACAAGAAGATATATTGCTCGATTTTATCAAGATCTTATTTCTTTGAAAATATCTGGAAGTGTAATTACTCCCGAAGTCAATGTATTATTTAATATATTTTGAGGTTTACAAGAATTGTCAGGAACGAATAAAAATTTAGCAATTTTGAATGTGTTGAAAAAGTGGTTGCCATTAATAATATTATCAAGTAAAATAATTCATAAAATAAATAAACAGAAAGGAATGGAATGTTTAATTTTTTAAGTTTAAAAAACTGATTACAAATTTCACACGAGAACACATGAAATGAGAATCTTTTTTTGGTCTTTTGTTTTTGGTTTGGTCTTTTGTCCATGAATTTCATCAATCAGCAAAGAGCATTACCATTTTTAGAGAATCCATTAATAAATGTAAACATTTCGTAGAGTTGAATTCCTGAATGCAATCTTATTTTCTGATTAATCAATTTTGATGCCAAAAATCGCTTTCAGTTTTATTATTTGCACCATGAACCGTTTCTTTAACTTTTTTCTTTTCATCTTAAAAAAAGAAAATAATATTTAAATTAATTATAATTTCATAGTCCACACTTGATATCTATTTAGTTATCATTAAAATAATAACACTTGTTTGAAACAAATGATGATTTTACATTACTTAAAATGTTTAAGTATAATATTGAATAATTTGGTATTAAAACATTTTAATTTATTTAACTTAAACAGTTCATATGCAAACTTGACTATAAATAACATATTTACATACTCAGCAATATATGTTATAAATATTTTAATAAATATTTATCATATTTAATGAAATTTAGCAAAATTTAATCCTGAATCAACCAAAGATTATCCATTAACCGTATCCAACTATAAATCTTTAAATATTTATATGTGTTGACCCGTGTTGTGAAAACTGAAATAAAAGATAATTTGCATGATTGATCACCAGAATCTCATTAAAAATAGTTCTACCTTCAAACACATATAGTTGAGAAAGAATCTGTTAAAGACTTGATATTCGTTATATTATCATAGTATATTACTTATATAAAGATTATGATAATCTTTTATGAAGTGTTAGAAATTGAGTGGAAACCAATAAATATTTACTTATAAATGTTTTGAAATTTAAAACTTTAATACCATTAAAATATATGCTTATTTATCTCTACATACGAAATTGCATTATTAATGTTATTGCATTTATCTTATTAATATTTTGAAATTATTTATAAATCAATATTTATTTTCCTATTCCAAAATGTTATTTATCTATTTGTTAAAAAGTTCTATAAGTAGCATTTTATCTCAAACAATATTACTATTCAATATATAAACGTAATTGTCATATTTTTGATTTTTACTTATATATTATGTACTTTTATATTTCAATATATTAAAATAAGTAAAGTATTTAAAGTTAATTCATATGAAAAAATTTGTTTTATATTAATCTCTTTTTTATTTTAATTTATATTTCTTAGTCTAAAAAGTATAATTTATATTCTACTTTCTGTAGAATATAGTTAATCTAAAATATTATCACTTACTTTTATCATTTATATAACTGAATTAAATTTTAATTCTGAGAACAATATGTTTAAAAGAAGTGTTGAAATGTGTGGTCATAAAGTTAGTTTAAGCCTAATGTGTGCTTATACAATTACATGAAAGGAGTTTAATTTATCTGAATATGAATCAAAATATTTTATAAAAATATAGAGTAAAATTAAGATTACAATGCGCTAGACTAGAAACAGAATTCAACTTTCATTACGATTTGCTAAAGCAGTGTGATCTTTTTACACTCAACGTCGAAAATGTGCTATTAACGAGATTTGGCTTACTTTATAGTTTACCAGAAATTCTTTGAGATGAGATTGCACTTTCATATAACAACTAAGCTCTATAAAAGAATCATCTATTGTTGCATTGCAATCAAAATACGTGATTTCAAACAAAATTATATCATTTCTTGTTTTGTGTTTACTTTTAGTATAATCTTAGAGCAATGGACAAATGAGTGCGATGTCTAATCTGGTACAATTGCAAAACTTTGTATTCAGAAGCTTATATCGCTATTCTGTTTTTCTGATTTTTTTAATTCGATATTTTTTATTAGAGTGTAGTTTCTAAGCATCCTGCTTATAATTTGCATGTATATTTTTAATGGTGTTTGCTTAGACTATCAATTGTTTGCATTATCTTAGAATAATTTGAAAAAAAGTAATATCATTCATTATGAGGTTCACGGATTCATGGTTTGAATTGCAGAATTAAGATGTTGTCATAATAGCTTTCAGTGCAGCGATTCGTTTATCTGCTTGGATTTGAAGTCCACTTTAAATTGTAGATGCCGGTTTGAATTCCCTTCATATACAAAGAATTGACCGTGAAATAACTCTCATATGCAAAAAAAGGCATATACACGAAAATGACAAATAAGCAGTCACGTATTTACACTAACGTTGTCAAACAGATTATTATATATTTTCTAGAATTGCATGATTACTAAACTTATAGTCAAATTTAATAATTTAAAAAAATATTTATACAGAAGAATAATTTAATAATTCATTATATGTATACACTTTGTTGAATGAATTAAAGAATTATATTTTCAAATACAAATTCATGTAAAAGTAATTTCTACCTCAATGATTAAGTGGTAACTGATTTTGATATTTATTATAGTAAAGTAATACTACTAACCTGTTTCAATTATCTTTTAAATTTAAGTTAACATTTCTAAAATAATATGCAGTATCAATAAGATATATAATTGCAAAGAATACCATTAGAAACAAAAAAAATACACATTAAAGTTGTTCATATAATATACACTAGCAACAACAATAATTTTTCAACACGGAAATATTTCTTCTAAATCTATATTTCATTAATATTAAATATAAATTCATCATCAATGAGAATAAATACAAAATCTCTCGTAAATTTAAAAAATAAATTAAGAGTATACTATTCTATGATTGTGATTTTGAAATACAAATAATTATATATATAAATCAATGAAATGATATTTTTTTATTTTAACATTAAATACTGCAGTTCCAATATTCTAAAAATGTCATAAATAAATATATTTCTATAAGTTATTAGTGTTTTGCTATTATATCTTCAGAGTGTTTTAATGAAGTCACTTTGTTTCTTATTGTTTCTTGGTTAAATTTTGCTTAATGATCTAAATTTAATAACAATTATCAAATAACAATGACTTTTTACAGCATTAAATAAAATATGTACTAAAAATAAAATAGAATTTCAGATATAAATATAATTTTTGATCAATTAAGAATTTTGAAAATCATTTATTAGGTTATAAAATGCATACCCATTTTTCCTTTAAAATTTAATTAATTTTTAGATAGTTCTTTTAATCAAGATGTGAGTAAAGTGAGTGTTTTGTATGCCTGTGTATAACAAATAGGAATTTTTGTGCATTCTTAAGTGTAAAGTTCATTTAAATTGTTTGCTCACTTGAGTAGAAACAGTTTTCTCTTTATTAGTAACTTATTAATTCCATGCGTAAAATTCTTGTTCCAGTGAAAGCTTTTAATTCCATATAAGCTAATATTATAAATACTATAACTTTTTAACGTGACATTCTACCTATTCATCATTAAATTACATTTTCTTTGGTAGTTGTCAAGTTAAGTTAAAAAAGTCCTTATTTATAACTGCTATAAATGGATGCTATAAATATCCTATAATAATAAGAAATGGATATTAATTTCTTGAAAATTTAATTAATATTGTTTTTCATGATATCTCACTTTTATGTAAATATAAACAAGTTATGCAATTAAACAATGAAAATTATTCTCATTTATTCATCTCTTAAAAATTGCTTATTTAACTTCAAAAATTAATTTAAAATACAAAATAAATTCCTAGAAAATTTTCTTTTCAACATAATTTCAATAATAATTCTAAGATAATCTTTTCAAAAAACAGTTTTCTAAAAATGTGTTTCAACTTTAGTTCAAAATTATTCTCAAACACAAGAGGATTTCCTTACAAATTAAAATAAAAAATCATAATTCGAATGACATAAAAATATCGTTACTTAAAATGAAGTAAAAGGAATTTCAACTTTATGCAAGCAAATTATGCATTATGAAAACATGTTTGTAAAATGTATAGAAACGAGCATTAAATCTATCTAGAAAGTAAAAAATGTTAAGCGAAAAATCCAGAATTTATGCTAGAGGAAATTTTTATATGATCAATTCCTATTTCTCCTCAGAAAATTTATCTTCCGTGACCAGATTTATAACCGATTCTGGAAACTGTTCCAATTGTATTTTATCACGAGAGATGAAATAATGGGTGCATTATTTAATAATTTATTCTGGAAGTATTCAAATGTGTCAATGTGAGTTGCTAAAATATTATTTGAACTTATTTTGCTTAAAACTCCGATGTTAAGCATTTTTATTTCTTACCATTTTGTTGCATTTTATTTCTATCAATTGTTGGTTGTACTTTGGATCTACTAAAATCTTACTGAGAAGGATAAATTATAAAAGGTCAGAATTAGTGAGTGATTAACAGTTTACAGATATGCAGATTTTAAGTATGAAAACAATTCGAAAGTGTGTTATTAATAGAAGAACAACACTATGAAATGGCATAAAGGAAAATTCATTAAACTTATGAGATTAAAGAGCGTTAATTAAATGTATTGTGCTAAACTGTTTTGAATTTATGTTAAAAACAATTTAAATTTGTGATCAAAAATTATATTTGATTTAAATTTGATAGTTGGAACTACAACTTGTCAAACATCTCTCCATGTTTTCTAAGTAAAATTAAACTCCACTCTTAAATCACTTCCGAATTCAATCCAATTTATGCATCATTGTTGAATGCTCCTGTACTTGAGCTGTGAATACTTCTGTTTTGAGTGCTTTTAAATATCTTTAATATAATTATAAAATGCCTTGTCTTAAAATTAAAAACTTAAATGATGAATTTTCATGAAATTCAAAACAACATTTATCTGCATATATATATATATATATATATATATATATATATATATATATATATATATATATATATATATATATATATATATATATATATATATATATATATATATATATATATATATATATATATATATATATATATATATATATATATATATATATATATATATATATATATATATATATATATATATATATATATATATATATATATATATATATATATATATATATATATATACATATTATACATACAAATTGAGCTATAATAAAATTTAAATTTTGAACGAGTTGTATTAATGAGAAAATATCATTTCAGTGACATTTCTTTTTATAATAATAATATCTATATAATTACTTAGGTATACAGTAAATTAAATAATACTGTTTCTTATAAATAAGTTGCTTACATTTCATATTTAGATGTTGGTAATATAGTATTTCACTGAAATCCCACTTAAAATATCATATCCATACTCTTATCATACGCTATCATTATCCTACAAAATGTTATTAAAACTTATAAATTTCGTTGAAGTACAATTCTGTAATTTAAACAATATCAAAAATCAGGAAATTAAAATAAAATTTTAAATAATTATACCAAATAAAAGGGAAACATTGAAGCCATTTATGAAATTTAACAGTTATTTAAATTAATTATTATGCCATACTATTAAATTCTGTTGATTTAAGCTTTCAAACTTGCAAATGTGTGTTTAATTTCTTTGAATGGATTTCAAGGAACATAATGACAAGCAGATTATAGACTCCCCTGCTAGTTACGTCTCTCTATATAATTGTTATCCAGTAGGGACTATATGCACATAGTCAGCAATATCATCTCATACATGTTAGTAAAGTTTACAATTTCTAAGAAGGAATAAATATTTATCATACTTAAATATATGTGTGTATTTAAACTATTAAGCAGAATAGTAAAATAGAAACTAAAAGCTATCAAATTAAAACGCTGTTCCCTCAAAACTCTTAAGATTTATAATGTTACAGATGAAAGTTTTTTATACCAAATATTTTCCTGATTATTAGATAATTTCTGTAAAATTAATCTATTTTATATATTTAGACTAATGAATTATATTTTTTAAAAATTAAAATTAATCATGAGCATATTATTAGGAAATATTCTACCTATTCTGAATATTATTTAATTTCAATTGTCTAAATAGAGTCATAATTATTACGGAATTAAAAAATAAGAATTCTGCATGCGTAAATGTGTAAATTTAAAGTGTAAATTATGTGCTTAAAATTATATTATATAAAACTTTAAATTTTATACATTTGTTATTATACCATGTATTTTGTAAGATACTATTAATCTCCTTCTGTATAAAATATACATAGTGTATAGTTATTTTTTCAAAATTAGGCTTACATTTGAAATAAATTTACAAAATTATCTTATGTTTATTAGAATTTAAATGCATTTAATTATGTATGTAATAGATTTTCTTTTTAATGGGTTAAATGGATTACCTTTAATCCATTTAACCCATTAAATCTCTTGTAAGAAACTTCATTCAAATATATTTAATGAATAATAAATATCCTTTGCTAATCAAATTTCATTGAAATCTTATACTCTTATCATTAATATTAATTATTTAAATGTTAAGTAATTTAGGATATATATTATGTTTAATATCAACTAATAATCTAAATGTTGTCTAAAAAATTTGAAAGTTTAAATGTATATATTTAAATGTATGTATTTAAATGTACAAGCACATTTAAATAAAAATGGGTTGTCATAAAAGAATTTAAATTAATGCATATAATTTACTGTCGCATTCTATACTTCTAAGAAATTAAAATATTTTTCTTTAAAAAAAGCTCAAAATCAGTGAGATTATTTAGGTGAAGTTATCCGTTACCAGGGAATGCGAATATTATTAATTTTAAATACTATTTCAATTTTATTTTAAAATTCAAAGAAGCATGTGTGATCAAAGTGATATTAAAAACTTATTACGAATCAAAAATTTTAATTCAATAGTTAGTATATATATAATGAAAAAATATCCCATAATTAAGGTTGTACGATATACTTATTTCTAATAAAAAATCAAAAACTTGAACTACATGTATTTTTCTGAAATACTCTTTTTTTTCAGAAACTAAAATTCATTATATTTTATTTTGCAATAGAAAATAGATAGATGACTTCTATAACACTCTTTGTTATTTAAAGACATTTTCAGAAATTTCTAATTATAGGATCATTTAGATAAATCAGATATTCTGAATGAAGAAAAATAGTGGCCATGCTAAAAGATATTGTGTCAAAAACTGCTTGCAAAATAATGGATATTTATTCTGTAAAGGAAAAGTAATTTCTTAAAGACAGTCAATTTTGGTGTAAGACATTCATTTTCTCCATCTGCTCAAGAACGAGCTACAATATGATAAACAGGCACAAGATAGGGACTGAAATGCTCTCATTTGCATTAGCTTTGGGCTTTTAATCGCATTGAAACCATTCCACTTCCATCGTTTTACGATTAAATCCTATTTGGAATTTTGCACTATTTCACCAGGAATTCTATCACCATTTGGATGCACAAATATCAAGGTATCATCAAAGTGCAAGTATTCTGCATACTTACCTTTGAATGGCCTTTGTCTCTGAGACATGGGAATTTAAGTAAACTGTTGTCAAAATATTTGAAGATTATTTTATAGATCGATGCACAATATGTAAGAAAATCCAAAACATGAACTATTTATCTAATTTCAAACAAATGTTGACACACAGAAATAAAAATAAAAATAATTCAAGTTATTTTAATCATCTAGATTATGTTTGAAATATTATATTAGAATTCAGTATGAATCAATAAGTTACTGTATCTAGAAAGCAAAATATCAATAAATAGTAAAATAATTTTTAAATTTTCAAATGTTCGATCTCACATTTTTATTTAAAAATTTAAATATGATTATAAACTGTAATGAGAAATAAAATAATTTTATTGCAACTTAATAAAACAATTCTCACTTTGACTTTCTTAATAATATAACAATAATCATAATCCTTAATTATAAAATATGTTATAATTTTCCATGTATTAAATAATTTTATTATTATATGTTTAAAAAACATTACCTTAAAGGGACAACATTCTTAACAAATTTTAACCCCTTTATTTAACTTTACACTTCCAATAGATAATTATAAGCCAACACATATCCTGTAGTTATCTGTCATTTTTTTAATATAAAATTTTATAAGATAACATTAATAGTGATTCCATAAGTCATTTTAGTTTTATAACATAAATAGTAATTTTATACGAGATGAAATAACAATATTTCAAATTTATTTTATATTTCATTTACGTTACCCTAATTAGTTTACATGTAAATTAGTATTCAATACAGAAATGTATTCAAAATGGCTCTGTATATGGAATTTTGTTGATGTTTCCATTTCAAAATGATGTATCGTTAATACACAATCTCCATAAAATCAAAAAATTCTAAAAAATCTAAAAACAATTACGAGTTTTTTTAAATGTCGGAAACCATAAAAGAATGAGCATGAAATTATATTGATTAATGTATGCAAGCTATAAGGAACCATAGTGCCCATTTTGGATTTCTTTTGATATTAATTATATTTCACATATTTATTTCTATAGCAAAAAGCTCATTTGCATAAGTTATATATATATAATCCGTATGTTTTAATATTATAATTTGCATCAAAGTAGCCTAAGGTCACATAATTTAGGATGAAGGATGAGGTGCAATAACAAATTCCATTTTCTTTAATCTATAAGATAAAGAAATCTATTTAAAATTATTATTATTCTTAGTAACATAAACACATTTCTGTTTCCAAAATCATAAAGTAATCTGTTTATAATGTATCATTTAATCTCGAACTTTAATAGTTAATTGGTTGAAAGAATTTTAACATTTCAAAATTACATTGCGTGTTTGAATTTTAATACTGAATGTAGTAAATAGAAACTACCTTTGCTATGCATACAAAAATACATTCATAAAATACTTGCAGACGATTTTTAAAAATTGATGAAAATTGTATAGCAGTATTTTATTTTTAAATTAGTACTATCAAGTTATTATTGCATTTCAAATTTTTACCGCTATTTCATTACTTCTGAAATGAAAAGAAGACATAGTGTAGTTATATATATTATGAATGATATAAATATATATTATTCAATATATTTAGTTGTCGATTATAACAAAGCATGCAGACAATATTGATAGCATTTAATGAAATATTTGATTTTATGTTATTACATTATTTGACTTCTGTTTAATATTCTATATCTCTTTGAAATCTATTATATTATACTTCCTTTAAAATTTATCTTGATTTAATTTCAATAAAGATGAGTATATGTGATACAACTACTTTAAAGACTGGTAATTTATTTTGATAATATTCAAAAGTTTTAAGGATAGGTTCAAGTATGTTTTTTACAATTTTTGTATAATGGATTACAGATTTAGCAGGGAAATGTTGTAAAACATTTTGTTATTCTCCACATATGATAAAATTCCAGGAGGAATTTTTATTTGACCAAGGATCACATAAGTTAGGGAACCTAGAAAACTCCGAAACAACAACTCCGATAAAAGTGCATAAAAAAGGAAATCTCAGACTCAAGTATTCTTTTTGATCTTTCAAATTATCACAATTGTGACAGACATAATTAATTGCTTTTATTTTGATTATTGAGTGCATTTATTAGTTCATGCTCAATTTAAGTTGAAGAAAAACGAACATAAACGAATTCCATCAATCCCACCACAACAATATACTTTAGCTGCTACTTTTTTCGAAATATTTCGAACTGTATACGATTTCTCAACACCTCAGAACAATTATGACTATTTTTTTCTATAGAACACATACTTTCAAGCAAGAAAGAAAAAATAAGACTTAGTCAATTGTTAACTTCTTTATAATTAACTTGTAATTCATTTGAATTGAGTAGAACTTAATTTTCCATCTTAAAATAAATATATATTTTATCTATGACATTGTACAAACTCATTTTTTTGTGTTTTTTCAGCATTAGAGACTGAATACACTCGTAAAAATTCTTATTCTTTTTAATGCAATTTATTTTTATTATGCATATTCCTTCTATAATTTTACAACAAACATTTTATGCAGTTAAATATTATCATTATTCATTTTTGTAGGTGTTGAAATATCTTCCAAACAAAGTATTTGATTATTCAATTATTTCTTTATTCTAAATGAATAATAACATAATTACAATTTTAAAGAAAATATTAACGTTTTTCTGTCACAAAATTAAGTAATACTTCACATATCATAAATAATGCATTAATTATTACATATTATTACTAAGCAAACTCTGTGTTTAAAAACTAAAATTCACTTCAAAAGGAAATTCACATTAAATTATTGTTTTAAATTAAAATTTTCTAAGTCAATCAATTAAAGGTAGTAAAATTTGTGTTAGGTAATAATATATTTTTTTGATAATAAATAATCCAGATGTTTATAAAATATAAATATTTAAATGAAAAGGATAGCATAATATAAATATGCATAATTTTATTACTGATTACGTGTTTATATCTAAGATATTTTGCAAATTTAATTAGTTTAGAAGATGCTTCAATTTCAATGAAAGATACAGTTCTTGGAAAATAGAATAAAATACAATGTTTTTCTTCAAGTAAATGGAGAAATTAAACGACGTGAAGAGTAGTAACTACCAAAATTTCTCATCTTGCAACAGATGTTGAAGACATATATTTATATGTTTGATGTACTTAGAACGAATCTATTCCTTCAAGGAAAAGAAATATTTAATAACTCTTTCCTAAAAATAAGAGGAAAACCATCGGGAGTAATCAAATAAAATCTTAAGAGATTAAAAGAATTTCAACATTCCTTTCATAAGATTAATAATCTTTTTGGTGTATGTGCTCCCACAAATGCAATTTTTCGTTCTCTAAAATACCATGTTAAGATTACGAAATATTTTACTTCATAGATAGTTGAATTACTTTTTAACCACATTCAATTTAATACGAATTTGAGTTTTTAGAAATGAATGATAAATTTTAAAAATTATGATTGGTTTTTGATTGCTTGATTTGAAAATTTATATAATTTATAAAATAAATATAAATACTGTTAATTTATTAATGTGATAAGTTATGTTTTTGTATATTTTGAAGAATTAAATGTGCTTTCCTTTTTCTATGTATATAAACTTAAATCTTTATTTTCCATAAAAGTAATTCTTCAGCATATTTAAAAGAAGTTATTTAATAGTATACTTAGAAATAAAAAAATTTATTAGTTCTATTGTTTATATTACAGTCTAAGATTATTATTATATATTTCCAGGTTTACAGCTTATATTTATTATATTATTATAATGCAATTAAATATATTTTAAATCATAATCGAATCATTAAATTTTTATTTATTTATTTAATAATATTATTTCCCTCAATATTATTCTTAAAAAAAGTTGACAGTCGTTAATGGAAATTTATTGTTTTAAAATCATGGATATAGATTTTTATCAGTTTTTCAAAATATCAATTCTTTCTATCATTTTATTTGCCTAATTTAAACAACAGTAACAATACCTTCTATATTAAAAGACAAAAAGGAAATTGACTTTCTTCTATTAGTCAAATCAATTTTGTTCAACTAAAATAATTATTTAGTTTTTAAATAAAATATATATATATAATAGGATTTGGTTTTTATAGTTAAAAATAGTTATAAAATTCAAACATTTGTATAATCTTCTATTGCATTTGTCAATAATCAGTGTCAGTGGATAGTTATAAATAAAACTAGTTTATTAAACAGTTCTACAAAAAATTTTGTAAGAGGAAAGTGTTATGTTGATGACCAATTTTAAGGTAAGAAACTTCGTGTTTTTCTAAGAAGCATTAAAATATCAATCCCACTGTGTTGGAGAAATATTGTGGTTAAAAGAAACGAAAAAAAACTTTTAACTGCTACCCATTTATATATAAGGAATTCAATACTTAAAGGTAGGAATGAACAGCATTTAAAGTTTCAAAAAATTAATCATTACAGAATATTATAGATTGTGTATAAATTTTTAAAACTTGATCGCATATAGTTCTAAATTTTTTATACTAAATCTGTACTTTTATAAAAATGAAATATTTTGATTCTATATTATGTTGTGAGAATTTTACTTCCACCATATTCGAAAAACAATATTGAGATAAATTAAAATAGTTAAAATTCTTTAATTCAAAACTAGAATTTTCTAGTGTATCACATGTAAAATAAAATCTAATTTTTCAAAATGTTCATTTTATTGGGATTTTTGGAATAAATTAAAAACAACTACATTAAAATAATACTGTGTTATTATAATCTATTATTCATTATTCATTTTAAATTAACATTCTCATCGCATGTGAGGCAAAACTTCGGGATAAAAATATGTTTATTGTAATCATCTTTGCTTAAACTAACTTGTATTATGACATAGTAAATTTCAAATATTAAAATTTGCAAATGTGAATATTTAGTGCAAAGTAGGCGCATATAAACTAAAAATATCCTATTAAAATATTCTCTGCTTTAACCAAGTCTACTCTACTATCTTTTTAGAAAAGAAAACAGTATGAATAATTCACGCCAAATCCTTATCTTAACTCTAAAAGAAAAACCTATTAGTTTCTCTCATTTATTTAAAATAAAAAAATTTAGCCATCATAGAAATCCATCATTCAGACTAGCATATTTAGAGAAAGAGGAACATTTAGGATAATTGCAGGCTATTTTTTCATCTGAATTTTAAGTATAATTGCTTATATAAGTTCCCTCTTAATGTCACTGTGTGACTTTGCAGTACTCCAAACTACGAGTAGCCATCAGCGAAAGTAAGCCATTAGGCATGAAAAAATGGCTTATGGCTCTCTTAACTCAAATCCTTAATCCGTGGAAACTTTTGGTCAATTTAAATGACTCCTCTGATAGATAACTATTAAGGGAAATATAATTGGAATTTTGAACAATATTCGTATATTAAGGTCTTTAAATTGCTTAAGTTGCATACATTTATGCATTGAGCACTTTTTTGCTTTCATATTTTAATTCCTTGTAACCAAGTTTGTCTAATAAAAATATAGTAATCATGAAAATATATCGATTTATATTAAAAAAAAACTATTCTGATTATTTTAAACACACATTTTTATATCATTGCTAACGAAGTTACAGAAATAAATGAAAATTGCTGCGTGATTACAATGTATTATTAATTAGCATAAATTATCAATCATAATACATTTCGCATACTAGAAAAAATTAAAAATTTGAAAAAGTAAGCTTAATTTATTTAATAGTAAAACGCTTATTGCATTACCTGGTTTTTTGATTTTGGATTTTCATAAGATATTAATTCACAAATATTAATATACATTGCAGTCACTTACACGCAGTATGAATATAATCTAGCTTCTTATAACATTTAGATTATTGTTTTTAGCTATAATTATAAGTACATAAAAATATCAAAACATAACATTTTGCATTAGGCCTATCCCTTTATGATTTATAACTTATTGACATTCGCAATAGTTGTTCTAATTTTTCTTCAACTGAAAATATTTTTTCAGATAAAGTACAATTATTTCATAGAACTGTTAATGCAGTATATGGTAACAGAGTATAACTGAACGGGATACTTTTCATTTAAAAATTTATTTAATTAAATATGTACATTTTTGTGGGGCCAATTTTTGTTTCTATCATTTTATAAATAAATATTAAATTAATTAGATATAATTTGAATAAATTCAAAACATTTCTTTTAGTTCCAGTTAATGTTTAAGAATTTAACTTAAAATATATTCAAGATATAGTCTTGTTTTCATTATGATTAAATTGCCGATGTGTTTATTTATTTCAACATAAAATACAAGTGCCTTTCACATATATTGGAATCAACATTTATTTTACATATAATAACTCTCATAACAATAATTTTAAATGAGAATGTGATGAAATTATGCATTATTATAATACAAAATTAATTATATTTTTCACTTATAATTTTAATGATCTGAGAGTAAAGTTTTTATATCCATATTTTATTAAACACTTTTATTAAGACATTTACTGAAGCAGTTTAATTTTAATAATTTTTATTTTAAAAATTTAGATTTTATTTCATAATTAGATTTACTAAAATATTACCAAATCTTTAATAATATATCTCTTTAATTAATTTCCATCATTTTGTCCCCCTAAATTTTGTATTCAGAACATATGCATTCTTAAAAGCTTAAATAAATATGGAATGAAACATAATTTATACACCTAATGTGCTAACGCTATCAAAGCAAATATTGTCTGACTAAGGAAATATAGTATTTGTTACTAAACCACTTATGAGGAAAATTATAAAAAGATTTTCTGAATTATTTTAAGCTATTATTTAATAGTGCTCTTATTACAAAATATATTATTGAGTATTATATTTTCAATGTATATAAAATACTTTAAATATTGTAAATTTTATAACTATATATAAATATATCAATACTTTTAACTAGATACTTTGACTCACAAACAAATAATTTAAAGTTTTTGCTCTTTCACAACTAGGTGGAAAATCTTATAAAATGAGAAAAATAATTATTTTAATGATAAATTTAACTTATTATAAAGTATCATGAAATATGTTACCAAATTAAAAAGAAATATGATTATCTTATGGAATACGGAAGAAAAATTGACACTTTCTCTTATGAAAAATAAACGTGTCATAGAATAAAATGTGTGCTACTCTAGTGGTAACAAAAACACTTATTTAATTTTAACAACTAAGCAGTTTTTAAAATAACTCATTTAAATTTGAAGTATCTGAAAGATTAAAATTTTCCATTAATCTATCAATTTTCAGTTTGTTAACTTAAAAGCCTTTGAAGAAAGAAAGAAAATAATACTTTTAGGTCTCCACAAAATTTTGAGAAATAAATGTATTATTACATACAGTTTTTAAAATCAAAAATTTACAACACCGAGTTTTGGAAAGTAATGGCTAAAAAAACTCAAATGCAATTTTTTAAATTACATTTTATGTTGAGCTGTTGGGTTAGTTACTTTTATTTAGTATCTTATGCCCTTGGAAATAAATAACTTTAACTTTATTAGAATTAACGTTATTTAATTGCATTGGTTTAAATGAATGCCAGTTATTTTCGAGCCCTGAGGCTGTGACTCCATTGCTTAAAGGCATTCGAGCTCATTGACCTGGTTTTATGTTGCTGTCAACCAGGAGAGATAAGCCACAACAATACACATCACATTATTTAGTAGCAGTTAGTCGATGCAGCAAAAATTGAAGTAATTCTTTTTTAGAGTAATTTTAGAGGTCAGAATATTTTTCTTGAAATTTAAGAAAAATATCTAGTTTAATTTTATTGAAATAATTTAGATGGTATACTTTTCTTGTAAAAAATCCTATTCCTTGCGGAATTTTGTATCAGACTTAAGCTTGAAATTTTATTATAGATTCAAGTTTTAAGAATGATAATTTTTTCCTTGCCAGACATTTTGCCACAAATTTTTTTAAATGTTTTTTTTAACATTCTCTCAAGGACTTTTATTTACTGCCTTCTTAGAAACTGTTTATCAAACCAAAAAATTAAATAAATTTAAATGTCAGAAAATGTTACGGCTATGTTATAAATAAGATATTTTTGTTTTTCTCCTATTTTCATTGACAAACTATTATTTAATTTCTTTAAAAACATGATTTGATTTTTAATATGTACTACTGTAACAAATTCCTAAATTTTAATATGTACTTTGGATTATTTTCTCAGAAATTTACATACATTCAATTTGTGAGAACTATTAGGGCAATGATGTAAAAATTCAAGTATTTTTAAAAACATAATATTAGTGTTCCTGTTAATCCTAACAAAGATTAAGACTATCTAATAAAGAAAACTTTTTGGAAGAAAAATTTTTATACATAAAATACTTTTCAAAAATCGTTTTCCTTTAGAAAAAATAATAATTATTTCAATAAATGAAATCATTTTATGCATTCTCCAGTTTTCGTTTCGATTATTTATGATAACTATAAATTTGATCACAAGCACCTGATTTACTTTCCAGATTCTGATTATTTGATTCACTGATTTACTCGTTATTTAAAGGTTTTTTTTATCATTTGATATATTGACGAATGTATTTCCGAATGAATCTTTTCAATTTTTATTTAAAACAAGTTGATAAAGTACTTAAAATAGTAATTGTAGTTGGGATAACCATTATTTTGCGAACTTTGCTCAAGTTTTAAAGTGACTGGCAAATGATGTATTCAATTATTTCACAAGATAAGTAGTACTGTTTATGGTATTAGTAATAGTCATTTTTAAAATGGGTAATAATTTTTATCCAAGGGAATCTGATAGTGATTAATTTGTACGGCTCTGATGAATTTTTCATTTTATTTGCGAATTTGTTTGGGCACTCGCTTTCTCACACGTGAGCTGGGTTAAGTGTGTGCAATGAATACTAAGTAACCTTGAAGCGGAGAATTATTATCAGCTAATCAACAGAAGAACAGAAAGATAGGGAAAATTAAACTTAATATTATTATTACCAATATTTTTTTGAGTTTATTTAAAATTTAAAAGCTGAGAGAATAAGGAGCTTAATGTTATAATAATTTCATTAAATGTGTTTTTATTGCAATATTTGCTTAACATCCTGAAATCATAAGTCATCTTCAAATAATATTCATCTTCAACATTCTTTCATTCCAATGGTATGTATGGAAGAGCCTCTTATCATATTTGAATATCATGAAACCATTCTTTTTTCATTTAGAGCTTAAGAATTTCTGTCTGAAACTATAATCTTAATTTATAATAAGATAAGGAGTACTGTTTATGGTATTATTAATAGTCATTTTTAAAATGGGTAATAGTTTTTATCCAAGGGAATCTGATAGTGACTATATTGTACGGTTCTGATGAATGTTTCATTTTATTCGCGAATTTGTTTGGACACACGCATTCTCACACTTGAACTGTGTTAAGTGTGTGTAATGAATTCTAAGTGACCTTGAAGCTGAGAATTATTATCAGCTAATCAACAGAAGAACAGAAAGATAGGGAAAATTAAACTTAATATTATTAATACCAATAATTTTGTTTGAGTTTATTTAAAATTTAAAAGCTGAGAGAATAAGGAGTTTAATGTTATATAATTTCATTAATTGTGTTTTTAATGCAATATTTGTTGAACATCCTGAAATCATAAGTTTTCAAATAATATTCATCTTCAACATTCTTTCATGCCGATGGTATGTATGAAAGAGCCTCATATCATATTTGAATATCATGAAATCATTCTTTTTTCATTTAGAGCTTAAGCATTTCTGTCTGAAACTATAATCTTAATTTAATTACACTTATATGCATATGTGTACAATAAACTATAATGAAATCAAACTAAACGAAGTTGCATATTTTAAGTTAAAAACTCCAATTGTCAATACTTACAATGTTTTTCGTTGATGGAAATATTTTCAAAATATTTTTTAACAAACCATGAAAACAGTGGATTAAAACAGCTTGCTTGTGTGTTTAGATCAAATAATAATATTTATTAAGAGAAGAATTTACGCATCTAAATGTTGTGCAATTGAAGCATGAAAGCATATTAGTGATAATAATGAATTTAGTATGATGAAATTACATCTAGCTCTTGCATTTTAAAACACATTAAGGAAATTGGTAAAAATGAGTTACTGTTACGCATATTTATGATTTATTTTTGATTTCAAATCAGCTTCTATTACAGAATATTTCATAGATATTAGCATTCTAGAATAATTCTGAAGACCTAGGTTTCCGAATTTCATAACCTCAAAATCACTTATTAATCCTTGTGCAACATATTTGTTCAGAAAATATCATTTGCGTACGTCCTTTGTGTAGTAATTTTTATGGTTGTAATATATAATAAATATTTTTTTACTAAAAGATTATATAAGAAACTGAAAATTTCATTTTTATGAAACAGGATTGATTTTATCTTAAAGTGAAAACAATAAGCAATATATTATATTTACTAAAATTGAAAATAAAATATTTTTGAAAAGATGAATTACGAGAAAATTTCAAATTAAAAAAAATACACGTGTTTTGATTTGTAACAAGAAGAACACGTATTTTTCAGTTCTAAACTTCAAAGGTAAACTCAAACGAGAATACATGCTTCATTATAATTGGCAGAGGTAATTAAAATGTCAGATTAGTTTTATTTTGCAATTCGTGCCTGAATGTAATTACAGTTTCAGTTAGCTTCTTTCTAACCTTCGCTTCAACACTGTTATTTAGCTACTCTTTCTAGTGTAATTTTTAAGTTTTCCCAAAACACACAAAGTGAAACAATAATTATCCTGACACAATGCCTAACAAGAGTGTTGAATTTTAACAATTCATAAAATAAAAAAGATCTCGCTTTACTATGTTAGTAATAGAATCCTTTTACTATGCTCTGTGTAATGATGGAGCGAATTCAATAAATCAAATGTTTTAAGATAAATAACACCTTTATTTCTTGTATATATAGTTTAATTTCTTTTAAATAAATATTGGTTTTCTATTCTAAAAACCCTTGTTAAATCTCACGATTTACGTTAGTAGCATCTTTATTGATTTTTCTGAATTTTTCAGAGGAACTTATTGACTATTAATAAAAATCAGGAAATGCATTAAACTTAACATCAAACACTTAATTTTGAGAATCAATTGCTCATATTTTCTACGAAATCCTTATTTTAGCAATGAATTTGAAAAAAAAATCATTAAATGCAAAATACTTAATAACATCAAATTATTTTTGTTTCGAAAATAACCAGATTATTTACATAAGATTGCTGATAAAATATGGAGAATGAGTGTCTTATGAGATCGTTTAACACCATTACTTTAGTTAATGTTTTTGAGAATTACACAAACACATGTATATTAAATAATGTTTTCATGATAAATTATTGACAACAGTAAAAATCTTAGAAACAACAAATAGTTCTTACTTGAATTGCTTTGAATTTTTCATCAAAGTTGGATTTGTTAATTAGAAAATTTTGGGCTTTGAATCTTATGTTATAAATTAATAACTATTTGAAAATGAATAAATCAAATTATACATTATAAAATTGAACAAAAGTTCAATTTTATAAACGAACTTTATTTCGTGAAAAATTCATAAAATGTGAAAAAGAATTTATATTTAAAAAGAACTGCTTATTTATTAAATAATACGTCACTAATAAATCTGATAATATTCATGAAGTCTTTTTTATTGAACTGGAAAAATTTTTGAACAGGGAAGTAACCATTATTTATTGAACTGGGAAGATTTTTTCGTTTTTAATAGTCAGATATTTTGAAAATTTTCATCAATTACAATTTTAATTAAGTTACCTAATATGTAAATAAAAATGCAAAGTCTAAGATTTACAAATAAGTAATATATATATTATAATTTTTTAGTGCTATTTGATGAATTTTTGTAATTTGTACGTGGAAAATATTGATCTGTACTTTAATTAGATCAATTTTCAAAACTTCAACAACACTTTTTTTAAATGACATAATTCCGAAATATATAACCATGGAGACAGAAAATTCAGCGGAAATGAGAGACATCATTTTGCACTTACATGGTTACAAAAGTTTAGCTGAGAAAAATAAATAAAAGATATGCATACAATATGAAGTCAAGAAAAAAATATCTTTCTGAACACATATCATCATTAAGCCCCTATTACATTAGAGTTGCCCAGATTTCAGTTTGAGCAACTCCCGTAGACTTAACATTACGTGACGTCACAGCTTAAAATTTGAGCAACTCGTTCTTTTCGTCCAATGAATGCTTGAGATTTCTTTCAGGTTTGCTGTAAGAAAATAACAGCTTTACTAGATTTAATAATACATCCCTTTTTTGGCTAACATTTTTAAGGTTGCCATATTTTACTCAGAGGGTGTCCACATTTCGTAATGAATTCTTATTTGGGAATTTAATTTGTAGCCAAATTTTATTTACTATACGCCATCTTGCTTCCTGTGAACCTTTACTCTTAAGATGGGGAAAGATAATCTTTGCCGACGTGAAAATAAATGCTAATACATAAGTAACACATTTTTGTGTGTATAATTTATTCTTAAATAAAAAGACTAAGAATTTGAAACAAAAAATAATTTTAGATTGAAGCTTCAATTTAAACATGAAATTCTACAAACACCACACAAAATTGTATATATTGTATTGTAAGATTTTCCTTTACAAAAATAATTTCTTAACAACAATGTTTATAAAAATTAATGATTAACTATTGCTATATTAAAAAAAGAAACTTAAATAACTATTTTAAAAGTTGAAGAAATGCACAAAAATTATATTTTTTTAAAAAAATATGTATTAGTTATAAATTTTAATTTATAATTTATATATATTTTTAAAATGAAAATAAATCAATTATTTCTCTTTTTTATTAAAGTAAATCTTTATTGTGGCATATTAAAATAAGATGCAGTTTTAAACTAATTATTTATTACATTTAAACAAACACCACATAAAGCAGAGATTCTTTACACTATATTTACATGCTTTATTTACAAACTTAAAATATAATCTGCAATAAAATGACAAGTATATTTTGATTGAATATATATATTTTTTAAAGTTTCGTGGGAAAAAATGAAGAAAAGAAATAATTGATAGCATTTTGTGATGACATTATATGAACAGTTTGTTTCATATTACATTTTCAAATTGAAAAAAATGTTAAGAAATTTGTATGAAACTAAAAGAATGAAGTGCTATTTAGCCCCATAGTTGATAATCTTGCAATTGAAGGTCATGGTGAGGCATTTGAATATCTACAGTGAATTTTCTTCTAGGAAGAGTTCACATAAGTTGTGGGTCACATTCATTTATTACACTTGTTATTGCCCATTGTAAAACTCTCAAGCACTTGATAGACGTGTATGGAGAAAGTTCATCTATGTGACACTCATCTCTAATTGTTCAGTAGTGACTGCAATTAGTCTTTATTGTTCATTTCAATGATTAGTTAATTGCTTTACATTGGAAGTCAAAATACTCTATATGTTGACTATGATGTGAATTAAATTTTGCAAATATAGCAATCATCTATATTTTTTATACTTACTTTCACATTATTTGTATTTACATCGCAAATAGGAACAAATACAAGATTTCTATTTTAATCAAATATTGATTTAATTTCATTATTAAAATTTTTGTAACTTGGTGAGAACTTATGTTGTGTAACAGCACTTGTATTGCAAAAACTTCATATCTTGTAAATAATGTAGTTGCAGCTAGAAAAAGGCTTAATGATTTTTCTCACTCGTTATTCTACTAATTATTTAATATTCTAAGCACTCATTTTACCCAGAGCCCTTTTTAAATTTGATTTTTAACTAGTTTTACTATAATGTATATATTAAAAATGCTTCATCAAAAAAATAATTGAAAAAAGGCTTGAAATTATTAAAATTTTATATTGATTTATATTAATTTAATACACAATATATAGAGGGATAATATTTTAATGTTTATTTAAATAGAAATTTTTGCTTACATTAAAATCATTTCACTCTATTTTATTTGTTCACTCCAGTATTTTCATCATTATAGGAATTTATTTTTAAGTCTAATTTATACATACTGTTAAAAGCAAATGGAGTTGTAAGATTGCAATATATTTTGCATGAGTAAATGAAATCATGTAAGTGTGTTCAAGGGAAAAAATGTATAAAAGAATTAAAATAATATGCAGAATAATGAAATCGTATAAATACGTATTTGTAAATAATAAACCAAAATGCTTGAACCTTCAACATTTAATTATAATGCATTAACTTGCTAAAAAGAAAATCAGGAAACTAATGTAATGAAAATAAAAGTAAATTCAACACTAAATATTTTTATATAGCATACTTATTTCGACTGAAGTTTAAGTTTAAATGTGCAAATGTAAGTTTAACACAAACTGTAAACATTGTAAAATGACAAAATAGTCTCATGTATTGAATAACTAACAAAACTATAAATGAAATTAATGTTTGAAAACTCAGTAAATTTAATAAATATTGAAGTTGGAACACTTCTCATCTACTTTGCTGAATAAATTAAAAACAATTTTAATTATCTGAAATTTTAACTATTTATTAAATTTATTAAGTGTTTCATCAATAATATTGAAAAAGTATACAATAAAGACAAAAAAATTTTTAATCTTCATCAAATGAGTTTATTAAATTGATTATATATTATCAAAGAAAAAAGGTTATTCTTTTAATTTTTTTTATTAAACTACCATATGTCACAAATAGTCTTAAACAATATGCATTTGAACATACAGTATAAATTTCAATATGTTTCACGGAATGAGGTTATGTAGTTCTATCTCTTGCAATGTTTAACTTTAATATAATGGAGATTTGTATATTACGGTGAAAATATTCCTCTAATTTCTACAGTGAATTCTGTGAAATACAACAGAAATTGCTTATGTGGCCTAAATGGATTTACATCGCATGTGTATATTCAAATATATCATCACCAAAAAACATCGTAATGATTTTTAAAACAGATTTCAAGTGTTATTGGATAAATTTAGTGAATTTAAGGGAAGAATTTTCATATTTAACATTTCGCATTTATACATCACAAGGGGAAGAAAGCTAGGTAACTGACAATTATTTTACCAATGAATGTGCATGAGTAAAGCAAAATCGCATTATCTGTCACGAATTGTTTAACTACATTTAAGACATAACTCCATATGTTTCCCTTGACAAATCATGCTGTAATCAGTTTATCTTGGTAAGCTTAACAGTTGTTACGTATTGTACCCCTTACTCAATTGTAACTATCATTTGAAGGATACATTAAGTCTAATTTCCATGAGCACTTCTCTTAGACAGTTGCATATATACACATATCGATATTTTCGATAATATGTAAATTCATCTTGAAATTTATCAAGATGCAAATTTCAGAAAAGAATTGCGTGTTACATCATTTCGTTAAATTAAGCTTTTTCTAGTGAAATTAAAAAGGAGAATTTATGATTAAAAAAATTAACTCATACTTCTAGTTTCGTAATATATATATATATATATATATATATATATATATATATATATATATATATATATATATATATATATATATATATATATATATATATATATATATATATATATATATATATATATATATATATATATATATATATATATATATATATATATATATATATATTATTTATATATATATATACAGAGACAGCATTTGTAATTTATATCATTTATTCAAATACATTATAGATTAACAAGGGATAATTACAGATTGTGGACTTCAAAGGCTTTCAAGGTAAAATTTCAATATTTTTTTCAGTAACTAAAAATAGTTAAAAATGAATTCTTTTACCTTTAAGATGTATGATACATATTTGCTGAACATTCGCTAATCATTCAAATTAAATAAGATGCTTAAATAAAGTTTTTATTCCACTTCAGAAACATAAAAGGTTTTTGGTCAGTGCTGAATTTCAATACCTATTAATTCGAATACTATATTTTAGCCTTCATTCTTTTTTAAATTTGTGAATTATTCCCAAAATGAACATCTTTTTGTGAAATTTATAAATTTTGTATTATTTTTATTTCATAAGCAAAACAGGCAAAATACACTCTATAAAAAATACCAAAATATTGGTCAATGAATGTACTTACAAGAAATTTCTTTATATATTCTTTCATATCTTTATTTAATTTATGAGAAAAAAGAATTCTGCAAAACACTTTAAAATTCTGCAGAGAAGTTTTGAAGGGAAATGTAATTCGTACCATTTCGTTCGTTCGTACGTTTCTTTTCATAGAAAACTGCATACTTGGAATAAAATATAAATGAAAAAAATAGAATAAAAATAGTTCATAAAATTAAAAAAAGAAAACGTAATACTTTTTAAAATGCATGCAATTCATGTTATGCAGGGAAATATTAAATTGATAAAACTGAAAAAAATCAAGCATTTTTTCAATCTTTAGAAAACATAACAGAATTACTTTTTACTACCTGGTTTGTAATTTTAAGTGTAAATTGCATGTTTACAGAAACGTTTGCAAATTTAAAGCTTTCTAAAGTAAAATTATGTGTAGCTGTATAAGTTAGAATCAGAAGTTAACTGAACTAAAATATTAACGATGCTTTAATGAAAAAAAATATGAAAATAAAGATGAAAGAATTAATATATTAAAAAATAACTATTTTTATATGATGTATTTTTTGTCGATTTAACGTAAGCTAGTAAAAGAAAATATTTTATTTAGAAATGCCATTCAATTTAAAACTTCAAAGTATTTATGAAAGAAAGTTAAGCATGTAAATGTATAAATATAACTTTTTTTATTGGTATAATGACATACAAGCATAAATGTTTGATTTTAAAGATATTTGTTTGGAGAAAACAGTGTTTTACACACTTTAAATGATGAATAAATTTTAGATATAATTTTCTTTAAAATATTTTCAAATTGCCTTTAATAAACTTCAAATGTACATTCTCCTGTATATAATATATATATATATATATATATATATATATATATATATATATATATATATATATATATATATATATATATATATATATGTGTGTGTGTGTGTGTGTGTGTGTGTGTGTGTGTGTGTGTGTGTGTGTGTGTGTGTGTGTGTGTGTGTGTGTGTGTGTGTGTGTGTGTGTGTGTGTGTGTGTGTTTATATTTTTCAAAAAAGTATAAATGATATTTTTTTTCTACTTGAATAATGCTTAAACTTGCTTAAGAAGTTAAAAATATTGATGTATATTTTATGATTGTTATTGACTTATAAGAAAAGGTAACTTGAAAAGTTTTATTGCTTAATATCATATTTACATTTATGTATAAATATGCTTCTAAATATCAGTTTATTCCGAAATATGACCAAATATCTATTGCTCAATAAATATAAAATTATGCCTGTAAGCCAAATGCAACTACATGAAATTAAAGCATTTAAATAATAATCACTTAATACTTATCTCATATGCGAAGTAAGGCGAAACTAGCTAGAGACATGGAAAGTAATTACTTGTATGCATTAATCAATTTAATATTAGAAACTCTAGATTAAAAGCATGCGGTTAAAATATTTTCTTAGTTTACTTTTTTAAGCTAACATTTACAATTTAAAATTGATAAAACTATAACAGTATTTTTGCTTATAAAAATGTCAATAATTTGTAAAGAGAAATACAATTTCATGGAAAATATAATAATATAGAATTATTCCAAATTAGAATAACAGGAAATGTTTTGGATATATACTAAAAATAATATTGCTTTTTTTATAAAAGCTACAAGAATATTTCAGCGTATTTAAATTAATTCATATTGTCCTCTATAAATTTGTATTTTAATACTGAGAATTTTGATTTCTGTTATCTAAATCCAAAATTGATTTTTATTAACAAATTTAATTTTTACATGATGTTTTTAATTGACTAATTATTATCATAGATTTCAATTAAACAAAAAGCATTTTCATCAGGCATAAAATTTATGTATAATAATGGTCATTAAAATTATTACAACAGGAAAATATGTTAATAGTAAGATGAAAAAGACATTTTCCTACTAAACATCATTTTATGTAATATATATTCAATGACCATCCTCACCATCACTCCAGTATGATTATGGCAAAATAATGTTGGTAAAGTGCATTCGAAACATTTATGCAAACATGGATACTATTAATATCATGGTAAAAACAGAACGAACATTCAACAAAAGCTACACCAATCCAGCATTCAACTTCACACAATTGAAACCGCAGTTATTTGTGATGCCACAACAAATGTACTTGAAACCAGACAAGACAGCCATTTTGTCTTTGACATGGTTTTGGCCATTAAGCTTCATCATGGCACTCGGTGTGTGCCTGTCCTAACCCCTTTAATTTTTATTTTATAAGCAATCTTAAAATATCAATCAAAATAACACTAGTACTGAGGGTTTAATTAGCCCGAAATTATCAGATGGCGTTTGCACAACTTATTATCATTTATTAAACTCATTAATGTTCTTTTATTTAAGGCATTATAATCAGTTTTTATTTACTGACAAGTAGAAATAGAGCTGCAATTCTTTATACTATGAACTTCAATCTCTCTTTCATTAATAATACATTTTAATTGCATAAAATTAAAAGCAGTAATTATCGTTTATTTTTTTTAATATTTGGCCATATTATTAATGAAATAATTAGGGTACAGTTATTTTGAATAACGTTTTTTTTATACTTATTCGAAAGTAATGTTTTAATACAACTTTTTAATACTTGATGTCAAAGGATAAGTTAAACTTGTGCACATTTATCAACCAAGTTTAAAAATAAAAATTTAAATGTTAATTTTTCCTATATTTAACTTAAAACTAATAGTCAAATTTTGTTAAATAGTTTGATGAATTTATTAAGAAATAATTTTAAATAGTTTAATTTTATTGTGGGAATTTGTCCTATGATTTTTAATTCTTCCTTAAACAACTGCAAATCATATTTGAATATCTAATAAGGACACAAAATGTTTATTGTGGCATTGATTTATTTCCACTTATTTAAAAGAAATATTTAAATTAGCTGAGAATTATAACCAATCAAAAACTGGGAATGCAATTGCCGTGCAAATTTTCATTGATAAAATGAATACAAATTTCACAGTTAAATAGTTAAAGTATAACAATGTAAAATATTTTTGAATCTGATATTAAAAATCATAATAGTTCCAATGTATAGAAATCTTAAATACATTGGTAAATAAACATATTGCTAATAAAAACTACTTATAATAAAAATTTTCTCTTTTAGTTGAGAAAACCAAAATAACAAATCTCAATAACACAATGTTGAATATTAAGAAGTGATGAGAAACTATTAGAAAATTATTATATAAATTATTAGAAAATTTTCTAAATACGAAAAATTGGAAAATGAAAAACATGACATTTATTAATTTTGTCTTTTTTAAAATAAAATATTTTATTGTTTTAACAAAATTGCAGTTTTTAAATAAAAAATTAATATCTAGTTAAAAAATAACCTTAGTTTTATTCTATATGAATCAGTTTCTAAATTATTCAGACATGTTGAATTCATAAAAATAAAATTTATTGAAAAAGAACTTCAAATTCAAAGCTGCATTTTTTATAACTGATAAAAGTAATTAAATTAATAAATATTTATTGCGAAGTTATTCCTTTCATATAACAAAAATAATTAACGAAGCACTAAAATCAGTTAAATTATTGGTAAGCATTAATTATTGCTAAACTCTTTGCTATTCGAAAACAAAATGCGTTCATTAGTTTTGAGCATAATAAATTAAATTCAAATTTAATCATATTCGATGTCAATTACATAACAAAGAATCTATTTCTTATAGAATATTTACATTTTTTATGATTTTTTCTTTCATTTAAACAATGTATATCGCGTTTGCTAATGGTTTTATTTCAAGATGTATGTATGCATATTTCTTGATTAATTTATGATTTCGATGTTCAATTGCATTTTGTTTCAAAATGCAATTAGAAAGAATATTTTTTACTCTTAAAAGTAACTATTGAATAAATGGAAAAAAACCGCTTTGTGTTTCAAACATACTCATTTAATTCATGTCATACTAAATAGTAAACAAAAACATGTTTAAATAATTTTAATTATATTTATTCAGACATATTATCAGAAATTGTGATTGAAAATAATTAAAATGTTTGCACGTGGATTTACTTGTATAATAAATTTGTGAACTAATCAATTAAATCTTTAGCAGTTAATTATAATTCCTTACCTGACAGGTGTTATTCCATGCAAGGTTCACACCCACAATGTCCTCTATCGATCAATCTATAGTTATAACAATATGTATATGTAAAACCTGCTTAGGCTATTAAAATAATCTTAATATTGTTACTTATTCTTTAACTTTCAAGATTGTCAATGATGACGTAAAACATGTATATTTCTTCGAAATTCCTTATCATTATCAGAAAGATAATATCAAATAGAAGAAATGTGTTATAGGTCTATGCGTTAAAACATGGCAAAATATACTTATTGTATTTCTTTTTTTGTTTTTACAGTACTGTTAAGCCCTTAAGCAAGCCTACAATATTTAAAAAAAATTATAACTTTGAAAAATGATTTTTGATCATTCCTTAATTAAAACTCTCACCATTGTCGTATTATCTCAACATTGCCGTATCTGGACATTTTATCTTCATTTCTCATTGGAATCAGAAATGTTTAAATAGACATGAGTTCAAATGATTCAAAGAGTATAAAATACTCATAGTGCGTTTATTTTTTTAGTCTCTTTTTTAGTTTTTACAGTTGTGCTAAACTCTTAAATAAAGCTGAAATATATATGAAATTAAAATATTGAAAAATGATGGATGAAGAACAATTTTATATTAGTAAGTGAGAATTAGCATTTTTGAGAAAATATTAAAAATACTAAGCACTTGATGTTTATGAATTTTATTTCATTTTACAAGATTTATAAAATTTGCTTTTTCATTATACAACAAGAAAATGAGATTGATTTATGTTATTCAGATGGTTGAATTCAATGACGAAGCATTTTTTCACAAAAATGTAAATGAAAGAATATGCATTTATTCTAAATTTTGTTAAACGAATGATCTACATTTTTTTATATAAATTATAAAATTCTCTACTAAAATATTTGATAATGAAAATTGGAAAGATAATCAACTTATTTATTGATTATTTCTCATATTCATGAAATTTATGCATTAATATTTCAGAACTTTTATTTAATTCTTTACTTATAATAATCAAGACGAAGCTTTAATGGCAATGGTTAATTATTTCATATTATCATGGCATATTGTTTACTGAGGTTAATATTTATGGATAGTTACAGTATATAAATCACACTATATAAAGTTAGCAATGTAGAATAATCCAACTTTTAATATTACCTTCATTTCTCTTAATTAATTCACCTGAAGTATTTTACTTATTTTCTCATCTTTTTGTTGTATTTACTTATATGAGAAATATAATCCGTCTTTGTAATCCAATTTGAAGGCAAATACACTAATAATTGGACGATAAGAAATTTTTATGTGTGCTAAATTGGCTGAAAAACTAAAAGCTTTGTTGAAATTTTTTTAAATCAGTATTATTCATGAACTCTAGTTTATTAAAATTCGTTAAGCTTAGACTGGTTTATGAAGATTATTTTTCTGTAACTTGGAGTTTTGAAATAACAATATTATAAAAGAACTTATGTTCCTTAACAATTACATTCTGAATTACATTGATCATTGGGAAAAATATACCATAAGATTTTGAATTTATGGATTTTGTCCATAAGAACAGTTTCTCAACAATAGTTTTCATTGATTGAATTAACTATAAATAAAGATCTTAAATCTCATAAAAAAGGATTTAAATATATAAGACAAGTTTGTAGTATATGTTTTTACATTCATTTATTGAAATAGTACTAAGCACACTTTTAACATAAATCATGTCATTAAAATTATGATAATAAATAAAATGTGAATTTTTGTAGCAAAATGTTAAGTTTAAAATTTGTACTAATTGATTACAAAAAGATGGAATTTGAAACTTATGGAAAAGGGAAATAATTTTTAATAAAAAAATCTTCATAAACCAATTATTCATATTCTCATATTGAATGTATGATTCATTGAAAGTAAATTGCTCAATCAATATTTACTCATTACATATTTCAAATTTATAGCCTTTTTATCATAGGATTAGTTGATATGTCAAATGTATATGCAAAATAAAAGTAATCTATAGGATCCTAGATATTAAGCTTAAATGTACAGTGAAATTTAATTAAGAAATATTTTCCTTCGTCCGCAATTACTATTTACTTCTTAAGTGAAATCACTATTATACTAGTTAGTAAAAACTGTATTTGGATTAAAGTTTTCGGCATAAAATAATGAAAAATATTGCATTAAATTTGAAAAACAATAAAAGTTGAATATTATATAATTATTGATTTTAATCAGAAAAAAATTACTTAAGATATAAGTAGAAAACCTAAAATTCCATTGTTTTTATAGCAAATAAAAATGTACTGTTGTAAATCTTTATTTTTAAATTTTAATAGACCAAAAACAATTGATTTCTCAAAAAGCTATTACTCTAATATTAAAAAAATTGTCTAAATGTAAATATGAAAAAAATCATGAATATTTCACACATTTTGTGAGATTTATTTAATATTGTAGACAAAATAAAAGTTAATTAATCTAGATTAAATTTGAAGATGATATGTATTTCTTTTACTGTTTTTTGGAACATGGCAAAAAATTCATCTATCATATTTAAAGGTTTTCTAAATTTTGTGTTTACACAGAAGTTTTGAATGTTATAAAAAGTCGTGAAATGAACTTAATGATACATATAAAGCTTAAACTCATGAATTGTATACAACTAATAAATACATAGTGATTTTTTTAAAAAATTATTTTGAATGTGTAAGCAAAAAAAAATGTCTGAGACCTTTCTGCTGTTAAAATGTCTCTCACTAATAACTTAAAATTATGTGTTGAAGGTTTGAAACTTTGAAATTAAAAATGAATAAGATGTATATTAATCAAAACTCAATTATGAACTGTTTATAAGTTAGGTGAAATATTTTCATAAAAAACATAATGCACCTTAAACCATTTTTACAATATAAACCAATGATTTAAAAGCAAAAAATATTTGGTATTATCAGACAAAAAATGAATCAGAACATTGAAATTGAAAGATGAGAAATTGGCTTTGATAAAAAGAGTTACTAAAACTTGTGTGTTGAGTAATTAGTTTTTACTTTATACTTTTGAATTTGAATATCTTTCAAATCTAATTTCTATTATGAATATTTCTATTATGAAACAAAATAATATATAGATATTTCTTAAAAAATAAAAAGTATCAATTAAGTTATAAAAATGCTAAAATAATAATAATAATAACTGGGTATAAAAATAGTTACCAATATGTTAAATTCCAGTGCCTATTTCTTGTCATAAACTACAAGATTATTAATTATTCCGACAGAAAAAATTTTTTGCAGCAAAATGTTAATATAATTTTAACAATTTGGTAACATAGATATTTATTATATTTTATAATTTTATAACGTAATTAAGAAACTGAAAGTAAATTAACAATGTTAGAAAAAATCTTTCTAGTACTTACAGAATACCAATACATTTAGAATGAAAATACAAATGCAATAATTAACTGATATTTTTGTAATACAGTTAGACTATATTTAACTATAATGTACCACTAGAAACATTAAGAGAAATACTGCATTAGTGTTGTGAATAATTTCTACCTTAAATCACGAGTTATATCTTAAATTATCTTATTATTTCTTACTGAGCAAAATGCTTACCTAATTAAGATTAATTATAAACAAGATAACAATTAACATAATGGTTTGGGATATTCTAAATATAACGCATGAATTATATAATTTAAAAGCCTGGAATGGAAGAACAAATCCATGCAAAATCTCCTCCCAACAATAAATGTAGTCGGAAACTTTCTAATGATACTAATCATTCATTCAGCAAACAACAAAGAATAATTAATCGAATTCGTTAAACCGTGTCTTAATTAACGTAAATTGATAGCTTAGTTCTAAAATTATTCATGTAGGCTAACGATATGCTTATATTAAGTATAATCTAATTTAGATTTTATGAGAACAAAGTGCAAAACATAAAGCACCATTTTTCCTTATAAAGTATTTTGCTTAGTTTACTTCCACATTTTACATTGAGGAAAAGTATTTTTCCCAAAATATATATAAATATATATATATATATATATATATATATATATATATATATATATATATATATATATATATATATATATATATATATATATATATATATATATATATATATATATATATATATATATATATATGTATATATGTATATGTATATATGTATATACATATATACACTACTGGTCATTAAAATTGCTACATCAAGAAGGAATACAAATAACAGAACGATATTTATTGGACAGATATATTATTGTGGAAAGAACAAGTGATTAGATTTACAGGAAATTAGGATGTATAGATCTTGAGAAATCAGTACTTAGAGCAACCACCTAAGGCTGCAATAACAGCATTTATCCTCCTAGGCAGAGAGTCAAACAGAGATTGTATGGCATGTACGGGGATTTCAATCCATGCAGCTTCAACACCATGCCACAGTTCATCGACAGTAGTGGATGGTGAGTGATGGCGTGCCAATCGCTCGGCAACCATTGACCACACGTTCTCAATTGGTGACAGATCAAGAGAACGTGCTTGCCAGGGTAACAGTCGAACCTGTTCTGTATCAAGGAAGTTCAGAACAGTACGGGCAAATGCGGTCGTGCATTATCCTGTTGAAACAAAGCATAAAGGAGGCCTCGAAGATAGGGCAGAGCCACGGGCCTTAACACATCGGAAATGTAACGGTTACTGTTCAAAGTGCCCATAATGCAAGCAAGAGGTGATCGAGATGTGTATCCAATGGCACCTCATACCATCACTCCAGCAGATGGGCCAGTATGGCTATGACCACTGCAAGCTGCCAATGCGCTTTCTCATGGTGCCTCCAAACACAGATGCGGCCATCATAGGCCTGTATATAGAACCGAGATTCATCTGTAAAGATGACGTGATGCCATTCCCGCGTCCAGGTTCGTCGCTGATCACACCATTGAAAGCGCTCCTGTCTGTGACGCAGCGTCAATGCTAGCCGAAGCCATGGTCGCCGTGCAGACAATCCATACTGCTGCAAACGTCATCGAACTGTTCGAGAAGAAACTTGTTGCCTTGCAAATGACTCCATTTCTCGACTCAGGGTTCGTGACGTGGCTGTACGATCCCTTGTGACCATGCGGATAAGATGTCTGTCTTCTCAGCTGTTAGTGATGGGGGTCGCTGAGATCCTGCATGACGTTCCGTATGATTGTCCTGAACCCATCGATTCCATATTCTGCTAACAGTCATGGGGTCTCGACCAACGCGAGCAGCAATATTGCGGTACGATAAACCGCAATCCCGGTAGGCTATAATCCTTCCTCGATCAAAGTCAGACACGTGCTGATAGGCATTTCTTCTTCTTACACGAGGCATTACAACAACTTTCTTTGCCGAAAACAACGTTGAAACGGAAATTGAGTATGAGAAAACTGCTGTCAAATCTCTGGTTTTATACACATTGTAGATGTCGCTACTGTCACCTGCTTTGTATGAATGCGCTGAAAATCTAATCATTTGCATATCACAGCAAGTTCTACCTGTCATGCAAATTTCACGTGTGTGGTGTGCCGCTTTCCTGGTGTAGCAATTTTAATGGCTAGTAGTGTATGTATGTATGTATGTATGTATATAATGTGAACAGCGTTTTTAAATTTCTGATACAGCTGTTAATATTTCTCTTTACTTAGAAATAATCTTCTGAGAAACTTCTACTAAGGAAACTACTACTATTTTGGAATCATGCATCTCATATCCCTCTAGAAAGATAAGAAAAATAGTTAAACGAAAGATTTAATATCAATAAATTTTATTATAATTTTTAACTGAGTTATACCATGAAATCGTTGTTTCTTGTATAACTAAATGCTTGTGTTATTCATCACAGAAAGTTATTTTCATTTATGAAAAAACTTAGAATTTTGAGAAAAATTTAATATAAAGTAAACAAAAAATATTGCGAATTTTCTTCCATAGGAATGTTTAAATGAATTTTGAACTTAAAATAATAACTTAATAAAAATGAATACAAAATTAAAAGAATATAAATTAGTTATAGGAATTATAAACGCGATACAAATTATTCAGAAAATCATATATATTTTAATTCAAATCAGTGAAAAATATGTAAGCATTGACATATAATTAATTATCTTCTAAAAATCGGTTTTTCTAAGAATCTGGAAAATGTTAACGGATATATTTAATTTGAATAATTTTATTAAAAAAAACATTAGAAATAATATAAAATTAATATTATTTTAACCTTAAAAATTTGCATTGCATTAAAAGGAATTATAAACGATATAAATTATTCAGGAAATCATATATATTTTAATTCAAATCAGTAAAAAAATATGCAAGCATATGCATATAATTAATTATCTTCTAAAAATCGGTTTTTCTAAGAATCTAACAAATGTTAACGGATATATTTAAATTGAATATTTTTACTAAAAAAATGTTAGAAATAATATAATATTAATACTATTTTAACCTTAAAAAATTGCATTAAATTAAAAGGAAGTTACTGCATTACAAATAAGAAAGTATGAAAATCAATTTACAAACTATGTGAAGAAAAAGATATGAATTTCTTAATATATGTTTTAAAAATAATGATGCACTATCGTTATATTAATTTTAAACAAAAATATTGTACGAAACATAAACATAATTACTTCTGGAAACTATATAAAAATTACAAAATCCATTTAATCAATACACAGAAAAAAGAAATGTTTCTCTAAGAAAGAAAAAAATACCAAACAGCAATTTACTGAAAAGTTACCTCTAAACAATTACTAAAAGGTAATTTAATTTCATATAGTTTTTCTTACAATGTTACCATTTGTTGGAAACATTACCTGCTAACTATCATAAAAAGATTAATTATGGTTAGTACTTTCTCACAATATATGTTCCCTAAGAAAAAGCTAAAATGAGAAATGTTTGTAAGGTAAGTAATGACAGTATCCGATAACTTAATGGTTGTCTGTAATATATATATATATATATATATATATATATATATATATATATATATATATATATATATATATATATATATATATATATATATATATATATATATAGCTGTTTTTATCAAACAATTCTAGAAATAAATAAATTATATTTTCAGTAGGGAAATATTCCTTAAACATCGTGTTTACAAAAATGAATTATAATTCATTAATTCTCATAATTTTGAAGTATTTAAAACAAATAAATATGTAACACAGTAGGCAAAGTAAACATACCATGTAATAAATTAACGTCTACAAATAATATGTTTAATGTCTAAATTCTAAAGTCTATCAAAGGAAGTAATCATGTGACAAATTGTAATTCTTTAGGAAGAAACGAATGGTTGAAATCAGGGAAAGGAAATTGTCATAGAAGTATTTAAATAAAAATACATAAGTTTAAATATTATAGTTTAAGTTATCATACACGTTTTAATATTAAAAATTATAAACTAATATGTTATTAGAAAAGTATATATATATATAAATATATATATATATATATATATATATATATATATATATATATATATATATATATATATATATATATATATATATATATATATATATATATACATATATATATATATATATATATATATATATATATATATATATATATATATATATATATATATATATATATATATATATATATATATATATATATATATATATATATATATATATATATATATATACATATATATATATATATATATATATATATATATATATATATATATATATATATATATATATATGTGTGTGTGTGTGTGTGTGTGTGTGTGTGTGTGTGTGTGTACAAACATTTAAAAAAATTTCTTTCATACAAAGCGAAAAAATGAGCGGAATTTACAAGGAATTTCCATTCATAAGAAATATTTGAAATATAAACTAACATTCATAAATTTGAATGTCCTAATCAATATTTGATTATTCAAATAAAATTATTATTATTATTAGATTAGAAATTGAATTAAATTAAAGAAGATAATCTAAGTTATAATTTAAAGGTGCTTAGATAATTGTTTGTAATTTATCAATTGAAAAATAAATAATATTAAATTAAAATAAATGTATAAATATGTATAAATGTTAGTAGTACAAAAAAAAATTTGAGTCGCTATGTTAAATTCACGAGGAAGAAAATTTTCGTTTTCAATTAATACATTTTCTCCTAATCATAAATTAAACTTTTGAGATTAATTTTATTTCAAGTTTTACAAGTATTGAACATATTAAATTTCTATGTATCAAAGGCCTAACTTCCCACTGTGTATACATTTATACTGGAAATAAATTACCATACATATATATTATAATCATACTTAAATTCATTATTATAAACGTAAAATATGTAATTTAATTAGATTTGTAAGTAAAAATGGCATATAAAAAATATCCGTACAAATTTAAATGAAAAAAAAATTAGTATTATATTTTATTCTTTTGACCAACCGAACTTTAAATTTATTAACATTTGAATTAAAAGGAAAGAAATCAAAGAACAAGATTGATTTAGGGTAGTAGTAATAATAACATCTATGCCTATAGTATATATCTAGGAAAGCTTTCTTTTTGCATTTGCGAAAGTATGTTATGATTTTATTGAGTATTTGATTCTTACTAAGCTTATGGTAGCGTCAACAACAATTTAATGCTGCATGTAAATGATTTTACATACTGTTGAATGAATTAGTACGTAATATCAAAGTTTTAATATTATTCTCATTTATACACACATATATACACTAAAAGCAAATATCTTATTCTATTAAAAAAGATAAATTATTTTAAATAAGTGATTCATTTTAGAAAATTAATAACATCATTATTTGAATGTTTTCATGATGAAACTCACATCACTTTCAATAATAATTAAATTCCAAAAATCTGAGATAAATATGCATCTCCTAATTTCACTTGTTTTGCTTACACAAAATTAGAGCATATTTTAGAAAAGGATAAAATACAATTATTAAATTAAATAAACATACTCAATAATTCCTTTTTGATATTGCTCATAGAAATTTAACAGATACTTAAAATAAGTGTTTAAACTAAGTTTTGACATCTACAGTTAAATTAGTTTGTTACAGAATATGATTAATTTTTATTCTGCAATTTTCTTCAGAAATGAAAATGCAAATTATTAATTAAATACGATACTCGTTTAAATGTATTACCTATGATATTTAGCTTTCAGCAAAGAGAAGGAACACTCTACTGTAACTTTTGGTTATCAGGTTGGAATCCATCCATCACTCATATTTATTTAAAAAAACAATTTACAAAAGACGTTACATCCACCCTTTAAGTACATGACTAAAATTAAAAGTATAGTATTTTCTTTTACAGAAAGATATTCATCAAGAAAGAATCTTAAACTGTAATTCATTAAAACATAATTGAAAATTGGAAATTCGAAGAAAGTGATACTTAGTTATAATGCTTATACATACAGATGATATAAAACTAGGTAAAATGCTATTTAAAGCTTAAATGCTATCCTTAACTTGTATAGAATCAGGATTGTATAAAATACAATTAAAAAGATGGAAAAATGAATATTCTATATGATTGTAGTACAAAGTTTTGGAATTACACGTTGTTTGTAATTAAATGAGATTCTTATGTGACGTTTGAAGAGCTTGGAGTTTCTCAATCTGCCATGGGCTTTCAAATCAAAGATAAACATCCAATCAGTGAACAGTAAGAAGTTTCACTATGTTGGAAATTCTCTTTTTTTCGGAGAGAGCGGGAGAGGCAAAACTTTAAAAAACTTATAAGGAACATAGTAGCAAGGTTCTTTAAATGCAGGAGTTTCGTGAAGGAACAAATTGGAATTTTTAAATTCTATTGAATTATACAGGGAAAGTACCATTGTTTCTTATTATGTAATTGATGTAGGGATTTGTTGGAAATTATAGGGATTATTTGTTTGGTGAATTGGTCCTGTTCAACAGTGTCTCATAGCTCTTGACATAAGGCTACAATCTGTAAATTTAGTTTAACAGTAGCACAAATTTTGTGTGACGCACGATAATTATTTGAGCATTAGTATTCGTTGCTGCCTCTTTTGCTCTTTGATAAGCAAGCTCATTATCCTAAGTTACTTTTTTGACATTTTTTGGAGATTTATCTATATTTCATGAACTAAGTTTTATTTGTGTTGGAGACCACTAGTTGACATTAAAACTGACAATCTGTACCTTCAAATTGTCATTGAAAAATATTTCACTTCTTTTGCAAAGTTAATGTCTTTCAGGAGTACAAGAGCTTCAGCTTGGAAGACTGAATTAAAAATGTAGTTTAATGAGATAGTAAGTTTCCTCAGTCAAAAATATCATAATAGTGAAATAGCTTTTGTACATTAGTGAGACTTTAAACCATCTGTAAAATGATTTATAACTGATTGTTGAAAACTGTGTGGTTTGATGATGGTTTTAGGTGATTTCGGTAGATTATACAAATGACTATTCTTAAGCCAGAGTGAAAGATAAACTTATCTACAAGGGATTCGATGAATTCCGCTGGGAAATGTTGATCACTTAATGTGATATCGCTTTGAAACTGGACTACCAATGTTTTTAGCGCTTCTAGCTCTAATTCGAGGTGTAGTGGTGATTGTTCTGCTAACACAGCTGCAGCTGTTGTAGATATTTGAAAATATTATGCATAGTTTTCAGTACAGTTATTTGGAAAATTAATCTGAAGTTTTTCGTACATTAAAATATGTAGTTTGGATTATTTTTATTTAATTTTGAATATTACCCATTTTGATTTACAGTGGAAGAATAAAACCATAAGTAAGAGTAACTATTGTGCATTTTACACTCAAATATTAAAAATATGCGTACCAAAAAGCTGACAGTTCATAAGAATGAAAAGAAAGATGATCGTATGATATAAACATGATTTATTTTAAAAAATGTATTAAATTTTGCTTACTGTGAATTAGGAGAAAATATAAATATTTTAATGGGCTTCACTGTAACAGTTTCTTTATATTGTGTGTGAACAAATAATTGATTTATTTTAGAACATACCTTCCATATTTTTCACAATATCATAACATAAATCAACCAAATTGTATTCATCTACAACCAAATATAATTGCGCATTTTTATTATACATATTACATTTGATTATATTAAATGTTAATTCAGAATTTTTAACATTCCACTAATTAATATTTTCCTTTAATTATAAGCTTAAATTTAAATTCAAAACATGTATGTGTAATTTAAGGGCACAAGCTCTTCAATTACATAAAGCATATTTTTTGTGTATGTCGCTTAGAAAAATAAAACATTTATATCAATATAATGAGAAATAAGGAAAACTTATCAATCATTTAAAATTTATTAATCATTTAAAATTAGTACATACATTCTTTTTTAAATACAATCTTTTATGGAAAAAAAATTGCTCATTTTTTAGTATGACTTAAGTATGTTTTACATTTTAAATTCTCTGATATTTAGACTTATTATAGAAATCATAAGTAATATATATATATATATATATATATATATATATATATATATATATATATATATATATTTAACTGTACATTTGCTTAGGAACATCGTTCAAAACTCTAAATTTTGTAGAGATAGAAGCAGAAATGATTGATTTAAAATTTTTTGTAAGTGTATTTAAATATTTCAAATTCATATTACAATCATTTAAAAATATTTTGCGTGTAATCAGATCACATGTTCATTCGACAAATTATTTATATATATTAGTGAAATTAAAATATATTTCCATTAAATGTTTCAGAATATGCTTAGTTGTAATGAAGCTGTCTATTTTTTGCTTTGTAAAATAATACTTTAAGCAAAATATTTTGAGATTCTTTTCAAGCTTTGATAATTACATTTGTTTGATGATCATTTGTTTTTATTTAAGAAGCTCAAATCAAGATAGTATTTCATGTTTTATAAGAAATTTTCCGTATCAACACTGTATATTTTACATTTAAATATAATAATAAATCCAAATCACTTTATTCGCTTACAACTTGAGCTCATACAATATTGGCTTATTGTAATCAGACAATAAGCCACTGTTATTGTCTTATTACAATAAGACAATAATATTGGCTTATTGTAAAGGATATTTAAATATGCTTATACAAATTTATTTTAAAAAACACTTTAATAAATAAAGTTTACATAAAATAAAAAGTGAAGCAAGTATGTAAACAAAAATGTTAATGTCCATAATTAATAACATAAATAAAATATGATTTAAATTATATGTGCTTAAAATTAACAAAGTAGCAGTCCTCACATTTATCAATAAAGCATACGCTAACCAAGGGAATAAATCATAATTTTTTCCCTTTTGTTATATATATAATAAAAATAGATTAAGAATATAAGATTTAGAACCAAATGCAATAAAGCCTTTTCCTTAAAACTTGAATTAAATAGATTACATTGTAGCAGTCTTGGTGAACAGGCTCGCAATACATGCTTCAAATATTCCTTCATTGAGTTTGTGAATTAAGGGTTTCCATTAATTATATATATTTTGCGTTAGTTGGATAAATAAGTTGTCTCAGTGAGAGTATCCAGCGAAATTTCATTGTGTCAACGAAAACTGCTCTTAGAAATTTCGTTATAACTTTACCAGTTTTCAAATTCTTTAGAAAATTTATACATTATTATAACAGATTTGTGTGAATCTTTCTTATTCTAAATCTTAATAACACATACATTTTCGTTCAGGCACATAGAAATTTATGTGCAAAACATATATTTCTAAATATATTTATTTATATTTAGCTGTAAATCTCTTGAGCATATATGAAATTAATTTAAAGACAATTGAGTGTTGTACAAACGTTAGAATCTTTAAAACATAAATTTGTACAATTTTGAATCAATAAATCTGTGCTTTTGTTTATAAGAACAGTATTTGGTTTCTTTGTTATTTAAGGCTATGCTTATAACTTAATGTTTTATTTTAGGGAACAATGATTAATTAACAGTTTAAAGTTGCGATTCTTCAATAGTACATAGTTTAAAATTCAGTTATGGATAATTTATTAAATTGTATAGTAGAAGTGTAAAAATATTTGTATTCATTAATCATCCTACTTAGGCTATAAAGTTTCTTAAAGTAGATTAATGATCTTCAAAAAAGGATATCAAGGACTTATTTATGTGCACATTTTCACTGAATTTCCTAAATACACTAACATTACAAAGAATAAAAAATTAACATTCCGTTTTGCAAAGTTATAGTACAATTAATAATGAATAAAACTGAATGGATTTCAATATATATGACTCTTCGTGTGCAGAATTTTGAAAGACGCAGCTCACTGATGACACAATATATATATATATATATATATATATATATATATATATATATATATATATATATATATATATATATATATATATATATATATATATATATATATATATATATATATATATATATATATATATATATATATATATATATATATATAGTAGAAGAGAATACAGGTGGATATATATATATATATATATATATATATATATATATATATATATATATATGTATGTATGTATGTATACATATATATATATATATATATATATACATATGGGTTCTTATAAGCCGTTGTTGCACCAGTATGCTTGTACCTAGAGTCTAAGTTGGGCTCTACCAGTTAGATGCAGATCTATGTCTTCATAATTTTGAAGCAAGAACCAAGCCGAGAACACCCAAATACTTTGCCCGCCCCTACAGAGATATCATTTCACTTGGAGGACATTGCAATCACGCCATCTTTAACGTCCTTAACCACCATTAGTGAACACGATGGATCTACGACCGGAATTTAAATTTATTATATTCCGATAATGCCAAAGAAACCCTACCACCCAGGACATCATGGCCCTACTTATAGGCCGTTTACGTATACGTTTACACCAGCAAGGTCCCCTGTGCCTAACCCAAGAAAGGTTCTAACAGTTTGGGTAGGAATTGCTGGAAGGAAAAAACAATAAGAGGACAGGGTGGAAGAATGGGGTAGACAGTTGCATATTTTGCGCAATTTAGAGAACAAGATTATTGAATGCAAGTAGAAAAAGGGTAAGCAGGATTGCGGTGTAAAGACAATAAAAACATAATGCAATGTGATAAAAGTAACAAACAAGTAGAAGAGAATACAGGTGAAAGTCTTGATTAAATAAAAGAAGTAGATGTACTGCGGGCAAATGTTCTGTGAGTGGGAAAATAAGCTATGAGAGTAGTACAAGTGATACAGTCCTAGTAGTCATGAGAAGAGTACAAATGAGGTTGAGCACTGGCGAGATAGGTGTTGAGGAGATTGGCTCCTAATACTCCGTATCTGAGTCAAACAGGTCCGCTTGGATATCGTCATAATCATCATCTCCGTTCTCGTTTGGTATGATTAAGTCTCTATGATTCAGAAGGAATGTAATGAGGGCGATTAGCTTTGGTCTGGCATAGTGGTTGCTAACGATGTTCCGAGTCCATTCTAGACATAGATGTTCACTTGGTCTGTTAAAGTGCCACGAGATAGTAAGTGGGCAGGTAGTGGCGTAGTGGTACGGGTTTCCAGTGTCTCCACAAGCACAGTTGTCACATGAGAGGGCTCCAATCCGGTGGAGATACGTGGGGAAGGACCCGTGTTGAGTGACGAAGAGAGTAATTTGGCGTGGCCAACAAGGAGTGTAGCGCTTCACCTTTGGTATAATGTTATGGACAAGGCGTCCCGTTGTGGACTTATAGGCCCTGGTAGCCTAGTAGTTATAGCATCGGCCTTCCGTCATAGCATGTAAAAATATAAATACAAACAATAATCTTAAATTATTTCCAGTGATTAACAAATAATAATTACAATAGAGAATCATTACAAAAAAATTACAGTTCGGCAAATTTGAAATGTCTAAAAGATAAATGAAAAATGTCTAATATAATGATTTTTCATTTAGCTCAAATTTTCATATAAAGTCACATAAAATTATGAATATGCTTTAAAATGAAAGTATCAGATGTTACTGATGAGTAATGCTAAAATTACATAAGCTAGGTATAATGTCTCTCAAATCAAATAGTTAATTTAAAGTCAGAACATCAAGATTGTAAAAAAACTTAGATAAACCAAAGCTTTTATATTATCTATGTTGTTTCCAAAGAAAATCAATCTTATTTTTTATCTTAATTATTTTGTATTGTATTTCATGTTAGGAATAAATTATGAATACGTATAATAGTGCGCATTAATTGTGTTACCAAACATTACTTAAATTGAGCGAAGTTCATTAATTCGCAATTTATCTTTAAAATCTTGTTGAAAAATGTTAATAATTGAAAAGGAAAGGAGACGTTTCATGGTAATTACGATGAAAATATTAACATCAACCTGTACTCATTTTTATACTTAAATATCTTCTGTGAAAAAAGGTATATTTTCTTTTCTGTGGAGTACCCAAAATTTCTTTAATATAATTACACAGATATTTTTCCTATTAACCTAATCCTCAATTTTCAATATTTCTGTTATTCATTTATATGATAACACATACTAATTTTAGTAGCTTGATGTATGCTTTGAAATACAGGAGGAAACCGAAAGCATTTATATGCCTATACCTTCACTTCAGTTAAATACATTTTGTTACAAGGCAAATAAGTGAGTGAAATCATTTTAAATAAGATACTTAACCTCATATTAGATTCGTGTTAATGTTTACTCGATACTATATTTTTATTTTTAGAAAATAATGGAAAGTACAAAAATGTTATATTTTAGCCTTAAGATTTTTTTATATTATGACAATGATTTAATATTTTCATAGGTAATATTTAATGTGTTTTATATATATATATATATATATATATATATATATATATATATATATATATATATATATATATATATATATATATATATATATATATATATATATATATATATATATATATATATATATTATTTATATTCATTCTTTGCATTAAGAATAATGTTAAGTGTTTGAATTAGTATTAAGAGTAGTCTCCAAAAAGTTCAACACAAAAAATAAGTATGGCAGTAATGTTAGATAAAATGCAACTAAACTGAAAAAATATATATAAAACACCATTAATTGTTTGTATACAATATAATGGAGTATACATAACATAATTAATAGATTGGATATTGATATAATGGAGTATACATCTCATAATTAATAGTTTGGATATTGAGATGTATACTCCATTATATATTGTCATCTTTTATACTTATAATTAACCCGAATCTGATTGTATACTTTAATTAATGTTGTAAGTAATTTTATTCAAGTGTTGTAAAAAATTTTATAATGACATTTTATTAATTGTTTTTAAATAATGGAGTTAGGCATAGCGGAGTCAACTGTCAATCAAGGTGCTTATTAATAAAGTGAGGGAAATATAAAGCATATATTTTATAAAAACAAGTATTCAATTAAGTGAGTAAAAAATAATTCTCAATAAATTCAAATTTTTTTTAAATAAAAATATTTATATTTCTGCTCCTCATTTCAATGTAAAATATAAATAATTCAGAAACAATTGCAATTCCACTTTATTTATTTCAGTTTTAAAGAACGAGAAAAAAATATATTTTGTGATAGCATATACTACATCAATTTAAAAAAACAAATTTTCCAATCTTTGAATTAGAAATGTTAGATTACTTTATTTGTTTTTGTAAGTTAATTAATATAACATAATAGGTTGATTGAATATCAAACTTCAAATTTTGTTTTTAAATATTTCAATTTAAAATTTCACTGCACTCTGAAATTCTATAAATGAAAAATTGAAATATATAATCAAACAGTTATTTTTATTTTATAAAATTTCTACTCTTTTCCTGCACTGCAAGATAAGATATTTTATTGCAAAATTAATTAGAATAATATTAGCTGTACTTATTTGATTTATAATTATCTCCTTTCCTTTTCCTTTTTTTCTCAATGACTAGTATATTAGTGATAAGATTACAGAAAAGGGAATCAGAAATAAATAAAACTTGTTAAAAGTAATAACTTGCATTCATTGACTTAACACCTTAAAATTATTAACATTCATAAAAATGGTAATTTAATAAATAAAATTCTGTGTTAACCCTTCTACAGTAAAGAAATCATGAAAATGCTATTTTTAAATAGTTATTGTAAAATATCAAGCGGAATACATTTTAATACGACTTTTCGATTCTGAAAATTATAAAAAAGAAACATTTATTTTTGCTATTTGTAACAAACAAAAGATTTAGAAACAAAAACTGATCGTATGTGTTTTTGACGCATTTGACGAAAAGATAGAAACATTTTTGCTCGTTCATGTTTTTAGTTTGATTCCTTCTTAACGAGTAAAAATTTGAAAATCCATGGTAAAAAGTAGAAAGCTGAAAAGTGCAAACATTCATAGTTTATTTTTATTTTTAACACAACCGTTAATGACACTAAACGACAGTATAAAGTATTCAATGTATGTTTAAAAAATGTAGAAAATGGTGAAAAATATAAAAATTACGTATTACGTATTGTAAGCAAAAATTTATTTTTAGAAGAATATTTAAAAATTTAAAAATGTAATTTCAGATTTATATTTCTGCTTTTATTTTCTTGTGAAATGATTGATCATTGCTTTTCTTTTCTTTTATAATAGTTAGAATATTTGAGTGTCTTATAATGTAATGAACGTTAAATATTAATAATTAAGTGATCATTCTTTAAAATAATCCAGCTACTGTTATTCAAAATCTAAAACATATATTCTACTGCTTATTTATTATACTATATTTTTTATTCGTTACAAAGTGGGAATGATCTGCCACGTTGGTCAGATGTTCTCTCCTGCAGCCAGCGAATACAACGTTAGGTCAAAACTGATTGGTTTCGTTTAATATGATCACCGATTTCAGTGAGTGATAAATATTATAGACTGTCATTACTTAGAAATATTCTTAACAAATTACCAGCTTTTGAATCAATTTGAAAAATTAGCAATTCACATATGCAATAATTAGAAATAAAACATAATAGGTTTATCAGTTGATCACAGTTTAACATGAGTTTTCCAGAAATTATTTGAGAGTCATGCATTGAGTGAAACTTAACAAAATGTCTCAAGTATAATCGGAGAAACACGGGATTTGAATTTCTAAAAAAACTGTACAATTATTACAATTAGTGGATATTTTAGTACTCAAAGTGCAGGCACACACACAGTCACATTAATGATAAATGAATTAGTACCAAATGGAAAGTATAATTTTTCTTAACAATACACAAAAATATAATCCTTATTTTTTTACAAATGAAGTTCAGTAGGACTATTATTCGAAGATTTAAAATGCTGCATTTTAGGATTATACGTTTTCATGTTGACACACAAATATGTCAGAAATGATTAGTTGGCAACATTTTGAATCAAAAATTACAATTTACGAAATTTCAAAGTTTTTAAAGAACCGCAAAATCTTTTCTTGGGAACAATAAATAGTACTCTCATAAATAAAATTTTTTGATAAAAAAGCTAATCTATTTATTAGTAAAAAAACACATCTATTTCTTCATATATAAATATTGATTTTCACAACAAATTAGATAATACATACATACATACACACACACGCACACACTCACTCACACACACACACACACGCACACACACACACACACACACACACATACACACACACACACACACATATATATATATATATATATATATATATAACATTAATAAACAATGTAACTTAAAATGAAGTAAACAATAACATACATTTTAACAACCAATTCAATGGAATTTGCAAAGTCTTAGAAAGTTTGAACAAATTTGGCTCATAACTTGTTGTTTTAAATTTCAAACATGACCCTAAATTTTCATTTGTTAGTTGGATTTTTACTTTACTCTATTATCATGCAAGAGAATGCTTACTCGCATGAATATTTCAAACCGAAGATTATCAGCACTCCAAATGCCAATTTTTTTCATCTCACTGCAGCAATCTGGTAGACTATTCCTTACTACTAATATAAGTGCCTCAATTCACGGAAATTCTTTTAAAGCTGTCCACTTATGTTGCGTTACGTACATACATCTCTGGACCTCCAACTTGCTTTACAACTCTGCAAATTCTCCACTCCACAAAGCTTTACTTTTTAAATAGATGATTTTCATTTCTAAAAAACCAGTATCAATTCCAAATGGCTCATGTGGATTTCACTACTATTTGTGTTGATTGGATTTATTATGAATGTAGAGTAGTTCAGGTGGTTTTGAATTGCTGAAATCAATCAGCAAATTCATCTTTAAAAATTTTTTATAATTTTCTCAGGAAATAAATGTCAACAGTTACACTGAATTCATCGCGATATTGTTTTAAAAACTGAAAATGAAGTAATTTACAGCTCTGAATATCTTCTGCAAAAAGAATAAATTTTCTTCAAAACAAATCAGTTCTTCTATCAAAACATAGGCTCGGTTTCCTTTTCCTTGCAGTTTTAGATTCAGCTCATTTAGATTCGTGGTGATATCCACCATAAAGTTAATTTTTCAACCCTTTTTCTTCCTCTAATTGAGGGTGATTAATCTCTTTTTCATTTAGGAATATTTTATTTCACTAAAACACCAGACAAAACGTTTCAACAGTTTACCTTTGGAAAGCCATTGTTCCTTATTATGAAGAAGGATGTCAAAATACAGAGCCTCTCTTTCATTTAAGAATTTTTTTTTTAACTGACGATGGTAGAGAGTTTTTTGACAAGATTCTTTTAACAATCTTGATTACCAAATTCATGACCTCAATATTTTCGGCCAAGAAATTATTGTCACAAAGTACTTCTTTTTTTATTATGCAGTGAAATGTAAGAATTTCGTGGTTTATTTGGCTCTGAAGAATATTTGTTTCCCCTTTATTTTTTGTTTACATATTTCTGGCTCCATCAGTTGTTGTTGAATCAATTTGATTTAAAATATATTTTATTGTTTTCAAGCCATTTTTGCATAGCATTCACTATATCTTCCCCTCTAGTTTGTCCCGAGAACGGTAGAAATCCTAGAAGTTCTTCTTTTGAATCTTGAGAAGACATCTATCGGACAAAAAAGGCAACGTCTACCATGTATTTTATAAGACTCATCTATAGCAAGAGATATAGCAGAAAAAAGTTGAATATCACCACCTCCGAACACGTTATATTGACGATATTTTAGCTATTCTATCTTGTACTGTTTAAGTGGATAGTGGCGATTTTTTTCAATATTCCTGATTTGATTTTAAAATCATGAAACAGATCTTTAACATACTCACCAACTGTGAATGGTTTGCGTTTTTTAGCAATTTCAAATGATACCGTTAGCTTACAAAATTAACATTACTTGTTGGTTGCACCCAGTTATTTTAACATGGAACTTTATTGCTGTTTTTGACCTCGTCGACATTTTTTTCCGTTCTTTGCTGGTTAGATGTTTACTGGTAAACTCAGAATGTTTTTTTAGTGTGAAATATCTCTCTAAATTTAATTTCTTAGTGTGTGCAAATTTTTCGTGGCAAATAAAATGATTCGGAAGATTATATGAGTTGCATATGAAAAATTAATCTATTCATTCCAGATTGAATTATCGATGATCTTCTTCAGTTCCTCTCTTTTTTGTAGATATCATGCTTGAGGTGATGCTATAATAAAGAATTTTTAAAATTTTTGTTTAGGTATCCAAAAGAGCAGATGATAATTTTTCCAATTATTTGCTATGTTAACATATTACTAAGTAAATACATACGAAAAGCTGTGCATAGTGAAATTAATTTTTCAAAAAATATTTTACAACGATAGTTACCAATAAAAATACTTCTTAAAATAAAATATGTAAACAATTCTCTAATAATTCAATTATTAAAATAACTAATTTAGACATAAAACAATGTTTGTCTCACTCTCTTACTACTGATTGAATAGCATTACGTAGTTTCGTAAAAGCTGTGGTTGCCTTCAGTGTGCGGTGGCACAAACTGTTTAGTCAGAAGATGCTTATCACGGTGCAGTCTAATCATTTTAATTTTTTAAATTATGGCAAACATTATATGCTTTGCTTACGAGTTAAGGTGTTATTCCCAGCTATTCCAAAATCAATGAAAATTGCCAAATATATAAATAATCTAAAACTGAAAATACCTTCCTACTTTGATCCTCAAATTTTATTAATTAAAAAATATGTTTATTAAATTTCAATTTATAGGTACTTACATTTTTTAATTATATTTTAACTCTAATTTTTTAAATAATAAAAGCTTTAAAGTAGACAAATAATAAAATAGGTAATTTATCAAATGTATATTTTAATAAGAACACTTTCCCTGTGATATCCAACAGTACTTTTTTTTTTGACAACTCTTATTGACTTGAAAAAAGTTGCTAGGTATCTTGTTTAGTAAAAAATATGTATAATATGTATTTTAAAAATATAATACTGATTGTCCTTACTACTGATTGACTACTACTGATTACTACTGATTACCTTTACTTTGGTTTTATTATTATTATTATTTTTATATTTGTAGATAAATAGCTTTTAGAAGATAATTAGCTTCTAACTATTTTACTTGAAACAACAAACTATACATCACACTGGATAAGATGATAAATTTTCTTGCGTCGCATGTGACTTAAAACCTACATAGAAATACCCGATGATGGCATTATTTGAGAACTTTCAACTGATTGACAACTGTGACGACGGATATCACAAGGGAGGATGTGCGGTGAAAATCGAATACAAGTGGTGAGAGATAATATCTGTGCTTAATCCTCATTAATCGATTTAGAACGATTTTTAAATGTTTTTATCAAATAAATAATTTATTTACAATAATTTTTACGTACGGATAATAATATATTATAATATTTGCGTATGGAACTAAAAGGTCGCATGTAGCTCGCGAGCCGAGGTTGCCAACTTTTGGTCAAACAGGAAAAATTACAGTTTCTAGAAAATTACATCCAAAAACTATGCTATTAAGGATTCTGCTCATCTAAAAGCTACAAGAATTGAGATCCACTGATCTCGAAAACATATGGTGGGAAATTGTGATGATAATTTTATCTAATAGAAAACAGAATGATCGAATAGAAAATATTGTAAATAATGTCCAATGTGTGGTTGTGCTAAATTATATAAGAAATTCATTGTATTGAAATTCTCTCATTCCTACAATTGTATAACATAAATTTGCTTGGCATTCGTTATACCTGTCAACATTGTTGGAACTAGTCATTGTCCATGAGTTTGAAATTTTCTTGTAAAAGTAAGGGGATAAGAGATATCGTAAAGACGAACCATAGTGTAGTTATGGCCGTTTAAAATTTTTTAAATTCATTTATTATCCAATATTTAGTGAACATGGGTGCTAATGCTACTATTCAAATGACAATATGAATCTTCATTTCGTGAAATATCTTATATTATCTATAAAACCATGCATCTATGTATCTAAGAGATTTATATTTTTGAGAGACTGCAGCACAAGGGAGTAATATTTTTACAGCACAGAAACCACAGTGGTGGAATTTTAAAATATAATTTAGGATATTCCAAACCAAAGTGTATAGGATAATCTTATTTCCGGTGAACACATGTCCTAAATACTGTAGGTAAACTGAAAATACAAATCTTCAACATCACCATAACAGTTAGAGTTTCTACAGATTGTTGTACACTGTCAAATTTATGTCCCCTAAATTTCAAACAATGCTAGAATTTCAGAAATTTTAATCTGATTATATATATTGAATATTATCTTTCATAACTTTATTCAGTTTATTTTAACATTTTGCAATATAAACTTCATTAAGAAAAAAGTAATATTTTTTTCTCAAAGTAAAACGGACTAGCAAATTACCATTATAGAAAATTAGACGTATATAAAAGTATTAACTAAGTCACATCCAAATAATTCTAATGTTTTCAAACTTATATTTAAACCACTGCATTGGTGTAAGAAACTTAAATAATCAAATTAATGGGTTTTATTTTTATTCAAAAAGCTGCGTTAAAAATTGATCCTATAATAATACTTGAATTTAAGTTCTCTAGAGTTTTAAAACCATATGTTTTACTGAATACACTTGCTAAATGTATAATGCATTTTCTCTAGTATGTTGCTGCAAGCATAAGATCTCAGTGCTTTACTTAAATCTTCGATCACACTGTATAATGTGAAAAGATGGGGAACTGATTATCCAACTGTATATTTAGCACGTATATACTATTAATATTCATCAAATTACGCTTAATTCATTAAATTCTTGACTAAAACATTGAAGTGAATGTATTATGTGTGTAAAATATTGTGATTTATATGTATAATGCAATTTTGTTACAATTTTTGTACTTATATATTTTTTTATATCTCCTAAAATCTTCAAAATTACAACATACTATTACTCACATTTATAGAATAATTTTGTAAGCTTTATATTGATTTCCTATTTTAGTTCAACTCTTTGCTTTTAATATAATTATTTCTGGGCATAATATATGATGTTTAATTTCAAAAAATCCCATTTAACAAGACTAGATTTGACTGATCATCTGAAAATTTTGCAATTATTTAGGTATACAAAAAATGTACCCCAATTGAATTTGAAAGTTCGACGAATGTACTGAATTAAACATTTATAATTTAACAAATACATAATTGTTACAAATATAGAATTAAACAAATATTTAATCCAAAGTTTCCTTCGTTGCAATAATTTATTCAAGGAATATATTTTATCCAAGGTTTCCTTCCTCGCAACTTTAGGATCAAAGGTTGGCTTCTTTTTTTGAAGCCATGATTGCCATGACATTTCAAAGTGAATAATCAATCGCAACAACGGAGTATTTTCAACATTATACAGCCAAGGCCAAGAAAGCGTTTTGTCCAGGCATTCCTATGGGATTCAGAAGTAGATGTACATTATACACATTTTGGAATTTTGTAAAATTATAGCAAGGCTTCATGTATAATCTTCATAAAAATGAAGAGACGAAGATGTTATTTCGATAAAAATAAAGAACGTAATATAAATTTATTACACATATTAATTAAGAAAAAATTATAAATAAAAATATATCTTTCCAAATGAAGCATTTTAAATGTTAATTCAGTTTAATCTGTTACTTAACAGATTATAAATTTTATTATCTCTAAACACAAGTATATTTATAAGTTATTTGATTTTATAGCAACTAAATAGTTTATAATTTTAACAGTAAAATACAGCTAAACGTCATCTGCATTATATATATTACAAAATATATTCACTTAATTAAATGTATGAATAAAACATATTTAAATATGATACAATCAAAAGTGTTTTTATAGTACATAGATAGGGAAATCATGGCACTAATAGGAATCAAGATACAGATAAGAATACAAATAATAAGAAGAAGCTGATAAGATACAGATAAGAAGCTAATAAGAAGGAGAATAATTGATTTTAAAATGTGTTAATGTGTAACACAGAAGCATTTGCGCTACTTTTGATAGTTTGTTAGAAAAGTATGGCCAATTAAAACAATTTCGGGAAGTTGAAGATCATTTTGACTTTAAAATTGAAATTATATAAAACTGAAATATAATTGTTGCATCATTAATTATAGAATTAAATTATTTTACAATAAAATTAATCAATGTTAACTTACAAAACTATTTATAACTATTCAAAACTTAAAACTGAGGGAAATGCATATTCATCTCTAAGCGAAAAATCTTCGCAAATAGAGTGTTTTCTAGAAAAGGCTACTTTTAACAGGCCCAAAATAAAAATAATTAATTGAATCTCCTAAGTCAGCAACTCAATTTAGTAAATTAATGACTCGTCTCACGAGGTCTCAACAATTAAAGTGCTTGTATTCGTGTCATGGTGTAATGTAATTAAAAACTTTTAATAACAGAAGAATGTGCAAGGTGTTGTTTTGTTCGCTTCATTTTCAGTTCCAGGTTTTATTTTTAGTTAGAAATGAGGAAAAAATATATCCTGCATTATGAAATTTTAATTGCGTTCTTTGAGGCGTTCTAATCTACCCAAGAATTAATACATGACGCTTTTGTAAATTTCTAACAATACTTCCTAACAGACACGGAAGGTTATGAAAGTTTTACTATCACTTAAATTAATTTCATAGTGTTAAAAATGAAACCAGTTTTCAAAATGAAGGATGAAATATTTAAACTTTATTAATTTACTTAGTTTGTAATTATTTTTACTCATTCAATATATCTAAATTAAGTTTTCAAGTTATTAAGGAAACTAATAAATAAAGAAATTAATATTGATACAGCAGAAAATATTAATTATCAAATTAATATTTTCTACTCTGCCTCTTTATGTTCTTAATATAAAAGATGCTTTAAAATATTTAATATTTTGCATTTCAATGACACCAGCTCACACAGTATTTTTGAAAAACACTTTTACTACAATATTTATCTTAAAATGTCTCAGCTGAGTGAAATTTAATTTATGTCATAATTTATGCACTTGAGGTTTGTCACAAAGATTCAGTGAGTTTAAATGAAAAATTTTTATAAATAAAGTGAAATAAACTTTAGGAAAGAATTTCAGAGTGCAATACTGCAAAAAATTAAAATTTGATTTTTATGAACAATATAAGACCTATTAAATTCCATATAAAGAACAAATTAAGATTAAATAGTTTAAAAAGTAGTGAGAATTGTGTGTTATTTTACTTTAAATTAATAATTTCGTAACAGAAATTATTGGCATATTTAACACAAGCGATGCTTTACAGGTAATCAGAAAGTAATAGTTATGAATATAATTTATATTTTTATAATATTAAAGCAGTTAATCACTTCCCTTAAATATTAAAGAGATTTATACAGAATATGAAAAACCTTACAGAAAACTATTTAAATATTTTACTTATTTAACGTGATTTAAAATTAAAAATGAATTGCTTTTAAATCATTCTTAACATGATAATATATATGATAGTTTCATATTGGAATATATTTTCCAATTTTTTAGCTCTCTCTCTCTCTATCTATATATATATATATATATATATATATATATATATATATATATATATATATATATATATATATATATATATATATATATATATATATATATATATATATATATATATATATATATATATATATATATATATATATATATATAATACAGAATGTGTGTGAATTAAGTGTCAGATGGACAGAGTACAATTATGAAAAAAGTTAATTAAAGAATATGAATCTTTCATTATATTTCAATCTGTGGAATTGTACATTTCAAACCAGAACCTCATATTAGCATTTTAAATATTCTGTTTGTAGACGATAGGAATATTAAAAATCATGACACACTTTTATATAAATATTTATAAGTCATAAATCAGTTTTAGTCAGAAGTCATAAATCGGTATTAGTATTGAAACCTATTGCAATCTGGCTCGTTTATAGTATTTTTTGTAAGAATTTTTAATGAAATATGGGAGAGAAAAGCATGAGTTATTTTTTTCTTAATTGTGAATTACGTTTTAATTTTCGGAATATTATTGTCGTTCGATTGGAAAGGTATGGGCATTGCTTATTCTTAAATGGATAAAATTATGCAGTGCCATCTATTGGTAAATGAAATAATCACAAAATAATAATATCATTTATATCACAACTATTAACTAAAACTTACATTGACATCAACGTATTAGTGTGCAATATGACAAAGTATTATGAATTAGATTTCATACTTGAAACTTTCGACTCTTAATACAGGGATATGTATTTTGATTTTCTTTTTCATTATTACATAATAAATTATTAGTAAGAAGAGTTTGATAAATGCAATCTTGTATATTAATTGATTCCAAGTAAATATTTTTAAATATCCCTCTTTAAACCTAAAAAAAAAAACGATTCTTAACGGTAGAAAATACCAGTTTTAAATTTTATTAATATTCATGTGATTAAAATAAACCATTATAGTAATGATTTTTTTGGAAAAATATTTTTTCAAAATTGTTTTAAATAGCTGTTAATATCATTCCAAAAATAATTTTACATTAATTTGGATTTAAAAGTGATCATTAAAAGAGAAAAGATTGAAACTTAGCTTTAAATTTGTATCTCATTCGAATAAAACTTTTATGGGCTATAACAATAATGATACATAGTATCTAAGCAACCGTGTCTTTCATTAGGAAAACTATTTTATCTTCTAACAATTTAAACATACGTACATATATATATATATATATATATATATTGTATTATATTCACACAGATAAATAATTCATTAAATAGCTTGCTGTAATAACTTTTAAAATTTTCAGTAACATAACAGCTTAGTTCTCTCTCTCTCTCTCTAATTTACTATTACTTAATTATATACATCCTTATTTATATCCAAATTTTATGACATTTAAGAATGCTTTCAAATATTTCAAATTCTTTTTTACAAATAAAAGCAAACTTCCTTCAATTTATGCACAAAAATAAATGAAAATTTATTTAATTAATTTTACCAAATGTGTATGTCAAAATTGAAAAGCACAAATAACATGCTTATATAGTTTCTGAAATATAATACAAGCTTAAATTCAGATTTGTAGTGAAAAATTTAATAATTAATAAATGAAATATCTCCTAGAAATATTTAATATTGGATTTCATTAAACAATTATGTAAAACATCGAAAAAATGGCTCTAATATCAAAATTAATATATTTATTATTATATTTATTTAAGCGAATTGTATATATTTAAACAAAAACTTTTCCTCTGAAGCAAAGTTTTAAAAAATTTAAAAGAATCAACGTACTAATTTTACACTTCATGACGATTTGATTTAAATTTAGTAGTAATATATTAAAGAATACATTTTATTTTGCTAATTATAACTGATTAAAAATATATGCGAATTTAAAAATTAAAATTTACAATGTTTATTTATAGTTAACATAATTTTTATTATTTTTGCATCCATAACTTCAAACCATAATTTAAAAAATAAGATTTTTCAAGGAACAGAAATATTTTTTCCTATAAAATATAAAGAATTTTTAAACGAGTAGAAATTGTTTTGTTGAAATACTGTAATGTTTATAAATCTATATTTAATTATAATCTTATACTTCAGTTAACAAATTTTTAAAGGTATTATATTTAAAATAGTATAAAAATGCATTAATTTTCTCATAAAACTGGAAACTATCTTTGCCATTCAACAATTTATGACTCATAGTCTTGTTGTGATATTAAAATAATATCCCTAATGCAAGACAAAAAAAATATAATTGAAATGAGAAAGCTAAAGAAAAATACAAAATTAACAATTTTTATAAAATGTTCCAAGCGATTTTATTTGTATTTAATTTGATCAACTAGAATCATTCAAACTTAAATAAATGAAGATGAAAATTTTTGTGATAAAGTAATCTGAATAAAGAATGTTCAATATATAAGGCATAGAAAAACTTGCAAAAAATTACTTCAGCAGAAAATTTGTTTCAAATGATCAAGTTTTCAAGCAAGATATTTTAGTGTTGAGACTTCACAGAAACTGTCGGCTCTAAAGTAGCACAAAAAGTCAATTCGATAAGAAATTTCTCAAGTTTAAGAGTGTATCAAATTCAGACTTGAAAGTTAAAAGAAGAATAAAAAAACAAAATACATACATAAAACCGATTTGCAAGTTCTCATATAGAAGTCTTCCTTTCTAAAATCTTTACTTTAAAATTTTCTCTTTATTTCATGATATTTTACATTTTGTGAAAAAATATTTCTCGTAGCTTTATATAAAATAAAATAGGTGGGACTTTAAAGTGAAATGGATATATAAGTAATGGAGGAATTCTAGTTTTTATTCACTCCTGCAAAATGTGGATATTCTAAAAGAACAAGGGAGAAAGAAGAATGTCATTGAACAATATTCTCTTATAGTCTCCCATAAAAATATATTGTTATGATTTTCCGATTGGAGCATATAAATGTATATTTCATAGCTATGTTTTTGGTTTTAAAAGAATAAATTCAAAAATGAAAATCTTTGTTGGAAAATTTACTTTTTCAATAATTTGTTACCTTAATTTAAAACCATTTCAAACAAAATATGCATATAAATACCTTTGGTAAGGTAAAACGTCTAAAAAAAGCACTTAAGTGTCTTAGAAAGTCTCATGGATAATTTTACATAGTATACTTTGACAAGAAGTATTACCAAAACATTTTTCTAACGAATTTGTGTAGCAAAACATTTCACTGACTATAATAGCATACTTAAAGTACTTATTAAACAAAGAAAAATATTTCTTCCAGTTCACACTTTAGATTCTATACATAAAATAAGAAATATGCACAAGAAAATGTGAACAAGGAATTTAATCGAAAACAAATACCGGATTTTATATTAACTTTAAATTCATGTCTAAATAAATAAATTAAAAATGTAAAAAACAAAATGAAATGAATTATAGTTGTTTGCTTGCAGACTTTTAATTATACAAAATAATAGATAATTCTCTAACCGATACCTCTTCTAATTGGGTAGAAACATCGGCTGCATAATTTTGTGTAGCCCTCAATTATTTATTGATATTTATTGCTTGCTTAATGGGAAGGAGTTTTAGTTGGAACAATATAGTAAATGGATTATGAATGAAAAATATATGCAGATTTTTATAAACTCTGAAAATTGCCTAGACGGCAATAAGCAGGCTATGATATTTAGCTGTATGTTGCAACACAAACTTACTTTCTAAACTCATAAAACGTTTTCTTAATAATTCAGGTTACTAAGCCAAATTTAATACATTTGAGACATTTATTTTTAGTTTAAATCATTAAATTATATCTGGGACACCTATAATTTTTATACATTTTTATGATAATCTAATAAGTATATAAGAAACATCATAATTTATAAGAAAATTATATTTTGTTGAGTATTTCACTCCCTATCTAAGAGAGTTCAGAAATATTTTAACAAGTAAAAAGTTTAAATTTTTAACAGCATTAATATATTTCGTTTAATGTAATATTAACTGAATTTTTGGAAGAATAGTCACTCAATTTGAGAATAAAAAGCTCAAAAACAAATTATAAAATTAATTGTAACTTATTTAGATATCAATAATAAATCAGTGTACTATTTAAATAGTAAGTATACCAAATATGTCGTTATATAATGTCCAGCTACCAGAATTTTAACCAGTCAGCACAACAAGGGGTGAAAGCGATGACAACTTAATAGAGTGATGCACGCAGTGAGTGTGTCATCTCTGCTCTGAAAGAGGATTTTTAATACACAATTTAGGAGTAGTTACCAAGCAGAATATACTCAGATTTGGGTTGCCACTCTCAGAAGCATCATTTCACAAAGCGGGCTTTGAGAACCATGACATACTTTAAGTACCACAGTCGACATTTGTTAACAAGATATATTTCCGATCACGTTTAACAAAAAATTAAATCTGAATGTATAGCTAAATCACTTTCATAAGTTTATATCATAATATATGTTTTTACACAAATTTTTAAAATAATAATTTTTATCATCTTCACATTTTTCGTAATTGTAATATTTAGGTTGTATTATATATAAACGATACATATTATAATAATTTTATGTATTTGAATTGATTGTATTGTTTGCATAAGTAATCACTTCATATTATTGATAACGATGCAATTTATATCTAAGTGGCAATATAGTTAATTTGTTTGAAATATAAGGTGACAGACTGTGAAATAAATATAGAAATCTATTGTTAACTTAAATGATTTATAGGTTCAGTTTATTTCTTCTATATTATTATCTTCTTATAATTAGTATATTAAAGTAGCACCGTTTTGATATGCATCATTTATAGTATTTGAACATTTTTTGATTCATTTTATTTGGTTAAATATTAAATGCAAACCAGCAGTTTCACAAAACAGTTTTGAAAATTCATTTTCATTTATAAACCTTATTAATTTATAAAGGTATTGGATTTACGGTTGGTATTGAAAAAATTTAATTGTATCCGAATTTATATTCTCAATAAAAGTAATAATAACTGAATAAAATATTACATATTTAATATTACATATTTTAATATAAATCAAACGTACACAAGAATATTCTGTGTGTACGTTTGATGAGTTCTAATTATATACGAAATGGAGTTAATAATTTGTAATTTGTAAATCTCTGGTATTTTGTTTTGAATATTTTTCAAATACTTATTGCGTAATTTTGAGAATTAAATTTTTTTAAATAATTAAGAACTATAAATAAAGTCTATTAGGATATTTCAGAAATAAATTAAATACATATTCGATAATTATATTCAGTTTAAAATATTCTAAAAATAAATGAAATTCAATATAAAATTTTATTATTTGATGACGGTAACTATGAAAAGTTTTAATATAAATAAAATAATTTTCATATTTTCACATATTTCCTTGCCTTTATTATTTCATGGAAAATTATATTAGACGTCAAATTATTCAATAAAAATATACCATGCTTGCATTTTTTTGCATATAGCACCAAAAATAACGTTTATTCAAAAAAGAAAAATTCTACAGAAAAACAAATTTTTCTTGAGTTTAAAAAGGTATCAAATTGGTATTTAAAAAACATGACAAAATATAGCAAAATATATGCACTAGAAAATTCACAAATGCATATTTAATATTTTTTTTTCATTTTTTTAATGAGCTCAAAATTTGATTTGTAAAAGAGATTGAATGCGTACCGCAAAGACGTTTCTATGTTTTCCTGTATCAGTGATAAACATATTGATATTTGACTTAAACAAGAATTTTAAACTCATTTCAAACGATACAAAAAGATACATTTTTATAATTTCGTAAGAAACATATGAGAAGATTTTACATTTTTGAAAGTTTTAATGAATTGAAATTCAATGTAATTTATTTATTTTAATAATGGAGGTTGTTGTAATTATTTTAATTATATATGTGCACGAATAAAAAATATATATTTTTAATATTTAATATACATGATAAGTATAATATGTGTGTTTATTGTGAGTTACTTTAAACAAAGCAATATAATTTTAATATGCATTGACTGTTTTATTTAATGCAAATTTTTTAAATATTTCATATTTTTTTGTATTATTTATCCAAAAATTATAGTAAAGCTCATTGTTTAATTTATACATCAATTTAAAATAAATATGTAAGAATTGTACATGCTTACTTGTAGGAATTCAGGGAAATGACACAGCTGATGAACTATCTAAAGAAGCAAGATAAATAAGCTACAACATCTCCAAAAACCATGTTACACACAATGACACAAACACCATTTTCCAATATCTATTTAAGGAGAAAGATATTAAAATGAATCAACAATATGCAAGATTGATTCCAACAGAGGAATCACAAACATAATTATACGATTGAGAACAGGCCACTTCAGTGTCATAAAATAAATGTAGTCAATACAAGGAAATGTTTAAAATGTAGAAATTACGCTGACGAAGAACACTTTCCAAGCTGTATTTTCAACTGCCCGACAACATAGTATCTCTCCAACATAGTAATCGGAGAATACCCATTTGATAGCGATCTCTACACATACAACATAATGAGGCTGGCTTGAGACTTCATTTTCAATCACGGATGAGTTTGATTTCATGAACATGATACCAATTAAAAATCACTATTTTGTATTAATTAAGAACCTTAATTTTTGACAATTATTTCTTGTTCATCTTAAGACAATTCGTCAAGTGTTTTTCGTTACTTACTTCAAAAAAGTCAACGATTCCAAAATCAAACATTTTTATGCTTTCGGCATAATGATTTGGCACACAATTCTAACTTCACATATCTTTAAATGTATAAAGTTTAAGAAATTATTTTGGAATTATTATCTCTTATTTAAATGTTTTGCTATTATATTATTCATCGAAATATATATTTATGTTGAATTTCAATCTTATTCAAAATTGAATGGTAAATGTTTCGGTGAATGAATAAATCTAAAAAATGAAGGAATCAAAACCTTGTTATGAACCAATAGCAAAATTTCTAGATATATATAGGAAAAATTCAACATAGTTATATTTAAGTATGTAATATTAATAGAGTATATTGAAAATGCTGACTTTCTGTTTTATATAAGACCTTTTACGATGTTAAGATTTTTTGACATTTGACACAAAAACAACAATTAAATCTAATAGCTGATACTTAAGATCTTTTTGAGAGAAATAAAAATTATAACAGAGGTCTTGAAGTGAAATGCATAAACTGAAAACGTTTTACTCCAATACCATCACGAAAATATTTTTATAATGTTTACTTCGGGGATAATTAACTACTAATCCTAGAAATGAAAATAATACATTTATTCCTAATTATACTATTTGAAATAAAATATTTTATTACTGATATATCTACCAAGTCGTTGTATACCATCTGATTGAAAAGCCAGTTTGATTTCACTAACTGAGAAATTTTAAATTTTTATGTTAATAGTGTTAATTATCCTTTTTTATATGGTAAGAATAAAATGGAAGTGATGAATTGTATTCCCATTAGCCATTAACTAATACTGTTATATTTCTTATTTTAATAAGTGATGAATTTCTTATTTCACTTAAAGCATACGTCCATTTATTACTTTACTTTCAAATAAAGAAAATAATAAAAAGGTGTTATCATTACATCTGACAGTCTATAATTAAAAAGCAACGTAAGATTTAACTTACAGATGGAGTTTTCCTTAATTACAATTTTCTTGAAAAGATAAGCTTTAAGTCTGACACAATTCTTTAATTAGTTTCCTCCCTTTACGGTAATTTTTGTATTTGTTGAAAATTCAGAGAAATGTCTATTATGCACAAGTATATCTCTTTAAGCATTAAATACCATTATTTAAAAAATATTATATGAATAACAGTATAAATATCATATATATGAAAAAGATTATTTACAAATAACTTTTCGGATGTGGATTTTAAAATGAATTCTCAACATTCGTTTCAAATATATTACTTTGAAGTTGAATTACTTTCATATATTTTAAGATTATTGAAGCAGATAGTGATATGTAGTGTGATTTAAATCTACAAAATTATTTTTAAAAATCCTTGATTGCAACTAATACTGTTTTTCAAAAATGATGATGATTTTCATTGAAAAGCTTGAGGTCGTTGTCAGGTAAATATCTGAGGAAAAGGATGGATATGCGCCTGAATATAAAAAATGATGTTTCTTTAAAAAGCAGACATTAAAGCATTTATAACTTACATCATTTTAATTATTACAAAATTTAGACTTCATTTAATTAAAACTTTACTTTCGGGGAAATTTTAATTGAATGAATTTGTTACTTTTCCAATGAAAAGTAATATTAAATAATGATTTATAATATTATAATTTTTTTGGCACAGAAACAAAAATTATCACGATTATTTTGTAATTGTAAAATCATCTTGAAAAACAAATACATTTTAATGAAACTTTCCTAAAGTAGCCAATCTATAAACTTGATATAAAAAGCTCCAGAAAATTATAGAATGATGGCTTGTAACAATTATGATCAACGAGTAACTTACATTAACAAATTGACACAAAGAACTCACTTTGAAAAAAGTTACAATGATACAAATAATTTAAAAATTATGTGGTACTTCCACATTAAAAATAACATCAATAATAAATTGGTCAAGAGTTGATTGAATTTGATTAGATCATACTAAATTTGTCATCATGTGGCTCAAGGAAATTGTAAAGGCATTTTCCAAATTCTTAGTATCATTAAATTTTGATCTGAGCAAATAACTGAAAAAAGGTTGAATTTCTGTTATTAATAACTATTATATTAATAATACTAACTTTATATTATTTATTATTATTATTTTATATAATTTATTATTATGTAAATATTAAAATAAAAATAATTGTAAAAATATTATTAATATTAATCATAATAATAATAATAACAATAAATAAAATAATAACAAAACAGTTATTAAAAACTACATTGAAAAATAACTTAAATCTTTGTATCTATTTTCAGAAATTTTCACAATTTGATCACAGTTGTTTCATCACAGGTTTGTTGAAATTCGTTGCAGATGTTCAATATCTACAGTACAACACAGAACGTATTTAAAAATGAACCACTTTCCGGAAATTTCCTTATTTTCTTTGTAAGTCACTTAAATGTAATTGTTTTTCCAATATTATGGCTAATAATACCATAACCTTCTGTTTAAAATGAATTCTGAGCCATGAACACAACAAAGTCCAAGGTAGCTGTAGTGTTAGGATACTCCTCATTCTCTTCACATGATGGCGCTGTAGTCATTGGGAGAGAGGAGAGGAGGGGGTCCGCTCCGGCGGAGGAGAAGAGATTGTCGTGGACCAGCGAACGAGAAGGTTTAGCTGGCTCTCCTTGGGTGTTTGTTCTGTTGGCCGAGTAGGGCCATAGTTAAATTTCTATTAATTATAATTTTATTATTTTAATATACAATACTATCAATTAATAATTTTAAATTTAAATAAATGTTTGTATTTGTTCGAGTTGTGCTTTCTTAGACAGAACAGACACTACACTGGCGCAGCCGCACAGGATTACGAACTGATGTTTCTGACATAATCTGAAACGAAACTGTGAATTCGTTTATTTGACTGTGTTTTATAAGTAATTGAAATGGCTTTTCTCGCAAAAGGAAAGAAAGAAGATTTACGAACTATTGCAGTGGAATTAGGCATTGAGAATGCTGCGAATCTAAAACTTTACGAACTAAAAAAATTGATAACAGAAAGTGAAAACTACGACGAAGATTTCATTAAAGAATTCTTAAATTCGTTGATTGAAGAACGAAAAAGAAATGAAGAAATTGAAGAACGAAAAAGAAATGAAATTGAAGAGCGGAAAAGATTGCAAGAAATTGAAGAAAGAAAATGGAATATGGAAATGGAAAAACGAAAACTAGAAATGGAAAAACGAAAACTAGAAATGGAATTCGAGCTTCAAAAACTAGGTTTAATGGAAAAAGAACGAACTGGAGAAGATAACTTACAAAATACTGGTAATGATTTTCATTTTAAGGCGAAATTAGATTTAAATAATATTTTACAGAAGTTTGATCCCAAAACGAATGATATAAGTTTATATCTTGTCCTCTTCGAAAGACAAGCTAAGAGAATTGAAATTAAAAAAGAACTTTGGGTTACGCATTTAATTGGATTATTGCCGTATGATGTTGTACAAATTATAGCAAGGGAAGAGGAAGAAGTCACCGAGAATTACGACAAAGTAAAAAGTTTACTTCTCAAAAGGTATAAAATGACCCCAGAAAAATTTAGACAATTCTTCACGAAGCATCATAAGAAACCAGAAATAAACTGGCGAGATTTTGCTTATGAACTAAGAAATTATTTCTTAGAATGGATCAGTGGACTTGGAATACGAACATTTGAAGAACTATGTGATCTAATAATAACCGATCAAATAAAACGCAAAGTTCCCTTAGAAATTAAAGAACATTTTATTGATGTTTGGTCAAATTTTAAAACTCCAGAAGAAATAACAAGTAAATTGGATGATTACGAAAATGTCAGAACGAATATTAGTGTCAAACCGAAAGAATTTCCTCGCCCAGAATATTTTAAAAGATATAATTATAACGAACAAGAACAAAAATATTCGGCAGAATCAAAACCGAAAGAATTTCCTCGCAAAGAATATTTCAAGAGATATAATTCTAACGAACAAGAACAAAAATATTCGGCAGAGTCAAAACATATTCCTCCGTATGTTAGACAACAAAAATTTAAAAATTTTCGGAAAGAAGAAAATTTTGAAAACAGAACTGTGAAAGAATGTTATATTTGTGGAGATTCGCATTTTGCGAGAGAATGCCCAAAAAGATTTAAAGCAAATAATAAGAAAAGCGATATTCTAACAGCAGAAATTCGCTCTCAATTTTTAAAAGAAAAAAGAACGGAAATTGAAATAAATCCTCTTCAATATGTGGACATTTACGTAGATAATACTCCAGTGAAAGCTCTCGTAGACTCGGGATGTCAACTTCCAGTCATAAATAATGACTTTATTCCAAAATCAAAAACAGAAAAGGGAAGAGTCATTTTAATCAGTGCTTTTGGAGAAAAGATAGAAGCTGAATTAATGAGCTTTCAAGTAGCGTTAAAAACGGAAAATAAAATGTTCTCGAAACCCATCGAAATTATTGCAGCTGTTACGAATAAAATCCAAGGGCAATGTATAATACCAACGAAAGTTTTTTATTTATTGGAAAATGTAGTGCTAGAAGAAAACAAGAAGTCTGCCGCCTGCTTTGTTTTGGCGTCGCATGAAGTTGAAAACCATAACGAGACTGCTGAATCATCACACGCCGGAAATGTGGGTGAGGCTCTCTGTTCAAATGACGCCACGGATCCGGGTGTTTCTGATGGTGAGGAAGTGCTGGAAGCCGAAACAAATTGTAAATTGAGCCAATCATTACAATTTAAAAAAGAACAACAAGAATGTGCCTCTTTGGATGAAGTGAGATCTTCTTTATCACGTGGCAAGGGTAAATATTTTGATTTAGATGGCATTTTATTCCACAAAGAGAAAGTTTGCGGTGAAACTGTAAATCAGTTAATTTTACCGAAATGTCGCCGTCAGAAAGTTATGGATTTGGCTCATACATCTGTTTTCGGAAGTCATATGGGATTAAAGAAAACAAAAGAAAGAATTCGATATAGTTTTTACTGGCCGAATATGTCAAATGATATTTTAAATTTTTGTAAATCTTGCAAAGAATGCCAATTACGGTCTCCTGAGAAATCTTCCGATAGAATTCCTATTTCTCCAGTTCTTAGACCAGACCTACCGTTTGAAGTTGTGAACGTGGATATTATCGGGCCGATTGAGCCTTCTTCGGCACGTAAACACAAATATGTTTTAGTACTGATGGATCAACATTCGAGATGGCCAGAAGCTATTCCTTTACGTTCTCTAACAGCAAAGGCAACTTGTGATGCGCTATTGGAGATTTTTATGAGAACTGGTATTCCCAGCGTTATTGCTAGTGATCAAGGGACTAATTTTACTTCTAAACTAACACAAGAATTTATTAATCGCTTAGGATGTTCTCCCAGATTTTCAGTGCCAGCGTATGCTGCCAGCAATGGATTAATTGAAAGATATAATAAAGTTCTGAAGAACTCTCTTCATCATGTCATACGATCAGACCCCAGCAATTGGGATAAATATATCCCTTATTTACTCTTCGCTTACAGAGAAGTACCAAATTGCACTACTGGCGTTTCTCCCTTCAAGCTTTTGTACGGTAGAGAAGCAAGAGGACCTTTAAGTGTTTTGAAATCAAGCTGGACTGGCGAAATTCCTATTCCATTGAATATGAGTAAATCTGTTGTTGATTATTTACAAGATCAGAAGATAAAATTTGAAAGAGCAGTCGAACAAGCCTCATTGATAGCTGCTGGAAAACAACAAGCCTACACCGACTACTTCAATCGCCGGACTGTTCCAAAGGAATTTAAGGTGGGTGATCAAGTTTATTTATTGATTCCGGACTCTTCTAACAAATTGTATGCCAGATGGACAGGTCCTGGCGAAGTAATTGAGCACTGCCTACCTAACTCCTATAAAGTTAAACTCCCAGATGGAAATATTAGACATTGCCATGTAAACAAAATCAGAAAATATTGTCCAAGGGTCAATGCTGTGGGAATTGTCTTTGAAGATGACGAAGAATTTGGTGAAATTCATGCTTCTCCAAGACTTACTAGTGAATTACATGCCGGGGATCCTTTACGAAATGTAAACATGCAACATTTATCTAGAGATGACAGGGAAAATATTTTGAGTTTATTACGAAATTATAAGACTTTGTTTACAGGAAATGTTAAAATAGCCAAAGTTGATGAACATAAGATCATATTAGAAGAAGGGAAAGAACGTAAAAAACCTTATGTTTACAGAATTCCAGAGGCTCTTAAATCCCAAATAGATGACCAGATTGATGAACTATTGGAATTAGATCTCATAGAGGAGAGCTCGGCTGAAATAGCACATCCAGTGGTATGTGTAAACAAAAAGGATGGAGGAATTAGGATGTGTATCGACTACAGATCTCTTAATGCTGTGACAAAAACGGATGATTTTCCTATGGAAGATTCAATGCAATTAATTCATTGTATTGGAAAGGCTAATATTATTTCCACATTGGATCTACTGAAGGGTTACTGGGCTATTCCAGTAGAAGAAGCTAGTCGTGATTTCACCTCATTCAAAACCCATAGATCTCAATATCGTTTCAAAGTCATGCCGTTTGGATTGAAAAATGCCGCCGCTACATTTCAAAGGGTGATGAATAAAGCGCTATCTTCCTTTAAGGAATTTTCACGTGCTTATATTGATGATATAGCTATATTTTCGAATAATTTAGAAGAACATTTATTGCATCTAAATATTATTTTAGGAAAATTAAAGGAGCTCAACTTTACTGTCAATATAAACAAGTGTGATTTTGCCAAGCCTCGTATCAGGTTCTTAGGACATATTATAGGCTCTGGAGAACACCAACCTGATCCGGAAAAAGTGCAAGTTATACAGCAACTTAAAAGACCAACAACCAAAAAGGATCTTAGAAGTGTGTTAGGGTTGTGTAACTTCTATCGTGAGTACATTCCTAAATATTCTGAATTAGTATATCCATTAACTGAGCTTACTAAGAAACGTGTGCCTGACAATATTCCCTGGACTGAAGTGCACGACACAGTGTTTACATCTCTAAAACAAGCCCTAGTTGAGGCACCTTCACTTCACACTCCATCACCAGGTAAGCCTTTCATAATTTATTCTGATGCTTCTCAGGTAGGAGTTGGTGCTTGCCTGTCTCAGCGTGCCAATGACAAAATTTATCCTGTTTCATATGCTAGTCAAAAATTGACTAAAACTCAACAATCCTGGTCTACAATTGAACGTGAGGCTTATGCAATAGTGTGGTCGTTAAAAAGGTTTGAATCAATAATTTTTGGTTCAGAAATTGAGTTTTATACCGACCACAATCCCTTACCATACTTAACCAAATGTGCCCCTCAATCACCTCGTCTTCAGAGGTGGGTGTTTGCTCTTCAGAGATATAATATAACAATCAGACATTGTGCAGGAGCTAAAATGCCTCATGCGGATGCTTTATCTAGACTTTTTCCAGATAAAAACTGACTTTAGTGCCTAGTGTGTAAGAATTCTGTATTAAATATATTTCAGTGAAAATATTTAGTTTTATTTGTATCTTTGTATTTGGTATATTGTTTGTTTACATCAATTGTATTGATATATTGTTTGTTTACATCAAATGTTTGATATATTGTTTGTTTACTTCAATTGTATTGATATATTGTTTATTTACATCAATTGTATTGATATATTGTCTGTTTACATCAATTGTATTGATATATTGTTTGTTTACATCGATTGTATTGATATATTGTCTGTTTACATCGATTGTATTGGTATATTGTCTGTTTACATCGATTGTATTGGTATATTGTCTGTTTACATTAATTGTTTTGGTATATTGGTTATTTACATTAAGGTTACTGGTATATTGTTTATATACATTAATTGCAATTTATATATTCAGTGGATAGATTTATTTTAATTTTGTTTTATATCTTTTTATATACATATTATTAATATTGATTATTCTATGCAAACTTGTGAATTTTAAGTAATTCATTTGCGTATAATTTTTTTCTATACACCTATAATAATTTCCTAATTCTATGTTCAAATTTATTTTATGTTTAATATTACTTTAATTGTTTGCAAAATATTATTAAGTCTGTGTTAGTCTTTTGTATCCTAACATATTTAATTCAGTTATGTGTTTATGTGGAACATAAACCCAAAACTTGCGGGAAGGGTGTAGTGTTAGGATACTCCTCATTCTCTTCACATGATGGCGCTGTAGTCATTGGGAGAGAGGAGAGGAGGGGGTCCGCTCCGGCGGAGGAGAAGAGATTGTCGTGGACCAGCGAACGAGAAGGTTTAGCTGGCTCTCCTTGGGTGTTTGTTCTGTTGGCCGAGTAGGGCCATAGTTAAATTTCTATTAATTATAATTTTATTATTTTAATATACAATACTATCAATTAATAATTTTAAATTTAAATAAATGTTTGTATTTGTTCGAGTTGTGCTTTCTTAGACAGAACAGACACTACAGTAGCATTTCAAATCACAAAGTGTTGAACCAAAGACCAGAGTGCTAAAATCTAAAGAGAGCAATATATTGGCTGCCAGTACAGCTCAAACCTTCTCTAAATATACTAAAAAACTGTATTTGTCAATCAAGAAAATGATTTGAGTCCTGAGTTGCACCTCCTGATCTTCTTGGTTTTGAGTTTTAGAGAAAACAAGCAATTTTATTTTTTCTGGAAGAATTTGTTCGGAAATAGAAGAAACCACACAAATGTATTTCGACTGAGTTACATACAAGCTGAAATGAAACATTTTACATATGTTAATTAAATAAAATGAAGAATATATAAACAGATGCATTCTTTTACTAATTTTCAAAGAATACTAACAAAAACTGTTTACAATTATTAAAAAGATTAGTCACTACAAGAATAGCATTCACCGAAACAAATTTCAGAATACTTCACTCATAATATTAATAACAGCTACAGAAAAAAATCCTCATCCAGTGTATAAATGACAAACTCATTTTTTTCTGAAAGTTTAAGCCACATTCAAACTATTAGACCATACAAAAAATGTAGATTTACCAGACCAAACACTCTACTATTACAAACAAAATTAAAATCATGTTATAAAAAGTCTAGATATCAGCCTTTTAATTTAAATTCATGTGAGTAACCCCGGAGATATCATTCATGAGAAATAATGAAATTTTATTTTCGATAAATATAAATATAGATGTATGACATACAACTGCATGTATGTAAATTATTTATACTTTTTAAATAATAATCACATAATTTAACAACCACCCTTTAAAAATTTATAATTATTTGAAATGTAGTCAACTGTTTTTGCTTATTTTAAGGAAAAAATAATGAACATGTAGTAATATGCAGTAAAGCATTATTCATAAAAAATAAGAATAACGGCGATTTAATGTGCTAATTATCCATATGATATTTACGCTAAAGTTCTTATTTTAATTTTCCGTTTCACAGATGTCATATATTAAACATTTATTTCTTTTTCTTTAGTGATTCTACGTTTTTAAAAAAAAACATTCTAAACTACACGAAGTTCCTAAAAAAGGTAATATCACTTTTATTTTGCATTAAATACAAGGACCACTTAAGCGAAAATTAAGGCAAGCTACTTCTAGGAAATATTTAATTGCTAAAAGTAAAAAAATTGCCTTTTATTTCTCAAAAAATAAGATAAATTTAAAATATAATATAAAGAAATAAACTTATGAAATTTAAGTTTTTAATTTATTTCAAAGAAAATAAGTGTGATAAATAATAAGAGAGTTTGTATTTTAAAAATTATAAAGGAAATAAAACAATTTACCGTGATCCAATTTGAAAATCTGCATGAATTTTTGATTGAAAAATGAGTCTAATTACTGTAAATATTGTAGAAATAAAATGTACGCCAATATGTTAATGGTAGTTCATTTAATAACTTAAATTTGATATGAAAAAGCAAACATAAATTCACAATTAATAAGATGTAATGCTTATAACAATTTCATTGAAACAAAATGTATGATAATTTTTGTAAAATAAACAATTTCTATTAAAAGTGTGTGAGTTTTTATTATAAAACATTTCCTACAGGAATTCTTTCAGCAATTAATATAATGGAGACACGTTAGAAGAAGGTTCTGGATGGTTATTACTTCGAGGAACTAATTATAAGTTACGCACTTCTGTAGGTCATCTGTCCTTTTGTGCCATTAAAAACAAAGATTATGTTTTATATATATATATATATATATATATATATATATATATATATATATATATATATATATATATATATATATATATATATATATATATATATATATATATATATATATATATATATATATATATATATATATATATATATATATATATATATATATATATATATATATATATAGTTTTTTGATTATGGAATATTTAGATGAACAGAAATAAAGTCTTATAATTATAATAAAATAAGTTTAAAACATCTGTAAATGTATTTAAAGAACACTAAGAGAAAAATATCGATGAAAAAAATTTAAAATAATACTCTTAAACTGTTATTAAATATTGTCTAATTTTTCTCCACATTTCAAATTATAAAATTAATGTTCATGAGAAAAGTAAATTTTCTAGTAACATACATTTTAAAAATGCATCACTCTAGAAACCTTAAAATAATAGTTACAATGATATTACTTAAACTGGTAGCATGAGGAAATTGTTGAAAGTTTTAATATAAAAAAAGATGAATTTTGAGTTATATTCTTATAAATGGTATAAATCTACTTAGAAGTTGATTTTTAATTAAAATAAACAATTGATAAAAAATCTTTTAGATAATATATTTTTATAACACATCTGTAAAAATGTTTTACAAATTATTTTCTATATTTTTCTTGTAAAAATTATTTTAAAAATGTCTCATTTAATTAAAATATACATTATTTAATTCTATCTAATATATTTTATCAGTAAAAAATAAGTTAACATTTAATTAAAACTCACTTAAAATATTAATCTTTCACCAAATATTATTAATGTTAGAGACTGAAATTTTGACAGTGAGTTTTGTGACACACTACGTTGAAATTATAAATTTCTTTTTTTCAGTGTAATTTCTATAAAATATTTTGTATTTTAAAAGTATAAGTGCCTGCTATAGAAAATTTTAAATAAAAAATATTAACTTGAAACATTTATCAAGCAAACATTCTCACCAAAAAATGGTTTTTCCTATAATGTATTCCCGCTATTTAGATTATTAATTTGAATATTTTAAGAGATATTTTATTAATTTAAGAATATTTTAAGAAAATTTAAGAAAAATGAATAAAAATTTGAAAAATAATAAAGAAAAATTGTCTCGTTGATGAATTGTTTTTAAACAAACTGTAAAATTATGCAGTACATTTTGCTGTAAAATATTACTATTTCGCTGTAAAAAAATACAACACATGGGAGTTTGTGGAAAGAATGTTAAAAATCAAAAAATATAGCGTGAAAAACGATCTCAAAATATTAAAATACTTTTTTAAAAATAAAATCACATACATGAATGTATGGTAGAAGTGTTGTGTGAAAATATTTTTTTCATACTTCCGCGATTTTTCGGATGAGTCTCAAACCTCCTATAAAAATGAAACTTCTTATTCACTCTAAAGTTTTAACATTTTTCTTGACTTATATTTTACTTAAAAATGATTTATTGAATCTGAGTCGTAAAATGGTCGGGATTTTGCAATGTAAAATATTTCATTCTATTCTCTCTGTATAAATAAAATGAAAAATATATTTATTTATGTTCGAGAAAATAAATATGTACAATAATATATATGTAATTTTCAATATGTATGTAATAATAATATGTAATTTAAAATTGTCTAGTAATTTTGTGTGTTTATTGTATATAAGTATGTATATAAGCAATCAATGTAATTATAAATTCAATAATTCCTCTTTCCATAAAATACAGTTTAGATGAGTATGAATTATTTTAAACTAAATTAATTTAACCTTAATCTTATGTGTTTTATTATTTAACCATAATCTTATGTGTTTAATTTGAAGTGAAATGAATGATGAAACAAATGGAAATTTCCAATGATTTTTATAAGACAAAATAAATGAAAACTTAATAAAAACATCCGACTAATTATTTTAGTAAATTACATTTATTTCATTAGTATAATTATTAATTATAATATTTTAGTTAACATACATTATTTTTATGCTACTGTTAATATCTGAAATTGTATTAGAATTTCATATATATGAAGTCAGTGAAATAACTTCATCATTACTTAGAAAATATGTAAAATTGTAGAATTGTTTGTAAGTTTATTCACAATTATTTAAAATTGTTACTTTTTTAAAATGTAATATATATATATATATATATATATATATATATATATATATATATATATATATATATATATATATATATATGTGTGTGTGTGTGTGTGTGTGTGTGTACATATATATACATATATATATAATAAGGATGTTTCTTAAACATGTCATATTGAATAAGTATTAAATTATTTTAAACTCAGTTTTTAAAATCATTAAATTTATTATACATAACAAACAAAGGTTACAAGATTTAATCATAATAAAGATATTATTTCGCTTTTCTAAATTTACATTAAATATAGTTTACTTATTTAAAGATATTACAAAATTTATTGTAATTTGATTACAAAATTTATTTCCTATTTACTAACATTTAAAAATCACTAAAATCTAGTAAATTAAAGAATTCTTTTTCGACTGCCAACTTTTTTCATTGATCAAAAAGCGTGCTTTTTATATTGAAAACGGCCCTTGGTTTCTAACAAAAAATGCTTAACATATCTTACTTGTGAATATGATAATGATGAAAACACAAAATGTATATTTTGCTCGCCATTGATTGACTCGTATAAAGAAGGAAGTATTGAATTCTCAAATATCCGGCTCAATAAGAATCTGCCAATCACATTTTAATATCATAGACTCTCACTACACGAAACAAATAAAAGTTCTATATTTGTTCCTTTTGGCATCAATAAAATTAGATTGCTTGTTTACTCTTATAAATATGAATAAACCTAGCTCTGAATATTTTAGGATAAAAATTAAAATTCTGAATTCGAGTTTTTGTTTCTTCTAAGTTTAGACAAACTAAGTACCAATATAATATTTTATATTTCAAAAATGCAATGTGGTTTATAATTATATTTAATGTTCAAAAATCACAAAAAAATCTATCACTCTTGATAATCTGATCCTCTTAATTTTTTCGTTATTTATAAATGATATTATATACTTAACAGAATTATGAAAATTTGAAAAATCATTTTTCCATTTTTCATCATGCATTTATTAATGCCCAACTATTTGTATAAATCATCAATCACACATAAGAAAATATATAACACAGATATCTATTTATATATTAAAAACTACATCTACATTACTATGAAAAATAAGCTTTATTAAGAAGAAATTTTCAACGAATGCAAGTTTGTAAATTGTAATGCTTTATAAAAATGAGAAAACACTTCAGATCATAATGCATTGTGTTTGAATTGATCAGTAAGTTCTGTTCTACTTTTGAAATACTCTATGTAAGAAATACATGGTTTATCTACTAGTATTATACGTTAGAAGAAACTTAACAATGTTTCTTTGGCAAAGAAGATGTTTCCACAACATAAAGAATTTGAATAGAAGAGAATTAGTGACGATATAGTTGACATTACAATCAAAATGTATCCATTGAATTTGCACGATCCGTCGATTTCATTTTCTGCTCAATGTAAGTGTTAACAAGCGATTTCTTCTCAGTGCTCACTGGAAAAAAAATTGTTTTACGGAATGTTTTTGATACAATATCTACACCTGCTTCGGACTTACCTACATAATAAAGCATGTTAATTGCAACGGTACTTTTCTTATAAATCTCGCTTTTATTTGTAATACCATTGATTAATGTACTCGTATTGAACACGGTGAGGACCAAGAATAATTTTTGGAGTGACGTATCGAACATACAGTGAACATACATCTTAAATTATGGTCTGAGGAACAATTGCATTGCAAGAAAAATTAAAATAAAAAATTTTAGTGGAAATTACAAGATATTTTGCTTACATTTTTAGTTGAAACGTTTTAAGCAATTTTGAAAAAAATTGGAATTATATAACTCAAACATTTGAGTTGCTTATTTTAAAAGTATATATACATGAGTTGTTTGAGCTCAAATGAACTGCATTTTATGGCTAATTTGTGCATTTGAGAGCCGAGCTACAAAAAAAGTATAAACAAGACATTCTCTCTATTATTTAGATAAATTCCTTATTTTTTTATTTTTCACGGATACAATAAATATACCAGACATTTGAGTTTATAATTTTAAAGTAGTTACATCGTTCATAAGGCTCTATTATAAATGAAGATTCAATTACCTACGCACAATACATTTGTACGATTTTAGAATAAATGTCGTTTATTTTGTATTTTCTTTTAATTATATTTTCTAAATCCTCAAAGAACAATTTGGACATCTATAACTTAATTAGTTTAATTAATAAGGGATTTAAACTGTATAAAAATTAAAAACGATTGTGATTCCAAATAATACATTTTAAAACTTCAAAAACTAAATTTTCAATATTTGTATATGAATAAATTGGAAGAATAATTTTTAAATAATCATACTTTTTTGTTTTTTTAAGTTAAATAATATTTTAATGTTCAATGTCAGAAAAGTAATATAGTTTTGACATCATTCTGAAACTATGAATCAATTTGAATCGACAAAATCTATTTAAATCAAAATTGCTCGATAATTTCCGTTGAAAACGCATGGTCTTTTTTTAAATGCTAATTCTGAAGCAAATGGCCAATCGAAAAACTTAAGAAATGTTTATCGTATGAAATTTTAACGTATAAAATTAAACAATTCTTGATTTTACATCTGTGTTATATTATAATGGATACAAAGGAGTATACATGTTAAATGAAACTACTTTAACAGGAAAATTTAAAACTTTTACGTTCAGACATTCTGAATTCTTAAAATTATCAAATTAAAGCATTCACATTGTGTGTGCGTTAATAAAGTATCAAAAATGTTAAGATATTAATACATGCCTTTAATATGGAATAAAACCATTTTTGTAGACTATTTAGAGCGAACAATAAGGCGAACAAAAGATAACATTTAACTCTGGTATTTCTTATGCGCATTAAATATTTCATTGAGAAATTTGTTAACATTGCTGTAAAATTAACTGCAACCCTTCAGAATCCGTTATATGTTTAGTAGAGCATAATCAAATAAATCCTTGAAAAAATCGATTTTGATGATTGGTAATCACTAGATTTAAGAACTTTATATTTCTGATTATTTTGAGATTAAACTGTCAGTCAAATATTATAAAAGTCAATCTAATAAAAATTTAAATATATTAATTTTTTCCATCTAAAATCTCAAACTCTCTAATATCATTAATTTTTTTTACAATAAATTAAAAATATGAGATTTAAAAAAGATATAGACAACATAATATAGAAATACATTCATATAACATTCTAAACATAATTTATTTTTGTAAAACGTATCGCTAGAGAAGAAAATTGTCTCTCAAATTGTTTTAGAGGGATAGAAAATTAAAAAAAGTATATCATAATAAATATATGAGTGGCTATTATTTACGAGAAAAATTATCTGTGTATTACAATTAAAAAACTATTTTTAACGTTTAACATACTTGCTTTTTTTAAAAATACTTCTCTTATATATATTTAATTTTCAAATAATGAAATATTATATATATATATGTGGTTCAAAATGCCTTTTGTAATTTCAAAGAGATGAAAAAAATGAATTCATATTCAGTAAATGTTATATTTCTGCAACCAAAAATATAAGTCTACCTGGTATGATTGGTAATATAGCAATTACTATGACTTCTATTTATATTACATATATTATATTTTACGTATTATATATGTTATACACATTATTTATTATGTTTTACACTTGAGGGCTAAATTCCATCAAGACACATTACTTACAAGGGAAAATTGAACTTAGATACTGCTTAAAAAAGCTAATGTGTTAAAACTATTCAGCATTATTTTGAAATAAGCACATCTATTTACTCAACTGTTTACATACATTCATCAATGCATTTATGATATTTTAGTTTATCATTTCTTATGTCATTTGTTATATCTTTTTACTACTTCGAGTAAAAATAATAAATGCAGTAATACATATATTGTAACCTAAGTATGATTAATATTTATCATGTTTTATTTAATTAATCATTAAAATACATACTCGCTATGATATTTTTAACTAAACATATGCATATTTAATGCATTCGACAATTTTTGATTTTCATTTATTTATTTTACCAAAATAATGTAAGTACTTTCTGTTGCATTGAAAACACTTTCAGATATGTTCCCTTAAAAATATTATTTTATTCAATGCAAAAATTCATTTAAACTAAAAATGCGATTAAAAAAATTGATTAAATTCTTTTACTAATAAAAGCAAAATGAATTTCGATGCGTAATGTAATTAAAAAAATCTGCAAAATATATAAGTTAATGTGAATTAAATTAAAATTGAGCTTTTGCTACTAAGGATATTTTATGCAGTGTCGAAATTTTTAATTTAATACACATTATTTAATTTTGCAATTTAAAGTAGCGAAGAACTTTAAAATACTCATTAAAAGAAAATTATTCCAAAAAATGCATTTATTTTATTAGGTTTCACAAAAATAAAAAAACGTCTATATCAAAATTAATTTTCAAAATTATTTTTTTAATTTGAAAATGCAAAAAATGCTAATTTATAATTGGAAATATGTAAAATATATAGAAATATTTTCTCACATTTTTGATGTACTCTCAATGCTTTACTCAAATACTATTTTCATTATTCTTTGAAATAAAAAAGTGCTTATTTACTAAAGCGTGAAAAAATATTTTCAACTTAAATATTTTCGATTTCCGATGTAACTTTCAGTGTTTAAAAAAAGCTATGAAATCAATGAAAATGTATTATTTCCCTATTATTCTTTTTTTTTATAATAATTTAAAATGAAAAATATGATTTAAATTTATAAATAATATTAAAATTTTAATTCTTTATGAATACAGGTGAATTTACAGTTTATAATATATTAATATATATATATATATATATATATATATATATATATATATATATATATATATATATATATATATATGAGTATCAGTGAATTATTAAATACAAATATTTATAAAACAACAATGGTGGATCATAGGAGGTAATAAAAATGACATATTGATCGAGGAATTTAAAATATTCTTCAAAATTTGAATATTTTAAAGAAGTTCCTTTTATATATCATCTTACAGATCATTTTTTTTAAAAATTCAACTAATTTTAAAATATATTCTACTTTCGCTTAAAATTACAATAATTATCAGCTATAGTACACTATACTTGATAACTCAAATCTTGCTGGAATATGTTCTTAAATACAATATTCCTTAATAAAAAACATATATGTGAGTAAAAGTATTAATAATATGTGAGTTTAAATAGCATACCTTATGAATTTAGTTTAGATTGCATACATGTTTTATTACAAGTCATACAATTTTGGGTAATTAAAAATTGTAAAATGAATAATTTACGCAATTTTATAAACAGTTTGGAAGATCAAAATTTATTTATTCCTTATTTAATTTAGAAATCGTACAAACCATTTCTATCCATTCTATGTACAAACTTTTCTCATATTAATAAATTATGAACAGTAATTATCTAACTTTATGGAAACCATGTTAATCTTATTTTGTTCATAGTCTAAAATATTGTTAATATATTTCGCCTAAATTTTTGAAATATTCAAAATTTGAACTTTTGCGTTTCTTGATATTTTTATCTATGAAAATTAAAAACTCGTATTTGCCTTAACATTTCACAACATAAATTCTAAATTTTTTAAATTAGTATTTGTAAAAACAATGGAACTTTGTATTTTCCACTTAATCTCATAGTTTGGTTTTTGTAGAACAAGACACACTTTATTTTTTCCTTAATAAGCGTATATCATTCAGAAAGAAATAAAAATAATTTCTTGAGGAAAATATAATATATATTTTTTAAAAAAATGATGCACTTAAAATATAAAAATATACGTCTTGCAGTAATTTTAGTGAATCTATTTTTTGGTTCATAAAAAATACAATTTCATAAAATTTGAAATAAAGATTATAATATCAATATATACTTATAAAATATTTTAAAACGAATTCTTATGAGTCGGAAAAAATTATGGTTTTGAAAATAATTAATTTATGGAATTGCAGTATATTTGAACAGGAAATATGCCTTGGTTTATATCATCGTTATCACCATCATATAATATTGCTGTTTTATTTTTTTAAAAAATTACGAAATACCTGTATGAGCTTAAGAACCTATTCAAGATATTTTTAAAAACTTCAATTTTTCAAAATTTTATATATAGTTTCTAAAAAGTTGATTTTCGTATATATAATATATAATACTATATATATATATATATATATATATATATATATATATATATATATATATATATATATATATATATATATATATATATATATATATATATATATATATATATTTTATTTTATTACATTACATATATTCAGACTTGTATGCTTGATTCTTGAGATCCGCTTGTAAGTCTTCGTCGATAAGTCGATAATAGGACAAATAGCACAATGACAGATGTACAACCACAGAAGAATAACGAAGAAAACACCCAGGGCCATGGTGGGAATCGAACCCACACTCCTACACTCTCAAGCGATTAGCGGTGATGCTTTAGACCACTCAGCCACGGAGCGCCCATATATATATATCGTCATCCTCGGCGTTCCAGAGCACGTCATGTTCACTGCCATTCAAGGAATTTGAAATGCAGCACTTCTTGAAAGATTTCGCAATCATTAGTACTTCGATGCTTTTCCAGGCAGCAGAAACTCTGTGTGCAACAATGTGTGGTGCAGCACGCTTATTTTTTCCTTTCAAGTTCAATTCACGGATTGGCTCCCAAAAGAATTTTTCGTACCCCTTCTGAACGTACCCCTTAAAAGGTTTATTAATACTAACGTCCAGGGGTTGTAACACAGACGTCAACCCTCCAGGAATGATAACAAGATCACTGACTAGGCTGTGCATCTTCTTTTTTACGTCGTCGGTGAGATGACCACGAAATGCGTCCAGACAAAACATTGATGATGGATTGGAGAGTTCACCGGGACGGCGTTCCAATACATTTCGGAGCCTATCAAGGATTAATGATTCCATCATCCACCCCTTCTCTTAGTTTCCAATCAGGACACCATCTGAGAACAATTTTTCATTCTGAAGGGTTTTAGGGCATGTTTTCCGTTTGAAGATTAAGAAAGGGAGAAGTTTGCACCCGTCTGCTGTTATTGCCAGCATAACTTTTACGTGTTGTTCTTCACATCCCGAAGTTTTGATGATAACTTCTTAGTGCCCTTCTCCGTAATGGTGTAGTTACGAGCCATATCAAACCATATTGGCGTTTTGTCAGCGTTGCCAATTCACCTCATTGAAAAATTCTTTTTCTTCAGAAGTTTGATAACATACCGCTGAAAAATATATGTTAGTAGTTTTCCCTCAAAATCTGCAGGAATCTTTTGGTATATTGGTACCGCATATTACAGATAAGCTCATCTGCTTCATAAACCGATACACCCTTCCATGGCTAGCATTAAACTCTTGTTTCGTTAATCCAAGAACTTCAGCTTCCTCTTTTGCTTTATTTCTTATGGTGACATAAGTCACAGGTTGTCCATTCTTCCGCCTTTCACGTATAATTCCAAAACTTTTTTTTTCCAATTTTAGGGTGTCTTCCTTTGCGAGGGCCAGGGAATTTATTTTTACTAGCTTCAGTTGCAAACACTACCAATTTCTGTTGACACAACAAGCGAACATTGCTCTCAGCTTCGTTGAACTCTCTCCCTGCCTTTCTATTGCAATTTTTTTCAACATAAAGAATTACTTTAATTTGAAAGTAGAGTCATATGACATTCTTCTCTATTTACCCTCCATTTCGTGACTACGTACTCTGAAGTTTGTATCATCTATGCAATAATGTGTCAACCATAAATGCAACGGTAAATGTAGTTGAGAAATACAGTAATCCATTGTTATGATTGAAATTTCTTTGATGTCATCGGTGAACTATTAACTTTGCTCTCGAATCTAATATGCACCCCAATTTTGAATACTACATTTGGCCAAAAACGATGCTCATTATATTCGCGTAAATACGGTATATCTTCGTTCCGCAGTAAATCCTTCATTATGAATCTAAATTGAAAGTAGTATGTAAAATGACTGTAAGGATTAATTTAGATTTATTGATGGCTACACACCAAGCTAGCAATAGTTGTGTTGCTTTGCATTTTTTTCTTAAAACAATAAATGAGTTTTAGCAGACTTAGAGATTGCATTACTCATCAATTCTTTATCTAGATCAATTTTGCATATAAAGAATTATTAATATTATTAGTGATTTTGACTCACACTTTAAGCACTTCAAATTTCCATTGAAAACTTCCTTTAATTCAGCCACACACACACACACACACATATATATATATATATATATATATATATATATATATATATATATATATATATATATATATATATATATATATATATATATATATATATATATATATATATATATATATATATATATATATATATATATATATATATATATATATATATATATATATATATATATATATATATATATATATATATATATATATATATATATATATATATATATAATTATATATATTATACACAGTCCAGTCACATTAATGTGACCATCTGTCAAAAGCCAGAATAACCACCTTTCGCAGAGCGGACTGCTGCGAGACGTGCAGGAAGAGAGTCACTTAAGTCCCTGAAGGTGTTCTCTGGGATATTGAGCCATGCCGACTCTAATGCCGTGGCCAGCTGCGCTAGATTACGTGGTTGAAGATTCATGGCGCGAACAGCTCGATCGAGATGGTCCCACAGATGCTCGATTGGGTTTAAGTCAGGTGAGTTTGCTGGCCAGTGGAGGACGGTAAACTCATCCTGGTGCTCTTCGAACCACGCACGTACACTGGCAGCTGTATGACACCTCGCATTGTCCTGCTGGAAGATGCCATCATCCTGAGAAAAAACAATGCGCATGTAGGGGTGGACATGGTCTGCAAGGACAGATGCGTACTTGTATTGATCCATCGTGCCTTCCACAATGATCAGTGAACCCAGAGAATGCCAGGAAAACATTCCCCAGACTATAATGCTCCCGCCTTCAGCCTGGACCGTTCCGGCAATGGTTGCATGGTGGTTCCTTTCAGAGGTTTCACGCCTTATACGCCAATGTCCATCTGTCCGATGGAGCATAAAACGCGATTCATCTGAAAACGCAACCTGTCGCCACTCTGTGGGCGTCCAGTTGCTGTACTGGCGTGCAAATTCTAGCCTTCGCCGTCGATGAACAGCAGTCAGCATAGGTGCACGAACCAGGCGTCTGCTTCGGAGGCCCAGACGCAGCAATGTTCGCTGAATAGTAGTTTGGGAGACACTTTTGGTACCCCCTTGGTTCATTTTGGTGGTCAGGTGCTCAACGGTAGCCCGTCTATCTGCCCGAACGCATCTCCGCAACCGTCGTTCTCCTCTGTCATCTATGGCCCGTGGTGCACCACATTTGCCACGTCGCTGATTTTAGACAGTCCCATTTTGCCATGCACGGTACACTTTTACCACAGCGGCACGCGAACAGTTCACAAACTCAGCCGTTTCGGAAATGCTTCCACCCTTGGCCCGAAAGCCAATGATCATGCCCTTTTGGACGTCGGATAAATCGCTTCGTTTCTGCATTACGCCTACGATTGAAATGTTTTCCGAAGCCCTGACACACCCTTTATATACGCTCAACTGCACTGTGCTGCCACCTGCATTCTGTGATTGGTTATTTAACTCTAACGTGGAAAGTACGTGGTGGTCACATTAATGTGACAGGACTGTGTATACATATATATATATATATATATATATATATATATATATATATATATATATATATATATATATATATATATATATATAATATATATATATATATATATATATATATATATATATATATATATATATATATATATATATATATATATATATATATATATATATATATATATATATATATATATATATATATATGTATATATATATATATATATATATATATATATATATATATATATATATATATATATATATATATATATATATATATATATATATATATATATATATATATATATATATATATATATATATATATATATATATATATATATATATATATATATATATATATATATATATATATATACAGTGGTGTGCAAAAATTAAGGACGAAACGATTTTTCTTGTGCAGCGTCGCTCAGCAGTGTTCCAAGTGGATAAAAATCATACCAGAACATCCTTCAGAGTTAAGAATATGGAAAAGTAAAAAAATAAAAAAAACTGACCAAAAAATAACAAATGATTAAAAAAGAACTTTATTGAAAAATGAGCATGGAGCAGAATGACAGAGATGGTCAAAACATCCATGTGACAGCTTACCAGAACAAAACATCCAGCTTTTAGTAGGGGATATGATCTCCCCTGAATGCTTTGCAGGATTGCCCTCATTGCCTGCTCATACTGAGTATGATGTTGTCATTAAGTTGTTGAGGTACTGCTGCCCATTCTTCTTATAATGCCAATTGCAGCTCCGGAATCGTAACTGGCGGTTGGTGACGTGCCGCGAAGCGTCTCCTAGAAAGCAACACACGTGTTCGATTGGATTTAGATCCGGAGACCTTGCCGGCCAATACATGCGTTCAATTTCCTCACTTTCCAACAGCTCTTCTGCACGATGAGGTGGAGCATTGTCGTCCATGAAGAGGAACTAGGGACCCATAGCACCATTAAAAAGACGCACATAAGGAAGGAGAATAACATTATAATAACGGGACCCGGTAACTGAACCCCCTTGGACGACATGAAAGCCAACATGGGTACAAAGCACGATGCATCCCTAAACGAGAACACCGTGACCTCGAAAACGGCCCTTTTCGACTGTGTTGCAGGGGTTATTGCGTGTTCTCCGCTCTCTCCAGATGTGTATGAGTCCAGAATCGGTAGGCAGTTTGACGATTTCTCCAGTCGTCTGCCACTTGTTCCTTCTTGCCTGTAGGACTATACAGAGGCCATCGACTGCCGTGGTTGCTCGTGGGCGACCACTGCTGATCCTTCGGGAAGCTGTTCCTGTGGTAATTAATGATTATTTAAAAATATCTACCCACACACCACACACACATAAACATATATATATATATATATATATATATATATATATATATATATATATATATATATATATATATATATATATATATATATATATATATATATATATATATATATATATATATATATATATATATATATATATATATATATATATATATATATATATATACATATATATATATGTTAGTACTTAAAAAATCATAATATAAGTTATTTTATATGAATATATATCATATAATCATCTAAAATAATAATCATAATATAATCAAATAGATCACCTGATATAAATTTGTTAGAATTTTTATTTTAAGATTTGCAAAGGATATATTTCTTATTTATAAAAATCATTTTACACGGAAGTCCTAAAAACAGAAACTGGAATACCCAAGTCCGCATGGTTGGAGGTATCTCGCAGGTAAGATTTGCTAAGCATATATCATATTTATAAAACGCCTTTAACATGGTTGTTTGCATGGTTGGAGGTTCTTTGTGTATTTTTATCTTTTATAATTAAAATAGGCCAAACTTTGTTTAACGATATTATGAAAAAAATTCAAAGTTTTGTCACTTTCACTAGTTATATTGTATCATATAGCTAATGTCATTTATGACTAGTAAAGTAAACACCAGCAGAGTTCCCTGTACCTAACCCTGAAAAGGCTTTACCAGATTTGATGGACCCGCTGGAGAGAAAAGAAAACGGAACACAGTACATACAAGACGATACAATTATGCTTACAATCATATGGAGACGCTAGAAATTATTACTTTTACACAGCAAAGATGGTTTGTAAAGTGCACTATTTAACACTAATTGGGTTACAATTGAGAGTTAACACGTGGACACGTAAGAAGCATTCAAAATAGGTATCAGACAAAATACATGGCAGGATGTGGTAAGACAGGCATATGAAATACATATCAAATTGCATGCATATAAAAAATAAAGAAAATAAATGGAAAAACAAAAGGAAATTAAAAATGATAAAACAATTTAATATATATACCTGCACTTACTGCCAATTAATGAGGTAATAATGGTTAGTGAATATTTAATGCATTTAATATGGATTTGATTGTTGGGTGTATCGGCTCAAATTAATTTTGGTCATATAAAATTCTAAGCTATATATACAAAAAGTTTAGATAGGTAATACATAATGCATTAAAATAGGTCAATATAACATGATGACAATAATTGTGATTAAGTAATTAAGTGAGAGCGCTGGAATGATGGTGATAAAAAAAGCAAACAAATAATAATGACCTATATACAAGGAGATGAAAAACAAGTGAAATGTTACAGGTAAAGAGGGAAATGTCTAAATGTAGAACATGAGAGAGAGGGAGTATGCGGATTTTATAGCTCATCTTCTTCCAGGTGAAATCTATCCACGTCACGGGCATCATTAACCTCCTATTCCACTGGAATTATAAAGTCCCTATATTCAAGAAGACTATAAGGTTAATAATTCTAAGTCTATAAGGTTAATAAATTTTAGCTTTGCAGCCTTGTTGATGCTGATGTTTTTGAACCAGACACTTTTCAGATTGTCACTGGGCGTAGTAAAGTGCCAGGAACTCGTGATGGGTTTGTAGCGAAATGAATTGGAGTACTTTCTTCTCCACATGCACACGTAGTGAGTTGTACTCCTATTCTATGCAGATAACTTGTAAATGGGCCATGTCCCGTTACAAAAATCGTTATTTGTCTTGGCCAGCACTGTTGGTTCAAATTCACTTTTGGCAGGATGGAGTATACTGGGAGTCCGGTGGTATTCTGATCCCACATATATAATCCAGAGTTTGCCAATCCTGAATTAATGCAATCTTCCTGATCCTTTTGAATTGAGACCGAGGAACCTCTTCCTCGGTCTAGATAGAGATAGATTTCCAATTCATCTGAAGAAGCAGCAGTTTTTGCTAGACGGTCTGCCAATTCGTTCCCTTCAAATCTTACATGAGCCTTTATTCAACAGAGGGAGATGTTTTGTTGGTTATTACGTTCCTCTTGAATTTGCCTGGCTAAAGGACTGATGGCTTTCGGATTGCAAAGCGCATAAGCACTTGCTTTACTATCTGACCAGACGAGGCAATTCTGTTCTTGGTTTCAGGCCCACTCAATACCCTACTTAATTGCGAAGAGCTCAGCCTGGAAGACTGAGCAATTGGCATTCAGTTTGTAACTTTCATTGTGGATTATGATATCCTTCAGTGTTGTGACAAACGCGGCTCCTACACCTCCATCCATCTTGGAGCCGTCAGTGAAAATATGGCGGACCTGCTTATTCAGGGTAGGGTCGTACTCCGTGTTAGGGTTGACAATCGTATCAACTATGAATATTACTGGATGTATTGAAAGTGTAGGTACTCTTGCCTCCATAATGTTACTGCTTGTGGTACTAATTTCTTATTTTATTTGTGCCTCAGTATAGATGGTGAGATGAAGGGGGGTATGCCAGTAATGACTTGTAAAGCTGCCGTCGATGTTGTTTTGTAGGCCCCAGTTATATTAAGCAGAAACTTTCTCTGTATTTTGTCTAGTAGTAGCTGATTTTTGACCCGAAGATTGGCTCCCCAGAGTGTTGCATCATGGGCTAGAATTCTTTCTGCCACTGTTTTGTAAAATACAACGCTCTGTTTTTGAGATAATCCCCAGGTTGAACCAGCTATTCTAAGTAATTTCTGGTGAATGCAAAAGGCTTTGGCACCTTGCTGTTTGATATGTGCTGACCAATTCAACTTTTCATCCAGGAGTACACCCAGAAGTTTAATACTCTTGCTTCTCCTTATTCTTAAGTTATTTAAAAATATTTGTGGTCCACATAGCAGTCTCATGAATAGAGTACCTAAGTTCTCAATTGAAATTCCAAGGTTATGCTTATGGGTCCAGTTGCTAAAAATCTTACGGGCTTCTGTAGCGATGCGTCCAAGCTTCCTTTCACTATCAGCTGACTCTACGAAGATAAAGTCGTCAGCAAAGGTCTGGAGAGCAACTCCTGCTTTAGGATCAATATCTTTACGAAATATGGTCCAGTCAAATTGTAGCGGCTTATCAGCAAGTAGATTCCATAGGATGGGTCCACTGCAGGAGCCTTGTGGACATCCAAAGTCTTGCGTTTTCTTCACAATGCCCATATTAGTATTGAGGGCAACCTCTCGATCTTCCAGGTTGATGATGAGAATGTTTTTGATGGTTTCTGGGCATACTTTACTTTCGAGTGCTTATTTGATAGCTGGATGTGGTTCAGAGTCGAAAGCTCTTTTAATATCCAGAGAAATTATTGCGCAATGTTTTGCTGAGACTTTTGCAATCTCGATTTGTCTTTTCAGGTGTAGGAGAGCATCGTCCACTGATCTTCCTTGACGAAAACCAAATTGATTTTGGTGAAGAAGACCATGGATCTCTAAGAAGAAAGTCAATCTTGTAGTCACAATTTTCTCCAGTAATTTTCCCATCATTGGTAAGAGGGTGATTGGCCTGTATGATTTAACTTGCAGTTTGTATTTTCCTTCCTTATGGAAGAGAATGATTAAGACAATTTTGAAGCACTTTGGGAAATTGCACAGATTCCAGCAATTTTTACTAGGGTTCTGAGAAGCTCTTGATAATGATGGTCCAATGTTTTAAATATAATGTTGTCAATTCCATCAAGTCCTGATGCTTTTCCATTGGGGAGTGAGGCGATAGCTCTGTCTATCTCTCCCTTGCTTGGTTCTGGATCATAACTGTCATTGGTGAGAGATCGCTGAAACAGAGTGGTAGGTTGTGAAGGAAACAGTTCTTCTAATATTCTGCTGGCGATGTCAATAGCGTTATCTTCTTGTAAATTCATGCAGAATAATGCTGATGGTGGAGAGGATTTCCTAAAGGTGGCTTTATAAATTTTCCCATAAGGATTTGTTGCTGAAGTACACATTTCTCACCAGCATGTGCACTTTACTCTTCGTATATCTTTAATAAATGCCATCTTCAGTTTTTTGTCATCAATTCTGAGTTTAAATTTGTCTGGATTACTTTAATTTTGCATTTTTCGCCTATTGGCATGTAATTCTTTTTTCCTTAGATCCAAAGACTGCGTCCACCAGTTTGGCATTAAATTATTGCGTGGCTTCGTTTTCTTATAGGAAATTCGACAATACTCAATCAGTTGTCTTTGCATGATTGCGGCTGAAATTGTGAAGTTGATCAGTTGTTTGACTATCCTCTAACAGTTGTAATATATTACTTACGTGTAGATATAGGTTTTTGATGAACTTATGATGATTTCCGTATTTAGTCTCGAATCTGGTAATTTGTGTCGTATCTGGTGGTGCTGTCAATGTGATTTGGATATATTTATAGTCACTGAGTGTTTCCGTATCTAGGACCTCCCATATACTTTCTATTGCAATGTCGACATTAGGAGTTAAAGTTACATCCGGCCATCCTTCATTGGTTGACGAAAATTAAAAGTTGGAGGAGCACCCATTGCGTTTAGAAGATGTTAATTATTCATGCAGGACAAACTGGTAATAAACGAGCTGACACACCGGCAAAGCAAGCTGCCAAAGCATGCTCAAACACGCAAAAAATTGAATTAAAATGGCCCAAATCATACTTGATTTCTAAATTGCGTAAACATTTACTAATGACCCGGCAACAAGAATGGAATGAGGCAGAACAAGGTAGATGGACATACAACCTTAAACCCTCTGTCTCTCTTGATTTCCTAGTCAAGGACCACAAAGAAGCACATTTTCTTTCTGGACATACTCCAACACCGGAGTACCTCAATAAAAGGGGTTTGGCTCCAAATAGTGTTTACTCATGCGGTCAGGTTGGGACCATTGTTCATTACATGTTTGAATGTGATTTCACAAGACAATGGCACCTAAAAGCGCCTAAAAATTTGGAGGAACTTACTCCGTTTCTCCGCTGCGCTACCAAAACTCCTTCTCTTCTGCATAAGATAAAGAACATAATCACCTTTATCTATGAAAAAGGATCCGGAACTCTGTAAGAATAAAGCCATAACTGAGCAGCGGATTTCATCATAAGAACAATTTGGTAAAGGGTAAAAATCATTGTAAGATAATTCTCCACTTTCTGTGAGAGAATATTATTAGGTATAGTATTTGTTTAGCAATTAGTTTTTATATTTTTGATAATAATAATTATTAATATTAAGGTGCTGAAAAATATTAATTGCTCAGCACAATGTAATGTGCAATGTTAAATATCCTAGCAAAGTTTATCAATTAATAATATGAATGTCTAATTTTTCAATATATTTCCTAAACATTGTAAACCATTATAACTTGTGAACAGACAATGCTAGTTATTTATGTGATAAAATAATGCATTGCAATATAGCACAATTATTTTTATTTATGTATACACTATCAATGTATTGTATATATTTACGCTTTTTCTAATACAATCTTCATATGGTACGTCATGTGATATAACACTTTCCTCTATCTAACCATTGTATATAAAACTGGGGTTAATATTCAAGATTGCTTTGAATCTTCAGAAAAACCCTATTTAGCAATTTTAGTGCAATATATTTTCAATATTATTTCTAGTAATGTTAGAGTGTCTGTAAAATATTTTGCTATATATCTTATTCACTTTTTTAATCATTTTTATTATTTATTGCATTGAAATTTGATTTTGTTCAATAATTTTACTAATCGTGGTAACTACAGTGCACAGATTGAGCAGCTGCAAAATATTAACTGAATCAGCAGATTGCAATCTGTAATACTTTAAATATTCCACTGTTTATCACCAACAATAAATGTTAAATGATCAATAAGATACCATTCATGCATATTTAAACTTAACTATTAGTATATATTTGCTCTTTTCTAATACAATCTTCATATGGTACGTCATGTGATATAACACTTCCCTCTATCTAACCACTATATATAAAACTGGGGGTTATGTTCAAATTTGCTTTGAGTCTTCAGAAATACCCTATTTAGTGATTTTAGTGCAATATATGTTCATTATCATTTCTAGTAATGTTAGAGTGTCTGTAAAATATTTTGCTATATATTTTATTCACTTTTTTATGCCTTTTTATTATTTATTGTATTGTAATTATATTTTTGTTCAATAATTTTCTTAATCGTGGTAACTTCAGTGCACAGACTAAGCTGCTGCAGAACTTTAACTGAATCAGCAGATTGTAATCTGTCATACTTTAAATTTTCCACAGTTTATCACCTACAGCAAACGTTAAATGTTCTATAGGATACCATTCATGCATATGTAATCTTAACTATCTGCGTGTAGACTATGCAGTCCTTTGGTATTATGATGTTACCTTAAAGGACACAGTTAAGGCATGAGTGAGTTACCAGCACTTATTGAAAATCTGTCCCAGTTATTTGCTCTTTTTTATACTCTTTTTCTGAAACTTAATTATATTGCTTGCATATTTGTGTTATAAACTACTTATATTGACTGCTATGACCATCATCAAGATAATTAATTTGTATTTTTACCAAGGTTACTTGATGTGTGAGGATAATCTATTTTCACAATTTTATTGCAATATTTAACTCATGTCAACTCCCATAGTGAAGATTTTGTAAATGTTTTGTTGTTGATGTTATATTCCTGTCAAATTATCAATTTCAAATATTAGAGACCTATTGAACAATTTTGTTATCAAATTTCGTGACAATTCTGTCACACCAGATGTATTACATGATGCATCTATACCTGATAATCTAAGGTACAGACCAGGTGTTCCATTGCGTATGTCTATGTCTATCCCCACATGATGTGATGGGCATTAAAGTCTACACCTATAATGATCTTTTCGTTTCTTAAATTTTGTAGGAAGCTATCAATATCCTGCATTGCTTCACTGATTCTCGCTTGAACAGACTCGCTCATAGTATGCCAGTGATTTGGTGGGGCGCTATATGCAGAGATTATTGTCAGTGGGCCAGCATTAATTTCAATTTTAACCCCTACCTCGTTTTCTTTAAATCCAACTAGGATTGGGTTTATATCAACTGTGGTGATTACTCCAGCCTTTCCACTACCCGAGAGCCGGTATTTCCAGGTGCTTGAAATTCCCAGTATCTGATGATCTTTGTTTATATGTGGTTCTTGTACCACAAAGACTTGTACATTCGGTTTGTATGCAATCATCTGCAATAAGTCTGTTGGGGCACTTGACCTCATAAGGTTTATTTGGATAATCTTTAATGTGTGCATGTTGCTACTCACTTGTGGTTGAAGATTATTTGTTTGTGGGGCATTGTTGCAGGTTAGGTAAATGTTGCTTGGCATATTTAGTTGTTGTTCGAATTAAGTGGAGACCTGTAGATGGGACAAATTGCAGAGAAAGTTTCATAGTTTGAAGGGAAATTCCGTCTTTTTTGTTGGCACTGTGGCAGTTGATGCAATTTTGATATTGAGCCTGACAATTATTTTCGAAATGTCCACATCCACATCTACCACAAACTTTTTGAGATTTACAGTCATTGCTAAAGTGTCCAAAATCTGGGCAGTTGTAACATCGGATTATGATTTTTTGGTTGCGTATGTATGTAGTCTGAAAACTAATGTGTATCTGTCTCCGTGCAGCGAGTATCTTAGCTGCTATAATGTTTGCTTCTATTACTAAATGTGGTAGGTTTGCATTGTACCTATGTGTCTTAATTCCTGTTATTTTAATATGCGTGTTTCTGTCCGTTTCTGGAAAGTTATTCAATATTACACTACTGGCAATTAAAATTGCTGCCCCAAGAAGGAATGCAAACAACAGAACGATATTTATTGAATACATACATTATAGTGGAAAGAACAAGTGATTAGATTTACAGGAAATTAGGATGTATAGATCTTTAGAAATCAGTACCCAGAGCAGCCAACTCTGGCTGCAATAACAGCATTTATCAGCCTAGGCATGGAGTCAAACAGAGATTGTATGGCATGTACGGGAATCTCAGTCCATGCAGCTTCAACACTATGCCACAGTTCATCGACAGTAGTGGATGGTGAGTGATGGCGTCCCAATCGCTCGGCAACCATTGACCACACGTTCTCAATTGGTGACACATCAGGAGAACGTGCTGGCCAGGGTAACAATCGAGCCTGTTCTGTATCAAGGAAGTTCAGAACAGTACGGGCAACATGCGGTAGTGCATTATCCTGTTGAAACAAAGCATTAGGGAGGTCTCGAATATAGAGCAGAGCCACGGGCCTTAACACATCGGAAATGTAACGGTTGCTGTTCAAAATGCCGGTAATGCGAACAAGAGGTGATCGAGACATGTATCCAATGGCACCCAATACCATCACTCCAGCAGATGGGTCAGTATGGCGATGTCCAATGCAAGCTGGCAATGCGCGTTCTCCACGATGCCTCCAGACACGAATGCGACCATCATGGTCCTGTATACAGAACCGAGATTCATCTTTAAAGATGACGTGATGACATTCCCGCGTCCAGGTTCCATCGCGTAGAGATGACCCATCGTCATGTTTGGAGGCGGTGGATGATGGAGGGAGTGGTGTTTTCAGTTTATCAAGCAGTTCCATCGCATGGTTTCTTTTGGTCCCAGGTAGATGGTACTTCCCTCTGGTCTTTAACAGAATAATTTCTTGGATACCTTCAATTAGGTGGAGTGGAGAAGGTTCAGTATTTCTAGAATCTTCTGAAGGTTGATTCAATGGGATTATCTCGCTTGCTTCCACTGTAGTGGAGCTATTGGTTAATCGTTCGTGTAGTTTGTCATCTTCCTCTTCCATTTTTGGATTTTAGATGATTTGCAGGTAGACTTTGTGATACTATAATATTCTTAAGATTGACAAGCGAGACTGATTTCTTGAGTTGTTTTTTATTTATTATTTGGGAGTTTGGTGTCCAAAAGGGTAATGGAATGGTTTGTTAGGTGGGAGTGAAATACAAAATTGCAGAAATGCTTTAACTGGAAACAATAGGGGGAAATGAAGTCAGAAGTAGATTCAGAAATTTACTTATTATTGTTAAGGTTTGAAATTTAACTCATAAGTGAATAGAAGTGACCCAGATAACATCGCCATCCCGTCCCACGCAACTATCCTATTCGCAAAGATTGGAGCATATTCTTAAATAAATTCAAACACACATATATACATTCACATAAAGAGACATGTACCAAGTAGCTAGTTGTATTGAGAAACTGGATAATTTAGTAGATTATTATTTATTTAATGTAATATGGTCTTTTTGTCATACATCCTCCCCAAGCCCATTTTAACCGCAATAGTATCCTTTGCATGGGAACTAGATTAATTAAAATGTAATTGGAGTTATACATTAAAGTAAAATGTTAAATTATGTATTGAAATAAAATTTAAATGGATAATTTAATTATATTATTGTCAATATAGTTTAGAATTTGACTTTAGAAGACATTAAATTCTTAGTTAAGAAAGCTGTAAATTTAAAATTGAGCAGGAGAAATAATAAAAGAAATAAACTTAAGATTAAGAGTTATGAGAATAAAATATAGAGCCACTGGGACAATTTTTATTTTATTTTTTTTATATTAAACTCCCCAAATTTAGGTTTAGCTATTATAGCCAAAAGGTTAAAGTCCGAGAGAGAATGATGGAAAAGGTTTAAGTCTTGGATTTAATCTTAGCTAGATTAGAATTTTTTTAATCTTAGCTGGCTTAGATTTTTTGTAAGAATATATAATTTCTAAGCTTGCTCATTGAAAGCACATTTAATAAAAGGAATTTAGAAAGTAGTCTCAGGTCTCTGAGACAATTAGGAGCCGAGAAAAACGCTGATAAATATTCAAATAATTTAGTTAATTAGGCGCGGGATGTTGGTGCTCAAAGGGTTAAGACGAAATTTAACAGGAGGACATGGCAGGCAACAAGAAAAGGGACTTAGAGAACATTCAGAGTCAATGCATATACATAAGGGAGGAACGAAGAACCATTATGAGAAAAATATGAAAAATATTCAATTTTCAATCACACTAATTATACTGTATCTCGTTAACTAATGATTATTTTTTGAACTGTAATACAAATTTTCAGTCATAAGAATCTGCTTCAAGTAAACATAGAAAGATTGGAATGGATTGACTAAAAATTAAAAAAGTTATGGCAACATTAAAGTGAAAGTGACCAACAAAATTTATAAAATAACACGGAAATTTAACAACAAAAACAGCATTTAAAAATTTATGGAAAATTAACTTTTATTCGAAGAGCAAAAATACAAACATTTCCAGAAACGTTAGAAGTCCACGCTAATCTAGAATTAGTTTAAAGATGATAGGACAATTAGGGTTTAATTATAATTGAATAATTATTGAGGTAAAAAAAAATTGCGAAAAAGTGCCAAAAAATATTATTTTTTTTATAATATTTTTTGGCACTTTTTCGTTCATTAAAATGCTTATTTTTTTTCATTCATTAAAATGCTTACATCTTCTGGCCCAGTTTTCCTATCTACACAATCTATGCATCAAAATGCGCAGAACTATCACGCGGAACGAAAAAAGATAACACCTGAGCACTTACCTAATTAATTAGCCACTCATGATGTTGTTAATGTGTAGCATGTAGAAAAAAATGCTTGAAGAAAAATCAGAAGTTCTGGGTTAGGATTGTCTGGGAATGAAGATAATTTATCCAAATTGCACACAAATTTACACCAAGGTAGTTCAGAGGGTTTTTGATGGACCTGCAGCTGAAATTTAATGAAGAAAGAAATAGCAGCCGAAATAATGAAGTGTGAACACAAATCACTATCCTCTGTTTCTAAGGGTATGCCTTTGGTTGCTATGCCCTGCTTTGTTAGGATGGGGAATCACCATATTGTAAATTTTTGTGACATAGTCACACTAATGCTTATATCTTCGCTATTTTGGCAGTTATTGATACCAAATTTTTTAGCAAGATGAACAAAGCGTTAGAACACAACACAATTGTAAAAATTCTAGTTAGATCAACGTTTAAACGCAATATTAAATTTTAATTAGAACCACAGTCAGAGAAACACAGACATCTCCCAGTCCGCTTCACCAGTTTCCTCATTTATGACTATTTATATTTTTTAAGGTAACTTTAAAATTTCAGAAACTATAATAGTGTGAACTTAGAACAAGATAACAAAGAGCTAATCGTTTTGCATTCGGTAAAAGAAACATAAACAGGAAAATTGTAAAATTTCTAACAGATAAAATCTTTATATTTTTACAGAAATTAATGCAAGTATGTATGTCTTTTTTAAAAACTTATTGTTATAATACATTTTCTGATGATTTAAAAGAGAGTAATTCTTTCACCATCTTTTAAATCAAATAATAAATATCCAAATTATGTGCTTAATTTTTTTTACAGAATATACGTTTTTAATATAGAAAATTATTCGAATGTTGAAATGAAAATATACCTATATTAAAGAATATATTTATCATTGATTGTTTGCTTGAATATATTAAAAACTTTAACTGTATAATATTAATATTAATGTAATTTGAGTCATAAGAATTATACTTCCTTTTTTGACATTAATGATTAAATATATTTATTTTTGAAAATGTGTTTTTCTTTATGCAACACATATTTTTTTTCCGATACCATAAGCATTTTGCTAATGAAAATGTGTTACAAATCTTATTCTGCATAAATTTACTAAATAAGATAATTTTTTTCTTTAAATAATGTTGTTAAAAATAAAATTTATTTTTACAGTTTTTGTAGTTAAAAATGCAATTTTTCATTTTATGATGAAAAAAGTGAAATGATATTTGCGGAGAAATTATTACTGAAATTCACATAATTATTTTAACTAAGCATTTGTGTTTCTAAGACAGAAAATCCTACTTTTAATTTGATTTAGAAGTTCAATTAAAAAATACTTTAACTTATAATGATATAAATTAAATTAAGCTAAAAAGGCTGCTTGTGGCATTCGAATTATACTTTTATTTTTTATTTTGATTAAATTAATCGTTTCGAATTATTTTTGAAATTGAAACTGTCATCAGCAAACCATATTAAATTTATATTTTCCTATTCAATCATTTCAGTAATTTGTAATATTTTTGTTTGTAATAAGGAATGTTTTTCATAATTAAATGTAAAAACATTTAACATTTTCAATTTCAAAACCAGTAATTCAATAATTGTTATTCTTTATCCAAGCCTTTTTTTATTCTTAAAACAAACTACTTAATTAGGAACGTTCTAAAAATGGTAATTTAATTTGCAAATGCAAAACAATATGACTTAAAGTAATTGAAATAATTAAAAGCATCCATACACACAAGCAAGTATGACAAATTTTGAGGCTGCTGAATTTTTGGTGGATCTTTTGTTTATCTGGTAACATGTTTTTATTAGTTCATACAGATGAAGACCAATAAGATTTAAGTAGAAAATTCTATTTTGGTAACCCAAGTATTTACGCCATTACGAGACGTCATAATCCGTCGTCTTGGCTACATTTCTCTGTTTCCAGAAAAATTCAGAATTTGGTATTCTGGATTATACGGCATCTGTGTGATTTACAACAGCCTAAGGCTTTTAAATTGTCTACTATGCAATTTCGCTGTTTATTGCCTAAACTTCAAGGCAGTTTCAGCCCGGTAACGAATATAGTCTTAAATCAATGACACATATGTGTTTTCAAAACTAATGTGTGACTTATAATTATAAAATATTATATTCATTCAATAGTATCACACGCTTTAAATAATTTTAAAAAAACAGTACTTCAAGCAAACTTTCGATTTCGTAACATTTGCTTATTTTTTGTAAAATTTATTATTTCTAATTTGAGGTAATTTTTACATTAATAATATTTGGCTCATTTAAACATACTTTACGAAATCAAATAGAATACAAAATTTCTTTAGCATACTGTTTATTTCTATCACTGTATTATTTTCCAGATGAAAACAAATAAAGTTGCTCCAATGGTTTATATTTAATGCTATATTTAATGCTATTTCTTCCAACATGAATCTCTCATCTGATGAAATGTTAAGAAGAAAACATTAAAATGTTTTTTTTCTTAAATTATAAGTTATTATAATTTTCTGAAAAATATACTTCTTAATGTAGGTATGTAATATATATATATATATATATATATATATATATATATATATATATATATATATATATATATATATATATATATATATATATATATATATGTTTGTGTGTGTTCTTTTCTGAACATATATAACACTTACATTTTATAGACATTATTTCATTGAATATTAATCTATTCATTCTACAAAATACAACTCTTAATTTTAACTCCGAAATGAAAGCAAAAGTATTTTACTTATACTGTCTATGTATTGACAGTTTGTATAATCGTCTGTTACATTGAGCCACTAATTGCTTAACTACTAATTCATGCTCATATTCATACATAGAATTTACCGAAATTTCAAAGTTGATTTTCAAAAATGTGAGCAGTGTTTTCCAATTATTATTATAAAACAAATGATACACCTTTTCCTCAAACTGTTTTTATGAAGCTACAAAAATAATTATCATCGAAATTTAAATTTACTATAAGAATTAAATAATTATAATCATTATTAAATAATTTTTTATTTATTTTATTATAAAAAAATTAATAATTATTTCAATTATGTTCAAAGTTATTCTTAAGTTTAATGAAATGAGCTTTACATTGCATAAAAATTTCTTTTAGTTTGTTATTTTCACAAATTTTAACGTATGTTGACAATTTAATTTACTATATTAGTATTAAATAGTAAATTAATTGAAAAATTGTATTATAATTAAATAAATAAAATTTTAAAAATTTACATAAGAAACTAAGCACAAATATGTTTTCTGTTTTTTTTTTTTTTTATTTTTTATTTTTTTTTTTTAACGTTTGCAGAGACATTAAGCCCAAAACTCATTTGGCAAGTAGTTTGCTCAAAATAAGAGAAAAAAAATATATGCATTCACAACATCTTAAGATAATTTTATGATTATTGTATACAAATATTTGCTTAAGATCAATAGAAAAAGGAATGAAAGAAAATAGAGAGAGTTTTCTGCATAATTCTTAACTGCATTAACGGTGCAAATGCAATATTTTCAAAACAATATTTTTTAGGGAAAATTCTCATTATTCTTTATTTTGAATATATGATAGAAATTAATTCCATTCTCTTGTTGACGAGATTATTTTAAGCTTATGAAATAAATAAAAATCTTATTGGTAGAGCATGTCAAATAATATGCATTGAATTCTTTAAAATTCCCCTTTAACAGTAGCTGTCAATCAAATTTTAATATCATGGATAGTCCGAAAAGTAGATTTTTGTGCTTTCAATTCACTTTTTCTGCTGATGCCACTGATTTATATACATATATATATATATATATATATATATATATATATATATATATATATATATATATATATATATATATATATATATATATATATATATATATATATATATATATATATATATATATATATATATATATATATATATATATATATATATATATATATATATATATATATATATATATATATATATATATATATATATATATATATATATATATATATATATATATATATAATATATTTTCATTAACATTAGGAAAATATAGCATAGTATAAATACATTTACTAATTTTTACTTTAAAAAAAGAGAATAGATTTTATTACAACTGAACAATATTAGTTATTTGATTAAATATGGTTAAAAATAATAAAAATATTAGTTTAAATTTTGCTTTATATTAAATATAATGCCTATTCATTCTAAACTGTTAAATTCAAGAAAAATTGAACAAATTTATCAATTTGAACTGAAATAAATAAAATTTAAATTTTCTTAATTTATATACTAACACATATTACGAAGAATATTCTGACTTTAAAGTCATCAAATATATCCAATTTAATTGAAGCAGATATGCTTATAAGATGGGTGACTATAAATATAATTTAAGTGTTTTTATGAAAGAAATTATCACAATAAAAATGAATATTTAAAATTTTAAGTCCTGCCCAGTTACGACATACATTTATAAAGTAATATGATAATCAAAATTTTAAAAAATATCAGTAAAATCTCAATTAAAAATCAAGTAAAATTTTTTTAATGTTTTTTCTATTGTTGGATGAGTGAAGTTAGAAAAATACAAAATTTTATATAAGCAATTAACTTTTGCATTCCTGAACAGTGCATAAAATGCTTGCTCAAAAACACAGTGCTTTTATTGCTTGGTATTATTATTTTGTAAGCATTTAACAGATACTTCTGTAGGAGTTTTTCATTTAGTTGGAAGACTAATATTAGACAATAACAGAACTTCAGATTTATTTTCATATATTATTCAAAATATTCAACATTGGTTTAGCTTTTTATTTATTTGGCCATTTTTAGTGAGGAATATTCCGGAATTCGTTTTTAAGTGCACGTCTTCCCGAAGTAAACCCTTATTTCCAAAAAAAGAAACTACAAAAGTCTAAACGGTATGCATTTATAATAAATGTATCTAATCCTAACAATTTAATTAGTAATTTGTAACTTTTTCAGCATGTTAATTTCCAGAAGAGAAAGAAACTGCTATGAAATCCATCTGAAAAAATATTAAAATAACGAAAATTTGCAGTACTTCTTTTCTTCTGTATTGAAAATGCTAAAATATTTTCATGTGTAAATTTATTATAATATAGAACATTTTATTTGCCCAGTTTTACGTCAGAAAAATAATTTAATTTTATTATATACAATATTTGAAAACTTACTTCATGGTCATTTTTCAATTTTACAAATATTGAGAGTTAAATTTGTTGCTCCAAGTATACAACATTTTACACGCTGCAAGTACGCGTGATAGGAAATATATGTTCTGATATTTCCAATGATCAGCGATTAACGTATTCGCGTCAGGTTAATAGATTAGCGGTATTTATAATTAATATTAAAGAAAGTTGTTCCACAGAAGAAAGACTGTAAGAGTTTTAAGAAGATTAAACATTTAGGTATGTTGAAATCTTATGATGTGATTATCCATTTGATTATCCAGACCAGTAAACACGTCAACATACTTTTTATAATATTTAGAAATGAGGTATCCGCAAAATGTCTTAAAGACAAGTCTAGGATTACTAAATTCAACTTCAAAAATATATTTTCAAATGCTCAGTAATAGTTTTATGACAGGCGGAACATTTCTATAAACACACACACACACACATATATATATATATATATATATATATATATATATATATATATATATATATATATATATATATATATATATAGAGAGAGAGAGAGAGAGAGAGAGAGAGAGAGAGAGAGAGAGAGAGAGAGAGAGAGAGAGAGAGATAGGTATAAAAAATAGATATAAGACATGATTTCACTTTAAGTTTTGTTAAGAAAAATGTATATAAAGTAATTATAAATTAATATTTATGTTATTTTTCGTCAGTTCAGTTGAAATTTAAGAAAAATTATTGCAAAACCAAATACTAAAATCTATGTTGAATTGTTGCGCAAAATAATCTTGTTAAACATAACTGGAAAAATTCCATCTTCACTAGTTTTACAAAAATAAAATTTCTTTATTTATACACTAGAAAAAAAGTTTCTTCCTAGATACAGCATGTGTGAACTTCTTTTCGTTTCGGGACATTTTCTTGGAAAATAAATACTGACAAAAAGATGGATAAGCCTCTGAGTAAACAAACAGTCCGTCGTGTTGTTTAGTGATACGAACGTTTCAAGTTTCCTGTTGTTTTTTAGAGTACTTCAGTCAGATTACGGCATTCCATACAAGTATACAGATTTATTTTCTTCGAAACTTATTCTTCGTACATGTTCCAACTCTTATTTCATGAAGTTTTAAACTAGGATATTCTGGAAGAAACCAAAATTTACTTTTAAATGGAACTTCCATTTTCAATTCCTTTTCCCCACTGATAAAAATATGATAGTAACTTAAATAAATGTGTCTTTGTCAAGTAAAACCTTGAAATGTTCTATAAACTATTCATATAGTTCTGTAGTTTTTAGATTAGTTATCAAATACTGGAATATGATATTTTCAACATTTTTCTAATGAAAAGGAAAATAGTATTGTTTTTTTTCTCATTTTACTAAATAAGTTTATTTCAGTCACGTAGAGTAATGCGTACAAACATCTAATTTTAAACAAATGTTCGTATAATTATAATTTTGCCATTTGGTAAATTATTTTATGTTTACATTCCAGATAAATTTTTCAATAATTCTATTTCACAATTTAGCAAAAACTTATTTACAATTACTATTATCTGCATGTGTGTGTGCTTACATTATTTTGCTATAAGCAATGTGTCAAATACGAATTAATAAAAATATATTATTATTTACTTATCAGGCTTATCAAAACTTTTAATAATAAGTGAGAAAATTTATTCATAAAGTAGTTTTCTATTTATTCCTTTTCAAGCATACCAAACGTGTGTTTTATTTAAAAATTTCTGAATATTTATTAAAACAATGTCAAATCAATTTCAATTTTTTGTCTGTATGCATCAGTTACATTTTAATTGCTTCACAAAACAAAATTACATTTGAGAAGAATAAATATGAAGCATTTATTTATTGTAAATAAAAGTTTAAGGATGTAAAAATATAATTACCAGGGTACTTTATTTTAACTAAAATACAATAGAATTATTATATACCATTAATATAACGATAAAAATTGATAGAAGTTTTACTGTTCGCAATGTATCTAATGCAAAATGTAAATACAAAATTGAAATAAGAAATTAATTTATTTTTAAGAATTAAATTTTTGCTGTACATAGAATTCAATTTTGTAAAATTATTACTTTATTTTTTTAACAAATGAATTTCTTTACTGGAATTTTGTAATTTATAATGTTTATGAGAAAAGTAATTGTGCAAGGAAAATAATAGTGATTAACAGATTTACAATATTATTTTTGATTAAAATTACTATAATTTTAGAAGCGTTTGAATAAAACAAAAAATATATCTTAAAAAGTATTCCGCATTTTTCTTAAATATTATATTTGAAACAAAATAATGAAAAGAAAATTCATGTATTTTTCAACAAAGTAACGAACTTACTTTTCAGTTAATATACTTGATCCATACACAAAATAACATTTTCAGTTAGAAAAGTCAATTTAATTACTTCAGATATAAATTCAATGATGCATTACCCTTCATTAAGATAAAAATACATATAGTATCGGTTTTACATATCATAATCATGGTATTGTTATTACTTTACAGTAATGGAAGGCATTTGTCTTGCCTTTACCAAAAACTCCTTGAAAGAAATGTATAAATCTGTTCTTAATACCACTAACCATCAGTTCTAAATACTTGATGGAGTATTCTTCGTAAATTATCATAATTTCTTATATTCTAAAAATTTTTTATATTATTGGTGATTTTTGGCAGATGTTTTTTTGCATTTAATTTTTTTAGCATATCATGCATCGTTAATAACTAACACGCATCGTATTTGTGAAATAAAATATAAAATTTTTTAGAATACTTATCATTATTTAAAAAAAAACTATTTTTTTCGATAGTGAATCATATTAAATTTTTAAGAATTTTAAATATTCGAATTTATTTTCAGTCTGAAATAGGTTCTGATAACAGGAATAATAGTAATATTTTGTTTTTGCATGCCTCCCAAATAATTTACTATATATACATATATATATATATATATATATATATATATATATATATATATATATATATATATATATATATATATATATATATATATATATATATATATATATATATATATATATATATATATATATATATATATATATATATATATATATATATATATATATATATATATATATATATATATATATATATATATATATATATATGTATATATATATATATATATATGTGTGTGTGTGTGTATGTATAAATTTGTATGTGTGTGATTATTTTAATTATTTTCCAAACATTTTAAAATTTTTGAGTAATTTTTTATATATAAAATGAATATAAATGCTGTATTTTATATGATATTATGTTTTTGCCGTATATATTTCTTTCCTTTCTGTTCTGTTACTATACGTTTTCTATTTTTTCTGTTCTTTTGCTATTTATTGCAATTATGTTTACAACTTTCATTTGGGTGGGAATACACATTCATGGAATTTAGCCCATGCATACGCGTTTATTAAATTTTTTGAAAGGATAAATGTTTTAAAAGAGACTTTGTAATATCAGTCGGATTCAGGTATTTTTACTTTATTCAAAACACATACTATACAACTACAATTTATATAATGATTATTTAAAGTTGATTTTTCTATAATATATACTATAAACTCCACTGAAAGTTATATAACATGCTTGTTACATTTCTATGTGAAAAAATATTAATAAATCAATAACATACAACTTAACTCAATACTTAGAAGATACAAAATCCTTAAAAACTGTCTTTATAGCAGAAAATATATTGATCGAAACAGGAAAAATAAAGAGTCGCATTGACAAAAGAAAATAATGAAAATTATCAATTCTTTGATTTATCTATTTTCAGCAAAGTATTTTATCTAAGAAAATAAACTGCAACCTATGGTGGTCAGCTCTTGGAAAACATCGAAGCAAAATACAACGCAATCGCAAGTATTTCAGATTTTATCTGTCAAGAACACTAAAAAACGTTATTGATTTAACTGTCTTTTCAGCTGACAGATATCGCACTGAGTGCACTGAAGGAAATAACAGGTATCTTGTTTCGACACTTTAATCCGATTAATCTTATTTCTTACTTATTGCCTTTCTCGCACGTGTAAATGCAACTTCTGAAATATAAAAGAATAAGGCAACGAGTTATTATAAGAAGTAAACATGTATTTTTCATAAAACAATTTCACATGTATCTTCATATACTACTGTTTCATAGCTATGTTCACACTTAAATATCAATTTTATGGTAAATAGCATTTTTACATGTTTTGTATTGTACATGTTATTCTTGTTTTCAAAATATTATTTTTTGTATTGTTTTGGTAATGTTCGGAAATATTGTTTGGAATTTTTAACTATACAATAGAAGAGAATTATTTAAACCGGCAGAAGACGTGATTTCGACACTGACATCTTAAGAAAATGTTTTTACTGTTTACGAAAATAAAGCCTTCATATATATTGTAAAAGTAGAATTATATGCTTGTAAAATAGATTCTGAATCGATATACGCAACTAAGAAATGCTAGAAAAATGACTTTTTGCAAATACAATTATCACATTTTATACTGAAAATTGTAGTTTCATTTTCCTTTGTCTTGGCAAGTAATACATTAAATACACACTTTTGTTGGATATTATATTTCTATTTGTTCACTTGACTTGATTTATTGATTTTTCGGCAGAGTTTTCTTGAAAGTACTTACAAACTTTTTGTCTTCCTATAAGAGATGATGCTGAGTACTTAATGATTGTTTTTTTTTGTTTCAGTATTTTTCTTACAGGATTCTTTGCTGATAGGACGACTTTGGTATTTCTTTGACGTGCTATAAAAACAACCATCTGCGGGTATGTTTACCTGTAGAAAAGGATACAGACATTCATATATTGTACCTACATCTATTATATTGATGTAACATCGTACTGAATAATTATTGGGTTTTTCTCATCAGTTTCATGAATAATCAAATTTTAAGATGTAGTATTTAATTTTTATTTGCATTTTTATTCATTTCAAAGCATTTAAATTTCTGTTCACAAATATGTTTCCTCCTAATTTAGATTTTTTGTTACTTATATCACTCTGCTCAAGTATAATATCACAATTGTGATACCTGTGTATTTCAACAAGTTCAACATCATTGGATTGATAATTGTTTTCTGTAGAACATTAAATTTCATGGAATAAAATTCTCCGTTTCATTTATTTTTCATATTCTGTTGACTTGCGTTTATACAACATTATTTAGAAATGAAATGCTAAGAAATACACAAAAGCACTTTACAACACAAAACTGATATGCTTATAGTAAACAATATGAGGCAATGCTGGTCCCATGGGGCACAAAACCATCCCTGATAACTTAAGAATCCCAAGAAAATATTGTTTTTAACGAAAAAAAGACATCTGAAAAATAACAATGTCCATTATAATCGATGTGTCAGACTGGAGGATACTGATGGATTACAGATTCATAATTTTCCCAGGCTTATTTATTTTCGAAGCATGAAGTGACTGTGTCGAACATGACCTCTATTGGGTTATGCGTGTATTATTTTAACTATTGTCTCAAAAATTGATTTGATCTTTGATTCCACATTGAAATCAAGATATCGCTACCAAAAGATTTGACAAATGATGTTGAACTAATTTTATTTAAGCATATTAATATTTATCATTATGAACATTTATTTGAATGAAATATTGTATTGATATTAATTGATCAATAAAATTACTGTAATATTTTTCTTAAATAGTTACAAATTAATTTGGATTAGTAAAATTTTATTAAAATGTAACATGAATACAACATAATACTTTTATTAACACTGCAATAAACTTTCAGAGTACATGAAGAATTTGAATTAAATTAATTAAATTTTACTATGACAGATTACTTTTAAAAATTACAGTATTAAAATTTTTATAATAGTTCTAATAAATGAAACAGTGAAACTACATTTAAGAACATGCAATGATTTCTTATCGAAAATAATTTTTCAGAAACAAACGGTAATGCCCAGAGGATAATAGATTTTTTCTTACAAACCAATACGAATGACTTTGAAAAATGTATTTTATGAAAGAAATATATGCATTTCATGCACAACTGGATAGATAACTAATAAAAGAATTTTAAAAAATCAAATTATTTGAATTTGCAGCTAATGGTTAGAGCTACGACCTTCTATTCAGTAGTTCATTGGTTCGAATTTCAGAAAGCTTGAATGTTCAGACTTATGTACTGTATACACTATAAAATGTTTACTCTTATCCAGTAGAGATCTCGTATAAAAATTACCATAGAGGAACAGACTAATACAAAATGATAATGAATATTCATTGAAAACCTTATAATTCATTGGTATTATCAAAGTAATATTGTTGTAAAATAATTTCGGATGTTTATGGTTAAGTGACCTAAAAATAAAGAATTGGGAATGGTTAATTTCTGAAAATGTCTCCTTAATTTTTTTTAAAAAAAATTCCACTATTTCTTTTAAATAAAGCAATTTTTATCTAATAAACTTCAACTTGTATTAGACATTGAGAAAATTTAACAACTATAAAGTGAACCCTGATTTTTTTACATGGTTATCAAATACAAAGAAATTTTGAATTATTTATATTTTACATTACTCGCATAAAATTTATAAATGAATATATTTTTATATGTATGTTATGGATATAGAATATATATGTAGACATATATACATAAAACATTCTGATGATTACTTAAATTTTTTTTCAATTTAATTTTATAACAATCAAAATTAGCTATTTAAACATTAAAAAAATTAAAAAATGATGCGGGATTTTTTTTACAAATTCACTTTTCATATTTTTTTTTAATTTAGCATGAAAACAATAGCGTCATCATAAATACTTCAGCTATTTTTCTTCTACTGCTCGCTTAATTTTTTTCACAATATAAAAAAATACATTTTAAATTACTTTGGTCTTAGCATAGCACACAAAAAGTAATAATGTTTGGAGCACAAATTACAGCATTAGTATCTCAAGAGTATCACATAAATTACCTTAGGCCCCAATAGCAAATTTTCTTCCACTGCTTGAACCAGCATTTATGTAATTAACATTTCTAACAAGCCTATATAAAAAAACAATGAAAGTCATTTATAACTTTTAAAATAGCAAAAAAGTAAGATAAACTAACAAAATTTTCAGCAATTGCAATTTAATATTATTTGTAAGTTGGGATATTAAAATGTTTTCTTTCTTAATGACTATGAAAATGCATTTTCAGAATTATATTTAGGTTAAATAATTGCGTACGTATAAATTATTAAGTATGTGTTATTGTTTATTATTACATAAATAATATAATTGAAAGTAAATATTATTGGTTCATTTTTTAAAAACTAACGAAAATATTGTTTTTAACACCAAAAGAATAAACTGTAAATTTTTCAGTAAGATAAAGCATAATTGTAATGATTTGACATATTACTTATTCAACTAGGATTAATGTAATGGCTCTAAATTATTTAATGTAATATATCGATAGTATTATGCAGTGTAGGGCCATGGTAGCCTATTGGTTAGGGTATCAGCATTCCATCCGGAAAGGTGGGGTTGGATTCCCAATGCCGCCAAAGACCCTCCGAGTACATGCGATATACGTTCTCGTTAAATCTGTGGAGTCGAAAGTCCTGTGGTCGGTCATAGAGCAATTACCATGGGAGCAATGGTCTGGAGAAAAGTACGCCCTTTTCAGATCAATGCCAAAATTGAGGAGTGCATCCTCTGGTGCTGTCATCTATCGGAGAATTTGAAAAGCAAAAGTCGTACTTTCACCTTCATGGTGCGGTGATTAAACGAAAGTCACTCTCAATTGACTTAAATTCACATAGCCAAAGCATAGCGAGCTTGGCTTGTCCAAGTGTCATTAGTAACAACATTATGCACTGTACCTTTGTAGCCTATTTCTAATATAATGGCATTTCCAATAAATTCAAAAATGTATTTGTTTTAATCATCATTTTAATCTATATATGCTTAAATTTTCTGCTACTTTTTTACATACCTGATGTAAATCAATTCTTCCTGCCTAAAATTTGAATTCATTTATGTGATTGTACTCATAAATGAAAGAGAAATTATATTATTTTTGTTTTATATGCATTTTATCTTGCTGAAAAAATATCTACTTATAATTTATATTGTATCGCATAACACTTATAGTTTTAAGCCTGACATTTTTTAATTAAATAAATTATTGAAAGTATATAATAAAACTAATGAATAATGATGATTTTTCAAAAATACAAAATCATAAAATCATGATTTAATGATGTTTTGTGTACATATCTAGGAACAGATGATAGAAGATTGACTCCCCACATACTACAATTAAATAAAATTCATTATATATAATAATAATTACTATATGAATCACTAGTTGAAATTAATATAATGATTACTTTGAAATTATATAATTATTAAACTGTAAATTCAATCACAAAATGTGTAAATGTGTGCATATACATACATTTGCTAACATCTTTGCAAAAGGAAATTGTAATATTTCAGAAAATAAAATCCGCTTTATTTAAATATATCTTCAGTAAAAAATAATTTCATAAACTGATTATTTAAATATAGGTAGTTACATAGGAAATATTTTTTACAACAGCTTTTATATATATGTTGCATACTGGGTTTTAAATAATCAAAGAAAAACCTTTAAAAATAACAAATTTTTACAGTTATTACATATTTTTCTTCAATTGATTGCTTATTTTCTGAAGTATATCCGAAGTATTCGATGTAAGCTTTTGGGGGTGGTAAAAAAAAGTAAAGTTAAAACATATGATTTGAATCACGTTATCCTCTTATTCAAAAATAGAAGTTACAATGCTTTCACTTTTAATCAATATGTGGTATTTATTGTTATATCAATAGATAAGTATAAAATTCACAGAAAATGTTTAAAAATACATATTTGTAGACATTTGTAGAATTAATAATTACAGAAATTATGCAATCAAAGATCTAATAGTTATTTTCCTCAAAGACAGTTCACCTATGTGGTAAAGATTAGTAGCACCAACCCAAGAAATTATTTTCACTTACATTGTAGTTTACTGAAACGCTTCCTTGGACCGAAGCTGAATGATCACAGGGATATATATCTAAAGATGACAAACTCTCAATATTTTAATCTATAGATTTAAAGAGAGTCACAAAGGCATAAATTTGACTCTTCTTAATATAATTAATCAAGAAATAAAGAATAATTTGTTCCAAAAATGAGTTTTCATTTAATAAATTATTATTGATTTACATATTTATGAAGTTAAAAAAAACAGTCTGAAATAAAATTTAGGCAATAAAATTTAGAACGTTTAATTAAATATTAAAAAAACAATAAATATTTTTATAAATTACATATTAAAAACAATTAATATTTTTATGCTTTTTATTCCAACAGAGAATGATGCTTATTTTGTCAGCAAGAAAATTCGATGCCTTATTTCTCGCACGTTAGACAAAATCTGTTAGCTGACACTGTTAAAAAGGTCAATTTCATGAAAACCTGTACAATTCAATATGATTTCGAGAGAAGCATATACGGCGTTTCAGCTCAATTCAGAAATTTCAATTCAGCACTTTGGATAGGTCTATGGCATCGGATGAAAGAAGAGACACCTGATGTGTCCACTTGTATGAGCTTGCTGTTGGTGGACTAAATGACTATCAGTGCTTATAGTAATGGTCCCATTCTTATACAAATGGTGATTTGGAGTTTTTCATACCTTTCGTTTAGATAGCGTTTACTTATTTTTCATTTTGGAAACAGATCTCAAAAGAGGTCAAAAAGTGATTTGAAGTCGTCTTACCAGAGGAGACTTCTTTCATTAAAATTTTGCAGCTTCATTTTTAATGATTAAAATGTGAGAAGGGAGTCACTGGAAGCAGATTTCTTGTTATTGAGGAAAAAATGCAAGAGCATAAGGCAATGAAGTAATTGTTTTGTCAGCAGTTTTATCCAAATTACATGGGTGCTATATGCAGCTAATAAAAACCCAGATATTTCAGTTTGATATTATGGATTCTGTAGCATTGAGATGTAGAAAATTTTGAATTCTTTATTTAATATGAAATTCTGGAAAGAAAGAAATTCCTCAAAATCAAATTTTAGTCGTAAAATATATTTTCACGTTCCGCAGCATAAATTGATAGTAACAAGATTGTCCGTGTTAGCACGTGTTAGGTAAGTATTAAATAGTATTTATAAATTTTAATTTTATAAAATATATTTAAAAGGACATTATATCCATGCAAACAAGAAATCCGCAAGAAATCAATAGCATACTTTTGAGGATGTATACATTTCACTGTCATAAACTAAATGGAGAGAATAATAGGTACTGTTACGATAAAAATTACAGAAATGAACTCTAAATCTGTCGCTTGTCAGCAATAATAAGCAACCTATTGAGACTTTTTAAGTAAAGTGAGGGATAGGAGTATAGAGTTCAATCTAATTTGAAAATATTGCGATATTGTTTGAATTTTTATAACGTTCACTGCTTTCAAGATATTTTAAGTTTCCATTTTGTAACTTATAGCTAAATGAATATTTATATAACCTGTATGCATATGCATAAGCACTTTTACTGGCAACTTTGTCAAATATTCTTCATGTAAATATTTTCTTAATGTTTCAAACAGTATTCGGACTTCTTTCCCTGTCTTAATCTATTAAGCGTTTGGCTTTCTTAAATTGAAAGAAACATTTAATTATTAGAAATATACGTTGCATAATATGCTTCCTTTTCTATATGCGAAACAATAATTCAGTTTTATGTTTACTTAGAAATCCAAACAATATTGATGTATATAAAATTGTTTTAAAATTGTTTGTTTCGGAATAGTTGTACTTCTTATTTTTGTTTCATTCATTATTAAGAATTTCTGTTTCGTTGTGATTAAAAATTTGGATTGAATCCTACAATGTGGTCTGTGGACGAATGAATTTACTGTGTAGATTATAATTCTGAAGTAGATTCTTTAACATGAGAACACGAACTGGCAATTGTAATAATCCTTAAATCTTAAGGGACATAGTTGTTATTATTTATGAATTTTGGACAAGCAAACTTTGCTAGCCAACAGCTATGCGAATTTAAAACAGAATGGGCTGTCTTACATTCAGTCAAATACCACGAAGGTGAAAATACGCCTTTGCTTTAAGACTCCTCCAATAGATGGCACCATTAGAGGATCCACTTCTTCATTTTTGATTTTGATCTGAAGGAAGAGGTAATTTTCTCCACAGACAATTACATCCATGGTAACTGCTCAATGACCAATCACAGGACTTTCAATTTCACAGATTTAATGAGCACGTATATCGCATACTATGAATGTTACCTATTTTGAAAAATTTTTGAAAGTTAAATTTGAAAATTGTTAGTTTACAAACGTAAGTTCAATTTTGAAATTACAGTTAATTTAATTTGGATTCAGATAATTATTTAAGATCAGTTATAGGTAGAAATTTACAGTTTTTCATTTGAAATTTAATTGTTAAAATTAGATTTTTTAAGCATTTTCGGTTTGGTTTGTCGTTTAACGGTCATTTTTTGCAGAAGAGGGCTAATTTGACCGGTACTTACGGTTTAAAGTAGATTCCGAACCACTACAAGCATCCATGCCCGAGGTGGGATTCAAACCCACGAACTGTTGAACCGAAGGCAAGAGCGCTAACCATTCGGCTGCCAGCTCGGCCTTAAACATTTTTGGATCGCAAGTGAGTAACATAAAATCTGAAAAAAATTACTTCAATATTTTCTTAATTTACTCAAGGAGAAAAAACTTTATTTCTGTTCAAAGTGCTAACACATTATAGAGAAGTTCATTTTTATGAATAAAATCAAGTGTGTTACATTTTTTATAATGTACTTTATTAATTAAATTCTGTATTCTGTATAAAATTATAAAGTATGTTTTGTAATGATTAGTTATAATCAAATAATCATATAAGAAATAATAATTTTCACGTTATTTCAATACTAATAGACTTTCTAATCTCTGCCTATAGGCAATGGCTGGTGTTTTTCAGAATGTGCGTAACTGTTCAATTAAAAACTAAATATTATAAAAATTGCATGTTAAACTATTCACGATATTAATGCAGTTTTTTGTTCCGATGTTAAACCTATACAATTGCAATGTATAAAGTATTTTTAAAAGTATGTCTGATTGCTAAATTAATTAGAATTTCGGTATTATAAAAGTAGATAAAATACCCATAGTAAATTTAGCAATATTATTTAACTACACTGAATTGCTTATTAGTTTAAATTGGATATTTCTTGAATATTTCGCCATCGCATAATTCATTTGAAGCTAAATATTTTAAAAAGCCAAATTATTCATGATGATGAGTTAGCATTATTTCAAGTTGTTTGACTACAACCTCTTGGGATATATGTAATATTTTCATTAAGATATTCATTATTACTTAAGAAATAAAAACAAAATATTATACAAAAATGATGGTGAACATGTCATTCATCATACATACATAGCAGGATTGTTTTCATACTAATTTCGTGTTTAATAATCTACTAAAATTTTTATAAAATAATTTGAATTAGTAATCACACATTTTGTCATAAGACTTTCCTTTGTTTAGTGATTAAAAGAAATCATTCAAAATAGAGATGTATTCAAAATAAAAAAAAATTAAGAAAATAATATTTTTAGGTTTTAAGAAATTTACATTCATTCATTAAATTACATGAAATTCATTCAAGAGTTCGGATTTTAGAAAAATCTGATTTTCTAAAAAATACATCGTTATAAGAAAATATAATTTATTTTTATCATTTTTATAATAAAAGTAGACAAAATCAAAGTATTTTTACGAAATCAATTTTAAATAAATTTAGAAATAAATCACAGTAAAAAATTTGAGAAAAATTGGGAAATAAAATGATAGAAATAAGTTAATGTTTAAAGAATGGCTTATGTAACAATATAATTTTTCAGTGAAATTTATGATTTGATAAAACTTACGCTCAGTTTTTAAGCTTATATGTATAATTAATTTAATTTATTCATTAGCTTAGAAATTAAATCATTAATAATCATATTTTCTTATTTTTACCAAAATTATAAACTTAAAAAAATTTTACAGAAAAGCAGATTTATTCATGAAATTTTACTTTAAATAGATTTGGGCACAAATTGAATACAACACTTAAATCTTAGTCTCTTCTACATTGAATATGTATCTATCTTCCTTTTAGACTCCTTCCAAAGCTTTAAACAAATCCTGGACTTATTCCAAATTATTGGATATAACTTTTACGTGTTATCTTTTAGTAATAGCCAGTAAAAATATGAATGCTTTTACATATGAAAGCAAAAGAAAAATCAGGATTTACAAACTTATGATAATAATTTTACAAAAAATATAATTTATCTCTTAAATTTTACAAAAAAAATATTCGATATTTTTTTTTCAATTTTCTAAAATACGTGCTTTGAAAGTAAATAAAAAATGTCGATTTCACTTGGTGCAATGCCAAATCATATAAGAACCATTAAAGCTCGGCGGATAAACTTTAAAATTGAAAAAAAATTGGAAATCTTTCACTTTAAATGCAAATATTTGTTTTGTTTACAGCTGGTATAAAATATTTAATACATATGCTTTATTCATATTTTAATTTTTGAAAATTAACATAAAGATATTTGCTTATAAAAGAATTCTAAATAGGATTTTTGATATAATTTTGAAAATGTTTTTTGCAAAATGAAATAGAATGTCCTCAATAATTTAAGAATAAAAATTCAGGTCATTTAATCAGTCTTAAGATATAGCATGATTGTAATTATATTTAAATAAAATAATAATTTCAATAAGTTACTGAAAAATAACTACTGATTAAAATAACCAGTTATTTAGTCATAATGTTTCCACAAATAATTACTTGAAAATATAGAAATAATTAAAATAATAACCAGTGATACTGTTATAATGACGTTGGTATATAAAATAAATCATTTTTTACTGGAAAATCTAAATTTAACTTCGTATTGAAGTGGTAATTCATATCTTATATACCCCCAATGACTTATGCCGTATGTTTACCTTAAGCGAGGAATAAGTAAATAAAATTATTCAACATTTGAAGGGGTTTTTCTTAAAATTGCAACTTTAAAATCATGGCTTTATAAATAAAATATACAATTTATCTATAAAAAATTTAGACAAATAAACATTTCAATAAATGGTTCTTAAATAATATCTGTACTTTATTTAAAGATCATGATTGATAAATTCAAGGAATTGAGTTCATCTGACGGGAGATATTGGAAAGGGAGGAAAATATTAGATGCACAAAACCAGAACTTTAGATTTTGCCAGTGTTTCATTAATTCTGAAATAATATTACAGCAAATTAGTTAAAAAAAAAGAAAAAAGAAATACAATTAATTATTCATTATAATCCATTCAAAATAATCTAATATTTGAAACCTGTCCTTGAAAATCTGACAGGTGCGACATTTTATGTTTTTGGAAAAAAAATTAAGATTTAACAAAACTTGCATAGATTTAATACTATTAGAATGTGTATATATATATATATATATATATATATATATATATATATATATATATATATATATATATATATATATATATATATATATATATATATATATATATATATATATTTATAAATATGAACCATTTTAACTATTATTATATTTTATTTTTTACAAAGCGCATTTGTAAATTCACAGCTGATTCCATATGTATCATATAGCCCCCTGTACTTCACACTTCAATGCATTCTAATAGTAATAATAGAAAGTGGGAGAGTGTGTTTATAAAGTTAAAAATAATATTTATGAATTCAAATAGTATTGAATAATAAATTTTCTTCTCGCGTCGGCTCTATAATTGTCAGAACATGCTTGGACGTTTATCCGTTTGTTTACTTTATTGAATAAATCTCATTGTATATGAATAACTTCTATAAGATGAATTAACTTAAGGCAAGCTAAAGTATTCTTACGAAATTTGAATAATTAAGTTGTCCACTTCACAGAGACAAAGTGGCAGCTCAACATGAACCCAACTGATTTTTTATTGTTTCTTTTTAGTGATATAAGATGATATTCCTCGAACAGTTTCATCCTGAAGTGTAAAACCTATATTAGATGCTTATATTGGCTTGTTATTTAACTAGCTATTAAATGCACAGTGGATAATTCCATCCAGAGATGAGATGTGTATTGTTTTCAGAGAGAGAGCTGTTTAAGCACAGTCTGTAAATATGACTAATTTCACCTTTCTGTGCAATTAATTATATTTAAATGACACAAATGTGTTTATGATACAAAAAATAGGCATCGTTTGTTATTCATATCGATACCATTTAGCTATAAATCAAACCTTCTCCATAACCTTTTAATTGACTTTTATCCCTGACTAGTTTTATTTATTTAATGTAGAAAGCAGAATGTTACTGCAATTGTAAAATAAAATCATCACGTTTTAAAGCAGATTAGGTAATTTCATAATTATTGATACTTATTTATGATTATGATTGCATACTCCCAATATTAAGAAAGGATGACATAACATAATTTAGCATCCTGTATAGATCAGCTTAAGGACATACACAATATAATGTATTTCAACTTTCCAGTTCTGTTTGATGGCATACTAATTTGAACCCATAATAATGGAGGAACACGATTACATCATAAATTTGTTTGACATCTAATAGCAATTGCATTAAAGGTGCTACTAAATTTACGAATTATTTTCTTCCTTAATCTAAAACACTACATATACATTGTCTAATTTAAAACATTAATGCCATAGTCTGCATGACTTTTGCATTGTTTTTTTGAGCTACATCATAAACTATGCAATGATGGAATTTAATTTTCATTTTAGTGTTATATAATGATTGTTATCTGATTGATAATTAATTTATAAAACATAAATTTTTTATGAATTAGATAAAAATTCGAGAATCTGGCGTTCATTAAATTCCAAAATATAATAAATAAAAAAATAGATGGTCTTAAATTGGAATATGTAATAAAATAAACTATGTATGGTGAATATATTTTATGATTTAGAAGCAGTAAGGATATATTTTTGGAATTCAATTTTAATTGGGAAAATTAAAATAAATGTTTTAAACAAATTAATTAAATAGCCATTTTTTTCACTGAGAAAACACATGAATAATAAAGGAAAATTAAGTTAACCTTTATGTCTAGTATAAAGATTATCTTGTTTGGTTAGTGTGAGAGAGCTGAATTAAAGATTGTTTCATCACGGAATTAAGTAGTAAAGAAAATATAAAAAAGGGCGAGAAGTCCAAGGCTTTATCATAGCCCCTGTTGCACAGCAGAGAGATATTACGCTTGTACTTTCTTTATGCTTGGCCTCCAGGGTGGGTGCTTAGGAGTTTTCCAAGTATCCTTTTTAATTTACACGTGAATCTGTCCCGCTATCAATTAAAAATCCCCCTGGAAGACAATTTATGCTATTGAAGTTAAAATGTCTTTAAATGGGCTTCAACTGATCGCGATGTGATAAGCTTTTGACATCGCGATGTCATAGAGTCGTAAGGAAAATGCATCTGCGTAAAAGTTACAAGGAACATCCTATAGGAAAGATAAAATGTAAAATTAAATATTCCTTCCGAGAAATATAATTTATAACTAAAATTGTGCTCCAATCCCAAAGATGTTTTTCGTAATAAATAAAATTATGGGGGGATGATGTGAAATGATAACTTTGAAGTAACGAAAAGCCTCCAAAACCTTGTTTATAAGTAAAAATGAATATACGATACTACCTTCTAAAAAGGGATACATCTATACTTACTGAGTTCAATAAGGTGAAATATGCCTTTCCGTGATTATTAATTGAAATTCTTTTCTCTATCTCAATATCTCTCTTAAAATATCATTTATAATTTTAAATGTCATATCGATGATATTTTTTTAAAAAATAAACGAAGATTTAACTGATATTTAAATTATATTCTATATAAAATTGCATAAATAATGGTATAAAATAGCTATTTCAATAAGTTAGAATGTTAAGTTATAATGATTAGATATTTTTGAAATATTTTTTGGAAATTTCATTTGAAGGTAACATAGAAATCAAAATTATCATCAGAAAAATAAAGGTTTATGTTTCTTATTGCATCACAAGAATTTTCAGAAAGTAAATATGAACTATATATAACTTTTTAACTAAACCTTTATTCAAAATATACAGAGATAAGTTAGAAGCATTTACTTAATAAAAGTTTATATACTTATTCTTAAGCCAATACTGATACATTCGACAAATTTACATTGTGAAGAACATGCCTAATCTCTAACCCAGAACAGAATGTTTTGTTCCATTTATAATAAATAATTCAGTATTAATCGCTCCAATATTCAACACAGGACTTTAAACACATTTTTTTTTACTTCGAGAGTGGTAATTTACATTAGATACTTAATTACTGTTGATAGTAGACTTTATGGGATTTAGCCCACTGCATTTAAAAAATTATGAACACGTTGGCTAAAAGTCTTAAACTGTCTAATAGCGAAGCTTTATTTATTGATAATACTTTTCTTTGAACATATGAGTCTAAATTCTAATTGAAGAATGAATTAATAAGGAACTCTGGTCTTCATATTTTATAATATAAATATAAGTTTCATGATTATAGGCAATTATTATTAACAAACTATTCTTTAACTTTATTTTAAGCTGATTATTAATTATTGAATTCTGAGTGATTTTCATACTATAATCGAAATAATTTTTTATTCTTAATTATTTATTTATTTAAATATAACTAAAGTAAAAATATAAATATAGTCATTATGTTTTTACTTCAATACTATGTGCTACAAGAATTTACTGTATAAATAAATTACAATTTCAATGTTTCAAAAGGTTCAGTAATAAAGCAATATTGGATAAAAATGATTTAAATATTCTAAATGGGATATGCAAATTAATTTCATTTCATATGTGTAATAATATATAATTCTTATTATAAATTTGATTACGTTTTACAAAAGATAAGGCAAAGTAGATTATATATATAACAATTTAAAATTTGAATATCAAATTTTGTACTTAAATTATACTTATTTAAAAATGTGTGAGTTAAGTAAACTTTCCACTAAACATTTCCCATAAATAAACTATGAGCTTAAATGTTCGATAAAATTTCATTGAGTGTAATTTTTTAAACAATTTTTAAATAAGAAATAAATGTTAAAAGCATAGAAAAATGATTTTATGTAATCAAATTAAATTTTTTATAACGAACATCAAATGAATTTATTAAATTTATACTGTCAAAAATGCTGTGCTCCCTCTTAACAATTGAATAATGAAATATGAAATACTAAGGTTTTTTGTCATTCTGTTTTGATTTCGTAGAAGTTAATTTAGCATTTATTATTATTAATATAAAAGTGTAAACAATTTTTATATTATAGTCTTCATGAGATAGTAAATAGTTTTTATATTACTTGCATGAATATTTTAAATATTTATGTAGAATTTATCATAGTATTTATAAAAGGAACAATAACTATTATTGGTGTTAGCTTTCAGAATCTTTTGAACATAAGAAAAAAAATACAAAAATATATCTTTTTTTTTTCTCATTTCCCAATAGGCATCGCAAAGACTTTGGTTTTCTTAATAACCGAAGAAGCAAACATATTTTTAAGTAAAATAAATAATAAATTATGTGTTAACCCATTCAATATTGCATAAGTAAACAATAAAATGTTATTTTAAATAAGAAATGTTTTATTATATTTTTAAATTGTGCAGTTAGAAATGCTAAATAATTTTGAAACAAATTTCTGCTATAAAATTGGTGACCACTGCAAACTGACAAACGAGTAAGTATTTTATAAGATAATATAGCTCAGTTTATCTTAACAACTATTTAATTTTAAATGTGAATAAATAACTTAAATAATGCAATAAAATCTTATTGTTTCAGCTGATAAAACATTATCACGCTATACTCCTTCCATAGCGTAACTGGTGAGAGTATATGTTTGTAAGAATAATTATCTTCCTCTTGTCTGTATCGTGCCAACAGTGTATGAAACAATAATAGATCTAAGAAAACAGTCATCAGAACAAGCCGATTAAGGAAGGGCATTCTTCAGCGGTATTGTTCTCGTGTATTTTGGGAACCATTAGCATGTCTTAATGACACACTCAGCTTTATATGGCTTCCACATCATGCTTTTAAATATAACTTGTTTGCGTAAACAGCAGAAATTGTGAAGTCAGTAAAGGCGTTTATTAAGGAGATTAAAATAAGTATATAATAATCGTTATTTGGATAGACAAATATATTAAATATAGAATTATAGAATTATTTTTATTTAATTACCTCAGACAAATCACAATATTTAAAGTAAACATTGTTGTTTTAGCGTCGGGAGCAATATTAGAAAACGTAAACTACGGAAAAATCTTAATAGATTATTAAAATATTTAATTTTTCAACATATTTTTGTTTATTATTATCAAAACAACTGTGAATGTGATTAAAATATTCATATAAATTCGAGTTAACCTATAATTTTGGTAATGTATTATATACATTTGTATGTAATAAAAATAGCACATATTGCATAAGAATTTCAGGCACAGATTTCGTATAATCAAGGATGCCGAATTTTGAAATTCGTGATATTTTGGTGGATTTTCTGATATATCTGGCAATCTGGATTTTATTACGTCATTGATATGAACATCTGTAAGAATTATGCAGAAAATTTTATTTTAGCAACCCTAGTATTTACGTCATCACGCACGTCAAATTAAGTCATCTTGGCAACATTACTATCTCGCCAAAAAAAATTTAGAGTTTAGGGTCCTGGATTAAACGACATGTGTGCCAAGTTTCATATGGCTGAAAACATTTTCGTTAATCATCAGCAGTCACAAAAGGCAATTGTATCTTTCATTACGAAAAATATTTTACCTTTTAACAATTTAAACACACACACACACACACATATATATATACATATATATATATATATATATATATATATATATATATATATATATATATATATATATATATATATATATATATATATATATATATAATATATATATATATATATATATATATATATATATATATATATATATATATATATATATATATATATATATATATATATATATATATATATATATATATATATATATATATATATATATATATATATATATATATATATTTATAAAGGAATATTAATTTATAAGTAAATTGAATTTTTATTACATTTTGAAAGATATAAATGGGATAAACATAGGGCTCCTTCGTGCAATACAATACGTCATTGCTAGAGGTCCTTGTCTCCCTGAAATTTTTGAGGAACATCGTTGCTCAAAATTTTAAACTGATTTGCCAAGTACATGGGATTTTGTGAAACAGAAGAATATGTAGCAGATTTCTGATTTGTCTGAATAAGCATCATTTTCTGCAGTAAAATATTTTTATATATCAGTTAAACAAAATAAATGTTTCTAACGTAAAATAATTTCTTTTATTATAATACTTTAGGAAATGGATGACTAGATTTTATGTATTTCATATTTTTCGACAGATATTTTAAGGAAATTTAACTTATCATATTTAAAACGATATGCAGTTAATTTTTTTTCCTTGAGAAATCTGGCTCTTATCATTAATGAATGCAATATTTATGAAGATTAAAGAATATATATATATATATATATATATATATATATATATATATATATATATATATATATATATATATATATATATATATATATATATATATATATATATATATATATATATATATATATATATATATATATATATATTTATTTATTTATTTATTTATTTATTTATATGATAAGTATGATGTCAGCAATTTCTTTCTTTAATACTTCTAAACTCCAAAGACATTTGGTAATGATATCTGCTATCAAGTGCCTTAGAAAAGTAGAAGAATCAAGGATACTGAAACATCATTTTGACTTGAATGAATTATTAATATAATTTGAGGTGTAAGGTAAGTCATATTCTATTAAAGTCTTATTAGTGAGGGAAATTTGAAAAATATTGAAAATCATAAAAATGATAAATACTAAATTTCATAATTGATCACAATAATAATAAATTGTTAATTTTTGAGAATTTAAGGAATTTTAAGTGAAGAATAATTAATTACCTATACTACAAATTCCTAGACTTCTTTATTTTCCAAAAATTATTCATTTCATTTCTCGGACTTCTAATGACCTAATTGTTGCATCATTAAAAACTCGTCAACTTATTTTTCATTTCTCTAAGCAATAAAAAGTAAATTGCATTCCAAGAAAGTGATTCCCTTTATTTTTCTAACCAAGCAAAAATAATTCATGTTTATTTTTTGGGCTAGACAATGGTGAATTTGGCAACCAAAATATGTTAGGAGAGAAAGAAGAAAAACACCCAATGAGGTTGAATCAAAGACAAAGCATTTATTCGTCACGAATTTCCGGGTAAATTATATTAGTAGATAACGCTTGAGAAAATCAATTACAGCTTAATGTTTTCTTAATAATCTTTGTGGAAAGAAGCTCATTATATCTGTATATATATATATGGTGAAGAACTGTAAAAACACTTTAGACTAAGACGCCATTATTGTGGTTCAGCGCATATACATTATTGAAAGAAAATATCTTAAAGATTATTGAAAATATATGATTTCACTAAATATACATTTTATTAATGGAATGCATAAAATAACACTTTATTTATTTCTATATTAAAGAAAATAAGAATGCTTCTATTTCTGATGTCTTCTAAATGTCAGAAATGCTATTAGTTTGGATTTTCTTTCTAAAAATAATGTATTTTTCCTCAATTTTTGATTTATAAAATTTTTTAATATTTAAATATTGTAATTCAAATTTTTTGGTAAATATTTCTTTTTTAATTTACTAAAATCTTGTCTACTAAATTGTATCAAATATGTTCAGTAATTTTATACATAATTATGTCAATCATTCAAAAGTACATGCGATTCAATATTATAGGATATTTAAGCTAGAGAAATCTGATACATCTTTCTTACTCTTAACTTGCGAATGGGAAATACTTTAATTTATAACTTTAAGCATTTTGTGTGAAAACGTACTTTCGCCAATTTCAGTAAAACTACTAAATTTAGAATCTAAGCATTATCCAGTACATATATATATACATATATATATATATACATATTCACATATATATATATATATATATATATATATATATATATATATATATATATATATATATATATATATATATATATATATTGGGGAAAAATTTGTATAATCTATTTATTAGTTTATCCAAAAAATCTTTATTTCTCATAGCAAATAACATAGTTATAAAATGAAATAAATTTTGCATATACTTGTTTTTAAATTTAATTATAAACAATATCTTGCTATTATTTTAAAGAGAATTAAATAAGAACATTGCATAATAAATACGGAAGTGTTTTATTCTTTTTAAGGAGAACATGTACAGATAATCTGTCCAAAACTAAGTTTAATTATTTTGTGCAGAGCTGTATACAATGTGAATCAAACTTTTCTCACATATTATTTGTCACAGTTGTTTTATTCTTGCTATCAGTAAATACTTTTGTTTTAGTTCTTACATAGTAACAGATATTATGGTTTGAATGCTTTAAAGCTTAAACATTTAATAATATTGTAATAGTGATAGGATGCATTTAGAAATTTTTAGCTTTGAAGAACAAATTTTTATCATTTTAGGTACGCAAAATCTAAATATTTTGTGATTTATAGATATATTAAGAGTATACATAATTTAATTTACAAAGAAATAGAATTTCAATTGTAACAGAAACTTACATATATTTAAACAATACAATTTGTTTGATATGAAATACTTTTAATTTAATAGCAAATATGAATTTTAAAAAAATCTTAAATTTGCCGAACTCTTGAAAAAGAAAGGCTTTTAAAACTTGTTTTAATCAGAATAAATTATGAGAGAAATTTCTAAAATATTTTATTATTTATAATTTTTAGTTTTAATAAATAAGTAGAACATACAAACCTATGGTAGAAGCAACATGATTTTAACTGAATTTATCATATGGATTTAAGTATAATACGAAATGGTTTATTCCCTTTTTAAGGCAGAATAAATTAAAACAGAATTATTCATATAATATTGAATTAGATACCTAACCGATAAAAAATAAACTATAGAAAAAAAGTACTCTTAATGAAATAGTTCATAATACATTCTTTTTACAATTTTTTTTACCGTCATGGAATATAATTGCAGTTATATACAAAATTTAGTTCTACATAGTATTGTTTCTGAATTCAAACAATATATTTAATTTTAAAAAATGCAATTTTTATTTTAATCATTTTGTTTAAACTCTCAATTTTAAAAATTTGAGGAGATATATGTTGCTTTAATCATTCGGTGAAAAGTTTAAGATTTCTTAAGCTATTTTCAATATGAATTACTCAAAGTAATTAAAAGCAATACTAATATTAATATCATTTTTCCTATTAAACTTTACAATTTATTTTAAAATAAGGTGTTACAAGAATGATATCGTTGCATATATACTAAATTAAACAACCTCAAAAGTATAAATTAGGTAGAAAATTTTAATTTAATGATTCTCCCTTCATTCAGACATGTTTACTATAAAGTTGTAATTGTTACGCTAGAAAGATCTCTTAAAATATTAAAAACATTAATGGAATAACAATAATGATTATAATTAGAATTTTGTGAAATTAAGATATTATTAACTTAATAAAAAAATATTTTCGTATGCAAAGGAAATTTGTTTCGGGGCTCTATTTTGAAAACGAGTCAATTTAAAACAAGTGCAATAAAAGCCACTGTGATTGACATAGAAAAATATAAGATTTATTCTAGATTATATAATTAAAATAATTTATTTCTGAATTTAGAATTTAGCTCCAACTCAATTGATTGAAATCAATTACGTTTGAAATGGTATCATCATTGATACACATAGTAGACAGCTATTTAATTTGCTTTCGTTTCCAACAGATTGATAATTAATGAAATTTGAATAATAAATCAATTGTTGTTATTGTCGTGTGACAAGAGCAAAGAGAAAAAAAAATAAAAAGGTAAAAAAAGAGAAGTAATGGGGGACCAAAGGCATGGAGCCCTGTCCTGGCCAAGTCTTCAGCTTTTTCGGTATAGAGGGTGTCAGGGCAGCAGTTGGGGTCGAGGCAACAAAGATGCAATTGAAGAGGTGCCTCGGATCTAGTGGAACTTCTGTGCAGTGCCTGCATTCTGCGTATGTTCTAGATCCATCGGGCATGATTTTCATACTCCTCATGTGCCCATTCCGCATTCTGCTGATGTGGTAGAGGTAATACCGCGGTCAGGATTAAGCTCTGGTAGGCACCATTTTTTCGTTAGTCTCCCACAGAGCTGATGCCTTGTAACGTTGTTTGCATCGAAGCAAGTGGAAGTCGTAGGAGGGGGATTGATATTTCTAGCCTCCTTGGCGAGGAAATCCTGCCTGTTCATTTCCCTCGATGTTAACATGAGCAGGGACCCATCGGGTGGTGCAGGTTTTCTCCCTTGCAACTATGGCGGACAGAAGCGCGTTGATGTCTTGGGCAAGTCTCGTTTTACTTCCTTTAATGACCTCCAGAGCATATATACAGTCAGAGAATATATTGATGCCATTCGAGGGGACTGACTGTGTGAGGTAAAGGGTAAAAGCTGTCTTTATGGCAATCAGTTCACTGGTGAAGTTGGAAGCAACAATAAATTTAATTAAATCAATTTAAATTGACTATTATGTTATGTCTGAAGATTATTAGGAAACCATTTCCTTAAAATAGTTTAAATGTCGAGACATAATATCGTGCTTTCTCTTTTTTCAAGACTCCATGTAACGGAAAGAAAAAGAATAAATAAAAAAAAAAACAGTCATTGTACAGAAACAAATAACTTTATTGTACATTTATTTTCTGGTAAGGATGAAAAATTTCTCATTTTTAACATTTGGGAATGTATTTCAAAATTAATTTTCTTAAGTTTTCTTAAACTTTTGTGAAACTACTTTCCAGAAATAACTTCAAAAATACGTTATTTAAATACTGTTGTTTCTTGTTACTAAAACTATACTAAAAATTTACTTATAACTGTGCAGATTTTCATATTTAGTATTAACATTATTTTGTATTTATTTATTACTGTCAACCAATTTTTTTCAAAAGACAAGAATAGTGAAATTAAATATGATTGAATTACCTTGAACATTGTGAAAGGACTTTTATTTGCAAAGTTGATCAATCAAACCATAATACATATTACATTTAGGTTGATAAAACATACTTTGTTACAATCAAATTTATGCATCCATGAAAATGAACTACAATTATATAGAAGAAAAAGTTCTAATTAAAATTGAGATTCCAGTTTCAGCATACTTTCTGTTTATCAGATCAAGATTTCTTTACATTTTTATTAATACATAAGTATATATTTGTATATAACCATATTACAATTAGAATCTATGAGAAATGTATAAGAAAATGTTCCAAGTTCATGCAATATTTAATATTCCTACAAAAGCAAATCAAACAATACTTAGTGAATATATTTCCACAAAACGTGAAGAAAATATGTATTGAATTCTGAAATATGGATTTTGAAAAAGGAATGAATTTTAATTAAATGTCATATTTCCATAAAGCATTTCGAACTAGAAATTTTTCAGAATTTAACGTGACAAATACAAGAATACGGCTTCATCAAACAAATAAAAGTAATGAAATTCAAGTACTCTTGGAATTCATTTTTCATTTCCTTAGAATTTGTCGATTGCAAACAAATTAAAAGCACTTGTCAATTTGTCAAAACTCTAGTTTACATAAAAGCATTTTTCCAAAAATAGAGAAAAAAATTGGTTGGTAAATATTTCATAGAAAATAGAAATAAAATTCTTCTAAATGGAATAATGAAAAATTCAACCATTCTCAAGAGTCATTATTTATTTTATAATCACTTATTTGAGTTTCAATATATCAAAAGTTAATTGACATTATGGAAACTTAAGAATTGGAAGATTCATCGAAATAAGTTGCAAGCTTATATGATTTAGAGAAATCAACATTAGATATTAAAATAATCTTTTTTTCGAAATTTCTGATGCGAAGTTATTTTGACAGAATAAACAAATTTAAAAAGTATTTTTGAAGTGCAAATGAATATACAGTAATAAATTACATCGCTAAAAGTTTTAAAAACCTATTGTATTGTACTAGGTAAATTTTTGCGAGAGTAAAATATTTAATTTTTTATACAGTAGTATCCAATTGTTTCCATCTTATCTCAAAAAATATAATTATTTCTTTATAATCATCCTCTTTAAGTCCTTAAATCATAACTTTGTCATTCATCTTTAACTTTGAGGCTAAAGTAATATAAATGAACATTTTTAACACTAATACTTAAGTCCATTTTCGATTTTAAGTTTTCTTTGCAGTAGAATCCGAAATCAACCAGTTGATTATATAATGTTTTTATTTATAAAAACCCTACAAATTTAACGTTTAAAATAAAATAATGTTCATTGAAATATTCTTCAATAAACTAGTTATAAAAATAAATGATGAACATAATAAAACAACACAACAATAATAAAAATAAATTTCTATGCAAAGTAAAATTGCAGTACTTTTATCAGTCAGTTGGATATAAATAATGTATTAGAAGTTATATAACATAACAGGGCTAAAAATGCATTTATATTTTTGTTAATCCAAATAATTCATGCAGAACGTGAACATGTAGAAAAAAATAGAAAAGTACTTAAATTTTATATATATATACATATATACATACATACATATATATATATATATATATATATATATATATATATATATATATATATATATATATATATATATATATATATATATATATATATATATATATATATATATATATAGCTCGTAGGTAGGTAGGTATTCTAATTAAAAGCAAAATATTCATATTTTTATTAAAATGAGCATGTTTGTCTATATGTATAGGTTTTTTTATGTTACTTGTGTTGTTGCTGATCCCTGTTGTCTAGCAGCGCTAGACCAAGTCTATGATATTGTACACTCTCAGGAAATCAATGACCAATAATGGTCGCTCCAGAAGATCTTCTTTATCGAGTTCCAAGCACTCAAGGATATGATCCGGAGTGGCTTGGCTTTTGAAACACTTAGCGCAAATTGGAAATTTCTTTTCTTTGTTGTTAAATGCCAATGATCTTAGGTGGCCACTTCGAAAACGAGTTATTGTAGTTTGTTCCAGTCTGCTGCACCGGAGGGATAGAGAACCGCCAGGACGATTACCCTGGTACCAATGGTGCACGGGGGGAATGGCAAATGCAGACCGAACAAGGCCTTTCTGTCTAGAGTATAGTTCAGAATAGGTAAGAGACGCCGGAGTAAGCAAAGGCTCGTCAGTACCTCTTTTTGCTAGGGCATCAGCCAATTCGTTACCCGCAATGTCTACATGGGAGGGGATCCACTGTAAGTGAATCTCACGAGATAAGGAGAGTCGTCTAAGCTTGTCCAAGATAGCTACTCCTGTATTATCACGGACTCTGTACCAGTTAGTAAGATGCTGGATGGCGCTCCGGCTGTCCGACAAAATCCAAATTTCCTCATTCCCAGGGAGAGAAAGAACCGTATCAAGACCCACATTAATTGCAATATTTATGTTACTTAAAAGGCTATACTATCATATATATATTCTGCAAAATTTAAAACATTGGTAGATGACCAACGTAATCAACTTTTACTGTGTATTTTCATCACACGTATTAAAGAATATTGAAATTATATAACAGATATTTTTTATTCTTTAAAGATTAATTTAAGGCATATGTATTGGAATACAAAACTGTTAATAATGAACACATTTTTTCTTTCTATGTGATAACATACAGGATTGAAAACAATAGGATTTAAACGTATTTTTTAGTAATCTTGAATGTATCCTAAAATGTTCGAAGAGGAATAGAAAAGTTAAAAGGAAATTTTGATGTATGCTTTTACTATTGAAAAGAATTAATGCATGCATAAAATTTTATCGTAGAATGTAATCCCAATGCATGTTTTATCCTTCAAATTTTTTTCATGATTTAGCAAAGTTAACGAAAATGATTTTTAATATTTTTGCATTTTATAAATTTGCTCTTTTGAACTAATGCAAACATATAAAAATGCAAATATGAGAAAACGGTTCTCAATTTTTTTATTAAAACTGCTGATAATTGCTTAAAATGGAAAATAAAACAAATCTAACGTGAAACAATTTTCTCTTTATTTGTATTCGCCATTCAATTTCTTCATTTTAAATTCACATGCTAATTAATAATTTTTTCCAAAAATTACACCATTTTTGAAACATAGATTCAATTCATAGTTAATGCATTCTTTGTTTGGGAGTATCCAAATTCTACTCTTGTGATTACGATTACGATATTTATAGTGATTAATTGATGTCCATTGACTAATGTCTGTTATATGATGAACATTTCTTTTTTTAGTACCTGGATCTGTTTTACACTTATACATAAAATATTTCAGAGCGTATTCAGAGCGTATATATATATATATTTATATGTATATATATATATATATATATATATATATATATATATATATATATATATATATATATATATATATATATATATATATATATATATATCTGAGTGTGTGTGTATGTATTTATTTTTAAGCTTATATAAATGTACAGTTGATAAAATTTACAGAAAGGAAGAATATTTATAAAAAAATGAAAATATCCCATTAAGTTAAAAATGTATGGAACCTTAACATAAAGAAATCATATATTAATTGAAATTTATACTTTAAAAATAACTAATTTATGTATAATAATAATTTTTAAAAATTAAAATCTAAAATGTAAAATTTGCTTAACTATATTTTTATTTATTCAGTATGGAAATTAATTCAATAGAAAGTAAATTTTATTTGGACATGAAATAAAGTTCATATAAATTATTTAGTATTTATTACATTGAAAAAATACAGCATATGTGGTATTTCTAGGAAATCATGCCAATTATACTTTCAAACTATGGAACTCTCAAAATATTTAAATATTTGGATAAAGTTTTTAAAAATGTTATGAAAAAAATTTTGTTCTATGACAGTTAAAAAATATAAATTTTATTGTTTCTAAAATTAAATGATAAATAAAACAAAACATGTTAACTATTTAAACAAAAAATTTGTTCCGTTGAACAAAATAATTTAATACATAAATTTAAAAATCAAATAAACCAGATCATATTAGTACATAAAAATTTACATTTCATATACAATAACATTCAAATATGCATTTTGCATAAAAATAAAGACAAAATATATTCAAATATTTTACAAATTCTTTCTTATGAAAGTTTAATCTGTATATACATAACTCTATCGCATGCATTACTTGTCATCTGCATCTTCACGAGCATTATTTACTTTTATAAATTTATATTACCTAAATGAAATTATTAAAATTTCGACAATGTATTAGAAATTAATATTGATCTGCTAGATAATCAAACCGACTATATGAAACTAATTAGTACTAAACTTAATTATATAGAGTGTAATTAATTGGGTTAAAATTACCCTGAATTTTGATAATATTATTAATTGACAGGGGTAGTTCTTCTTCTTAGAATTGGGTTTGTATGTCATTGGACACCTCTGCTTTTATCAGCATTTTGTACTACTAACTTCAAACCCAATGTTTCCTAGTTCCACTTGCTCGGATCCCCCACTTTATTAATAAAGTCCGATAACCCTTTAATGGAGTCTAAGTGTAATTCTCTAGTATGTATGATGCCTAAAGAAATTAATCTAGGGAGGGCAAGAGCCTCGCATTCGTAAATGATATGCTTGGCCGTTTCCTCTTGCTTATGACATTTCCTGCACATAGGGTCTTGCTGAAACACACCTCTTTTTATGGAGGTGTTTTCTGAAATAGTAGTGCCCAGTTATGAAGCTTACGATTAAACGTACCTTCAGCCTAGAGCATCTTAGAATTTCTGAGGCAATCCTCGCTGATGATCCCCAGATCATACTTTTAGCGTGGGTTTGACCAGGAGTGCTGAGCCAAGCTTCTTACATTTTCCGTTTTTCCCATCTAAGAACATTGGTGACAGGGGTAGTTGCTAATAACACTAAATATTTCTCACATTAAGTTAATTAATTTTGATGTTTATGGAGTTTGTGTAGAAAATAGTTCATACAGTATTCATTTAAACAGTAAGTAGTATGTTAAAATTGCAACCTACCCTAAGTTGATCTATAAGGTTATTAAAGTATGCTCTTTTAATGCTGTAATAAAACAAAGTAATTTCAAGATATGATGCTTCTGGTTTTAATTTTCTAATATTTCATATTGATTTTATAGCGTAAGTTAATTTATTATTATTAATTGTACTATGTTAATTTTATATTTCGTTGTGTATAACTCAGGATAAATTATTATAAGATTGTAATATAAATGATAATAATAAAAAGAAACATGTTTGTTAAACTTACATACCTGTTTGAGATACATTATGATTTGAAATAAACTTCTTTTCAGGGCAGCTGCAGGATATTTTTGATCATTCCCTACATTTTATTATATTTTATATGGATCTCGGACCCTAGATAACGGTCATCCATTCAGAATTTCACTATTGCGTCATGAGCATAGACACTTCGGTTTACAATGTTGTCAAGGCAGAGCCATGTGGACTTCAAATGCATTATGCCACGTTTTACGAATCATTCTATTTTTAAACTATGGTAACAACTATCGACGATTTCGTGAAAGGTTTAATCTTACCACAAATGTAGTTAGCCAACCATCCGTTAAAGTGAAATCATAACTTACAACTGAAGATCACCAGAAGTCCTTATTGTTGGTATAATGATGGCTTCACTATATTTTAACAACGTACTCCTATCAATAACATGCTTTAGGAGATATCAAATGTTATTTTAAAGAGGATAACACCAGAGAGTAAAATGGTTTTTGACTTATAAATGGAATTTTCAAAATACCTGAAGAAAAGATTAAGACATGATTGAATGTTGCTTGCATAAGCTGTCACCACTGTCTTTTAAAAATGAACTTAGAGTCATTTTTTAGGATTAAATTTCTAAATTAATTGATAACTACAGTGTTTTACATTGCTTTTTTAACAGCTATTTCATTTTAACTGAATACAGTTTTCATTTTTTAACATAATTCAGTTTCGAAGAATTTTGAGAGTACATATATTCGACACCCTTTCCTGTCCTTGATTTCCTTATGGTCAACAGTCTGATGGATTGTGTCTGACTTCGTTAAACAACTGGAGGATAGGCAACAACAACACAACTATGAATTTAAAGGACTAGTTAAATTATAATTCATTTAACTTTCAATTCGACAAGATGAATAGGAACTTTAAATAATGGCTATTGATTTACTTTAGCAAAATGCAACAGTGTTATATGTATGACACTGTTGTATTCTGAATTTTGCATGTAAATATTTCTGTGGTGTTTAACTCATAAATATGCAACAGTTGATACTGTTGCATATTTATGAGTTAAACATCATAGAAATATTTATAAAACTTTAAACAAAATATAATGATATATATAGAGAAGGAAGAAAGGGAATGCAGCTGGGCAAATTTTCTAACATTTTCAAAAATACAAAGAATGAAAACATTATCATTGATGTGTAAAGATTTATTGTTCAAGAAATAAAAGATTGACTACGTTTAAATATATTCATTTAACTATAGAGGTAAGATGTTTTGCGTAGTTGAAAAAATATGTACTTCCATTTCTATCGCATGTGTGTTGACTGCTCAACATTTTTTTATAAACAACATGTTGATTTTTAAGAACATTGAATTTGAAAACAGTTAAACACTGATTTCTCCTATGTAGCTATGTAAAGTTCCAGTTTTGTTGAAATTTAAATGAGAAAATTAATAAAACGATAAGGTCTCAGGATAAGTACACATAGAACACATCTAAAATTAGTTGCTTTCCTTTTTCTTAATCATAGTATCTAATAAATAATTTTATGTGTTTTCTTTTAATTACCATAACATAAAATATGTATGAACTTGCGTCAAAAAATAAGTTTTTTTACAAAACGGTTGACAACTTCAACAATGAATAAATATTTGGAAAGAAAGGAAACTTCAACCAGTGCGACTGAACAAAATAAAAGTAGCTATTCGTCACGAGTTTCCCATGAAATAGCACTGGTCGATAACACATGGTGAAATCTATTACAGTTTACTGTTTTTATTAGTGTTTTCTGTGGATAGAGGGTCATTTGTGTCATTGCGGTGAAGAAACCTAATGGCGAGTTACATTGTCACAGTGTTTATGTGTTTTTCAACTCGTACAGGTTTTTATTTTGTAGTAACAAACCTTTTCCCTCAGAGTTTTGGTTTGCTTTAAATATTACTTGCATAGGTATAAATATTAAAAATTAAATTTTCGATTATTCAGTTTTAAAAAAGTCTAAATCAGTTCCGTTTATAAACGAGAACTTGAATATTTGCATGTTGCGTTAAATGAACTATTTAAAAATAGTGTATTACGAAAACATGGGAAAATATGAGAACTACCTATGTATTTTAAATATATTTAGATTTATAGCATCATTGTGTTATCTATATGTATCATGAAATCTCATAAAAATTCTAGCCAATAAATTTTATGAATAAAAAATTAAATTAAAGAATATAAATCAGTATTTTAAAAAGGTAAATATTCAATTGAATGCACAGGGGTATTGAAAAATAAATAAAAGTATTCTTCTAATACATATTATTTTTTAATTTTCATCATGCAATAGGGATAAAGTAAAATTTGAGAACTATTTAATAAAAAAAAGTCTGTTATATAGTGTAAAGCTATATTTCTGTTTAATTTTTGACTTTAGTAAAAGCTAAGCAAATTTTAATTGTAGATTTTATTAACAACATATATTAACAAAAGTAGTTGATAATATACACCCAATAACACTGTATAGTGTCAGAAAAATATTTTTAGTGTGCTGACTCACTGAGGAATTAATGTATACGATTAGATATGTAATGTGATACATGTATACAAGAAATGCTGTTGTATGCTTATAAAATGGGTATTTCAGGGTTATTTCATTGCTATAGTCGGATTTAGCAATGTCATTTATCACGTTATACCACTGCAGTCTTAGAGACAAATTCTGCTGAGGAAGGAAGGTTGCAATCATCGTCGCGCTTTACTGACAATTCATAATGTTGAGAGAACATTTATCGTCCTACATTTGTGCATGAGTTTAATTCATTATAGATAACAAGATTGTACTAATCTGCAAATTCTAGAAGACAACGAATCATTTATATCTGTCGTTAATTCACAGGTTTCACTGTCATACTGAAAAGCATTCATGCCGAGCTTCCTGACAATTGTGCTGCATCATAATGCAAAAGTTAGAATTTGCAGTGAACAATATAACATAAATGATACCATAAAACATTATTATACATCACGTTCGCGTTGAATACAGTACTACTGAGTATAATAAATAATACTATTAAACCACTAAGAACCCATAAGATAGGATTTAGCCATTGTTATTACTTGTCGACTTGCGACAAACAGTTGCTTATTTTTGCTTGAAGAATTTTACCCACAATTTATTTTAAAAAAGGTATATTCTATGTGAATCCATTATAATTTCTTACCTCTTTTCAGTGATATGTAAATATATTCCCCGATACTAGTTATTCATGTGATAAAATAGTAATTTTTGGAATTTAACCTTGAAAATTGATTAATTTGAATTGTCATCATTAAGAAAGAATTTTTATGATCCGAAATTTAAAATTGCATATATAGTAAGTACTTCCAATATAACGTGATGTTTTTTGCTGAGAGAAATTTCCAATTATTTAAATTTAGTAATAAATTATTAAATATGTCTGTGGTTTTCAGAAATTATCTATAGTAATAGTATTTATTTTTGAATGTATTTATTCTCATTTATTTTAATTTCTGTTTTTCATTTTATTCAATATTGAAAAATTTGTATTTTCTATAATGTCTGTTGTCCTTTTTATTACATTTGAAGCGTTTTTTGCATAATAATCAGCAGAGGACCCAATAAAGATTACTATGAAGCACTCCAATGTCGTGCATGAATATTTTTCAGCGATAGTGAATCATATTTTATGTGTCACATAAGGTTCAACTTGGAGCTGTCAATAGATTCATGATCCAAGACAACAAGTTACCACGTAGAAACGAAAACGTAACACCACAATCTTCTATTTACAGCATAAGCTAGGGTTCGATATATTAAATTTTTCTCAAATGTCACAGTCTTAATAAGTCCCACTGACCGACTTAACTATACCACCAGGCTATATGCAGTCATAAAATATCGACCAAATCAAACAACAATAGTGTTACATCATTAATCGCAAGACTCCCAAGCCTTTCTTGGAACAATATGCCAAGACTTACTAATAAATATTTCTTCAAAGCAGTGCATCAGAGCACCCGTTAATAAGAATAAACGTTTATGATAATATCTGCACTCGGTCTTGTAAATTGCATTCAAATGGAATTATTTATGAGAAACATACTTTCAAATTATCCATTTAAACACAATATTGTTGCTAGGACTATATATTTTATAAGAAGGTTTTCAACATAACTCACCGAAAAATAATGGTGTGAGAACTATTTTTAATGATAAAATTATATGGCTCAGCTGAAGTCACTGTTAAACAGTAGAAAATGGATGTTGTGATTTTACAATCTATAGGCACGTCTATCTTGCTGGTTGTGATTAAACCTTATTGGGAATTTTCTCAATTGTGATTCAGGATTACCCTCCATTATTACAAAAATACTCATAGAAGACAACTTACGAACCTTGCATAAAAATTCCTTACGATTTTTCGTTGTTCATTATGCGATGTCAAAGACTGTATTGAAAAGTTCCACACACATTCACATATCACTGTATCTTCACCCTGTTGGGTAAATTTCATAAGTGTAACTGCTTGACATCTTAGTGCAGAAATATTAACGGTTAAATAATACATTTTTATGACCACAATGCATCTTTATCTATCTTTATGACCACATATCCAAAATAATTGAACAATTCACTAAATGAAGTTAACATTTTAATGAATATCCAAGTAGTTCACTATTAAGAGATTTTTTTCACTACCACAAATCAAAGAATAAGATCAAATCGTGTTAATCAGCTAAAATTACATTTTAAGATCACAGATAGTTCCAGTTATATAAATATAATCATTATTTAAGGTGAATTAATAATCTTTTGCCAATCTAATATAATACATAGCTTAATATAAAATAATGTCATGTTGAATGTTTGATTGCCATGAAATATAGTTCAAAATATATATGTTAAAACTTTCTGCTTATATTATGATCTCTTATTCATTAAATTGAGATAATGTGTTATAATGGATACATTTATGGAAGTGGGTTGACTAATTAATGTAGAATGGCTGAAATAACTTATGACTGTTCTAAAGAGCTTTATCTAGTATTTCATAAGTAACTGCCTTATTCATTGGGTTAGTGTAAGTTTAATTCCCTATTTTCTGCAATTTCATCAAAATAATGTCGTATTGAATGAAATTATACTATATATGCTGTTTGATCTTAGTTTTAATATTTTGTGAAATTATTGTAAATGTATTTTTACTTATTCATCATTTGTAGCCCAATGAGCTTGTTTGAATAAAACTATATGTATTTTTTCCTCAAGTCTCTTACGAATTTTATTATTTTCGTTTATTGATTGGCAAAAAGGGTTTGTTTATTTTTATTTATTTCGTTTCTTTATTTGCAAAACTTAATAAATTATGCAGAATTTAATTTATATATTTTTAATTCATATATCTTTAAAATCAATAACTTTTCAGTATTTGTTTGATATATAGAGGCAAAATATTATATATATTTTAAATTTTAAAATTTTTACTAATTTTAAATTTTGAAAACATTAATTCTAACAACGCTTTAATTCATTTTAGGTGGAAATTTCCTGTTCCTGACAAAAAATAATTTTTCTTCTTAAGGAAAAACAAACAAAAGATAACTTTTTGTTTAACATGAGGCACCCATATTATAAATAAAAGGTTGATTTTCATGTTAATGTTCTATTAAAGAAATGTTGCTTTTGAACTTATGAAATATTTTCAGCATGCTTATATCTTAAATGAGTAAAAATTACATATTTATTACTTTTTAACACTTAGCCAACAAAAGAATGCTTCGTTGTTTTATAATATTAAAATTGTTTTTTTAACTAAAAATCTAAAATCATTAAAGTCATTATAAGTGATTGTATAATTTATATTATCAAATAATTTTAGTTTTAAATTTGTGAAAGAAAAATCATTTTTAACAAGTTTTTAAGAAATGGCATTGATCTACATAAAAACAATGCAATTCAAGGAAATTTCTATTTTTGAAAATAATGTATAAGATGTGCATCAAGGAAACTTAACCATTTAATTAAAACAAATAATGTATCAAAATTTTAATCGTTCCTATGATATCCTTAATTTTAAGATAACAAGGCCGTAAATAATGCTCTCTCGTGCCATTTAATAAAGTCATTGTAAAATTTCCAGTGGCAATTAATGACAAATTGTCTTGAAATGTGTAATAATTTAATTATTTAATTTCAATGTTTGTTTTAATAAGCAAATATTTGTATAGTTTTCAGTATGTTATTTAGATTTATGTTAAAAAGCACGACATTTGCATGATAGGGAATCAATCAAACATAATAAGAAACCCGAAAACTTTTTATTTTTCGTAGCAGATTGACCAGCTGAAAATGCGCAAACAATTTACTTGGAGCACATGTAACAATTGCCACTCAAGTTATTAGTAATTTCTTTACTTCATGTAAGTTGCAATATCTTAGTATTGCAGTTAAACCAAGATAAATTTTTAAAATGGAAGTATATCCTAGTTAGAGATCTGCTTAGAGATTGTGACATTTTAGTTTAACTATTAAATACAGCAACCAAAATACAATATTATAAAATACCCAAAGTACTTTGTATTTTTCATATTTTCATGATGAAAGCATTTAGACAGTATTTCATTTATTCATAAAGAACATTTTTTTAACAATACTTTTTTCCAAAATAATATACTCACCTTCATTTTCGAAACATTTGTATTCGCAAAGCAAATCTACCTACCTATTCAATTTATCCAATGAGAATCTTTATCATTATTATTCATAATTTATCCTGTCAATACTTTCTATCTGTTTTATGTGTTATTCCTTTGTTCTTATGAATTACTTATTCCAGAATAAATATTGGCTGCTTATTAACTCTTTATTATTTTTCTTATTTGCTACTTATAATTAGACTTTGTCTTGTATGTTTATTTTTTAAATTAAATTACAGCTTGATTGATTTTTGAAGAGTGTAAGAGAATATTTACTTCTTTCAAAAGTTTAGAAACGTTTCTACATATCAAGAGCTAATAATGTATACTAAAATAAATAGAGAAGACGAATATTCACACATAATTTAAAATATGATTACCTAATTATTTTTATCTGATATTTTGCTAATGTACTAAAAATATTTCTTTATAACTAGCATAAAAATATTTGCAATTTATGTTTATGGTCAAATTGTAAGCAATTTGGTGTTTTTATATACAAGCACTATATGATATGATTTTTCTTTTTCCATCCATAAGAATTTATATTTTTGATTTTATTTCAACTGTTAACTTTTCAATGTAAATATTATTACTTGCTATAAATACTATAATGATTTTTTAAATTTAAGACTGTTATATTAAAAATCAAAGTAGAGAATTTCCACTAAAACTGTAATTGCTATTTTGAGTAACCATTGAATACAACAATGAATTTTTTTAAATTGTTTTCAAATACAATGTCTCTGATATCAATTTATTACTATAGAGTGACTGTATAGAAACAAACAAAAACAATACTTTAATATCATAAAACTCTTGAGAACTCAAATTTAATTATATTTTTAGATAAATTCATCTTTATTATATAAATGACAAAATTGATAAATTTATAAAACTTTGTTGAGCATTCCTCAAATGAACGGGTGTGAATTTTACACAAATGAAAGCAAAAACAAATGATAATTAGTTTCTATTATAGAAATAATAAAACTTTTGGGAAAGAATACAAGGATAAATATTTAACTTCAGCATATTAAAACAAAAACACAAATTGACTGCAATGAGTTCCTCATTTTAAAATGCTCACTTTTACTTACAAGAATAACAAAGATAATGAATTATGCATTCATTTAATGTAGTTTACTTCTGTTTTGAATTTCTCATTTAAAATTTATCCATTAATAATTAACCAAATTCTATATCAAATTAATTCAATTTAAAGCTATTTTAAATGATATATAATAGAAATTAAGAACTTAATTTTAAGTGATAACAACAACAAAGATTCGAAAAAAATAAAGTTTTTGTCTTAAAATAAATTACCTGATCAACTACGGAATATTTTATATTAAATTTTTAAAAAAATGGTTTTATTAAATTTACAAAAAGGAATATTAGCAAGAGCAAAGAATTTTGAAAGTATATATTAAAATATTAAAAGCGCGCCTTCTTCAAAATTATTTAAAAGAAATTCTTTTGATCGAGTAAATAAACATTTAAAGATTTTCAGATCTCATATGAATAATAAATAAAATTATACATCTTTTTATATTTCAATGTGATATATAAATTCTAAAATATTTCGCTTTATTTTCAAATAAATTTTTTATTTTCGACTACTTCGTTTTCACAGAAATTTGCGAATATTAGTATTGATTCTTCTCCAAACAAAGATTTATTTATCATAAATACACATTCAGATAAGTATTCATTATTATGTTTCGAACCTCACGGCTAAAAAACATTATGTCCAACTTCTGATATTTATTGATAAAATTTCATCTTTTCTATTGAATTGCAGTTCCAGCGAAACTGAAGTTACTTTACTTAAAGCCATCATCTCCTTTCGAATGAAAACAATTTATGTTTTTATGTATATTCATTGCTAAAAATAAAATTAAATTTTGAACAAATGTTTATCAAAAGTAAAAATTTAGGTTTGTTCAAAATCAGGATCTTTTTTAACTGATAGGTACTCTAAATGTTTTTAGATAATTTAATTTAAATAATAAATAGTGATGTTGAAAAAGGAAAATAATCAATCATCATATAGAAAATACAGTATTATATGTACTGAGATAGATTAATTTTATTAAAAAATTAATTTTTATCAAATAAATGATTACATAGCATTGACATTTATCTGAGATTAAATTTATAAATTTTGATACTGAAATTTTTAAATTTGTATTTTGTATAGGATCACTGGTTCATACAAATGCACCTGTATATTAAATGCACGTTTTTTAACATTAATTTTATCTTCTTCTTTCAATAATACAACGTATTTTTTATACATTTTCTTATATGTTAAATAATTTAAATAACTGATCAATACACAAGTAAGCATGCTACGCAAACGGACAAACAAGTGTGTGTCCGGATATACTTACATACAAACACACATACATATATATGCATATATATATATATATATATATATATATATATATATATATATATATATACATATATATATATATATATATATATATATATATATATATATATATATATATATATATATATATATATATATATATATATATATATATATATATATGTGTGTGTGTATATATGTATGTGTGTGTGTGTGTATATATGTGTGTGTGTGTGTGTGTGTGTGTGTGTGTATTTATATATGTATGTTTATTCACATATTAACAGATATTAGCAAATAAATATATTAAAAACTTGAAATTGTTGCATTTATATTCTAAATTATGTGTGTAAAACAATAAATTTTAAATTTTCAACGGTAAATTTATTAATTTTCTGAATCAAATAAAAATCTTAAAATTCTGATAAAATGAAACAAATGCTTTTCAGAAATATATGAAATATAAAACTTTTATATAAGCATTTGAATGTAAAGTATTGTAGTAAATTAAAATATATTTTCTAATTAAATAAAATAATCCTTCAAAGAAAATTCTGGAAGATATATATATATATATATATATATATATATATATATATATATATATATATATATATATATATATATATATATATATATATATATATATATATATATATATATATATCATTGCTAAAATATAGAAATGGTGTTTGAATGTAAAATGAAGTACTAAGATTCTAAAATAATATAAACAAATTAAGAATATAAAATTTATTTTCATAAAAAATATTTCAAGTTTTTTTTTTAATATGCTCTATTTTTTATCAAAGAGTTTTGAAATACAATGCATTTATGAATAATTATTTTGAGGCAAATTATTATTTGCTATAGAAAATGGAGATAAATAACTAGAAACCTGTTACAGATATTTATCATTAAAATATATTGTAGTACTTAAGCGTAATTATTTTAATGTTAAAACAATCGATAATATAATTAATTTTTGAGAATTATGTTAATTGTATTCAATAAGGAAGTAATCATCAAATCTTTGACACAGTTCCCATTGCTTTGTATATAGGGATGTTGTATATTTTTTTGTAAATTAAGGTAAATTCATAAGCTATTTTAGAATTATAATATATGTTTTAAGATGAGAAAAAGAAAATTTCTGCAAAATATAATGATAATTTTTAATTTAATTTTTGAAAAAGATACAAAATAAATGTATGATTTGCTAATTATAATTTATAATAACATAATTTTTAAGTCAGTGAGTTAAAAATAAATATTCTTTAGATGAAATATGATTTGGCAATGGTAAATATGAAACGTATTCAATAATTTTATGTAAGCTTGAAGTATTTCACTAACATAATATACTTGCTGAATATTCTATTAACATGAACGTATATTTTGTGAAAATGTTAAAGCTGATAATACCGTCAATATCTAGTACAAATATAATATAAAATATTAGGTTTCGAGAATAAATACATGGGAACTCTATGCTTAATAGAAAGATTTTTTTTAACTTTTTATAGTTTTATAATTTCCAATCAATCATGAAAATATAATTTAAAGAAAGTTTAAAATCGAAATCAATCATGAAAATTTAAAACCATGAAAATGCTATGGTTTCAAATTTTCATACTACTACTGATATTTATTTAAAAATATTTTTGTATACAATTTTAAAGTATGGGAAATATATTATTTATATTTTAAAGCTTGCATACGTGATTGTAATATATATATATATATATATATATATATATATATATATATATATATATATATATATATATATATATATATATATATATATATATATATATATATATCATTTTGGAATAAATATGTGTTCAAGTTTAAACACTCACCCGTTTTAAAATATATATATATGTATGTATTGAACTTCATCTCTTAAACTCCTGAATAAATCTCACGCTGTTAACTTTGACTGATTAACACTTTAAATAAACTTTAATAATTTTAACTAAATCAATAAACGTTAAATAAATTAAACTCATACGTCTTTGAGTGGAGTTTTGCTGGAGAGACAATTTTTATTTAAAAATTGATATCATACTGTAAAAGTTAATAACATAATATTTAATATTTGAAAAATATACAATTGATTTTTTTTATTTCCATATCAAATTTTTAATATATAGCCCATGATTCCCAAATACTTAGGAGTGTAATTTGTAATTGCATAACGGGCATTATTAACAAAAACAAAGCAAATAGTTGTTTTTAGGAGATGAAAATACAAGTTTTTGCCATAAGAAATTTAAGATAAATATCTAAAACCCTATGTAACGAAATTGTGTCCATTTTTAATTTATGGGTTCTATTTTCTTAGCAAATATTTTTACTTTATACCTTTATTCCGAACGCCATTTTCAGGAAATATCTTCGTTTCATGTAATCTAAATTTTTATCATTTGAGCACTCTAAGCGTTTACCCTTGTTCATAAGTCAACATTATCTTTCTGTAACAGAAAAATGTGCCTTATTTTTAAACTTCAATATACAGTGGTATGTAAATATAAATTGCAAATTCATTTTTGATTTAAGAATACTGCTTGCATTTTATAAAAAGAAAACATTTAAAAAATCTCAACTTACTTTACGCCTACTTTTTATACTTATTTAAACACTATAATTAAATTTACTAAGATGTTTTCACTTAATTTTTTTCGTATATTCAGTGTTTCTTTACTTACAGCTTAAGCATATTTGCTAACAAGGTAAAATTTTTTATTTTATATTTATATTTTCATTATACAAACACAACCAAAATTTTATATTACGTAACATTTTATTTTGTAGCAGAACGAATATTCATAATAAATTAACAAGTAAATAAAAAGAAACAAATATTTGATAATGTTTTTAATACATTTCTGGTTTAAAAACTATTTTGTACATTTATTTTTTACAGAACATGACAGCGAAAAACATTTACTCAGTTCAAATTTCTTTTGAAATGGGATTGCGTTTAAGAAAATAGTGTTATTCTTTTTATTTTGATTTTCCCTACTTTAATTAGAAAGAATATACAATCTTTTCATTCTGTAAACTGTATAAATCACTCAGTTTACATTTTATATACTTAGAAATAAATTCTGATATCAAAATTATAAATTTCTAGAATTAAAATATTTTTAGTAAATTTGCATTTGACTTTAAGTAAATATCCATCATTTTGATGAGAGAAATATTGCATCGACACCCCTTTACATTACTATATATGTGTTAGTTGAGTTGTTAGTGTTCTAGTCTGCTGCTCAACAGTTCGTGGGTTCGAATCCCATCTTTAGCTTGGAAATATGTTGTAGTTTATACGGAATCCATTTTAGAATATAACACTTGCTCTATATAGTAGTCTTACCAAAAAAAAGATTATTGAACGACAACCAAACCGTCAACTTTGGTTATTTTTTTTCAGTAGATAATATCACTATATGCATATAATTTTGAATGATCAAAGACGTTTAACTAAACACTTTAAAATAAATTGTTTTTTTAATATATAAAGCGTTATAAATGAAAATTTCTTACAGTTTTACCTTATTTTTGATGATTTGAAGTAATTAAACATAGTTTTCAATGTTAGGCATTCGCTGTTCTTTCATAAATTTATGTTTTAAATTATTTTCACTATTTCCATAATTTTTTCTGTTTTTTTAGTCGTCGATTGATATTGCCTGTATCTTAAGAATGCATTATTATAATATAAAATTGAGAGAAAAAAAGCTCTGATGAATATGAGAATTGGCATTTTTATTTTCATGAAATTTTGTGTCAACTAGGAAATAAAACAAATATGTTCCTTGATATTATGGTAATTCTCTAACAATAAAAAAAATATACAATAAAACTGGTGTTTTGAGCATGTTGAAAAAATTCAATGCAAAAGAAAATTATTTTCATTCATCAGCAAAATAACAAAAACTGTTCGCAAAAGTTATTTTTTAAACTCTTATTTTTTATTTTATTATTTAAGAATCTGATATATGGAACAAAAATGCTATCTCTGTTATTTTACTTTAATTGTAAATATATTTTTATATTATGCAAAAAAATAATTGCATAACATTTTCTCATTTTTCGAAAGGAAAATATTTATGTCTATTCGCGTCCTAATATTTAGTTATAATTTTGCAATTTAAGCTGAATTTGATTCGGAATTATATTTATTTAATTTTGGTAAAATATATAGTCATGTAGTTAAAGTATTTTTTTAATTTATTCATGTCTGAAGTAACTATTATAAATTATAAGAATGTTTTATATATTAGAAGTAACTGTATTTATTCTCTTTAGAGTAATCTTATTAAATGGCATTATTCTTTATTGTTCATAAGCTTTCAGAACTTTTCAACTAACTTATTTTACAAATGAATGTGTAATACGTTTGTCTAAAATTTATCATTTTGACAAAATATTTTTGATGATAATTTAAGAATAAAAGCATTATTCAGTAAAAAAAAATATATTAATTAGTGAAAAATTCCTCTAGATTTCTTAAAAAACTTAGTTTTAAGTATTCTTCTATATAGGAAATCTTTCTTCTTATATAGTAATTCTTCTATATTGTAAAAGTTTCTATAAGGATAGGATTTGATATTGATAATTCTCTCAAGTAGAAATATACTATTTACAACGAAATAAAGCAAGATTCCCTCTCCTATTTTAAAAGAGATTTATTTAATTTTATGCACTATTCAATGATTAAATTAAAATTAACAGTAAAAACAATTTAGTGGCTGTAATTTATCAGAAGTTGATATGAAGTCTTCAGTGATATAAACTTATTTAAATATCCAAATTTTTAAATACGTGCTTATTTAATGTAATAAAAATTTATACTTATTTGCTGTAGCAAATGTCATTTTTTTCGAATGTCTTTGTTCATATGTAATCTGTATGAAGTCAATTGTTATTAATATGCAGACTTTATAATATATTGTTTTTTTATAATTCGCTTCATTTACTAGATTGCATTGTTATTGATATGTGAAAATATTTAAAAAAATATATGCTAATTTAATTCAAATTGCTGTATTTATTGTATATGTATAAAATGTATAAATTAAATTAGCAATTATATAATAATTACTAATTTAATTTGTAGATTAATTTAATTAATAAGATTAATGTCTTATATCTTATTAATTAAATTATAAAATTTTTTAGCATTATTATAAATTTATTGGTTTTTAAACTGGCTTATATTTCTAGCATTATTATTACTCACATTTCACTAAATTAAAAAAAATGTTGGAAAAAAATGGAAAACAAACAAATTTTTTAATTTATTCGATTTAGCAAACGTTTTCTCTTTCACCTTGATAAATACGTATATATATATATATATATATATATATATATATATATATATATATATATATATATATATATATATATATATATATATATATATATATATATATATATATATATATATTATATATATATATATATATATATATATATATATATATATATATATATATATATATGCATACTATTAACTTGACTACCCAAATTGCAACACCAGGATAACCAAGAAATATCACAACAAAAGATTAAACTTATAGACTTCTGTGAAGTGTGGTTGCTGCCGAAAGCAATTGCCAAAGTAGCCGCTATTGTTGGAGATCACCGCTGTCACAAGCCTCGATATTTATTCAAAGAGACTTTGGATGTATTTTGGGGTACATTGACATACGCAATGGAACACCTGGTCTGTGTCTTAGGTTATCAGGTATATATCCATCACGTAATACATCTGGTGTGACAGAATTGTCATGAAATTTGATTACCAAATTTAATTTAAATAGGTCTCTAATATTTGAAATTAATAATTTGACAGAAATATATTATCAACAACAAAGCATTTACAAGAATTTCACTATGAGAGATTACATGAATTAAATATTGCAATAAAGTTGTGAAAATAGATTATCCTAACACTCCAAGTAACCTTCGTAAAAAATACAAATTAATTATCTTGATGATAGTCAAAGCAGACGTTATAAGAAGTTTATAACACAAATATGCAAGCAATGTAATTAAGTTTAAGTAGAAGAGAATAAAAAAGAGCAAATAACTGGGACAGATTTTCTATAAGTACTAAATAATTCCCTCATGCTTTAACTGTGTCCTTTAATGTAACATTGCATTATTCGCAATGCCAAAGGACTGCATTGTCTACACGCAGATAGTTAAGATAACATATGCATGAATGATATCCTATTGAACCTTTAACATTTGCTGTAGGTTTCGATTTCATTCAAACATTTCGATAAACTATAGAATATTTAAAGTATAACAGATAACAATCTGCTGATTCATTTAAAATTTTGCAGCAGCTCAATCTGTGCACTGTAGCAACCATGATTAAGAAAATTATTGAACAAAAATATATTTATAATACAATAAATAATAAAAAGGCTTTAAAAAGTGAAAAAAATATATAGCAAAATATTTTAAAGACACTCTAACAATACTAGAAATAATAATGGGCATATATTGCATTAAAATTGCTAATAGGGTATTTCTGAAGACTCAAAGCAAACTTGAATATAAACCTCCAGTTTTATATATAATGATTAGATAGAGGGAAGTGTTATATCCCATGACGTACCATATGAAGACTGTATTAGAAAAAGAGCAAATATATACTAGTAGACTTAAGTTTAAATATGCATGAATGGTATCTTATTGAACATTTAACATTTGCTGTAGGTGATAAACAGTAGAATGTTTAAAGTATTACAGATTGCAATCTGCTGATTCAGTTAATATTTCGCAGCAGCTCAGTCTGTGCACTGTAGTTACCTAGATTAAGAAAATTATTCAACAAAATATAATTACAATACAATAAATAATAAAAAGGCTTAAAAAAGTGAATAATATATATAGCAAACTTGAATATTAACCCCCAATTTTACATATAGTGGTTAGATAGAGGAAAGTGTTATATCACAAGACGTACCATATGAAGATTGTATTAGAAAAAGCGTAAATATATACAATACATTTATAGTATATACATGAATGAAACATATACTAATTGTGCTATATTACAATGCATAATTTAACACATAAAAAACCTGCATTGTCTGTTTACAGTTTATAATGATTTACAATGTTTAGAGAGGAAATATAATGCAAAATTAGACATTAAAATTACTAATTGATAAACTTTGCTAGGATATTTAATTTTGCACATTACATTGTGCTGAGTCAATCAATATATTTCAGCACCTTAATCTGAATAATAATTATTATCAAAGTTATAAAAACTAATTGTTAAACAAATACAATACCTAATAATATTTTATCACAAAAAAGTAGAGAAATACCTTACAATGATTTTTACCCTTTACCAAATTGTTCTTATGATGAAATCCGCTGCTCAGTTATGGCATTATCCTTACAGAGTTCGGATCCTTTTTCATAGATAAAGGTGATTATGTTATTTATCTTATGCAGAAGAGAAGGAGTTTTGGTAGCGTAGCGGAGAAACGGAGTAAGTTCCTCCGAGTTTTTAGGCGCTTTTAGGTGCCATTGTTAGTTGAAATCACATTCAAACACGTAATGAACAATGGTCCCAACTTGACCGCATGAACAAGCACTATTTGGAGCCATTCCCCTTTTATTGAGATACTCCGGTGTTGGAGTATGTCCAGAAAGAAACTGTGCTTTTTTGTGGTCATTGACTAGGAAATCAAGAGAGAGGGTTTAAGGCTGTATGTCCATCAACCTTGCTCTGCCTCATTAAATTCTTGTTGCCAGGCCATTAGTAAATGGTTGCGTATTTTAGAAATCAAGTATGATTTGGGCTATTTTAATTAAATTTCTTTGCGTGTTTGAGTATGCTTTGGCAGCTTGCTTTACCAGTGTGTCAGCTTGTTCATTACCAGTATGTCCGGCATGAGCCTTGATCCAGTGAAGACAAATTTGCCATCTATTGATAAATGTCCTGAGACTATTTTGAATGTCCTGATTGATTGGGCTTCTGTTATATGAAATATATATACCCAAGAGAGCTGATTGGCTGTCTGACAAAATCACTGCCTTGTATAAATTATTTTCGGCTATTTATTTTAATGCTTTATCAATCGCAACCAATTCTGCTTGGAAAACACTGTTAGCTTCTCCTAATTTTCCCTCTCAATAACAACTCTCGTGTCCCTTTTCGAAAATGCAGAAAGCTGCTCCCACCTTGCCTTCTATTTTTGAGCCATCAGTGAAAAAGTGTTGGTGAATGCCTTGGCACTGTGTAGGATTCCAAGTGTAAACCATTGTCCTTTCCATCTGTGTTGCTGGGTGGAATAATGCTTTGAAGGGAATTTCAAAGTCGTCTGGTTTATAAATTGCATCCAGGAAAGTGATTTTTTCTTGATGTTGGAGAATGTCAGATTTAGCAGCTTCTAGTTGAACCATTAAATGTTATGGAAAGACTCCTGCCTAGATGTTTAATGCTGCCGTAGACGTCGTGCGGAAACATCTAGTTATAGTTAAGGTGAAGTGTATCTGCAAACTGGATAGCTGTCTGACTTTTCTGCTTGCCATTGGTTCCGCCCAGACTGCTGATCCATAGCATATCATTCTTTCAATAATGGTTTTATACCAAATTTTTAGAATTCTGGCATTTATACCCCAGTTTACATTCGTTGTTCGTCTTAGGCTGTTTACAATAGCTATAGTCTTTGTCTTTTGTTGCCTGACGTAAGGGAGCCATGATAGTTTGCAATCGAGAATTACTCCTAAATATTTCATTTCCTTACATTTTTTAATGCTTCGTCCACAAATTTCAATCTTTAAATATAATTTTAAGCACTTCTTGCTGATACCAATAAATATGGCTTGAGTCTTTTCATAGGCTATAGTCAATTTATGCTCCTTACACAAATCTTCAAATTGAGAGAGTGCAATATTGGCTGTTAGCTTTAACTGCTCTTTTGTTTTTGCCGAAAGTGCATCATCGGCAAATGCTTGCAATGATGTGTTATTTGGCCATTTCTGAAGAAGAGGAAATCATTAAAGTATATGTTCCAAAGCAATGGTCCCCCACAGGATCCCTGCCGACAGCCTCTGTTATGGTGGTGTAATACAAATCCTCCATCGTGTTTAATCAAACTCTTTCTATCGGTGAGAAAGTGTACCCACATTTTAAATAAATTGTTGGGACAGTTAAGCTTGGTCATTTTATCTAGCACTCCTGGCCACCAGATTGAGTCAAAAGAGCTTTTGAGATCTAGGTTGATTGCTATTGTTTAGTGTCCTCTGTTTTTATTTTCTTCAATCTTTTTTATCAGGTTTTTCAAAGCATGCTCTGTTGATTTATTAGCTCGAAATCCAAACTGTAATTCGCTCAGCTTATTATTATTTTCGAGATGGTAACTCATTCTTTCTACCAGCAATTTTTCCAATACCTTACCTATAGCCGGCAGAAGACAGATAGGTCTGTAGGATCTAGGTTGATTTGGCTTTTTCCCGTCTTTTAGAAAGATATGATTTGGCCTTTTTTATAAGTACAAGAAAAGCAGTGTAGTTCCAAGCACCTATTAAATAGTATATTAAAGAGTGATGGTGCAGCATAGTGAATAGCCTTGACAGGAGCATTATCTATATCATTCCTTCCCGGAGCCTTTCCCGTTTTAAGTCTTCTAATGGCGTGAGTGACTTCTTGTTTTGTGAACCATTGATCATTTGGAGTAGTATTTAATGTTAGGGAATTTCGAATTATTTTTGGTGGGGTGTATCTTCTTCAATAATATCTTCAGGAAAACAAGAAGTCAATATTTTGTTACTCTGCTGTAAATTGTGTTGAATTATAAGCGCAGTCAGAATGCTGTGTTATGGTTCGTGATGTGGTTGGACCATCCATCATTGCCATGCGCACAATTTGCCGGTCATCACGTGAAGTGGTGCTTCGAGGTAAATACTATCGAACTCACATCTTTCCGATGTACCCTCCTGCATCCAGCGATCACATATCCGCATTACAGTTGTTTGGTTTCGTACAATATAAATACCGATTTCCCTGAAAGATAATCGACAATCTCGGTAACCCACTATCCTTCCTCTGTCAAAATCGAATCTTAATCAAAAAGTTATCGTTGTTTTTAATGAGGCATAATCGATTGTTTTTTTAAACCACAAGAAAAACACATTTACCGAACTTGAAATCACTGAAATCTTCAAGAATTAATTAGTGCTTTGAAGTAGTGCCACAGGCGAGCGTGATGTGCGTCTGCGCTGAAATTCTAATATTTTGCATTTATCACCTCCGTTAATGTATGTAGTAAATTTTATGTTGTTTGCGTGCTTCCTTCAGAGTGTTGCATTTAACAGGGACAGCTGTGTATTATAAATTATTATAAAGCTATGGTCCAATATATGCTTCATAACACAATTATGGCTAAAAATAAAAGAATAACTTATTAAAATTTGAATTTATTAATAAAGTAACATTTTATTATAACTAAATGTGTATAAAAAATCTAAAAGTGAATAAGTGCTTAATTTTTAGATTACACTAATCAACCAAATAATTAAATTATTGCCGTGAACAGTTTAAGCTGAGATAGTTATTCAGCCATATCTAATAAAAATATTCCTTCTTTTCAAAAATACATTTAAAAATATTTCAGTTGACCAATGTTCACAAAATGAATGTAATATTATTCTTCGTAAAATTCTTTCTTTATAACAATACATGTAAAAAACGTTAATATTTTTGGGGTGACAAAATATTGTTAATATTTTTGTGGTAAAAAATTTTACTATCACTTTGCATTAAAAGAATAAAGTTTCTTATTTCTTCATTGAAAGAATAAATTAAAAGACTAAAATTTCGAATTTGTTTTTGGTGGGGTGTATTTTCTTCAATAATATCTTCAGGAAAACAAGAAGTCATTATTTTGTTACTCTGCTGTAAATTGTGTTGAATTATAAGCGCAGTCAGAATGCTGTGTTATGGTTCGTGATGTGGTTTACTTAAGTTTAAATAATTACTTAAGTTAATAATTCTATTGTTTGGGATAGTATTTTGACCATTACCAATGAATTGCAGACATGTATACATAATAATTTAATTTAAATTTAACAATCAAGTTTTTGGCAGGATTTAATTTTGATTTAGAAAATAAAGGTTTAATATAGCAGTGGATTTAAAACTTTTACCATTGTAAATTATTTACAGCAAGAAAATTAATGTACTTATAAATCTTACATTAGGTTAAATTTTAATCTAAGATTATTACGTTTTAAAATGTGAAATTCTGTTTGTAAGAAAATATAGAGTAACTCTAGTTTGAGAGATAAGTAACTATAGTTTGAGAGACTTTAAGGATGAAAACAGTTTTTTCCTAACAACTTTAATTATAGACAGATTAACATAATCTTCATGCATACAGAAAATTAATGATGATTATTTTTATTCTGATGCATAATTTATCACTGAATGTAAACAGAATAATAGGTTGTTTTATTATTTGACAATTTATCTGATGATGCTAATATTTGATATTGCTATCAAAACTTATTTTTTCTTTACATGCATAAAAGCTAAACTTTTATGTATTCCTTAAATAAATAAAATTTCGGCATACAATGCAGTATACAAATGTTGTGATTCATATAAATCTAATGCATTTCAAATAAACTGAAACATAATCTGAATTATATAAAGTAATTAAGTTGTATCAATTTTTAAAAAAGTTATTGCTTTTCAAAAAATAAAGTGTGTTTTATAAATTAGATATTTAAAATAATAAGCTAATAGATATTTGTTGCCTCTAAAATATTTTTGGCATATTTTTTTTTATTTTAATAACTTTAAAAATGGTTAATATAAAATTTTTGATAAAGTTATTTTTTGACATAGAAAAGAGAGCAATTCAAAAACCATTTTTGTTAACTGAACCCGTAATAAAATATTAAGTTTCATTTTTAAAATAAATAATTAACTTTATGACGATACAATAGCTTTTTAATTGTTATGAAAACTAAATGCACAAATTTCATAATAAAGGACAAAAAGTAACACGCATTTTAAATATCTTGTAAATTTTCAGTAGTAGTTTTACTTTTTTAAAATAAAACACATAAAAGTAATGCATAAAAAGTAAGGAAGGAAGTCTTATAAGCAAAGGTATAAAGCAATTTTGTAGTTTACGATTGTTACAACTTTACAGTTTTATATAACACAAAAAAACACTTGAACAATATTCTTTACATTGTGACTTGTCAATCAGTTCTCAAGTTCAATCACACTCGTTTTATTCTTTATTCTAAACTTTTATTTAACTTCTTCAAATGAGAGAAGAAAATCTGGAGAACAGAAATAAGTTTAAAAAGAATTTAACTCCTTTGGAAGATATTTTGATTTTTTGACTTTTATTTACTACATGCAGAGAAAAATTTTTTTAAATTGAAATATACTTTAAACTATAAAAAGTGATATAGAAAATACTTTAAAATGATGATCGTCACAAAAATAAAAAAGATGCTTTTTTATTATCTTTGTTACCTACATATTCATTTTTAATCCTACTTGTATAAATTCTTGTTTATTTATTTTTGTTTTAGTATTCAGTATTTTTATAAATGCATAATAATATAACTAAATTAAAAACACCATTTAGAACTAAAATACTTTTTTCTTTTTAAAAATGTAAATTTAAATTAGTATACCCGATAAATCCCATTTTTTATATTAAAATTGTTACTATTTACTTATTTGTAAATTAATATAAAAGCAATTTCTATAGTCAAATTTACAATATTTCCAATTAAATTTAGTTTTTTTAAAACAATGATTAGACATTTTATTATACTTTTCTTATCATATCAAAATATTTTCTTTCTATATTTACAACATTCGAATATGTTCATACATTTAATTTCACTTCTTCACTCATTTGCGTACAAAAATATTTAATGCATTGTATATATATGATTTATGTGTATAAAAATATTTGATATTAATGATTTGTAGTATATTTAAGGATTATTTCGTAATAATTTTTAAATGATACACAATATGCATTTAAATCCTTTTATACATAATAAATATTTAGTAAAATTATTTCATTGTAGGATTTTTACATTATATTTAGCCTTAAATGTTTACTTATTTTATCTTTTGTTTTACAAGTTTAAAAATTTTCTCTCTATATCTAATGAATATAAGCCAGTGTGTGTTCAGCTTTTGCTCAATAAATTGTTTAAGCAAACATTTTAATTACCCTTGGAAAGTTTTAAAGAGGCTGATTAATTTAAATACTGATTCACTAATTATGTTCTATCTCTTAAATCTTCCAAAATGGAAAGTCGAAATATTAAGATATGTAAGCTTTCTTTTATTACATTATTTCCTTTTTGCTACTACAAATAAATATTTTAAATTTGATTAATTTAATAAATTATATTTTATAAGATTTGAAATTCAAAAAAATTTCCCACAACTGATGTTTGAAAATTGTTTTTAAATTCTGAAAAATGAATCAGTAAACATTTTTTATTTAAGTTTTGAAAAAAATATTTTTGAAACATATTTTTGAAAAAAATAATTTTGATGTTCTTTCAATAATTGTTTACTATCCAAACTATATAATATCTTAATGGATATGATATTGAAATATCAACATAAAACTAAATACAATTAACAAATTATATTTACTCATTAAATGTATTCTATTAAAATGGAAAGTGATAACATTTTGATTAACTTGGAAACCATAAAGTAATGTCACTATAAATGAATCCAACAATAAAGTAATGTAATAATATCAATGAGAGTGGTAAGTAACAATAGTAAATTTTCACCGGCTTAGGTTCACAAACCTATCCTTCGGAAACCATTGGACAGATTTTCTTTTTGATAAATAATCACGAAAACTTAATGATTTATGTTCATCAGTTGAATATTTTGTGTATACCAAAAAGATCTATATAATACGGGTAATATGCGGATGTGTGTTTCATGCTACTATGCAAAATTTCGAATAGCTTAAACGAGTGTAATTCCATGGGTCTTAACACAAAGAGAAATATAACCCCAATTATAAATACCATTAATAAAAGTAAGATATGACTGAAGCTTGCATTTAATGGCAACCCATACTACCACACTAGGTGGTAGTACAGGTTGTGATAGTATTGATATACTATCAGTATATCAATTTGGAAGAATAAATTCTGTTACTACATATTCTTCATGATCTCATCAAATTCATATAGAGACAGTCTTGATCTAGTAAACGGAGTGAGGATTCATCTAATCACATGATATCATTAATTGAGTCCAGTTTAATTATTAATCATACCATAAAACACTTGTGTCTGAGATATAACCTCAAAAATAGCCGAAATCATGATTGCTAAGCTGACTGTTTATTCTGCTTGAGCATTCGTTGAACACTTCATCCAAATGGGGATCAAGAAAGAGAATCATTAAGCAATTTTTGTTTTGCTTCTTTCAAGCACGTGAAATTCGTGGTATGGTACAATAAGGCTATGCATGTTATGCCTATCTCCTTTGTTGTTAGTGAAAAGTGGGTAGCTCCGTCAAGAACAACACGATTCCTATAATTGTTCCATATTTTCAATTAAGGCACAATTTTAGTTTAAATACCATAATCATATTTAATTAGATAAATATGGTACCTTGACCAATCCACTTAACATCACTGAAATAATATAAATCGCAATCCCAGAAGGCTACGATCCGAACTCTCTATCAAAATTCTACAAATTCAATCTTTACAAGTTTTCATCAGACCGCAACATTCACACACAATTCGTACTTCAAAATACTATTGTACAACTTCTTCATGCAAGGCGTTGTGACTGTCGTTAATTCTACACATTATGCATGAATACGTGGAAAATTAAACAATTGCATATCATAAATTCTTATTACTATCCTCTAAATTTCACTCATGTAAAGAATTGTCTTAACAAGACAATTTTAAAGCCCAAAAGCTTGTTTATTTTTTTTAATAATAGATGGTGGTATGGAGCTAAAACGCTTACATTTGGAGACATCATCAAATACAATTCATCAAAAAAATTCAAGTCTGTAAACGAAAATGACCATCGAATTCAAAACGGATAAACACAAAGCAAGCATGAAACATGAAAAATAATTTTTTTACCAACGATTTCTTGATTTTCATTTTAAACCATAAATTTAATCTTTAATTAAAAATAATCTAGGGAAAGGGAATTCAAAGTTTAAAAAATGAGAATTATGTGTTTTTTTTTATGTCATAATCAAATTGCAATCCGTCTGGTAAAATAGCACACAGAGCATGCTAAATCATGAAATGTGTAAAATGAACTTGATTTATTAAATACTTTGTGGTCAATTAATTAATAAGATTATAAACGTAACTACATTCTTTTCTCCAAAAAATGATTGAAATTATCTCGATATGGACTTAACATGAGAGATAAGAATAGGAGTGTTTTGAAAAATTTTATCGAATATTTGGGTTTAAAATTTTATCATCAATCTTATAGAATAAATTTCGATACAAGGCAAATATAAAATAAAACATATAATGATGATGAGAACCATGTTTTTAGAAGAGAGAAGTTTATTTAATCCCCGAATTTTTACTATAACGATATATTCATCCTGCAACCAAAACAAAAAAGAAATCTTATAAAATTAAACTGTTGTAAATTTGACAATCACTTCAATTGTGGAAGGTTAGCCTATAGAATGATGCTTCTCAATTATACACTTTAATGTAAATTCATTATCGTGTATAATGTAGCAAAAGTGAATAGACTGTAAATAAATCATTTCGTTGCGAATAAGTTTAAGAAAAAAGTATCAATTTTTCATTTTCACATCTTAATATCTCTAGTAAATAGATCTTTTCAAAAGTTTTTTTAATTAATTCAGCTTGTGAATTAAAACCGTGAGAAGTAAATGATTAATAAGGAATAAATAATCGATTTTATCCGTTTTTGAGCTGTACACAAATGGATAATATCACAAAACAATTTTAGTTAATTATTTTTGTTCCAATCTTACGAACCATAATCAACTATTCGAACCAGTTTCGGAAAATAAATACACTGAACTCTAAGTAACATTTATTCAAAATTTAAAATTATCTCAGAAAAAAATTAAAAGAATATGTAATTGCTTATAATTGTTTCAATACTGCTTTTATTGGTTTAATATTTATTACTTATAACCAAATTTAGGATAAGACTTTTTATTTTAGAAATTTTACTCATCATATTTGCACGAAATCTCTTATTTAATATCCGATGTTTTTCATATTTATTAAGCGCAATCTAATGTTGTAAGAAAAAGTCATTTAAAATAAACCGAATATGACATAAAAGTAATTTAAAGATGTTTCTAAGCTGCGTATACATTACGTATTATCATTTGGAAGTTTAGTACGCTAAAATTACGTACTGTATGTCAAATATATAAATAAAAAAGAGAAAGCTGCATTAATAAGAAAATTTTCTTCTGGTTAATGGAATTTTAGAAATAAGAAATTTACATATTAAGATAAAATTGTTACCTTTAGTTATGAGAAATGATCCGAGAGTTTAAATTAATAGAATTGTTTCCCTCAAAACTAAAAAGTATAATGTATATTATTAAAAGATTTCTCAGTTCATTATATATTAAGTAGTATATTTGTAGAGAACATCACACATACTTAAACAATATTAATTTTATAAGAGAATAGTTTTAATATTATATAAAAATAAAATGTATTTAAAACACTTAATTTAGAATGTTTAAAAGTCATATTACATTGGCATGTATTCAATAATAATTTAAGCTTATTTTTATATTTTGTATATGAAAATATAAAAATAATTTTGGTAATATAATGAATTTGTTAGGTCTGTTGTAAAGTGCTATTCTCAATGATTTTTTACTGTTATTTGTTACCATTATCTATCATTCAGCATAGGTATAAATCATTTAAAAATAAATTAAATTTATTTTATATTTTGTTAATGATTAAACCATTCATTAATTATTTATTTCATAAACATCGCGCAAATTCCAACATTATTTTAAAGAATCATCTCTTTTTTCTTCACCATTGGTAAATATGTCATTCCAGCTGGAAAGAGCTTTTCAGTTTAAATAAATATTAAGTGGTTTGCTATCAAAACTGTACAGTTGTAAGAAATGCGAAATCTATTTTGTATACATTCTTTAAATTTCACTAGCATATTTAAAGAAAAAACTTAAAACACAATGCAAAATATAGAAACAATGCAAATACTTAAGTACTTAAACAGAGCATATTCTTATATAAGTATTCACTGGTGAATTAAAGCCAATTTTTATGAATGTTAAAAATCTGTCTTTTTGAAAAAAACTTCAAGAAAACGATATATTAAAAACATATGAGCATTTTACTTTGTTTTATTTCTTAAAATTAAGAAGTAAAATTTTACTAACATTATTTGCAACAATATTTAATTTGATAATAGCTTATGTTAAATAAGAGCTTATGTTTTACTCGTAATGTTAAATTTTAGTAAAAATGTAGTATAATTAAATATTTTAATAAATATTTTGTTAAAGGATTCGGTAAAAAAATTTTTATTTTACATACTAATATGAAAAAGCAAAGCAAGCTAAGACATAAGATTTTAACGAACATTTAAACATATTAAGGATATGTTACTATTATAAATAGTATATTACTTTTACCTTTAAATCAGTAATTTAGTTATTTATCCTAATGTGGAGCACCTGTTATAATGTATAATTTAATATAAGACATATTAAGTATTTATACATATTATTAATATAGAAAAAAATCATACTGAACTATTTTTAAATGTTGTTAATAATTAACAAAAAAGTTTAGTTCTATTTTACTTATGTTATTGAATATCCTTTAAATTTTTAATGAGAACCTTATATTTATCTAACAATTTAACTTTTACTTTTTAATATTGAATATCGACAGAGTACATTGTTACCAGATAGCAAATTTGAACATGATCCCATATGAAATAATAGATGAAGCATTCTTTACCAAAATCTAATATCTAATTTTTAATGAGTTTTTTTTATAAAATACTTAAACTATTTGCAATATTTCCTCACCGGAAGTATATATCTTGAACAATGACTAACATTGAAGGAAGTCATTGTATACAAAATATCCTCTACAACATGAATTTAAAACTCTAAATTATAAACCATATTATGCATCATATTTATCATAATATTTTTTTTTCTTAATACAATGTAAGAAAATAAATTGACCTCTTCAGAAATTAAAACATTTTTTAATAATGAAAATCGTAAGTTATTAAAAAATATTCAAATGAATCATACCTTAAAATTTGGACTAGGGAATTCATAATCTCTTTTATCGTAAAGTAAATAAATAATGATAGTCGTTGGCAATTTGATAGTTCACAAAACTTGTTTGGTTGTGATGTATGTTATATTAATAAGTGACATCAATAAAATACACAGTATAAATGTTTATAACAAAATATAAAATCCTTTCATGATGAATTGAAATTTAATTCTTGAACTAATGTTTAAGAAGCACTAGCAACACATGCTATCAAATAAGGTTTTAAATAAGAATAATTTCGTTGACAAAAATTTTAATATTAGATTAAATTAATTAAATGGAATGTTTGGTATACATAGATTAAGAATAAATTCAATTCAGGTAAAATATGAATTGAAAACGTCTTTAATATTGTCCCTAAGTGAATAGAATTGACATCTAATTAATCATATTATTTCCATTGTAATTTTAATTTCAAGCAATAACAATTTATTAAATTTTAAACTAGGGAAACATAAAAGCTATAGGCTGATATTTTCAATTAGTGCAAAATTAAAATTAAAATATATATTTTAAATAATTTACTCTTTTTTAAACTTGATACATAATTATATAACGCTAGATAGTTCAGTGAATCTTAAATGCAAAATAAAATTATAAATTTACAATTTTTTATGAAATTGTATTGATTTCCTTCAACAAAAAGACAGTGTAATTAACATAGTACAGGAGACAGCTAATCGTTTAAGTCCTTTTAGTACCAATTTTATTTGTTCAATTGTAATTTCTAATATCTTTTCTTTTGTTTTAATATCTATTTCAGGTTTAATGTGCCATACGTTTTTATCACAGAAATGAAAACTACAAGCCTTTAATTAGCAGATATGAATTAATAAGGCAAAAGCAAAGCATGGGACTCTCATTATAAATAAGTTCCTACCAGCTTTTCAGCTAATTCAACACCAGCTTTTCATTCCGAAGAGTGCTCTTTTTACCCAGTTTCACAGTGAACTCAAAAAAATTTATTGTTATTAAATCTAAGAAGAAGAATATTATATATTTGTTTTGCATAATACAATAATTTCAGTGGATATATTCCAAAACCTGCGTCTAAATTACATTACCATATACAAAAATTAGATTTTCTCTGTTAAGATTCAAACATTGAATGTTAAAATTCCAAAATATATTATTTGAGTGCAAACGTGAGGTTATGATTATTACTTTCATTGAATTAAATTTAATTCATTTAAAAATATTTCAAATACTAATTTAAATAGTAATTGTTTTGAATATGTAAACTTTTTTAATCATGTAAAATACATTTTTAAAAAAAATCTAATGTTAATACATATTTTGATTAATTATATTATTTTAATATAAAGGAAATTCTTTCATAATAAATTATCTTTTTTGTTTTCAGTTTCGTAATCATTTGAATAGTAATTACTTTTTTACTTATTTCTTTTAATGATCTCAAAAATTTCCTGAAAATGCTTTCGTTTCTTAAATAATTCAATATTTACTAAAAGTTACACAAGTTGGTATTATTTTTTATCTTACGAAAAAAATGGTAAATATCATTAACAGAAATTATGTACACAAAGTAAAAAGTAAATATTTAATTTTGCCAGATTATTTCTTTAATTAAAAAAACAATTAAAAAATGGATTTTTTTCTTTCAGAATAATTTATCTTTAGCAATTCAGATTGTTTACCTGAATTCACTAAGTATATTTCAAGATATAGCTTAAAAAGCTAAAATATACATATATATATAAAGTGTCTTAAATAAAAAATAAAATATATAAAGTGTCTCAAACAATAGAAAAAATGATAAAAACACCTTTAAATAAAAATCTTCTGATTTTTGTGGATACCAGGTAAATGTTCATTAATTTATCTCATTTTAGCAACATTAATTTATAATCCTATTTATATGATTAAATAATATTACTTTTGTATTACAATATATTAATTTATATCTTTTAAATTAGTATTAAAAATAGTAGAAATTTCATTTTAAATAATTTAAGTTTTTTTGAAATCCATGGGGTTTAATTCAATATTTATCTATTTACCATAGTTTTTGCAATGACAATCTAATTTTCTTTTAGAATTAAATTTCTTCAACAGATTTTATTTAATACAAAGATAGACTATTCTTTTATTGTTTCTAATGCATTTTATTTGAAATATAACACTAAATCAATTGTAAAAATAAATTTAACATGATGATTGACAAATATAGCAAAATTAGAATCTTCAAATTAGTAAATATTTCAAAAAAATTCATTTAAAAATACTTTTATTGATGTATATGTCTAATGAGGTGTTTTGTGATATATATAAAATTAAGATTTGCATACCATTTATTTTTCGCCCCCAGCATACTTTTTTACGATTCAAATGTGTCACAAATGATATTGGTTAATATTAATTGAATTGTGTTTCTTTCCAAATCTTATTTATGTTAAAAATTATCAGTAGGAAGCACTAAAAAAGTCATCATTTTCAATTCAATAATCAAGACTTCAAAAATCAATACAGATATCTCTTGTTACATGATGAAAGGATTTGTATATATACAAATCGTCAATGTTAACTGTCAAGCATAATTGTTTGATTATATTTATTTGTAAAAATATTTATATAAAATTTTATGTTTTAAAATGTTTTGTAATTTGATTTTATCTTTTTTAATCATAATAAATATACAATTACCGAATTCAAAATAATTATTACATATCGAAAGACAGAAAAAGCAAGTTTTACTTTACTCAGTTTTTTTTAGATTTTTAATATATACAAAACATTATTTAGCATATAATTCATATTTTATTGTTTTCTAGTATTGTTTTATTTCCTTGCTATCATAAATAACAGGAAACATGCTTGTATTTAAGGAACTTCTTTCCCATTAAAAGACTTCCTTCTGTTTTCTAGAGTAGTTATATAGATTTATGTATTGACTTTATTTACTTGCGACTATTAAAATTTCTTTTTTAATAATAATGTTTTCAGGTTTAATTAAAATATACTTAAATTTAATTAATAAGGATATTCTGATAATCACTTACTAATAATTATTTTAAATTTTTTATAAAATCTGCAAATCTTTTTCATTCATTAAAGTTTTATTTAAAATACTTTTTTCAGATGAAGGTGAAGATAACTTATAAAAGTGATTTCAAAGAACACATTAATAATGTTAAAATAAAATATTTATTAACTTTTCTATTACAGAAACTTGTATATGTTTTGTTATTCGCATTAGAATTACATGATTTCACGTATAAAAAAACATTTCTTTTAATTATATGATCAAAAATTTAGTTTCGGATAAAAATTCTTTAAATAATAGTTTCCTTTCATTAAATTGTAAATACAATTTTTTGAAACATATTCTCTGTTCTTATATTAATTATCTATAACAATTAAACTAGAAATTAAAAATGAATATTTGATTTCAAAAACTATAAAAATTTAGTATTTAGAGAGTTATGTAAGAAATACTTAATTTTTTTAGAAATCATATATTATATTTCATGTAAAATTACGTTAATAAATATGTATGAAATGTAATTTATATTCAGATCAATAAATGATGCACTATATTATTTAAAACACTTATTTTTTGCATTTAGCATTGATCATAAATTATGTTTATTAAGGCGTCTTTAGTATTAATTAATATTAATAAATGAACCAAACTTAAATATTAATAAATGAGAAAAGCACATTGCTTTTGTGCTGATATTTGCAGTAGAATTTAAAAATTAAAAAAAAAATATTTCTTTCGTATATGAAAATAAGTCATTTTTTTAGAAATGCATGCATCAAAATGAGCATCATTTATTCATTTGCCTGATAATCTCATCCTCATTTTATGTTTTGAAATAATTAATAAATCGAAAGAATTGTAATTTTGATAGATGAAAGTTTTTATTAAATTAATAATAGCTGTATTTTTTTTCAGTACAAGATACAAAGCACACAAAATAACAAAAAAATAATGTGTGATAAAATATTTAACATAATCGCTCAAAGAAAATCTTTCAGTTTCATACATACTCTAAATTACAAGGCAACATCGTATGTAATTTTATGGATGCAAAATTGGCAGTTAGAACAGTTCAGAAAAAAAACTAAAATATTATTAACAGTTTTGTAAAAAATGAATGTGTATAAACGTTCATTAAATTTTACTCTAAATTATCCCTTTTAATGACATTAATATGGTTTGAGCTTTATCATATGTGAATATAAAATATGCATCTTTTTCATAGATGATATTCTATGAGCATGAAAGGTTCGTTTACTTCCCTGTTTCTTCTTAAGCCAAATTATAAAGTATTTAAGCAATTTATTTTGATTGAAAATGATTTTATTTTCGGTTTTTGTATTTTCGATAATCTAGATAAGCCACTATTTTGAATATTTTTAAAAATAAATCTAGTATTGTTTAAATGAAATTTAATATTTTGAAAGAAAAAGATGTCTGAATCTTATCACATATACTACATAATTTTTAAGACTAAATATGCTCTCCTTTATTTCAATATATTTTAATCAAATAGAAAATTAGAATATTCATTCTAAAATTTTATATTGATAAAAAAACTTTGTACTAAATAAATTATATTGAATCAATTTTGAGACGTATGAACTTGAATAATATTACTTTTATTAAGTATTAGTTATTATTCCAATTTGTAGGCTCTTGGTACATGGAAATTATACTTAATATTATCAAATAGCATTATTGATGTAATTAGTTATATATTAGAAAAATGGATAAGATTTCAATTTATAATGGAATTACTTACATTTGGGGTTTTATCAAAATTCAAATAATTAAATTAATGTTTCTAACTAATCAATAATTCAATTTTCACCAAAGAAAAGCTGAATTGTTATATTCAGTAATTTTTCAATATAATTCACTAATTTTAGTTGCATTTTGATTGTAGATAAGGCATTTAGATTGCGTAAATTTGAAAAAAATGTATACAATAATTAGTGGCATATATCAGAGTACCAAGTAATTTATGTAATTGATTTAAATGGGATTGTTTAAAAAATATAACAGTGGATTTTACTGCGTTAGGCTGCAAATAGAAAAGATTTAACGCAATGAAATCTTCAAGTTGCTGTCAAGTCAGTTGTCACATTACCATATTTTTAGCTGAAATCCTTTGACGTGACAGAAACTCAAAATGTTTTTTTGATATAATCAATGAAATAGTAAATGCTGAGTTTCAAAAATGCGGTCTCTGATTGGGACTGACTACTGAGCTAATGCTTTCGTATCTATTTTCATGTATTCATAAAATTTGATCTGAGATTAAATGAAAATTATTGCAAACAAATCTTGAGCTAATGAAAATGAAAGAAAACAAGTTGCTATTTAAAATTGTGTGTGTGTGTGTGGAAATGTTTAGGCTTTATACTAAAATACGCATTCTGTTACCACCAATTGTTATAATATACATCTCTAAACAGATATTTTCATGTTCTTTAATTTACCAAATTTGAGACAATACGAACGGTTTTGGTGCATTTTACATGAAAGATTCATAGTACAGAATTGATGCAATATCCATTTCTTATGATTCAGTTCTGAATGATTGCAAGGCTGAGGTCATAATGCTAAAGGACATCGTTCTTCTGGTGAAATAAATCGTGTTCATGCAATGTCTTTAAGCAAAATCATCAATTTAATTACAGAACGAGTAAAAATTTAAGCTCTTGGTTTTACGAATGCAATACCAATTTAGTCATAAAATTCAACCTATACAATACCATATTTAAATGTAACTTTAACTCTTGATAAGAAAAATAGTTTTTTGGTGTTTCTGCTCCATCTCAGGAACACTTGTATATGTTTCAGGAATACTTTTATACTCCAAAAATCCCGTTTTATCTCAAACTGGGTGCTTGGAATCCCAGTAACGGGTTCCATTCTTTAAGGATGCGAATGGAATAGTAAGGAAAGATCTAGTTGCAACTAATGCATTACATTTTAAAATAAGAGAAATGCCTATATTTATGACGTCATCATGGTTGCTTAAGGTTGCTTATAGGCCAAAATATTTATATAAATTAAATGCAGCATTTTATTTTCAATTTCCTTTTTCGATGATACATTTGATTTGGATTATAAGTTGCTAAAAGGTTATATTTTTGCACAGAAAGGTTAATTTGATAGGGTCTTACGATTTAAAGTAGATTTTGAACCACACAAAAATATTAAAACATAAAATGGGATTCAAACTCAAGAACTCTTGTACCGAAGGCAATAGCACTAATCATTTGGTTACCAGCTCGGTAAAATATTTATATATTGGTTTTGAATCCCATTTCTCCTCAATGGGAGAAATGTATCTTAGTCCTGAGACTGTTGGAACTCCCTCAAATGTTAGACTTCTGTAAAAACCGCATGTAGGATACAAATTACTACCAACTGAATACATTTAAAGAAGCATTCATTTCTGAACTGTATTTTCTAAAATAACATTATTTTTACGATAGAATTAGGGTTATCAGAAATGTATTTGTAATACTACTAACTATAACTTTGGTATAAAAACATTTGACTCAAATTTAATGAGTCACAATTATCTATTAAAACAGATATAAACTGATTTATAAGTGCCTTTATTAGATCCTTGTCGTTACTAAATTTCGGTAACTATAATTAACAAATAACGATCAGGTTGCACATAAGCATTATATTGACTATTGTTTACTTAAACAAACAAATATTTTAACATTAGATTGTTTAAGAGATTGTTTTTATTAAAATATTTTCAAACATACAAATTAAATCATGAGTTTCAAATTTCAATTCGAACTGAAATAAAACAAATGAAACACATTTAAAATTGAAATTCTCCAGAGTAAACAGAATATAATAAAATTATAAAAGAAAAACATAGGTTTTTGAATTGTATTTTTCAAAATGTTAAAAATGAATCATAATTTCTCATTTTATTTTAAAACATGAGAATTTTCATAATTTTATAGTTAAAAATTCGAAAACCATCAATGAACATAACAATATAACTTACAAACTTCCCATTCTTTGAATCTTAAAAAAATTAACATAATTTTCACACAAATAAAAACAGTATTTTCAAAATGGTTCAATAATAGACCTGTACAATACGTATTGGTAAAGTTCTTTTATTGTATTTTTTTTGTAACTATTCAGTTTGAAATGTTAAAATTATGTTCCTATAGTTCATGATGTAAAGACCAGTATTTGGAAGTATGGCAAGATATACGATATTGTACATGATCTTGAAAGGAAAAAATGGATTTTATATCCGATTCGAATTCTGAATGTCTATTTGAGAGTCCGAGGCAAAATACATTTGAAAGCATTGGTATGTCTGTGAGAATAATAATGTGAGACAGAAATAGATATTCCAACATAGTATATTATTAATTAATTACATGTTATAAAAGTTTTCTGGTTGATAAAAATCGAGAACAAAAACCTAAAAATTTGTAAAGAAATTATGTTTAGAATGTGAAAACAAAATACAAAAAGTCTCTTTTCAGCTTCAATAAATATTGATTTTCATTGAATATATATTTAAATGAAATGTGTAATAACGAACAATAACAAATAAATTATTCCTTATTAATTTGTTATTTTTATTCACATTTTCAAAATAAATAATTTAAATATATGGTGCATTAAGAAATGCAAATTTTCTTATTAGTGATAAAAATTTGTATATAAAGATAACTGTTTTTTTCTTAAATTACTAAATAATTACTGTTGAAAATGTAATCATACGTAACACCATTATCTGCAAAGTTTCATAATTCAAGAAATTAAACACATTCCATAATTTATAATATTTTAAAATAAGAATTTAATTTAGAATTGTATCACATCGATTTCTAATGCATAATTATTTAATCATGAGTTCAATGATTTTTCTAATTGTTTTATTTTTTTTAAATATAAATTAAATGTTACATAAAGTAAACTTAATACAAAGAAAAATATACTTTATATTAAATAAAATAATATTTTATTATTCAGAAATTAAAAGATAATTCTTTTCGATAGAATATTTTATCAAGAGATAAGGTATATTTCTTTATCAAGGTATATTTCTACAAATTCAAGATTTTAGCTTATATAGTTTTTTATTGTTTTACAAATACTGGAAATGAAATAATTCTACTTTATTTTTTCAGCAAATGTTTATTGCATTTATTTAATAAATATTAATATTTTTTTTTGTAAATCATTAATTTTCACTAATAGTTTGTGTTGCAAATGTGGATGCCAATAATCCTGGATCAAATAATTTGATAAATCTAGGAACATTTAAAAAAATTATATTTTTAAATAAATGTAACTACATTTATGTATAATTCGATCATAAAGTAAAGAGCTGAATGGTAAGCAAATTGATAAATTATTATATATTCATTATTTACACAATGAAATTCTTAAAAATAGCATATTAATTAGCTTACATAAATTAGCATATATAATATTTATTAAAATATGAAAAAATAACTATAGTTTTTTATATTTTTATTCTTAGGAGCATATATGGAGACATGTGATGAGAAATAAATTACAAACTTTATAAGCTATCATACTTCAATTTATTTTGTAGAAATGGGTATTAATTCTGTAAAAAAAATCAAAAATATTTTTCTTACATTATAAATATTTAAATTACGTTATAGATATAAAATATTATAATTATGTAATTCTAATTTTTGAAAAATTTCTAAAAAATATAAAACAAAAATGTAATATACAAGAATGCATTTTGCATCATGGAATTTCTGTAAACTACACTTGTTACTTTGTGACGTAACAAAATATACTTCACAAAATATGAAACTGGAATATAAATTTTTATAATAGTGTACAAAAATAACAACATATAAAGAAATATTTCATAATTATTCATTTATACTTGGAAGATAAAATATAAGTAAAAATTTTCCGAGTTCTAGATCCACTTACGTTGGAAATAAATTCTATAGTAATTTATAGAACATTATACTCTGAATGCTAAATAATGATTTTCTTTTCTAAACAAATGCGGAAAGAGAGAGAAAGAGAGCAATATATATACTTTAAGTCAGTTGCTGATAAAATATTTGGCAAGAGTCCCAAATCTTCTCAAACTAATATCTCGGTGGTTGCAAATGCCCCAATCATCTTCTCTAATGTTGTTGATCCATCTGCAATACAATGCAGCTGTATTAGACATTTGCATAGTAAATCCGATTTGAATCACGTTCAATATTTCCGTTTCTAGAGCGGATTGGACTGGAATTAAGATCTCGGAACCAACTCAGTTGAATACTTGGAAATACATAGTAGATCCTTCTAAATTGAGAGAATTTGCCTTTCGTCGGATTTGAAATAATATCGAAAGCCCCTTTCATTCTATAAGCTATATGTACTTTTCTTGATAAATTTTTCTAAGATATATGAATGGTTGCTATGCAGGCATACTTATTTTTTCAAGTTGAATAATTTAATTTTATTTAATAAATTAATATGCTCATAATATATATATATATATATATATATATATATATATATATATATATATATATATATATATATATATATATATATATATATATATATATATATATATATATATATATATATATATATATATAATAGATTTTAATGCTCTTACTCAGAACATTAGAACCTTTTCAATAAAATTTATGAAAATTTTATTTATTTTATCCTTTTAAAAGAAATCTTCTGAAGGTAATTTTATACTTTAACAGTTTTTATATGCTAATAAATATTTATGTACTCGTAAATTAATGAGCAAACAGTCTTATAATGAAGAACGAGAAAAATAATTTACATAAGATTCATTTTCGTAGCAAATGTGCTCAAAAACGTCAAAGTGTATAGGATCAACATTTTCTATTGAATATTATGCAAATGGGAGAAACTGCAAAAAATAAAACTAATGTATAAAAAATTATGAAAGATTTGGCATTTGTAAAGAGATGGTTTTGATCAATAAATATTCAATTGAAATGTAGGAAGCACTAAAAATTTCTAATTTTGTAAGAAAGCTATTATATTATCATGAAATAAATAAATCAACATAGTATATGAACTTAATTAGACTCCAAACCATTACAGAGCTGTGTTGAAGGATTGGTCATTTACTAACTACTTCATCAAAACCGGTTATTTACTGATTTGGTACTTTTAAAAAAACAGACAATTAAGGACATTTCTGTCAAATAAAATAATTGACACACTAGTGAAACATTAAAATACAGAGCTGCAATTGTTGAGATATAAATTAATTTCAATTTTCAGTAAAAAAATTATCATATTTTAGTTTAAAAAGGTATATATTAACTTAAAAATATATCTTATTTGTGAGCAATAATTGTTTTTGTATTTATATTAGTATTTTGAAAGAAGATATGTCATCTGAAAAACTAACAAGTGAACGCAGATAGTATTGAAAGGAAGATTAATATTAGTCTTATTTTATTACTAGGAAGTTTGAACTTATAGCTATATTTTAATTTTAGTCAAATTATAAAATAATATCAAGTATCAATTGTTGTAACTAAACTATTTAAAATTTAATCAATTTGAATAATGTTTTAGAAATTTTGTTCGCAGTAGAGTCTTCTACTAATTACATTTAATATTGCAAAACCTAATCAATTATCTATAATCGAAAAGCATTGATTTTTAAAACAATATAAGTATTATTTCACTACATTTTTATAAGTTGTAATAATTCAGTATCAAAATTACTTTCATGCATTTTAAATCAATATTACTATTTCAAAAATAATACCTAGTTTAATTTTGGTTTTTTTGAAATTTTTGTCTGTCAATTAATGATTTTTGAATGTTTAAATTATTTGAGCAATAAGTCATATTAAAATCATTGCTTCTAAAAAGATCCAATGAAAGGTCTGCAATTGTAAATCTATGGTATTCAGTAGTAACTGATACTGTGGTGGGCAGTAAATTTCCTTCGGGTGGGAGAATGCAAACAAGAATAATAGTTGAAGGTTATAATAATAAATTTTCAAATATGTTCTGTTCTTGCCAAATGCTTTTCGTAGATTTTGGACAGTATTCACATAACTGCAGAGATTCTTAACTGGTCTTCCGAAAATTTAAGTTTGTTAAAAATAGGAGTATGAAATGTTTTACTAATTGTTTATCGGGTAGGTATTAGCCATAAAGTGGTGATTCAACAGAAACGAGGGGCACAGGTGTCGTATAATCCAGGAATAAAAAATCTGAATTTTTAACGATGAAAAAATGTTGCGAAGATGACGTAGAGTGACAAGCGCAATGATGTAATCACTAGTTTTACCAAAATACAATTTTCTGCTTAATTCTTATAGATACCCATATCTATGACGTGATAAAAATGAGGTTGACAGATACATAAGAATATCAGCCAAAATAACCGCCAAACTCAGAATTTGGCATCCTGGATTATACGGCAGCAGTGCCCAACGAGAAAACATGTAAATTTCATTAAGCGATATTATACCAAACAGGCAGCTCATGTATAATCAATAATATGACATAAAATTGTTGAAACAATATTGAGTACGAATTATGTTTAATCTTCAAAGAGTAATTATCATAGATATTTGACAAAATTAAAAAGATGTTCACCTAAAGTACCGACTTATGCATTTGAAAACAGAAACATATTTATTCTCTCCTGTAATTAAGATATTATAATTAGCTTTTTATAATATTTTAAGAAGAAATGAAAAATAAAAAGCTCTTTCTTCAACCTGTATTTAAAAATTATTATGTTATATTCATCTAGTTTATGGTTTTAGTAATCATCACATTTAGAGTAAATTATCAAAAGCAGAAACATCTTTTTAGTTTTTATTAATCTACAGTATGTTATGTCTGTATCCAGTATGTTATGTTATTAATCTACATTATCTACATCTTTATACATAACATAATGTAATATTTTAATATAGTTTGTTGTATAATGAGCATGAAAAGTTCTTTAAATGTTTTCAATAATTTATGAAACTTTTGCCCTGGATATAACAAAAAAATTAATGCATAAATTTTCTTATGATTAACAAAAAATCATAAAAAACAAGAGGATATTCATATTAATTTATTTTATGTTATAAATCTCTTATGAGTTTAACACAATAAGCTAACAATATAAATAAAAAATTTGAGCAATAAATAAAATGTATTTCAAATTAGTTGAAATTTGTCTATGAAATCAACCAGAAATTATCTATAAAGTTAAACTAATCAAGTAAAGATAGAAGACTTTATCAGGAGTATCATAGATGTAGGACTGAAAAAGCCTTCCATTACTATATTTCCAGGTGCTTGAGTTTTATGGTTTCCAAGATTTTAAAGGACCTACTCTAGTTTTTAGAGTTTTTAGAAATTTTTGTTTTTATAGAGATAGTGTAGAGATCTTACACCTTCTGTAATTAGAACCAATAATAATAAGTAAAAATAGTGTACAATTACACAAAAATATTCCAAGTTAAGCGTTGAGATGCAGAGAAAAATTATCGATTAAAAATAATTATGTATATTTTTGAATGGATATGGCAAAATATTCTCTAAACGGGATTAATTAATGATGTATGAAGTGATAGGTTCACCAAATTTGTTAATAAGTTATTATAATTTTATAAATAAGATTAATTAAAGTAATTCCTATTATTAATGGGTAGTGTTATTTTTATCCCATGATTACTTAAATGAGCCTTTCCGTAAAAGCTATTTACATAATTATCTTCTCAGTGTAAATTCATAATGAATGATGCTCATCATTCTGAATATGAATGGAGCTGCAATATGAATAATTTTTATATCCCCTTTGGTTGTGTGTACCTATTCTTAACAGTCTTTTGGGAATAAAGGGGAATAGTGTTGATGTAAAAATAGGAGACAATTTATTTTGGAGATGGTTTTATCTGTTGAGAAATTATAAATACAATTGCATTTTAGGAGAATTGATGAATTTATTTTATTCAAAAACTGTTTGAGATTAATATTTCATTGTTCAACATGAGAATATAATTTTAAAATTTATTTATTCATTAATAATTCTAATCACTTATTTTAATGTAATAAGATTACCCTATAAATGGTGAATACATAAAAGATCTCATTATACTGCATTAAAGCAACAAAATAATAGGTATTATCAGTGATAATTTCAGAAATAGTCATAAATTTGAGTATTTCTGAAATTATCCAACGATTTTATTGCGGTTTCTTTGTTGCAGTAGAATTGACGCACACAAAGTTAAATTGCTCGTGATCTTCTGTTTAAAAATAGTTCAAAATTATACATTCAGACCTATATTGGAATCCTTAACTCATGAGTTACTGAAAGATCAATGCTCTTCCCTTAACATTTAATTAGTCATGAATTATACTTTCATCATCAATATTCTTGCAATAGAATGCTTCTTCAAGATATGTTTTTATCTCTGCATTAAAAATGGAACCTATAAATGATAAATTAACAGCAATATTTAGTCAATTTACAAATTTTTGCATATGAACATTTTAAAGTTTCAGTTACTATGCAGTTTAAGTCAAATACAATACAATACAAACTAAGACAAAATAAAATCAAATTTACATTGTATACTCAATTTTAATAACACATCTGTTTGCTTTTACAGAGGAAATAAAAATACATTGATGATTGAGAAGACTAATTGTAAATTAATATAGATTTGTTTCTTTTAAATTCCAAAGTGTTTTGAGAAAATGCCATAGTAAAATTAATTTATTTGAGTTATGATTTTATTTAAACATATACACTAAAACGATAGAAATAGAACATGATACATAGCATATATTTTGTGAAACGCTTTGTAAAATCTTTAAATACCATATAATATTACGTATCTCTTTACATTCAGTGTTAATTAAAAATCTTTTGTGTAGTATATAAGTACAGGAATATATACATATATATATATAAATATATATATATATATATATATATATATATATATATATATATATATATATATATATATATATATATATATATATATATATATATATATATATATATATAATATATATATATATATATATATATATATATATATACATATATATTTGAAATATTTTTCAAATTATTCCCGTTAAATTTATTAAATAAAACTTATATTATGTATTCATATTTTTTGTTTTATGTTTACATATGTCACATAGATGTTAAATCTTACATAGAAAAATGTTTTAACGAAGTAAAAAATCAATATTAATATGAGGTAAATTTAATAATATACATAAATAATCCACATTTTTAAAAGTTTTTGTTGAAATTTTGTAAATACAACTCTCCTCTTTATATAAGCAATCTTTTTATATCAAATTTACGCAAATTTCAGCAAACTTTTTGGAATTAAAAATAAAATATGTAAAGTCTGTCACATTAAAAGATTTTACTAGTTACTAGTAATAAGATTCAAAATTAAAAAAAAGAACATGTCAATTAAAACTTTCTTATGTCAATAAAATTTTCCTTAGTCATGTGAATCAAAAATGTTCTTTAAATCATGAGAACATGTATCTGAATATTTGTAGAAACTTATAAGAACTAAAAGTTGTGTAATAATTGTAGTAGCTGAAAGAAAAACTCAAAAACCAATTCATAATAAAAATTATTCACATTTCTAAAATTAAAAGAATACAAACCCTGAGCCTAGCAACCCCACGAAATTATTTTAATGGCATAATTAATATTTTTGTAATATAAATTTTTGAGTAATATTATTATGGTTTAAAATATATGCTGCAATATATCATACCGCTCATTTCGCTAATTTGAAAATTTTTTGTATAGTGCTCTAGAAAAAGAAATTGTGTGTAGGTTCATCATATTTTTCATTTTTCTAATACTCTGTGTTAAAATAATTTGTTTAGAATCATTCTTCATTGAAAATATTTGCGTATGTCAATACGCGAAATATAAAATATACAGCATTTTCAGTGAATATTTTTATTTAGAATGAAAACCATCAATATAACCATGTTAATTTGATTGACAATAATCATGAAAAGAGTACAAAATTGAAATATTGAAAAATATAACTGCATAGATTTATATTTCAATTATTTAAAACTTATTTGAATATTATTTGCTATATAATGTCCGGATGCTAGGATTCTTTTTTCCACCATTTTAGTACCGCAACCCATTTCAGGAAGTGATTGCACATTGTTTAAAGGGATGTATCAAAAGTAAATGTGTCTTCATAACTTAAAAACAGGAACAAAGTAGAAGACCTAGACTTGACATGCCACTCTCAGATGTAACATTTCACATGGATTTCCTTGCTGCAACAATAAATACAATGAATCCCACCACTTAGGAGCAACCATATTGTCGCGCATCAAACTCAATACTAATACAGAACCATGATTAACATTAGGAACCACGATTTGGTCGGGGATAGACCACAATACTTTCTGATAACAAGAAACAGAGCCCTATCTAACATTGGACAGCAGCTGGATATTTAAATATGTATTTTATAGTGGTTTCTTTTCTTACGTTTATGTAAATATATGTTTGTGTGTCACAAATTAGGAATATTCGATATTTAATTATTTTAAATCCATCATTAATTGCAAAATTTTGAATTTTCAATACATGAAATTAGAAGTAACATCCTAATATATTGCAGTACGTAATAATTATCTTTCCCGGTTTCCAATATATTTAATCTCTTAAAAATAATTATCGTGTGTTTAACCTCAGTATCAAACTACAGCACTATTTCTTAATCTTACTACACGTATCTCATTTCAGTGTAAAATATGAGTAGTAGATAGACCATTATATCCTCCATTCCATTACAGTCTCGATTCCATTGGCAATACATATCTATTTACGAAATTCAATCTAACTTTAGTGGACATTGGCTTAACATGAAATGACCTACGCGTTCTCTAACCTCAAACATGCAGTGAAATGGTGGAGCACAATACATTACTCTTATTATGGAATGAGCACATGAGGAATGTTTGCACCAGCCATTTCTCAGCTAAATATTTGTTCACGGTTTAGATAAGGATCTGTACATAATCAGCGTAGTGTAACTTATCAATACCACTAAATTAAGGGTTAAATTAATTAACCCTTTCATTTAATTTTATTAAATATTAGGCTTTTAAGCACATTGCATAATACTATAAGAAACTAAATGATAAATGATCTAGGTACCTCTTTTCAATTTCATCTATTAACATGGAAACTGATTGCCAAAATAATATTATAAATTTAATTTTAAATGCCTTATAATTAATTTATTGCAATATATAAGTTATCTTATAATCAATGAAATATTGAATGATATTTTTATATAAAAATATATCAACTAATATTTCAAAATAAACGTATTTTAGGCATTATGTATATTTTATTTTTAGTATATTATTCCTTATTTTAATACCATAGGAATATTTTAATTTAAAGAGTATTTATATGAGATACTTAATTTTTAGAACTCTAAGTGTTTTTCTTAAATTTGCGGACATTTTATTGATTATTTATTACATATAGAAATTTATTTAATAATCAAAATCAATTTAAGAGAAATCGCATTAAATTTTTATAATGATTTAGACTGTAAAATATACTTAGTACAACACAACAAAAAATAAATTTGTTATCGAGACATATTTATGCTTAATAGTTTTGTAAAACTAGATGATGTAAATTACATTTAGCAATTAAGTATGCTAGAATATATGCTCCCAAATATTTCTAAGTATAAAATTTATATAGCATGATAATACCAACATTTTTAAAAATATATAACACTTTAAGGTAACAAAGTTACTTATGTTTATCATCTTCACATGAAAATTTGACTAGTTTATAAACCGTTATTAAAAGAGTCTTACATGAGTTTATATATATATATATATATAATATATATATATATATATATATATATATATATATATATATATATATATATATATATATATATATATATATATATATATATATATATATATATATATATATATATGTATATCCATTCTTCTATTTTTATACATTATTTCTGCCAATAAAGTGGGCATTAAAAATCCTCCAAGAAAATAATATACCTAAAAATAAAAGAAAATAAATTTTAATTTTATAAATTGTTTGAAAATGCCGTTAGGTATTTGCCGTAAGTTACATTTGATTTTCTCGAACCAAAAAGACAATTTTAAACTCAAAATGCCTTCAGAGCTGGGATTATAGACAAAATTTTGAATGAAATTTGCATCCTAAATGTTTGCTGTTTCCAAGTTGTAGATAATAAAAAAGTTTATATTCAAAGGAAAACGTATTGTCAGCATTATAGGCCTCATTCATTGCTTATGGAAGATATGATAGAAGAGCATGTTTTACCGTTTTTAGTCGACTGCTACAGAAACAAGCACTTTTTATCAAAATGAAATGCTTGAAGGTTTTAATTTTTAATAAATTAAATTCTAAAAATTAAAATGAATTGAGAGTAAGTTATAGCATAAAACCTCTATATTTTAATTGCTTAATTTTGAGATGAGGAAATGAAGTTTTGAATGTTTTTACATAATTCTACCTTCACTGATTTATTGTGATATTTCTAATATTACTCCTGCAATCGGTTATTTAATCTGCGTTACTGATACAGTATGTAACGAGATCTGTCTTAACAAATGTATGCACTGATATTTTTCCGTGTGCTTAGCCCTAAGTTAGGCTTTAAGATTTAGATGAATCAGCTAGATTGGAGTGTTCATGATTTTAAAGAAGTTCCCAGGAAGAAAAATTACACTAATACTCGATATGCAACCCCCAAAGGTGTCATTTCACTTGGAAGATATTGTGTCTCAATTAACGTTCTCATTTTGCTATTAATGAGTACGACAGATTTTCATTAAATTGATATTTGAACTCATTTCCAGCCGATAATGAGAATGACTTTTTAAAAATCCCAATTAACTAAATGTTATGATATTCATAGGTTTACTTTTTTCTATATAAAAATATCAAATATCCTACTCTGAATAGGACTTATTTAATTCTAATTTTTTTCATTATGTCCAGATATTAAATAAGACATCTTCAACTATTAGGGTAGTTTCCTTTCCCCTAGTATGAAAAAAGAAAAAAAAGATAAATATAAGCAATGGCACCTGCAGCAAAACATATTTAGAAATGCTTGACACTAAAAATGATTCATCCAGTTGTTAAAAAAATTGACATTTCCGTTGAGTAGTATTGTCTACGTAAAATTTATGAATAATTGTTACATCACTCTTCATTTTTTCTGAACACACACAATCATGTTTTGTCAATGTTTTCCATTACATTAAATTAATTCTAATTATTTTGAAAGATACTCGATACCAACCTAATACATGTGTAACAATTTTCTGTCCACTTAGATACTATTTTTCAGCAATAGGTACTATTATGAATTTACTTCAGCAATTTTCCAGCCAACTTCTCAAAACAAGAGTTCAATTCAAATCTAAACTTGCAGAATTGAATTTCAATGGCAAAAATATCATCAGTGTTCTTAGACAGATGTGTGCATTTATATTTAGCTAATTTTGTGCACGGATTAAATTACAAAAAACTGTATAGTTTTTGATATTGTATTTTATTTATTCATTAGACTTCTGTGTACTGTATTTTAATTTGTAATTTGTGTAATAGCACTTTATCTAACATGAAAACATAATATATACCATCAAAACATGAGAAATTTGTATATTTTCTTATAACCATTCATCATCAGAGTACTTAATTTCCCTTACCTATTATGCCTTAATATATCATGACGAATACAAATTATATATATATATATATATATATATATATATATATATATATATATGTGTGTGTGTGTGTGTGTGTGTGTGTGTGTGTGTGTGTGTGTGTGTGTGTGTGTGTGTGTGTGTGTGTGTGTGTGTGTGTGTGTGTGTGTGTGTGTGTGTGTGTGTGTGTGTGTGTGTGTGTGTGTAAATGTATGTGTGTGTTTGTATCAAGTGTTGTTAGACAATTTATTGAATAAATATTTTAAAAATTCGGAATGAATTAATTGTGAGTGAGAATAAGTAAAAGAAAGTGTGAAAAAAATCTTAAAGTTTTGAGTTTTTATGGAATAAATGTATTCAATAATTTTATAAAAATGGAAAAAAATTTAATAATTATATATCCCTTAGACACAAATAACTTTTATAAACATCTTGCAGTAACCAAAAGTTCTAAGCGCTATCAACATTTATCACTAACGAAACTGGAGACAACTAATCATTACACGAATTTATAAGAGTGTCCATATATTTTCTCATTAGCAGAATTAAAGTTATAAAATAGGAGATGGAAATAAAAGGTGTCCTTAATCAAGTTTGAGCTTTCATTGGTAGGTAAAAGAATCTACAGCTGCTTCCGAATTGTTTGTTCTAATTTAAAATTAGATCAGTCGTAAACTACATGTTTCGCCATAAAAACTCTCTTCTTCTAGCTATGTTAAGACTATCTCGAGTTTTATTGGACTTCCTTGATATAATCAAAGTGTCAGTAAAATGTAGACTAATAGAAAATCAGAATTATTTATTCTACCCTACAATGTATAAGTAGTTATTTTTCGTAAATTTGGCAATTTAATAAAACTTAATATTGTAAAAAGTACTGGTAACTTTCTTTTTGACATTGAACTTAATTTTTTTTTAAAATTTTAAATGCAGAAATTTCAATTTCATAATAAAAGTTATTTTTTTAAATAATTCATAAAGTTATTTTGATTATTTTATCATATATTAATTAAGGAATATATAATATTTTAAGAATATTTTTAGTTTAATTTCACTGAAGTATGAACTGAAAAAAAATTATCACGTTTATAAAATGTTCCTGCATTCAGCAGATACATTCTAAATTATATAAAATATTTTGTCGCTATAAGAACAAGTTTAACATCTTGATATAAATATATTATATTTAAAACAAAGTAATCAGTTTTGGTTTAAGCATGGTTTGGTTTAATAAATTAAGTGTTCATCCCCGAAAATTATTGTAACTTTGCCCCCGAAAACAAAGTATTACTCTTAATATCCAAGAAAAAGAAAGTGATACCACAAAAAAGGTGATCTAAACATACTTCAACGATATTCTTACCTCTTAAAATGTTCTAAAAACTAACAGATATTAGAAAATTAGACTAATTAGACAGACTATATTGTTAACCTTTTGAGATTGTAACTATTTATTTTACCTACTTCCAGATGATATAATCATTAAAATAAATGCTAATAAAATTTTATTTAGGTTATTATTTATTTTGTTTCCTAAAATGACCAAAAAGGTTCAATTTCAAATAATCAATTTGAATGCTTTTTAAAAGAAAAGGAATTTTGAAATTTATTCAATTCTCCATATTTGCTATCAATAAATTTTCTGAATTTTATAAACAAATTTTAAATTATGATGAATTTACAGATATTTTTTTTCTCAAAAACTTTGGAAGTTGTTTTTAAAAGCTTTATGTATATCATGAACTGCATGATTTTTGTTTATTATTTTTTCACATAAAAATTTTTATTTAAAAGCTTATGATAATTTGTATAAATTCCTAAAATTGATTAATGAATGATTTTTTCGCTTGCATTCGTCTGTCATGCCCTTTACTTTTCCAGTTTTTTTTGTAATAATTTAAAATTTAAAGCTGAATCTGAATGAAAAAAATGGATTAATTGTTAATAATATAAATTCTAAAAAATTAAGGAAGAAAAGTTAAGTAATATAAAATTAAGCAGGAAGGCAAAGTTCTTCATGCCTATTCTTCATGCCTTCATGCTCTCTATTTTGATCCCAATATTAGTTCAGTTGCAGTTTTCGATTTTCTTCAATATAACAACAGAAATATAGAAGTGCATATTAATTTATTAATAAACTGTTTTCACTATTTAAAGGTAAAAATATTTAATATTATAAATATTGAATTCAAATTATTTTTAAAGATATTACTTCTATTATATTTATATTCTAAATTATTATAAACTACACACAAAAAAAGTTAACATAACAATTCATAATGTATTACATTTTTCTTGAAATATGTTTACAGAAACTTAATAACATATTGATGTTTTGATAAAAAATAAATATTTTATAAAAATATAATGTTTATCCAAACAAATTTATAAGAGTTCATATGTAACTGTTTCTTGTGATTTTCATGTAAAAATTTATGAATGAAAAAATATGTAATTTAACCATTTCCTCTTTCCAAATATGGAATAAGTGGATATAAGACTGTGTAATTGGAACGAAACTTAGTAAAGTTTAATAAATTTACATCAAAATAAAAAGTACTAGTACATAGCTATATTCTTTTCATTTACTTGAAGTTCATTTCAAGTCAAAAATAGATATAAATGTTTTCTTTTCAAATAGTTAAAAGTAAAATTCAATATCCTTTTGAAGTGTGCTGTTTAAAATAAATCATTTTTTGAAATGGCAAATATGTATATAAATCATAATAATATTCAGACTGAACAAATTTTATTGTCCATAACAAATGGTTCTATATAACAAGAACATCAATTTATGAAATAGTATTAATTAAATGATGCTAAAGAGGAATACTTCATTTTTTACTACATTTGTTGCATTTGACATTTGCGAATACGCATCTGACATTTGCCTTTTAATATTTTAGAAAGGAATTGAAATTTTGAAGAATAAGCAAAAAATGTGTAAACAATGTTCTAAAATTTGTATTCTCGTTATATTCAATAGAGAACGTGTTATATATTTTCTTGTTATTTAATTAATATAAATTTATATAACTAAGAATTTTATAAAAATTAATTAATTATTTTATAATAAATAAAAATTTAATTTCGCAACAATTAACTCAACGAAACATTTTAGTAAATATTCACTGCTAGAATATTAAAACACACTGAAATGAAAATGGATAGTTATTCTTAAATTGGTATTACGAATCGAATTTCTTAATAACATGATTTATTTCATATTGTATTATCCATTTTCATACGATACAATTGTGTACTATTGTTTATTTTAAAACTAAATTTAGGGGATAAAATTTTTTTTGATGTAACTGAGTCATACAATCTATTAAAATTAATGTTTAATATAATAAACAAAGTTGAATATTTTGAAATAATGCGATTAAATCATTGCAAAAGTTTTAGCATTGAAAAATGTTATAGAACATTTTCTAGGTATGAAATTATTGTTACAAACTACTTTTAGTTGATCAAATTACTAGAATTGATTACAGAAATAAAATGTTATAGCATTTTTCATAAAATTTAATTTCAATCTATTTTTAACTTTATACTTCAAAGAAAATATGGCTTAAAAATCTTTATATACTTTTTCACTATATTGTAAGCAATAATATTATATTCCAGTTGATATATTTACAAAATAATGCATAATAAAAAATGCTGTAAAATAAATAAAAAAAGATATTTTTATGTAAGTTTTTATCCCGAAAATTTAAATTCAGGTATAATGAATAAAGTATTTATACATAAGTATCTTTATGCCTGTCTAGTGAATTTTCTCTTTTAATTGAGAACTACTGCTAGGAAGAGAATTAATCTCATATATAAATGATTATTTTGCGTATCTAATGCTTCATTTCAAAATTTTGATTACACTGTTTGAAAATAATTTACACAAGTCGAATTAACTTTGATTTGAACTAACTGTAAAGTTATTTGTACCACAATGCACATTCTCCCATAATTCTGCTTGATTTAAGAATGAAGGCCTGTGAACCTTTCTCACTTTTTTGAAATTTTTGTGCATAAAAGATTGCTTGGGGTACAGAAAACATATAGTCGGATCACAATTGTTTTCTGCTAAAACGCTTTTCTTTTCGGTTCAATAGTTTGTGGGATCAAATCTTGCGTTGGGTGAACAGAAATGAACTTCAATATCAGTTCTAAAGAATTTTCCTTTCGAGTCAAAAAAGGAATAATCAGCGATAAAAAATAACCCCTTTCTTTTTAATTTTTTCTCATATATCTAAGTATCTATATTTTATAATTTTTCTAAATGGAAAAAAAAGTGTTTTTCTTATTCAATGAAATGAAATTCTTTCCAATACTCTGATAATTGTTAATACATCGGAAAGTGGATAAAAGGACACTCGAATTTAGCTAATTTTTACTTGAGATGTAATTTCTTAAAAAAAAAAAAAAACGTAATTTTAAACAATGTTGAAGGAATACTAAGTATTGATAAAAAATTACTTTTCCAACTCACAATTTTTTTCTGAAACATTGAATGCAAATATTATGTATTACAGTTGGTGAACTCGTAGAACAAAATATAATTAATAATATTTTATATAATAAGTATTAACCCAAATAAAAAAATCTATAAAATAAAATAAAATGTTTTTTTTAAACATGTCCTGATTGATCAATTCTATTACTATCATTCTTTATATATTAAATGTATTTTGATATTTGCAACGTCTCTTTATGTATTTTAAAACAGCATATATTAACAGATTATAATGATTATTTTAATAAACGTTTAAAACATTTAATTAAATAAAATTATTGCATTTTGCGATATTTTATTGTTGAAATTTTATCTAAAATTAATTTGATTTTCAATTTGAAATATTATTGCCATGTTTGAAATGGAAAACACATCATTAATTTATATTATTTCGAAACTGTTCAAGAATGAAGAGAAATATTTTCTGTAGAATATAATTTAATTTTCTCTAAGAGGTCCTTTAATAATGTTTTACAATGATTAATAGAAATATTTTTGGTTTCATTAAATATTATTTAACCAATAAAATCTGTAATTAAGTAATTTTGCTTGTTAGGACATCATAAAATTTTAAAGAATAAAATTTTCCAAATAAAATTTCTTTCTTTTAATTTTTATTAAACTTAAACTTAAATAAAATTAATTACCTTACTAATAATAATATAAAATTATATTATTATCCTCTTAAATAATCATTGTATTAATTTTACTGAATGATTTAACAAATATAAATCAATACTGTTCAAATTTTGCTTGATTCTTTACATAATTGTCACGATGCATCGCATGTAGATGTTATTTTCAATGTTCTTATCTTTTTTTTTTTAAATAACCATCAACTTTTATTTTTAATGAACTTTTAGACCTTTTAATTTTTATTGAAATATTTCAATTTCACAGTAACTTTTACCAAGAAAGTTTATTGTTTTTTAAATTTAAGTTTGTTTTGACTGTTCCAAGGGGAACTATTAAAATTAATCCACAGGCAAAAAGATAAATTTTATAAGGAAATATTAAGACATATATATATATATATATATATATATATATATATATATATATATATATATATATATATATATATATATATATATATATATATATATATATATATATATATATATATATATATATATATATATATATATATATATATATATATATATATATATATATATATATATATATATATACATCGAAAACATTTTGATTTGTAGAAAATTAAATAATTTTTATTTTTGTTGGAATAATGCAGGAAAGACTGATTTCTTAATATTTATAGACTTCAAAATGTATGGCAAATATCTTAAAAATAATTATTACTATTTTATCTAAGGTGGGCACTTGGGTGACTAACTCTTCGCCCCAACGAAGCCGAAAACTGCTACTCATTTGTTGTTATTTAGTGGGCAACTGACAACCACACACACACGTCTCGACGACGAAGAGCATTACCCACACCATAACACCATAAGCCTCTTTATAGGGTAGGCCACATTCATACATCATCTCAAAAAACAGGACTGAGTAACTGAGAGCGAAGATAACATGCCCAAATCGGGATTCGATTCCGGAGCCCATAGATTAGGAGTCAGGAACGCTAACCATTCAGCCATCAGTCGTTCATTTACAATCATGACATATACGAAGCATTCCCTTTTCAAACATGGTATAATGAATGACGTTTTTAAAATTATGAAATGAAAAAAGAATTATAAAATGGTAAAATTGTATTGTCGTTTTAAAAAAATAATTGACTTAACAATATTTAACGAGAAGCGTTTCAATTTTAGACGTTGACTGTTAAATTTGTATTAGTTCATGTTGATGATTAGTAACAATGAGTTTTATATTGACTCACAGAAATAGAATAATTTCATAATTCAGAGTTACTTTTGCTTTGTTATCCAAGTGTATATTTTTTTATTTTGTATATTTTTATGCACATTTTTGATTTATTTTTTAATGCAATACACCTAATAAGGAACAAACATATATTGGAACCAGAATATGAATCACTTCATATAAAAATATGCCTAACAATTTAAAAAAGTTAAATTAAAAACAATTAAAATAAAATACTTTTCATAACTTCGTAGTATGTTTTAAATTAATGCAATTTTATCTTCATTATGTTTATCATGGCTAAATTTGATTTTCAAAAACAATGAATAAAATTTATTACTTAACTGAGATATTTTTCGTATTTTTATAAAAATGAATCAATGAAAACTTATCAAACTTAAATTTTAAGAATATTCTTGGTCCGCAAATATGCCTTCAAACTAAGTAAAAATAAAAAATAACTTCTACAAGGAAAGAAGAAACATTATTCAGAATCCGGATGTTATGGTTCTGAATAATGTTTCCGGATGCATTTATTATATGGCACAGTTATAAATTTAGGATGTTCAAATATTCTTTACTTATATTTATAAAAAGTTATACATTCCTCATTAAAAAGGAAGTAATATTATTACTGCCTAATATTATACTAAGTTCGTTGAATTGGTTAAAATAAATGAGTTAATTTGTTCATATTATGTATAATTTATTTTACAAAATGTTATATAAAATATTTTCGAAAGATAATATTCAACAATGTCTATTTAAATCCTACTTTTACAAACTTGCGAAATAGCACTATATACTAAACTTAACACGTAAATCAGAAAAAAATTTTGAACGTATGCTAAGGAATTACAACATGTAATTCTTAGTAAATATTCCATTAACTAATGTAAGAAAAACAGAGATTCACATAAAATTTATCTTTACTATAAAGCAAATATTTTGTTTATATTAGGAAAAGATTAAGGAATAATAAAGATAACAAGTGTCAATAGCTATATCTTTTTGTAAAAATGCCAGGAAATAAAAAACAATCATTCGTAAAATTCAATATAAAACATATTAAACTAAATTTTTTTAAAAACAAAGTGAAATTCTTACACGTTGTTGTTTTTAAGATTTAAAACAGTGTGACCAACTATGCAACAAATGAAAGCTATCCAATCCTACTTCTGCTAACTAAATACTTAAAAATTTCAAATGTGAAATTAACTGAATGGTGGATTCAAGCAATTTGCAAAATTTATTGCTTTAAAAGTTAAACAATTTGTAATGGAGCAATTACTGTCTATAGTTTCTTTCCTAACTATAAAGGAAACATTCAAATTTTTCTTAGAAAAAATAACATCAATTGTGAAATTCACATTTGCTCAGAAATGAAAATATTTCTGATAATTAAAAGTTATAATTTAAAAAAATTGTAACAAATTTCAGCATCTTATTGCAAAATTAGTTTGGCTCCCAATAAAAGGTTTGTACACATTAAAAAATGATAAAATATTTAAAAAGGATTAGTGCGGTGTTGAGTAGAGTGATTCAATTGAAAGAATATTCTTATAACTGATAATAGTTAAGGAACTTAAAATTCCTCTGATTATTTTTCATCAACTAAACGTTTGAAAAACCATTAAAAATTTACATTGTTTTTCAAGATTTTTTCACGAAAACAATATCATTGTAATTAATATTGCACCACACTGCTGTTATAATCATTATTGATAAGCAATATTAATTTTAAAAATAAAACCAAAATCTCTTGCATACAAATCGCTTAGAAATTCTGAAGCAAAAAATATTTTATCAATGTATTTGATTTTTAATTTTTTTAAGTAAAATTATTTTATTATGCATGTATTTTATCCTTCTTTTGATATTACATCATTTTAGTAAATACATGTAAAATAAACAATAGTCAATATAAAGATAAGCAGAATCTAAGTAGACAAATTCTACTTATTTCTAAGCATTTATTTTTAAACATTATTGTTTCTGTACTTTAACAGTATAAAAATGCTCATTATAAAAGTAGATTAGCTTGAATAATTTGTTAAAATCAGTTCTGGTGCATGGCCAATATTTTTCATATAAAATTTTACTTTGAGTGAATGAAAGTCTACAGATATATGTTTCTAGATTAATGCAATAGATATACTCAACATGTTCATAAATTTTATATATATATAGGGGCAATTATATATATATATATAATATATAAAATTCTCGTGTCACAATTTTCGTTGCAATACTCCTCGAAACGGCTTGACCGATTTGATGAAATTTTTTGTGCTTATCCGGTATCTATGAGAATCGTAACATCTATTTTTCATCCCTAAATGTTAGGGGTAGTACAACCCTAAATTTTTTATTTTTGGTTAGTTCTGTAAGTTCTAATAGATGGCGGTTTAGCATCTAAATTGCACCAGGTATTCGGCAGATGTAGGCTTGTGTTTATTTTCTAGATTATACCATCTTCGAGAAAATTATCGTGCATATATAGCGCAATTGTTAAATATAAATTCATATATTTTCATGATGTATAATGATACTATAATTTTTCGTGAATCATTTTCATAATTATACTTTATTGTGTTATTATTGTGCAATATTCAGTTTGAATATTTTTAATGTATAAATAGTAAAATAAAATTTTATTTATTACTGTTTTTCTCTAATAATTTTCATACCACCTCGAAAATATGTAAGTATTTCTTGATGACGCTTTTATTATTTATTATTTTATTTTATAATTTGATAATTATTAATTTATTCAGTAGAACATTTTGATCCATTATTTATTCAAATGATAAATTCTTTTAATTTTTTTTATGTCATCTAATGCCGCGGAAAAAATTTTTTAGTTTTAATATAATTTAAAATTAAAATAATAATAGTTCGATGTCAATGTTATCTACCTCATTTATAACAATTTATTTTTTAGATTATAACAATTTATTTAATAATTTGTCTTTAATTTGTATAGTATATTTTATAAGTAAGTCACTGATTACAAACTATAATTTAATATAAGATGAATAAAATGTAAATTCAGAAAGTATGTATTTGATTATGCTTAATTTCAAAATTTCGATACTTTACTATATTGATTTGGTGGAAACATATTACAGTCATAACAGTGATTTCTTCTATGATAGAAAATGTTATTTGATTTGAATAAGTTAACGTAAAGTTGATTCAGTATATTAAATCTATTATATAACAATGGCTGGGTTATTAATATATATATATATATATATATATATATATATATATATATATATATATATATATATATATATATATATATATATATATATATATATATATATATATATATATTATCTCAACAACATTAATATTATAATATTATTAAAGAAATAACTTCTCATTTACAATGCATTAAAAACTTTGTAAATTAATGATTAATCAATTTTTCAATTTTTAGTATTTTAAAGAACCAAGATGGAAAATTCTATGTTAACCAGTTATGTTATATGATATTTTATATTTAATTTTACAAAATCTAAATAACTGTTTATTGTTTACTTACACTTCCTTATAAACACTCTTTATTAATTTAATGATAATAGTCAAAGCAAATAGTTATGTAAAGTGTGTAGCACAATAATTCAATTTCTTACATTTATAAGAAGCTATACTTAGTGATAAACGAATGAAAAACAAACTCTTTTTTATCCTTTACACAAGCTTAATTTCTGAAATTTATGACAAGAAATGACAATTACATATTTACATCTGATGAAATGACTCGAAAGCAATAAAGCCAAGAGGAAATCAATATAACACTGGATTATATTGTTGCACGCTTTTGGGCTTTATTGGTTATAAACTGAATCCATATGAGCCCTTCTCAACTGATCTGGAAACGGAAAGACTTCTTCTAATCCAATCATCTCGAAGGTGATGTATAAAAAATATAAAAAAATATTTATAAGAAAAACTTCATAAAATGAGGATTATATATATATGATGTGTTTAATAAAATTTATGAACGATTTGGTTTATATGTGATATATTAATTTATAAAATTTACATCCTATTTATTATCTATCATAAATTTTATCATAAGCAAAGTGTAATATTTATATAAGAAACAAGTTATTTTATTCTTCAAAACATGTTTAAATTGCTTATATAATATCCAATGGAATCTTCATAACTTTTAAAATATAAAACAATTATTTGTTTAATGCTATGAAATCATATACAGATACACATACAGATTTTATTGTTCTATAAAATTACTATACAAGCCAAATATATTGAATTGTATTATTAATTTTAAAACTTTAAATATTCAGAAGTAGATACACATTTAATAATATTTATAATGTCCAATTAATGTTATATATTTATGATATCATAAATATAAAAGCTATTGAATCCTGGCGTACGTTTTCGTCCCTTTTTATATAACTATGAAAAATGTAATATTTATTACTTGTCATACATATTTAAGAATCGTCAGTGTAATATGCATAAACCCTTTATAAAACTGTATATATCTTCCATACATGCTCATTAAGATGTTTAAGTGGAAAATTCCATCATAATACAATGCAACAATTAACGTAATGCTGCAAAAAATAATGTAAAAATACTTCTAATTCAAAAAATATTTGTCCATTGAACAGTAAATATTTTTTAAATGTGTGAAAAAAACAATAGACTTTCTTTCATGTTTATGTAAAAAAATATCTCCAAGATTAAAACTTGAGTTTATTCTTTAAAAAAATATCAAAGCATAATATACTTTTGATTTCGTAACAATGAGTATCAAATTTATTTCCTGCAGATATTGATCTCGTTAAGCTCTTAAGTTATGCAAACAAAAAATCTTGAAACCTAGTGAAATATTTTTTTAAATACTTCTATTTTGACTTTTAAAGTTTAAATTACTTTAAATTATTATCCTTTTTTAATATGTTTACGTGCTGATTAAGTTTTAAACATATATTCTTAAATTTCACATAAAACACTAAGCAATGAGAAATATTTGTGAAAGATACAAGATAACCACACTTTAATCTTTCCCATTCCACACTTATAAATTTTATTTTAAGTTAAATTATATAAAGAAAAATTTATAATACAACGATATTTTACGCTTTACATTTTTCTTCAATATTCTTTGTACAAATATATTAGTGTGAAACGAGAAGTGCCTTTTATTTATTCTTTTAACATTACAATTCAAGGATGGTTAATGTAGGACACTGTATGTCTTGTTTTCTTAAGGTAAGAAATGCATTTCTACACATACATTCCCTAATTTACATAAAAAAATCATATTCTTACTTAATTGTTATTTTATAAATAATCTATACATTATGGAAGTTTAACTGTTCATTATTGTGCAGATTAATGTTATTGCAAAATTTTAACATTTAAAAATAAAGAGAGGAAAATATTCAAACATTTAAAAATAGCTTGTTTTTTCTTTATAGCCAATGATTTTCATGAATGAAAATTAAATGTTTAGATGCTTTCAGATGAAATCGCTTTTATAATGAATTGAAAATCATTTGATTAATAGTTTATCATTGTTGCTAGTTAATCATTGAATATTAAATGTCTATGATTACCTGAGATTAACTCGCATAAATTAATAATTGCAAGAATATTTCAATAACTTTCAAACAACACACTAATTTTATATTTTAAATAATTTTGCTCCTCATTATACATTAAAGAACAAAGTTACACATTTTATATATATTTCTAGTACTTCGAAATTTTCAATTTAACTTATCTTTAAGCATTTTTGACAGAATTTCATCAATAACCCCACCTTCATAAAATTAAAATTTCTTAACAGTTCATTTCAAAATGTTGATACTATTTAAGCACGTGATAAAACTAGTAACATGGTTTAAATGTATACGTTTTTTTTCAAAATAATATAATTAGATAATTTTTATTATGAATAAATTTATTGGAAATGGTGCATTGAAATTAAATTTTGAAATGGAGAAATTGATATTTAGAGCACAATCAATTACATTTTCATAGAGAAGATAATTTTGACTTGTTTATCAATTTAAAATGGGTTGTTATACAATGTAGCCTTTACTAAATGTATTTCTAATCTAAAAGTATGAATGTAAAACAATTACCCTGAATTTCAGTCAACATAATATTTAGTGACTATGATAAATAAAAAACAAAAAACAATTCTTTATTTCAGAATATGTTGAAAACATTGTAATTATGCAGTTAGTTTTACGATTTATGTGAACTGAATTTTAACTTAAAAATGCGCATTCAAAAGAATACATAATTCTTTTCTTTTTCTCCCTTTTATACCTGTTATAAGTATGATAATTGTATGCAGTGTGTATCAGATGACTTAATAATTAGATGGCTAGTTTGAAATTTTTTAAACTTTTAATTTTTTTTGAAACAATGATACAGTTGATATTCTTTTTAGTTGTAATAAATGAATATATTAGAAACTTAGAAAAACCTTACGTAAACATATTTTATAATGCAAATTTTGAAAATAAACAAATATGGAATAACTGAATGATAAGATTTTACTTCATTTCATGTATAATTAGCTTCAAAATGTACCATATTGGAATAATTTCTCATTTATTTCCTGTATCATTTTATCATCCAATATAAACTTTGTCTAATTTTTTTTTTACTTTTCTTTCGATAGCGAGTAGCTTTTTCTCTTTTCACCTAACAAAATTCTTGTTATAATTATTATTTACTGTTAAAAGGATAAAAATTAAATTTTTCAATTTTAAACATGTCACAATAGTGAGATGTTTGATATTGAATAATTCTTCAAATGTCTGTTTACATACAGTAGATAAGAAAAGTTAATTTTACTTAAATAAAGGCAATGGAAACCATAATTATTGTAGCATTTATAATTCTTCTGCTTTTAATTATGTTTCATTTAATTTAATAAATTGAGAATTTATGGAATGTAAACACCACTTTTTTGTGCAAGATTGATGTTATTTCATTTAACAAGTCTTTCATGTTACGTAATTAAGTTGAAATTTAAATGGTGAAAGATAATTATTCATCTCGACAAACATAACAAAAAAATGTCTGAATGTTACATTATATCAATTAAGTTAAACAAAAATTTGATTTTTGTACTTTTGTTTCAAATTAATTTTCTATAAAATATCGCTGAATTTAAAATTATTAACAATATTTTAAATAATTCATTAAAGTTTACCAAAAGCAAAATCTTTCATGTCATCACATTTTTTAAGAAAATCTGCATGTAATCATTAATAAAACATAAAATTGTAAAATCAAATAAGCTCCATTCATTAATCTAATATGTCTATATAAGGAAGTACTTATAAAGTACACTTAATATTTTATTAGTGCTTTATAGCGTTGGGTTATAAATTCCCATTAAAACAAATTGATCGTGGAACAATTTTCTGCTAAAGAAATTCGTTGATCTTCAAATAAATACCATTACTTTAGTATACTGTCAAATTAGAGAATACTAATTCGTTGTCACTCCAAACTCATAATTTTCATTGATTCTAAAAAAAAATACTGAAGCAAATTTAAAGAAAAATAATTTGTGCTTCTTATGTGTATATTTTTCTATATATTTTAAATCTTTTTATATTGTTGTTTATCTAAAATTGCGGTATCAGAAAACAATTAAAGTCATTCTACTAGAATCAAAATTCAATAATATTAATTTTTCAATCAGGGATGCTGATCATTTAAACATCAGTAAAAGTTTTTTTTTTAATTTTAAGGTAATAGAACTTGTTGTCATATCAGTACGAATAAAATATAATTAATTTGCAGCATTCTTTGCTTCATCACAAATATAAATATCTTTTAAAAGCAAAAAAAAAGTAAATTTTAAATTAGCAGAATTTTAACAAAAAAAATTAACGTGTATAATATCAAAGTTCTTCTAAGCCGCTATCTAATTACATGACCTTCGAGGCATATTTTTGAGGGAAGGGTTTTTAGTGAGAGTCTCGGAAACTGTTAGGTATTTATAAAAATGATGTAAGAATTTATATATGCTTTATTATTTCACTGTTATTTAAAATTGAAAAGTTTCTACTAATTTTTATATATTGTAAGAAATCAAGCATTATAGTTATGAAATATGTGTGCATTTCATAATCTCTTCATTTTTAAGAAATATTGTTTATAGCAATGAAATAAATTTTAATTCCAGGTATTCAATATTCTATATCTATGTTGTTGTTGTTGTTGTTGTCTTGTGCCATTATCGTTGTTTAGGTATTTTTTTACGACTGAGCCAAAAATTGAATACATACGTCTTTCCTTTCAACTACAAGTAATGGAGGTACTGAAGGTTTTAATTATAAGATGCAAATGTTTAAATGCTGGTAGTTATTAAAAGAAACTATACTTTAAAGTTCTTAAAATAATGAGTACAGAAACCTAATTTTTTCAGGGATATGAGAAATTGTAAAATATCTCATTAATCTCATGAAAATTTTGAATCATACTAGTTTCATAAAGATTGAAACCGCATCTTAGTCTCTGAAAATTTTATTATAGGAAGTGTGTGATTATAAAAAGTGATTATTAACAAGAAGTTAATGTCTTGTGCCAGCTAGGCTGAATATATGGGGTGTGCTGCTTCACTTTTCCAACTGAATCATAATTTGGCGTGAAGTTCGACTTCCTCAGTACACACATGCCAAAGGAATCCATTTATAGGGTAGGCAACTATTCACAACACATTCATGCAAGGAAAGGACAAATACAGGCGAGGGTGAAAGCACATCCATGCCCGAACTGGGATTCGAACCCATAACCTCCCAATCCGCTGTCTGGCACTGTGACCACTAGACATGGTGGGAGGTATTCTACAATTATAATATTCTTAAATGCCTATTATTTTAGTGCTTTTCTGAAAAATATTGAAATTTTAAATTTATTTACTTTTGTATTTTTGTGTAGAAAAAACAGGAAAACTCACATTAGTTACTAACAATATATTCAGTTGAGATTCACCTATGAATACGACATTCTCTTGTTGTATAAACTATTATCTAGGAAATCTCCTTATAAAATAAAATTTCTCTATTTAATAAATCCTTCTCTTTATATTATGAATTTATCTTCTCTTATATAATAAATCTAGTATAATTAAAACGTATTTTTATGTATTAAATCCTTAAGCTTAACAATAGAACATATTTACATATCAATTTATGAAACAAGATTTTTTTAATTTGGAATGGCAACAATACTTATAGAAGTTTTGCAATATCATATAGGGGCTTATAGAATGATAACAAAAGTACAAATATTGCAAAGATTTTAAGAGATTTTAAAAATAGTTTAATTTATCCTAATTTTAATTGTTTTGAATTTAGCTAACTGACAAAGTTATCTAAATAATGTGATGAAGAATCTTACATGACTTAAATATTGTATGAAGAAATAATACTTGTTTCTTTAAACAAAGATACATTTTAAGTGTCAGAAATAGTAAGATTTGTAAGATATCAACTTTCATTTATTTCTTTAAAAATATTAATAAAATTAAAGAAATGAAAGTTCTTCAGATTCTTTTTGCTGTCATTTTGATCCAACTTTCATGTAACTTTCCAAATTGGCAGACTTTTGGCTCCAAGGAATTGTAACGCCTCGTTAATTTCAGAAATAATCTTGAGACAAAACAATTTTTTTTTAAATTTTCTGCGTGATTTCATTCAAGAACCTTCATTTGTAAATTGGGGCAAACAGGACAAGAACAACAAACTTTAAATTACAGAATTCTGTAATAGATGTGAGTTTATTCAATATGCACCTTAATATAATAATTGTTGTATTAACTTTGAAATTAATACGTACCAATGCAGTTAAATTTCAAAAATATTGAATATTTTATAAACAAAACTTTAAGAAACTCTTATAAACATTTATTTCTACAGAATATGAGAAACATTTATATAGTAAATATTTTTATAAAATGTATTTATATTATATGCTTATTTCATAATTATAATTTTTCTTAAAGAATGTTCTTATAATATAGAATAATAATAGCATAATATATTAAATAAAAAAGTCGTATCGCATTGTACAAATTTATTTACATAATAAACATTTCCAAATTATTCCCCTGTTTTTAGGGTTTAACCTTTAAATGCGTGTTAGTTATGTAAAATACATTGTAAAATTAAATTATATGTATTGATATTTCCAGTATTCTTAACTAAATCATTTACTAAACCATCAATGACTTTATGAAAAAATACAGTATTGTAAAGATACTTCTTTCGAGGGTTCAAAAATTAATACATTAGTAAACTTTTACAAAATGCTATTTGCAAACATTGTCATTTTTCATTAAGTAAAATATAACAATTATTAAATTATTCAAAATAATTCCCTATTCGTGTATCATTGTTAAAAAAATCTAATTCAGATTAAATAAATAAAATTCCCGAATTTCATACAGAATACTCATATGAAAATAATTGAAAAATATGTAACAAAAGTTTCTTCAAGAATAAGAACATGTTTTTGAAATATATTAGAACATTTACTAAAGCTCAAAGGTCTCTGAGAAAAGGATAAAATAATATTTAATAGAAATTGTCATTGTATAAGTTAATCATTACAGCATCTATTGAAGCAAATATAAATGACTCAAAATAAAATCTACACAAGTGAAATTTTAATTTGGGCATATAAGTTTCACATGCATTTAATAGATTTTTAACATCATTCTTCATAACTTCAAAAGTTTGGAAACGCTTAAGAGTAATGAATACGGTGAAAATTGATTTTATTTCATTTGTAGCATGAATTAATTCTTATCTTATTAAAGAGTCTGCTTAATTTAAGTTACGCATCAATATTAGCTATTTTTTTGTACTTAGTGCAAAGTACAATTAAAGATCTGTAATTTTTAAAATATCTGATTTCGAAAGTATTCAAGCTCTTCCACTTAAAAGCTGTTTTTCTTCACCTGACATTTATAGTAAAATGTAATACTGAAATGAGGAACAGACATAAAGCATATTGCAGTATCATCAATGACTCTGTGATAATTTTATATACATAAAATCTAATACATTTAATAATATTACTTCCAAGTCCTTACTTTAAGTAACCAGAATATAGTACCAAGTAAGGAGAAAATGCAACAAATTCAATTTATTTTAAATATCAGTTCATAACGCTTACATGTAAACAAAAGTATCATTAAAAATTATAATTTTCCATATCTTTACTTTTAACATTTTATCAAAAGTTTTGAAAACTTTTCATATATTTTAACAATTACTCATTTGCAATTTTTATTAATTATTTTTCATCAAACAATTGCAACTATTCCTAGAAAGTAGGCTTTCAGGAAAAAAAAATTAAAGTTTCTTAAAATTCTGATCAATCATTTAGATAAGTGCTTCATAAAATTATAAAAGACAAGTGTTATTTATAAAATTGAAAAAATGCAATTGTTTCATTAAATGTTTCTAAAAATTAAATTCCATGTATACAAGCTATATTCAAAGTGCTATGGGACATTATGACATAAATATCTAAGTTGAATCTTATAATTTATTATATTTATATGAATACGAATGAAGTTCTGATCTGTAAAATCATAGTACTTGTAACTTTAACAGTTCTTTTATTCTAAAATGAATATTACAAGAATGCATTTTAATAATGCATGTTTTCATAAACAAAAAATAATAAATATTGTGGAAACAGGATTATTTTGTGGAATTATATCAGTGTTATGTTGAGTGTAAGACTAATTCAATGGTAAAAAATTTCTGTCATCAATTAAAGGTTCATCAGCCAAAATACAGGCATTGCATTTAAGTGTTTCCTTGGTCTTATCTTAAACCGGGTGTGGCATTTTTCAAAATGCCTGGTGATGTAATTCTATAACACTTGTGCATAATGCATGGGTACGTTCAAAATAATAACTGTGACAAATGGCTAGCACACACAGGACAATGATATTAATCCTACGAAAAATAATTCACACACTCCTTGTGAATGTACTGATTTATTACTTGCCCAGGCATTAACGTGGCCCTACTGTTTAATAGTCATACTTTTACAGCACTTTTTGTATTCTTTATGGGTTCTTTAATGGGTATTATTTTGTTGCAGTAAGAATCAATTATAAGGTTTTTTCTTGCTAGTTCTTATGCCCATTCCCAATTAATTTCAATGTGTTTATTAATTATTTACACAATTCAAATGTATTTATTACTCTAATAAATGCACAAAAAACTATTAACCAAATAAAAGTTTATTTTAACATTCTGATACTGATATTGATATTTTTTATTCACGAATTTAAAAAAAATGATTAGCTGTCAGATTACATATGTTCGAAATTCTTAAACTCAGTTCTCATTCCAAGTGTAGAAAATATAAGTGATTTGAAAACAATTTAAAACACAAGACATCTGTAAAATGTAATTCATTATGAATATTAAAAAAACTCCTAGACTGCCAAACAAAATCAAGAATAATCAAAATTTAAGAGTTGCATGGATTTTTTCTTTCTCATTATTTACTAAATCTTTATTTTTGAAAACCCTTACTATATAAAGGAGTCGAATTCAAATTATGGAGCGTATAATTTTCATCTAAATCTCGTATTCACCACACTAGTTTAAATTTTTTAGATTAAAAAAAGAAATAATTTTTTATTCAATTCATTTCATTCAAAATTTAACATATAAATAAAATTCATCAATTTAATTCAAAATTTAACATTTAAATAAAATTTTACATTTAAAGATTGCTAAATTGAAGTCTTTCAGAATTAAAAAATAAACACCCACTTAGGAAATAAATTTTATAAATTTGTAAATTCATTATAAAATGGTAAAATGTATGGTATCCTGTGACTATTGTTGATGTAAGCAAAAATTATCTAAAATATTACAATCATCTATAACTAAGAAGGATGCTTAGTTCACAACTGCAAGATGCAAGCTCGAGTTCTTAAAATTCAAGATTTAGCTTAATAAATAAATAAAAAAACTGGCAATACTTTCATTGTTGATTTATAAATTCCGTAAAATCAGGAACTTAAATTTAACAGTGACTTATACATATTTTTTTAAATATAGATTATAATTTGTCAAAATAAATAAATACTTTTAGCCTTATATTTCAAAAATGCCTTTTGTGTAAATTTTTGTGAAATAATGACATTACTGTGAATGTATATAGTGTTACATTCATAGTAAAAACAAATTTAATAATCCAAGTAATTTGAAAACGAAATAAGGAATTCATATATGAAGACATATTTAAATTTTTCATGTATTAAAAAGATATATTTCATTATGCATAAATATTAATTTTATTATGAATTTTAATTACAATTTTGCAAAATATACTACTAGATAAAATATTCTCAGCTTTATTGTTTTGCATTAAATATTTCTTTATTTTTGTAAGAAATTGATGAATACCTTTGAAGACTTTATTCACTAGAACTCTTGAAATAGTTCTAGAAGAATAACAAAATCCTTTTAGCTTTTGTAGCTTCTTTACAGTTTTTCTCGCCAACTTAGTTATAGGTAAATAAAAGTTGATGAAAAGAAAAGAGACATCCAATCAAGCCTTGGCATTCACTGAAAGGTTGAAAAGTGAAAGAAGCCGTCTAAATCGTATTCTTAATTTAAAGTCACGATAGTCGTAAACAGAAAAGCAATGAAAACTCTTTTTAGCTATGTATTATTGTTTTCTATTGTAAGAAATTAAATTTTGCATTAAGAATTATGTTTTAAAAAAATCAGTGTTTTATATAAAATGAAAAAATTTTGCGTAACATTGATACTTAATATAGAAGATTCATATTATAATTTTGTATCTTCTGTAATATTGGTTATATTTTTTTTAAAGAAATATATATATATATATATATATATATATATATATATATATATATATATATATATATATATATATATATATATATACATACATAATACATATGAGTATATGGTATAACAATATAAACAAGTACTTTAAAATAATTCCTGTAAATGTATTGTGAAAAATATTATAACAATTTTGAAATAATATAAAAGAGAATGGAATGTTCCTTGTGACAAAAAATTAATATTTTATTTTTTTCGTAGGGCATATACAATGTATTTACAGAAATAAATAATTTACAAGCATTAATTTTAGAAATTTTGTTCAACGTGTTGGCTACCATTGTTTACTAACATCTAAAAGCGTAAAATGGCATGCTCAACTGTGTTTTTAAACTCATCTTGAAAGATATTACACCACACAAGCAATAATTCAAATTCTCTGTAACTCTGGAGACATGTAAGAATACATTTATATAAAGGAATAAAGATAAAATATATTTTTTTTGTTAACTAACTTCCTTAATATACATTTAATTCAATTTTTATTATTTCATTTAACTATTTTAATAAATAAATAAATACATTTGTTTTAAAGATTTAAATATAATGTCTTTTTAGCCAGTCTGAGATTGAGATGAAGAGATAAAATTTCCCAAACTAGACGTGGATTTTTAATTAACTTAATTTTTATAAATTTGTATTACTCCTATTTAAAATTTCACTTTGTTTTATGTCATCTTTGTCAAGATATAAAATCTGAGGAAATATGTCTTCATTTTTTTCGAATTTTAATCCTCGTGCAAGTCCTTGCCTTTTTTGGAGATTTATGTTCTTTAGAAATTGATTTATAATGTTTTTATTTATTTATTTGTCAATTAATGGTGACATTTAAACTCTTCATCAAGTAATTCATTTCTAGAATATTTTCAAGTCAATACCATTTTCTCCATGTGTGACTAATATTACTTCCTTTCCCCATAAAACTCGGTAAAATGAACAGAAATCTAAATAAACAAACATGCGTACAGAGCTTTAAATCCACTAGCATTAAAAATATCTACGTAAAGGAAACTCAGAAATGTCAGAATTGCAATGATTACAAAGTAGTTGACTATAAATAAGCTGCAGAAGATTCGGATTTTTTCCGAAAAGTAAACTGTTCTGCACTGTGTTTTAAGAATGGGCCAGCGTGCCTGCTCACGGGTTAGTTTCGAATACCCAGGATTTACGTAAAATATAAACATTATTTTGATTATGACAACATTTATTATGTAAAATTATCAAATTTAGGGCATGAATACTTTTTTATATATTTTCTATATAATTTTCGATATATTCTTATATTTTCTAAATAGCTGCCTAACATTATCTCTAAATTCAGTCTTAAATATTGCAACTTTAAGAATTCTTCGATAGATTTTTCATGAAAGTAATTATTAAAAAAAAATCTGAATAACAATGAAAAATTTATTTAAAAAATTAGAAATTCAGAAAGAATATAGTTTTGCACACATTTTGTAAATATGCTAGTAAGAAAAGATTTAATACTAAATATTATTAAAAAATATATATATATGCTAATTAGATTATGAAATAAAAGTTTGTCAGAACATTACTGGAGTGCAAATGAATTTATTGATTAATATAACGGTATATTATCAAACTTTACTTTTTCCAATAGTATTATGAAATGAAAATGTAACACAACAATTCATAAATAATCAAAGAAATTCATAAATAATCAAAATAATTATATAGATTAATTTCAGACAAGAAAAATCTTCTATACATTATTGTATATTGTAAGCAAATTCAATTTTACATTTCTCAAAATAAGTTATCTGTAACTGAAACAAAAAAATTCTTTTGGATAGAACTTCTAATGAATAACATTTTGAATGTAAACCAATATTTATTCAAGAGTCTCAAATGAGATCTTACTCAATAGAATTGAATAAAGTAATATTTTCACAAATAAGTTGAAAAAATCAAGGAATTTATTTTAAACTTTCTCTAATAGTTTATAATTTTTTTTAACAAATACGTGCATAATCTCAAAAAAAAACTTAAATTTTGTAATATTGTTTTCTTCAAATTCTTATCAATCGAAATATAAGATTACCATAAGATATTTGTTGTTCTTCATTTGTGTCACGTAATCCATATAAATAAAGATTGACATTTAGTATTGTGTTTTTGTAAGTTTCTTAAGCAGATTTGCATTCAGAAGGTCTTTTACATTTCCGTATTGATAGAAACAAACAAAAAATGTAAAATAGGATTCAAATCATAGAATTTAGATACAATTTAACGTGAGTAGGATTTAAGGCATTCATTAAAATTCTACGATGGGAAAAAGGATCCCGAAGCCAGTAGAGAATTAATTTAAATAAATCTGAATTTTTTATAAAACCCACTGATTTTATTTTAAATAATCTACACATATATAATCTACAAATATATTCGCATAAGTTATTTTAAATTTTCAGATTAATGTCTAAAACCACTCCATGCCATTATTTGATAAAGTAATATACTTTTCCAGAAAATTTTCGAATAAAATATAAGCAAACACTTGCTGATAAATATTATCTTAATACATTCTTATTGAGAAGCTTAATGTGTTAGAAACACAAAAAGAGACAAATGGTAAATTTCTAAATCATTTAAATTATCACTAGATGTAAATTATTAATTACACATATGAAAAGATCAGAATCTTGGTAATTCTGGAAATTATAGTAAATTAAATATTTCAGTATTTTTATATATTGTAAAATGAATAAACCCAAAATTAATGAATAAAGGAAAAATTATTTGAAAGTTTGGCTGAGAGAAGGCCATTTCAGTTATAGAGTGATGCAGTCAAAAATGGTCAAAGAACTAACAAGGAGAAACTAACAGTATTTTTCAAACGTTTCACGTTTTTCAGAATAAAAACTCCAGGATTATTTCTTATTTATGTGATGGTATCTCAGAAATAAAGCTATAATGTGTAATGTTGTGCATATATTCTAGCTTTATGCATGATGTATCTACTTTAATAAGGCATTTATAAATTTTTAATTTTTCAATTATTTTTCACATAATCCAAGTATTAATAAGGCTCTAGACATGGTAAACCCTGATATATCCAATACATCTATCTCCGATAAGTATATATCATTATAAAGTTATAGATAAAGGTGAGTAAAATGAAACTGATACTACATACCTAGATTATATACCGCAAAATATTAGAAGAATCTGAGTCAGATGATAACATAAATTCAGCAGGTTGTACAAAATCGTTTTACTAAATTTAATTACTCTAGATTTTACATTTTTGCTTACACTTTTCACCTTTTTTTCTTCTATGAAAATAGAAAAAAAGTAAATAAAAATGATGTTATTTAAAATATTTTATCAGTTTTACTTAAATTTTAAGGTGACCTTGGCTTATTTGAGAAAAAACATTAGTTCAGATTTTCAGTAAACGTAGTCAATTCTGATTAATTCAGATTCTCCGTAAACGTAGTCTAGAAACATCTCTTGTCTTGCTATCTTATGAGATTAATGCACCGGCTGAATGGAAACACAAAATCAAAACACTGATGTTATTTTTTTTTCAAAAAATTGTTTAATGATGGCGATAATATGATAAGAATTAAATATGATTAACTTCTTTTCTCAGAAAATATTTGTACTCTGTATAAGCTTATAAAATAAAAATAAAACGTGATTATAATTTATTTACTAATTAAGAATTGATAATACCAATAGATAGTACCAATTTAGAATATTTGATCTAGAATATTAGGTCACATTTCACTTTGAGATTAAAAAAATGCGAAGAACATATGGCTTCAAAATTTAAATGGTTTACACGCCATCTATCGCCACCTACATGTGGTCCACAAGATGATTGGTAATATATTAATAGAACACTCTGGATGTTCAATACTCTTTGCATTTTTATATACATATATTATGCATTTTCATAGCTAGTACCCTTAATTTAGCGTTTGACTAGGGCAACATATTGTATATTCTTGGAACAAGTGATCCCGAGATCATTAAGGATTTTCCATCCCTCATTTAGAGATATATGCAGTTTATGCACGATGAATCCCAACATATTTTTTCATCATTGTTGCCCGTAACTAAATTTCCATTGATTCCTCATGATGAATAAGTTGTGGTAATTCTGTGGTTTGGCCTCCACATTCACTGGAACGCTTTTCTGTGAATATGTGTAATCATTAATGTAAGAGATGCTTGTGGATTCAGCTGAAAATCTCGGAACGAGAATCACTTTTGCCGTGTTATATATAAACATATCAACAGGAATTTCTGAGATATCGCTCTTTGTTTTTCCTTCACTGGTGTCAATTGTTCAACTGTACTTGTGATAGCATTTTGAGCTCTTGCTGTGAGATTTCGCTCAACAATATATATATATATATATATATATATATATATATATATATATATATATATATATATATATATATATATATATATATATATATATGTATTATATGTATATATATATATATATATATATATATATATATATATATATATATATATATATATATATATATATATATATATATATATATATATATATATATATATATATATATATATATATATATATATATATATATATATATATATATATATATATATATATATCACTATATATATAAGTTAAAGTTTGAGAAGCAAATAAAATTCCCTTGTCATAATCCAACTAAAATAATTTATTTTACTTTGAGTTCTCATGAAAAATGACTGTTGTGGCTAAATAATCTAATTGCTAACACGCAGCAAAAATACGCTGTAACCTAAGTTTTAATTAATTCACCCAATATTAGGGATTTTCTTTCTAACAAAGTTCACTCCTAATTTTAGAAATTTGTCATCAATTATAAATGGGCTTAGGAAAGTGCGTTACAAAGTAAAAGAAAATAATTCTCCAAATTCACTAATCATAATTATTTGTCATTAAAGTTATTTTCTAAACATGTCAAAATAATGCAAAAGTTTACAAGAGAAAAAACTGCGCCCCCTAGACCCAAAATGGTAATAAAAAGTCCCTTTACGCAAAATGATTAATGATACCGTCATAAATAACTTTGTTACTGTCGGCAACACGCATTTTTTAAACTTTAAATTTTTCGTTACAAATTTTCTAAAAATCTCCACAAATAATTTTAGAAACATCGTTAAAGCTTTCATAAAAGATTTTGGAATCCATGATCGATATTTCCTTGTACTAGAAAGTAAGGTAATAGTTCTTTTTAATTCACTTTGATTAATTTGCTGCTAATTTTAATGCATTTGTCAAAATATTTATAGTTTCATGTGTGTGTTGGTTCCTCAATGCTTATTGATTAAACATTTTTTTAACCTGCTTAGTGAATTTCCATTTGCAAAGAATTGCATTTTATTATGAAAATAAATGTGCACAATAAGAAATATACAATATTAACTGTGGAGTTTAAACGTTTATATATGTGCTGGAATTTTTAATGTGTCATTATCAATTAAATCTAAATAAAATTTCTTACAAAAAATGCGTAATTATTAGAGGCTTTATCTACTGGCGTAATGATAAAGTTATCTTTTAGATTATTAATGGCTGGTTTTAATGGATACAAGGAAATGTTAAATTATTAACAAAAATAAATTCCTTAATTTTCTTAAAAAGTTTAGACTTCCAGACTAAAAAGTTCAATTGGTATATTATAAAAATTTGAAATTTTAAGGATAAATGAATCAATATTATGTAATATTACTTTAAATATTTTAAATCTATTTAGTTGAAAACTGGTCTATATTTAGTCTCTTTACTTATTATTATAATAATTCTTTTAACTTATAAACTTATTACTTTTCCTAATTAAAACTAATTTATTTGAAACTAAAACAAAATTTCTGGATTTATTTATCACTATTGATAATTTTACTACATATATTGATGTCTTCGACAAAACAAATCAATTTAATTTTCATGTTAAAAAGTTAATTTCCTGGAACTCAAATATTTCTTTAAAAATATACAGAAATGTTATGCATTTATAATATCTGTAACAATTATGAATCTACTAAAAATCAAACTAAACGCCTAATAGCTCACCTAAAAAACAATAATATTCCAATTAATTTTATTTTAAAATATGTAGGAAGTAGGGACTCGCTTGTAAGATTGAAGTAATGCGTAGTTTTTATAAATACAGAAGGTTGGTTTGGTTTGTTTGTCGCTCAACGGTCATTTTTTTGCACACGAGGGCTAATTAGACCGGGACTTACGGTTTAAAGTGGATTCCGAACCACTACAAACATCCATGCCCAATGTGGGATTCGAACCCACGAACTGTTGAACCGAAGGCAAGAGCGCTAACCATTCGGCTGCCAGCTCGGCTACAGAAGGGCCACCCAAGCATTGAAGTTCTTACAAGAATCCTGAAAACAGCTACATTTATACACTTTAACACATTTTATTTCCAATCTATTACGTGTTTCTAAACCCCTTTAACTTTTTGAATTTTATTACTTTTACTGGAAATATTTCTTTATTCTCATTTTAAATTTACTTTTGGCAACTCTCTTACTATTCTCATATATAAATTCAATCTGATTTGCTGACATTTGTATTATGTATTTTTCTACTATATGTATTTTTCTGTATTTTCTGTATGTATTTTTCTACAGTATTTATTTTTTCCACTGTACTTATGTTTCATATACTGTGAGTATTTTTACTTTTCTACATATATATTTATTCTAATTTTTAAACTAAGTTCCTTTAACACGAACACTCTTTGGGGTAATTGTTCGAAGATATTTAGATATTTGTCCTTCGAGCATGTCAGAAAAGAGTGTTCATTTTGCATAGCTGACCATCTCCCTCCTGATAAAGACGTGGTCGCTATGCCTTCTTCTTGTCATTTGCATCATATATTTTAGTGTTTTTCCAATTTTATATTTCTGGTTTCAATATTTTACATGTTTTATCATATATATATATATATATATATATATATATATATATATATATATATATATATATATATATATATATATATATATATATATATATATATATATATATATATATATATATATATATAGTATATATATATATATATATATTTAGATAGATAGATAGATATAATTCCTTAATATACATAACGTTCATTTTTGAAGTAATTTGTATTATTATTTCTATATGAATGCATTTGTTTTTGCATTCTCAATTAAATTGATCTTACTTTTTTCTATTATTAATTAATAATTTTATAATTATTTCATTTATATATTATTAAAATAATGTGTTTGTACATTCCAAAACACTAGATATTTCAAAACAAAATTTTTAAATTTTATGGCAGATAAAAAGTGCTGCTCTATTTAATTAATCAAAGTAATATTAGTTTGTGATATAAGTAATATAATGTAATATAATGCTACTTTAATATAATGTAATACTACTTTAAAGTAATATAATGCTAATGATAAAGTAATAATAATAATGATAAAGTAATATAATGCTACTTTAAGTTTTTTAATTCATGTTATTTAGAATTTCATAATTATTTATTGCATTCTAACAACTTTAAATATTCATTTAATGATAAAATTTATTAATAAGAAATGGGTTAACGCGTCACAGTGATTATTTTACTATTAAAACATGAGTATAATGACCCAAAATTTACATATTACTCACTCATGTATCATAAATACGCATAATTTATGCTAAAGCATGCTTGAATGATACCACTAAATTTGCTGAATTATATATTTGTTTAATTTATGTAAGAAATAATATAGGTTTGGTATATTTAATCCATTCATTATAATTCCCCGTGTAGAAAATATTACCTAACGAATTTTAATCAGATAGTGCCCTTCATTTTGGAAACAGTTATTGTCATCGGCCAAACATGATTCTCGTTCAAAAGACTACTAGATTAACCAATAATTGAAAGTTGAGAAGCTCCCCAGAGTGTCGCTGTCAACATTATTCAACTACTATTTTATTAACCTCTTTGAGAATGATCTATGGGGCACTGTCAACCAACGCAATCCTGTTGATTAGAATATCCTGGATGCTGTGTTTTCAAGATAATGCCATAGCATTTCTTCAGAAATTTACAAATGTATTGTATACATTACTGAGAGAGAGATTTAATTATATTTTTACAATCTTTTGTTTATATTTTGCATGATATACAAATACATTCTCATTAACTGCCGATAATTATTTAATTAAATAAAAGACTATTATGTTTTTTTAATTGAAGCGTTTTTAGGTGAATAATATATAAACAAGTTGCAAAATTTAATATTTTTCAACCATTTGAGTTGGTTTTTTTTATTTTTTACTAAATATTTCAAAAAATTATTTTATCATTTTTAAATATATTTATTAAAATTATTTATTTGCTGATGATATTTTTAAAATTATTAACAACCATAAATAAAAGAACAAATATAATTGATACAATAAACAAATGACCTATAATTATGTGATAATTTTCAATTCTTACTACATATGCCATTGATACATTTGTTTATTTTTACCATTACTTTATAATAAATTTAATGTAAGAAACTCATAATGCCATGAAAAATACGGATTTTGAGATGTATTTGAGAATAAGTTTTTGCCAAATGTACTGACCCTCTTTCATCTTCAATTAAATTTTGATAAGCGTAATGATGGCTTCGTTCATAAAAAAGCAACTCCTAAACAATCTACATTATACTAGTATTTTTTTCAAAAATAAAATGCTAACAATTGTACACATAAAGGTTCTCAATTGATTAATATATGCATCTGTTATGACTTATCATTCTCAATTTTTGTTAATACTCCAAGAAATCCTTTCTTACAATCACAAAAATCTGGAATTAAAAAAAATAGAAATGTAATAATTTCAATAGCTTTGGAGATTACTGTCTATTTTTTGTATTTTCTTTTACTCAAAACTTCTTTCAATATTAATTCCGAATGTTGCTTATGAAATTAGTTAGATGCTACAAAATAGGTGTATGTAGGAGAGAGGTTCTATTGTTAATTAAATTTCCATTTGTTGTTTATTATAATAAATCATTTATAAAAATTTGAATAGATTCATAAATTATTTTATCCTGTGCTCCATATTTATGAACTATTTTCCATTTTTAGTGAAAACTTTCTATGCATATTTCTCTTATCTATTAATGTAGTATTTAAACAATAAAATATTTCATTTCTCACTCTTATTTTCCAAAAAATAATGGGGAATTTCGCAGGAATTGAGGTTAATTAAATTTTTATAAACATAAATTAACGAAAGAAATCTGTATTGATTAATTTCCTGACTACATTCAACAATCATAAAACCAATTACTTTAATAATTAAAATTAAAACATGAATAAATTAAACGTACACCAAAAATTTAATTCCCATTTGTTTTAGATTTAATACCATTCATAAAATATTTTGATAGTCGAGATTAGAATTTATTCGAATTCTAAAAAATGCCACACCAAGAAGGAATGCCACATATCCAGAAAATTATGTAAATTTCAGGGTAGATGCACCTTGCCGAGTTAAGCAAAGGATGGGAAATATGCATTTCTCCACGCACTTAGGATAAGATATAAGGTAAGGAACCAAAAAAGTGGGCAATATTCTTGCCGTTTTTGCTGCCTGAAAAATATTCGTTGAAAGTTTGTTCTAGTCGCGCAGATTATGACCTGACATTGTCTGCGCTGTAACTGCGAAGTAATGCCAGACCATCTCCGACGAAGTCATTTGCAGCAGACAGACAAGTTTACGAGGGGCATGGTGAACAGACTGAGAAGGACAAGTTATTCCTCACGGCAAATCGCAGCTGACAAATATCTGGACGCGTACCCAGTGCACCAGCTGTAACAAAAATGGCTGGCACAAGGAACTGGGTAACGTTTACAGGGTGCTGGTGTAGCCACGGTGATGTCAGCAAGCGTCGATTGACGCTTCCAACGGGAGATTGTTGTTGCACCAGCATGCATCCCTGTATGGTGGAGTATCGTATACTGAAATTCTAAATCGTATACAAAAATCGTATACTGAAATTCTGCAGCATGTACAAGACACCTTGGATGCTCCCAAATCAATCAGAACCATTTGCTGTCAACTGATTGCTAGTGGTCTGCGTTTAGAAGACTGCCATTGATCCCACAGCACAGACAACAACGTCTGGAATGATGCCGGATTAGAGTGATGTGGAAGACGGAGTGGCACAGGATCATCTTCTCAAATGAGCCACGCTTCTGTTTCTTCAGTGATAATCACCGCGTGCGATTAGGGAGTCGACATGAAAACATGTCCAATTCTGCAGTGATTGTGGTAAGCCCCAACCTCGCGACAACGTGGCATTATGGTTTGTGGTGTCATATCTTACCATTCCAAGTCACGTCTAGTTCATATTCAGGGTACTATGACAGCCCAACGTGACGTCGGTGATGCGCTGCAGCAGGTGAAACACCCCTACCTTCAGGGGGTGTCCAATGCCCTTTATCAGCAGGATAACGCCCAACCACACATTACTCGCATCATCGAACATGCCTCGCAACGTGTACAGCTGCTTATCTGGCCACAGTGTTCGTCAGATCTCTCTCTAATCGAACACGTTCAGGATATAGCTAGTTGCCAATTTCAGACATTGTCATTGACTCCTGCGGAAAACGCATATTGACAAATGGTTGACAAAAAATTAGAGCCATTTCTCAGGACTCTCAATGACTTTGTGCTTGCTTCATATATCGCCATTCGCGGTGGTTCTATAACTTACTGACTTAACAATGTTCTTGCTCTGTATTATGTATATCATTTTGAAATACAGATCACTGATCAATTCTTTTCTGTCTCTCTCGCTCTGTTAGCCGAGTTTCGTCTTATTCTGGCAACTAATTCTTGGTACCGTCGTTTTTTCAATGTCTGGCAGTGTATATAAATAAGCGTTAAAGCTGCGGTTCAAAAATAAAAATTAATATACTAAATAAATTTAATTTTTTAGACAAAACTCAATAAGATTTTTATTTTAGAAACTGGAAATTGGAATTTAAGGAATTAAATAATTCAGCACATTGAAAGCAACGAACCATTTCAAATACTATTTTAAATTATGTTATTGAAGAAATTATGAATTATTAAATTATACAATTCACAATGCGTATATACATGTTTATTTTTTTATTATTTATTGATTGTATTTCTTTAATATAAAAAGTAAATTTGTCGGCAATAAACGAGCATTAAATGAAAGAAATGTTTACCTAAAGATATTTATTTCTTTTTTTAAACTATCTGCAATTTGTTAAAAATATATTTTATTAAAAATATTCGAAATCTATAATTTGAATAGTTATATTGCATAATGAAATTGCTTATTTCCTCTGGGAGTAATATTTAATTGCAACATTTAATTAAAGATTATATATATATTTATTTTTCTCAGTTTATTAAAGTTATTTTTCACGTCATTGGCTTTATTAATGTTGCATGTATGAAAAATCTTCGTCCCATAAAATATGCAAAAAACTATTTTAAAATGGATAATAACCTAATATGGTGTTTCATAGAATTTGTTTGCTGAGAGAAAAGTTTTTAAGGGAATTGGCAGGCAAGCAGCAGTAGGAAATGAAGAATATCACAGATATGTATAAATATTATATGAGCTATTTTTATTGACCATTGCAATAAAATTTTTTACAAGTATGTAATAAATTTGAGAATAAAATATAAGTGCTTTCCAGAGAAATCATATAATCTTGTTACGTTAAAAAACATAAAAATAAGTCATCATCGTTTTTTAAGGTAGATGAAAAAACAAATTTTTGTAACAGATTTTTAATGGAAAATTTATTTTTTACTATGTGTTTCTTTTAAGACTTTTATTTTAACAGAATATATAATTTGTATTTTTCTCACTAACGTTATTGAAAAAATAAAAATTTGTTGTTTTTTGTACACTGATAAATATAATAATACGTGAAGTATGTTATATTATAACATATTGAGAAGAAAATTGTTGTAAAATATGTGACATTGCATAACTGAATTTTTTAAAGTAATGTAATCAAAATTTTGAAAGTACTTGCTAATCGAAATTATTATACAGAGATAAAATAAGAAAATATTCTGGGTAAAGGAAGATCACTTGCTAAAATTCGCATTAACTGATTGTCTTAAGAGTCAAATAATTTCAATCAAATTACAAGTTTGTGATTCACATAATTTAATATTTCCAGTGAAATGGCATATTTTCCCCATTATTTTTTAATAAAAATTATTATCCTTTAGCAATTAAGGATAAAATTTATAACTTGACAAGAAGAAGTTTATACTATTCATAATCTTTGCTAAAGGATAGTAAAAACATGTAATTGAATATTACTTGATTTTGTTAAAATTATGAACATGCAAGCAAGTACATTATGTCTCTCATGATAGCTCTTTTGCTCTTTTTTTACAAGATAAATATTCTATTCATTGCCAATACACTACTAAATATAGTGCTTTTTGCAGCGAGCAAGTTATTTCAAAATCATCAGCAAGAATATTTCTGAATTCTCGAAGTCTTCATTTTGTTTTGCATCTCCACTGATACTAAAAAAAGGCTCCTTATTAAACTTAAGAAAAGTATCTCATTTTTTGATGACTGATACAGGATATTGCATATTGAATGGGACAAAAAGAAAACATGATTGTGAATGTTGTAATTAATATATTTAGAAAATTCAAATTTATCTCGAACCTACAGTTATTAAAGTTTCTACAGGTGTTCAATAAATTCCCCTCAAGTGACACGACAAATGTCTACACGGTAAGCATGTTCCTGCTATGCTTATGATACGATATTATAGCGTATCCTCTGTGATGGAGTTCAACACTGCAGTTGTTCCACTGCTTCAGTTCCTCTAATTCCTGAGGAAGTGGAGGCTCAAACACCTTGTCTTTAAGAAAATCACAGAGAAAAAAATCACAGGGTGTTAGATCTGGGGATCTCGCCGGCCAATGAATCAATGTCAAATCCTATGGCCCAGCATGGCCGATCCAACGATTGGGTAGAAGTTCGTTCAGGAACTCACGTACGTTGTTATTCCAATGTGGGGGAGCGTCATCTTGCTGCAAAATGAAAGAAAGAAAAGGTTCCTCAAACTGGGTGAGAAACCACTCAGAGAGCATGTCTTGGTAAATGTCCCAATTAATCTATTGTTCCTCAAAGAAAAATGGACCAAAATCACAACGGTTTGTTGAAACGCAGAAAACTTTCACCTTGGGAGAATCACACAAATGTTCTAATGTTACATGGGCATTTTCCGTGCCCCCAAATTGCAAATAATGTTGATTAACTTTGCCATATAAATGAAACGTGGCTTCATCGTTAAACACCAGTCTGTTCTCAAATCCATTCACGTAGAGCTTTTATTGAAATTTCTCACAAAATTTCATTAACAATGGTTTGTCAATAGGATTTAAAAGCTGGACCATCTGATATCTGTATCGTTTGTATTGGAGACGCTTCCGCAAAACACGCCACACCGTTGTAGGAGGGACATTCAGTTCTGCTCCTCCACGCACGGTTGATTTTGAGGAACTCCGTAAAACTTATTCACGAATTCTTTCAACTACTGCGGGCTCTGTTGTTTTTCGTCCTGGGCTTTTTTTCTTGCATAAGCAGCCCGTATCCTAGAATTGCTTTACCCACCTGTTGTTGTTGTAACGATACAGTGTTTCTTTACGAAATTTCGTGCGAAAATGTCTTTGCATAACGGTGAATGAAGAGGTTTTGGCATATTTGAAAACACAGTGCGCTTTCTCTGTATGGACGCCATTTTGTTTAAAAGCGTTTCCAGCGACGAGTTCGTCAATCGATGTTTTTCCCTTTTGCCTAATAAAGCTTGTATAATTGCAATTGCAGAATAATTTAGCAGAACTGAACAGCGGATTTCATCTTAAGAACAATTTGGTAAAGGGAAAAAATTATCGTAAGGTATTTCTCCGCTTTTTTGTGATAAAGTATTATAAACTATTGTACTTGTTTAGTAATTAGTTTTTGTAATTTTGATAATAATAATTATTCAGAGTAGGGTGCTGAAAAATATTGATTGACTCAGCACAACGTAATGTGCAATATTAAACATCCTAGCATAGTTTATCAATTAGTAATTTTAATGCCTAGTTTTACATTATATTTCCTAATCATTGTAAATTTTTATAAACTGAGGACAGGCAATGCAGGATTTTATGTGATGAAATAATGCATTGTAATATAGCAAAATTAGCATTTGTTTTATTCATGTATATATTATCAATGTATTGTGTATATTTGCTCTTTTTCTAACACAATCTTCATATGGTACGTCATGTTATATAACACATCCCTCTATATAACCACTATAAAACTGTGTGTTTATAATCAAGACTGCTTTGAGACTTTTTGTTATTTTTTCACTTTTTTGAAACAATTTTACAGTTTATTGTATTATAATTATATTTTTGTTCGATAATTTTACAGTCTATCTCCTACAGCAAATGTTAAATGCTCAATAGGATACCGTTCGTGCATATTAAACTTAATTATCTGAGTGTAGACAATGCAGTCCTTTTTGGTATTCCAAAAATGCAATGTTACATTAAAGGACACAGTTAAAGCATGAGGAACGCAGTTAAAGTATTCGAGAATTACTTGTACTGAGATTGAAAATCTGTCCCACAGTTGTTTTTGCTCTTTTTTATACTCTTCTACTTAAACTTAATTATATTGCTTGCATATTTGTGTTATAAACTACTTATATCGTCTCTTATGACCACGATCAAGATAAATAATTTATATTTTTATTACCAAGGTTGCATTTGTCGTAGTGTAAAACGACATAACCAAACCCTGAGAAAATAGATGGGTATATATTTATTGAACTTTAAATTTAAGAGTTTCCTCTTTTCCTTTCAAACTAAGCTGTTATAATATAAAGGAAAGGATAAAATAAAAATTGGCACAATGAGACAGCTGCAATAAAAGAATAAATTTTGCCTTTTGGAATAGATGGTTGTTCTTGAGAAAATTGCAAATAAAGTTTATGTTTTATTTTATGTTTTATATGTAAATCTGACCAGTCGGGATTGATGGAGAGAGATTTCTGGCCTATCCCATAGAAGTATAGGAGGAACTACAGAACTTTGGAAAACCAATGGTGTAAAGAGGAGGAGCAAAGACGAGAATTATGAAGAGTCAAAAACTATATCTAAAAATGGAGAAGATACACAGAAGCCCCAGAGAAGCCCAACATAAAAAAGGAGTCCAGGAATGAGGACTGGGTCCTCATTGAGCATAATGAGAAGCTAAAAAAATTTAGTTGTAAACGGAGTATAACTGCCCTGTACAGTAGGAGCCCTGTCTCGACTTTCCTGAATGGAGCTGCAGATGTCCGACAAATAGATGAGGATAAAAAGAGACGAGAAATTCTGAAAAAAGATAACGGAGAGGAAGGAGAAAGCTAATGAGGAATGAGCAAGCCAAGCGAGATGCTGAGCAGTAAGTCAAGTGAGATGGGGAGATATCAGCGGATGGAAATGCAAAGTGATGATGCCGAGTAGAGTACGGGAATTAGAAAAGAAAAGAAAATCATCGACACTGGAAAGTGGTAATGTCATTGATGATAGGAGACACCCCACTGCTACTTCTAAAAGGGATGAGTCTGATCTCTCGTTCCTTTTCCGTCTGGTCACACTCAGTTATGTTATATTATTGTATAAATGTGTTAAAAGAAATTTAAAGTTAGAATTTCAATTATTTAATCGAGATTGTTTTGATTGTGAATGTAAGTTTCTCTTGTCATTAAGTTGTTAAAATAAATTATTAAGTTTTATTGTATTTTTGTTTTAAATTTATCACTGTCATTCAATTATAAAAATTATCTGGGTTTTCATCGGAGTTTTTCTAAAATTTCCGAATCTCCACCACTACAGCATGAAGTGTTAAGATGATCTATTTTTTCAATTTCAGTGCAATATTTATCTCATGCCATCTCCCATAGTGGAAATTTTGTAAATATGTTGTTGTATATGTTATATTTCCGTCAAATTCTTAATTTAAAATCTTGGCAATCTATTGCAATTCAATTTTGTTTTCAAATTTCGTGACAATTCTGTCACAACCAGATGTATTACGTGGTGGAGTTATACCTGATAACCTAAGGTACAGACCAGGTGTTCCATCCCGTTTGTCTATGTCTATGCATACAGCATTAGCTTTACATAATTTAAATTTCATTCTTTACACAATGGTTTTTCTTTCTTTCTTGAAATGTTAATATAAATAAGCATGGCATTAAAAAACAAAATAGATATTAGCAAATTGCTTATGTATGATGAAACATTACAAAATTACACTTTATAACACAAAAATAAAATAATCTATATTAAATTATGCTTTTAAATGATTATGTAAATTTTAATTTAAACTATTTAAATTTATATTAAATACATTAAGCGTTTTTCTCATCAAAACGTCGATATGATATCCTCCAGGACAGCAAATAATGTTGATTCTTCCAATGATGTAAATATCTTCCAACAATAGTATTCCCTAGAGGGATGAAATTATATCAAAATAGAAAACCTTATGCGTACAATTACCTGCATCATTTTATTATTGTAGGTTCATTTTATAATTAAATTTATAGCACGTATATACAAGACTATAAATTCACGTCTTACTTGAAAAGTTTGACACTGAAGTCTTATAATTATCAGATCAGATTCAATACTTCATTTGAGATGTAAGGCTGCTCAACATCATTCTCGCTTGAAATAATCCAGTAAATATTTTAAAAGAAATAGTGGTGAACGAAATGAAGACAGGTGGTTTAGTGGCAGCTCATCGTGTTCCCAAGCAACAGGTCCTGAGCTGAATACTCGTGCTAGGCAAGACTGACTCTGAGTTTTATCCCTCAAGAAAGTCGATAAAGTATGTACAAACATTTTTTGGAACTAAATGGTGGGTGATTTGAATTAGTCTGACCACCTAACCACAACATCTGCTTTGCAACTCAGGTTATCAACCAGGAAAACCGATATGAGCATAGTAGGCTTTGAAACACACTTGGCAATCGTGCATCAAATTTACTTTTTTAGGGATGTAATGGGAATTATATGCTAAGATTTTCTTCTAAATATTTAAATTTCATTTGCTCTATTGTATAATTATAAGATAAAAAATGAAAATACAACTTATTATATAAAGAAAACAAACTTTTAAAATTTTACTTTTCACAACATCACTTAATGTATATTCAGTAATACAGTATTGTGACAAATATTTTAATCTATAATTCCTTAACTCAATTTGACAATAAAAACTCACAGTTTTTTATGTTTAAAAATATGATTTTTAAAAATTTATGAGTTATATCTAGATGGAAAAAAATTTAAACAATGAGTAAGTGATCACTTAATTTTTAACAAATTTTAAAATACCATTAAAACCCTTCATTTCAAAGCTTTGAATGAATTGTTTAGTAATTCAGCAAAATTGAAATGAATTGAAGAAATCTAAAAATATAATTTTAGATATTTTCAGATTAGCATATATATTTCAGATTAATTCAATCTCTTTTCATAATCCTGCTTAATAAATTTACGCAATATATTTCAAAATTATTTTCTAAATTTCGAAATTTGTTCTAAAAATGTTTTTGACTCTTACCTAACTCCCAAAATTCAAATAAGTTAAAGCAAAAGAACTTTTAGAAATACATACTTCATACGTTTTCTTTTCGAACTATTTTAATTCTACAGTCACATCAAATTTCTTTTGTTTTCTAAATCGAAAACAGTCTATACAAAAGTAATGAAATGCTTCAACATAGCAAAGCTAAATGATTGCAAAATTCAATTTCATACTATTTATTATTTGTTAACCATTGATATTTTTTAATCTAATTGTAAAAAGTCTATCAAAGTAATATACGCGTTATATATATATATATATATATATATATATATATATATATATATATATATATATATATATATATATATATATATATATATATATATATATATATATATAAATATTCTAAATTTACAAATGTTAGATATTATAAGCAAGTAATTATGATGAGAGCTAAGGAAAAATGTTTAACTTTTAAAATTATCTTATATAAATATTTCATAAACAATAAAAATTAATAAATTATAAAATTATTGGAGTTAATGTTCCACCATAATTTTATAAATACAAAAATTAAAAATTTATAAATTTATTAGGATTATCAAGAAGATTAAATTATATAAAAAAAATATTTTATTGTTTTAGCAAACAGTTTTGAGAACATTAAGCAGAATAGCCAGCAGTGTCTTAGGATTAATTATAGGTAATAAATGAAACTAAAATATAGAAAAATGTCAATTTATTCCTCTTATGGTTCTGTATCCCTGGTGAATCTTCATATGCATTTTAACATAAATTTTCTGGATATTTTGTTTTTAAGTTTGCGATATAAATATCTTGATTCCGAATGTAAATGTGGACGTTTTATACCTTTACAAAAATATATATTTTAATCGATTAACAATATTTAGGAATCAGTTAGACTTACAAGGTACTTTTGGGTATTGAATCTTTGAGTTATTTTCAAATCCTTATTTATATATGCCTCTGAGAAATTTCGAAAATACATTAATTGAGGAAATTTAAATGTAACGTTATTTGATATTTATATTTTAACAATTTGTTATTTAAAACTTCTTATAAGCAATTTAAAATAAAAAAGATACAAATTAAATTACATCTTAATACCACCTTCGTGGTGCTCTGATCCAAACGAAAGAAGCTCTCTATTGACTTAATTCGCACAGCCAAAGGCATAGCGAGCTTGGCTTGTCCAAGTGTCATAAGCAACCACAACAACAGATTTAGCGTGTTTATATTTTATACTATTTTATTATCTTTAAAAATACAATATATTTTTGTATTATAAGAAATGCAATGGTATTAATTATTAACTTCAAGGAGTTATACGCTCAAAATTAAAATATTTTCTGTAAATTTAGTATAAATTAATACCTTTTCTCATCAAACATGAATTTCTATTAATTTCAATACATCGTTTATCCTTGTTTTAAGTAATTGAGTTAAACTATTTTGGTATACAATGTTTAACTAGTTTGTGTGCGTGTAAAACATACAATTTAAGGATAATTCTAAGCCCCAACAAACATTCAAATCTGAGGCGAAAATCTATCCCATACTGATTATTGTTTTGGTTAAACCTAAATCTAAAGCAAGCTAATATAATAAAATCTAAAGCAATCTAACTACAGTTAAAAAACTGTAGTCAGACTAACATTGATCATCGGATAAATAACATTTCAGTAATGGTCAAAGGAATTGAACCTTCGGGATTAGAAAAGAGTAAAAAGTTTCAAAGATTTGCATATTAATTTAGCTTCAAGAAATTTAAATTTTGCTTACCAGTATTTAGCTAGAAATTAAATATGTTTTAGTAAAAATTATGATTTTAAATTGTTTTCAAAAAACACTTTCAGCATACACTTTCTCTCGCCTCATTTAGAGCAGCTTTGTTCTTATTGACCTACATGCATTTATAAAAAGGTGCTTTCTATTATATGCTTTGCTGGTAGCCGAATGGTTAGCATTCATTCTTTCTCTTAAATTTCTCATTGGCAGTAATTTCACAGCCGATTTGTACCTTTGTTGAGTTTCAGAATCTATTCTCTCTAATTCACAATTCTCAGTTTAATTAGTCTTCTTAGGCAAAAAAGTGACCAGGAAACAGCAATATAACCTTTCTGAATTGTGTTCAAGCAAAATATTTTTGGCTCCAGCTTCGTTTTCCATTGGTGCCGTACTAATTGCTTTTGGTCTGACACAAAATAAAAATAAAAAATCCTGAAACCTGAGAAAAATGTTTTTGTCAATATTTTGCACTCTTATTAACTTATTCTCTTTTGTCAGATGTAGACACAAACTTTTTACAATAATTATATCTTTTTTTTATTCTATTTTCCATTAAAAACAAAATTTTGTCTTTCGTTTCGTCATCCAATGAACTGTGCAGGATATCTTCTGGGATACAAAGCTCAAAGTTCTGGAGTTTACTTCTTCATAAGGATGATTTATTACTGATAATTTTCAAAATCAAGCTTACAAGTAAGTGTTTTTGTAAATTATTGGGCATGAAATATCTAGTAGGTAATTTCTTTTCCCACTGCAGATCAATTGCATTTTGTTTCCTAAGAGGGACTGAGAATATTTCTGTCATTTTTCTCACAATTGTGTGTGTGTGTTAAGAAAACTTATTGTAAGATTTTTTTACTGCTAAAGTCTCATTTTTCATTTTAAAACATATTCATTTTTTAAAAAAAACTATGAACTGAAAGAATATATCATAGTTTAAGTTTAGAAACGAAATCTGTTACTAACTGATTCGATAAACTTTAACGTGCTAAGTCTGTCTACATCTCATTATGGAGAAACACCTTTGATTTGTTAAAATTGTGAAAGATTATTTACAAGTTTTCTTGTAAATATAACATTATTTATTTCTTTTATAAAGATAGTCACTTAATTTACTCAGTTTTCTAGAACAGTCACATGCTTCAAATTAATCCGTAAGTTCAAAGTACTGACAAAAAAAAGCAGAAAATCATTATTCCATTATAGGTTTTTAGAAATATATTTGCGATTTTTACTTTGAATAAATAAAATAATTAGTATTTTTGTTTTTAACATCGCGAACGTGATATGCATAATCAGAGACTAACATATATTTTTACACAAGGACAACTATTTCATTAGTTAGTTGCAATATACATCTGAAAAGTATATCCTTTAGTTAAATTCTTAATTTATGGTACTTTTTTGGATGTCTATTAAAATGCTTTTGTAAATTTTATGTTCAATTAGAATATAATTTAATCTAAATGAATAAAGAACATTGGTAAAATGTAGATTATATGTGTGAAAGAAAAATATCCGTTAGTTATATAAACCAAAACGAAATAATAAATATGATTTTATGTGCTTAAACTAATAGAAGCAATATTATAGAAATAGTCTTCTAATTATTCATGGAATAATGTGAAAAAATCTATACAATTGCATAAGTTTCCTAATTTAAAATAAAATTATTGTTCATAAACACATTTGTTTTAGTACTTCAAATGTACTTATGATCAAAAAAATTACTTTTATTTGGCTTAATTCATAAAATTCCCTTAAAACATCAACAATAGGTATAAGAAAACAAATACCTATTGTTTTAATAATATATATAATATTTTGTGATTTTAGAAATGATATTTTTAAATTTAAGAAAATTATTATGATTGCTATAAAATGCAATATTAAAGGTTCCTTAATTTTCGAGTGTTTCTATTTGTGATCGAACAATACAATAAAAGATTTGAATAGTAATTTTAAGTGCTCCGAGAGGGAACAAAATATTACAATAAGAGCTAGAAGAATACAATAAAAAATCTGATTGAGAATTATTTAAAAATCCTTGATCTGAAAAATGATTTGAAATCAAATACATTTTTGAAGCATTATGTATCTCCTTTACATTTGTTAAACATAATACAACAGAATGCATTGAGTTAGTAGAATAAGAGCATAAAACAAATTTATTTGTATTGCATACTACGAACCTTCTTTCAAATCATTGAACATAAAGATAGTTTGAATCACTTAGAATTTATTTCAGCAAATGCTTTTATAAGAAAGCAATTTATTTTTCATATACAGATTATAATTTATGTGTATAATTTTTGATTCAAAATAAATGTATTCAAAAACACTATTGAAAATGAAATAAAATTAAAATATTCGTGTAAGAATCAATACATTTCAATTAAAAAGTTAACACTTTCAAAATTATCAATCTCGAAATAAATTTTATAAAAAACATAATGCAAACTAATTTACAAAAGTGATATTTCAAAAAAATGCAATTAATATTTAATACGTTGCTATAAAATGCAAAAAAATATCTAAGCAATACAAATCATTTTATTTAAATTCGGCAGATCTCTACATTAAGCTTAAGATTATGATTAAATTTAAATAATAAATAATAGAAATTTCTTGAGTATTATATGAATGACTTATAATTGATGCATACGATTTCAGTATTTTCAAAGAAGAGGAATATTTATTTTATATAACATAACAATTCATTTCGCTAAAATAATACTTCCTATTGTTTGTTCATGTAAATTTTTATTTCAAAATAATGTTTTCTTTTGCATTTTATCTCTGCTATAGGCATTCCTCATTAACGATTCAAACAATTGCTGTTATCCTTCATGATATTTGATGTTACTGTCTCTATATAGCTTATTAACCATTTTGCTCTTGCTTTTCAAAAAATATTTTAAATAAAAAAACGGATTTATCTTTGATGATTTATGATGTAGTCATAAATAATTGGCTCTTCATGAATATTTCTTTGATATTTGATTTTTCAGAAAAATATTATATTTTGGAAAATTAATGAAAAAAATCCAACTTTGTGTATTCTTCCTTTTTCTCAAATGATTTAATGCATATGCTTAATATTATCCATACAATTATTCTTTCAATATGTTTTAAATAGTTTCCATATGAAGCAAAATTCCCTCATTTTTAAATTTAACTTTTTACATAATAAGTGTTATTGAGATTTAAATAAATATTTAATCAAATATTCTTTTAATTTGAAGAAAACACCAAACTGCTTAGAAATTATAAGTAAATTTATACATTTATGTTTTAGATCATCATTACCTGGTGGTAGCACAAAGCTTCTTAAAATGAAATATCGTAGAGAGAAATTTGGCTCGCAACCGTTATTAAACAATGAAAAAAACATCTGATTTTGTTCTCTACTATAAGATCTATCAGCAGTGTGTGTTTGAAATGTTTAGGATATATGAGATAGGATAAGCGAATATTCTTTTCTCTTTAAATAGTTCAAGATATTTGAGCCAAGTTTTTATAATGGATTTAAGTTTTAAGGCTATTCAAATATTTTTAAACCATTTCACATATTTTTTTAATTTTAGATGAATAGAATAAAAGCTTATCTCACCTTGAAATGCCAGAATCAACATCTTTTTAGCATATAATCAATGTTTTACATGCCAAGTCACATTAAAAAAGATTTATTTTACAATATCTGACACACAATATATTTTTGAATTTCAGCTTGAAATTTACCTTACTGTAAAAAACAAGGTTTTAAATGAATATTTTATGAATACAAAAAAACATAATATTTTATTTTTATGAGAATTTCAGCAATTCATTAATATTCAGGTATTTATTTCACATCTTTTCCTAGAAACGACAGAGAATTATTCGGCAATTTATTTAAATTGCAATTACCTAAAATAAAGAAAAGAAATGTACACATTTCCAGTAAATTTACTTGATTAAAACCACTTTGATATCTACTTTATTTTTCATATTAAGTATTTCCATTAAGAAGATTTTCAAACTAAAAGGCGTAAAATTTTTATATATTTTTCTATCTACAAAACTTTATTTTATTCCCAAAAAAGCATAATTTTTATAAATTTATATATAATTTAGCAGTGAATTTATATAAATTATAGCGGATATTCTTAAGTTTCTCAAGTAGATGTAATTTCTAAAAATAATAATAATGTCCTTAAATATTACATCCTTAATATTATTATTACTGAAGTAAGTTATTTTAATTTTATGCATATTTTATGATAGATAATCGTTCTATTTTTTTAAGTATGAAGAAAAATTAATTACATATTTTGAATTTACTTCCATTTTCAAACTGCCATCAGATCCAAATTCATATTTATTTACACAAAATAAACTATACAAGATAAATTTTTAAAGTGGGATTAGACTTATACGTATATAGAACATAGATTTATTCGTACTCATTTTTAGAAAATTTTATAGTTATTTTTTTACAATCATAGCAAATTTACGTACTTAGTATTTTTTTATTTATTACAAGACTTGATACAAACTTTATTTCTCATTAATTTCTCTATGATTTAATATAAAGAAAATTCTTGTTATTGAGTTATTGAAGAATTAGACATAACGTTTTTGATCTTTTAGAAGCTGGCTCCTTTATATACAACTGAACTATTTAGAGAAATTATTAAAAAGTCGCAAAAAATTCTACTATCAATGAAACATTTTGCTTTTAATCTTTATTAAAATATTTTATACGCTGGAGTAAAATTGTAAAATTGAAATGCAAGAAATAACAATATTTTTTTAAACTGGACTTAAAATTTAAAAATACATTTTCAATTTGATGCAATTTTAATGGCAATAATTAACGTAAAATTTTAATAATTAATTGAAAAAACTATACGAATCTTAAAAAGATTTTCAATTTAAAAACTATTGTTTAAACAAAATTAATTTTTAAAACAATTGTCTAATAACTCATTGTATGAATCTCCATTTCTAAGAGTAGGAATGAGCGAATTTTTAATTCGTAATTTATGATTATATATAATCGATTAAATATACAAAATACATCTTTGAAAATAAAATGATTCTGTTAATAGAGCATACATTTTCTGAAATTTTAAAAAGGCATTCAATCTTTCCAACATTTTACTCAATATTGTTAAATTTAAGATTAAATTAGATACACACAAATTATGTAACTAATCAAATAAGAAGACAATCTAGATTAATTCAAGCGAATATATAAATACACATAACAAATACGTTTTAAAAATTTAGATTTTTTGCTCTAAAACAAGTTCCTCTGTAAACTTTCTTTCTAAATAAATATGAATTTCAAAGTCACCATATGATCAATTTTCTACTGTATCATTTCATGCATATTTAATCTTTATGAAACTAATAAATTAGGAAAAATAACGACTCATCGAAATATGAAATAATTATTTTCGTTACAAAAGCTATTTTTAGAATTAATTTCAAAAGCTTTACTCAGATACCATTTTGCGTCGCATGATTTAATATCAAGTAAGTTTCATAAGTTGTCTTTTTAACCTTGACACTATAATTTCCCTAAAGACCAATGCGGGACACACGTGCTGAAGACATCCAAAAATCTCAAGGTTTCGTATGAAGGTTCAATGATTTTCAAAATATGATACATTGAAACAATGTGCTTTCTGAATGGTAATGAACACGTCTCAATTTTGCAGTATTTCTTTTGCTTTAATATTTATATGCTACTTGAAATTTCATTGCATGCTCTCAGGAAATGATGTTCTTCATACAACAAATCCTTCTTTTATAAAAAAAATACATAATTAATGGCTGACGTGAGCTTTAAATAGCTATTAATCAAATATAATATTTCAAATATCCATTTCGTATAGTATGATTTTTTAATGCATGTATTTATTAATGCAAAATTCTTTTCCCAAAATAACAAAATTGCATTATTTTCTTTAAAACATGTAGATTTTTTTTTTTGAAAAATTTCACTTTTGTAGCTTTTCAGTTTTAAGGCTTAGTATCATCTTAAAATAAAAAGTGCATAAATTTTACACTACTGGCCATTCAAATTGCTACACCAGGAAAGCGTGAAATTTGCATGACAGGTAGAACTTGCTGTGATATGCAAATGGTTAGATTTTCAATGCATTCATACAAAGCAGGTGACAGTAGCGACATCTACAATGTATATAAAACCAGAGATTTGACAGCAGTTTTCTCATACTCAATTTCTGTTTCAACGTTGTTTTCGGCAAAGAAAATTGTTGTAATGCCTCGTGTAAGAAGAAGAAATACCTAATATCACGTGTCTGACTTTGATGGAGGAAGGACTATAGCCTACCGGGATTGCGGTTTATCGTACCACAATATTGCTGCTCGCGTGGGTCGAGACCCCATGACTCTTAGCAGAATATGGAATCAATGGGTTCAGGACAATCATACGGAATGTCATCCAGGATCTCAGCGAACCCCATCACTAACACCAGAGAAGACAGACATCTTATCCGCATGGTCAGAAGGAATCGTACAGCCACGTCACGAACCCTGAGTCGAGAAATGGAGTCATTTTCAAGACAAGAAGTTTCTGCTCAAACAGTTCGACGACGTTTGCAGCAGCATGGATTGTCTGCACGGCGACCATGGCTTCGGCTACCATTGACACTTCGTCACAGACAGGAGCGCCTACAATGGTGTGATCAGCCACGAACCTGGACGTGGGAATGGCATCACGTCATCTTTACAGATGAATCTCGGTTCTGTATACAGGACCATGATGGCCGCATCCATGTTTGGAGGCATCGTGGAGAACGCACATTGCCAGCTTGCATTGGACATCACCATATTGGCCAATCTGCTGGAGTGATGGTATGGGGTGCCATTGGATACACTTCTCTATCACCTCTTGTTCGCATTACCGGCACTTTGAACAGCAACGTTACATTTCCGATGTGTTAAGGCCAGTGGCTCTGCCCTATCTTCGAGGCCTCCCTAATGCTTTGTTTCAACAGGATAATGCATGACCGCATATTGCCCGTACTGTTCTGAACATCCTTGATACAGAACAGGTTTGACGTTTGACTGTTACCCTGGTCAGCACATTCTCCTGATCTGTCACCAATTGAGAACGTGTGGTCGATGGTTGCCAAGCGATTGGCACTTCATCACTCACCATCCATTACTGTCGATGAACTGTGGCATAGTGTTGAAGCTGCATGGACTGAGATCCCCGTACATGCCATACAGTCTCTGTTGGACTCCATGGCTAGGCGGATAAATGCTGTTATTGCAGCCAGAGGTGGCTGCTCTGGGTACTGATTTCTCAAAATCTATAAATCCTTATTTCCTGTAAATCTAATCACTTGTTCTTTCCACTATAATGTATGTGTCCAATAAATATCGTTATGTTATTTGCATTCCTTCTTGGTGTAGCAATTTTAATAGCCAGTAGTGTACATTACAATAAAACTTTTAAAATTCGTAAAACTCCTTTGTATACCAATATAATATTTTATTAAATAAATAATTGCTGCAGTATTGTAATGTTTTCTAGATATTTTTTCTATGTAATTAATATAATTCTTGTTAAAACATAATTATAATTTTCATAATTCAATTTCGAAAGTTTCTAAATCAATCTTTGCCACTGTTGAATAACGGAAGCTTTTCAACTTCCAGCATGGACATCTGTTGGGTTGGTGCTTGGAAAGTTTTCTGAGTTTACTCCCTTGTTAGAAGTGGATATGGCCCACTGTCGATAAATATCTCTTCCGGAAGGCAAGTCTGCGTTGGCAATTATAATGCCTATTATTAAGGCTATATTAAAGGAGCCTTTGGCCTATAAGCAATGAAGTGGAGACAATAATTAAATTGGTGATAAAATACACCAGGGAAAGGACATCATGACATAGAGGTTAATTTACAGAGCTGGAAAATATAATCTCAGTTATCAATGTAGAACGAAAAATGGTTGCTGTAATTCTGTGTCCCATTTGCATATTCATCGGCGAAAGTATTTGAGAATTTTCCAGGTTTCAATCGTTGCTACACGTGGATCAGAAAATCATCTATGAAAATACAGCCTGAAAGGTAATTTAACCAGTTTATATTAGGATGATTCTCAACATACTGCGCTAAAAGGTAATTCAAAACAGTGTTAAAATATTTCAATAAATTTACGTTTTCAAAGGGAACTTTTTATTAAGAAAATTAAAGAAGTAAAAAATTTTGATTTTTGATGAGGTTAAATGTGACTTTAGCAAATCTTGATTATTTTAAAAAAGTTGATTTGTGATTGAAACTTGTTTCGATAGTAAAACTAAAAAATTATAATTACTCTTAAGAATCTTGGCGAGGAAAAAATATCGAAAATCTTACTCAAAAATTCTTCATATACAATGTAATATACCAATGACCTCATAAAACAGTGTTTAAAAAATCAAACACTTTGTTTAGGCCTCAAATTTTTCTGAAATAAAAATGATTTAACTGTAATCCTATAATCAAATTTGAAAACTATTTGCAAACTGATTCATAGTACTCAATGATTAAAATTTTAATTAAATAAAATGTAATGTTAATGTTAAAAAACGTCAGTAGCTTTAGTTTTTAAGTATAAGTATTTCTTAAGTATAGAAAACGAATAATCATAAATTAAAAAATAACTTACAAGTTACTTACAAATGACTTACAATAAATAACAAGTGATACAACGTATTGAATTTATTGAAGACTTTTCTTTCATTAAAATATGTTACAATGCTAAGTATCGAAGTTCCAGTAATGTTAAGTATCGAATTATAAATTATTTTAGTTAATTTTGTTAAATTTAATTGTGTGATATTGAAATTATACTGATTAACTAAAAATATCAAAAACTTATATTCTTATGAAACTGCGTTAATATTTTTTAAATAATTAGAAAAATTGCTTTGGGAAATAAAATGAATTGAAGAAAATACAAAACACGCTTGACTATTATTAGGAAAAATTCGACATCCTGAATATACGTTGAAAACATTCTTTCTAAGCTGTTTATGGAGAGTAATAGAGCTGTAAATTCTCAAACAATTTACATATTTTCTTTATTTTTCAAATTGTTAGAGTTTTCAAAAGTCATTATGAGGAAACTATACTAAAAAGTATCCAAACTATTTTGCTATATTTGGATAATTTGAAAATCATGCATGTGAACTTAATCAGTACATTTTATTTCTTAGAAATATGTGAAAAGTATTTTAATTTTAGTGCAAAACTTATAATAAATACGAATTAGTGCTTATAACTAAGGTGCATCAAACTCGTATCAGATTAGACATTTAATATAATTAAACACTTCAAGTAACCAACTTAAATTCTCTGAAAAAAGTTCAAAAGCTGCTTTAAAATACAATATCATTTAGTAATGTAAGTATTAACCGCTTGTAGCCATTGATGTTGTCTTCAGGTAAAGAAACAGTGAGAGAGATTTCTCCTTGAAAATTGAATATTTATAATGATTTGCAAAATAGTTTAAACTATTTGTATTAATCATCGTGTTCAAAAATTATGATTATACAACAAATGTCTAATTAATATCTATAACTTAATATTATAAAGGAGGCAAAGTAATATTAATCGTTATACATAATTGTGGCATTATTTGTTGCATATAAAAAGTTTTTAATTATTCACTTGTTAAAAAGAATTAGTAGCACGAGCTTCTAATCATCATTTTAAGGGTTTGGGACATGTCTTTTTCTTATGCTGGCTTTAACTATTCAAAATATATAAAAAATATTATATTCTAATTTTAGTTTTGTAGAAGTTTCATTAGGATTCGAATTATAGTAACTGGGAATTATTAAATGTTTTAGAAATATTCTTGCAAGTTAAGCAATTTTTTTTAATTATTTTACAGCAGATTTATTTTTAAATATTTTATAAAAAAATATATAAATTTTTCTTAGGTATTAATGTTGGAATTGTAATAAGTTTAAATATCCAATTTATTTTTTACATCATCTGCAATAACAAATGCTTAGAAAATTTTTAAAAATTGTTAAATGGTTTACAATTAAGCGAGTATTTCACATACAATTATGTTATTGGAAAAACATATGCAGGATTGGTGGACATTAAAAACAGGGGTTAATGATCTTTTCTTTTATGTACTTCCGTAAATTATCTTTTATGGATGAGTTCAAAAGCCTGTGATATTGTTACATAAAAGGAAACATGCATTAACATGAATATTTTGTTGGACAATTTTGTAGATTGAAAGTAATACGTAACAAAAGTTACAAAATAAATAGGAAACGTTTGGAGCTTCCCAGGGCCACGCAAAGTTATTATTAAACATGTGTCCTCTTGAGAATTGGTGAATATGAGTCATACAGTCGAAAGTTATTTCCTCAAAACTCGTTTATTACGTTACAAAATTACGAAAAAAGTGTATTATTTATTATTTTGGGTGCAATTTTTCCTAAACTTTAAATATTTATGTCTTGAATTTTGTATTGTGAGTTTATAATTTTTCGAAGGAATTTGAGCAATTCAGCTATCAATACAAATTCCTTTGCTAGAGACGAAAGGACAAAGACATTATTAGTGTAAGCAGTTTAGATTGGTTTTCAATTGAGGTATTGACTATAAAATACTCTCTGCTTTATACATATAAATAATAGTGTAATGTATTTAATTGTCAAAAGCTGTAATTTAAAGATGATAAAAATTTAAAAAAAAATTATCTAAATTTTAGTATTATTATGTTAATGCTTATATTTAAATGTTCAAACAAAAAGTGCACAATAAAATAAAGGATATTTTGTAAAATAATGTCCCTTTTTTTAGATGTTAATGCCATCGTTTTTGACGCTAATGTAGTTTTTTAAGTAAAATGACATTTTCTCACTATTATATAAATTTGCGATATTAAATTCTATACTATGGTATGCATAAATAAAGCTTAACATTGATTTAAATTTCTTCTTCAGAAAAGACGGTAAAAATTGGAAATGATAGTTATTTCTAATTTAAGAAAAAACAATTCATTAGATATTTATGCATGTCTAAGTGATCACACCATTTATTTTAAACGTGAATTTCAAAATTTCTCGTGTGTTTTTACTTGAAATATATCAGTTAATATTTGAACAGAGGGACCACATTTTAATTAATTATCATTTTATTATTTTCTCTAAACTGTTTTGCACCGAAATCCGAAATTCACATGATTGTCTTTTACAAAAGAATGAATACGTTTGTTTGATCAAAAATGTGACAATATTGAAACATATTATTCCTTAATTAGTAGCACAAATTTGTTAATTTTAATTAATTATCATTTTATTATTTTCTCTAAACTGTTTTGCACCGAAATCCGAACTTCACATGATTGTCTTTTACAAAATAATGAATGCATTTGTTTGGTCGAAAATGTGACAATATTGAAACATATTATTCCTTAATTAGTAGCACAAATTTCTACGTCAAACTCTGTAAAATATATAATATAGAAAGGGAAAATCTTCTTTTCTTCCAGGTAAAACACTAATATTTCTATTATTCAGATAAGGTGAAAATATTTCATTGAAACTTTAGCCATTGTGTGGCACAACAATTTATAAATACGCTGAAAATCTCTTGCCACATTTCTTATACAAGAATGGATTATATGATCAAACACGAATTAAAATTTAGACTGAAACATTTAAACTGTTTAATTTATTTTATATGTTTGCTCCAACTATCTCATTATAAATTACACTTATTTGTTGTACTGTATAAGATTAAAAATAATTCTTTAATATATAATTAGATTTGGAAATTACGAACATTCAATTAAACTTAGAAGATTAATGTATCTAATTAATTTTAGAAGATAAAGGTAGAAATAGATGCAGGAATTTACTATAAAAAGATAAGGGAAAAAAATAGATTAAATAAAAATGTAAGTAAAACAATGAATTGATTTCTAAAAATCAAAAAATATTTTGAAAACTTAAAAATGCTTTTCATTTAATTTATTATATTACAAATGGGTAAATAATGCAAGTAATTAATTAATAATTATGAAATACACACCTTAAAAATAAATTGTTGAAAAAATAATTTCAAATATTTTAAAAACATTCTAAGAAATGATAAATAATATTTGATTTGTTTAAAAGACTCCAAAATTACCAAATATGATTTTTGGCATTACAAATGATTTTGCTATCAAAATGTATAATATTTATAAATGTTATTTGTTGATTTGCAATCAAAGACAATCAATGAACACAAAATATTAGTTTCTAACAGTTTTAAATAATAATTTAGATTAAAATAATCGCTTTTTTATTCATCCTATAAGGATTTAAATATATTTCTATGGTAGATGATTTTTTCTTCTCTAGAAAGAAATAAAATCAAGAATTAAAAAGGAAGGAAATATGAAGAGAAAATATTTAAAAAACTATTAAAAGATGGAAAGAATTAGTAATTTTTCAGACAATTTCATAACAAAAAGCATTTAACATTTTCTCCATATCCCTTACATTGTAGGTTAAGTGTGTGTTCTTCATAATATAAGGAATTATATATGAAGAACACACATCATATATATATATATATGTATTTAATTTCTTTCTTTTGCTATGAAGAACACATACTTAACTTACAATGAAAGGAATTTGGAGAAAAGGTCTTATGCTTATAATAATAAATTATATATATATATATATATATATATATATATATATATATATATATATATATATATATATATATATATATATATATATATATATATATATATATATATATATATATATATATATATATATATATATATATATATATATATATATATATATATATATATATATATATATATATATATATATATATATATATATACAGAGAGAGAGAGAGAGAGAAAATTAAAAATTATGATGAATATATATACATATATATATACTTTTTATACTATTTCTTTGTTGTTTCAATTTTTCTTATTTAATTTTTTCTATATGTAAATATATTTGTATGTACAACCATACCGAATAAATTCTAGCAGCAAATTTAACTTTGGAAATTGCTATGAGAAAGTCAGGAAATTATACTTCACAGTTTTCAAATGACAATTTATCTAAAGAATTAAACGGGAGCGACCACGTTCCTAATCAAATCTTACAGAAGCAATGCATTTAAGATCACGATTGCATTTCCTTTGGGAAGTGTTTTAACACAACTCACTCATCAATTTCCTCCAAGTATATGCGAATCGTAAGTTATTCCACGTATTTGTCTTTCTCCTTGAGAACATTGTTACCCAATTCCCTTGTTGCACTTCTACTTCAGGATCCGGAATGAATGTCCTTAAGAGTTTGTATGTGTGGCATCTAATTGCTGATTACAAGATTTTCTTTCCATGAAAATTAACAAGAACACTTAGAATTAGTGAAATATAATCTTTTCGAAAAGTTTATGGAAAAGCAACTGTGATAGTTCATGTAATATTTTTTAAACAATGAATTTATTATAATATTTTTAAAAACATCGTTATAAGAGTATTGTGGGTTTTGTGTAATAAGAATAGTAATAAAATTGTTTTTTATTCAAATATGCTAGGAAATTATTTTACTTATATTGAGTTAATTGCACATGTTGAATTGTTCCTCACGCATTAGGTTAATGAATAATAAAATTCGCTTATAGTAAGATGTACAAATTTAAAAGAAAGTCTTTTTTAGTGTATTTTATATATCATGTTCATGAATATACATTTACAATTTTTTTGATTGTCAATACATTATTTCTGTACTTAGATTATATTATGCAATTGCATTTAAAAGCATATATCAAAATATATTTAACAATAATAATTCCCACTGAGAATATTTTTTCATTATAAAGAATTACAAAATATTAAATTTAATATTTCAGTATCGAATGTTATTAGCATCCTCAATTTTGTGATTAGCAAAATAAGTCTTTCATAGGATAACAGAAGTAAGAGTTATCACTTAAGAGAATAATACCATTAAAGTATTTTTGTAACTTATTATATTTTTAATATATTTAAAAAAATTATTTCAAAACCTTTGGTCGTGATTATAAATAAATACAAACTGAATATTTTATTTCGAAAATTCTAATGCGCAATCAAAAGAATATGCATAATTTAAGCTAAATATGAATCAAAACACACAATAATGTAACTTAATCATTCCCTATTTAAGGGAAAAATTATTTGATTCAAATACATTTTACATGAATCGTATTATTTTGAAATATGTTGAGTCAAAAATTTAGACGCGTAAGTAATAAAAAATCATTTTTCTTAACAAAATTAAACTATAAAATTGTTGTAACCAATTATAAGAACATTCATACAGAACATTAAAAAGATTAATTCCTAATGATTGATTCACTGAAATTGTATTTATGGTGATACTTCAAAATGAATAGTATCAAAATATGAGTAATTAAATATGACAAATATAATCAACTATATACATTATCCTGTGTAAGTTTTAAATATAAAATGGAAATATTTTTCAAATATTCACACTTTAATAATATCATTTTATCATTTATACATAGATAAATTTAGATAAACTAATTCATAATTAAATAAATTATTTCTATATGCTTATAGATGACTTTATAATAGTGATCAACAATGATTTAATGAATCCTTTTTTCTCTTTCAATATGCCTAAATAGAAAAAAATCAATAAAAAGCAACCAGGTTTTACATAAATTTGAATTTCATCCATTAAATTATTTAACCAATATAGTTATTCATTTTAATTTAAAATAAATTTCAATACGATTATTTATTTAATATTTAAAAACAATAACGACATTTTTAATAGGTAAGATAAATTATTTATTTTATTAAACTTAAAATATCCTAAATTTTATGAGACAATTTAATGCAGACTTCTTAATATATATCAAATACCTTCAATCACCAGTAGCAGTTTGATAAGGATTTATCATTATTTGCAATATCTGTGGTTAGCAATGTCTGTTGATCATGTGATGAAGTTCTGTATCCATACAAAACTGAATTAAGGGATATAAAGTCTGCAGGGCTTTGCTGAGAAGTCTATCACGCATGCTTTCATATTGATAAAGATTTGAAAGGCATAGTGGTCATTCTCATTAGAATGAATAGTATCAACATTATAATACTAATGCATTAATATATATTTAGATATTGCATTCTTTTAATCAAATATATAACATGAAACATCTTATGGAACATTATTAGTATATTATAAATTGTAAGCCATTTATGATTTATGTTTTTTCGGGATAAATATTTCAGTAATATAAGTAATTCACTTTAAATAAATAAATTTACAAACAGAAATCTATTTTATGATTTAAGTTTACAAATGATGTGTACTGTATTTCACAAATGTATATTTTCTTGATGTTCCATTTTTGAATTATTAATTACTACTTAGAGTATAAGTAACTTATATTCAGGAAAATAAGAATACAATAATTTAGGACAATTATTGTACCATTTTATGCTAAACAAGTTTATAATCATAAATTGTTTTTTTAAATGTATACATAAATTGTTGTTTTAATACAAAATATACTCTAAAAACTCTATAAATATGTGTGTATTCCATGATTTTTAATTAAGCATTTTATTATTTTAATATAAAATTTGTGATAAATTGTGGGGTTGTTTTATATTAAACAAAAGCATAATAAGTTATTTATGTAACAATTTTAAACAAGAAACAATGAAAAGAATATTTTCACTTGAAACCAAATTCTTTCATGAAATTAAATGGGCATATATTTACCTTTTAGATCAAATTTAAAAATACTAAAGAATAATGGAATTTCTGAAAATATAAAAAACAAATATAATGTAACCTCAAAAAAGTTTTATTACCATACTATTAAAATAATAGTTTATCAATAAAATTATTTATGTTATAAATATAAATTATTTTATTGATAAACTATTATACTATATTTATATAAACTATATTTATATAAATATTATATAAATATTACAAGTTCGTATACAGTATGTGTAGGGAAATATGTAAAGTATCTATCATTAGAATTCTAGTAGCAAAAAACGCCTTATTAAAATTAAAATGAAAGAATGAAGATCACATTTATATTAGTAACATCCATCATAACAGAAAATTAAAGAGTGTATCAAATTTTATAACACATGAAAATCTCTCTTTTCTATTTTTAAAGGATCTTCTTTAAATGACTCACTTTAAAGAGCGAATTGAAATTTTTATCACACAATGTGTAGTGCATGAAAGTATTTTATTACAGCTTAAGATTGAGCTGACAATAATTTTCTGGTTGACATTTTTATTTATGTTTCATTGGATGGGATCACCCATAAATGTATTCATTAATAAGTTTTTCGTGATCTATGATTATACTATTGAGTCATTTTGACAGACAAATAAATATAAAACTCAATGGATAAAAATTTCAAACAAAAAAATTAAAGTATTCATTTCGGAAATAGTTTTTGATGAATTTATAATTTTTTATGTAATTAGAAATAAGTTTGGTTACGATTCATTAATCTTTATAAGTTTTATACGCCTTAGAATATGTCAGAAATTAAAGCAGCAAATAAGATATGCTCGTGTTATGGTGGAAGAAGCAGAAAGTACTATACGGAAGTGATTTGCTCTTTTTATAGCTGGAAATTTCAACCTTTAAGATTGAAAACGTAAGAGTAGGCCGTACACAACACGCGAACATCTTATTAATACAGAAATCGAGAATAACTGTCACTCAACATTTCGTCAACTTGAGGAATACTATATTAATCAAAATTAACCATTCACTACAATACTGTGAAGCTTGGCTACGTAAACCGTCTTGATGCATGGGTTCCGCAAGATTTATAATTGAGAAAATTCTGTTGGATCGCATTTCCATTAGTGATTCGCTTTACAAACGTTTCGACGAGACCCCATTCATGCGACAATTAGTGACGGGGAATGAGAATGGATAATTTATAAAATATTTCAGTTTAAAAGGTCTTGGGAAAAGTGAGATGAACTACCCTTAGTCACCCTAAAAATGGAAATTCGAAAATTCGAAAAAGAAGCCAAGTCGAAAATTCTGTGCTTGGTGGGATTGGAAATTTCTCCTTTATTTTGAGCTTTTACAATCTAATGAAATAACGTATTCGGAAAAATATCGCTCTCAATTAGATAAATTGAGACAACAATCGAACAAATGTGGTGAAACAAAAGTATTGATTAGAAAAGGACGTCATATCTCAACAGGAAAATGCCTGATCTCATGTGTCTTTCACAAGTCTACAAAAAATGTTGGAATTTGGTTGGGATGTTTTTACTCCATCTACCTTCTTCTCCAGACTCGTGTCCTTAGATTTCTGCATTGTCCGATCATTACAAAATACTCTTAATAGAAAAAAATCACCTTTTTAATTAAGATAAAAACTCATTTTGACAATTTTTTTTATCAAAAAACCTGAGAGGTTCTGTACGGAATTCTTAAGCAGAATGAAAGACGAAGAATGATTGTGGAATAGAATTGTTTTACCAATATAATTTAATAAATATGTACCAAAATTTTTCTATTTTTCAATTTTCTTTAAAAATCAGCATGGAATTTCCGGACAACTCAGTAATAATGAAAGTCAGATTCAACCATTTCCAGTCCGAGGATAGATCTTCGAAATTGGGTCTTGTGCCTCAAAACGATATCACTACATCACCACCCTTCCCTGTTTTCTTAGATTATATAATGTTTATTATTGTTCTTTAAATTTTGATAAAATCTTTATATCTTTTCTTTGGAAAAGAAAGATTTACTGAGTATATCAAACCTGGTAAATTTTTTCCATTTTCTTTGTACAATGTACTGAAATTAAGAAACGATCTTTGATTTTAACCCAAGTATTCATATTACTTCTACTTATTTTTTCATGTGTAATAGTAATGCTTTTTGGGGAATGATTAATAGTGGTAATTTCTTTAACAATAAGTATCCTTATGATTTAACTTATGAAAAAATTATCTCGTATCAATTAGTTCATCTGAATTATGTCTTATAAAGGAATTTTTCTTACATACTGAATTTTAATTTAATAAAAACAAACACAAATGAATTATCTGTCTGTTTGCTTATGCCACATATGTTTAAAAAAGATTTTTATAAATCTATGAATTATCGAAGAAGAAATATACTTTAAAATAATATGTTCTGCTTCGTGATTTGGACTAGAATCCATGTTTACACATCTTTTTCAAAATATGATTCTTCTATTTAACGAAGTACGGAAAATCAATCAAATTTTCTACAGGAAAATGTAATAGCAAATTCCTAGAAAATTTTCTTTTCAGTAAAATAAATAGAATGTAGAGATAGATAAATGACTGATGTAAACACACGCTTGAAGGTAAACTACATGATATCAAGTTTAAAATTGTGGGTTTTAAATTAAGTTACACAAAAACATTGTAGAGGTTTGAAAAAATTGATAATTTTAACCTATTAATATTTGTTTTTATATTAAAATACATTTTTCTTATTTTTAAAAATACTATAAACATGTTTTGTTTTTGTAAAAATGTAGAGCTTGAGAACATTAGAAATGTTAAAGTTACATTCATTAATAATTTATGCCAAAATAATTTCGAATACAAAAAAAATGTATTCTTAAAATGCCTTTTGGATTGTATAACAGTCCTTCTGTTTTCAAAAATTTATTAAAAATGTATTTCGTGAATTATTGAAAGATGGCACAATAATAGTATACCTAGATGATCTTATAATACCATCTCGAGATGAATCCGAAGGTATTAAAAAATTAGATCGAATTCTTAAAGTTGCTTCAGAGTATGGTTTGGAGTTTAATTTTGATAAATACAGTTTCTTTCAACGCAAAATTGAATTTTTTGACAATGTTATTCAGAATGGAACTATTCAACCTTCTCCATTGAAATCCCTTGCCGTTCAAAATTTCCCTATACCTACTAATTTAAAACAGATTCAGAGTTTCCTAGGATTAACTGGATATTTTCGAAAATTCATTCCTAATTATTCACGCATTGCTAAACCCTTAACTGACCTCTTTCGCAACAACCAAGAGTTTCAATTTGATACCGAACAAATAAATGCATACCAAGAATTGAAAAACATTTTGTTTCAAAAACCAGTCTTACACATCTATCGACCTGGTTCTAGAATTGCATACTGACGCCAGCTCACAAGGATTCGGAGCTGTGCTACTTCAAAAAGGAAGTGATGAAAAATTTCACCCCATTTACTATACGAGTCCAAAGACTTCTCCTGAACAATCCAAATATTCCAGCTACGAGCTAGAAGTCCTTGCAATTATAGAAGCTGTGAAAAAATTCCGTGTTTACTTACTAGGTAATAAATTTAAAATTGTTACAGATTGTGCTGCGTTTAAACAGACTATAGAAAATAAAGATTTAACTCCAAAAATTGCCAGATGGGCAATGATCCTTGAAGATTTTGATTACGAAATAATTCATAGATCTAATAAGCAAATGCCTCATGTTGATGCCCTCAGTCGTAACACAGTATAATTTATTACACCTCAAGCAGAAATGACATTAAAAATTGAACGAGCCCAATCTACAGATGATAACATTAAAATTTTTAGAACTGTATGCCAAACAAATAATACGAATGACTACATTATCAAAAATAACATCTTATACAAATATGAAAAAGGCAATGAGCTTTTAGTTGTTCTCCAAGCTATGGAAAATGATATTATTAAACAAGCTCATAACAATGGACACTTTTCTCTTGCACACAGTCAATTTTAAAACGTGATTTTTATATTTCTAATCTGCGACCTAAAATTGAAAATATAATTACTAGTTGTGTACACTGTATTTTATATAATAAGAAACGAGGAAAAGCTGAAGGTTATCTTCACCCAATACCTAAAGGTAACGTTACTTTAGACACTTTTCACATAGACTTTCTTTGTACACTTCCCTCTTCAAATAAAAGGTATCAATACATATTTTTTGTGGTTGATGCATTCACAAAGTTTACAAGGTTTTATCCCGTAAAATCAACAACAGCAAATGATGCAATAGAAAAATTGAAAAATCTTCAAAAACTTTTGGGAACCCATCTAGAATAATTTCTGATAAAGGTTCAGCATTCACTTCTAAAGATTTTGCCTATTATTGTTCCGAGCAAGGAATTGAGCATGTAACTCTAACTACTGGTCTTGCACGAGGTAATGGACAAGTAGAACGCATCCATGACATTATTATTCTTATCCTTGCCAAGCTTTCTGCAGATGATCCCACAAAATGGTTTAAATATGTCCCAGATGTCCAACGAATTCTGAACAGCGTTACAACTACCAGTACAAAATATACCCCCTTCGAACTCATGTTTGGAGTGAAAATGAAAAATAAAGAGGATTATTGAATAAAGAAACTACTCGAGGAAGAGTACCAATCAAGCACGATAAAAAAACAAAGAGGAACTTCGAGAAGAAGCTAAAAAGAATATCCTGAAACTACAACAACAAAACCAACGGCAATTCAATCGGAAACGGAAGTCACCTCGAACATATAAAGTCGGAGATTTAGTAACAATACAAAGAACCCAATTCGGTACAGGATCAAAAGTATGTCCAAACTTTTTCAGTCCGTACAAAATAACTTAAGGTTAAGAACGAGATCGTTAAGAAGTTGTGAAAGTCGGAAATCATGAAGGCCCGAATAACACAACTGCCACTGAAAATATGAAGCCCTGGATCTAAATGGACAACGACGATTTTAGTCTCAGTTTAACACCAATTTTCTGGAAAACGGACTGATGATAAACAGATGCTCTTACCAATTTTTTTTAATATTTTAATTGTTTATTTTCTTTTTTTAAGGTTTTCTTAATCAGGATGACGCAAAAGAAACATGAAAAGAAAGAGAGACGAATGGCAACAAGAAACAGGCTAAAGACGGCGCCTGTGAATAATTTTATTCTTTTCTTAATTTTTTTCTAGGTTTTTTTTTTTTTTTTTGCATTCTTTGTGCAAACTTTGGAGGTCCAAAGCCATCAGGATGCCCGAGTGTGATCGGAAACGGTGTAGAGGAGACACATCCAGCGCCGGTGTTTTCTCTTAACTTTTCCACCAATAAGAAGTAGAATGGAACATGACGTAACAGCGCTAATCTTTGGCTAAGCGGGACCTCGCCGTTTGGAGCAGAGAGGAGGTTGGAGAAAAATGACGAACACGTTGATAGAAGACGATTATTAAAGTTGTCTAATTGTTATTCTCTCAATTTTTTGTTAATCTTACATTTAATTTATATCTGTAACTAATTTTTCTATTTGTCACTATTAATTAAATTCAGTAAGCTAAATATTAAATGTTTTTATTTTGATTTCTACTTAATCTCTATACTCCCTCATTATATATATATAATATATATATATATATTAATATGTATATATATGTATGTATATATATATATATATATATATATATATATATATATATATATATATATATATATATATATATATATATATATATATATTACTGCTCGACATTGACATGCTACACCAAAAGGAGTAAAGGAGTGGCCACAAAATTTATGCAAATTTCAGAATCTACGCACTTTACCGAGTTAAGCAAATGATGTGAAATGCGCAGTCCTCCAGCTATATCTGTCTATTGTAATCTAGGCCCTCTTTTTTGTCATATTAGGCATTGATATCGAAAGTAATTTATAAGATTTCCTAGAGAAATCTATGCTCTCTTCTAAGTTATAATTTAATATCTTCTTGCTGTAAGTTTTGAAAATTTTTGTTTATTTGAAAAAATTATTGTCAATTTCATGCGAACAAATCTCCAGCCGTTTATTTTTATAATTTTTTTTATTTTTTACAACATATCACTATTTTAAAGATTATTAATAATTTATAATCAAGATTTGCGTAAGCTTTCTTTAGGATAAAATTCAGTATTCATCGGGAATAATATGATGCATTAAATTTTGGTAGTGTGAACTAAAATTTAATCGTTGTTTGTTTTGTTTTTTAACAAAACTGTTTGCAATTTTCTATAATGTTGTTTTGAGATTTGGTTTCCTAAAATTGTTTATTATAATCTAATTATAATTCAATTTTATTGATTTATTAAGCCTTAACTCAGTCTTTCCTTAAATATTTTAGCAGTTGTACATTCTACGATTTATTGAGCTGTTAAACTTGTATTAAGATGTAAAGGAAAGGGTACTTTAAAGATATGGAGACAAATTATTAATCGTTTCAATAAATAATTATTATTCCTTTTTAGTACTTAAGTACCACCTAAAATGTGAAGGGCATTAGTTGTTTAATATCTATGTTAAACAGTAGGTCCCAGGTGAAATAACTTTTCATTTTTAAATGTGACCGCATAGTAACAAGCAAACCAAACCGTTATGCTTAAACTAGTTCCTTACAATGTAATATATTTAAATAAATACGCCTTGATTTTTTGTATATTTTTTGTGGAATAAAAAAGAAGAATATTAATTAGAATTTTATGTCCTTAACATATTGAATATTGAAAATTATAATATGTGATGTAAATGAGGGGTTTAAAGACCATTTGTTAGTCAATGGGTAATCTAACTCAAATAAATGTGCGAAGTTGTAAAAATTACTTTATAATCTTTCTGGCTTCTATTTTAGAATAAAAGTACAAATATTGTTCAAATGAAAAGGTACGGAACGACATTGTGGATATAAATGAAGACTTTATTCAAAGTATACATCACACACCTAAGCACAACGAACTTATTGATCAACAAAACAAAGAATTTCTTGCTCGCAAGAATCCTGTGGACAAGACGAGACCCAGCATTTTACAGAGTCCTTGAGTACGTCGTCCAAGTTGAACAGCTTCCTTTTTGGATATGGTTTCAAGAGACCAAACGCATAGAAATTTTAGAGAGATATGCTTGGGTTGTAGAGTGGATAGTCAAGCTGCAACCACTTGGACTTGTTCAGTTCCGCTTGTGTGACCCTAAAGACGTGTGGATGCGCGTTATCATGGAGCAGAACCACACCCTCCGTGAGAAGTTCCGGTCTTTTGTTCTTGATGAACCTGTGTAAACGTCAAAGTTTCTCATAGTACATATAGATATATAAGTGCAGACAAGCCGCGGTCTGTACTTTTAAGTTAACGAGTTTGGAATACTCGCCCACATCACGTGCCTTGTAATTTTTAACCACGGTCAGGTGACGAGGTCATACTTAATCAGGCATACTCCTCTGCACATCCACGCCACAGCTGACAGTACACATCAGAGTTAATGGTTTTTCTGTTTAACGCTATCCTGTTCTCCCACAAACAGTCTAACCAATCAGACTGCGCTCTTGATAAGAAACTTCGCTCTCTCCTGCGCATGTTCCGATGCACGACGAAGACTCTAATCGCATCCCTAGATCTCTCGCTACGTTCTCCCGTAGCGTCATAAACAGATACATTAACGGTTATGTTTCGTACATTTTTCACTTCAACAACTTCTGCAGTTTTTATTGAAAATAAGATCCGCCCAACATGTCTAGTGGTCAGCGTGCCTGACTGCGGATAGAGAGGTTATGGGTTTGAATCCCGGTTCGGTCATGGATGTACTTTTTCTCTCTATCTATTCTTTGTCATTTCCCTGTATGAATGAGTTGTGATTGATTGCCTACCCTATAAACTGGTATCTATAGCATGTGTGTACTGAGGAAGTCTGTCTCCGTACCTAAATATGGTTCAGTCGGAAAAAGTGGAGCAGCGTACCCCATAATGCCAGCTTAGCTGGCACACGACAACAACAACAGTATTGGAAATAAGAATAACTTTATATCATTTAGACAATTTTACAGGTTTAATATATTTTACAGGTTAATCTATATGTTAATAAACTAATTTGCCTAAATGCAACATTATTTTCAAAAATGTGATTTTAAATATCTATTAGGAATAAACTAAATTTTGTGAAAATTGTTTTAATTAACTGATTGGATTTAAAGTATTAAGACTACTTCTTTATAAGTATAAATAGAATGGCACGAACATTGAGATTAATCAAAACGTTAAAATAAAACAAAACTATTTTAAATTCAATGAATAAATCTTATGTAATCTATTTCTTATATTACTTCAATAAACATACATAAAATATTTCTAATAACTAACTATAGTTTTTTTAATAAATTACTATCAATTTGCAGTAATGTAATATGTAACAAAACTCATAAACTTCTACATTAACAAATAAACTTTCAACGTTCTTGTATTAAAAGTTTGGTAGAAAAATATTAATGGATCTTATGTACAGGGATTGAAACTTCCTTCAAATACTTAAGTTTATTTTAAAAACCACAAGAAGCTACTAGACAAATGCTTCAATACAAACATGATAAAATAAGATTTGAAACTACTTTGATAAGTGAAGTAGAAATACTCTCTAAAGCTACTTAAGCTTACAGCGGATTTAAGGATAATAACTTCACATTAAGTTGCATCAAGAATTATTTGTATTTTTTGGGACATATCTTGACTTGTAAAGTATTTTTGTGAATAACCAGAAAAATTTCATCGAATTTCAAATGTATCATAAGTATAGTTTAAATCTTTTATACACATATAAAAGTATTTTCTCTAGAATAGAAAACAGACATAACTAAATAACTTAATTTAGTTAAGAATGTATATAAAATTATATTATTTACCCATTAAAATAACATACAAAATTGAAGGCTTATATATTTCACTTCAAACAATAATTGAAAAGAAATTTCTTGTTGCTCTATCATCAATTTTTTTAATTAAATTTTATAGATAATGATTCTTATTTATAGCAAAAGATAAGATTAAAATTTTAAATTTATTTCTTTAACTCTTTGGCATTTGATTTGAATACGGATACCGTAATTAATTTTTTGCTCAGTGTTTCAATTAAATATATCGGTATACTTATAAAATAAATCTTTTTAAAATTTGTTATGTCTCTGAACCATTTAATATTATGAAAAATTTTTAAACCTATTTTTAATTTTTGTTTTTAAATAATTTTTATGTGAAGAATAATAGTGACTTTTAGTTTTAATGCATTTTAGTATTTCATGTTTAATAATTATGTAGAAAATCATCTTAATTTTCGTTTAATATGATATTTTTGATTAAACCGACACCTTAAAATTATTTTTAAATACCGGCCACATTTTTATGACATAATAAAGCATTTATCTTTTAAAAAATATGTTTAAATGTGGGTTAATTACTTCGTAAGTTTCAATATTGTCTTAATATGATTATTTCATTAAAGCTTTTTTTGCAATTTCAACTAATTGTACTGAATTATTTTGTTTCTCCAGTTTTCCATGGACATTTTGTAAATGTTAATTAGAATTTGAGATTTCTATATGATTTTATTTAACAAATTTACTTTCTCGTCACCTAGATTTGTCACTTCAATAGATCCTATAATTACAAATCAGTGAAATTTTTAACTATTTGGCAAGCATACGTTAATATTTTGGCAGTATTTTCTTAGATAAAAAAAACAAAAATAAATGTATTGATTACTATACATCATAACTTTCAATATGTTGTAATAAAAAAGTAAAAGTAGAATAAGATAAATCTAAGAAAATCTAATAAGAAAATAAGCTTGGATTCGCTCGGCAATTTAATTTACTGAGTTATTTAACCTTTTCTGCCCCAACATGATTAAAATAATTTTGCATGTTAAAAACATACACTATTTGAACATGATCTGCTCATATACCCAATATACAAAAAGTATTATATCACAATAAGTAAATTTGCAATAGTTATAAAATGTGTAATCGAAGGTTGCGACTTTCTCACAAGTGATAAATAACTATTTTGCAATAAAGATAAAACTCTATATGTAACCAACTTCAAAATATCATCATATCTGAAAAACATCAGAAATCATTTCAATTGTTTTTTGTTTCAAATGATTGCGGATATATTTTGTAAATAAATTTGAGTTATATTCTGAAATAATTGTTTTCATTTTATTTATAATTTGTCTGAATTGAATAAAATTGAATAGCATACTTCAAAGAAGAATGAGTATAAGCCCACACTTCTTATTCTCTGTAGTATCAGATTTTCTCTAACTATTCCTATTTACATTTTAACAGAATATTTTTTTCATATTAGCCGAATTCTAAGAGAAATGAAAAAATATTGTTCAGAACCATAGGCCAATAAAGCGAAAATCTATTTGTCAATTAATTATTCAATCAACTAATGTGTTGCTTAATTTACTATTAAAATATCTGTTAAGCTATTATATATATATATATATATATATATATATATATATATATATATATATATATATATATATATATATATATATATATATATATATATATATATATATATATATATATATATATATATATATATATATATATATATATATATATATATATATATATATATATATATATATATATATATATATATATATATATATATATATATATATATATATATATATATATATATATATATATATACATACATAGATAGATAGATAGATAGATAGATAGATAGATAGATAGATAGATACATTAGAATGGTAATCAACTAAGAAGGGAAAAATGAAATAAAATATAAAATGTACAGCTCTGGAACATATTTAAATATTATTTCTACTGTACAAGAAGATTAGTAAAATTATAGCGAATGAAAAAATGTAATGAAAAGAAATTGAAAAATCAGAACTTTTAAATATCAAAAATATTCTGCCTGAAAATTTAGAAAAGAAATTATTTACATGTATCCCACGATCATGTCAAATTTTATCCTTATTTTTATTTTATCCCATAAATCAATATGTAAGTATACATATAAATATGTGAATACTCTTGAATATGTACGTAACACAAAATTATTAAAAAATAATTCACATCAATAAAATTAGCTGCAATTCTTATCTTGCTTTATTCACTAATGCATAATTTAATTTATTCCCTAATTTAATTAAATATATACCCTAAAATGATTATTTTTATAAAAAATTAGTGTGTTCTTTTAATATGGTTAATTATTAATTTGTTATGTCACAAAAATGATCCATACAAATTTGTCAGTTTCAAATTCGAAGTTTATGTATATCCCTCGGCATCAAGAATTTATTAAGTTGTTAAATAATTTAAAAAAGCTTCTAACACATGTTTTAATTAAATGCTTTGATATCAAAGATTATTTGAGAATCATGTTTTTTAATGAAAAAATAATTACGTATAATGTGAGATTTTTCTGGAGAATCTATCATTATGTCTGATACTCAATAAATACAAACTGTAAAAAATTTTTATTTTAATGTAGCGCCTTATTAGTGAAATAAGTGTCATATCGAAATTAATAAATAATGCACTAAAAAATAAAGTAATAATCTTAGAGTTTAATTTGCTTTTTAGTAATTATAAGTTATTAAAATTCGCGCGAAAATGTAAATTTGATTTTTATTATATAATAAAAATTTCTAATTAATAATATTTTCGTTTATGCAAATAACGTATGTTAATTAATAATGATGTAATCAGAAAATTCAAGTAAATGGATTAATTTTAAAAAAAATCTCAGGATTAAGTTTAATGTTTTATGGTATTTTAAAACTACCTATCAAAATATAACGCCAGATGGGATGAATTAATGGAATGAAACTCAAATAAGAATTAAGGTGCATAGATGACGCATAAAGACACTATTGAGTTCGGTGTATTAGTTAGCGTATTAGTTTGGCGTATAGAAGCGTATTATATACGTGAATTATAATTCAAGTGTATATTTTATCTACTTTTATTGATATATCTTAACCAGCATACTGGCATTTGTGCCTATTGCACAAGAAAATGGCGTGATTGTTCAAAAGATAAAAATGTTTTAGAACCTTTGATGGATTGCCGAACATTATAGGGTTTTCTCTAGAAATTGTGTGCAAGAAGGTATTTTCTTCAAAGTGTGATATCAACTAAAAAGAAACGTAAAAGATATCGTTGACATTTAGCAGTTAAAGAAGTGTAATACGAAATAAGAGAATATCCTATGGAAACCATGGAAGTTGATGAAAGCAAACATTACTCCAGAACGATTCAATTCTGACTGAAATTTTTTTATGGTATTTTATTTATCCATTACCATTCTTCCTATGGACTTACTTTAACTCACTAATGATACGCCTTTCTTCGTTCGGAATACGAAAATTACAACATTCCTCAGAGTTACGCGTATGGTGTAATATTACAGGGCTAATAAAAATGATATTTATGGATGTTTGAGTAGGCAAAGTGCTTACTGAAATACCTATAGATATAGTTTATCAGCAACCTTTCATTTTATTTAGTTATTTCACTAACAATGTAATAGGAGCAATTTCACACCTCAGTTTCTGATTGATTCTCTGCCAAATATTTTCCCATTGCTGTCACGATTTATTCTGAACTGTTTTTATTAAGAACGTGATAAGGATTGTCCATTAGTGAGTGATAAATTTGAAGTTTAGATTAATGAACTATTTATGAACCACTACTCTCAGTTGTATTTTTCTGATAATAGTTACTCTTCAATCGTCTATTAGAAATGGTTTACAAATAAACTATTGATTTTATTTAACTGTATTATTCTCTTCACTTACTTGCTATTAATATTAGGATCGTACTACCACTTTAATTTTCCATTTCTGTAAGAATTCTTATTAAGTATTTTCTTATTTCCAATGGTAGGGCAAATACAAGGAATGACACAAATAAAACACAGGAAACATAAAAAAATAGACATGAGACGAAGACAGGACACGGGAATACAGTACGTAAACGTAAACGAGATGACCGGAGTCATTGTCCCAAAAGTTCTCTGGCTTATCAATAAAACGATGATTCAGAGCTGCAATGCCGTGCAGCACAGTAGAGGAGATGGGTCCTATCCATTGGTTCTGACAAGTTGCAGTGCAGACAGTCGAGTGAATTTAAAATGCCAATGGGGTGAAAATGTACAGCCAGACAGTCGTGACCCATCAGGAGTCGAAAATGTTATTTTGGCATGTGCAAACCAATTTATTCCTAGAGTAAAAGTAAATAGCTATAAATGTTTCTGGTTAGATGAATTGAAAGAAAGTAGAGCACAGCGAGATCGCCTAAGAAGGAAAGCTGAATTACCAGAAATATCATCAGGTGTCATCCTTTGGTGGAGGCAGGTATCAGTTTTTAGGAAGGCTGTTTTGGCATCCAAACGAAAAGCCTTTCATGGATTTATCAATAATATAAACTATATAGAAAGTATCAGAACGTTAAAATTCTTGGCAACCCTGCAGGATGAAAGATCTTATTAAATATCATTGCTTGTATCTTCCAATTGACTATTACATTTTTGATACATAGATATGAAAATCCTCTACTCTTGCTTCCAGTCGTAGGCTCCGGCTTTAATTACAGTTTCAGTTTATAAAAAAAAACAGGAATAAAAATATTACGATTTAGTTGTCAGCATTAACATATTTTGATATTTTGTATGCGAGTGTGAACTTTAAGAAGAGCTATAGTTAAGAGAATTTAAAAAGAAGTGGAGGATTTTATAGAACAACTGCTTAAGTTTAGTGAGAATTATGAGGCTGTTATAACGTTCGTATCGGATTTATGGAATTTTATCAATAAATGATCGATCAAAAATATGTTAACAATTAACTAATCAAAATTTAACAGTGTATACTATTCAAAAATGTGATGATAAATAATGATTGAAAAATACCTTCGTTTGATTTATTTTGTATTCTTAATTTTTTTTCTGGTAATTTGGAAGCTATTTTTTCAGAACTTTTAGTAACAATTTCTTTATGAAAAAGTCCTGAATTATTATATATTTTTAATTTATTCTCAAAAATTTAGCTATAGAATTTGTTTTACAAGTAAAGAACTAAACATCTTATAGAAGAAAAGCAATTTAACAATTCATTAAAACATTAAAGGAAATTCTAAATTGAGCTCTGATAAGAACGATAACTTTGAATTAATCAAACTATATGAAAAGGATGTTGAGATCTGTTATATAGGAAAATCTAATAAATACATATGATCATTATCAATCATTGGCTAATGACATGGAGAAAGGACAAGGAATACAACTTCTTTTTATTCTGGAATAAAGGATATAACTCATAATAATCACATCGATGAATTATTTCTATTCAGCAAGCGAATATTTGATAGCCCAATTTTTTAACGTCATCAGAAAGATAGACTGCATTACATATCAATATAAATGAATTGAATTTCAATTTTGTATTTACTTTCTTTTATAAGCGTGACTAAACAACATATTGTATACCTATAATATATTTTAGTTAAAATTATTAAAATTTTATACATATATTCTAATAGAACATTATTATATAAATTCTAATAAACTAACTATATAAGTATGAAAAGCAGAACTAAGAAATTGTTAAAAAATATAGACAGGTTTTTCTTACAAAATATTATTCAATTGTACCATTTATCATAGTTAAGAAAGTCAAACTTTAGCGATTGTATGAATATGAAACACGTATTCAGAGATTTCATAATGAAGAGGATGTTATCAGTGATTGAGATTCAGTTCCTTTTTCAAGCAAGCAATAAAACGAATAGAGTTGAACTTATTCAGTGAGTATTATTTAAATCTTTGGCAGCATATATAAAAGAATAATTTTGAATTTATTCATTTTTATTATACATTGTTAAATATACAAATGGAAAACAAAAGTATTATTGCAAATAATCACATTCCATTTCTTGAGCACTTATTACATAGCGTCATATCAGAAGAAAAATAATTTAGAATAAATTACGAAAATTATAATTTATATATTTGATTCCGAATGTCTAGTACTTTGAGGCTCTAATGTTTAGTTGAGTTGCAAAAATTGTAGTCAAACTAGTTATGATAATTCACTTTTACTAGTACCAACATATAAATCTATTGCGATTTTATATCGCAAAAATACGTGGAAATATAGCCTATTCCCCAGTTGAACACGTGACTTTCGATATATAAGGCTTGAGTGAATATCTCACGCCAACTCTTTGACGTCATATCAGTTGCGTTTATCTTGTTACTAGACTGTGAAAATCTTTCTGGATCGTTTGATGCATCTCACCCACGTTATGTATATTCCGCCCACTATCATTTCAAAAGCATTTCAACTTTGACTTATTTATCACATTAAAACCTCATCTTCTCCTTACTATCATCATACTTTAAAGTATTATATTTATTATTAAATATTCTTAAATAAAACATTAAAATATGGTTTCAAAAAACGAGTAATTAAATTAAAAATATATAATTTGGATTTGAAACCATCAATTAGTATCTAATCTTTGTATTATATAGAAATGGAAGTTATAAAACTCAATCAAAGAAAACATTTTATGAGTTTCAAAAATATAAAAATTTAAAAAGGAAATAAATGATGTCTTTTAAAAAGAAAAAATGTATAATTTATCATTAGATTACCTAATTAAATGAGTAAAAGTAGAGATAATTTAGTGATATTCCCTACTATATATTAACTAAAAATACACAATAAAAACAACAGCTAAACATACATATAGAAATGCATATCATCAATTTCTTCCCAATTTCACAATATTTTAATCTTATACTCTACCTTAATAAATAGCATTAAGTACTGAAAAATGATCATTTAGTTTCATTTTCAAGCATTAAACAAATAATGTCTTAATAAGTTTTAAATAAGAATACTTTCTTCAATAGGTTTTTCATAAATTTCACTTCACTAAGCAATAATTTTTTTTTTTTTTTGTAAAATGTATCAATATTTCTGTAAAATAAATAATTATACGTTGAAATTATCCCATGCATAAGTTATACTTTATATGAAAACTTATTTATTTGCAATATTACATTAGTTTCTAACAAACCAAATTAACCATAGGAATTTGTGATTCCTTCAAACATTATACAACTCTCCATTTTACTTATATTTACATACAGGTTAATTATATGAGTTTTATAGATTTAGAGAGAGAGAGAGAGCTCATTTTTTGCTTTGAGTATAAGATATAAATTATTAAGACGCAAATTTCCTACAGATGCTTTCCTTAATGATCACTACGCAATATTAATGGGAATAACAGTTTGTAAATTCTATTAGGAAGGTAACTAAAAGTATAAATAATTTGCAGGATATGTGTGTGTATTCCTAGTTCAGTATTTATGAAAGCATTCGCATATTTTCAATATCCATTATATAAAATTTGTATAGGTATAAATTAAATAACTACTCTCTGTAACAAACTATAAACTCATGAAATAGAATTATATAGAAATTATTTTTAATTTGTATAATCATTTTGTGTATTTTTGGATGAACTAATTTATTGTCATCAATCATTAATACATTGACGAATGATTGCATAAAATCTACAAGTTATTATTTTTATTTTTCACAATCGATTGTGCCTTATGCACATTACTTTTCAAAGAGCATAATATTTAATGAATTGAATTTTTGCATTTCAACCCATTCCATTAATTTCTATGAAACGGTGAAAAAACAGTGAAACTTGAAATTGTGGTTTCTAGCTGTTTGGGATTCAGCATAAAATTCCTTACCGAAGATGATTTTTCAGAATTAGATTTAATAAGGTACCCTTAAAATATCAAATACATATGACCACCTCCCAAAATTAGACAAACGTTAAAAAATAACTAGTGTAACATATATGTTTTGTGAAAAATTTACATCGTTTTCTTAATGCAAATAATATTAGAAACAATGTCAGCTACCCATTTTTCAATGAAGAAATTAAAAACATTATTAGAGAATTTAACTGACGAGTGTTAACTGCTGCTACAGATGAGAAAATATATTACTTAACAATTTAATTTTAATGACGCAAGTTTTTTTAAGTGATTATTTGAATGATTTGCACTTCATTCAGTTGAGCATTTAAAAATATCTTATTAAATGCTTACCTTTAAAACATTTCAGACGCTCTTTTAACAGCTTCTCCGCAACTCCTTAACTAATGAATTTTACATAACTCTTTTCTAATTATTTTTATTAGCTTTACTTACTAGTAGTCTTCAGGATTATTTTTAATTTTTATTTCAATTATTGGAAAGATTTTATCAAACTACAATTAAATACTACTTTCAGATTGTTATAATTCTTAAACCCTAGTTACGGTTTCAGTTGCTCGATTTTATTTTGACCTGCCTGGTATCAAGTTGACACTTCAAAATAAAACTAAGTCTGACGAAATAGTTTGAAACAATTAAAATTAAAAGTTTTTACTTACCTACTTATAGTAAATGGAAACATTAATACAGTACTGAATTTTGGAAAAATTGAGATTAACCATTTAGCTTACATTTTTAACATTCATGAATTGTGATTAAAATTATTTTATAGAATATTAACAATTTATTTTTCATACCACTAACTTTTAATGAATATATATCATAACAAAAAATATATTTTGAAATGAAAATTTTTGAATTATTTTCTTAACGCCAGTTCAATAGAGCATCTAATGTATCCTTGCATACAAATGTTCCTATTAAAGTTTTTTTTATTCATAAAGAGCTTTCATAAATACTAAAAACACACTTCATTAACCATTTATTAATAATATATTAACGGTTGAAAAATATTATTCTACACAATTAAAATAACGATACACGAATTATTACTATCTTTAATGAATAAAAAATATTTTCTTTGCTGAATAGAATCATTTAGATATATGAAACATTTCACCTTTAGTTATGCAATTTCAAACATTTTTCTAAATTATTTACACAAAAAATATCGTATCTCGTTTTAAAATTTATCCTAATATTAAAATGTATTTTAATTTAAAAGTACACTTATGATCAACGTATTTTTTATACTTTTTAACTGATTTTTTACATATAAAAATTGATCGATTAAGTGTAGTAAAATGATTAGTATAGTAAAATGATGTAAGATTTTAGTTTAAAAAATGACTTGATATTCTTTTGGTAGTTGTTGCCTTTTGATTTTGAATTATTTATTTTCTCTTACAAATATGAATGACTAATTTTTTGATAATTCCTGAACATTTTATAATACATAGTTAATATGCATATATATATATATATATATATATATATATATATATATATATATATATATATATATATATATATATATATATATATATATATATATATCATATATATATATATATATATATATATATATATATATATATATATATATATATATATATATATATATATATATATATATATATATATATATATATATATATATATATATATATATATATTGTTAATAATATAAATGTAAGTATATTAACTATGTATTATAAATAAATTTATATAAAAATATTCTTGTACAATGTTAAAAATGTAATTAAAATTTATCAAAAGATTTTTCAACTAAATAATGCATGTCTTTAAAAAGAAAGGACACAGACACACACAATTTACCCCCATATATCTTAACCACCACTAACCACAAGTCTAACGAAATCTTATAGTAACAAAGAGAAGTCAAGATGTTGATTGCGTTACCTCTGGGAGGAGTTTCAACACAACACTCCCTCATCAGTTTCTCCACAACTCCTTAACCAATCCTTTCTTATTCCATTTATTTGTCTTTCTCCTAGAGAACACGGTTACTGAATTCCATGTTATACTTCCACTTGAGAACTTCGAAGAGTTGTCTTTGATGTATCACAAACAATGTATCTAATTGTTGCTGATTATATTCCATTCCTTAGATTAATGATATTATGTGGTTAAATTAAGGAAGAGCATTGTGCCTTTTCTTGACTGATGGATTATAAAATAAAAACAAGTAAAGTAAAATTTCAACAGCAAAAATACAATGATTTTTTTTTAAATAATGATTTAGGTAGTTGTTTATGTATTGTTTATTTTATCAAAATATATGTTTATATTTCCAAAATATATTCTAGAGCATTAAATAAAGTGCGATTTCACATGAGCTAGAATTTAAAAGATTACCTAACCCTTCATTATAAATCACATTAAGTGTGTGTTATTAATGTATGTGTGTGTGTTTCATAAACCAGCATGAATGATACCGTTATAAAATTTAATGAAGTCTTTTTTAAACCAGTCTTCGGAAAATATTCAAAAAATTTAAATCATTTAAAAATCATTGAAAACAAATATTATTTTTAAAGAAAAATTTTAAAAATATACTTTTAAAATTATGCAAATATAAAATCAAAATTATTTTTACTGATGATATGAATGATTTATTTATGAATAATCAAAGATATTGTGTTTCCTGAATTATTCTATTTTTACTCAAAATAAATTTACTGAAAATTTTATAATATTTTTCTAATTAATATTTCACTTCGATTTTCCTATTTAATATTTATTCCTAGTACATAAGCTTCCAAATCCTGACTTTAAACTAAAATTTAAAATAATTTATGTAAATTTTTATTGTATAATAAATATTGTATTAAGAAGTTAACACTCCATCCGAATTCTAATTATTATTATTTTTTCTGCTAATTATCTTTAATTTCAGATAACACATTTATGAGTGGCATTTCATATATCATTTTTATTATAATAATAGAATACAGAAAATATACTTATCATTTTCTGTATTTTTTCATTCTGTATTTATAATTACTATTAATGCTCTTACGCTTACAAGAAAATAAATGTTTTCTTAATTAATTCTAATTCCTAAAATACGCAATCGAGAGAGAGAGAGAGAGAGGAAGTGAGAGAGAATAGTGAACTACACAATAATGAACTATAAAATAGTCACATTATTAGAATAATATTTTCAATGATTTGTTAATATTCAATATATTAACAAATACATTAACAAATATTGTAGTATAATAAATATAAATTCAGTTTAATATTTATAAATATATTTTTAAAACTTACGTATTTGTTTGTTTTCGACTCCAAAATTAACAACATATTTAAGATTATGCGATTCTTTTTAAATTGAACACATCAGATTATCATTTATGAATACATAATATGAATATGTCTACATATACTATATAAATAATAAATTTCAGATTTCAAATATATGAAAGAAAGAGATGAAATTCAGTTATATATATTTTATGAAATTCTTTGGATTGGTACACAATTTTATTTAATAAGATAATATATTTTAGAAAAGCATGTACAAGAACATATTAAAAATATAAAAAGCTTTACAATTATTTTAAAATTTACAAAAAAAGATTAAGTTTAATTCTAACAAAATAAAAAATTATATCTAAAAATATTTTATCAATAAACATAACTACATTTAATGCAGTTTTTCGATACAATTTTTCAATTTATTTAACTTCATCTAAGCAATACGCTGAAAGTATTATTCTGACTTTTATATTAAGTGAAACTGAAATATGTTTTTGCGAATTTGAATTTCTTGATTTTCAAAATGACTACTTAAAATTTAATCATATATGGAGCTTAGCACTACATTTTCTTTACTTTGGTTGTTTTGCAGCTTTATTAATTCATATTATCCAGTCACTTTTAGAGAAATATTTTTTCAAAATTGAAAATACGTCTTCAATAATATCACAAGATATTATTAAGGATGATTCAATAAAATAATAAAATCGATAGAAATATAAAAAAAATTTTGTAAATCTTCAATCCAGTTTCTGAAATTAGCTTACAGATCTTAATTTTTCTTTACATTAATCTAAAGTTTATTTTTATTTTTTTAAAAAAAATAGATATATTTTTACATTCGTATAAATAAATGAATCAAGGTAATCATTAAAAAATGATTGAAATGCTTCTTGGGAATAAAGTTATTTCTATTAAAAACTGAAGAATAAAGTTTACAAATGTTGTTATATAATAAAGCTTTCAAACTCTCTTGTTTCTCTAACATTCAAATTAAATAAAGAAAAGTTGTGTCATTTTCGTTTTTTTGAATTCTAGTAGAATTCAACATACATGAACTTACAATCTTAAAACATTTTGTGCATGCACCTCATTGAACCAGATACTTTAAAAGATAAAGAAATATAAAAGAAGTATAATGCAAAATTTTAACGACATTAAATTTGTTCACCTAAATTCACATGTGTTCACTTTTTTCATATACAACGATTAATTTCATAACGCAAAATCTTTTATATTTGCTATTATATATTAATTATAAATCAAAGTTTAATTTTCCCTTAAATGTAAGAAAATATTTGTAAAGCAAAAGTTGACATTGTTTTTTTTTTACAAACCGATAGTGCAAATATTTAAACAATTAAGATAACAAATAATTATCAAATGATTTGAAATATGAAAAATGAATAAAATGATTAATTAGAATTTCATATTTTATTTATCCAAGACGAAAGCTAAATATAGGAATTTATCTGATTTATATGTTGTGCCCAAGATATTGATGTGGTGTCATCAACACAAGCAATGAACTGGTAATATTTGTCTCTCATTGGAGATTTTCTCAGTGATTTCCCAGAAGAACTCATGATAAGGAAAAACGTGAAGATTGTATTAAAATAGTTCATTTCGTAATGTCCTTGGAATGTTTTAAATGTTTTTTTCAAAAAACACCAATTACTTTTTTATTTCGTCGAGAGAGGGTTTCACTATCATGTTATCATTTCACCGCTGAAAAATTTAAAATTGGTTTAAAATTCAATAAAATGTTGTATAATAAAGCATACAGTCAAACAGATTTAAAATTCTACTACATACATTTAAGATTACTGGCAGTAATTAAAATATTTGATCATTTATTAAATAAAATGTGGCCAGGAATTTTACACTTTTATTGCAGATTAATCCTTATTATATGGTGTAAATATTTGTGTATAATGATAAATATCGATATTTATAAATTAACATTAATTAACGACGCATATTAAAGTAATTAAAATTTCACTTACAGCCCTTTATATTCAATATGTTAAATATTTAATAAATATGAACATTTTTATGTTAAATTGGACTCATTACAGATACTTCACAAAATATGGAAATACAGTAAAAAGGTTACATTGTATTAACTATTCTTCAAAGGAGACATATGTTTTTTGTGCAAAACAAATATTTTTCCAAAATTGTCATTAAAGGCTTAATTAGTTTTGAATACTTTATAAAAATTGTTTTATCAATTGTTTTCCTTAATTTTCTGCATTTCTAGTTAGTTTTAGGAATGGAGAAGTTTATATACATAAATGAAAATGTTTATCTCCCACAATAATGTAAGATTATTTTAAATTACCTGTTTTCTTATAATTCCCCTTTTATATCATTTCTCTTGTAAAATTTTATTAGCAAAACTCTTTCTAGAAAGAAAAAATATGCATGCATAATTTTGTAATTTTTTATCAAAAAAGCATTTTAAAATTTTCCAAGCTGTAAATATTTCTTTTATAACATTTAGGACGTTTTCATTGTTTTCTAAATAACTCTTTAAAGTCATTGAATTTCACGTGCAAGTTCACATATTTAAGCAATTAATATCTTTAAATATTTGATAATTTTTTAATTTATCTAAACCAAAATATGTAGCAAAATATAAGGTATCATCTGTGTTGCTGAGAAAATAAGGATTTAATTTTTATTTGCTGACGAAATGGCATATGCGTTCTACAAAATGTAATTCATTTAACTTAATTATTTATTTTTCCAAAAATTAAGAAAAATTAGTTATTTAAGAAAATATTAATGTATTTAATACGAAAAGAATAATGAAGAAGAATTCGTTTTCGGCCTGCAAAATTCGATACACTTCCAAGCACTTGATTAATGTTTCAGTAAAAGACATGAAACATCAACTCTAGATTACAATTTTATCACTAAATAAACTAATTTCATACTTCCTGAAGTAAATCTTTCAATTCCACTCTAGAAGAAAGTGAAAATAATGAGAAATGGTACGAATCCTGTGGTAGTCCCTGATTCAAATTACAAGATTAATTCATTCAATGACATGAATGGTTAATTTTTAAAACAAATGTATCATTACATTTGACGCTAAAAGTTCTATTACACAAAAAATCTTATAATCAAGGAAAGGTCATTTTTCCTTTCCAAAGGAATCAAAATATTTAATGATAAGACTGTCTCCAGAAAGGAATGACTTAGCTAAGTCCGAGAAGGACACCACGATGTAATGTGTAGGCTTTTTATAATAAGCGTCACGAATTTTTATCCTGGGTCCTGAACCTGATGTGTGATGCTATTTCCTCTTCTAAATATGTATTGTCCATTTTGACGACAATCTGGAATATTAAGATAAAACAAAAATCCCTTTAAAATAGTGTTCTCTATTATCTTTCATACAATGGATCTCTAATTCTTGAGGAAGCAAGCATCTTTCTGTGGTTTTCTTATAGAAATGACTTTTGTTTTTTTCTAGTCGCGTGACAGAGGTCCGCTTCTCAAGAAATATTAACGCTTTCAAGAAATTTGTTTCTCCTATTTCTACCATGGTAATTAGTCATACGGATATGGATCGCATCTAAACCACGAGATTTAAATGGAACGGTATCAATAGAATTTTTAATTTTGTATAATTATAAAACTTTTTATGTTAAATTATTGAGGCGTTTTATTTAGTGAGGTTTTTTTCCTCATCGAATACAATAATGTACGTACTTAAATTAAGAAAAGCAAATTTATATATCTTTCAATAATGTTGCTTGAACTCAAGTTATATAAGAAATATTTCTTATAAATATTTAGTCTTGATTTAAACGATACTAGTTAATGAAATACTTTATAGAAATAGTGCTTTTATCTAATATTTATTATTTCAACATTATAAGTAATTAATATCATTGATATATTCACATGGGTATTCAATATACAACTTAAATCTTGTAGCATGGTATATCAAACTATACAAATATTTTTTATATATGTCCTACTGTTATCATGAATAAAAATAACTTCTAAATTAGCCAAATAAGTATATTTAAAAAATATCATGAAACAATAAAATAAATGTGCATATGAATACATCTTAATTTTATAAAAAGAAAAGAGATACTTTTTTAAAACATTCTTCATTTTAATCTTTAAACTTGAAATTAATATTTATTTAATCTTGTCTAAGATTATTTTCTTTCAAATAAATATTTCTGTTAGGAAAACATCTGATATCTGACCTGATCCATAGAAAAATATTAAGTGTTGATAATAAACTAAATATAATTTATTTTTTGTAGACAATCCAACAACATCAGTGTGTATTTCAGAAAGCAGATTTTAATCTTCATCTAAAATCTTCTATATATAAATTTTCTACAGATGTTTTATAAATTCAAATTTTTACCAACCAGTAAAATTAAAAACTATAATAAAAACAAATTCATTTTCTAATTATATATATATATATATATATATATATATATATATATATATATATATATATATATATATATATATATATATATATATATATATATATATATATATATATATATATATATATATATATATATATATATATATATATATATATATATATATATATATATATATATTCTAATGATATATAATTCATTTGGGAAAATAAAAATAAAATGTATTATTTCTAAATATTTTATATTCATTTCACATGTAAAATTAATAGTCTGCAAAATGGAATATTTCTTTTGTATAATATAATTGTATTTTACAAAAATTTTATTTTTAATATTTGCACAAGTACATAAGCTTGCAAAGCCTCATCTTACGATAAAAGAAAAAATTAAAATATCTGATGTAAGTGTTTTACTATCTTATGTGAAAACAATATTACGTAAGCATATTAAATAAATAGTTTTAAAGACATTAATATTATTAAGAAAATATTCAATACGCATATTAAATACTGCTTTAATAAGATTAATATTCTTAAAATAAATCAAATTTTCAATTATTATAACTAGAAATTATTTTTTAATTATTTTTAAAGTAATCAAATTAAATTTGAAATCATCGGTATTGATTTGCTTCCTAATACACGAGACATTTATTTATTTAATTAATCGTATAAATTCGTAAAACATCACTATATTATGTTTGTAAATTTATTACACATTTATTTTTAATTATTTTTTAATCTTGTCCAAATTTTCTCATTTTTAAAATGTGTGTCCAGTTTTTTTAAGATGTAATGAAATTAGTATTAATTGTTTCAAATATTACTGAATTAGATAGCAGATTATTTTTCCAAAATTACATAGCCTCTATTGTCTTAAATAAAGGAAAACAGTTTCATTTAAATAGATTAAATTGTATTAAATAGATTCAAAATATTTAATAAAATTTTTGCTAATCTCATTGTCTTAAAAACTATTAGGTTTAATTTAATTATATTGTTTTCACTGAATCTCTCTTTGGATAGTTATTTTAATTAAATTTTACTGTAAAAACCAAATTTATTGATTTTAATCTTCAGTCTCAAAAAACGTATTCATAAAATAAACCTTTTATTACTGTATTTTCTTATGCGAATTGTCCTTATATACTTTTAGAGCCTGCAAATTTTACAAAAATTGTCTCCTGCAGTATTGTTTGAGATTATGCAAATTCAATTTTCTAATCTTTCCTTTCTTTTTTAATGTTATTTTTCGTTACATTCTATTCTGAGTAATTTAATTTTTTCACTTTTTCATAAATCTGAACATTATTCTGAACAATGTTTCCTCATTATTTTAAATGTAAAATTTAGATTAGACTCAGAATTTATTCTTTCCTTCTAGATTCGAAACAGTTTTCCTTGTACCATGATATATACATATATATATATATATATATATATATATATATATATATATATATATATATATATATATATATATATATATATATATATATATATATATATATATATATATATATAATATGTTTTGTAATAATGTTTTAATATATATTTGAGTTTTATTTTCAAAACTTAGCTTCATTTTTATCCTATCATTAACTTTAAATTTTCTATGCATAAGTCATTAGCATACACAATCTTTTTTTTCATTTTTTTAATATATTTCCATTAAATACATACCCTATCTAAAAACTATGCAAGTGATCTTCTTTTCAATTACTGTAAACATTTTATTACTTTCGTATGCCTCAGTTATCTACAAACTACTTTAGCTTTTTATTCTGTTATTTCTTTTTCTTATGTTTTACCTTCCGTTTTTTCTTTAGCTTATTCTATATTTTTTCTTCTTTCCAAAACAGTATTTCAGAATTTTGATTTTCAAGCATATTATGTACTAGGCTTCAATATTATTTATTTCTCTAAAATTTCCTTTTAAATTTGTATATTTTCGCAAAACTTTTATTGATTCTAATTTTATAAAAATTTGAAAACAGTTACGATTTGTAATATTTTTAGCTATATTTCTACTCGTATATCTTTCTAATTCTTTTCTTTTGTCCTCTTAATGAGAAAAACAATGTTTTGTCTCTCATTCCCGTTTTTATTTTATATTTTTGTCGTTTTATTATCTCTCTTATATCGGAAAATATATTTATTTCAATTTATTCTATTTTACAACAAACTTTAATATCTTGTAATAAAAAAAAACAATTTTTAAGCCGTTTGCAATATTAAAATTTAATATTATACCAATGTTAATATATTATTTTTAAATTATTTATTAAAACGTTTGGTTAGATTTTTTTCTATCTGCTATACAGAGTATTCGTACTATTTGGTTGCGGCAATGGATCTATACATTTATATTTTACACATGCACAGTTTTTGTACTAATTTAACATGTCTACTTAAATAATTGTAAGTGTTATATATTTTTTACAGAAAAGTCTAAGGTAATCAAAATCTTGATATTTTGAATATAGCACAAAATAATAAACACCATTTTGTTAAATTTATATACATTTATAGTAAAATTGAATTATATAATTGGTAAATATGTAGGAATATAATGCAAAAAAAATGTCTTAAAGTGACATCCAAATAGTAGAGTGGGGCGCGATCAATTAAATTACGGACAGCTACTGCATCTTCTTGACGTTGGCAGCGTGTCTTGATAAATGATAGCGATTCAGTCATTGTCAACCCTTAATTAGATTGAGGAGGAGCGAGTTTGGATATCAAGGGATTGAATTTTCTCACCGTGGAGGCGATGTCTAGAATAAATACATTGTAAATTCTTGCCAATTTGGTGAAGAAAACGTCGCCAAAATGGGTAGGAAGTCACTAAAAAAATATATATATCTTTAAGGGTAACATAAGAAAGAAAAAGAAAAAATGTGCCTAAAACTTTATGAAACTTTTCATTTTTTCCTAGTTGCTGTACAATTTATCAATATTCTCTCGTAATATAGGTTTTTAAATAATGCTTGATTAATTAAAAACATTATTTTTCCATTTTTTTTAATTTCTAGATGTATTTTAGATATTTTCTAATTTTTCATATTAGATTAAATAATGTCGTTATTGTTCTCCTGTCCATAAAGGTGCAAAGTGCAAATCAATTTTATATTCCTCCAAAAGTCCTGGTGACGAGGTTATTAATTAATTAAGGGATAAATCAAATATTAAAATCTTAATATTTATATCCGGCAATTAAATTAGGGAAAGAAACATTTTGTTGCAATTTGATATCTGTGATTCACTTTAACATTGTTCATAGTTATAAATAAAGTCCCATATACTTATATGACTATTTTAATCAGTACATATATATATAATATGACAGTTATAATGAAAATGAAAACTCTGAAGAAAATTAAACTAAATAACATTTGAATTGCTGTGTAGTTTTAATATGTAATTAAACTCACAAACAAATTATTTATATAATTTGAGAATTAATTGCAAATATGATGCAATATAATATAATTCTCAAATAAAATATTTTCTAGGAATCTAATTTAGATCCTTTTTAATTGATAATAAATAATGAATAAGTGATAAAAATACTTTTAGAATACCATTATTTATTTTGAAAAAATAATATTTGCTGCTATAATGTGGAGAAAATTCTCTTACGCTCTTTCAGAATTATATGCTTATTTTACATTCACAATTATTTAATTACAAAGCATAAAGATAAAGTATATGAAAAATTGCGCTTTCAGTTATCTAATGGTTTTAGAACGTGACAAGCATGAACTAGAAATACAGCTTTGCCAACAATAGAACACGTTGCGCCTTGCAGTGAAAGTTACTTTACTCTCGGAATAAGATTGCAGTAATAAGTTTACGCTGGACCTCTTATAGAAGTTTACGATAAGTCCTTGCATCTACGTTCTAATGATTTAGGTAGTATTCGAACTTCTTGAAAAGTTACAAGTGCTGGAACAACCGCTGTTTTCGAAGGTGCAACTGAAATGAATCTTTCTATCTACTTTTCTCACAAATGCACTTGCCATTTCCAATTAAGATTTGTATATTGCTTTTAGAACAATTTCTAGACATACGTAAGCAGCCAACTGAAAATTAGTTTAAGGCACATCCCCTTTATTTTAGGATTGAAATGTATTATAATTGTATTCTAAGACATTCTTTGTAATTACTTTACAATCTGTACTAGTGTTATTCTGTAAAATAAGAATAGAGTACTAATGTAATTCATATTTACATAAATATTACGTGATTTGGTAAAATTTTTCTTCTTCAAAATGTATGCTTAAGCTATATTTATTACAAAATTTGAATTTTATACTTTATTACAGAACCTATAAATTCATTATTTAAAAATATTAAACTCCAAATTGCTTAGAAATTTTTTATTACAGCTACATACAATTTTAATATATTAGAAATAAACTATTTTATCTTTTGAAGTTACATGAAATAAGATAATGTTATATTTTTATTAACTTTCATTGTTTTTTTAAGTGCATTATTCTTATATATAAGCGTATACACGTAATAGTAATTAGTGAAATGTTTTTATTAATCATTATAATTATACTTTGATTAATTTTATGCAACTAATTTTGTTTTTCAGTCAAAATTTTGTTTAACATTAAATTTGTAGATTATATATGATCTCATTGCTTAGAGCAAATATTTAGTGGTACTTTGTGTAAGAAAATACCGAAAACTAATGATTATAATATTTTAAAATAGATTGTATTTCAATGTAAATAATTAGATTATATATTCCAAGAAACTATAAAAACTTAAATACAAAAAAAAAATTTAAATTGCATGAAAGCTAATTGATTTGTTTTGAAATTTTGAATTTAATTTAATTTATACTTAAACTTTGGATGTAACTGGAGATATTCTCTTTGCTCTTATCCATGGTTTTTAACCCAACCCATTCTGAAATTAATCTATAAGTTTTGCTTTGTAAATTTACATCGTAAATCGTAGAAGAAGTTAAAATTAATTTTTACATCTTTCTATATAAATTTAAACACCAATGTTTGCTTTGCTCATAACAGTTAAATAACACAGACCAAGATTACATGCCTATTTTCATTTAATCCATCAAGAATAAATTTTATTCAGGCACGAAATTGAGCATTTTTCGACTTAATATATTGCGAAGTCGTGATATAGCACAAAAACAACGATAGAGCAACACATGACAATGTAACACAGATTTATTAACGTTTCATTCGACCATGATGAAGATGTTGTATTTATTGTTTTAAATTTAATTTAAAAACATGAATTTAATTATTCTTAAATAAAAAATATTTTTGTTAAATGAAAGAGCTTTAAAATGTTACTCAAATTAAAGAGCGTCTATTCATTATAAAGAATCTCTCAATATTTTTTTTATAAAATAAGCATATTTATCAATTAAATCCATTTTTATATTTTTGTGATATATTCGAATTATTTCGATATTCTAATGTACAAAAAACACTACATACTTTAAAAATGAATTATAAAACAAAATTTCTAAATTTTAAACACTGAGTCTGCCATTAACAATTTTCGAATATGTTGAAAACACAAAAGATTTTCCAAGAATTAAGTGCAGATTAGCACAATTAGTTCTGATGCAAAGCATTTATATACTTTGCAAAATGTATGTTTTCATCTCTTGTAGTGTAAACATCACTGCAATTTTAATTATAAAAAATGAATAATAAATTCTTTATTTGTTCATCTCTCTCAGTTATGTATTTTACCATCCCAATTACAGTATTTGTATAATAGTTACAGCAGTGATATAAGTGCCAGCATTTTAAATTAAGTACTTAAGTTGTTGTTGTTGTTCTCGTATGTCAGGTAGGCTGGCATTATGGGTGCGCTGCTCCACTTTTCCAACGGAACCATGTTTGGTGTGCAGTCCGACTTCTTCCTGTACACACATGCCATAGGTACCCGTTTATAGGGTAGGCAATCATTCACAACCCATTCATACAAGGAAATGACAAAGTCAGGATAAATAGAGAGAGAAAGTACATCCATGCCCGAACCGGGATTCAAACTCAGGAACTCCCTATCTGCAATCAAGTACTCTGTCCACTAGAAAAATTGGGCGGCAAGTATTTAAGTAAAAAATTGTATTTTTTTCTTTGATCTTAAATTGTAAATAATATTAATAATTATTTAATAAATATGCTGTCATAATGACTTGATTGGTTAGGGCGTTCTTTCTCGTTAAAGGAAGGTCGTGAGTTTGAATTCCTACAAAACCGAAAATTTACCTTGTTAACTAATGGTGGCTAGGACATCTTAAATAAGATGTGGGTACAATACCTGCCTTGAGAAATACCTCTTGAGAACAACAGATGAAGTCTTGGCTTTTTATAATTGATCCAAGCTTCTAAGTTACGAAGATTCACGCAGGTTTAACATGGCATACTCACTATGTGTCCCACTGGAGAAAATGCCCTCACTTCTATTCCGTGTGTTGCCGTAAATGTGAATAAAGAAGAAATAATAGCAGTCGGACATAAAAAAAATATTATTAAATTTTTTATGTCTCCCCACACACACACTCTTCCCTTTGGTTATAGACCTTATATAGATAAAAATATTCATCGAAAGCATTAATTGGCAGGACTCAGCTTAATGTGTAGCTCCAACAAAGAAACAGTTATAAGTAAAATAAATTCCCATCAAATTTCATTACATTACAGAGAAAAGTTATGATATACTTATTCACACAGCTTTGTATTTACTTAACACTTAAAAAAACTTATGTTCTTTAAAGTTCCATAAATGATACTTAATATACGAGATGGCATTTTAAAAATAAAAATCCTTTTTTGAAAATAAATGTGTACAGTTTAAAAATACTCTTGGTATTTTATTTGAAACATGTGTAATAGTATAAATGAAAAATTAAAATCTCATAAAATCATTTCAAAAAAAAATCGTAGAGGCTTATCGCTAATCACCCGGAAACACTATTTTACTTTAAGAAAATAAGTGGAGGAATAATTAATTTCCAATTATTACTCTTCGTATAAAGTGGGATATTTCTTTAATTTATTTTCCTTTTTAGCATCTCACATTAAAAAAAGGCGAAATGGTTCGATCGAAAAATTCAGAAGTATTTAACTATAAAATAAATCTATAAAAAAAGAGAAAATGTTAAAATGAAGAGTGGATTTCAACAAACAACCTTCAGAACACAAAAGCAATTTTTCTCTGGTCTTAGAATGGAAAATATTCTTAAAGATTTCACTCAGCCAGATCGACGAGAAACATCTGGATTTTTCCTTGGCTTCGATTTGTCTTTATGTTGTATTATTGTTTCTGTTCTAATCAATACTTGACTGCTGCTACGTTGCAAATCTCAAATAAAAACAACAATATTTCCTGTAGTATTTCTGATTAAATCCGACTTTGTTTTCATGACTGTTTGAAGGGATTTTTTTCTATTTCCTATTAACTCACATCAAATAAGAAACCGTGGGATTCATTGAATTGATTTTTTTTTCACTGGCCTGGTGTGTGTTCTTTGTTCGATTCCAGATTTAATAAAGACATTCCTTAAGACTGTCAAACCATATGTGCCAGTGGTTTATCTGAGTAATATTGTCTAGAGAATTTGGAAGGAAACTTTTTTATCTTAACTGGTAATTAAATTTCCTGAAAAAAAGGAAACTTTTCATTACAAAACTGTTTCAATTTTATCTCAGGCTAGTTTAAGCAAATTTGAAGCAGGTTTCCCACTTACTTTATTTTTTATTTCTATCTATTTGGCAGCTTATCACTGTTTGCTTTTCTCATTTGGCTAAAGTAAATTGACGTCATCAAATAAATAAAGAATTAAACTTCTATTGAAAAACACAGTATTACAATTTGAATACATTTTAGACACTTCAACATTAACTAACGTACAAAAGTATATGTGTAGTGTTAAGAAAATTTTTATTAAAGGAAAATTTAATTCGTATTTTTAAATTAAGTTTGAAACAAAAAATCCAATTTCTTAGTCATGACTGAATGATACATTTGTATACCTGTGTTACTTGTTCATAAGTTGCTATTTCCTTGTATATATGATATATCATGACTGCTCTTAATATAAACACAAGATATGTACAAACTAAATTTAGAAGATTTTTAAGTAGTTTCATTGTTTTGGTTTGGTTTGTTTTGGGCTTAGCTTTGATAATTGTCAAAGCAAGTTACAAGAAAGTTTTGTTACAAGAAAATCGTACTTTGGTGTTAATGGACAACAAACCATAATAAAGCTAGTTATGTTGTGACTTATAATAATTTATATTCATCTTGTTCTGTTCATTTAATTTAATCTAACTTCACTTATACCTTATTATAGTTCTTCTTTTAATGTATTTTATTACATAATCTGAATATGGCTTTGATATGTATATTTTTTGCTAATTCTACTTTTAATTGTTGTTGTTGTCTTGGGCAAGCCAGTCTGGCAATATGAGGTGCTCTGCTCCACTTTTCCATCTGAACCATATTTTGGTGTGGAGCCCTCAGTACACACATGCCATAGGAACCCATTTATAGGGTAGGGAACCAATCCCAATCCATTCATACAAAGAATGGACAAATACACGATAGCCAGAGAGGGAAAGTACATCCATTCCCGAACTGGGATTCAAACCCAGGACTTCCCTATCCACAGTCAGGCACTCACCACTAGACCACTAGACAGGTTGACCGGCACTTTTATGCTGTCTTTGCGTTTAGTAAATTAGTGTTCTTTTACTAGGTATGAGTGCCGATCATTCGCTTGTAATCTTTAATATTTTTATCATTTAATTCGTTATATATATATATATATATATATATATATATATATATATATATATATATATATATATATATATATATATATATATATATATAAATATATATATATATATATATATATATATATATATATATATATATATATATATATATATGTATATATATATATATATATATATATATATATATATATATATATATATATATATATATATATGAGAAATTTTGAACGATGACTAACTTTGTAGTCCTTAATGAGATTTAGTTATCTGTTAAAAAAATATTTGTTAATACATTTTTCCTGTATTTCTTTCTCCACTTCTTTATTTTCTCCTCTTTCAGGTTTTCATTGACTAGTGTTAGTCATTGGAGATTTGTCCTAAATATTTTATTGCGTTAAGCAATTTTCTCTTGGCTATATGTTTATTTCATTGTTTACATGTGTCCTAACTAACGTATATTCCTCTAGTTTTTATATAAATCCTGTAACTTTTCCTTAAAATAGTTCTTCTATTTTAAAATTACATGTCTGCCTACACTTGCTATTTTCGTTTATGAGTTTCTAAATTTTCCTTGTGATTATAAATTCGAAATTTGTTTACATAATTTCAGTTTTGTTAGATAACACCCATGCCTCAGATCCATAAGTGTTTACTGCTATCTGCTGTTTTCAGTTTCTTGAGATTAATTTACTTTTTACTATTCTGCTATTTGTATAAACTCTTTCCGTCTTGCATCTTTTTCATGATACTATTATTTATTTTAGATTTATTATTAATTTGTTTTATGATAAGTAAATTTAAATACACTTGCTACGCATCATTATGTGTCAAAATATGGTAGAAAAATGCAATTTACTTGCACTCCTAATATAACTAAAGCAAAACTTTTACGGTTGAAACATTAAAAACTTGATTAATTGATATAGTATCCATAATTAGAGTAAAATGATTTTTTTGGAACTAACAAGTAACAAAGTCAAAACAAAATTGACATTTTTTTCTCTCGTTAATAATGAAGACAGTGTATTGAATAGAAGGAATACAGAGCTTTCGAATGACATTTCAACAAGGAGATTCCTTGTTTTGACAATACTAATCATGGTGAAAATGCAATGATATATAAAAAAATTAAAAGAAAACTAACATAGATTTAACTTAGTATTTCAGTTTAAATTTCCACACAAATTATATTTAAAATTATTTAACATACTTTCCAAAATTCTTTTTTAATGACAAATCTAATGTTTTTATGGATCAAATAATATATTAAAAATAAAAATGACAGTAAATAAGTAATATGAAACCTTTCTAAAAAGCCTTTATTTGATTTTTTACAATTTACTTACAAAAATGTGTTAATGTCATTTAACGAAAATTGAATCAAAAATTACGATTTTATTTTCAAATAAAAGTTATAATATTTACAATAAAACATATTATCTAGTGTGAAGAAAAGAATACGCGTCTAGGAGTGCAGACACATTATTCGCAATGAATTCTCAATCCTTTTTCTGTATAATCTAACAATAAAGTAGGCAACTTCTTTGAATGGAGGAATTATCAAACTTTTTGTGTAGTATTCAAATTATCTTTTACTCGATCTACATATAAAGTGCTTTAAAAACCGCTTTTTATAAAAATATAAAACAATTTCTTCATCTCTTGTTACCACATTTATTCGTATATGCAAAATCAGCCCTCTTATGAATAAAAAAAACACCTATTCACTTAGGTTGAAAGCACTTACTTTAAGGTAATTACATTTTCTATTTCAAGTTCTACCCCTAGTGTGTTAAACAAAGAAATTCGATATAATGTTTTTCTTTTCAGGATGTTGCAGTTGGCAACATTAATTCGGTTTCTTTTTTTACCGTTCTTTCTTATTTCGTTTTCACAAAGGAGTTATTCTTGTCATATTTCCCTCTTCAAAGAAAAAAACACGCTTTCCATTCACTTGGAGTAAAATAATTAGACTTTTATAATGTTTCTAAACCTCCCAAAAGAAATGCTCCGTTTCAAAAGAAGATTTTATATTTAAAGGGAACCTTTAAAAAGTCCTGAAATGATGTCTTGAAGAAATAATTTGATGTCATTTTCCTTGGTAATGATGAATTTAAAATTTTTGGAAAAATTCAGGTTTGTATCTAAATGGATTATTTTAAAAGACCACATGATTTTCCTTTCTAATATTTACGTCACATAAAGTAAAATATCTTTCTTAATAATGTGTATAGTTAATATTCATTAAATTTGTAAATATATTTCAAAGAATATGTAATTGGGCTTATATATATATATATATATATATATATATATATATATATATATATATATATATATATATATATATATATATATATATATATATATATATATATATATATATATATATATATATATATATATATATATATATATATATATATATATATATATATATATATATATATATATATATATATATATATATATATAATGCAAGATTAGATATAGAACTGAAAAGTACAAGAACATATAAAAACATTTGCGGTTCTTGCAGATTTGGACTTGCATTTGGATATGGTTTTAATTTGATTAATAATAATTTGATTGATTATAAATTAAATGTATTTTGGCAACATTCGATTTTGGCTTATATATTTTAGATTAAATTTTACTTCTTTTATTCTGGTTTGAACTTTTGTTGTAGCTTTGGGGTGTACTGGCTTCTTTAAGACTATGTCTTGGGCCAGTGCAGAAAAACCATAGCTTGTGCCAATGTTGTCAACACACTCTGACGAAGCTGGCCATGTTGGTACTTGTTGGTACATGTTTATTTGAACTTATGTTGTAGCTTTGGGGTGTACTGGCTTCTTTAAGACTATGTCTTGGGCCAGTGCAGAAAAGCCATAGATTGTGCCAATGTGGTCAACACCCCCTGACGAAGCTGGCCATGTTGGCACTTCGTTCCATTTTATATTTTTCTTTGATATTTTTCCAAATATTTACTATATTTCATATTTTTAATGTAATATTTTCAATGTATTATTCTCCATCTAATGTTTGATTATTAATTTTATAAAATATACTATAATATATATATATATATATATATATATATATATATATATATATATATATATATATATATATATATATATATATATATATATATATATATATATATATATATATATATATATATATATATATATATATATATATATATAGTTTCTAACAATAAAATATAAATTATCTGTAGCACATTAAAATCCTTTTTAAGAAATATATTTAATTTACGTACATTAACACTAGCTGTTTATATCATTCCACCAATGAAAAAACACCTTGTGCCATAATGACACACAAAATTGGGAAACTAACAATTGGACAGATGGTGATTGAGTAACGGGCATTCTAAATATCTTCTAAAAAATTTCATAATCTTAATTAAAAAGAAGAGGAAATTAATGGAAAATGTTTTAGGAAATTTGTACATTTAATATTAGAATCAGACGTCTGTAAAATTCAAATGATTAATATTGATTCCTAATTGTAATAAAATATTTTACTTACTATTGACATTCGAAACCTCAAATGGTTAAGCAAATTCCTTTAAAGTATTTTTCAGTTTTTAATTTATTTCGAATTTAATTTGATTTTATTAGTAAATGAAACACATAGATGTGAATGAATGTAACAATAGATTAGAAACGATAAAAACACTAGACTAATTTGTGTAATAGAATTAAATGCGTTGAAATATTGAAAGACGCAAATCTTAATACTTGATAACATTTTAGTGCTTGTTAGAAAAAATGCCTTGTTTTTATTAACGTAAAGGTATTGATTTTACTGATAATATCTTTTAAATGGAAAAGTAACACAAACTGCTTTTATCAATGAAGAAAAAAAAGATTTAATTATGTAAAAGTAACTATTTCCTTCATTTAATTATTATTATAGAATGCTTTATTGTAAAATACTTAGTTCATAATATATTGTAAAATATTGTAAAATACTTATTCTATTGTAAAATACTTATTCATATAATATAATTCTGTCAACCGATTGCTAGGGACTTTTTTTATTCATTTTTTCACAATTCAGGATTACAAAGGCCGGAAAGGTCACTTTGTCTAGTGAAACATCTACTAGGTATGTCATCGTTGACCCCAAAAGTGTAAAGATTTCCATAAATTGGAAGCAAGGACCAAGCGAAAGATTCCCAGTTATATCAGTTCACATGGACGACATTTCAATCACGATTCATTTTACGTGTACCATCTGCTATTAATGAGCAAGATGGATCTTCGATTAAGAGGGGATTCGAATTCATTATCTTCCAGTAACGAGAACGAAAACCCTATTCAACCAGTTATCATTTAATAATTAGCCTTAGTTATATATCATTTAATGATTAAAATAAAAATAGCAAAAATATCTTATTTTTCACCATTATACACTTTAAAAATAAAAGCAAAGGAAATAATCAGAAATGAACAAATCTTTCAATTACCAATGTAGATAAATCACATGTTATATAGTAAAAATGCATTTTAAGTAATTGCTATTCGTATAAAATTTATTTGTGTTTGTGAATTTTTAAACACATTAAAAATACTGAATCGGATTTTGCTGATGTTTTGTTTTACACCCTATAGAGGAGATTTGAAGTCACGTTTTTTTCATCCTTTGTCAATTTGGTACTAGGCATAATCATCTTTCGTGCAAAATACTGGCATTACAGCGTAAGGAAAATTTTAATTATTAAATTAACTAGATGCAAAAAGAAATCTCTTTAACTTTTAGCCCTAGATTTCCCTGATAGGGTTTGACTAAATTATAAACCAAGTTATTGATAAACAATTAGAACGACTAAAAAATTGATAAAATAATTTTAAATATTTTCTAATAGCTAAACATGCATTTGATGAAAGTGAGTCAGGGTGAAATATGATTAACATGTTTCTGCCTTTATTTGTGTATATACATATATGTGTGTATATATACATCATATTTGAAAAGTGAAGATATTTTTAAGCTTTTTTAAATGAATTAATGCAAAACATGTTCCTAAATTTAACACTACAAAATTACTCTTTGAAAATTAAATGCTGCTAAATGAGGCATGTTCATTTATATTTCTGTTTCAAACTCTAAAGAATATTAAGAATGTTATAATAAAATGTGGGAAAAATTTTGCAACTTTGATTTTATTTTTTGGGTATTTTGCAGCATTTCCATACATATGAGTGCAATAAAATGAATAACTTACGATAATTTCTAATTTGTTGAGAAACAGGTTTCACCTGTTTCTCAACAATTCATGTTTGAAGAAAATTATGTGGGTTCAAATTTGTAACAAAACTATAATTGACTCATTTGTCGCAGAAAAGAGTTAGATATGTATATGGAAATTTTCGCTTATATAGATTTACGTACTTCACAAATGTTACAGTCTCATTCATTAAAAAAACTGTATTGTTTTCGAAAATAATTTTTCAAAAGTACAGAGGCTACGAAACTAATCGACCCGAATTGAAATTTGCTTACATATGAAACAGTTGCTCAGAATGTTATGGTATTTTGTGTGAACATTATGACCTAATGGGAAAGTGTTTGAGAAAATTAAAACAAATAATTCAAATTTTGCCCACCAGAAGACATACTTAATGTGTTACAAAGTTAGCATACAATTGTGAAATTTCTAAATGGTATTAGAACAAAAATGTTCAATACGATATTCATCAATGCAGCTATGAGCAGGAATCGTGAGATAACGTGATTCACAATTGACTACAGTGTGTTGTGTAAAATATTACGAATATTTATTGTAAAATTCAATCTTTAACACGGATGAAAATTCGTGAATTTTCACAACTTACTTAGAAATGTTAAACTCCTCCAAAGCTAAAAGTTGTGCGAGTAGAAGACTAGGGAATGGGAATAGGCTAAAATTAAGCGTGAGACTCACTGGCATACTTGCACAATTTTATTTTCTAATATCGATGCATATCACTTCGACCAAATTAGTTATTGCATCATTTGCAAGTAATTTCTAGAAGAAATACGATCCGAGAATAAATATTCAGTAAGTTCACCTCACGCCATTACTTTTCACATCCAAGTGAGTTCACATCACGTCCACATCCGCACTAATGAGGGTAGGGACACCCTGTAAAACAACATTTATTTAAATGCATGGTTGATTGAATCATATACTGAGTTGACACCAGTAACACAATGGAACGAGCAGAATTCTATTAGCATGTAACACGAATTTATATCAAAACTGTAAAACCAGTTAAAAGGAAAAAATTTATGAAGAAATAGAAAAATTTAGCAGTCAATGCGGACAAGATTAATCGCTTGTTACCTTAGTAGTTGATGATCATTATCAACTGTTCAATTTCATAGACATATATAATGAGAATCCATGCATCTGTTTTGATTGTTTTAGAAACCCGACAATGGAATTGAGGCAAACAGAGAGTGATATGCTTCAACTAAAAGACCTGTGGATGTAAGTTAACATTTTGAAATATTTAAGCATTTTTTCATCATGCAACTAAACAATTTGAAGTTTAAATATCATATATGGACTTTGCGAGATTGTTGTCAAACATCGGATATCTGCTGAAAGGTCCAGATTTCCATGGGATATGACAGCTAATTTCATAAATAACACTCTAACCACAAGTAATTTTCCATAATGATGAATTTAACGATTCTTATTATGGTAATTTTTATTATTGCTAGATTTCCTCAAATGTTTCATTTAGGCTCTTTTTAAATGACTAGTTATAAAGAAAAGGTAAATAATTTTTGAATTAAATGTAATTTTCAATTACTTATAAAACTGAATTTGTTTGGTTTTGCTTTAGAGTTGTAATTTAAAAAATTTGAATCAGAGGCCCAGAAAACAAATCTTTGTCTAAATTCTTCCCCCTTGCACTTTCTCATTCATTTAATACGATCATTCAAAATTATTTCATTTTTCTAATTTTCTGAGAAAAATTATTTCTGATTTTTCAATCCAATCATTTTGTGAGCAATAAATGGTATGACGATTTAATATGGCAGATAACATTCTCACTTTTGTAAATTAAATATGTGTGCAGCTCATACACAGATAATGTAGTGATAAAAAAATTCAATGACATAGGCTCATGTAATCATGACGATTCATGATTACAGCTTGAATATTAAAATCAGTAGTTGGTTGGACTAATACTATTAGCGATTCATACTTATATTTAATTCGGTAAAGAATGATAGAGTCTAATAATGTGAAATTCGATACATTCTACAAAACATTCTGCAGCTGTTTCCCTAGATAGGAGTTTTTTGAGGGAATCTAAATATGACGCCCTACCATGTACCAAGCATGCTCTACTGGTAGAAGGTCTAATGACCTACTTGTCAAGGAAGAGTGTTAAAGGCATGAATTCAGTTCAGAGATGTAAAAGTGGTATAGTCTGGCATTATTTGTTGGAAACAGTTCCCTGGTTGACGAGCCATAAATGATAATAAGTCTGGCTGCAAGATGGTATTAGCATATCTTTGAGCTGTTACAGGTGTATGAGGGATAAAGATGCATTGTCAATGTTGTAGAGAGTAAACACTGTCGTACGATACAGCATCTCACACAGTCACATAAGAATTATGGGTTATAGCTTTTGTAATGCAATGCCTGATGGAGATCGGTGGTACTGATCTCTTCAGACACAAATACGATGTTCATCTGTTTCAAGAGTTAAGCGACTTTCAACTCTGAATAGTATGTGATGCCAGTCTAATCATAACCATGACGATAGGCTGCAACACCCTCCAGATGATCCTATAATTCCAGTCTTGTGAAGTTAAAGGCAGAAGCCTTAAAAACTGCTGTGAGCTTAGCCCCGTTTCAATCAAGAGCCATGAAATGGGGATGTGAAGAATACCACTGGGGTCTGGAAAAAGCTGTAGTACCTTGAATAATAGAAAATGATATCATCGAAAAAGACCGGGCCTTTCTAAATATTTTTCGACAATGGTTCCCCTTCACTCTTGTCGATAAGTTCCTCACGCTAATCATTGCTGCTAGCATCTTTACACAGCAGTATACGTTCATAACAGATAATGATCCATAGTTCAGTAGGACACCCCAGCTTCAACCATAATAAAATTGTGACCACATTTGAAATCATTCTTTAAGCCTAAATAATCTTCAAAAAAGTCGTGATATCACCATTCTTTATTTCTCAAGAATAACACAATGGCGGAAACGATAAAAAATTAATCAGCCTTTATTACCATTTTTTTACTCTGTGATATCCCCACTATAACCGCAATTTATGTTCACAGAACTTGAGAATTTTATTATTTGCAGGATGATCATAATGTCTTTGCCTAAGAAAATTACTCACAATAAGACTAATCATCCTTGGTGCTTCAATTACTTTCTTTTTTGAAAAAGAGTGTAAACCAAAACATATTATATTAATATATTGAAAATATATTAAATTTGAACCAAATAATTTCAATTTTGAATTACATAACTATCAAATTTTAAAAAAAACAGATGTAAGATTCATAGATGTTTTCATAAAATTTTAAATTTTGACTTTCATTTTCTTTCATATAAATAAATTTTATAAAATTTGTTTTAAACTATTGAAATACTCTGTAATTACATTTGTAAATAAGAAATCATATAGATTTTTAATTTAGTTTTACAAGTACCTTCACAACATCAGATTTATTATCTTTAAATTAATTTCTAAATAAAAATGAAGTATAATAAAATACATGAATTATTTTAGAGGACATTAGACACCTGAATTTTCTTTATTATAAATTTAATTTACAATTTTTTTCAGCAATCAGTCTCTATTTGTTATTTTAAGAATTCTAAAGCAGTTTTTAAACACAAAAGTGATTTCACACTTTGATTAAAAGGAAATAATGAGCTACACTTATTCACTTCATCAACAATTATAAATTTCCTAAATTTGATTAAATTGTTTTATAAAATAATCTCAAAGCTCAATATATTTCCACAAATTCCATTGAATTATTTTTGATAGTATAATAAAACTTTTTGACTTAAACTCATCAATCTTTTTACCAATTTTATGATTATTATAATAAAAGTGTCAGAAAAAGTGGGAAAAGTATTGGTTATATAATTTTAATTTTTTTTCTAAGATATGTCAAATGACAGAGCTAAAATTATTTTTAGTGTGATAGTACAGTAATATATTTGGCTTTCTTGTGAAATCGCATATTAAAAAATATTGAATATTAAGTCTAAGTTTCATACAATATAGGTTTAATTAATGGCATAAATCTTATAAACAACGGAATGGTTGACCTTATAAATTGCAACACCGACGAAGACTGGAAGTATCACAGCAAAATTTGTTTGGCAGACAACACATTATGCAAAGATCAAATGTTTGTAAATATGCATTTTATTAAGTTTAGGGAATGACAAAATAAATAGTTTCCATATCAACCCTTGTTGAATTTAACTACTGTAACACTGCTTCTCATTGGATCAAAATGGCTTTGGTCGATTCCTTGAGGTATAACAGATTGTGAAGCTTCCAATTATTTCCAAAATTCATATGGTGTAGAAGCATACGATATTTCTTTTGTCGTTGTTGCACTTTCCATGGACCACACATTTCCGATAAGTGACACATCAAGAAAACAAGTAGGTCAAATAATCACTTCATTCTGCGGTCTAAAGAAAAACTGAACATTGCATATAACGTTTGATCGCGTAATACCTGAAGATGATTTATGTCAAGCGCTGAAGATCTGAAAGTACCACAGACTCTAATATCACAGAAAAACTGTTCCGTATCTCTCAGACTGGCTGCACTGAGAGGCTGATTGCTTAGTATATTGACAATGGATAATAGAAAGATGAAAAAATGAATGATACATCATCCTAAATAATATCGGTGCAGAATAACCTGGTGATGCATGACACAATTATTCAGCTGTAAAAACTTTTACGATGGGTCTCAGGACTCCAATCCAACTGTTCTGGTATTTCAAGCAGAAGTGGAACTCGTCAGTAAAGGCAATGTAGTTCCATTCCGTTTTTTACGACCATCTTCATGGTTATGGTTTTTATGTCAAGAATAAACAAATCAATCAACGCGCACTGTAGACATTTCAATCAACTGGAAACGGTGTCGAATAATATGTTCGAGCACAGAAGGATGTGTAGCAGACTGAAAATGCTGTGATATATTTAGTGATGGGACAAAATTACTTCAAATAAATCACTTCTATGTGTACGTTAAGCCTGACAATACGCCCAGTAATGAAATGTGGTGAGTGTAAACTGTCTTGAATGTCTGTCGTGCTCTGTTGCATCAGACAATAACAGATTTACACCACAGTTGTCCTACATGGTCCTAGATTTCTCTGAAGAATAATAAGCAATCATTATTATTGTTCTTCTTCCAAAGATCTCAGGAATTTCTTTGAAATAAGTTCCATGTATTTTTGCGATGCATACGTAAATAGCTTACGAAAAGAACAGGAAAAGAAATAGTGCCACATTTCAAATCGGAAATCTCTACTTCGTTTATATATATTTTTTCAGATGGCACTATAATCACCCGTGATGTGCATATATGCTCCATTGTTTATTTTTGGATAATTCATCACCGAAACGAGTGAAATAAAACGTGCCATAATTAGGCGTCCTTGTATGTATATTTAATTTTCATTTAGGTTTTTCTTGTAAAGCAAACTAAATTGTGTCATATAAATTTTTACTTGATTAAAATGTTAAGTTAGATTTTAAAAGTCAAAAGTACTGTCATTAAAGTTATAACTTCGACAAGAAAATAATTCAATAATTTTTATTTATGTCTTCCATATTTACTTAACAAGCTTAACGGTTTACTGAAGGTAGTCGTAAATAAAATTTCTATTTAGAGATCTATTCATTGGTAATTTTTTTTTTTTTTGCTATGGGTTAGAATCTAGAAACATGGAGTTAGAATCTAGATCTATTTGGTTGAAAATATGAAAATTAAAAGCATTATATAATATTTGCAACACTGTGTAGGCATTGTTAGAAATAAAGAGTATTCTATCCACATATTATTGATAATGGTAAAAATAAATGATCAAACTTACAAGAAGAGAAAAATAAAAACAAGGTGTCGGAGAATAGTACTTTTTTGTCCACCACGCTGAACGAGGAAACTTCTTCATGGCATGCCACTAAATCATGAAAGTTCTGAAAGTAATCCTAGGCATTATTATTCCATTTGGCTTCGACTTGACGCCAAAGCTCAGAGTTACTGTAGACCTTACTAGCCTCACAAAAATGACAATGAGTGATCGAATAATATGTGTGCATGCCCATTGTGTAACATATCCTTGGTATAAGTAGCCAATAGAAGAATTGAAATGTGCTTTATACTAAAGATCTTGTGCACAGGAATTATGCCGCTGACGAATAGCTCTCAGATTGCATCGAATAATGGGGAATATCTCTGGCTCCACAACTTTCCTTATGCAGTAATCATTATTGAGGTTGCCGGCAATTTGCACAAAATTGATGTATGATCAGCCCAATATCTCCCCACTTCATGTTTCTGTGCATTTGTGTGATATAAATTTAGATAAACCACTGAGGGCATAAACGTTTAATGCGTACTGTTCTACATTTGTACACAAAATTGCACGAAGATTCATCAGAAAAAACAATTTATTGCCACTTCTCACATCATTCAGTGTGCTGCTTGAAGTACAATTTGCATGGGGCTTCAATAGTCTCATCAAACATACTGGATGTTGCATGAGCCTTTTGAAGTTGAAGGAGATTGTGACTCAGCAACAGTAAATCTTAAGTAAATGGACATTTTCCCTCAGTTGATAATAAAACTGATGGTGATAAACTGGGGAAGTAAAAAATGACTATTTTAGAAATAGCCTAATAATAGATATAGAATTAGATAATAAAAAATAGCCGTGTTCAAAATACGTTAATATACGATGTATTCTCATCCCAGCCCTCTGGATGAAGTATCTGTCGTCCCGTGGAATTGTACTATTGTATGCTCAATAATCTGGTTTCCCATTGTTTCTTCCAAATAAGCATCACATTTGTATCATTACATTACATGAGAGGTGCTATCCCTCAATGCGAAATCCAGCGACTCGTATATACCGAAATATACCGATAATGCGGCTTCTTACGAACTCCGTAAGCTTGTATGACGCCCACCCCTGTTAGCCACGAAATGTTTATCTCATCCAGGAAATGTTAAACGGATTATATTTATAACAAAATAGGTAAGAAATGAACATGCTTGCTTGATTAAAGTTTGGGGGAATTTCGGTTTAACAATAGTTATTTATTTTTTTCGGCTTAAATTTTCATAATATATAAATGTGTTCAACGCAAATATAGCAATTATTTTGGTATTTTAATTATTTAAATTCACTTTCAAGCAAATTTTACATTCTTGACATGGTATATCAGCTTAATTTTACCTATTTTTGTAATAAAATTAGAAAATTACTGAAGAATAATTTCGATGATTTTCAAAAGACACATGAACTTTGTTTACTGAAGAAAATCTTCGCAAGCATCATCTAAATATATTTATTAAATGAATAAAAATGACTGTTTGATACATTATTTTTTTTACCAGTCAATTTATGTGGAAACTAAATAGCCTCCATTATAAATGCAAATATACATAAATCAAGAAATATATATTATATAATATAAAGAAGAACAGAATTCGTTTGTTTATTAGGATGCAAAAAAGAATTCTTCAAGAAATCAATACGGAATAATAAAAAATACTTCACTCTAACACAGAGATACTAAGATTATTTCTTACCACAAAAAGTTGCTTCTATTAATGCTGAAAATTGAAAGGATCGAAATAAAAGAAAGCATTGAAAGATCAAAATGGCATGGGATTAATTTGTCAAGAGTTTTTTATACCCAAACTTCTCTTTATATTTTTATTCTCTTATTTTATTTTTGCTTGCTTCAGTGAGTTGTTTTAGATTTCAACCCGAATACTTCCGAAAACAATTTTTCTTATATCAATAGGGAATCAAATAAAGTCATGAATCAAATAAAAAAGAAAGTTTTAAGAAGTATTCTAGAACTGTTATCAATTGCTAGTTTTTAGGTGATTTTATATATATTTATAATGAGTTTATTTTTAATTTCAAAATAAGCTTAATTTCTTAATAATGTAATGCAATTTTATAAAATTTACATAGAAAAAATCAATCACTGTATTTTATTTTAAGAAAGTTACTTTCATATTTTGTTATAGGACAGTTTGAACATTTTATAATATTTTTTTAATATTTGATGTTGCTTCAATTTTAATTTTATTCTATTTTTGTTTTGTAATAAATTAATGTATTAAAATTTGACTGATAAATGTTCTCCCTGAAGTATAATAAATGTAAGGTTTAAAGCACTATTATATCAATTTTTATTAGTGAGTACAAATTATGCATCCAACATTTTTGAGATTTTGAAGGATGGTTTCTGAAATATTGTTGCCATTAAAACTTTTTTAAAATTTGTAAAAGATACTTTTCTAATGAATTACTATCAATAAGCTTCAAAAAAATTTGATTTAAAATAAAAAGCTTCAATAAAAAATATGCATTAAAGGTATCATTGGTAAAATAGAAAAAAACCTGAATAAACTTATCGCTTTCCAAATGATCTGGCTCACAGATATTTTTGCGAAGAAATTACAAGTATCACAATCAACAATTTGTCATTAGATGAAGTAAATCGGCCATAAAACAGGGAAAAAACCAGTCTTATTAGGTATCTGCAAAGACAATAAGAAAACGACAACTGTATTTAACATTACATAAAGTGGATACAAAGTATAGATATGCCTTTGGTCCCATATGATTTGTCTTTTTTTTCCTCCTGTTTCCTTTTGTTCCTGTTTTATATATATATATATATATATATATATATACACTGTTCATATGTCATCTACAACTGATAAAACGTAGGTACAAAATATTTCCAGTCAAAAAGGTCACCATTTCCCAGATGTTTTGCAAACAGTAAGTTAGTCATCAAATGTTACAGTATGGATAGGAATGTCTTCTCAAGATTTTACAAAAACAATTTGTTAGAAACAAAGGTTAAAACTCATGCTAATTATTATCAGAATAACGCAAAGATTATTTGTTTTCAACCAAGATTCTGCACCATAAAAAGTCGTAAACAAAATCAACTTTAGAATGTTTGAAAGACTTCAAAAATAAACTTTCTTTTTTCCTTAGAATTGGTTACCATCATTCCCTGATTGTGCTTCGTGCCATTTTTATGGGAATTCTTAAAGTCAGTTAAATTGACAAAAATTAATAAGCACTCAAAGGGCTTCTAGAAGCATTCAAAGAGGAATTTGGACTAATATCTCTATAAATGGACGAAAAATTTCTTTTGGCTAGATACAAATTTCATGTAAAAGGAACTATGCTAAAAAAAACCACGTTGAAAATATCACATAAATAGCTTAATTCAATAAAAATGTACAATAATTTGCATCTGATCACATTATTTTTTAATCAACCTTTATGAAGAAAATATCATACATTTTTATAACATGTGTCTGTTGTATTTTGAGTTCACCATGGTGGAAGTTTTATAAATTAAATAAATATAAGCTAAAAAAATATATTTGAAATTTTAAAGAGAAAATGCAATTAAATCTTGAAAATAAATAAACAATTTTGTGTTTATTATTCTATAAATAACATAATATACGTTTGTTTACTTATTTTACCTATATTTAGTGATTTGCAATTCTCCATAGCGAAAAAATAAAATGTACATTATAAAGTAAACACTGAAACTGGGTAATGAAGCAAAATGTAATTCATCAATATTTACTTTTTCTAAAAATCAATAGTTAAGGGCTGTTTTTTATTAAAAAAATATTGCAATATATATTTATGAACAATAAAACTACAATTTTTTAATATTAAAATTCTATTATTCAAAGTGATTTGTAATTGAAATGTGATAGATAAGGCACAGTCTCAGTGTAAAGTAATTAAGATTTTAAAGCAAGTTTTGTCATATGCATAGGAAATTAATCTTATGGATAGGTAATATTTTAAATTAATTGTAATTTTATGTCCTATTTTCTCAAAACGTAAAACCTACGTTCAGTTTATTAATAATTGCATTATAGAAAAAAAATATGTGATGAAAGGAAAAACAAAAAAAAATTATTTTAAAGTGATACGCAGATTGATGAAATAAACGTTATATTACTCAATCATAGTTTATAGCTAATCATTTTATTTTACATTTTTAAAATAACTGCAATTTAAATTACAATTATATTCTCATTGAAATTTCTATTCTTTCAAATTTTATTTTAAAAAAAACACTTGATTAATATTAAAATAAAATCATAAGAAACTTAAAATAAAATTTTTTTACTCTGAAACCAATGTCATATATAGAATTTCATAACACTTCTATTTATAGTCAAATTAACTCACATGTTTTCATATAAAAGATGGTGCCCTTTTTATTTTTTAAAATATTTATTGAAAATATCGTCAAATAAGCTAATATATTAATGAATGTAAGGAAAAATATGCAAAGGAACTTTCTTCTCCAGTAACAACACGCAGTGAATACTTAAGAAAATATAACTGTGAAACTTATTAGTGGTTGCCAAGGACCACCATTATTCAATGATTTGCTTACCATTCATAATAGTAATAATTTCAATGATTAACTTCCAAGTGTATTTATGTTTTCAGGTACGAACTCACATTTGTGAGACTATAATTTAAAATAATTTATCGTAAGCAATAAATTTGGTTGATGCTTAGCTCTAAGTTCTTTTTAACATTAAAACTACTTAATTTGTGTGAGTTCGGAAAATTAAACTTTTTTGATCACTATCAACATAAATGTTTGACATTATAATTGAATAAATGAAATATTCAAGTAATTATCAAAATTCTGGTCATTCAAGCAATTCAATTATTACTATATAAATTCAGTACAAATACGTGTTTTCAACTTCATTCACACAAGGCGCTGATTGAAAGAGCTTTTGTTATATTTACTAACGGAATTTATTTCCTTCAATTTGTAGTAATATAATCTATTTACTAAATATTTCCGGTAATCAAATATTTTAGTCCTCTATTTGATTTTACATCTTTTATTTCGTTAACATGATATTTTAATTAAATGATAAATTTATTCATCTTGCACAATATTGGTTTTTAATATTAAAGATTATAGTTTCTTAGTAAATAGATTATTATTTTGATGATTTTAGGATTAAAATCATGCAATAAATGTTGCATGTATTTATAGTATTTCTTATCATGTATAAACTCATTATAGAGCTTACAAATTTATTAGAATTTATATGCCATGAACACAGAATTAAAAAAGATCAGAATTGATGATATTTTGACGATTATGTGGTATATGATTTCATAAAATGTAAGAATATTTTATTTTAACAAAAAATTGAATATGTTCAGTAGCATCATTAAATAAATTATACAAAGTAGGATATTAACACTTTTCACTGTGTATTTTCAGTAAATCTTTATTTTCATTAAATATTTGCAATTTGTATTGAATTTTAGGTATGTGAGCAAATATTGAGTAATAAATGAAAAAGTGACCTATAACATTGACATATGCCGAATGCTATGTACACTCAAAGATTTACGTTGGTTATGTTCCATATATGAAATAGCACTTTCCAGTAGGAATAAATATTTTCACGAAAACGCAAAGAAAAAAAGAATTAAAAAAGTCTCTGAATAATTAATTTTTTTCTTTTATAATAATATATCACAAATTATACAACTCATTTAAAATCAAAACTAATAATAAAATATATTAAGCAATTTAAATGTTAAAATTACAATATTACAATATTTTTTCCAGGTGGTTATCACGAAATAATAAATAATTTTAGAAAGTAATGATTGAAATATTATCATTAAAACTATGTATATATACATCATTTTTTTGATAGAGCACGTGTAAAGGAGCAACAATGCCGTTAAATGTTTGCCGAAACGGCACAGGTGCCGTATAATCCATGATGCCAAATTCTCAGATTGGCGAATTTTTGGCGGATTTTCTTGTGTATCTGGCAACCTCGTGTTTATTACGTCATACCTATAAAAATAATGCAAAAAATTCTATTTTGGTAACCTTGGTACTTACGTCATCATGCACGTCACGATATATCATCTAGGCAACATTTTTTCATCGCTAAAGAAATTCAGAATTTGGAATCATGGATTATACGGCACCTGTGCCGACGAAACTATTAAAGCGATGCGTTTCAGCAAGCACTCTTTACATTATTAGGGCTATATAATGAACTATTTTTAAGTAATTTGTAATAAAATTTTCAGTGAAAGCTTAAAAGTGCTTTTAAATACATAAATCAGTCCAAGGTTCGTTGACAGCCATACATTTCAAGAAAGAATTCAAAATATATATTGGAAGTGAAAGGCATAATTAAAATTACATTTATGTACAAATGGCTTTCTAAAATGGAAGTAAGTCATAAATATCAATTTTCATATTTTGCTAATTCAGAATAATCTTCTACTTTAGAATAATTTTCCAATATATATCACTTTTACATCATAAATGCAAAAAGACTAAAAAAATTATTTACATTGAAGTCTATGAAAATGTATATCATTTTTTGCAATAAATTCTTAGTTAATGAAAGTTTTTCAATCTTTCCTTCCCTACAAGTGTGTCAAAAGATTTTGTACTAACTTTGGTACTAAATTTCATAGCTTAATAGCAATAGTTTAGAGTAATTTTATTTTAAATTACTTTTTAGATCAGTTTGTAAAATGAAGTTCACTAGATATACGCTCTACGATATAGAATAAATGTATTTATTTATACCTTTTATCAGTGTCATCACACTAGGAAGAATTTTCTCAAAGATTGTCTCTCATCCTATTACCAATAAGTTAACTTATTGGTAATAGAATAAGATATCAAGAAATGGGATCAAGCCCTTGTAAAATGATTTCTATTAATTTGAAATCTTAAATATTATATTTTATTCCTCATTATGTGATTTCAGTGCGTATTTCCTTAGAACACATTCTTTGGAATAAATAGAAAATAACTTATCTCCAAGCTTAATTTACCATTCTATTTTTTCTGAAATTAATTATAACGGTTATTGAATATATTTTTTAAAATTACTACTTGAAAATGATTAATATATATAATATGAATTTTTAATAATAAAGTTTATTTTTACATAGAGCTAAATATGCAGAAAGTTGTCGAAATATAAATTATTTGAGTTTGATAAAATAGTTAGTAGTAAGATCTCATTCTTTTCGAAAGATAATAGCTCACTTTATGCAGATATATTCGCAATGTGTGATCTTATCACTGGGTATTTGTGAAAACTGATATAATTGAAAATAATTTCTCTCGAAATAACAATTAATAACAATAACTTTATAAAATATATCTTTAAAAAACTCGTAAAACTAACCACCAACATTTAAATATATACAGAAAACTTTGTAAAATTATAAATTTTCTTTAGATACTGTTACTGAAATTTATTTTGCAATTTTTCTTTATTTATTTCTAAATATAGATTAATATTTCTATTCTATGTGATTGTCATTTAGTTCTTCCGAAACTGCACTGTTTTATAATAATCATTCCTAAAATAGTATAAAATAATTGCGTTTTGCAAATTATATTCATTACTAAATAGCATCAAATAAACAAATATATTCAGAAATATATTTTTCTTTTAAATTATTTGGGAATGGTACTTCTTATGGTTATTCTTTTAGTTATTAAGATAATATTATATTTCTTTGAGGATGAATCAAAGAATAAATGCAAGTAAGAATAGATCAAAGTTGAAATATTTTACAAATAAAATTAATGCATTACTGTACAGTACATTATTAATATAATGACGTTTGTTCTTTATTCAGTTTAGTATATCGTTAGAGTATATTGAGCATTGAGTATACAGAAATGTTTGAACTTCGAAAATTGGAGTTACGTAAAATTTTACATAGTTGCTTGAAATTATCAAATGTAAATTATCACGAACTAACAAAAATTATTTAATTATCGTTTTATGTTATCATGTTACTTTTCAAATCAAATATTATCTCATTTATCTACCTCCACACACGCATTCTAATAGCTTAGATTATAACTTATCAAACGGACAGTCAACATGGCATTCTACATCAAAAACAATTCTCGCAAAAATAAATGTAAAATATCAAGCAGCTAAATTTCTTGTTCATATATATTTAGCTGTCTTATACTTTACTCTGACCCTCATCCTTAATCTTCTGATAAATTCATACAATAAAGCAGCATCCATTACGATAGTCTATTTCAAACATTGGAATCAATTAAAGTTTATTATCTCATGTCCGCCATTCATATTGCTGCCTAATTGATTGTTGGAAAGTCGCAGTAAAGTTACCGGAAAAACGATAAGAACATTCTCAATTATTGTAAAGTTTAGTGGAATCAAAGTTTTAATATTTTACATATATTTGCTATCGGGGATGGGTAATTTATATTCTTTAACGAGATAATTTTTACTTGTCAATGTTTATAAGTTTAATTTTACATTTGTTTATTCATTTTATTGATGACATACTTTCACTCATTCTCAAGCAAATCCAACAAATTATGGGTAATATTTTGTATTTTTAATATTTTGAATCATATAATCAATTAATTTTTATTACAAAATACAACATTATGTAATTATGATTTCTGGGTAGTTTATGCATGCTTTAATATGCAACTGATTTAAATGCGTTTATTATAATCACACAGAGATTTAATACCGTGTAATTATAATGTTGTAATGAGAAATTTCTATCTAAAAATGTGTGTTTTCATTTAGGGTATCTGTTTATTAATGTGGTACTGTAATTTAAAAAATCATGTTATTCATATTACAAGGAAACATTCATTTTTCATTCAATATCTTAGTTAATTTTGCATGATAGAATTGTCCGTAAAAATGCTACAAGTGTAAATTTGAAAAAAAAGTAGTGAAAAATTATGAAAAATGAATGTTTCCCAATTTGAACATTTTAGACAGTATTTGCATATTTTATGATAATCATATTACTTTTAAAAATGTGAAAGAGAAAGAATTTAAATAAATAAAAATTTAAAACATTTTCAATGACATCAATGTTTTCATTGTTTTGTTTCAATGAGGTTGATTTCGTACGTTTTTCCCTTTAAACAAAACAAGTTCAAATTTATCCTTTAAACAAAACAAGTTCAAAATGGTACAACCATTTTTACTTGTAAAAGAATAAATGAAAAATCAGAAGAAATTTTCATTATTTAAACTAAAAGACTTCTGGAATGTAATTTTTTCATTCTTTCTCAAAATTGAAAAGCAATGACGTAATCGCTTTGAAATAGATAATAAAATGTATATATTATTTACATAATGTAATTACAACTTTTTGCTTACATAAAGTTTGAATACTAAAACACTACTATTAAATAAACAATTTTAGGTAAATCTTTCTGAATAAAGATCTATATAAATAAAAACAAATTTTATACATACACTATTTATGACAGGAAAGTTCGATCACTTGTTAAAGTTGAATGTAACATGAAGGATATCCTATACGAAATAAGTTTAATTGTAATTAAAAAACTGAAATCAAAAATCAATTATTTGTAGAGTTCCAAATATTTATGAAATAAAAGGCTTTATCACAAGAGCCTTATAAAGAATATAAAAAAATGATCATCAATCCTTTTCTCTTTTTTTGAGTATCTACCCCAAAATTGGATAATAATATATAAAAAAAAACCACAAATAACAATGCGTAATTGATTTTACTATATACTGTTGGCTATTATTAAAAAAAACTAACGTCAAATATCTGATTTATTTCTGCATTCAACCTCATGGGAGGCAACTTTAAAACCCAACCTCGCTACCAAACATTCTCTTGTGTCCAGATCAGAACCACATGCCAACAGTCCATCTCCGTGTTCTACGATAAATCTATACTCTTCTATAGGATATCTTTTACGGGAAAAGCCTCTTGTCTGATGACTTTTTAATGACAGTGGAATCTACCCAATCAAGCGTTAAAAAGGGAAGAATCGCTTAAAATAGCTCGAAAAATAAAGAGAAAAATGGCTATTTGTTCCGATTTTTCCCCCTTCTGCGCTGGAAGTCATCCTACATTTTTAACCATTGCTGATGTTTTTGGATCACTTCTCTGAATAATCGATCGTTATAGGCTTTAACTTCCCGTCTTACCTTTCTTATATAAGTTTTATTTCGTTTTTTAATGCTGATTTTTCCGATGGGATATCATTAAATTTTTACTCATTAAATTGCTGTACAACAACGATATTAGAGTACCTTTAGTTCGTGAATTGTTTAAATAACATGATATTTAATAAAGATATATTATTTAAGTAAATACCTTTTTATTTTTTTTGTACTAAAGCAATTTCTCTTAGTTCTATATTTATAAATAAAAAATAGGTTCATGAAAACAAAAACAAATTTCATTGAAAAAAAATCAATAATATTATATTCTTTTTTATATTATAAGGCAATAAAATGGTATCAAAAGTTTTAATTTGCTTTAAATAATTAATATAACTGACTTATAAACAGTATGCATACACTTTACACTAAAATCTATAATATTATATTTTCAGTAAATATTTAAATGTTTAACATTGAAAATTGATATAAAAAAGTGTGTAGTCACAAATACCGGGTATGTATAATTCTCTGTACATTTGCAAGTCCTAATTTTCAAATGAATGATTATTGATGCTTGTACTAATTATCATCTTTTACTTTAAATATATTCCTCTCTGAGGTATTAAATTGTTCTTTTTATTAAGTAGTATTTTTATTATTTTGAAAAATAATATCTAAATCTGTAAACCATTTCTGTCATATGCTATAATTTTAACCCAATATTTAGACCATAAAGTATTTATATTTAAACATTTTTAAAGGAAGACATTTCAAGAGTTTCGAAGAAAATTTGCATTTCTGATATATATTACGTTGTTTGAGTGAACGCATAGCTAAATAGCTGGTATTCTCCACTTAAAGTCAACATTTCGTAATCCCTACATCTATCATGTTCGTAAATTTATGACTAAAATTCGTTTTAAGTCTTCTTTTAAGTATAACTAGACTTCATTTGCAAAAATCTGATCACTGAATGACATGCGAAAGCATTGAATTTTCTTGGATTACCAATAATTAAGATGGATACATGAATTAAAGTATATTGGACATTTTTTGCACATGCAGTTCCGTAAATTTGTGTTAAGCAATCTATATTAATTTATGGACACGAGTTATATATATATATATATATATATATATATATATATATATATATATATATATATATATATATATATATATATATATATATATATATATATATATATATATATATATATATATATATATATATATATATATCAGTGAATTACATTACTTTCCTTATAAACTTATTTTTACGAAACCAAGTTAAAAATATGACTTAATATAATTATTATTTACCACATTACATATAAAAACCTCATATATATATTTGAAAATATTTAATGTAATTAATAATATGTATATATAATTCATAAAATTTCCTAGTCTAAATATATATAAGTATTTAGCTGAGTGTAAAATCATTTGAAATTGTTAATAGTGTTAAAAGGTATGTTTCATACAATATTTTAATCAACCTATGAAAAAATTAAATAAATTTAATCATAATGCTCATTTGTAAGGTGGAAGATTATATAAGATTATTCTTTTGATTCATTAATTTATATAGAACTGCTAAAATTTCATAAAAATATCTGGTAAGATATATTTATTTTAATGAGAAAGAAAAATGTCAGCCTATGCATCAAAACAAAATTTAAATAAAAACATTTCAAGAAATTCCGCAGTTATTTGCTTACTGAAATTTTTGAAATAAAGATTTAAACCTAATCATTTTTATGGATTTCATACTGATCCTAAAAATCTCATTTTAAGCTCAATGTTGATGAAAACCTGAAATTATGTTGATAATTCTGTATTTGAGTATTTTAGTGATATAAAATTATCTTATTTCCGCAGGAAGAAATTACAAAACATGTAAACATGTAAAAAACAGAAAACTCATTATTAAATACTTGAAAATACAGTAATTATTTGTATGCATCATGCATATATGTTTCTTAAGCCCCAAGAATTTCGAATTTAATATAACCAATATGTTTTTCTATAGTTTTTAAAATGTTCTTGAAAATTTTACTGTAATTATTAAACTGCAAATTAATATTTAAAGCTTAAAATATGAAAAACTTTTAATGTTTATAACTTAAATGCGCTTATTTACAATATAAAAAAATAAGTATTTTTGCTTGATTTTTAATATTATTTATTTTCAAACACTATAGTTTTTGGATAAATAAACTAATTTTCCTACTCCATTGCTGTAAGTAGCATTCATCATAACACTGTATAAAATATTGGAAAGGTTAAATATGTAATATGCTTTATTAAAAAATCTCAGAATAAAGGAACAACATTTTGAATCTAAAAATATGCTACAGAAAGAATTGAAAACTTTAAACTGAATGTTGTAGCCTTTGTATCTTTTAAATTTTATGGTATTTTTATTCAACTTTTTCCTTCATAATAAAACAATACACGTGAGTCAAATATCGTCCGTAATATGATCACGATTGTAGCCGACGAAACACGTAAACTCTATCAGACTTGTATCTAGAAATAGAGAATCATTTGGTATTGTTGGAAGAAAACTCCAAGAAACAAATACTTCTTTGCAAAAGAAACTAACTGGGACAGAAGCCATCAGTCAATCTGGCAACACAGCAAAAGCAAACGATTTCAGAAACCACACAAGTAGTGAGTTTCTGTCTCATTTTCCTCATCGTCACGGTTTTTATTTTTATACATTCCTATCTCGGTCACACATTAACCTTGCTACGCTTGTCCAATATAGATTAATGTTCCAAAGAACTATCATTCAGTTTATCAGGATATAACATGCATTCTTGTCAGAAGTGATTTCTTTCTTCGGTGATTTCCGATACTTATTCACTATCTACCGCTCACCTAAAAGAAATGAAACCAACTTCTTACCATTGTTCGAACTAGTATGATTAAATCAACATATAACATCTTATTCTGGGATTTATTATATATCGCAGACAGTTAATAGAAAAAACTGTTAAATATTTGCGCATAAATTTTTTTATGCATGAGTGTATTTCAGAAATTTTTATAATTACTAGTTAACAATATGTGATATGAAGATCATCTATATTTTATAATTCAATGAAATATTTCATTTATTATTTAAAGAATAAATGGACAGAAGTTATTTATTTTTTCTTTAATAAAAAACGTCTGTCCATTTAATTTCTTTAAATTTTAATAATTAATATCAATATTGTAATAAATAATATTAATAAATAATTTCTTTAAAAAATATATTTATTTATTTAAACAGTTTTGAAATATGTTTAAATTAGATTTAAGAATACTATAAAAATTACTTTAAAAATGAAGTTGTATGATATATTCATTTATGAAAAAACGTATATTAAAACAAAATAAACTACATAAAAAATTTTTTTGTAATTAAATTTCAATATGATAAGTTCTTTATGCTTAAAACAAACAATCAATAGTTATAACTATCATTTAAGGCATATTTAGTTACTTTATATCAATTCAAATTCTTTTCAGTTTTGCTAAATAAATTTATTAAAAAAAATTAACTATATTTTTGTAAGACAAGTTTAAATTAAAGTTTCATAAGAAACTGTTTTCCATATTTTCATATATCCTTTTAAACTCCAAAATAAATATGTCTCCAGTACATAGAAATTTCACCAAAAACTGTATTTTTAATGTGATAAGTTTGAGTTCAATTTCAAAGTGCATAAACTCCGGCAAAAGTTTCCCACTTTTAAATTCTGTTTAAAAGATGTTTTTTACTTCTAACGTGTTAAAAATTTATTATAATTCAAATATATATAACGATTGCTTTCGCTGATCTGATTATAACGTTTAATAAAGTACTTTGTTTTCAAATAAATTTCTAAATTTGCTCTATACATTTAATTTATTCTCCATAATACAAATCAAATAATGATAATATATAAAATACTTTAAGACATTAAAAATGTTATTGTTTGCAATAAAAGGCTACTGAAATAAATAATTACAGTTTTTTTATGAATTGCTATGCAATATTTGTTTTCAATAAGCTGATAAAATAGTAAGTATAAGTTCAAAGAGCAAAGTTTGATTTATTTTAATAAAATATGTATAGAAATTCTTAATTTCCACTTAAATAAAACTTAGGAATAACTTTTTTCTAACAAAATGTATAATTTTGCTAGAAGGTATTTGTTAATAAGACAGCGGTGAAACATATTTAGATATATGAATGGAAAAATTAATAATCATGCATCAATATATATGATTGAAAAAAATAAAAAATATAGATAATTCTTTTAATCTCCAAATTGAATTTGAAATTCTCTGTTTCAAACTACTTTTAAAGTTTTATGTTTTCCAAATATTCAGCATCAATAATTTATAAATGAAATACCTATTCACACACTTTTAAGAATTATTATTTATGCATAAATTCTTACTTATGTATACAAAAATATTCAAAAATTAATTCTTCATAGAAATGAGGGAAAATGGATTTATATACGTATTCATTTTAATTTCTGGTCATATCAAAATTCTAAAATCTGTTATAATAGAATTTAAAAAGTTGTAAAGCTATAATTTCATGAATATTAATATAACAAATAATTCCAAAAGTAGGGAAAGAATTTGAATAAATAATATAAAATTAGCTTCATTACGTAAATTATTTAAAAACATCACTCTATTTAGCAAATTAATTCACAATAATTTTCATAATTTGTAATTTTAATTAAGTGTTTTGATACAATTGAGATGTATCAGTTTACTTTATCAGGTGTTCAGTGTATATAATTTTTTCCTTACTTTTGCGCAGAAAAAATATTTTCTAAGTAAGAAGATATTTTATTCAAACTAAATAGTAATTCCTTAACAAAATAGTTTTTTTTCTAATTAGCAATCAATTACTTGCGCATGAAAATTAGGGACTATTTCCTTTACAGTATTCCTATGAAAACTTATTTTTGTATTATCTCTGCAATATTCATCTCTGCAATAAATGCTTTTTTTCTACGATGAAGCTATTTTATCAAGCATTTTGGTACTTTAATTTCGTTCTTTTACTATGTCTGTGTGCTAACAAAAGTGCACACAGCAGCAAACGCAATTAAATATCATGTCTGGCTGCTCACTGAAATTATCATTTATAGAATTATTCTCATTAGTGGTTTTATTTCCAGATTCATTTGGTTTTAAGCTAGAGGACTAGAGGGGAAATAATTGACCCCAAAATTGGTTATAAATAAATCAGAAAAACACTTTATTAATAATTGATAGTGGCTCCACGTAATGAAGTTAAATATCAGCAATATATATCAGTCTCTGGTTAACAGAATACATATTAGCCTCTTGTTAACATAAAATAAAAGCCTAATTTCATTTAAAAATTTAGATTACAGCAATAATAAATAATTTTAAACATAAATAAAAATTTAAATTCATTGTAAAATTTATTTTGCCGTAATGTAATTAATTTAATTAATGTATAGAATCCATCTCCTAGCGGAAAACCTATCGCTTCAAGAAAGAACATTTTTGGTATTTTTTTAATGATATCAGTATAATAACACTGGCTTAGAGAAAAATATCTACGTCATTGGATGCTCATTTTTGTCTGTGTTCCTATTGTGTAATTATTTTTTAAAAATAACATCATTTATTATTTTTTCTATCCTAGGAATTTTTTTATAATCTTCAACGAATGCGTTTTCACCTTTCCCAATGTGTCACCGTCATTAAATATATTATAATGGTCATGAATTGAATTCCTATTATAATATATTTTAAATAATCCTTGACTACAGATAGATTTAAAACTTTATACATCTTCTTTTATTTTTTTAATTAATATATGCACTTAGATTTCATTTCAATTATATAGAGATCCTGTTAAAAAATTTATTTTATAAGAAGTACAATTTTATGTGTTAAGCACTAGAAGTTCACGTTTTCTTGTTTAAATTGAAATTTTAGTCAGAAGAGATTTTTTCCTACCTATTTGGATTATTTCAATCCGGTATACCGTATACAAAAATATCTAATATATGTTCTGCTTCTGTTATAACATTGTATTAATTTAAAATTTTTCTTTCAATTTCGTAACTAGGTGGAATCCTCAAAATATATTCATTTTTGCCTGATATTATTTAAACGAAATAAGCATGTGGTAAATCAGGAGTAAGTTATGACTTTAAATTCGTATAATCAGATGTTAAATGATTCAAACGGAGCACAACGAAGAGACTACATTCAGTAATACGAAGTTCTAACAAAATTAACACAATAAATACTTGATACATAATTATATGTATTATTGCCTAATATTTTAATATAAATTATAAAAACGTACTTTTTACATTACGTACAAAAAAGTACATTTAATTTTAATCAAATATTTATATTTCATGTGATTACTTTCTCTATCCCAGTAAATTAAAACCTTTGTACGAAACTAATTTTTTATGGGGTTAATTGATTTATAAAATATTCTTCTTTCTTGAATGTTGTTAATCTAAAAATCAATTTCCTCTAATAATAAAGTCGATAATTTTTTATTCCATTTCTAATTTTTAATTGGGAAGTTCTTGAAAAAAGTCCTAATATTTTATATAGATAGATTATTTTTTTTATTTTGAAGTGTAACTTCAATTTATAATTCTTTAAAAGAAAGACAAATCAAATTAGTTTTAAGTCGTTTCAAAAACAGAGAACGGGGAAATTTATGTCTGTAAGCAACACTTATTAATGTATTATTTATATTATTAACTGTATATTGTTATTTGTAAGGAAATTATTTATCTGTAAAGAACATAAATATTTTCTTTTCAATATTTTACTAAAGAAATAATGATTTATAAAGGAAGGAAATTTTGATCAACTACTGGCGGAAATTGAAGTATAATCAACATTCCCTGTATAATATAATCGAGAGAAATTTTTTTTATTGTTACAATGATTCTATAGTATGCATTAATTGTCTTTATATATTTTCTATTGATCTTGTTACCTTGACGATTAAACTTTCAATAAATTTCTATCTTGAAGAACCAAAATTCTGAAAATTAATTTCAAACAAATTATTCTACTTAAGAATGAACTTATAGTTTCTAGGATAATATGAACACATCCCAAATTTTCTAATGGTAGCATTAATACAAGTGCTTAATTAAATGCAATGAAAATCAAACGATTTCAATTAACTACGCATTATGAGATGGAAGCTTAAAATTGCATGGTTCACTAAATTGATAATTGCATACTCGAAATATATATATACAAATCTATATATATATATATATATATATATATATATATATATATATATATATATATATATATATATATATATATATATATATATATATATATATATATATATATATATATATATATATACAAGCTGACCCAGCCACGCGTTGCAGTGGCTGAGTTTTTAAAATACATTGAATCAATTTTTTACTAATTCTTGGGTTCAAACAAATTAATATTTTCTAAAAAAATTTAAAAAGGTTCCTTCATATGAGATTAAAAATAAAACAATTCGCAAAAATTTAAAAGTAATAGGTAAAGTATCGAAATTTTGAAATTAAGCATAAACTAACATAAACTTTCTGAATTTACATTTTATTCATCTTATATTAAATTAAAGTTTGTAATCAGTGACTTAGTTACAAAATATACTATATAAATTAAAAACATCTAAAAATAAATTGTTATAAATAACATTGACATCGAACTATTATTTTTTCAATTTTAAATTATTAAAACTAAAAATTATCTAAGTACTACTTTGTGTACAACATTTCTGGTTAACCTATCTTTCGCTAACACGAAGAGATTTGATGGTTTTCCTACACGTAAGCAGGCAACATATAGCTGTAAATGTGAGAAACATGTGTTTTTCAAATCCAAACCGCAAATAGACATTGTTTTGCCTATAGATTTATTTATGGTCATCGCAAAAGCTAAGCAAATCGGAAATTGGAGCCTTTTAAACGGTATTGGAGATTCTGACGCTATCAGTGGAATATGTGGCAACAGGACGATATCTCCTTTAAATTTTCCCGTCAAAATTGTTGCTTCGAGAATATTTTCGGTCATTTTTTTATGACTAAGCGTGTACCGTTACATAATTGAGGTGGGTTTAACTTACGTAGAAGAATAATTGGTGAACCAATTTTCAATTGAAGATTGTGTGATGGCATTCCTGGCATATCCAGAGAATTCAAAAATTGTTGGAAAAGTTACGGCTTCGTTTTCATCAATAACTGTATCGATTGATTTAAAAAACATCAAATCACCGGGCAACATCTGTTTGTATATGTAAGTTAATTTCGTTCACATCAACGTTTCTTGCTGCCAAAATAGCACGATTCCAGAGGCAATTATCAAATTATAAAATAAAAAAAATAAATAAAAGGCTATCAAGAAATACTTACATGTTTTCGAGGTGGTAGGAAAATTAGTAGAGAAAAACAGCAATAAATAAAATTTTATTTTACTATTTATAATATTAAAAATATTCAAACTGAATACTGCACAATAATAACACAATACAAAGTATAATTATGAAAATGATTCACGAAGAATTGTTACAGTATGATTATACATCATGAAAATATATGTAAATTCTATATTTAACCACGCGCTTGCGCGGGCACGATAATTTTCTCTGGAAGATGGTATAATCTAGAAAAATAAACACGTCGCCATCTTCCGAATACCTGTGCAACTTAGATGCTAAACCGCCATCTATTAGGAACTTAGAGAACTAACCAATAAATAAACGCTAATGTCGTATAATAAATATTGAGATCAATAATTAAGAGATAAAAACTATTCTATCTTTTCAGTTGGACCATATCATAAATGGTTACAAAATTTTATCAAAATCCGTTCAGTAGTTTCGGAGTTTATCGGGAACATACATCGTGACACGGAATTTATATATATATATATATATATATATATATATATATATATATATATATATATATATATATATATATATATATATATATATATATATATATATATATATATATATATATATATATATATATATATATATATATATATATATATATATATATATATATATATATATATATATATACTATATATATATATATATATATGTATATATATATATATATATATATATATATATTATATATATTGATAATTTTAGACAGAAGAACAAAAATGTCTCAATGAACAAATTTTTCAAAGCGATATTGAGAAATTGATTTTTATACAATATTTGCTTTCACTTAAAGCAATAACTTTTCGACCTAAACTATTTAAGTTTGTGGTACCACTTAACATATCAATTTTCAAATGTTTTGCTGGCTTATAGCTAACTATTTCAAATCCTATCCAATAATATTATATCAAATTGCCCACTTAAAGCATTTCAAATATAGTTTTAATCTCATGAGTCATTTTAAAAGTATGACACCTAAGAATGTTTAATTTTATTTCATCAAATCTTATAAAAACAGTATCAAAATAATTTTACTCTAAAATATTCATTTTCTATTTCAAAATAAAAATGACATCACTGTAGGGAGATAATTAAAGCATATAGTTTCATTAAGTCACTTAAGAAAAAAATTTCTATTTCTTCATAATATCATTTAAAATATCTTTTAGATTTTTGAGCTATAATAGAGAAATTTTATTCACTTGTTTACCTTATTTTTTATATAAATTACGCAATCATTTTTGTTGTTAAGAAAAATTAAATTACTTCTACAGTATTACATAGAAAAGAGTAACCATTATATATTTTGTTAGTGTTTCCAAAGCAAATAAATTTTGCTTAATAGACATAAAATAATAAAAGTATCTTAAAAAAACAAATAAACTCAATTCAAAATCAATATATACACATTTTTACAAAGTGCGTTCAAAAATGCGAAATGTGTTGAAATATTCAAAGAAAAATATTGTTGGCCTATTTCCAAATTATCAAATGACAAATTCCATTACTTTCAAAGTATAACAACAACCTATAAAAGTAAATATACATAGGAAACATTTTAGAAAAGAAAAAGGATTAGGTATTTTGAATTCCTGTGATCAGCATATCAAAAAATGTATAATCTTTTCTTCTAAATTTATAGAAAATGGTAGTTATACTATTTGATATTTGTGAATACGTGTGTTGGAAGCAAAATATAATCAAAACAAACAACTTTGGGGCATTGCCAATTCATGTTTTGATTTCTTAAAGATTCTGGATAAAGTTTTAGAATAAAAAAACAAGATTTTTTTCCTAAGTTATGCATCAGAAGCAGAACTTTTGAAATGGAAATTTTGGGCTTTGCTTCTATTTGATTTATGAATGAATGCATCGCTTTCATATTTTAAACTTGATTTTTTTTAATTAAAACATTTTGTAATGTGTCATTATTTAATTCAGAAGCATTGATGTATAAGTTCCTCTAAAAATATTCACATTAAATTTCTTTGCAAAAAATTTCAAGAATGAAAAATAAAGTTTGGAATAAAATTTAATGCTTATTTTCATATTGAATATAAATTTTTAATTTTATTACTTACATTCCGAAAATTTGTAAGTTTAACATAGTTGTATGTATATATATGTATGTATGTATGTATGTATATATATATATATATATATATATATATATATATATATATATATATATATATATATATATATATATATATATATATATATATATATATATATATATATATATATATATATATATATATATATATATATATATATATATATATATATATATATATATATATATATATATATATATATATATATATATATATATATATATATATATATATATATATATATATATATATATATACATATATATATATTTATCAGTAATTTTCTAATGAATATGTAATTATAAAAATAATAACTATGATAGCAGCGAGGTCTAAAATAAAAGGATTAGGTATGATATGATATCATCTTTAAAATAATTTTATTAGTTGTGTTAAATAATATTAAAATTATTGCAGATAATTTATCAAATATCCGAAATTAATTACTGTTTTCAATATTAACTCTGAAAATACGGAAAGAATAAAATATGTAACCTATATAAGAATTAAAAATTAAATAAAATTTTAAAGTAATATTAGCAAACATATAAATTATTCTTAATTTACACGGTAAACAAAATTTACAATGCTTCTTTCTCATAATATAGGTGTTAACTTAAAGTTCTTAGTTAAATTGAAGCATTAGCTATTATTCTTGATATATTATGACACAATTCAAAATATATTTACTGACAATAATAATGCTGCGAAGATTGAGATAACTACCCTACAAAATCACTCATTTGATTGATTAGAAAGACATTCTTAAAATTACTGGACTGAAAACTTGTTCACAATTATTTGGACTTAGCTTTTAAATCAGAACAGAGAATAAGAAAAAAATCCATTTGAAATGTTATAGAAAAATCACCAATTTACTCCAATAATGGGAAATATTTTAAACTCATTATTTCAGTCTTTGGGTAAAACGAAAGTGGTAGAATTCAAATTATAAACAGGCGAATATCTGACTCAGCGTTCTACAAAACAAGCTAAAAGACCATTGTCTTTACCTGCGATGATATATTTTTTATCAATAAATTAATCATAATAATTCAAAGAAATATTATGATTGTGGAAACAGTGCTTTTTAAATGTAATGCAACAAAAAAGAGAATAATTTAAACTCAATATGTATTCTAATTTCCTTCATTTCATAATTTAGAATATCCTACTAAATTCATCTTCGTTCGTTGAACAGAAACTCTTGATTATGTCCAGATGTTCTGATATATTTAAACATCTACCTGTTTCATAAATTCTGACCAAATATGCATTTCTCCTGTTGACATATGAAGCTATGATTACAATGCATAAAAATTTAAATAAAGAGGAATGCCTGCAAATATTTTCTTAACATTAAATGAACAAAGCACGCATGCTTAACAGTTTATTTCAAAATAGTAACTTTTACAGAGGAAAACCTAGCTTTATTCATAGGCAATGCTTCAGCACACAATATAATGTAAAATTGATGTCAGAACAAAACTACAGACTGTTTTGACAAATTGAATTCCGATAATACATTGTAATTACATAATTGTATTAATCCGATAATACATTGTGCATTGTGATTACAAAATATGGTATAGATTTTTATTACTTACCTACCCCAAGCAGATTTGGTTTGATACGCGATTAATTTAATCAGCAGTCGTTTTTTCTCGTGTGTCAAACAAGGCCTGTGTTCGTGAAATCTGTGAATTTACTAAATATTTGCTTAGTTGTCTCTTTAAAGCGTTGCACGCTCCAACAAGAGATTACCAGAATATGTGAAAATGTCTACTACACTGTTTCACTATTCATTCCTAAATTTTATTTAATTTTATACCCAAATTGACATCTCTTTACACTCATGTTGTTTCTATTGTAACAGAGTATATATAGCTGTGTCAATAGTAATAACTATGCTCTAATATTGTTGTGTATTTTGATTTATGCATACACTAAACTTGACTTTATTAATAGGTGTTTTCATATATTATTCTCATTTAGCTATATGCTTAAAATAAATACTTTTCCATAATTTACCTATAATTCTTGAATAGTATTTTAATTATCCAGTGAGTATAAATTTCAGCAGTCAATCTAGTATTTATTAGTAATCAGAAAGAACTTACACAGCCTTATCAGTGTCTTATAAAGTGTAAACAACTGTTATCTGACTCTTCAAAATCACAAAAGAGCATGTCAAAATACCTTATCATCACATATTTCTAAATGGGAAACTAAAATAATGCACTTCAGAATGATTAATTTATTTGCTTTAATCAGAAAAGTAATTTATTGTAATATATTATCATTTAGAAAGATGTAATTAAAATTTTGTAAAAATACAAGAATGGAGTAAATTTTATAATTTTTAATTTGATTGCACTATATTTATAGTTTTATTGGAAAAGGAAATGCAAAATTTTTACTTAAAAGTAATATAAAAACTGTGAACTATGGTCTGAATTCTCTTTTGTAGCATTATAGTTATAGCATAAAACTTAAAGGGTGTATTTTATAAATTTCTAAAGCAATAATTGACTGTTATCTCAATTGATTACGCGTCGAAAGCATTTCCCAAGTCCTTGTTGATCATGTAGGAAATATATATTTGGAGCCATTTAAGTAGTCCAGTTTAATTTCTTCCTTCCTCGTGATATTATTGAAGTTCTGAAAATCACACACAACTTCTGATTACGTCTTTTTCCTATCAGTAAAACATTGAATGATCATAGACAGTTAAAATGGCTGAATGATAACTTTATCAAGATTTATCTGCATTTTATTTGAAGTGATTCCCATTTCGGTACATGTGGCAAATTAAAATATTTGATTGATTGGAATATCATTGCTGATATTAATTTTAAATTTCATTTTCGTGTGAGTAGACATCTACAACTCATTTTTCATTAAAATCTCAAAACATATTAGGATTTTCTTAACCAGCCTACATTTTACTCATTCAGAAAATATCATTAGGTTAATATTTAAACAATATAATGCAGTTTTGTAATGTACTTATTATCTTTCAGTGTGATGCTTTAAATCAAGGACTTAGCAAATACTTAGAAATCCTGAGAAATGTAAAATCCAAACAGATCTTAAACACATAAGAAAGAAAGATAGAATAAAAAAGCACACTGTGTAATACTGTATTGTCCTGTTCAAAGGATGCGCCATAAATCACGAAGAAATAACACAGCCACTCCTTTGATACTTAAGAAAGTAACGACAGCTGTAGAGTTTAACTTTCTTATGAAACTAAGCTGGCTTGGATATTAGTAATAGATATATTAATTCCATTTGCAGGTGCAAAATGCATCTGATATTAAGAATACAATTTGATAAAGCAATCAATTGTTTCTTTCCCTTACAAGGATTTGACATTATATTACATGAGGAAGTTATGTTCTTCTGTAAATTCCACTGGAAAATATTCCTATACTTAAATTAACATTGAAATAAATCATTAGCAAACACTTCTCTTCAGTCTAGTATATGTAGCATATAGCTCCCTTCAATATTAAGATTCCATTAGTGAATTCTTTTCTGTTTCAATTTTTACTCATTTGATATTATCATCAAAGTATCATAAATTTTTTCTCAGATTTTATGACGTGACCATATGTACAATTTAAGAAAAACATATTATAAGAAACTTTCAAACATCAGCTTTTCTTCCTTTCAGTAGTCAAAAATGTTTCTACAAAATAAATTAAAGTATGCTTGATTTTTTCAATAAAATGTTGCGACACGTGATCTATGTTTTAATTCAAATAGTATTGTATGATATATTGTAGTTTATTTAAATGATTAGAAATTTAATTATTCTTATGTATAGAATATTGCGACATTTCGTAACAATTCGTATCTTTATATGAAAAATCAAAATTGAAAGTCCCATTTTTATGTTAATATTTCCTAACTAAACTAACTCTTTTATTATGTAATCAAAGAATATATTTTGATTATTTGAAATATAACAACCTTTTTTTTAATTTTTCATATTAAATTATGATGAATTAAAATGTGAACAGTTATCTGTAAAGTTTATAACAGCTAATATTTAATGATCACTATTCCTTGAAAAAGTAAAATCCTTTTATTTAAAGTGAGTGTCATCTATAGTATTTTGATACCCTTTTATTTTTAATATTATAATTACATACTTTTCGGGATGCTCAAAACAGCATCCTATATCACCACCTTATAGAAGAATTGCAAAAGATTATGGCTTAAGCTATTAATTTTTTCTAATCGATGAAACAAATTAATTTATAGATACATTAGTCTCTTTTTCGGAATGTAAATGATGTTAATGCAAAGTTTTTATTTCGACTAAAAAATAGTCAAGTGTCTCATTAACGATGTCATCCAAATAGAGTAGATGTTTTATCTATTTGATAAGAGGTTTTATAAAAAAAATCTTAACATTCTTCTTAAATAACAAAAATCTTGCTTGTGCAGAATTTTTCGTCCTTTCACAATCATGTTTTGTAAATTTTCTGATAGAAACATATAATAATCCTCTGTCCTTTAAAATGCATTGTTTCAATCACTAAGAGCATAGTATGTATTAACTTTCATGCATATTTTACCTTTCATCATCGTTGGGTTGAGATTATCTTTAAAGACCAATTCTATTTTTGACATGCTGGAATGTCAAAAAAATATGTGAGTTTTACAACAAAAATAATGCGGTATCTACTTCAAGTAATTTATGGAAATATATATATATATATATATATATATATATATATATATATATATATATATATATATATATATATATATATATATATATATATATATATATATATATATATATATATATATATATATATATATATATATATATATATATATATATATATATATATAAATATTTGTATGCAGCCATTCTGCAGGAAGAATTTTATAGATTATAGTGGATCCAATATTAAGTATCTACACAATATATTTTGGCAGGTATAGTGATTATCATCGACTGACATTTATTGAAAGCTAGAAACGTAATATAGGACAGCAGCCAACGGTGACACTTTTGCGATTTTATTTTAAAAGAGATAATTGGGATTTAGTGAACTTCGGTGAGCTATTTGAAATTTTTACAAGATGAACTTTTTTCTCTAATGTTAGCGTTAAGAACCTCCTTAATTTATGTGCACTTAAAAATCATGAAAAAAATGACATGATAATATTCTTACCTCAAATTCCGTTTAACTTTAACTTAAGATTATTCTAAGCTGAATTATTTGTAATTGTAAAAATTCACATCATTGAATAAAAATAACTCAAATTTTGAACCAGTATCATTAAAATTTTTCCACTACTCATCTCTTCATATCTTAAAAGTACAGGGTAATTCTGAAATTCAGTTAAATATTTATTTTTGCAGTTTGATATTATTTAAAATAGATTATATTCTCCTCATAGGTAATAAATCATCTGAACAGAAGTACATCTAATTAAAAAGAAAACATGAAAGGGTTATGAATCGATTTGGCATGGTCAATATTTAAATAAGCATTTACCCTTAAAATTATTTTGTAAAATAAATTTACAAATTATACCAATATTTTGAAGTAGAATTAATTTTTTCAGTTTTTTTTAAATAATTAGCTTTAAATGAGATGTTTTAAGATTTTCAAGCAAAAATATTATTGTTTCTAAAAAAGAACAAAATATATCCCTTAATCCACTTAAACATATTGTTCATAGATAAAACTATAACAAATGCTTTAATGTATTTGCTTAATATATCAAACTCACTGAAATATTTTAATTCAGTTTTGATTATAAAAATTGATAAACTAATTTTTTAAGTGGTGACTTCTAAAGGCTAGAGAGTGTTATACTAAACTCATTTTTATATTGCAATGAATTGTCTTAGAATATGTTATCAAGTGATCGTTATTGATAATGAAGTATTAGCAACAAACATTTTCAATCTATCTTCATCTTTCTTGTTGAGAGCAAATTTGAACAATACCTACAAATTTTAGGTCAATATCAAAGGTTTTACTTGTAATTATAAACCTAATATTCATTTTAAATGAGAATCTTTGGAAATTATATGTTTTATTATGTTTTTATTAAAACTTAATGATAAATTATGTTTCTATTAAAACGTTATGTTTTTATAATTATTTGTTTTTTTAAAACGTAAATAAAAAATTGATACGAAATCATGCCAAAATTTTAATATGATCCATTTGTTTAGATTTAGATTAATGAAAAGCTTCTTACAGTTTATTTTTAAAAGTATTTTCATACATAAAATATTTTTTTATCAATATTTTATTAGTAATTACATATTTACATGAATTTCCTTAGTTGCATTACTTTTATTCAAAATTTAATTTTTATTTATATTTAATTTTTTAAATAAATGTTTTGTCACATAAATCTGTATATGTCTGATTAAACTTTTGTTTTGAAGGAATATATTTTTTACATTTATAACAGAGGAAGAAATCATTTCTTTTTCTGCATTAATAATTTAAAATATTTTTATTAGATTTTTATATATAAGAATTCCTTGTACAGCTTAAAGTATGCAATATTGAATTTTTTTAAATTCATATACGTAATAAATGTAAAATTTTATATAAAAAGTTGTTAAGTTTGAAATTATTTATTTGTATACAAATAAGAGCATTTTATTTACCTGATCTTTATTAGTTGTACATTATTCCGTTAACACAGCTTTCATTTCCTGCTGATTGTTTTTTTCAATTTATTTTTACTGAAACCGCAAGTGAGCAATTTCTGGTCTTATTCACCATATAAGTCTACATTACCTCTTCAAAATTCCTTCTGCGGAGAAACACATCTTGCTTGATGACTTTTTAATGACGATACTGTCTGTCCGATCAAGCATTAAAAGAGCAAGAATTGTGTAAGGAATTTCAAAAAAAGAAATATAAGAAAAATGGATAGTTGTTGCAATTTTCTCATCTTAAACTATAAGCTGTATTTTCTTCTTCCCGAAATACGGCCTTGTTAAGTCCACTCGAGTGAATTTAGGATCGCTGCAGGCTTTTCTGTGCTTCCTATTGTACCTTTCTGATAAAGATTACGTCTTATTTTCTTTTCATTCTCTTTTTGTGTTTCTTTTCGGTGGGAGGGAAATTATTGTGTCTTAAAATTTGACATGAATGCAGCTATGCTTGAACTAGTATTCTTAGTTCATTTCCGGTTGAGCTGATGGATTACTTCCGAAAAAGACATTGGAGAAACACACATTCTGTTTGTAAAAATATTTTGTTTCCTTCAGAAATATTGAATTTACCTTATTCCTAACATTAACAATTTCATGAGCTAAAGCGCTATTTTTACTCAAATAAATGGAAATCGTGTTTTTTTATTTTGATTTTTTTGTAAATGTTATTTTTTTATAAATTTATGTTTTTTTTATAAAAATGTTTATATTTTGTTTAAATTACTGACCTAACTTAAATAAATTATTCGAAAATAAATAATTGCAAAAAATTTTAAAAAGTACTTACAGACTAAATTTAACTAAAAAAATGTTTTGTCTTCTGCTCTACTTTTAAACTGTTATTGGTTTGCATCAATGGATAACGGCTTATCCAATCGTCTTTATATAAGAAATCGGCTTATTAACAAAATAAACGTCGATAATATTTTTAATTTTGATTCCAACGAATTGAAGCCATAAAATTGTTACTCGTTATGGGTGTCATGTCCAAATCAATTCGACTCTGGACATTTGATTCAAAGTGATGGAAATAGATAAGTTTTAACGGATTTTAAGAGAACCTGGAATGACAAAAGAGAAGTTGGTGAGCCGGAGAGCAACGCTGGAAAACTGGAACTTGTCAAAATCACAAATTAGAAAAGATAAAAATTTCAGGAAATTTCGAAAGCAAATAACGCTATAAGGATTTGAAAATTTCATAATTAATTATTCAGAACAACAGGTAATTTTCATGATTTTTAAAAACTTTTACAAACAGAATAAAGTGATTTAGCCATGATCTCAACTGGAAATCAAAAAAACTAAACAAAAAAATTACTTGAACTATTTTTAAGCAATTTGTGCAAGTATAATCAGTGTAAGCATTAAATTCTATTCTTTTATTACTGCATCTTTCCCAATTCTAAAATACTATATCAAAATTTCAAATTTATGATAAATCTAAATATGGCCATCTTTGCTTTGATAATTTGTAAGCACATTCTTGTTATGTGATTATTTTTGAAGTTGTTATCAAATAAAATACATTGCTTATTTAAATAAAGAATATTATAATAGTTCCATTTTATTTGTTCTATTTTTCATCTTATTAAAGGACCTTCTACTTTAACCAAGGATAAATATTGTAGAAAATACATTGTTAATATCTATTTATTAGATTGACGATATTTGAATGCTGGAAGACTCAAAACTCTTGTTTTTGAAATACAACATTTGTTAGTAAACAGATAATTATCGATTCCACAAAGCTATTCAGTGTCTTTTAGTTTAGGAAATACACTGCTGGCCACACAAATTGCCACACCAGAAAAGACAAGAAATATCACAATAAAATTTGTTTTTTAGATAACTTGTTGACCAGTATCAAACGATTAAAATTTATAGAATTCTGTGAAGTGTGATTGCTGCCAAAATCAGCAGCCAGATTAGCTGACACTTTTGGAGATCACCGCTGCACCACAACTCGGCATTGATTCAAAGAGACTTTAAAAGTGTTCTTGGGGTACAGAACACCAAGCAGCTTCCACGCGTTGTCAAAGTTGATATGGTGTGGCAGTTGCAATGTATTATGGGTAAATCGTTGAGCAATTATGGAATACATGTTTTCTATCGGTGAAAGATTGGGAGATTCAGTCAGTCAGAGAAACATTTAAATCTGGCTATTAAAAAAAAACATTGGACAATGCGTAACACGCGGGGTCGCGCATTATCCTGTGAAATATGGCTATTTGCAAGCCCTAAAGTTAAGAAAGGACAACTGTCTCCAAAACCTTGGAGATATTGAGCCGGCTGTTTTAAGCAATGCGTACTAGAGGAGTGTGAGACTGATATCCAATACTGCCCCATAGCATAATATAGGTGAAGTACCAGTGTGGTGGTGCATAACGCAGCTATTCAGCATCCTCTCTCCACGATGCCTCCAGACTCGAATGCGATCATCGTGGTGTTAAGCGGTGCGAATGTGACTCGTGGTCGAATGTGATCATTTTCGGCTGAGACATCTGTGGTTCTGCGTCAAGGGTAGACGAAGCAATGGACGTCTTGCGGACAGACCACTCTGGTATAAACGGCGTCAAATGATACGCACAGATACTGGATGATGCGTTACAGGCTGAATGTGCTGTGTTATGGTTTGTGATATGGCTGAGCAATCCGTCATTGCCATGTGCACAATTTGCCTGTCGTTACGCTAAGTGGTGCAATGAGGTGGATGTGATCGAACACGTCGGTCCGTTGTACCCTCCTGCATCTGACGATCTCATAACCGCATAACAGTTGTTCGGTTTTGTCCAACTCGACTACCAATTTTTCGAAATATGATCCACAATCATGGTAAGCCATTATCCTTCCTCTGTCGAACTCAGAGACTTTAACAAAAAATGATTGTTGTTTTCTACGAGGCACATTTGATCGTCTTTATTTTTGAAAAAAACCACAATTGCTGAACTTGAAATCATCAAAATCTCCAAGCCTTAAATAGCGCTTTGAAATGGCCTCACAGGCGCTTGTGATTTGTGTCTGCGCTGAAATTCTTATCATTTGCATGTCTCGTTTCCGCTAATGCATGCTGTAAATTTCCTAATTTTATGTTACTTGCATGATTCCTTCAGGGTGTTGCATTTAAGGTGGTCAGCAGCGTATTTAAAGACTTTTATTTATTATCTGTGTTGGGGATCTAACAAACGCTTTCTACTTTTATGTTATTTAATTTAGAATTGATAAAAACTAAAACATTTAGTAAAATCTGCTGCTGAGAAACTGAAAAAGAATAAGATTCATTTTATATTCTTGTATTGAGTTATTTTAAATTTTAATTTAGAAAATTATATACCATCATTTATTTTCATAAAATTTGAATTGAGTATTTACATTTTTGAGCATGTTAGATAATTAACCAATACAAATTTAAAATACTTTGGGAAGATTAATACAAATCAGTGTCTATAACACCAAAAAATTTTCAAAATGATTTTTTTGCTTTCGATAAACAATTACGTTTTAATACTTTGCTAAAGTGAACTTTCTTAGTTTAAAAGATATAGCAGTATTACTTGAAAATGATGACTAACTTAATTACTTAGAAATATTATTAAGGAAAATATTACTATGCACATTTTATTATTAAAAAATTCTCAGTTTTTATTAAATAATATTTATTTAATAATTGAAACACAACACAACAAAAGAATGTGTTATGTTTCTAATTACATAAGGTATCAAAACTTTTGCAATGAAAAGTTTTGTGATATATATGTCAGCTTTAGAGGATACACTGACATTTAATAAAATATATTTTTTATGGTGTATCATCGAATCAAATGAAGGACATATATCAAAGGTGGTAAGGAACCATGTCATGGGACTTCAGTTACCAATCCAATGGTTTTCATGCTTTAGATTTTCAATCCAATGGTTTTCATGCTTACAAATGAAGGAAACTTTTATGGTATATCATCCTGAAAAATATTATTCCATTCAATGAAAATAGAGAGATAAGAATTGTATTTCTATCCCATACAATAGTATGCATAACAATAGATTGGAGTTTTACACTAGGATTCATTAGGTAATGGTTTTCCACCACCCACATCGGAGTAATATTCCATTAGTAATTAATTAGTAATTCATTTATAATTCCTTGAAAACATAGTTTCTTTGAAATGTAAAGAAAGACTTTTTAAGGATCGGGGACTTTTTAAGGAAAGAGTATAGCTCAATGTGGAAGAAACCCTTTGTCACCACGTACAACCACGGCGTAATATTCTTCCTGAAGGTTTGTTTATAGATAATGGACCTTATTTATGTACAGCAATTGAGGAAATCCAAAAAAAATATCTTTGGATCAGTCACTCTACAGACGTTCAAGAAGGTAGCAGAAAATTACCATTCACCTTCTGTTAATGAAGAGTGGTGAAAATACCTTATGTTTCGAATAGCACTGTCATACAGATATGTCAGAATGAACCATTGAAGAAACTATTGTGACATACGTTGGAGAATCATCTGGCAACATAAATTGTATTATTTAAATTTGATTGGGTTATTCAGCTGCATTGTAGCTAATGCTTCAAACCATTCAATCTTTGATCCAGTTTACCAGAGAAAGTTTTTCTACCACTGGTACACGTTTAGAAACTTTAAATAGAAATATTCAACAAACTTTTTTACTGTTGATACTCATGCTTTTTATAGATTTTTTATCTTTTGTACCAATTTTTATAAAAATAGGAATGCAACAAAACCTAACACATTCTAAGAAACATGGGATAATTTGGTTGAACTCTTGTTGGACAGTATTGTTGACTAAATCTTAAAGTAATGTATGTAATTTTTTTGTGTGAAACAAATATAAAGTGAGTGCCTGCTAGCTTCTTGTTCATGAAATGATATAGCACATGTTAACCAAAGGTTTACTGATTGGAAAGAAAATTCAAGTTCTTGAATGAAGACATCACAAATACAAATACACGATGTAAAAGTTTGCATATGAAGACCAGCCGTAAATTTTTTTATTCTCTTGCATAAAATTGGAGAATCATAATTGTCATTGTTTATTCCGGTATATGAATATAATTTTTTGAGTTAAATCGAATTACTCGACTTTTTGCAAGTAGAAGCTTCAAAAATTTTGTAAATAATTTTAAAAAATTTAAGTTCATATTTGAAAACGTATGTACTCTCTATTTGCATAAATTAAATTGTTTTCTAATTAAATATAACTTTTTACAGTATTTTAACACATTTTTATGTTACGTACAACTTAGCTGTCTTATATAATAAATATGTGTTGTTCAATCAATTTCATTTTATAATGTTGTTGGCATATTTTAATAATTCAAATATTTTTTTTATCAAATTGCACTCTTCCATCATCAGCCAAATAAAATTTTAATGATAAATGTGTTAAATAATTCTTAATGAAAAAGATATATATGAAAATTAAATAAAATGTCCTTAATTTCCCTATATCATGGAAAAAATATAAAAACGTTATAGTTGAATTATTTCAAAAACTCTCTATAGATAATTGAATTATTTTGAGGATAACATTATGCAAAATTTCAAATTTTAAGTAAAATATGCAATGCAATGTTTTTGTGACAATATATAAAAGTTTTTCATATATAACAAAAATTGCTCTGAAATTCACTTTTCTATTCTTCATATATGGCATAACTATATAATTCAAATCATTGCCCCCTCAAGTCCCACAGGCTCCTCATAGTGTGCGCTAGCAGCCTAGAGCTCCAGTTGCCGGCGAGGGGTGTTCCTGGGCGGAGTGGGCGAAGTACGTCGGGAGTGTATTCTCCTGGCAAGGTCACCCAAGGCGTGAAGGCCACTCCAATATGCTCAGCTAACAACACCTGGGGCAATGGAGCTAAGTCGGTCCTCTACCTATTTTTAGGTGCTCTGGTCAAGTGACTAACAGAGGCTGCAATTCTTCCCCATCCATGAATAGTACAACTTAAGTCGTCAGGAACAAACTATTCTCGCCCGATTTCGAAATGGACATCTTAAGACCCTAAAATTTTCTGGGGGTTCCCGAACCTTTGAAACCTGTACTAACTGATCTACCGAGCAGGCTTCGCCTGAACATATCCTTGAGTGCCTAGGGCTCTCCAGGCAGGACTTGGTTGACGACCCTCTTCTGGTTTTGGATTATTGTAGAGTGTACAACGTCATAAACCTGGTCTAGCATTGCTGGCCTTTGGGGGCATGTAACAACAACAACAACATTCAAATCATATAATATGATGCTATTATATAAAAATATAATGTTCTTATAGCATCAAAATTCACTCGAGTTTGATAAATTCCACAAGAAGTGTCCTGTTAGTTTTTGTTTTTAAGATTTTAAAATAATGAAAAAGTCGAAGTATCAAATTAGTCTATAACCTGGCTTATTTGATCATTATACTCCTTCTTTAATATAAAATTTAATAAGAAAAAGCTGTTTTTTCATTCAAATATATATTTTTTCATCCACAACATTTATTTTGTGCTGAAATGTAATAGCCACTATTTCGTCAACTGCATATACAGTTGATTCATCAGCAGCTGTTCAGATATCCTTCTGGATTTAATATCCTGGGAAATAGAAATAATCTAATAGAATGCTCAATTCATTTTTTAAATACTAAAAAGGATGATTAATAGCTCTGATTTCATATAAAAAACCACAAATTCTCGATTGAAAATTGATTGATTCTTGAAAATTGACTCCACGTAGGGAATATTTTCATGTTTTAAATCTGTGGCAAAGCATTTTAATTACTACAGCGTAAATTGCTTCTGGAATTTTTCATAAAAGTAAGGCCGAACCCAGAAAAGAGGAGATACAATAATCTCCCGATGATCTAGCCCATCAGACGCTCATGCAAAAGATGGGTACTTATGAACCATTTTCCAATAATTTCAGCAACCGAAACAGGGATATTTTTCCATGGAAAGAGTATTATTACATCACTAGTACATGGTGAGTCCAAATATATTAGTATTCAACATTCCTGTCTAAGGCTTTATATACATATATATATATATATATATATATATATATATATATATATATATATATATATATATATATATATATATATATATATATATATATATATATATATATATATATATATATATATATATATATATATATATATATATATATATATATACATTGGTTAAAAAGCAACTACTTACTACTTAAATTTTAAAAAAGTGCATAAAAATGATTTTTTTCAATATAAAAAATTAACATTTTGTTGTAGAATTCCAATACTTATAAGAGAATATTAAAAGTTTTTAAAGTGTGAGTAAAACTTTCTTAATGCTTTGAAATGCTTAGTTTATCACTTAAATAACGAAGCGGTGATTTCATTCCCCCCTTTTCATTTCTACACCATTTGTAAACATATAATTTTACATTTGCTTAATATAAGATTCCACGAAAAAATAAGTATATTAATTATGATTGAAGTTAATATATGAAAATTGAAAGAAAAGAATGAGACACGTATGACTCCAGGATAAATATTTTTCTCATGATGTAAATTAATATTTCACAGCAAAGACATGGCTTTCTAGAAAATACTTGTACCAACAAAGAGATATCCATTTCTATTTCGTTTTATTAACAACAACATTTGTTAATACAATAAGAATTGCTAGAGATTCAATTAAACTGGAGATAAAATGAAACTAATTAAGTTTCTCTTTTAGTAGGAGAGAATCTGATTTCATATCCTTATCTTGTTTTAACATAATTTCGATTGTAATTGCATTATGTGTTCCATGAAATGCAGTTTAATTGCTTCTACATTAATTCAGCGAATCAACTAAATAAACATTGGTTAAAAAATACTATAAAATCAAGGAAAAATGTATTGTTTGAAAGAACTGAAAGCAGTAGATTTGTATAAATACAAGAATTAAAATTAGCTAAATAATTTCAATATACTAAGTAATTTCACAATCATGACTGAAAACTATAGTTTAAGTTACTTAATATAATATTAAATTGAATTTATTATTTAATTTTAACATCCGTTAATAATACAGAAATTGTATGGTTTATTATATCTAAAATAAGTTAGTTAATCAGATAATGTTATATTTCGTACAAACAATAGTTAAATATTTTAAATTTTTGAAAAAAAAACTTTGTGACATTATTGACACGTATTATTTTTATTGATAGTAAATTGATATTATATGTAAAAAATAAGTAAATTTTTAAATGCAAGAGTGAGGAACAGAGATTTCGTTTTTACTTAGGAGTATAAGAAAAATTCTTTGAGTTTAAAAATAGATGCGCTAGTTAATATATATCGTGAATATTGAGTGATTTATTTTTAAATAAAGTATAAATCAAAAATGTATTTTAGACAATTTCGCTGACTACGTTGATAAATCATTATGACATGCGCTTTGATTTAAAAAAGTTAAATACATTTATGGATCATCATAAAAGTCCAATGTCAATAAAACTTAGTTACACTACTTTAAGATTTATATGTACATCAAAATCAAAGAGAATATTTAATGCTATTTTAAATGATATTGAGATTTCATAAACAACATAAAAAAGAATTATTATGAATATTATTTTGAAATAATTGAAAATTAATATTTTTAGTTATTAAATAAAATTTTAAAATCTTTATAAACTAGTTCATGTATAGAAATTTTTTTCAAAAACATCGTATGCCTTTTGCAGTTACTTATAATAAAATCCGCATAGTATAATTATTAAAATATTTCTTAATATTTATGTTATTGCATGATAAAATAAATAATATCTTCAATTAATGCTAAATTTACTTATCATATATAGTTTTTAAGCTGTAATATTGTCATCTATTACACTCAATTTATTACACTTATTATTAATTTACAGAGAATTATACTGAGACTTAATGTCTCAATATGATCATCTATTATACTTCTGATATTCCATTTCAAAGCTGTAAAATTATATTTAAATGCATCTTAAGATTTCATGAAAGAGCTTAATTGTGAATAATAATATATGGTTATTTTATTTAGAATTATTAAAATAATAATTTAAATGCCTGTGTGCTAATTATAATTTTTAAGGAAGCAAATAGAAAATCTTCAAAAAATTTAATTGCTTTGCTTCAGTTGAAACACATTAACATGGGAATATATTTTTAAAAAAGGGAAGTGTACTTTTGCTATATATATATATATATATTTAAATATATTAAATTAAAGATTTTCTTAGGATTTCTATTATATCTTATGCCAAGAAAATTTATTTGAATTACTCATTCTAAATAAAACGCAGTAGTGCATTAGAAATATTTAAATGTAATACGTAAGGCGATGATCAACTAAAATAAATAAAAACACTTAATCGTAAACCTAGTAAATATTGTTAATTAATATTATAGTTGTATAAACTATGTTTTAAATTTTAAAGCAAATGAAGTTTTGAAACTTATTCTTCAAAAATTCATTTTCTAATATTTTTGCTGTTTTCCCGAATATTTTCATTTAATTTCTGAATAATGAAAAGCTACAATATTTGTTTAGTAGTTAATTTATTAATAAAAATGCAATTGTTTTTGTCTTTTTGGATTTTAGAAAATAATGTTTCGGTTCAATTTGCTATTGGCTAAGAACAAATTTATTATTATGATACTAAAATTTAATACATATATTTCGTAAATTTAATCCATGCAAAAAATATTTATCTTGTCATCATGAAAATGATGCATTCATGTTATTTATTTAATACAGACTAAAAACAAATATTTTGTTGTAAAAGAGAGCGTCTTAGACGAAACTCATCCATCAATCTGACAATAGAATAAGAGAAATGATTACAGAAGCCAACAATGCATTTCTTCACTCTTTTTACCTTTATTTTTATCATTTTGTTTTATCATCATCAGCATTGACCTTATTACAGTAGTTCAATGCAGATTAATGTTCTTGAGAACTATCACTTTGCTTATCAGGATATAGCTTATATTATTGTCGTTTATATCTTCCTTTTCTGGCTCATTTTGGTTTTTTTCCTAACATTTCTTTCTCAATCTTATAGAATATGAGAATATATATATATATATATATATATATATATATATATATATATATATATATATATATATTAGGACACTTTGATATTGTAATTGATAAAATATGCTACGCTATGCAATTTCGATTTTACTATCTATTTCTTATTTTACTATATTATTTACTTTTACATTTTATTTATCAATATAAAAAATTTGATTGGAAAGTAAAATGAACCAAAGTAAAATTAATCTATTATTACTATATCTCAAGTTTATTTGTCAATGAAATCGCACAGGTAAGATTCTTCACACGATGCGTCCACATCTTATGTCAAATGACATAAGATGCCAATATAAATATATTGGCATTTTTATCAAGGAAATTTATTTGCTGGTGAGTGTTTGTCACTCAAAACCAAAATTCGATTTCTATATTTAAAAAACTTACAATGTTATTAAAATATCAGCAATTTTAATTAAATTTTATGCATATAAATAATACTAGTGTCTTACATTTACACAATAACTTTAAATTTAAAATATAATTATCGGTAGAAAATTATTATGAAGTGAAATAAAAATTTTCTTCTGCCATACATTTATATATTAGAATAATTTCACGCAATGTTTTATATTTTGATTTATTAGTCCTTTAAAATTTTATTTTTTATTGTTCGTTACACTTCTTATTGAAATTCTTATAATTTCTGTCTATATTTCATACTCTACATTCTTCCTATGATAGAAAAAATTTTATTTAAAAGAGGAATTTAAAGATACGATATATCTTTTTCTCTATTTCTAATGACTTATTTTTTTTCAAAATTTAACACACACACACACATACATATATATATATATATATATATATATATATATATATATATATATATATATATATATATATATATATATATATATATATATATATATATATGTATGTATATATATATATATATATATATATATATATATATATATATATATATATATATATATATATATATATATATATATATATATATATATATATATATATAGTATATATATATAGTGTTTTTTTATTGAATTTCTATATTTGATGCAAAAAAAAGTTCTTAATGTTTCCCTCTTTTCCTACTTACAAATTCTACTCCTTTATTTTGATGAAATGGAAGTTTACAAAGTGATAAGTATAGCGATTATACAAATTAAATATGATAGTAATTCATAATGAAATTATTATTTTTACATAAAATTTAACAATAAGAAACATTGTAGGGAAATGAAGACGCAAATAATGTGTCTTCATAATTTTTCTAATCTAATTGAAATTTCTTACACCAGAAACTGAAAAATACCATTATCTAATACCCCAGCAAATGTGTATATAAATGTAAGCTAACTCGCCCTACTCTGCAGGATCAAGATGAGCCTCATTTTTCAAATACCATCATAACCCGAATTATGATCGAATCTTTAATCACATGAACTAATCATGAAACTCATTACAAGTTTAATTAGCTCATTTGTATTGATCGGTAAGTAAATGAAGTTACAAAAGGAATATTTAGAAAAATACGATACTAAATATGAAATAACTGGCATTTCGAGACTTGATTAAAATAATAATTAGCAATTTGTTTGAAAAAATCATTTAATTACTCCTATATTTTTGATACTAGTTAAGTTACAAAAATTAATAATGTTTTTAGAAATTATTGCATTGAAAACTTCAATTGTATAAACATTCGTAATCAAAATCAAAAATAAATTTTTTTCATTATTGCATAATGTTAACGGAAATAATTGTATTTAATACTTAACATATTCTGAAAAATGGGGTTGATATATAATTTATATTTAATTTATGCAAGCAAAATCTTAATTTTGGTTATCTACCGAGTTTGAAGAAGGTGTTGCGTCATTTGTGGTTGAAGTGAGTGCAGCTGCACGGAATTGATGAATCAAACTTTAATAATGATTCTGATGACAGGATATTATGTTAATTTGTGTTTTATTTTGATTTCAGCATTTGCATGTGAACTAAAATTAAACACTAATTTTAAATCATTATAAAGTTGTCTATGCCGTGACGCTCATGATTTCGAAACTCATTTTTTTAAAAGAACGTATTATTTTTTAACCATTTCAAATTTGTTATGTATACATAATCACTTGGGGCGCAGGTAGAATGAAAATATATTGTATCCATATTTCCTTCTATATTTTAACAGTGATTCAATAATTTCATTCAATTTTAAAAAAATGATTGTTTTTATTTTTCAAAATTCGAAATACCATTGTCATGTCCTCTGCAGCGAAATTGTTTTGATCATCTCGATGGGTCATTTATTTCAAATAATTTAGAGTAAGAATGAAAAGAGTTTCAAATTCAGTACTTAAACTTTTTTTTAAATTGTTATTCAGAATTCAAGATTTCTCCACATCATTCGATTTGTATTCAGTTAATTTATACGTGAGACTATATTTAATAGTTCTGAACTGAATTCATAAAACATCTAAATAAGTTTTAAATATTATTAAAAAAAGGCATTTTTAAATATTAAATAAATTGCATTTCTCCCGAAAGCTAGATACATGTTTTCCACTAGAAGAAATGTATGTGGAAAGTTAGCGAATTCAATCTTTAGTTCTATATATGAACGATTATTTTAGGGGTATATCAATTAATTCGAGATATACTTAGTTGAGATTTGAAAGTTAGTATTTTCAATAATAGCGGTAGAGCAATAATTTATAATTTATAAATAAATAAAATGTTTATAAATTAAATTAACAAAATATATTAATGAGTATGTTCTGATTTATAAATATTCAAGTAGTATGTATCCCTTTTCTTTATCTTACGAAGATTTTTTATATATAAACTTCAAAATCTTCAAAGTTTAATAAAATAACATTTTATTAAAATTTACATAAAACTTTTTGATGTATTAATGTATAATAATTTACATCTGAAACGCAATGCTATATTAACATTTGATTCCCTATTAAAATATTAAAAAAATCTTATAAATATATTCCAAATATCTAATAGAATTTTTGTCCCCTCATATACAGTATTTAAAAATAAGTTTTATTACTCTCAAAATTTGTTATAAAATGTGGATAAATTTAATAGAATGATGATAAGATTAAATTTAAAGTAAATTTTTATTATAATATTAAAGATTTGCAAATGGGAGAAATTTGTCAACTGTAAATAAAACGCATATTATAGAAACCTTATATGTAGGAAAACTATTTTCTATAAATGGATGAAAAAAAGTTTTGTCTTCAAATTCCAACCGATTACAATATTTCTACAAATATAAGTAAATACATTAAATTATTAAAAAATTAAAAGGAAACATAAACTTATTAGTATACTAAATTAAATAATATTAATCTTTACATACATTAAAAATAATAAAATCATTTAAGTGCATAAAAAATAGCAATTAACAATCATTATTTTTTATTTAGCAAAAAATGAATGATTTCATCATTTTCAAAGAAATATGGTTTGACGAAAATGAAGGATCAAAGATTTCATATTTATTACTTTCTTTCATACCAACTTAAATACATTTACTTATTAATTGTAAGATTTTTCATTTTGAAACGAAAGTAATGCACATAAGATTATGTATTCAACAAATGAAATAAAGATTGAGTAATGAAAAAGATATGTCAATATGGATTTATGGACACATTTAATGAGAAATAAGAAACAAATTTAGAAAATAAGAATAATTGGACTGAATATGAAATGAACTCAAGCGTTAATTATACTTTTTTTATTTATTCTCGAAAGTAAAAGTAAAAAAGAGCATGCATTCATAAATTGCGGAAATAAATTTAGTAAATGTTTGCAAATGTTTCTTTTTCAAAAATGGAATCTCAATCAAAGGAAAACATGAAAAATTAAATAAAAACTGCTATGAATAAAACGAAATAAATTTGAATAAAGATATCGTTGAATTTTTAAAAAATTTTGTCATATGTTATTCAATAGAAAATGTTCTTGTGTAAAAAAATTAATTTTTCTAGTAAACGAATAATCTAATATTTGAACAGGATTATTTGAGTTATAATTATCAACGTTGGAAAAACGTATATTTTCATTAAAAATAAAAATTTAGGGAATAGTTTATTTACTACAATTTTCTTATTTCCAACTGAATACAATATATATATATATATATATATATATATATATATATATATATATATATATATATATATATATATATATATATATATATATATATATATATATATATATATATATATATATATATATATATATATATATATATATATATATATACTTGCGGTGTACTTTCGTCCTTAAGACTATGTCTTGGGCTAGTGCAGAAAAACCATACTTTGTGGCAATGTGGTCAACACCCCCTGATGAAGCTGGCCATGCTGGTACTTCGTTCCATTTTATATATTATTACTTAAGTACATTATTTCTTAAGTAGAGTACAATCTTATACTTCATTTAACGAATGGCATTTAAATCAAAATAATAGCGAGATATAACATGTTGCTCTTATTATATAAATGGGAATGAAATATAATCACGAAATTTAGAAGTAAACATTTTAATAGGAAATGCATATATCTTTTCGTATTTTTATTGCGTAACATTAATGTTAAGTATAAAACTAAGAGCTTCGATTAAAATATTTTGTCAATGTAAATTAAAACTAGCTACTTCAATATTAAGTATTATTCTCTTAATTTTACCATAAAAATTAATAATTTATAAACGTATTTTGCAATGCATTTTACTTTTATATGAAATATAGATTAGCGAAATTTATGAAAACATTTTAACAGAAAAAAAAATGTTATTTAATCCAATGAAATATTACAGAATGTATAAGGAACAAATTCTGATTTTTTTTGTTTTGCATAGAATTTTACATTGAATTTGAAGTTACACACTAAAAATATAATACAGTACATAAGTATATTAAGAAGTATGTTCGCAATATGTAATAAATTAGTTACAGAGGTATATATATACTCAATTATTCATTAAAACTTCATTTGTTATTCAAGTCTAGGATATCTATCAATTCCAACTTATAAACACAAAGAATTTAATATTAGTATTTCGAGTTTTTATACATTATTAATCAAATTGATTTGAAGTTTGCTTAGAAAGCATGTATAAAAATTTCTTTTAGTTTTCATAAAAAATCATTAGTAAAATCATAAGTAATGAAACCATCTTACACAAATTTTTACTATACTAAATTTTAAGGTAAGAATAAAATTATATATTTTGTATTATAATGCGATAAACTAAAAAAAGTTGCTATTTTTTAAACAAGTCAGTTTATCGAAAAATTAACTATAAAAGTTTCTTTTACGCATAACTATTTTCCTTAAACAAAAATAGAAAATATTTTTATATGTTATATATACCAATTATATTAGTATGTATAGTAGTAGTAAAAATATACAAATATTCAAACAGTGAATTAGATTGATGAATATTAAAACACTTATAAAAGATTTCCAAATCTATATTAAGTTCTTTAATATCATTTCTCATTTCTCCTTCATTTCTCGTTCAAAACCAATTAATAAATAAATCTTATAAGTAATGAAAGCATTAAAACAATAAACCTTTAAATAATTAAGTTATAATGACAATTATATATATATATATATATATATATATATATATATATATATATATATATATATATATATATATATATATATATATATATATATATATATATATATATATGTATATATATTGTATAGTAAAATGTTAAATATTAATTGAAAAATATAGGTCAAACAAATACATCTATACTTAATTTTAAAGCTAAACACTTTTTATCTGTGTATAAAATATATGTATTTTGCAACTATACTTATATTTTAAATTAAATATTATATAACCATACATATAATTTATTGACAATTTACGTAATTATGTAAACATTTGTATATCATTAAAATGTCCTGATTAGAAATTTATTATGTTTTATTGAAACATATTGGAGTAATTACTTAAAATATTGATCTCCATGAAGCATATGAAATAAGTTGGATCTTACAAAATGATTAGAAAACCAAATTTAGCTTCCACCTGTAAGACTTATCGCATACGTATAAAATATATTATATCATTCAACATGTTTATTCTATTAGTAAAATATTATTTTATGTTCACTTAGTTATTATTTAGTCAGTCACATTTAAATATTCGTAATTAGTTTACCTAAAAATTTCTAAAATATTTTTTATTTCTCTAGCAAATACATTTGAATTTTCATCTAAAATTAGCTCTATCTAAATGATAAATTTTGTTCTTTACATTAGTCATAGTTATGCTATTGCTAGCAAAAATTTGTTAAAACTCCGCTGTTTCCGATGAATATGTGAATTAACACTGTTCAAATGTAAATAATTTAAAACTACAAACTTCTTAAAATATTTCATTGGTCCTTCTATTTCTAGACTTCAATCCAAAAATAATGTCATTTAATAAAATATTATTAAAATTTAAACTTCATAACATATTTTTTATTTTCATTATATAAATAATAAAAAGCCATATTACTTACAAATTACCTAGTTCTATAATAGAGAAGAAATTCAGCAATTAAATCTGAAAATGTTTTATTTTCCTCAAAACATTTTACTTTAGTCGAGAGTTAAATTAAGTGCATGCATAATGAGATATTAATCTTTCTGATAAAGTAGTAACATGTTAACAAAAATTACATAAATGTTTGTCGTAAATTAAAAATTTGTATCCTTAAAAAATTTATTTTAAAAACGTTATAACATATTCCTTAGTTTTGAATCATATTACAATACCTTTCTTTTGCAAAAATAGGTAAAATTTCTAATTTAGGAAAATTATTATCCATCATCAACTTGATTAAAATTTAACAATTAATAATTTTTTGAGTTTGTTACTAAAATTTTTTTCAATATCGTAAATGATTTAATGCAAATAATAGTAAAATTTTAAAATTTTATGTGCTTAAATTCATTGTTTTGTTTTATTTTGTTTAATTATTCCTTAAACACACTCAGTAAATTTAAATGAAAACTATTCAAAATTTTGTGAACCATTATTTTTTAAAGAAAAATAAATTTCGCATTTTAATTAAGAGGACTTAATTCTTCACAAATAAAGAGAATTGAATTATTACAATAAAAAAAATTCAAGAAATTTAATGTGCTTACATAATCATCTTTTCATGAATATTACTTATAATTTCTGAGAATCGTAAATTGAGACATTTTATTCTTTATAAAAATGTAATAAATATGCATTGCAATTCTATCATTTCTCATAACTTTTCATGTTATTTCATGAATATTTAATACATGGTAAGCAAGAAAAGTATTACCGTTTTTAATGACCAAAAAGTACCTGACCTATAAAAAGTTTAATCGATTGATAGACCTAGAAGTAATCACCATATCATAAGGTATCCAACACCTTCTCTTAATGTGTCTCTAGATGTGCAATCCCCTTGTGGTAAAACTCGGGTATTTGGAAGCAAAGAAGTCTTGATGGCTTTGCTTAAGTCTTCTTTATTGGGTAAAAAAAATCGAAGATAACTGTTCAGAGAATTGAAGTGATGGTAATCACTGATGGTGCAAAATCAGGTGAACAAAAACGATTTCAAAACGTCTCCCTATTAAGTCTATGTATGGTATTTCTGGCCACCCGCACAACATGCGGCCTCAAATTATTGGCCAAAAACAGTACACCATTGCGATTAACTAGAACTGCTTTTTTCTGTAGCAATGCCTGTTGTACACGTTACAATTGCTGCGATTAGTGATCTTTTGGCTCGTTTTTAGGACCGCAGTGATCATTTGGCTCATTTTTAGCACAGTGAATCACTTGAGAATTAGTCCATCAGATCCCAGATTCACCACAGAATGACAAATGTCCCGACCTGAATTTATGAAAACAATGCCTTGCCTTAAGTTCATTCACAGAACTATCCACAAATGATTGACATATTAGGTGGCTTGATGCAGTAGCTGATAAACCCACTTTGAAGTCCTAAAGCAAACAACACCGAACGAATTCTTTCGACACACGTTTCTCTTCGTTACTGTACTAGAAACGACTGATGAATGATCGAGGTGGAGCTGCTTTTATAACGCTTGATATTCATTCTCTCCAATGACCGGTGGATCAACAACATCTAACTGAAATTTGCAGACTTATTCTGACTTCATTCAATGGCAACACGAAAATGTCAGGAACTTCCTTGTGTAGCTTATATAATGCATTGCCGATTTTCTTTTAAAATTAAAAATTGCAGAAGAAAGACGTTAGTACTATGATAAGTGATAATCTTTATTGAAAAAGAAAAGTCTGTATCACAAGATTCTACTGTTGCACCAAACATGTTAGTTTTAAAATATTGCTTGCTTGGAATAAAATAAAAATACACTAGATGAATTTTAATCTCTGAGGAGAATATATTTTGCTCAAGTTAAAGTAATAATACTGAAAATTATAGGTACTTATAATAAAGATTGACAATATCAGGTGAGTATCAGGTATCAGGAAGTATCATAGTATCAAAGTATCAGGTAGTCTATGAACTTTATAATAATTTCAAAGCATTTAATTTTGAAAACTATAATTATTTGTGCTGCTCTGTCAAAGGAAAATTGTTTCTAAATTGCGTCGATAAAGATATAAGAAGCATTACTGTATATACTAAACTGGAAATATTGGCTACACGTTTATTTCCATATTTCAATAAGTTTCTTCACAATCAGACAGATCCAAAATAACTTAGTCTTGGCTCTATTCCAGCCATCCAAACTTTAACAATCAATAAAAAAGAACACAGCTTATTCATTAGATTAAATCCTTAATATTGTATTCAGATAGATCTCATCGACTTGTTTAGAATATAAATAAATTGTTAAGCAGCAAACACAAATCATATTTTCTCAGAGCTTCCCTATTGTATGAATAACAAAAATTACCTCTTAAAATAATAAGTACCATTATCGAATAAATCTACAAAATGTTATTTTTATCAATCGATAAAGAAGTTGTTTAGTTCAAATTTTCATTAGAGGATTAAGCGGTCACTTTTTAGGGGATTCTTGCACTTATAAAATTAATTAAAATTACCCATTTTTATATACTCATCAGATTAGGACAGCAAAATGCATAGAAAGTGTAACGAGAATTACATATTAAAACAAGTATATTTAACGAGATTTTCTAATGTCGAAAATGTTGTTTTAATACAAAAAATATTAGCTATTTCTACGAAAGGCAATCTAGCAATTTTTTTACTTGTTTTAATATGTTTAACTTAAGCGTATTTGAAATTTCTTGCAAAAATTTTGGTCTGTATGAATTCTGTTTAATTGATAAATATCGAGGTACACACAAATGCACTTAAAATGAGACAATTTAGCAATTGGTTTTATTCTAACAAATATTGTCATCCTATATAACGAAGAAATCATCAAGTATAAGGGAGATAACTTGATAAAATTACTGTTTTAAAATTATTATTCTTTAATACAATATATCGCAAAGATGAGCTATGACAATAAGTCATTTTGGCTGACATGTATTCCTTGTTACGAAAAAAAAACAAGATTTTACTACTGGATTAAGATAAGTTATTTGAAAAGCAATATTGCATTTTTGAAAACAATTTGACATTTGTGGACTGTTTATTTTTTCATCATCATTGACAAATACTCATTTCTAATCAGTGTTTGCAAATTTTTTATTTGAATCTTCTGTTTTTCGATTATTAAGCGGTAGGTAAATATTAAAAAAGATTCATACTATAAAACTCATTATCTCTTACATTTACTAAGTATCGTTAACCAACAGAAAGTGTGGTTTATTTTAAAATCTGTTTTAATCCAACCATTCATTAATTTTAAAACAATTCTTTATGACAAACTATAATAAATATCCTGTGTGATTAACATATATTTTACGTAGCATTTTATTATATATACTACGTCCTTAATTTTAATCGATCTTATCGATTGCTAAAAAATTTTAATTTTTTCATTAAAATCTACATGACTTATTTATCAAAACGCTTTTGAAATTTTACTTGTTTCTCTACAGACAATATAATTCATCTTTACTACCAAATAATAAATTACACAACATTAATTCTTTACAGAAAATGATTCAAGCCTTTATTTATTTAATACGGAATTTATGTATCATACCTATAATAATCAAACATTTCTTTGAAGCAAATCCATGCCCATAAAATAAAAAATACTATTCATTAAATGATGTAAAAATAATTAATCAACCTGAAATCAACAGATAAACTTAATTAATCATGATAATTGAATTCATTTTTACAACAAATAAGATTACAAAATTCATTATTTTAAATACAGAAAATTGCATCGGGCAGCATTTCATTTTCTGCACAAATAGTTTCAAACAAAATTAATTTCAAATCAATACTTGTGAAATGTATGCAATGAATTCATATGAGTGAATCCAACATTTAAACATAACGTTTTCCTTCCTATTCTCTAGTTTGAAGTTCAATTCGAAGTTTTATCAGCACTTTATGACATTCGGAAATCCGTAATTACATCCCATCACTGTCACCGATTTTTCTCATATTGAATGAAGTTTTATTCTGCTTTTAAATTATTCATTAAATATTTTTCTGCAATGATCTACCCCTCGTTTGATTTTTTTTTCATTAGACAGTAAAGGCTTTATTAATACATATATCAGAGAGGAAGTTAATTTCAAATATTCACCAAAGAATTCCCTTTTAAAAGTATAGCTGCTCATAATTTGAGAGATTTCTTTTCAAATAGTTAAGTCTAAGTCTAAGTGAATCATTTAAGTCTAAGTGAATTCAGTTCTCTTAAGAAAATTATTATATGCCTTTACAGATAGGATTTTGTGGAGTTATTTAAATTTAATTTTAAAGAGTAACAACTAATTTAATGACAATACCCTGGTTTTTATGATATTTTAAATGTGTTTATTTATAACTTATTATTTATTTTAAATTCTTTTTATATTAGAAGAAAGAGCTGGTGAAATTTCTAATTGCAACTATATAACATGTACTTTAAAACCAATGTCTTTTATACTCAATATAGTTTTACAATTAATGAATATGCTTTTAAATTAGTCGACATAATGAACGAATATTATGTATGTTAATATTTATTTATTAAGTCAGATAGGTATTGTGCATGAATACATAGCAACTATACGTATCCAAAATTAATATTACACTACAAATACAGATATTATATGATAAGGGATCTATAAGAAACGAATATATTATGATGTTTAAAGTCAATTCTGAATTACAAAAACACCGACATCAAATCCAGAGTTAGGAGTTGAGCAAGTAAATAGTTTAACTAAATGTCACATAGCTTGTCATCCATAAATTAAAGTTTCATTATATGACGCAGTTGTAACAAATACAAAATGTGCTAATGTTTAGACACTACTGTTAACCGCAATGTTTCTTTTATAAATATACTAATTAAAACATTGAGAAATATTTTCTTTTATGATGTGATGAATGATTGTTTCTTAACTTCAGTAAACAGAAAAGGAAGTTTATTGTGTGTATTAAATGATTATTATTCATTGTAAATTCTAAACACATAGAAATTTCTCTTAATTATTTTCTTAGTAGTTTTTGTCAAAAAAAATTTATTTCTAATGACTATAAATTTTGCTTTATAGGTTAAAAAATAAGATTTTTTAATTTGTATATTTTGTATGTGTTTTAATTTTTTTTTTTAACTTTGGAGTAAATTATTGCATTTTAGCACATTTTTACCATTATGTCTTTGAATAGAAAATATGTATTGCTAAACATAGTAGCATCAATTCTGGAAAAAAATGTAACTAAGAGCATATATAAAACAAAATAAAAAAATTAATGAAAATCCAGAAAAAAGAATATTAAATTTTTAATCTAGTTTATGTTAATATAAGGAAATTAGATATACACTTCGAAACAATTTTATAATTTAAAAATAAATGCAGTAAAGAAAAGAAGATATGAATTCAAAGATTATTTTATACGTATGAAGTATAACAAAACTTTAGCGATTTCTTAAGGCATTTCTAATATGATACCTTAAACTGAAATTGAAATTTTTACTCTTAATGAAACAGCTTAGTAAAATTTTTCAAATCTATTGACAGTGAAAAATCTCCAGAAACCTGTCAACTAAACTTTTTTTGCATTGTTAAGTAATTGAAAAACACGTAAATTAAAAATTAGTCAAAAATTACTATTAAAATATTGATATTTAAAATACCGACGTCACATTAAAAAGCGTTTTTAAGTGCATGGAATTTTATTAATTTATTATTAAAATACAGGATTCAAATAATTTAATTATAATACAATGTTTTTAAAACTATGATTCCATTTCAGATTTTATTACTCTGGAATTTCAAATTATAATTTTTTTTTGAATTCTATTTATTATTTTTAAAATTTTCTGGCGATTTTTTTTCAATTCATGGATTTATTGCAATATTTTTGAATGAAGTAAAAACTCTACTGAATTTTGAAATAAATTTATAAACGTGGTATTTTTCTCTTGATCCATTATGGTTGATATCAATTATAATTCACATAGAGAAGTCAAAATCTTTGGAAATTAATAATAATTGTAATCTTGCTTTTTTCTGAAATTTAAGCTACAAATACTTTAAAATCTTTTTAATTCAATAACCAATATAAATATATCTTAAGGTGGAAGATCTTTATTTTACGCATACTGTGTCTTTTCTTTATACCTTAACTATTAAAAATGTTTAACTATCACAGTGCCACGAGCTTTGATAAAACTAAAAACAATTTTTTTTAATTTAAAGCATCGATTAATAAAAATGTAACTTTCAGTTCTTCATTAAGTTAATCATTTACATATACATAATATATTATTTATACATAACATATTTTTCAAAACAGCATTTTTAGCGTAGATATTTAAAAACATTTAAGGATTATAATTGAATTTTTCTTATAAACCATTAGCAATATTTGTAATAGGCTTTAGCGTTTTTTATTTTAGATATTATTCAATAAAATGTAGTACTCATATATGTTGGTAATAATGTTTATGCAATATATTTTTTAAAATTTCTTTTTTTGTGACTGCATTAAGAGATTATCTCACATTGAAAGACTTATTTGTAATGATGTTCAATTTTTAATAAAAATGTTTATATCAATTATGAACTAAAGTGCTTCTAGAAATATTTATATTTGGTGAAAGCTTCATGATTATTGTAAACGCTTTTTTATCTATTTTTTACTACATTAGTACACATTTTTCCAATGCATTCAATATAAGCATTTTGTAATTTTATCACATTTAATAAGAATTTTTGTTTTAGTTCAAAGTACTTAGTAAATTAAAATATTTGATCGGTATTTTGTTAAAGAAAAGGAAAAAAATAAATAGCAGTTAAATTTATTAAATTATTGCATTAATTTAAAATTATTCAGATTTTACTATTTCTTAATGACTTGTTGTATAAATGTTATAAAAATAATAGAAACTGTTTATTTTTGAAATGGAAATGATACTAGTTTTACCAATAATTTTATTAATGAAAATATTTATTTAATAATGTTTTAAATTTTAGCGTGGAATAAAATCATCAAACCTGTGTATAGTTAATTATATAAATTATTTCTAAAATTTTAAACTAAAATTATTTTAAATATTACTTTAAACACAAAGTAAATTTAAAAATCTATAAAATATTAGTATACCTCATATCAGCATACATGATATTGTAACTTGAATTATACTTACTAACATTAAGCAAAATAATTGCAGGGACGGTGAAACCAAAAAAAAGTAAACTTTTTGAACTTGAAGCAAAGCGACACTGCAGAAGTACAAAGTTCACGTAGGATGACAAAACACTGTCTTATCCCTCTTTCGCAACTAGATACGTTATATTCTCAACAATTAATATACAAATAAAAGGAAAAGTCTAATTTTTGATCCTTATTGAACTCAAACTCGCAAACGTTTTTGTGTACGAATGAAGTAGCCGACTCGTTAGGAATAATGAAAAAAAAAAATAACGAACCCATAGCAACAGCAATTTGTAAAGGTGTGTCAACATTAACAGTTAAAAAATGGTATCTACAACAATTTTTAATTCTAATAAAGATTTTGTGGTAGACATTGAATTTCTAATAGTGCCAAAAATTACAGATTTAACTACTTTAAAACAAATAGATATATAAGAATTCAATTTACCGAAGAATTTTAATTCTTGAATTTAATGAGCCAATAAAAATAGACTCTTTAATTGGAGGTGAGTTTTTTTACCACGTGTTTATATCAAGCCAAATTAAATTAAAAAATGAAATTATTATTTCACCCGAAACAATATTTGGTTGTATAGTAGTGGATTCCATAAACAAAGTAGGAATTCCAAATAAGTTGCAATGTTGTTTAACAATAAATGATCACGATTCTCTGAAAAGTTATTTAGAGAGATATTATGATCTGATATTCTTAGGTGTAAGAGATGATCCAAGGCTAGATTTCCATGATTATGTTTTACAAACATTTAATGAAACAATAACTTATAAGGATAATCGCTACGAAGTGTGTTTACCATGGACTTCTAATTTATTTAAGTAACAATCACACAATTCCAGAAAAAAATTAAAAAACTCTTTTAAAACGACTTAATAAAAACCTCATTTTACATGAAAAATATAACAAAATAATAGAAGATTATTTGAAAACATGTGTTATTAAAAAGGATCCAACCGAGAAATAATCTTCGCAAGATAAACACATATTTTATCATCCTTACCAACCTGTTTGCAAAATTGATAAACTTACTACCAAAGTAAATATTGTGTTTGATGCAATTTCTTATGACCATGGTTAGATATCTTTAAATAATTGTTACGCGGTCCAAATCTTAATCCAAATTTAATGGATTTATTTGTCAAATTTTGTTCAATAAAGTAGTATTCACTGGCGATATCGAAAAGGCGTTTTTGCAGATATCCTCATCGAGAGATGAGAGAGATGCAACAATATATTTTTTGGAAAAATAACAAAGTTCTTCAAGGAGTTAAGAATGAGATTAAAATTTATAGATTTTAGAATGTTAACTCAAGTCCTTTTCTCTTAACCGCCATGCGCTAAAGTTTCATATTGAAAGATATCGTGATGAATATCCCACCACAATATATTTATTGAATATGTGTTTCTACGTAGATGATTTGAATACTGGAACAAATAATGTTAAAGAGATCTTCCAAATGTTTTCTTACGCAAAAGGAATAATACAGAAAGCAAGTATGAATTTAAAAATATGGCATTTCAACGAGTCTAGCTTAATGAACAGATGGAAGAAAGAAAACTTTGAATCTTACCCACCATCCTCTTCTGTGGAATTAGAATTCAATTAATTCCATGATGATATTAGCTATTGCTTGGAATACTGCAGAAGATTGCCTGACAGTGGAAGTAAAAAATCTAATAAAGTTCTTTAAAACCAAAAATAATGCGAAACAAATCTATCCTAGAATGAACAACAATTTATTCTAGAATGGCAAAGAAATCTATTTTAGGATGAATTGTTTCCTACAGATTTATCCGAACAGTGGTTTAAGTGATGTATGGATTTCCTGAACTTTCAGAATTTAAAATGTTAAGATTTATTTTGAACAAGAACTTCAATAAACATCAGGAAATACATGCTTTTTCAAATGGTTTATGGTGCAACAATATTCCTTAAAATCAGCAAGAATAATGGGTTCAAAGTAAATATTGTTGTTTCAAAAATTCTGTTTCATCTGTCAAGAAGCTAACCTTACCCAAATTAGAAGTAATGGGATCTCTACTAGCATCAAACTTAGTGGATAAAAGAAAGAAGATTCATAAAAAAACTACAACGAAAATTCTGGACAGACTCTCAAATTGTTATGCATTGGATTCAAAGCTAACGAAAAAAGTTGAAACAATACACATCCAATAGAGTGAAAGAGATCCAAGCCCTGTGATGCCAACTCATGGTCTCACTGCTCTGCAAAGAAAAATTTGATAGATCTAGTTTCTCGAAGAGAAAATGCCACTTCCTTGATTTAAAATTATACTTGGTTTCATGGACCAACATTCCTGTTAAAGATGACTTTCCAAATGCATCTATTGATCTTGTATGAAGAAGAGTTTGAAAACGAACTAAGAAAAACGAACAATTAATCTAATAAGAACTCTAATTTTTTAAATTTAACATCTCAAAACCCATTTACATCCAATTTGGGGAAAACTTTTAACAGTTGCATAAAATTAATTTATGTGTATTACATGTATAATTCAGATTCATACATAATGTTAAATCTCTATTGGATAAGAAATCAAATGCATAAGAATTTTCAAAAATTAAATGAGGAGAACAGTTTATGGAAAGAGCCATACAACATGAGGAGTTTTCCGAAGAAATAAGTAAAATTGTCAAAGATGAACCCATTTAACGTATTAGTAAATTAAAATCTTTAAATCTTCATGAAGAAGGTATTTTTAAAGTTGGAGGGGTAGATTAAATAATTCAAAATTTGTTAAAGATAAGGGCAATTTGCGTAAAGAAAGATTTGAAAAAAACTTATCCCTTTAATGTTACAGGTATTGTTTTTTTTTGCACCCTATTTCATGTTAGATTTAAACATCAAAGAAAAGGAACACTTAATAAAGTATATGTAGCTATTTTTATCTGTTTAGTTACTCGTGAAGTGCATTTGGAAATAATAACATTTTTATCTTCAGAAGCCTTCATCGCTTCTTTGAAGTGATTTATTGCTGAAAGAGGTAAATACCCTAAAATATTCACTGATAATACAAAAGCATCTGTTGGCGAAAATAAAGAACTGAAAAAATTTAATGAGTTTTAAAAAATTACTAATAATAAATTTTCCTTGGATGAAAGTATTGGTTAGAAATTTATACCTCCTAGATCACCTAATTTTGGTGGTCTTTTGAAATCAGATGTAAAATCTTTTAAATACCACTTAAAGCGCATAATAGGAAACAACAAATTTACCTCAGAAGATTTTTTGATTGCCGTTATTCAAATTTAAAGAATACTAATTTCTGGACCTCTTACACCATTAAATTCTTAATTTGATGACTTTGAAACATTACGTCGAAGACATTTTTTTATTTGGCAGACAATTAAAACATTAATGAACCTAGTTTAACTGATGTGAAAGAAAGTTGTAGATAGAAAGGAGCAAGAAAGGATAATCAACGAATATGCAACCTCTAGAATGGAGATTATTTGAGCAATTTGCAAGAAAAAACGATATGGCAATTTGAAAAGTATGTTGTGATAAGTTCTCTAATTTTAATTAAAGAAGATAATCTTCCTATGAATAAATATTTAATTGGTAGAATAGAACAGGTTTTCCCAAGTATAATGATTCTAAAGTAAGACTTGTAAATGTTAAATTGTCAAATGGTACAACAATAAAAAGAAATGTTAGAAATTTAAGCATTTTACCTGTAAATTAAAAGATATCGATCATAGTTGAATATACAACAAAATATTTAGTTGTTCATTATTCATATTTATCATGTATTTTACAGATTTCTTATGTATATCGTAATGTGTACTTATTACATTATTTAATATTTAATGTTGCCTAATGTTAAGTAATTAAATTTATACAAAAAATTTGAAATTATTATTTACATAATGTCAATTGTATTGCAATATAAATAAATGATATTTTGAAATTAAAATTTTGACCTGGGGAAGTATGTTAAGACCTCCGTTATAATATAGATGGCACTCTGACTCACCAAGTGAGGGAGCTGTTTATGAAATTTTGTAAGAGAATATCTGTAACAATGAAAGGTGACAGCAGTTGGTCGTTTTGTATTCCTTTTTAATGTTTTATGTTATTAAGTGTTCTTTTTATTAAATTAAGGTGCTTTTAAATTCTTTTGTTAGTACGATGGCTCCGAAAATAATAAATATTAATAATGTACGAAATGTTCATTAATTAGGAAATTTATGAAATACAAGTATGTATCATTAAATTAAATATACATATAATTAGTAAAAACAATGCATTATTAGATTTAAAATTTAAATCATAAATTACTGTAACATAATGCTTATTTTTTCGTAATATTTTGTTACATATTTAATCATTATTTTGTTAACACATTGCGTTAATTTTCCTAAAATCAACATTTAATAAGATTTTATTTACATGTATTAAAACCAATAAAGAGCAAAACGTTTTTATGTTATCATGAAGATAATGTAGAAAAAAATTCCTTAATTTAAAATGAATTGTTATGTCAAGATAATAAACTGAATAAGATTCGTCTCAACATTAGTTCCAATCTTATTAACTCCACTCCAATCCTATCTAGAAAAAGGAATAACAGAATTGAGTCAAATTGAATTTATTATGTAAATGACTAACACAGTTCTATTTTATTACGAATGGATCAACATCGTAGTGAGAATGATTGCAGGGACTACGATATGGGTTTGAAGAGATTTAGGATCCTTGCCAAATAATTTGTCAGCAGCGGAGTAAAAGTAAATTGATTTGCATTTATTTAGGATAAAACTGCTGGCTGAGAATTGAAAAAGAATGAACCTATCACACAAAGAAATATTATTTCGGATGAAATTGAATTCAAAGAAAAACGTAGGTGGAATTCCAAAATATTATTTCTCTGGTAAAATCAGCAAAATTTAGTTACTTTATGAAATACTTTCTTTTATATTTGTGTTTTGTTCTTGAACCAAAATCATTGCCTACATTTTATAAAAAAGATGCTCTTCATAAAGTATATTACTTGGTTGCATTTCAAAAGAACTATTATTTTGTATCTTCGCATTAGAACAAGAGCAAATATAAATATTTAGTTAATTATACCTATTTTTACAAAATTATTCTAAAACATTTTTCTTTTCAAGTATATTTATTTAGTTAATTTAATGTAGTAGATCATCTACCTCTTATAAGTTAGAAAGCAGAAATAAAATGAAAAATGTTTTTTTTCATCTTCATCAATTATTAGTGCAATTTGAATGAATATTGAATACAGTGGTGATGTTCTGGGTTTTTCACTCCAACTCTAGTACAATGATTTGTGCATTTGGTATATTCTTCCTTTCAGGGGGTCATTTTTCAACTACTTATCAGGAAGAGCTGGGACTTTCCTTAAATCGACAACTCAACTCATATCATACGTGCTCCAGAAGATAAAGGATCATGGCATGGGATACTTAGTTCAAGCTATTAGGCTTACCAGTTCAGTAGTAATGACCAATGTATTAGACCAATGACGTGAACAAATATTGTGGTGCAATGATGTGAAGTAAGGCTGGATTAATTGCATCAGAACAGTGGCTACGATTTATCAGCTTAGTAGCTTGCACGCTGCGCTGGTGTTTTAGCCATTTCTGCAGTGAAGTTCATTCTCACGACATCAAGCCCCAACAAACCTCACAATATATTGGCGGAAGCTGTTTACCAAGAAATAAGAAGACTCTTCAAGTGATCGTTATTAAGACATCCATCAAGTAGTAAGTACATAGTAATTCATAGTAATGAAAGTGATCCCTGTGTTGAGAGTATCTAATATTGCTACATATGAACCAATGATGTATCTAAGAAACTTTAGAAAAATCTTTCTACTCTTCATTATCAGCCCAACACAATCATGAAGCTTCTCCTCATTAGATAACGATCGCAAAGTCTTGTATTCTCTCGACAAAAGCTAAATTTTTAAATTGTTTCAAAACAGCTGTTTGAATTCCTTTATTTTCTAATATCATTGATTTCTACACATTCTTATCTAAGCCAATTTGTATGCATTATTGATAAAAATTATGTGATGTACACGGCTACAGTAACTAAACAGTAACTAAAAGGTACAATAATTAAACAGAGGGTCTTCATATTTGACATAGCAGTTTCTAATGTCTGTATGTCTGTTTTTAATTTCCGGGGAATCACTCTGAACAGATTCTTTGAATCTTGAACGATCAGCTTTATGTGTGCCAACACATAAACCTGGACGGCGTTCGAAATTCTAAATAAGGCATTTTATCTACAGATAATACTTGCATCTCATTAATATATATATATATATATATATATATATATATATATATATATATGTATATATATATATATATATATATATATATATATATATATATATATATATATATATATATATATATATATACATATATATATATATATATATATATATATATATATATATATATATATATATATATATATATATATATATATATATATATATATATATATATATATATATATATAATAAGTATATTTAATAAGTTAATTTTGATAATTACTTAAGAGTGTGCATAATTTTAACAGACACGATTCAAATAGGATTAACAAAATACAATAATTTCAATGAGATTATTTTTTGTAAATCAAGGTGTTTAATTTATGATTAAAATGAAGGTCTTAATTTTCTTATGTATTTCAGTTGAAAATTTTTCTTATATCTTCACATTTAATTAAATTATGAAATATGTCACAAATTTATAAGTTTAAGTTATGTATGAGCTATTAATTTTCTGATAAAAAGATATTTTATACAATTTTAATGAAACTTAATAAAATTAAAATATATATTATTATTATTAAATTAGAATAGATAATCCTCACACAAAGTAACTTATCCTCTGCAAGCACATTAGTCAACAATTATGCATTTTTAACATTTTTCTTAAAGCACTTATTTCATCGTTTTATTTTTTAATCTTTGAATAATATTAAAAAAAAATCAATAGCTTCTAAGAAACCTCTGCTCAATTTTTAATTTATATTAACAATAAAGGAAATATAAAAGAAAGATGTTCTTCTTTGTAAAATATGATCTTTAAAGAGGATAAATACAACTATCAAGAAATAATTTAAGAAAATGTATTAAATGTGTTTTCAAAAGATATAGTATTATAGAACTAATTATATTAAAATATTTTAAATGCCCAGAAAAAATTTATTATGAAAAGAATTTAATATATAATTTTAATCCTAAGTTTTAAGTTTTTTTGATTTTTTTTATATTTTACTTGAAATTACGATTGAATGAAATTTTAAATTAAAGTACTTTAACATAAAATCTTTAAACTCTTTTATTTTTCTCATAATATTTTTGTCACTTTTAAAAATAAATTAACATTTAATTTTTTAACACTGCGTTTGAAACTGTTAGATCAAGTGAAACGTAAAATAGTTACTTCTTAAATATTCGAATTTTTTAAAATTTTGATAAAACAAAAAAATTTAGTTTTTTTTTTAAAAACTTAATTGCTTAGTGTCAAGTTACAATAATTAAGATAAAATAATATTTTACTATTAAATGTTGTTTTACTTTCTTTTAATTCCTTATAGCTTCATAGTTAAGCATTTGTTGAAAATATTCTATAAGATTATATTTTTAAATAAAAAACATTACCTATTTAACTATATTTGCGCTGCTAACAATTTCTTTCGAAAATGTGAAAATATGCTTTCTAAAAAATTATCTTCCATATTCAGTACCTAATGCATAAATTAATTTCATCACCATATATATAACCTTTCTCTTAAGCGATAACAGAATATAATTGTTATTACAATGACTGTATAATATATTATTTTTATTTTGGATTGAATTTATAGGATTATCTCAGCGATAACTTTAAATAAAAGGTTCCTGATGCACTAAGGGAAAATAAAGGTTTTCTCATATTTCGCTATATCTATGTTAGAATTTTTAACATCAAAAAGTATCACTATTTTCTCAGAAGTCCTTTCACCACAAGAACATGATTTACTTAAATTCGGTGTTGTTCTTACAAAACAGGGATTTTCATATTTATTATATATTTATATTTTTTTTTTTTTTGCTTCAAGCACATTTGCCGATATTTATAAAAATTTGTTACATCACATGATTAACGTCAGATATTTATTCTACTTCATTCTTTTAAATATCATTTTATTTAATGACATTTATGACCAATTATTTTAGAGACAATATTTAAGGAAGTAAACTTTTATCATTTCTAGCATTAGAATCAAAATTCCAAACTAATTCAGAATATTTGCATCTTCATAAATTCCTAAAAATGCATTTAATTTCCTACCAATATTTACATAACACATTGTTTAATCTTCTTTCAAGATGGGAAATAAAAAAAAACAAATATTAATTTCTACTACAGACCTGCGGAAATGAAGCTTAAAAAAAGACTTATAATCAATAAGCCGAGTGAAAGGCTGTTATTCTAGAAACTTCCCCGTCAGCTATTTTGGAGTGAGTCATAGTTTTCGAATTAGCAGACAACACTAGAGTACGGAATGAATACACCAACGATCTCTTTCTCTCTCTCTGATTAGCTCATTTGCATTGATCGCCAAAGAAATGGAGCCAAGAACAACCCGATACTGCGACATCAGTTCTACACTGTGATAGAGTAATAAACAGCTAACGAGGTGAAGGAATGAGCATGTAGTTGCTGTTTCCATTAAACAATTCTCATTTTGCTGCGATGAGAGTAAGGCCATGATATTACACCTCATTAATTTTTCATTGGGTGAATAATCTTTGCTTTGAAGCGCGATGCTTGTTTTTCGTTTCTCTGTTGGAGTGAAACTGTACTATTTATTTGGAAGGAGAACCAAAGCAAATACTTAAGCTGATTTTACTTTAAAAGTCACTGATTATAAATTGGCAATTAATAAAATAAAATAAATTTATTTTCAATATCACAAATTCCATCTTTGCATTCCAATAATTAATAATAAAACTGAAAACATTTTAAATTAGTTTTTTTCAAACATTTCTAATAAATTCCAGCTTTAATTATAAAAACATTATAGCATAGTTACTATTATATTCTCTCAATGCTAATTAAAAAGTGTAGTCAAATTTCATAACTGAAAACATCAACATTCATTTTTGTAAGAGTACTGTATACAATAAACAATTAATTTTTCCTAAATTTCAATTTATTTTCGTTATATTTTACTTATATTTTAGATTGATACGTATATGGATCATATATTTCTTTTTCATTTCAAACATTTATGATTATTTTTACATAGATGAAGTGAAAAGAAATTCAAATTAAGTGCTACCTTATTGATCTCAATTTTATTAATGATTCCTTGTGAAGCTGAAACAAAATATATTTATTTTATCATAAGCGTTAAATAATGTAATACTAAGCTATCAAAATAAAAATAATATGTGTATCATATGAGATTAAATTGATGCAGTGTTGTTGTTACGTGTAAAATAAAATATTTGTTTTGAAGAATTAATTTTTTATGAAATTATTTGAGTTCCCTGATTTACGATGATTAGATTTTTTCTTAACTTTGTAGGAAAAAGTTACTTTTGGTGTTCGTTAATAGATGTTTATTTTAATGCAAATATATCTTTAAAAGTGAATATTCTGATATCATCAGTTCATATTATATTTCGCTAAAATTACCAAAGCAACACATTACTGTATAAACAATATTTTTAAGACTTAATTTAATAATTGAAAATTATGTTTGATTTTTAGATTATATTTAATAATATTGCATAAATATAATTATATTAAAAGGAATACAAGAGTTAAGAAAACTGAAAATATGCCTTTTATTATTTAAGTATTCTCAGTTAAACGATTTGTATTTTGTCCATTGGTATATTAATATCTGAAGCGAATTAAGTTAAATAACTATTTAGCTGTGTTTCAAGGACAAAATCTATATAATAAAATGTCATTAAAAACTTAGTAAAAAATAAATTTGGAAAAATAAAACAAAAAAAAATATTTTACAGAATGACTATAACAAAGCGTTGCATTTGAAAAATGAATATAAGAACGAAAGTAACCTGCAATATAATTTTCAATTAATTTGTTGTAATTTATGTCATTTCTAAACTGAAACTTCTCCACGATTCTAAAAATTATTCATTAATTATGAAATAAAAGCATATCAGATTAGAAGGAATAAAAAATAAACTTTTGACATTCGCTAATAGATATTATTTAACATTAGGGATATTTTTGGAACTTGTCATAACAACGTGACACTTTTCCCTCCAAAAAGTTGAATTTTAACTGAAAGAGTAATGAAAGAGAGAGAAAAGGTCGTTTGGGAATAGTGATTAATGATGCGGTCATAAATATTTTTGACATCGTGACCGCACACAAACTCGTTGCCAATTTTTATTCACAAATAATTTTAGTGTGCGTTACAATTTTTGTAAAAAAAAGTAAAGAATATCATAACATATAAATTTTAATGGTTCAACTATTTTTTTGCTTCGATACCTACTGATTAATTTGTTTTCTTGCATAGGCGTTTAAAAGAAACAAAGAATATTTGTTTTCATTTTTATTTATAACAGTTTAGAGATTTATGAATAAAAAGACCCAAGATATTTAATATTAATAGGAAGATTGAAATATATAATTACTCAATTTTAACCATTTTGACCTATATCAATAAATGCGGTCCCACGAAATAAAATTTGAGATTTATTAATTTTATTTTATGCAATATGCAATAATTTTATAATAACTTTTTGCAGTTCATGTTATTTTAAAAGTATTCTGACTTGTAATACTGTATTATTCATTGAAATTCCAAATCAATTTCAACACACAATGTACATTTATAAAAACTAAAATATATACGGCATTTCTATATACATTTCTGACTACCAATTGCTATGACATAGCATTTTATAAAAAGTTACAGGCAGTAAACATCATTCTCAAGGATTTGTGATTATTATTCATGATAGATAAATATAATTACTCAGAAATTTATAAAACTGTTTATATATATATATATATATATATATATATATATATATATATATATATAGATATATATATATATAGATATATATATAGTATAAATTAGATAGATAGATATGATAAATTAGATATGATAGATAGATATAGATAGATAGATAGATAGATAGATAGATAGATAGATAAATAGGTAAATAAATTAGAAAATATTTACATAGTTCCTTCAAATTTTACAAAAAAGTGTGAAAATGTTTCACAGAAATTACTCAAAAAAATAAAAATAAAATAAAAGTAAGATTTTTTTTTCATTTGGTAAGAATTTCTGTTTGAATGCTTTATGTAAAGTTTTTTAAAATATGTATCAATTATTATTCGTAATTTCGAAAATTTGATACTTTATTGTTTTTTAAGAGCGTGATTCCATAAAGATAATAAAAACAGAATTAAAATAATTTTCTTGAGTATGTTATTACACACGGTTTAACTTTATTATACCTAATAAAGGCAGATACAAAAAATAACAACTTGCATACCTGCCAAAAACTTTTAACTTGTGCTCTTTTTTATTGAATGCAGGAAAATAAGCATTAAATGATATTCGTACTACACAAACATAAAGTACTTTTTAATGGAATTCACTAATCATGGTTCTGACAGGAAAAAAACGTTTTCTTTATAAAACTCAAACCGTTATGTTATAAGCTTACAATTACCATTAGTGGTTAACGAAGGTCAATTTACCAAATAATCTTGTACTTTTAGCTCGTTTATTTTCTTTACACAACTGAATTTCGCATAAAACTGTATTTCGATTTTTAATATAATAAAATAATTAAGTCCAGTAAAAAAATTCTTTATCACATTATTTTGCGTATTTCAATGCAAATACTTATTTGGTTTGAAATTTTTATAAGTATATAATAGCTTCCACCTCCTTCAATTTATTAAGAAAATCTGATCAATATTAATAAAATGAATTCTTACCAGCACTTCAAATGAATGTAATAGTTTATTTAAAATATAAATATTTATAATGATAAACACAGTAATAATTTTAACTTTTAAATTTTTTATTTTACTGTAATAACTCATTAAACTAATTATGGTAGTCTAAATTATAGAATTAAATTAAAGTAGTTCATATGATATTTATATTTGAAAAAGTCAGTTTTGTTTGTAATATAAGAGTTATATAATAAACTCGGTTATTACTTTCATTAAATAGTCAAATTTATACATATCTGTATGATTAATAAATTTCATAAAATTTGTTAAGGTGAGAAATGAATCACAAGTTTGCTAAATAAAATTCATCATTATTTATTTAGCAAAGTTGTTATTCATATTATGATTTGATAATGAAAAGCTTAAAACATATGAAAGGATACAGTTCAATAAATAATATTTCATGTTAACAAATGTTCTTTGTTTGTGCACAGTTATGGTTGCATAATATATGCATAGCTCTTAATATAATTATCAACGTCCTTTAGTATAAGTATTATATACATATATTTAGAAATATTGTCATGCATATATAGATATTTTGAAGTATTAATAGAATTAATTAGTTGCATGGTATATAGATAATAAACCACATTGTGTTCTTCTTAAATAAATGCATATTAAGAGTATTTTTTAAAATATTTGATTTTTTGTCATTTATCTTCTTCTTCTTCATTGGCCTGACAGCCCAGGGTGGGCCTTTGCCTTCCTCAGAAGTGCATACCAGGACCCCCTATTTTTGGATAAGGTCATCCAGTTTGTCACTTTTAGTGTTTTAGGTCGTTTTCAAGGCAGTCACACACACACACACACACATATATATATATATATATATATATATATATATATATATATATATATATATATATATATATATATACATAAAGATGGATAAATATATTAGATATAATTTTTAAATGCTAATTTGTTTTGGTCATAGCGATTGAAATGCTTTGGTGTGTTTACTACTTGTTTCAAAGTTGAATAAGAAAAAAAGATCCAAAATTTCCAAGGTTCTTAGCAAACTGTTTTATATTACACAATGCTAAAATAATTCTAATGTTGTTTATTTGAAAATGATTCCAACAGTAAAGAATATCGGAAAGTGTACAAATATAATTGTTTTCCATCTTTTTTAACATAAAGATAAAATGTTTGACCTAATTATATTCAATTAATTCGTGAATAAGTGATTGAAGAGTTCGTTCAGAAATTTCTAGAGATCGGGAGTGAAACAAAATTACCATATATTCCGTAAACTTTCTTCTTTTTAACTGACATGTCCTAGACACATTTCTTGACAATATTAAAAAGAATTTAGATGATGAAATAGGCATAAATCATTTAATTCGCTTAAGCGATGGAGTTAATCAAATCATGTCAAAATACGAAAAGGGTAAAGATCATAATTGTGGATCCATTGGGAGACTTTTACCACAACTCACTCATTAATTTTCCCCACAAGTCTACATGAAGCATTATTTAAGTCACGTGTTTATCTTTCTCAAAGAGGAACGTTGTTTTTCTTTGCAATAAATGTGCTACAGGATCAGGATTCTTAATGAGCGTTTTACGAATTTCTCCCTCTTTCCCACCGACTTGCTGCTAAAATATTTGATAAATTCTGCTGTGAATTGCAAGTTAGATGCATTTATAGTAATTATTGAACACAGGAAAGAAATAGAAACACAAATTTATATTTATTAATATTTAGCACTGTAATTTTTGAAATATTGTTTACATGTGCATTTAAACTTATATTAATAAGGGAATGATACTTAATCTGTTTATGATAAAATCTCAAATAACAATTCTGTACAATTCATTATTAAAGTTAAGTACAAAATAATTTTCCGTACTAATTTTTTTAAATAAGCCAAACATTTAATAAAATTTATAAAATTTTAAATTATCTTTCAAAGCGTAGATAAATACATTGAATATAAATATTTAGAACTAAATAATGTTACAAAATTTTTAATGATCAAATAATAATAATATAGTTCTTGATAAATAAAATAGTTCTTGATAATAAATTGAAAATGTCTTGAAAGAGATAATTTAGAAATAATAGAATGTGATTTTGGTAAAAGGAAACAGATTTGCTACTAAATAACAGCTATTTTGTATTTTGTTTCAAAGTTTATATAGTTATATTACATAGAATAGCATTTTAAATTAGAAAAACATGTACATGGGGCACTTTTGAGAAATAAAATTAAACTTATTTTGCATAAGATGTTGACGATACTAATTATTAATATTTTTGTTATTATGTGTGTATATTTATCCTTATTATTATTGACAATTAAGTGCTATGTTTTTTATTAAGAATACAAATTGAAATGTTTATCGTTTCAAATCAAATTTTCTAAAAAAATATTTAGAAAGTAAAATCGATAATTAGTTATGTAACTTACAGTATCAATTTAAATTTAACTAAACATTACAAAATTGCAAAATTAAAAAAATTTGTTATCATCATAGGCATAAATTATTTTTACGTAAGTTCTGAAAATATAAATACCATATTAAGAGATTACATTGATAAATTTTCAAAAATTTCAGTTGGCAACAGCTATATTTTCATTTTGATAGATTATTTATAGAAATAGATCAACAGCTTTTTAAAATAGGAATGTTTTAGTTGCTTCACTAAGTAGTTTTATTGAGTAGCGCATGCCTACCTTAATGTATCTAAGCATCGCATTTATGAATATTGCAGCAGTTCCTTATAAAGTTAAAAGAGTGACAAGAGATTTTATCGTACATACTTTATACAAAAATGTATGAGCTAAATAATAAGCCCATTGTCACACACACACGCACAGGTTAGCATATTTTAATGAATTCATCGATAGACTCCTACAGTGTGTTTTCAATGAATAAATCATACACCAGTTTTCTCAGCCTCCTCCAGCGAGTACTAAATTGGAATGCTCTTATCTGATGAAAATTATTTGATGAACAGCTATTTTTTTAACTCTATGGTGATTTATCACTTTATAAAATTTTATTATTAACACTGTTAGCTTTAAATGAAACAAATGTTGCCCCTATAGCGTACAAATGTGATCCCTTTCGTTTGTTTTCATGGTAAAATTTTATTATCATTTCAAAATAATATTATTTTATATTTTATTGAAATTATATATTACTTTCATATTGTATTCAAATTTTAAATTTTTATAATAAAAGTGCATATTTAATTAATAATATGCCTCATTTCATATGAATTTTTATTATAAAATATATCTCTCTTTCACTCTTATAAATTATTATTTTCAATTATATAACTTAACGTATGCGATATAAAATATTTTTTTGAATATTTTATTAGTTAAATTATTTTATCAATCATTTCTTATTTCATTTTTAACAATCATTTCTTAACTTCAAAAATTCATTATTTCAATGAGGGATGCTATTCCTATTAATTATAAATAACGTTCGAGTATATTAGTTTTAATGCCAAAGTTATCAACGTTTCTTAACTTTTCTAAATCATGTTAATACTAATAAGTTGGCGAATATTTCATATTAAAGTTTGTTTATACTTTTCTTATATATATATATATATATATATATATATATATATATATATATATATATATATATATATATAGTATATATATATATATATATATATATATATTTAATATATATATATATATATATATATATATATATATATATATATATATATATATATATATATATATATATATATATATATATATATATATATATATATATATATATATATATATATATATATATATATATATATATATATATATATATATATATATATATATATATATATATATATATATTTCGAATGACTTAACACTTATGGCAGGTTAATTTTATTTTTAGTAGCTGCAAACACACAAAAATAACTTCCATTCTTTGTTTTACTATAGATTTCTTCTTAATTTTACGTATTTTAAATAATTTCATTTCAGTGAAACATTTATTACAATAAACATTATCCTTTAAAACACTCAATTGTAATGCAATTGGGAGTTTACTGACTGTATTTAAAATTCTCGGAATATTTCAACTAATAGAACCATTAAAGACAATTCTAATATTTTAGAGAAGTTATAGAAATCATTTCTAAATTTATAACATCAAATCTCAATACTCGTAACATTTACTAAAAGGCTAATACAATTATAGAAATAGTTTTTTTTTAATATCATTATTATAAAATTTTAAATTGTTTTATTCAATCTCTATTTACCGTAAATGAGTAAACAGCAGATAACGATGAAGGGAAAATGTAGAAACGCAGTCCTCCTCTCATTACCTGATTATTACTCATTTACGAGAATGAACTTATTATTGGAACGTTTCCGACTTTATTGTTTGCCAATAGTACAAATGAGCCAGCAAATTACGTCATTTGTGTTACGAACATTGTTTCCCTGTTGTTAATTCTAATAGTCTGTCCGAAATAGTGAAATCGAATTACGTTGTTATTTATAAATACTTTATCTTATTGACAATAAAACATACCGTTCAATCAAACAGATAAATTTCTTGGTGTTATCAGAATTTGCTTACTTAAAATATTTCATATATATATATATATATATATATATATATATATATATATATATATATATATATATATATATATATATATATATATATATATATATATATATATATATATATATATATATATATATATAAAGTTTATTTCTAATCGTATTGCATTTTAATGAAACTACTGACAGTCATATAACTAATATTTTTCTTATGTTGTCTTTTGCCAGCTAGGCTGGCATTATGGGGTGCGCTGTTATACTTTTCCAACTAAACCATATTTTAGTGTGGAGTTCTACTTCCTCAGTAAACACATGCCATAGTTAGGCTTTTATAGGATAGGCAACCATTCATATATTATTCATAGAAGGAAAGGATAAAGACAGGATAGACAGAGAGTGAAAAAACACATCCATGCCCGAACCAGGATTCAAATCCAGGACCTCCCTATCCACACACAGTCAGGCACGCTGACCACTAGACAAGTTAAGCGGCAATATTTTTCTTATTAAAAAGAAATAAGTAAAGGGTGCGGCAAGATAACATCATTATTTCGTATTGCAATAACACAAAAATGTATTAAAGACTATTTTATAAATTTTTAAATACAAATGTTAAATGTTTTTAAATTTTAGTTTACACAGTTTTAAATATCATAATTGGCATGTGACTACCGTCATTGACGATACTGTGGGTGAACCGAATTCTGCTGTTCTCATCACTTTCTCTAGCATATTGGTAGGTGTGTTCGCCTTTTCTATTTGAATGTTTCTTCTCAGATTTTACTTAATTTGCGTGCTGTCATATAGACATGCGACTTTAAATATTTCCACAAAAAGAAATTACATAGGACCAAATTGGAGGAAAGCTCTGGCCTCTCCAAATCGTTTCTCATTGAAATAAGGCACCTAGAAAAATAAACCTCTATGACAAATGCACAATTTTCATTATTTCAACGCAAAATGGCAACTAAACCATAATGTCTCACAACTTTATGATCCCATATCTTAAATGATACACGCCTACCTCATTATCATTACTGTTTTCTGTGTTATTGCAATTCAAAATAAGGAGGTTTGCTTGTTGCACACTGTACTTATTTGTTTTCTTAGTTACATAGGTTTATTATTATTTTCTCTGTGAGTTAAATTCTAAAAATGTTATTTTCAATGTTCAAAGTATTATTAAATTGCTTGTGATAATCAGTTAAATTAAGGTCAAATTGTTTTCTAAGATACTTCAATATTGCCAACATTTTAATTTCAATTCGTTATGTTAAATTCATTGAAAACAATTCAAATCAAATCGAATCAAATATGTATGCATATTCTAAGTTTAAGGTTCTTATTATTTTAATTTTCAGTAAATATTTTTTTATTTAAGTGATATCAATACATTATAAAATAAAAGATTAAGTTTATCTTTCCCATATATAATTAGTGCCATTTTACTCGTTGTGTAAGCAAACAATTATAAAAATTCTTCACCTTAAAAGAATTCAGAAGATAAACACTAAGCGATAATTATATAAAATTGTTTTTTATAATACTTAAAATTTGAGTTTTATCTAATATTTTATAAGAGCAAATATAAAATTACTTAATTAAGTTATTTTTTCAATAGCATTCAACAATAAAGAATGACAAGAAATCTAATCTTTTAGTAATATTTAAAATATAATCAGCTAACTCTAGAATGATAGAAATTCGAAAAAATCGAAGAGTACTCTTTTGATTCGCTAAAAAAGTAGCAAATATATTTTCGCAATAAAACAAAAAATAAAAATTGCTTTTAAAAATAAGTATACTATTAAATTTTCTTGAATTGTAAATCTGTAATTGATAAATAAGTTTGTTAATTGCATATTAAATTTATTAATGAAAAAAAAGTGAAAACAAACAAAAATGAAATTTAGTGGTGGCTAGTTAGTTAGGGCGTTGTTCCCATTATCGAAAAGTAATGAATTCGAATTTCAACTTAACCGAAGATTTGTTGTTCTTAACCGAAGATCTGCTTTCTAAAAGGCGACTTGGGCACGTTAAATAGGTCTTGATCACTTTGTACTCCAAGTGAAATGATTGTTTTGGGGGTTGCAGACCAAGTATTGTGTTTTCTGCTTGGTATCTGCTTCAAAATCACGAAGACTCCACCCGGCTGCTTCTATCTAACTGGAAGAGTTCAACCCAAGGCTAGCATAGGGAAATATGCTGGAACAGCAAAAACAAATGAAAAATGTCACAATAGAGGGAACTGAACCACTCCTTAGCTTCAACAAAATTTACTGCATTTGAACAATCTTTCTATAAAGGATTGACCAAAAAATAAATTGCTATGTTAAAGTGGTTTCGATGTTCATTACTAACTATAGGAAATATTTTCACACTGATTGAGAGTAACTCTAAGATGCAATGTCAACGCATACATATGACAAGCTGACATTATCTGATGGATTTTTATTTCATACAAAACCATAATTTAAATTTTACTCCATTTCAAAATACACGTATATATCAATATATTTTTGAGAGAATAATAAAGTTTGTTACAAACAGTAAAACTACGGTAGTTGCAATACAAAAAAAATATTATCAGTAGTTTTGCGTTGTGTGGAATATGAAATTTTACCTCTTCTCATTTATAATCTGATGAAAATTTTGACTACACTAAAAATCTAACATTTCCCGAAAACTCTTGCTAAAAGAGGAAGGAAAAAAGTAACCCTCAAAGCAAATGCAGAACAATGAAGAAATCTTCTTATCGATATTCGATTTCACCTCCTGACGATTTATGATTAAACGAAAAAGTGCCTAGTGCTTCTGATGATGATACAGTTCTAAAGTGGAAGGAAATAAAAAAAAAGAAAAGATCTTCATTAACAGATTTTTTTTTACAGTCAGAAACTTTTTTTCTGTTTTTATTCGGAAGAAGAGAGTTGAGTTGATGATTAGCATATCTCATTTTGAAAGAATATTTTGTGTCCTGTTTTACAAAATTTCTAGTTTATCCATTCACAAGACGATTTGATAAAGAAGAAAAGAAACCCAAAAGTGTAGATGTTAACTTTAGAGTATTTTTTACTGACCAGAAAGGACCTATATCACTGTCAAGTTATACATACTAAATATTTCATTTTATCATACATTATTGTTATAATATATCTTTGAATTTTAAGAATTTGTCTTTAATTGGGTATCATATACACATCATTTTGATGTAGCAACTAGGTAAATTTCAAAAGTTTACATTTTCGACAGTTTGTTATACGAAATTTAAATTCAACATTTCGAACAATTTGCATAAAATACATATACACTAGATACAATAGATTTATAATTATTTGCTTGAATGTGATCATTTGGTAGTTTTCTAAATATTTTAATATATAATCTGTTTATAATAGGGTTTTTGGTTGAGTGGTTAAGTAATGGTTGAGTGGTTAGCGTTCCTGACTCCTGAGCTGTAAAGTAAAGTAAACGCCAGCAGAGGTCCCTGTACCTAACCCTGAAAGGGTTTTACCAGATTCAAACTCCTGAGCTGTGGGACCCGAGTTCATATCCCGGTTCAGACATGGATGCTACTTTCTCTCCGTGTTTCTTTGTTCTTTCTTGTGTGATAATGTATGAGCGTGACCCGCCCTATAAACAGGTTTGTGGTTAGTATGACGCGAGTAATGCTACTTGCCTCCACGTGATTTGTTTCACAGCTGCCCGCTGGGTAACGACCTTGTTGTAGCGAAGAGTTGATCACCCAAGTGACCACCCTTATTTAAAAAAATTACACCAAATCCTGTTGTATATTTAAGAAACTTTAAGTACTAGACAGATTCAGCAGTTTTTCGATCTAAATATTAGTTAACAGGAATTTTTCATGGTAATTAAATAAGATTCTCTTGAACATTTTTGCTCTTTCATATTTTAATTGGTTCTTAATTTTGGAAATTAAATAAAAAGTTATAAAATCTCTGAGCATGCCAATGATTATCATAAATAATCTTAAAAGTTATGTTTAAACAAAGACCTTTTAATTCATTGTGTTTCAACCTTTTAGTAAAAGATAAACAACTTGCAATTTTCTATATTAAATAAGTATATAAAATCAATTTCTATTTAACATTATAAGAAATTAAAACAAAGTAAGTTTTGCCATCTTATTTAAGAAATTATTTATAAATTTATCAAATTGATACTTTTATGTTTTTCAAAACTTTCAGTAATGAATTTTAATTATAAAATAAAAGATATTTTTGAAATTGTACTTTTTTTAAATTGATAATACAGTAATAAAATCTGTTCAATACTAAAAATTGTATATTTTAATATTTTTGTTTCTTTCTTTCTGCCAATGTGCTTAATCTGTTTTATTATTTAATATGTTATTATAAGAATTTCAAATTATTTATATATGCAGCATATTTTTTGCGATAATGTTACAATTTAAATAGAAGATACTTTTATATCAGTGTAATTATCACATTTTTTATTGATCCATTTGAATTCTCCATTCAAAGTATATTCATTTATAATATTGTAACAAAACCTCCTATTACTTTTATCGTAACTGTAAGCATGTATTGTATTAAATATGTGATCAAAAGAAGACGTGGTAAGAAATCTTACAGTAATCAGCCATTTTTATTTTATTTTCTTAATGTAACTAAATCCTAAACATATTGCTTATGTTTCGCTCAATAACCATTCTTTGTACACCAGTTGCAATTTTACAAGGAATTACAGATTAAAAAGTATTTTATACAACTACAAACCCCCACCTGCGGAAGATAATCAGACGCACAAAATTTTACAACAAACTTCAAAAAGCCATTTGGTTATAAACTAAGTAGATTAAACTCTGAATGAAGCTAGAGTGAAACATATAGTTTTAATAGGGCCCCATCATATTTGCATCGTAGCAAATTACATTTTTGCTTTTGATCGTTTTATTCAAATAACTTATTGTACAAGATAATTTTAATCTATTCATTATTTGCCTTTTATCTTCAAATATAATGACGAAAATTTTCATCAAAAAGCATTTATAATCAATTAGTATATTTCTAGATTTCAATAGTTCTTATTAAAACCAAATTTCAAGAATCAAATCTAGCAACAGAATAGAGTATAAATTATAATCCTTTCTGAAATCTCTATTGATATACCTCATATCTTATATCTTTAAACAAAAATATAGGTAAGAGAAAAAAATAAACAAGAATCTTTGAATAATCTAAAATTTTCCATTTTATTTATTTTCACAAACCGTGAAGCTGTAAAACACTAGAAATTTCGCAACGTGGCAGCAAAGATATTATTTTCAAAAAGACATAGTCTAATCAACTAGAAATACAAAAAAAAAATCTGTCAGTTTAAAAGAAAAAAAAACTGTTAATGAACATTTACCACTTTTTTCTTTTTTTTAAATTTCCCCTAACTCAGGAGCTCTGTCATCATGATATCAGCTTTGAACTCTCTTTTTTTTTGTTTAATCATAAATCTGAGCATGTGAAATCGGATATCGATATAGGAACTTTTTCATTGTTCTGCATTCGCTATGAACTATTTTTTTTCTTTCGTTTCAACAAAAGTTTTCGTGGAGTGTTTGATTTTTCAGTATACTTGAAGTTTTCCTCACTATTATAAATGGAAGGAAATGAACGTAATATATTCCGTGCGAAACCCTACTCATAAAAGTACCACGCAGAGTAAAAGGATTCTATTTAAATGTTGTGGAAAGAAAAAAGAGAGAATTTTTAAATTTTCATGGCGGAGGTTTATATTTAAAATGTAGTTTATGCAAAATATTGAATATTAATTCTTCGTCCTCGTGCAAAATATTTATTATAGAAAAGTTTAATATATTTTATGTGTGCTTCCATTATTTCATAAATTAAAATTCTAAAAATATGTTATTAACTTGAATAAAAAAAGAATATTATATGTAATTTTTCAAATATTTATATAAATTATTTTACCCGTATAAACTTAATTAACTAAAATTCTATTTCCGGATAGACATTGGGATCATTATATTATGATAATAATATATATTTAATCAAACTATTAAATTTTTGTATTCATATTATACATTTTATGAATCTTCAAACTTAGATATTTCTTTGAGATACATTAAATTCTAAGGCATATTGAACAAAAATAGAAATTGTGATATTATAGTTTAAACAGTTAGTGAATTAAATTCACTAATTATCCATATTATAGCAAGTTGAATTTCTGAACACATTGCAGTTGACAAATTTTATATTGCAATTGTATGTTTCAGAATTTTATTCTCAATGTCATTTTACTACTGAAATTATATTTTTTTAAGCAAATTCTGTTTTAGTAAAATAATTAAAAGGGAAAAAATGAGGCTAAAAGAGTCATTAGGCAAGATAAGCCAATGATATCGAAAGCGATGTGATTTCATGATGCGATGAAAAATTCATTATTTCAAAACAATGTTCATGAAAAATTAATTTCATATTTAAAATGTGTTAGTTGGTGGGTAACATTTATAGTTAAACTCAAAATGAATTATATTTTTGTCAAATAAAATAGTGCAAGATTGCTTTTTGGTTTCCAACAGAATATTACAATATTATCTCTTTAGTTTTATAATTTAAACTAATATTTAGATTTATTTATTGAGTGGATCTCATACATTACCACCACAAATAAGTTTATAGGATGGACCAAATTTATGCATTATCTCAGAAGAAACGACAGAGAAACACAGAGAAAAAGAAGCATCCATGCTCGAACCGGGATTTGAACCCATGACCAAGAGCCCAGCAATCAGGAACGCAATATTTAAATGTAAAATAAGGTTTTATTATCAATAACTATTTTTAACAGCTTTGAAATATAACTGATATTATTAAGAAATTATAGAAAATTCTAATGTATAAAACTATATCCACTTTTGGAACGAAGAGTGATCATACTTGAATGAGGCATTCTCAAGATTTAGTACACGTGTTTACAAATACATCCACTTAACAAAAGTAAAATAAATTAAGAAGAAAAGATAATTATAAAGTAAATATACTTAGTTATATCCTAGAGCTAGCAGCATACATTATATGGATATATATAGATATAGTGTTCAATATCTGAGCATTAAGATATTTAATACACCTTGACATAATCAATTAGAAATAAAACAAATCTACAGTTTAAGCTTATTTACCGCCTGTGCATCTAAAATATATAAAATAAAAATAGTTTATCTAATGAAATATGTAATATATATTTATTTTGCTTCTGATATTTATGTCTAATAATATTCTTAGCTTTGATAGTAGTTAAAATACCATCAAAGTAATAAATGACTTTTCTTAATTATCTCAACAGGTAATATGTGCAAAGAGAAAAAAAATGGTTAGTCACACATATTTTCAGGAGAAATAAAACATGTGACTAAAATTCCTTGTGTGTGCATATATTGTAATATAAATATGTAATATATAGCAGAAAATTATGCATGATGAATAACAAATTAGTAACATCATGAATGAAATAATATAGATCTAGAATGTTGATGTTAAGTTTTCCTTATTAAAGTTTTTTTAAGTTTATCTTTTTTCTGTTCATATTTTAAATAGTTGGAACTGTTTCACATTCTATTTTTCTTTGGCGCTTAGTTAAGTTCTTCATTTGTCTCAAGTTTTACTTTGTTTAACTAAAGAATAAATGAAATACGCGTAAGTTTAATTTTCATATCTGCCATTGTTTATACTTTTTATTTTTAATATATTTAGTCAATAGTAATTTAGTGTTACGTTTACATCAGTAAATTACGTATTTTTACATTTATTACTGAGAGCTAGTTACTCCTAAATTCATGTAGCATTTTGCTGAAATTACCTCTTAAGTATAAAAAATTTCATCAAAAAAATATTTGCGTTACGTCTGAGGCATTTATTTATATCAATAGTATTTAGTTCGCTTTTCTAAACAATTAACAAGATATCAATAGCAAGATATCGATCTCTTTTTTATCTGTATAATATAAGCAAGCAAAAGAATGTTGTGTGAGAATTTTGATTTTCTAATTATAGCTGTTCTGGTCACTGGAAGCTGAAAGTGGCAAAAATTTTCATAAATAAATATCCGAATCTATTACTTAAATTCTGTCTTAATATATTTCGAACAATAATTTTCTGTCTTGAATATGAAACGTAAAATATAATTTAAGATAATTACTAGGTAAAAATAAAAAAGTCATTTACAAATTTTATTTACTTCATTTTCTTTTCCAAATTTTTAATGTTTGTTAGCTTTGGATCATTCATTGATTCATCATAAATTTAATCTTAAATCATTCATAAATTTAGTTGTCCGTGTATATTTATTACTTTCAAACTTTTGCCCAGCTTTTGTATGAAAGAAATACTTATTTTAAAGTGTGTAGCTTAAAAGTATCAAATCATTTAATTTCAACGAAACAACCATTGCAAAAACCATATCTATTTTTTCGCAAAAAATCAATGAATTGTGGAAGAAATTTGTTTTCCAAAAATTAAGAATAGAAAAATGATGCACGCTTAGCTTAAATTGACGTCGCATTTAGGGTTGTGTCAAAAATACTAATAATTTTTTTAACAAAATTTCAGATGAGAGATTATTAATTTTGCGAATTTGTATATATATAAACATGTAAATATTTTTTAATATTTTCATGCAAGTAATGGTAAAATTATGAAACCAAAATGGTTTTAAAAATATGTAATTTTCTCATTATAAAAGAAACTATGTATTTTCTATTAAAATTATAAACTTTTGGCGTTTTCTACATCCTGTTTCGTCTTAACCAATAAAACTCTTACAGTGGGAAATTTTTATGCGGTATCTATTTTTCTTATAAGAACTTTTCCTCGCATAGTCACATGAAATTGTATACATGCATTGTTGAATATACATTATTATTTAGATAGTATATTATATAAACATTTAGTTTTATAGTTTCAATTATATAATATAAAAATATTTCACTTTTTTTAGGTTTTCCTAAATATGTTTGCTAAAAAATATTGATTGCAATATAACTTGGTATTATAGCTACGATCTAGACAAAGAAAATGCGAAATCAAAAGGCAACATATTCTTTCGTTGAAATTTTTGACACTTTTTATGTAAATTGTCTGCTGGTTACAAATTACATTTTGGTGATAATTTCGATGCTAGATTTTTAAATTTCTATAATTCACTTTTAAGAATCATAAAAATATCAATAAATAATGTATTATTGCTTATTAAGGTTCATGTTGAAAAATGGGTTTGAAAATAACAGTTCAATTTAAAATATATTTGACTTACAATCAATTTTACACAATTTGACAAAGATCAAAATATAATCAATACATAAAATAACATAACATTTTTCAGACAAACAGTAATTTTTTACGCAAATATTCTGTGATTTAACATTGTAGTGATTGTTAATTAGTTAACTTGCAAAAATACTTTAAAAGCCAAAAAACTACACAAATATTTCAATTATAATAAGATTTGTCATTTCACGCAATGTATTTCTTCAAAAATCTTGATGGTTTTATATTGTTTTTAGTAAAATATATTAAAATTTCAATAAGTATTAAAGTTTTATAAATAAAGTTAGAAATTTGGATATTCTTCTAGCTAATGTTTGAATTTGTACCATGAATTATATAGTAAGATCATTTAATTTTGTTTAATGTTAATATTTTCCTATGAAAGATTTTCTAAAAATTATTTTCTGAAAAAAAAATTAGTTTACCTCACTTAAAAAAGATTTTCAAGAATAAATTTCTTCAAAGTTTTGCAAAATATTTTGCTTAGATTATGAAAAGGCTTTAGGTGAAATAGACAGCAAAATGCCCATTGAATATTATGCACTTTTAGAATAACAATTCTATATTACAACTACATTAAATTTAATAGTTTAATGTACATTACTACGTACTTACTACTACATTACTGTACATTACTACGTACATATTTTTTTATCAAATTCATGAAACGGTTTTGAAGCTGTTTTAGTTGTTTTTTAAATTAAAAAATTTATAATAAAATAATGACAATGACATATTGGAATATGACACAAAATTTTTTCTTATTATTTTAAAAATTTATTTTTATATAAAATTTATTTATTATTAAATTTATTATAAAGCTAAAATTTATTTATTATAAAATTTTATTTATTAAATTTTTAATTAAATTTAAAAATTCATTAAATTAACAAATATTAAACGCAAACTGTAAAAAGTGTAAAAACAAAAGTAAGTACAAGAAGGTATAGCTAGAAAATGTCCGAAATATATTTTTCCTCACACAATTATTTAATTAACATCATATATATATGTTGTTACATATGGCCAAAAGGAATCCAATCCATCAACATCTGGCCACTCGCAAGCAAACACAAATACACATATATATGATAAAAATTATAAAAATTCTAAAATCTAAAAGTCAAAGTTTAAAAAGCTTGAGGGGGAAGCATGAAAGTGTTCAGGACATGCGATCCCTCATATATATATATATATATACATACTCACAGTCTAAAGCACATTTCTGTAAACACCTGTTAAAAGCCAGAATATTCACCTTTCGCAGAGCAGACTGCTGTGAGATGCACAGGAAAGGAGTCAATTACGTTCCCGAAGGTATTCTCTGATATAATGAGCCATGCTCTGTCCATTGTGGTGGATAGGTGAGCTAGATTACTAGGATGACGATCCATGCTGAAAACAACAGATGATCGCCCAAATTCTCGAATGAATTTAAATTAGGTGAGAATTTGCTGGTCAAAAGAGAATGGTAAACTCATACAGATGCGCATCGAAACACGAATGTACACTGCAAGCTGTATCACCTCGAATTGTCCTGTTGTTAGGTTACATCATCCTGAGGGAAAAAAATGCGCATATAGGGGTGGATATATTCCGCAAAGTTAAATGTACAGTTTTATTGGTCAATTGCGTTTTTCATAATGATTTATGAACCCAGACAATGCCAGGAAAATATCTCTTAAGCCTTGGACCTCCCGTCTGTTTCCACCTCTTGGACCATTCCGTCAATGGTTGCTGGCTTTGCTTGCAGATGTCGCGATGTATGCGCCATCTGTCGGAGGGAGCATAAGTCATTTTTCAGAAAACGCTGTTTTTCATCACTTAATGGACATCCAGTTGCATCTGCTTGAGAGGCGTTTACTGATCAACACCACTGAACAGTAGTTTGCGAATCACAGTTGGTAGAATCTTTGTTTATTTGCGATTAATTTCCTTTTATTATTCTCATACAAAGATAACTATTTTAAACAAATTTATCATCAAATAAGAATTTATTTAAACGAACAAAATTTATTAATAAGAGAATATAAAAGTACTTAATATTCCTGAGAGAATTTGTTTGAGATTAAGGAACTTAATGTATATTCAGATTTCTTCATATTAATTTGAAAATACTTTGTATTACGTCCTTAAATAAAGAAGATTCGCTCAGGCTGCTAATAGGTATAAAAATCACAATTAATAGTATGCAAATTTAATTTCCTTTCCTTTAAAGAAGAAAACTCATTAATGATATATTCATTTTAAAATGAATACATTGAAAACATCGCTTATTAAATGCTAATTAAAATTTGAATAAATATATAGTATATTATTTTACAAATTAAGTATATATATTTATAAAAACGTCAACAGTCGATATTTTAATCCTCGCGTTTTATTTAAATCCTCATACATAAATTATTAAAAATAAAGAATGCAATTGTTTTCTGCGCTATTTTTCAAATTAATTGTGACATAGCATATATGTAAATATTTAACATTTCCGGAAAAATATGTGACATTTATTCAAGAAAAGTACTAATCAATTTAAAGGAAATAAAAATTGCTAAATTTTAAAAAGAAACCGATAGATATTTTTTTATTTATTCAAAATATTAGGAATTAATGAAATTAACTCAGAATTCTCCTAGTAGTAAAAATATTACAAACATAATTAAATCATCTAAAAAATGTTTCTCATATTTTAGTATGTTCTTCCCACAAAAAAATTAAAGATTAATTTTTCATCATTTCATAAAAACTCTTAATCATTACAGAAAAATTCAATAGTAAGTATGAAAGCAAAATTTTATTTGCACATTCAGACATTTGATTATACCTAAAGCTTTAATTTGATTAAACGTATGTTTCTTATATGAAAAATTACCGGACGTCAGAACATCAAATGTTAAAATAAAAAAACATTACTAGTATTAGGTACACAGTTTTTATATGTATTTTAACATAGTGCTTTATCTGTTATACATAATAAAATTTTATGCATTCATTTATTCATTAACAATTGATGTTGAACAAATGTGTTGTTTGCGGAAGTATTTTAAAAGCCCAGCTTAGACACTCGTTTCATTGTTTCTTAAGGTATTGATACATTCATATAAATCGTTCAGTACAGAATGTACGCATGCATAAAATATCAAAACTTTTATAACTTAATACTTACTAAAATGAAAAATTTATGATTTAATGAAATATGAGAAATTTCTTATAGATTATTGCATATCAGATGGTATGCTACTTTTTGACTTTTCACCTCCGAAGCAAATTGGTTTATTAACAAAGTAGTACATGCCAAAGTATCTTCTGTGATTACAGTTAGATACAGTGCACTTCAAAAATACCGTTTGTATGCGCAGATAGCTACAATATTTATTATCAGTCAATTTATTGTAGATTTTATTTATTACTTCTGGAAGAAAAGCTCAAATAGATGTGTTCGAACATGATAAGTAGCTCGGGCGGAACCAACACCCCTCACCACTTAGCGTCCACGTTGCTGGATTACAGAACCATTAACTTAGGGAACAACAAGGAGAACTAACAACCTTATTTATCCCAGTCTATTCAACAACCTGTTTCTTTTTCTAACTTTACTAACTTTTTATCATAATCTTGCATGTTTGCTTAAGCTAAATTGAATACCCTGATGTTAAATTGTATATCTTGTAATTTACATTGTGCCAATGTTTTATTGCAATGAATCTTGTTTTGATGTTCTATAAACTTGTCAATTGGGGACAGCCAGAGGTAGCTGAGTGATGTCCTCCAGATGTGTCTGGAGCTGTTGCGTACGGAGCTCGGGACTGTTGCGGGAGTGGGGCACCCGGCGGTGCCACTTTCTTTTGTTCTTTCTAGCAACTTCCATCTAAGCTGGTAGAACCCTTCTTGGATTAGGTACAGAGAAGCTGGCTGGTGTATACATGATAAAAAGCAGCCAGCCCCATATAAAATTATAATTCCGATAACAATTATAGGTAAATGAAATTCACAAACTTGTTGAATATATTTAATGATGATATTATAAAAAGAAGAAGAATATTCTAAAAGCAAAATGGCCAAACATACATCTTTCTTTGAACTAATTCATAAATATTAATTTTCTAGTACTTCTAAATATTAGTTATTTAATATTAAAACATTATTCAAAAGAGCGTTTCTAAACACAGTTTAACTTTATGAGCTCTACAAAATGCTAGAAATGCATATCTAAGGCTGTTACACATCATTATTTTAAAATAATTGAGCCTTCTGTAGAATATAAAACAAAACACTTAAATTAACGTCTAAATGATTTCGTCGATGTTTTATTAAAAACTAGCTCATTATCCATTAAATAATTTGAAAAAATCAAGTAAAAATATTCTTTTAAATTATCGCAAAACAAACCTTAGTATTCAGTGAATCAGATAATTTGTTTTAGCAAACCATGCATCAATGATTACATTTCGCACTACATTTAAATGATTTATTTTTCTCATTTCCTCCATTATAATTAGTAAAACTGAAAAGTCGATTTTTTACAATCATCAAGCCAGTTCATGCGTAAGATAAATAAAAAATTTCCCCGATAAAGAAAACGAAAATACTGTAATTTTTTCACATAAATTAATAAAAGAATTATAAATTGTGATATAAAGAAACGTGACAACGTTCAGTTGATTGCGAATATTGTTTTATTATTAGGAAAGTGCATTTGCTTAAATAAACGGAAAATGCAGATGAAAGTTTCGTTTTTATGTATTAAATGTACATTTATTCTTCATTTTCATTTAAAAATATTGTGAAACGTTCTTTTATATCAAAATTAGTACACTTTATTATTATTTTCACTACTGAATAAACGTTAAATATGCCAACATTAAGAAAGCAATTAACCAAAAATGTAGTGCATGAAAAATAATGTTTTTATGAATGAATGAATATATATATATATATATATATATATATATATATATATATATATATATATATATATATAGTGCATTTTTCTTACATGTAATATTTTGTTTTTAAATTCTTCTAGTAATTTTACATTTCTAATATTATTCCCTTAACAATTTAAATTTGCATGCTACAGAGTAATTTTCATCATAAATAGTATAAAATATTCATTATACCTTATCATAATATGATCGCAAAACCCATAACTTAAACAGTGATGAAAACCAATTAATTTTTTTAAATATAAATTTTAGAAATATTAAGAAAAGAAACATGGAATTCACTAACTTTTTGAGTAAACGACCCCACTTTTTTGGTTTTGTTTTATTTGCGTATTTTAAGCAAATAATGTTGTCTGGTTTATTTTGGTACTGCAGTGAAAAAAATTTTAAGTAATGATCATTAAGTATTTTTTTGTGATCCTGTATAACAGTTATAATGAGAAAAGTGATCTTCATCTAATTTATTTTGTTTGTAGGAGATATATTTATAAAACATTTTATTTTTTGCAACAAAGAAATATCTAATTCTCCTCTATTTGAAAAGAATCATATTTATAGAAACAACATTATTTTCATGAATGCTTCATTAGATTACAACTGATTAGTTTGGAGAAGAAAATTATTTCATAATTGTAATTTGTTTATCAATTTACTGAAATGAAGAAATTTTTAATTTGCTACTTTAGATCTATTTAAATTAAATATACATATTTAATTGTTTTAAATAAAAAAATAAATTTTTGATAAAAATAAGAACATTTTATTCCAAAAAAATTAATTTTTATATGTTATATAATTTAATAAAACTTAATTAAGGCAATAATCGTATACAGAAACGTTTTATTTATTTACTGAATTATGAGTTTTTCGTTTTTATTTTTCGATCATTTTATTATAAGAAAAAATGTAAGTTACTTTTTTGCAGAATCATTGCACAATGTTTACTCTAATAATGAAAAGTTCATTAACTTTTGAAAATAATAACGAATCATTTGATTAAACCAGTTTGAAAAAAGAAACTATATTTTTAGTATTTTTCTAATAATAACAGAGATAGCCAATATATATATATATATATATATATATATATATATATATATATATATATATATATATGTATATATATATATATATATATATATATAACTACCGTAAAAATTATATTAAAATATAAATCTGCTTCAAATTCCAATTGCTTTGTTTTTAATTAAGTTAGAAAGCTTAGAAAATCTTTTACAATTCGGGTTTAGGGAGTGTATTTCTTAGAAAAATATTAGCATTAGTCATAAATACCAACATTGTTTTGAAAAATATTAACATTTAACACAACAAAATATGCAAGAAACCCAAAAAAAAATTTTAAAAATCACTCCTGACTTAAATTTCAATTTAAATGTGAAAATATGTAATTCAATCTTGTAAGATATTAAAATACGCACATTAGAATATTTTTTTAGTCTCTCACAGTGCCTCAAAAATATTTTAAGTTTTATCAGGAAAGGCAATTACATGAATAGATTCACAATATGCAGATCAAATGAGATGTAAATACTTGATAAAAATCTCCCTTTAATTATATTATTAAATTTTAATGTCGGAATTCTTTTTATACACATTTCAATAGCATAATAGAAAAAACGCGGAATAACTTTCGCACCAGGATATGAAAATTATTTTTTTTCAAAAATCGAAATAAAAACTAAATATCGTTATCTTGAAACTAAATATGATATTGTGAGTACAATATAAAGAGGAAAAAGAGGAATAAAAAAGAATCGCGTTTCTTTTATTAACAGAAAAGAGTTTTGGAGCCTAATTTCTCATCATATTAATGAATTATATAACTGCATTATATCACTTTTTAGGACATTTAAATCAAATTTACTAATGTTATAAATTAAGTATAAGCATGATAATCAATATTTCGAAGAAAAAATTTTATTCAAAATCATTCTGTGACAACATCTTATTATAAGCTTAAATCCGTTTCATTTCAATTTGAGAGAAAGACTCGGTTGTCAAACAAAATAGAGATATTATTTGCATAAATAAAATCAATATACTATTTAATATTGCAAAATATATTATCCATTTACAACACACTGCTTACTCAATTTTTAATCCAGTTTAGGATATTTTGTAAATGTATGTAAGCGTCGAATATGCCTTTTAAACTCGTTTCTTCCTAAAATTATTACACATAAAACCACACAAAGTTCCTTTATTACAACGTATATCACTTGTAAATTATATCTCTGTATTGAAATGTTGTTGTTTTTTAATCAATCTCCATTCTCATGAAATATTGAAAAATTTTCTGAAAGTGAAAAGGGAATTTCATAAATATCTATTTTAAAAATGCCAAACAACATTAATTCTTAATGTTTAACTAATACAACATTAATTCTTAAGCTAATAACTCACGGGTTCTGTAATATTTCTTGACAATGTTCTCATATTGAAAAATTAGAGAAAAATAATTTAAATATTCAAAAATGTTTGGTTGGTTAAAGTCACACAAAGAACTGCTTCGGTAATCCACCCCTCTAATTCTATAGATATGATCATTTTTATAAATATAAAAGTAAATTAACTCATTTTTAAAATTAAAAATAAACTTTTTGTCTTTTTCTAATATGTAACGTATTCTTATATATAATTACAATAAGCAGATTATTTTAACTCTTGCCAATTATGTATCTTATAAATTAATCCCATCATCACTTTTTTTCTGAATAATTAATTACAAACTATAATTTCATTAGAATTTTAAAATTAGTCATTATTTCTGGGTTTTTACAAAATTTCAAATTAGCTTTTTAAATACTTAGGAAAATCGTTTTTCTTCTAATATTATTTTCCAACAAATTGCATATATTGAAAGAATTTTTCTAAACATAAAGCGATATTTAAGAAATGATAAATTGGTTTAAGTGAAATAGTATGTTATAAATATAGATATGAATACACACACACATATGTGTATATATATATATATATATATATATATATATATATATATATATATATATATATATATATATATATATATATATATATATATATATATATATATATATATATATATATATATATGTATATATATGTATATATATTCATACATACAATTCTACATGCATTTAAGCGTACATACATATATATGTATAAAACTTTGTATGCATTTCTTCCGAAATATCTATATATCATGGCATTACCAGATTCAGATCTTTCTAATTTTATAAAGAAAAAAAATAAGGTATCCCTAATCTAAATTTCTATCAAATCACTTTCGAATTATTGAAGTTGTTTTTTCTTCCAAGTATAAACAACTAAAACAATGAATGAAATAGCCTTTCCCTAAACAGATCATATAATTTACTGCCAAAAATTCAAAACTTGAAAATAATTTCATTTAATTAACACAAAACTTAGTTGATATATATTTCATGATGTTTCATCATATATAATGATGTTATCTTCTAGTATTAGCGAAGGCAATTATCATTAAAGTATGAATACAATTTCTTTCATTAAAAGTTTTGTGTTTCGATTATTAGCAATGAAATCTTTAAATTCTTACATCAAATCAACTCTTCAATAATTTATTTTTTGAATGTTCAAAAGTATTCTCCTTGAGCGAGTTCTGAGGGAATGTGTGTAACTACAAACATATTCACGTATTTGAATTTTTGACTTTGTAATGCAATGCAATGTACAAGATGTTATGATTTAGGAATGCCTCACTAACTACGCTTCGAAACTTAATTGACATAACCTTCTTTTTGCTCCCTTTTTTAATAAATTTTCCTACCATAATTAGTTGGAAAAAGAAATAACTTTTTCTGAAAATACGCTCTCAATCCATGCATAAAATAAACATAGAAAATAAAATCTGAAGGAAAAATAAGGCTTGCTATCATATGTAAAAACTTCATGGAAATTGTGCAAACGCTATAAAATGCAACTTGAGTTTTAACGCTACATTATCTCGTTCTAGCTGTTCCAGATGAAATGAAATTTTATCTTTTGAGAAAAGCAATTATCATTTCGAAAATATGAAGAAAATATCTGCAAGCATTTTATGTTCTCTTCTTTCGCTTGAATGCATTAATGTTTTACCAGATTGTTTTTAAATCATTTTCGAATGATAAAGTAGGATTAACTAGATTTAATATTGGAATAATGATATAAAAATAATTCTAAAACGGAGACAATAATAGTTGAATGCATTCTGTTAACGTGTGTATTGCATTATTTGTATATATTTATATAAAAAGGAAGGACAATTAAGACATGAAATCAATTTAAGTTGGAGTTGAATTGTCTTTTAATAGAATGGGGTTTGAATAATTGTTTATTCTTTTAAGAATAAATGATGAGAACTACACAGCAAATAGCATTTCTCCTAACGGAATGCATGATTTACTGCTAAAATTAAAACGCAGATTCTTGGATTTTATTTCTTTGTATATATTTCATTTAATATCTTTGAAAAGTTAATATATATGTTTATATATTTTATAGAAACATAGTATTTCTAATAAAAAGGTCTCCTATATGCCGGTGGAAAAGTTGCAGTTCAGTGCAATTGCTTATATGTTCGAATCTCGCTTCTGTACGACATACTATGATAATTTTGAATTGAAAATTTACCTGCCTAACATTTACGAAATCAGTGGATTGTAATCTAATTTGAAATATAAGTCCCTATAAATACAGCTTCATGTAAAAAATGATATGGAGTGATGTATAAATAAATATATACACTTAAATTTAAGGCAGTGTGATGAATTGTATTTGTAGATAATATATTGAATATAATAATATATCTTTATAAAAAATAATGACTGTTATAATGTCAACATTTGCTAAATTACATTCTCCGTAAAAACTGAAGAACCTACTGAAGTCAATTTTAAAAAATTAAATGCATTCAAATTCATTTTATGTAAATTAATTATTATTGCTTTAAAGTAACTCATAATTTCCAGCCATTCTTTTTTATGTATAAATTAAAAACAAATATGGAAAGTTCACTGAATCAGAATGATAACTAGATATATTGAATTATCGGTTCCTTAATAACGGATACAAAGTATCGATTACATCTGTCACGAATATAATTCTTTTAGTTTAAATGCGTATTACTTTCCTTCGGGGTACAAGCTTTGATTTTTCTATCATTAGGATCTTTATTTATTGAGCGGAGTTTTGGCATCACATATTTACTCACCTAATTAACTTTTCGACAGAAGTGGGAAAATAATATTTGATTCTCCGAACTCTAGAAGGAGAATAATTGAGTTTAACGGCTTCGGGAAGTTATTCAACGAAATTTTCTTTCGAGGCTGAGAGAGAAAGATTTTCCTTTTAATCATCCATGGCCGTGTCATGAATTTAAAAAGGAAATGCGAATCAAAATCTTTCTCTTATCTGTATCATAGTAAAAGAAGATGAATACACTAAGGAAATGTATCGGATATGATGGAATTTAGAAATCTAATTATAAAAATAGTGAAGCTATTGTATTTGATAATAACATTATAAAGATATTTTGCTAAAAAAAGATGATGTTTATGAATTTTAGAGAAACCAGGAGCTAAGATATAAAGTCATAAAAATTGATTTCAATTGCTGTATTGTTTAATTTAAAAGCCTAATTTAATATATTTGAGGAATTAGATGACACTTTATTTAAAATAGAATGTGTTTTTAATATTTCTACAGGCAATCTTTGTCTTAGAATTTTTTAGATAAATTTAAATCTTTTAAAAAATAGTAAATAAAATCATAGTAAAATAAAATTTTTTGCAGCGAAGTAATTTAGGAAAATATTGATAAAATGTTCAATTATTTCTCATTTACTTATCTTTAAAATTAAAGGAATGATTTTCATTGTATTTACTGACATTTATATTGTTTTAAGCAATAATATATGCAGAATCTGGTTGTTATCGAGGAATATCATAACTCATTCATTTCCAACACTTCATTAGACTTATGTCACATCGACAAAATTGTATGATTTTTAATACTTATTTTGGTCTATAGAAAATATTAAATTCAATATTTTAAATAGAAATTATATACTTAGACATTTATCTAATATTTAAACAATCAAATTAATTTTGATGTTTCATATGTCAACTGATGAAGAAAAGTATTACTTCAACTTAATTTCAAAATTTCTTTTTGTATTGAAAATCTCATCCAAAAGTTACAAATAAAATGTAATGATTTCAGCAAAATTCAAAAATCTGACAAGAACTCTTTTTTATCATAAGGGAATATATTTCATGACATTAATAAATAAGCCTCGGCGATTTATATTTTATGATTTTTCATATAATTTTAATGATTATAATTGATTTAACTATTTTTATTGATAGACTATATATTAATAGTTAATTTGTCCCTGAAAAGAGTATTGCTTTGACTATTTAATATTTTTAATTAAAATAATATCACACTTACTTCTTATGAAATTTTTCAGATATACAAGTATGACATTTTTATTTTTAAATTAGCTGCTTAGTACATTCGGCTGAAATAAGTCTTAAGATTTTCTTTATAAATAGGAATGATTCTTACTTGTATATCTTACAACCAAATAAATATTACCAAAAATATTTCATGAAACTACGTATTCCCAAAGTCTTTGAGAATAATGAACGTAACCATAATCCTGAAAGAAAGTGTGTGAAATAAATCATAAAATTAATATATATTATAATCACAAGTTACAAGCATGAGTTGTTGTTCAAGATAACTAGTAAAACCTTGCTTCTGAAAAAAATGTAAGCAGTTATTATCTATTGGTACAAGTTTCGTTTTTTTCTCTATGGTAACTTTTGTTCACGCAAGTAATTTCAACTGCAAACAACATTTAAAGAAAAGTCCATAGATTTAAAATAATTCAAGCTTGACCAAGAAAATGAACTTAATAACTATTGAACAAAATGCCTGAGAGCATTAGGCATTATTTGGCATTAGTTTTATAGAATTGCTGAGAATTTTATTTCATTTAAAATTGGCTTAAACAGCGAATAAAAACATAACTGATCAATATGAATTAAGAAATGTATTCTCAAGAATCTCTTAACGGCAATCACTTGACAGCATTTTGTAACTTTAAGAATACTTCATTTCTAGTTGATATTTGGATTTATGAGACGCATTAAACCTTAGTTACGGGATACTATTTTAAGATATTAGCAACAATTCAATTAGAAAGAAAATGTCTTTATAACAAAGGTTTCATTTACATAATTTGTATTTCGACGCATTTATATACCTCTTTGCAAATTCATTTCACAATCAATGTTTTTTCCATCTTTTACAAGAGACGCTCTCGTATGTAAGAATACTATGATTTTATAATGGTAAAATTTAGCAATTAAGTAAATAATAAAAATTAATAATTAAACAATTTTTAATGCACGCTTACTTGGAAATAATCACCTCACAAAAGAAGCGTATTAGAATATTAATCCATAAAATTTATTTTATGGATTAATTATTAATCCATAAAATTTACATTTTTTCATAAAAACTACAGAACTGATATTTCTTCAGCTTTGTATGTGTAACAAAGTCAAGTATTTCAACGCATTTGATCAGATGCAATTTAATTGTTAAAAAAGAGAATTTACGCTAAAAATTAATGCTGATGATTATTTCAAGGAAACACTTCTGTTAAGAATATAAACATACATCCACACATTTTTGTCATTCATCATAGAAATAATAATCAGTAAATTTAAATACTATAACAAATCCTTATTTTATAAGCAAAAAAAGTTAATTACTTAAAAAAGCATATTTTTTGCTTTATTTCTCATGCACTGACTGCGAAAATAAAATTCTTTGAAATAAAAATATTAGCAAATGTTTAATTATTCCTTGAAGAAACTCTTAATAAAGACTTTCAGAAAAAAAAACTGATTACTTAGAAGAGTTAAAAGGATAGTTAGTTAACTTAAAGTAAATTTTAGGAACATATATGATATGAATTTCTCGTGAAGTTTATTCAGACAGAAAGTAGCTCATATTGCATCGTTTTCCTTCAAGAATTGTAAAATATTGTTATGTTTAGAGAAGTAAATCTCAACTTGTGTAGTACACTTCCTTCGAAAAATTTTTAGTGAGAATTTTACAATATCTAAAAATAGTATTGCTACTAGAAAAGGAATAAAATATATACAAAGCATTTTAATTTATAATAATGAGTTTTACGATTAACATTTAAGTAAAAATTAAGTAAAAATGTTAATTAAGACATTTTTACTTAATTTTTAAAAATGTTAATAGACGCCATCTAATATCAAAAAATGAAATAAATAAATCGAATTGTGTATAACAATATCTACTATATAATATGTGGTTTTTATGTTTATGCTTAAATGTCTTAAGTGAAAATTTACAAAAATAGAATCATAATTAAATAATTAATTTCAGTATGTTTCAACTATAACTCAGTAACACTTCTGGTTAAATTAAGTAAATAATTTTAAAAAAATTATTATATTAATCTGAAACGTATCCACTCGGAAAGTGCAAAATAAATACCAAATTACCTTTCAATGGGATTTCATGTTACTGAAATTCTTTGATCTGAAATGAATTATAGTAAATAATTGTAATCTTTTAAAGTATTGAAATTAAAGTATTTGATTAAAATATGTTTTCTCTCTATGTTTTGAAATAAGTTATTTAGTAAAATACAATATTCTGACATGCTAACTTTTGCTATTGGTGACGGTAATTGCTCAATTTAATTTTGGCAATTTTTCTTTAGCATGCACGAGCAATAAATGCTTACATTTCATTTAATTTTATTTTTAGAAACAAAACTGTTTTTAAGATGTCAAGTATCTTAACTGTATGTATGTCAGAATAAAAACCTATCCTGATAAACCAAGCAATTTATGTTTAAATTGTTAATTTTAATGCAATTTAAATATGATTATAGATGGAGATTGTTAAACTTTAAGTAAGCTTTCCTTTTTGTTTAAAATAAAATTTTAAAAATAGCAAAAGTAGACTACAAAAATATTACTGCATTATAATCATGGATTTAAATATTGAATTAAATTTGTAAATTAAATTTATCTCTTAAATATGAAATATTTATACGAAAGAATGCTCAAATATTGAATACGTAATTTGCAATTATTACAGAATCTAGTTTTCAGTTTATTTTAACGTATTTACAGATGATAATTATAATTCAACTCTTTATTTCTATATAATTGCAATGTTTCCATACAGTAGTAGTGGTGCTTAATGTTTATTTTTTCTACAGATTCATATGTTCATTGTTATTTTAAACAATTGTAGTCATAACTTTTGGATAGTTTAATATACGTTACATTTAATGACTACTTTAATTTAAGTTTCAAAATGTCAAATAATTAAATTTGTGATAATATTAAGTTATGTATCCATTTTTATCATCAATAAAAATGATTATTTAAATGAATATGAAAATATTTATTTAAATGTTGCTTGTCGCATTTTAATTTTTGTCTCATATTCATCCTTTATTTTATTTCTTTTAAATCAGTTAAATTATAAATATATGTTCATCATAATTTAGCTAGAATACACAATTGTACAAAATCATATTATTTAATACAATATCAATCTATACTCTGACTAATTTTGGTAATTTATATGTTAGATATGATGATAATTTTAAAGATAACATCTATCACTTTATGTGTGTAACAGAATATAATGTCAATGATAGTTAATAACAATAAAGCATCATAACATTTTTAAAACGATGTCTCCAGGAAAATGAGCGGATATGTTCAATAATTATCGCTGGGGAAATCGTCCGAGAGATATGTAACGCTTTGTAGATTGATACGAATTTGCTGTTAATGCCTTGAATACCGCTCTAGCTCACTGCACAAGATAAGGCCATGGCTTGGTAATTGGCAATTATTTTACTTTCTACACAGCGAATAATCAAATCACTAATTATCGCAGATGCTTCGGTCGGAGAAACACAGATGGTAGGAAATGAAATGAGAGCTTTGAATTCCGTAATCAGGCCATGAAACATGTTATATTGGGTTTCAGATGATTTGTTGTATCTGAAATTCTAAAATTCCGCATTTTCAGTCAGCTGAAAAATATTATTCCTATCCTTTTTTATGGAATATGAAATTAGCTGCTTCACTCTTAAAAATGCAAATATTAATGGCTCAATTTTCTTAAATATAATTTATGAAATGATTTCTTTTAATATTTTATAATTGAAATTTATTCCAGATAACTGTGATTAATTTTCTTTTATTTTATTAATAGAAATATTAAAATTGAATTTAATTTCATATTGGTTAAATATATATATAAATAGCAATCTCAAATGCACTAAAAATTGTAATAAAGCTATTTATTTCATATATGTACTAAATGCTTATTTTATATAATTTCAGTTTCTGTCACCCAGATGTCTTTTTTGAAGCTTCTTCTAAATATTCGTAAAGTGTGCAACTGCTAATTTACAATTGTCTTTGACAAACAGGTAACTACGTTTCACATATTTTTTCTACATCAAATATGGCATATAAATTTATTGGAATATCTAAAAAGTACATATAATAATTTGATTAGATTTATTGTTCTCTTCTCACTTTCTAATTCTAAATGCTACAACTGCTGTGACAATTCATTACAAACTATTACAAATAAATTAATCAGAAATGGGAGTCAAATCCATGAAACAAAGTATAAAATAGAATACTAAATATTCATAAATGATCTGTTCTCATAAAAATTAGATTTACATTTTATATTAAACTATTTAATTTTATTGAAATAATATTTCTGAAATAGTTAATGTACAATAAAATTTTAAAAGTTAATAAGTTACTAACAAGTCTAAGTTACTTTGTAAAATAACTTAGACCAAAAGGAAAAATGTGTTTCCTTATAAACAATGAATAAAAGTTTGCGGTTATTTCTACCTCTGTATTTAATGTAATATCGTTGTAATATTTGTTAAATAAATAAGTATACAGTGTGAATTAAGCAAAATAATTTCTTTCTTTTTTAGAAAACCATTTAAAACTTTAACATGTTTTAAATTGTCAGAATTTTTTAGAAAATGTCAACCTAATTTTTGAAGAAAACAAAACTTTCCAAAATTTGCTAGAATGCAAACCATATATAAAAGTTAAAAAAAAAGATAAATATAACAGCTTATTTTGTTTCTATCACCTAATTAAAATTTACAAAGTTGACAGACCTTTTAGAGTTGATCTTCAAGGTTTCAGAGCAGAGAGAAAAAAGAAATCCTCCAGAATTCGCGCTTACCAACCCAAAAATATCATTTTACAGGGAAGATATTTTGACTATGGCCAACTTATTTATTCTGTCAAGTATTTGTCAAAGGTTAAAGAAAATACAATTTGTAAATTTTCATTAGACAAATTATTAAACAAAAATTCAATGTATTTCAATAGTGAAAAATTGGATTGATAAATATGATTTATAATTTAAATATTTTATATATTTTTTCAATGCTGAATAATGTTATAACGTTAATCTAACACTTTACAAAAAGTAACTGTGCTATATTATTTGAAGTGACTAAATTTTGACAGCTTCAAATAAATTAAGTTTTAGTGTTTAGCAATAAAATATCCATTGGCAAATTTCTCTTTTAGAAAATTGTTACCCATAAATAATAGATTTCTAAAAGAGAAGTAACATTGTTGAAATTTCAAATGCTATAGAAAACGAATTTTTATTAATTATTTTAAAATAGAATCTCATTCCAAAAGGTTGTAAGATAATAAATTGTAAAAAATAAATTTATTTTTTTTACTACTAAAGGTAGTAAAAAAAATAAAAATTTCAGGAATATTAACCCTGCTTAATTCAATCGATAACATAAAAATCAAATCACATAATTGCTCAGTTGTTATAATTAATTTTAATATTTCTAATTGTTTAAAGTTCAGTAATAGTTTGTTTTAGTAATAACGATGGTAATTTGTTTACATTTTAATTTTTGAAATTTCAGTTTTTCAATATTAGGAAATTTAATTATTTAAATTCAAAAATATATTACAATGAAATTCATAATACGCTTCATTAGAAATTAATATTTCCGTCAATAGAACAGTGAATTAATAATTTTCACATTTATATATTAATTAATATGTTATGCATTTTTTCCATTCATATTTACATTTATATTCATCGTTAAACGGCGTTTTGTTTAATAAGCATTTATTAGACACTTGTCAAGTGTTATTATTTGTTTTCAGTTTTAAAAAAATAATTTCCCATTCAAATTCTCAAAGTAAATGCTGATTTACTAAATTTTTTCGAGATTCTTATTTTTTTTATTGTAGGAAATATAATCTAAAATTTTATTCCCTAACACTAATTATCCTATTCATAATTTTCAAATACATTTCAAATGATTGGTTCTTTAATAATTATAATATATGAAGTACAATTAAGTGGAATATTAAATTGAAAACATAAGAAAAATTTAAAATAGTTCTTTACAATTTTTGGAATTCTGAGCTGTTTATTATTATGACTGAAAACATTTTTTTAAATTTTATATATGCATTACGATAAATAATTTAATTTACATAAATTTGAACCCAAACATTTGATTTCATTGTTCTATGTAAATGAATATATTAAGTACTCAGAAAAAAATGACATTTTTTTGCAATATTTGAAATTAACTTCTAGTCAATAATCAAGATTAATTATTTATCCCTTTAATTTCACTTGTGTGTTCTGGCAGTATACTATAAATAAATATTTTTGGTTTTGAGTTTTTTCTTTTATTTTATTTTAAGTTTGCTGTGATCTTTGTTCCTTCAACATGACAAGCTGTAATAATATATTGTTTATTTTAAATAGAATTACACATTATTATTCATTTTAAATTACAAAAGCATTTTTTCATTGAAAATAAACAAATTTTTGCACATTGTTTTTATAAATATATTTGCACTTGTATTAAAAGAAAATGAGAATCCACTATCTCATTAAGAAAAGAAAGATTGTGCATTGAACTTCGAATACTATCTTGTGTTAACTTGTTTTTTTTTTTTTTTTTTTTTTTTTTTTTAAATAAAATACAAGAGAGCTTTTATGAATAAGAACAACGAAATTCCCTCAAAATTAGATATGGTAATCAACAACGCAACTCTTTCCTACAAATTAATAAAAAAACCAATGTGCTCCAAAGAGAAAGAAAAGCTCAGATGATGAACATTCGTTCACTTCTTTTTTTATTTTCCCATGTATTTTAAGCTGCGTCATCAGTGGGAGAGGTGATTTTTTTCTTACTTTTTATTATAAATCATCAGCAGGTGTAATCGGATATCGATATGAATTTTTTATGTAGTTATATAGTCTGTTTAACTTTTTTCGACGAGTTCTTGTTTTTAAAAGTTTCATGAAGTGTCTGATCTCGTCCATGTGCGGGAATTATCTTTCTTTTTTGAATCGGCAGAAATAAAACTGGATGTTTTTCTGAAGCAAGGTTTAAAAAATTATTTTTTGGTACCGAACAGCTTTGCTCTCGATATTTCATAGAAATTTGTATTGAATAACGCTGTTAGATATGATTCTTAAATTATAAGAAAGTAAATTAGTTGTATATGTAAATGTTTTATTACAATGTATAAGTATATGTTTATATTAATGTATACGTAAATGTATATGTTTTATTACAATAATTCAACAATATATTTCATATGTTTATAATCTATTTTAAAATATTTAGTTTATAGTTAATTTTTTTTAATAATTTTCAAAAAAAAGTAGTGATTTGTAATACTAAACTAGGTGAGCCAAATCCTTCAAGGGAAAGTGGTTTTGAAATTTTTGTATGTATTGGAGAATTAAGTATTAAATTAATTTCCAATTTCTTTTTTGAAATTTTAAATTTGATGAGATATTTATACTGATTTGCTTTATTCATTTGTATTAGATGCAAATTTCTTTACATTTTTAAAAATTTATCCTTATTGATCAATATGAAATTTTACGTTTGAAGTAGCTACCATAAATTATTGAAGTGCTGATTGTCTAAGAAATTTTAAGACGATATTTTTTTAATTTGTAGCATACCTTAAAGGTACTCAAATCTTTAAGCAAAGCAGTATTAATGAAAAAAGGTAAATGCATTTCTATTAATTTTATTTAACGAGGAAACTTATTTTAATGATTAATCCCATGATAATAATAGTTATATTTAATATGGTACTACCAATGTAATAAATAAATATATATAATTTAACGTTATAGAATTTTTAATACATTTAAAAACAAATCATTATTACTTAAATGTGTAAAAAGACATTTTTTGGAAATTAGAAAATTTAAAATAGCAAATTTTGTCTTCAATTTAACATTTTCTAATTAGTTATAAGAAAATAATACAATTTATGAATTATAATTTATTTTGGAGTTCATATTGATTATTAATTCTTAATGAAATTTTGTGCATTTTTCTACGCAAAAAACTATTAAAAACAAAACAACTAAAATTTAAAAATCGTACTGTTTAATAGAAAAATAATTTTTCACTGTAAATGAGCTCCTTATTCATATAGCGTTTTACATGTAAATGAAAATACCATTACACACACATTTTATAATATAATTTTAGAGAAATAGGCAAAAATTATGTTATTTATAGACAATATGTTTAGAATTTAACTATTAATTTATAGTTTTATTATTGTTATTTTATTTTTACATTGTCTATTACAAATTATTTTAAATTTCTGAAATTATTATAACATAAAAACACGAAAATTTTCTCTCTTAAGTTAAGCATGTGTTTATAACATTAATGCTTTTAACGGAAATATAATTAAAATTTTATTAATATTACAGAAATCCTAAAATTTACATATTTCTGCATGCCATTAATATGATTAATTCTGTAAATATTTGAAATGAATTACTTCATTTCAAATTGTTTCATGTTTTTTCTATTATTTGATTTCTTGTTTCAAATTAATGAATTAACAATTCCTTCACCAACAAATTCTTAAAGTTTATTTAAATTGTTAGTTTAAAATTTCTAAAAACTTACATAAAATCTATGTTGTTGTTATACTAATGACACTTGGACAAGCCAAGCTCGCTATGCCTGGAAAATCTATTATTTTAGTAATGTGTATTATATGGAAATAATTTTGATAGAATTTGATGACGGAAATTCTTGGTATATAAATTTTTAAAATGTATAAATTTACAATGTTTGTGATGAATGATTTATAAATTGCAATATGTATGGAAATATAAATCATAATTTAAATGTTTTTAAAAAATTGATTTAATGAGTTATATTTGTTAAAAAATGTGATTACATTAAAACTTTCTACAAAAATGTGTAGTAAGTGCGTTATAATAATCTAGCTTCCCTGTAATTATATGTAAGCATTATAACAAAAAAATTTTAGAGGAAAAATTAAATGTAAGTTAATTATTTAAAACTAGTTTTGAAACTGAGGGGGAAATAATCAGGGGTTGCGGCCACTATTATGTGAAGAAAAATCAGATTTCACCAAATTTTTCATTAGTATATACAAAAAAATTTTTTGTGGTAACTTATCATAATTTTTTAAGCAATAATTAACAAACGCGAATTTGTTAGGAATTTTAATAAAATTTAACTTTATGTATTTTATTTCATATACGGCATATTTTATCAGATTAATTTTAAAATTAGTTTTGATAGATACATCTGATAATGAGTAATAACAATATATTTTGAGATCTCTATTCTACAGCGTAATTAGAATTTTGTTTTTGCATATAAAAGAAGGACAAAAATTTATAAATACTTTCTCTCTTTGCAAAAGTAAGTATAACCACTAAAATGTTTTCTGATTACAATTTTTACTGCAAATAATATTTAATTTTTGTGCAACTGTAATATATTTACGTTTTAATTTTATGAAAGTATGGTTTTATAGAATTTGGTAATATTACGCATTTATTTTTAATAACACTTAGATTAAGAGATTTTAAAAGTTTTATTTTTAATTCCATAATCTTGTAATACATACATTTTTTTTACTTTTTTCAGTTGAAAAGATTTTGAGATATAAAGATTGATATATAAAAATTTTAAGTTTTATGATTTGTATGAATGCCATTTTTTAATTAGATGAAAGTTTGTTAGAAATAGAGCAAAATTTATAATGTTACTAACAACTACGTTTGCATTTTATTAAAGTTTCTTATTATACCACTATCAACATAAAACTAAAAATTAAAATGGTAGGAATATATCTTCAAAATGTATTTTTCATAACAGTTATAGGTCTACAGTGCCCATAACTATTTTCATGACCGAGGGCCCTGGGGTGCGAAGCATATGTCCCAGTTAGGTGGTCAGCCTAACGTAAGACCCCAGTGTTTAGTTCCCAAGCATGCTTGGTACTCAGCTAATCGACCCAGTGAAGGGATGAAAGGCTGAGTCAACCTTGCCCAGCCCGAGGATCGAACATCGGACCTGTGTCACTGGAGCGTGAAATGCTACAACTAAGCCACAGGGCTTCATATAGACTAAAAGTTAAGTTATTTTAAAATTTTGTTGTAATAATTTGTTCAAGGAAAAGTTGTGACTTTTGAAACTCTTTTGATTTAACTGACTCAAAATATTTTGTTTATTATTAGTAATATAATAAAATAATTAATTTACATTTCAATTGAATAATTATGAAGCATACTCAAAAGTTAAAAATATACAAAATGATTTATATTTGTATATCGACAATGTTTTCAAAACACTTCATAATTATACTAATTAAATAAATATTTCTCTATACTTTTATTGAAATGTTTTGTAAGCTTAATCCAAAAAGAATTTTTCATCGATAAACAAAATAATTTAACTCGTGGTAATGCAAGGACATATTATTTCAACACACGCGTACGCCGAGCTGGCAGCCAAATGGTTAGCGCTCTTGCCTTCCTTCGGTTCAACCGTTCGTGGGTTATAATCCCACCTTGGGTATGAATGTTTGTAGTGGTTCGGAATCCACTTTAAACCGTAGGTTCCGGCCTAATTAGCCCTCGTGTGCAAAAAAATGACCGTTGAGAGACAAGCAAACCAACTAATCAACACACGCGTACAGTAGAATTCCAATAATATGAATCAATAGGAATAGGACCCCATTCGGATAATTTCAATTTCCGTTAATTGTATTTTTTCAAATAAAAGGGCTATTTTCACTATTGTAGGTTAAAAATTGAAGAAATACTACACATTTTGAAAGAAAATTTTTTTTAATCAATTACATAAAAATGCAACTCTTTTGCATGTAACGTTACTTAGAATTGCCGTATATATTAATGAAGTCTCTATGCACACCGCTGTAAAAGAAAATCATTGCTTGCTGAATCCGTTTTCGGGCAGCCATTTCGCGCATCCCCTTGACAATGAGAAGTTGCACAGTCTCAATGAGGCTGACACTAAATTCACTTCAATGCAATTTCAAAGCTGGAAAATGCTTCACTAGCTGATTATCCAGTGCATGCTTCAATTTAGACAATAAGATCATCTTTCCTGCCTCAACACTTTCAATAAGTTGATCATCCTTAGCCTTTTGAAAACCAGTGTTTGATTCAAAATCTATTCTCTTATATCTTCAGCACTAACTTCTGAGTATCCAGGAGTTTTCAAAAGAATATTTCTGAATTCATTTTGTGACATCTCTCTCTCATTCTCTTCTCAAGCTTTTTTTCTTGAACTTTTTCATTTTTCTCACTTTCTATCTCTTACCAGTATAAGTTACTTTTCTGAAATTCTGAAATCGATTCGGTCAATCAGCAATTCGGATAGACAAAATTCGGTTAGTTGGAATGCTATTGTATATAGAAATCAAAATCAGATGTAAGTAACTCTTATGTTCTCATTGGCTGTGGCGTCGAGTCATTGCTTATGTACGCGAGAAAAAGAAAGCAACTGCTATTGCTGCTTCACTCTCGGCAACAGAAAGCCTGATTTGATTATTGTTAATAAATGAATTTCTTACAAGTAATTTCTTTCTTTCTGTAAGACAGCAAACATGTGATACCGAATATGATTATAAGAATTCTTTTAAATATCTCGCGGGTATTTAGAAACTGCCAAATATATGATTTAAAAATTTTTATACGTGAAATCCTTAGTAAATTATAATATATTTCCAGTGATTGAAAGTATCAATAGCTCAGAAAACTATCTTTGAAATATATCAAACTGTATTCTAGTAATTTTCAACATAATATCAATCGAAAATTTAAAATGCTGATTTCTCAACCTTTAATTGATAATTATTTTTAGCAGTCATTTTCCACCTGAATATGAAAATCTATGCAAGTTAAGTATTTTACAACTATTAAAAAGGTATTTTCAGCCAGGTTTATAAAAATAATTTATAGTGCGTTTGTCGTGTTATGTATAATGAAATTCAAGTTGAAGTGGTACACCCTAATTCTGATTTCAATCAACAAGCTAACATAAGTAGTAAACTTTTCAAAAGCTAACATAAGTAGTAAACTTTCGTATTTATTTGAATAATCAAATTCTAAAAAATAACCTTTAAAAATTTAAAAATTGAAAAATAAAATGTTCAGTTCGCTGACATAACCTTTAAATAAAGATATATGAAACTATTTTGTCGTAAAATTCTATTAATTTATTACAAAGAAAACATTTAATCAAATTTTAAGTATTTATTTAGGGAAATCTAAGGTAATAAAAATAATAGCATGTTTAAATTTAGACGAAAATTTCTTCAAATCATTTCCTTGTTTTCTAAACAAGTATAATTTTTGTTTAATATTATATGATGAAAAATTTCATATTCCCTTAAGCATAATTCTACATATTCATACATCTGTTAAAAATTATGAACATCATCAAAAAATACTGATAGAATGTATTATTTTCTATAATTCTCTTTGAAACTAAGTATGGAATGTTACTTGCTACTGAAGGAATTTAGAAAAAAATTTTTTAAATTAATTCTCATTTTGTATCTAAAGTAACATTTAATCTCAATCATACATTTTCCTCTATCTCGTCAGTTTTATTAAAACATACTTCATACCTTGGGCTACTTTTATAACTCATATATATATATATATATATATATATATATATATATATATATATATATATATATATATATATATATATATATATATATATATATATATATATATATAGAATCTTTCAAATTAATGATATTAAATATTCCTTAAACTCAAGTGGCAACGGTGAGTGGTTCGAAAAATGTCACTTTGGTATCCATTTCACTATTCACGAAATCGTAATATAGTGAAATGGATACCAACCCAGCCGAAGCTACGTCAAGTTTGCTAACAACCAATTCCAGGGAAAATTCTGACTTTGTGAAAAATCCATAACCAATAATCTTACAGGATATGGTCTGGAAACATTCATGGCCAGAGGTCTATTGAAGTTAAAAGAGCATCAAAGAATTCCTTATTCACCTCCATTGTTACGTGTGAAGCAACTCCATCTTTCTAAAACTAACAGCAACTCTCCTGATCTCTATCGAAGCAATAAAAACATTAATTATGTTCAGGTACATTTCAGAATTCATTATTTGGTTGAAAAAATTATACCCTTATCATTGTAACTAATCCTTATTTTAGTAATAATTTGAATGTAGAAATATATTTTCGAAACTAAGAAAGTAAAATCGTTGAAACTAGCAAAAGATTACTCAAATTATTTGTGCAGAATCAGATTAAAAACCACCATTGATGTACACGTGAATTGATACTTAAAAGCATATTTTTTTATTTAAAAAAAAGAAAATCATGAAAACACATTAAATGCAGACATATTAAATAAGTAATGTTGATGAAAGTCCTTCTACATGTACTAAAGTCCTTTTACTAAATAACTCACATGTATATACATATGGTAGTACATTGATAACTCACAAACAAACGGGTATTCTTCTAAATTGTGTATATAAAGGAACATACATTAGTATGAAAACTATTAGGTTGGTGCGTATGAAATGTCGGATTCCCTTTACATGCGGACGTTTTCCTCCCTGTTTTCGTTATACTTTTGTATTTGGCATAACCTCATTCATACTCGTATTGTCCATTGCCAGAGACTCATTTCAGCAAAATAGGTTTTCTCGAAGGTCTTCCCTTTTTTATTTCTTTTGAGTTTATTGCCGATATGAATTCTGCCGACATTCGCGTCATTTTCTTATATGAGTACAAACTTGGTAATAGTGCTGCAAAAGCTGCACGCAACATAAGCCAAGCGTTTGGGGAGAATACGGTTAACGATCGGAAAGTGCAGCGTTGGTTCGAAAAATTTCGGACTGGCGATTTTTCACTGCAAAATGAGCCGCGCGGAAGACCCAAAACGTCTGTGAAGAATGATGACCTGAAGGCTCTAGTGGAAGCGGATCCAGCCGTATCCACGAGGGAACTTGCTATCAGGATGAAAGTTGACCATACAACGATATTGAGACACCTTTTTTGAGATTGGCAAGGTTAAGAAGATGGACAAGTGGGTACCGCACGCACTGACAGAGCGAAATAAGCTGGATCGGTTAAACGTATGCTCATCATTGCAGCATCCACCATATTCACCGGATCTCTCGCCGACCGATTTTCATTTTTTCAAGCATTTAGAGCTGTTTTTAAGGGGCAAACACTATGAAAATGAAGACAGTCTAAAAAACTCGATATCAGAGTTTATTAATTCTAAAGACCAAAATTTTTTAAGACAGGCATCTACGCTTTAAAATCTCATTGGGAGAAGTGTATTGAAGCGAATGGAGCATACTTTGATTGAATAAACAGCTTTTGAAGAAAGATATGCAGCTTTATACAATCACTTAAGAATCCGACATTTCATACGCACCAACCTAATATATAGTCTTTAAATGACTGAAACTTATTTTTTCATTAATTGTGTTTTTTATTCTATTGTTTAAATTTAAGTTAAGATATTAATATATGTCATAAAATAATAACATTTGAAAGCATCATGAATTAAAATTATAAATATAACATGTTTTAACCAAAATAACACTTAAAAATAAATACGTAAGAATTAATGGATTCATTTTTCTATACTATTCACAGCCAACGCGTTTGAACATTGTCAGACAGCGAGTCCATCAGATAAATTCCCCCAAAGTTGTAATCAGGAAGACATGTAGCCCTGTGAAAAGATTGATGAGCAACTCTCGTGAATATTGGCGTCAGCGGTAGCGGGAAAAGATAAGGCTATGACTCAGTAATTGCCAATTATTTTATTTTCCACGCTGCTAATAATCAAATTATTAATTACCACGAATGCTGAGGCATTGGGAACAAGAATACAACTCTAATGATAAGATTATCAGAATTCCACCAACTGTAAAATGATCATGAAGCAGATATTATTCCAGAATTTTAATGCGATTTGTTAGTTGAATTTTATTTTGGGTAATTGTTTTTGTAACTTAATATTGAATTAAAATTTCAGAATTGAAAATAAGAATTTCTCCGAAATAAGTTGCTATTTTTAAAATAATTTGAATAAACGTTTATGTTTAAAAATGCATTAAAGATTTAAGCAGAAATAAAATTACAAAGGGAATGTTAAGCTGTGTTTGGCGATTGAGATTACTGTCACCAAATTCATCCCTTTATTCTGTTTATTTTGGATAGTCAAATCTTTTAATGACATTTTACTTTGAAAACATGTAGGGAATTTTTGAATTTTTCTTTGATAAAATAAAGGAATCCTCTTAATTAAACACAAACTACTTATTTCCTAATATGTATTTCGTGTTTAATTATATACGGATTACTTCAGGATATATCTAAATACATATACAATTAAATGCATACTTCATATAGTATGTATTCAGTTGTGGTAATTAAAATTTTTATATTACCAAACATTAAAATACTGGCCTCAATGTATGTAGAAAAATCTTTAGTAAAATTATTCATTACTTCCAAATATATTGATACAATAGTCAAATATTCATTAATTAAGTTTTATACTTTAGTATTATTTACTTTAATTATCATTTATTGAGTGTATTCAGTGCATCATTTACAGTAATATGCAAATTTCAAATTAAGAAATAAAAGCTTATTTTTTTAATTAAAGAAAAGAATGAAGGTATTTATTTTCTTATAATTCCTTGTATTTTTTACATAAGCATGCAAAAATGACTCAAAATTATTCTTGTTCCTTATACATTGAATTAGTTTTTGGCAAGTATTTCTAAAAATTAATTTAAATCAGTTTTCTATGTGATCAGTGATTTTTTCATTTAAATTCTATAAAGTTATCATAAAATGTGAAAATTTAATATATTTAAGTATATTTGTAGCCTTGTAGCCTTACTAAATAAATAAAGTAAGGCTACAAGTATATCTCTGAAAATTAAAATACTGTATTTAATTTAAAATTATTATTACAAAACCCTGTATTTAATTAAAAATTTTAATATTCATTCAGTTCTCTATAAAAGTTAAGAAATTTAAAAATAGCAAAATCAAAATGAGAGAGAAAGCATAAAATTGAAGTTTATATGTCAGCAATAATAGATACTGAAAATCAAATTAGAGATGACAGTTTAGTAACATTAAAATAAAAACCATTATACACAAAGTGTTAAAATCAATATTTTACAATTGCTTTTCAATATATATCTTTAGCAAATGCTATCTTACTTTTTGAAAGTATTTCTCAAGAATTGAAATTTTAACACAGAAAAAAATAATTTACCAGTTTACCAGTACTGCTGTACTTCACAAAATGGTTTGATTTAACTTTTCAAATGTTTTCAGCTATGATAATAGAGCATGTTATATTTATTTAATTGTTTTAGAATTTTTTAATTTCCCTATCATTTCTTACTATTTAAAATAACATAATATTCAGGGTGTCCCAAAACGACCGCATAAACTCGGCACATAGTTTCCTCGTTGGGAGTACATAAAAATTGTCCATAAAAAGCTTTCCTGTATGATCCCTAGTTTACGAGAAAATTACAAAAAACAAATTATGACGTCACTGCTGATACAAGGGGAAAAAAACACTTTATTGAACATATCACAACAACAGTATTTTCCTATCTTTCCAGATAATATTGTTTAAAACGTTCACCGCTAATATAAGGTCATTAATGCGGGAAATGGAAAGACCTTAAGCCTCCTGTGAATTAGTAATTTAAAAGGCTGCACCTTGCAGCTTCCGGTAGTCATGGTATGGTGGCCAGGTATTCCGTTCGTGACTACTGCGACATGTACTTGATGAACGGCCGATGTAATGGAAATACCTTTTAAACTGCTAGGGAGTATGTCCGTCGATATCCGCTGCATAAACTGCTGTTGATATGTTCAATAAATATATTATGTTGATATGTTCATCGGCAGTAACGTCATACTTTGTTTTTCACATTTTTTCCGTAAGCTATTGATCGTACAGGAACGCTTCTTTGGGCAGTTTTTATGTACTTCCAATGAGGAATATAGCTATATAGAGTTTATGCGACCGTTTTGGGACACCTTCTATAATTTATTATCTAAAATGAAAGTCATTTTAGGTAAATTAACTAATTGGAATTTTAACTCATTTAATGTCCTGGAACTTACGAGTGCATTCGAGAATTAAATAAATTCATAGCGTAAAATATAAAACTTCATTATGTAGAAACTGATCTTTGAAATTTTATTTTTATTTTAGACATAAATTGAATCTTAACACTCAAAAATAATTTAAGTTCTTCTATCTCCAAAATCTTTTGTGTCTGGAAAAAAAGAACGAAAGCAATGCAATATATTTAAATATCTTGGGAAACGAATTTAAATCTTATTCCTGTGAGAGATTTCCTTACATTTATAATGAAATGCTTTTCAATTTATTTGCATAAAATTAAATGAAGAAAAATCATAAAAATGCAAGAGTTTCAGGTGTTTATAATTTTATTCTAGTAATTTAGACGATCATTCATTTCAAGTTAGTTTTTAAATAAACTTTGATCTAATGAAAAAGATGTTTTATTTGTGAAATTTTTATTCTTATAACATTTTGTGCTGAAGGAATATGATACTGTATTGTTAAGTTAAGAATTTTCATAGAAGTAATGTACAATAATTTGGATTGAAAATTTTATTTTTGGCATTAGCTAGTTTTTAGAGCCTTTATAATGACGATTTTGTGTCTTAGAATAATCGCAACTATTTTCGCTTGAACTGATTCATACTTTTAAAGAAAAAAATAAAATAAATTGATTGCTTGAATTTTGAAAGAATATTTTGACTAATATTTAACTCAAGAAAAGTACCTTCCTAAATTTTCTGCCAGAACAATATTAAAAAATTGTATAATTTTTCAATAAATTTGCATGAGAAACAGCTTATGCCATATTGGCTTTAGCAATGAATTTGCTTGATTTTATTAAAAAAATCAAAACACTTTCAAATGTAATTTTCTTACTGTATGATTTAAATTCACACTATAAAGGAAAATAAACTTTTCTTGTTTGCAACAATGTTGAATAATTTCTTCAAATTTTTAGATTTTGGTAAAAACATAAATTGGATTATCCTTATGTATTAAATTCCAAAAATAATTGTCAAACAATAAATAATTTATATACGTTCTTAACTGATCATTATTTGCTATACTTGTCTACTAGGCTTGTCAATATTCTTCATTCCTTCATTTAGTTATATTTTTTCTGCTCTTATGACCATTATATAAGGTAAAACAAGGAACCAGATTAATCTAATAATTTCATGTTAAGTCAACATGGCAGTGAAAAACTGCCTGTTATCTGCATATTCAGATAATAAACCGATAAACAAACAAGAAATAATTTTGTAAAAATTATATAAATGAGGTCATAAGGATATTCTTGTTGTAATTTATGCACTGAAACTGAATTTAATATTAAATTTGCTTGCTCTTGGAAAGTAAACTTTCGTAACTTGTTAAAATAAAATATGGTTCTCTCAAACATTGCTATATAAACTACAAATTACATCACCATAATGAAGGAGGGAGTAATCGAATAATTCATGAATCACTGATACATATTGCTTTTTCTACAGAATATTTTAAATGAAAAATATTATGTAATAAACTTTAAAATGTAGATAAGTATCTTCCATTACACTTATCGTTGCGAAACGTACAGGAAGATTGTCAATTATGTTTCTGAAGGTTTTCACTGGGTTATTGAACCATGACGGTTACAGTGTCATGGCCAGCTGAGCTAGAATATCCGGGTCATGATCTTTCCCGCAAACAACCCAATCGAGATAGTTCCGCATTTTCTTAATTGGATGTGTTTTGGTGGCCATGGGAAAATGATAACTCATCCTAGTTCTCTTCGAACCACATATTGTACACCGTCACCAGTATGATACATCGTGCTTGACTTGCTGGTAAATGACATCAGCCTGAAGAAAAACAATGCACCTATAAGAGTGGACATAAAGACAGATGCGTACTTGTATTCATCGTGTCTTCCACAATGATGAGTGGCCCCAGAGAATGTAAGAGAACATTTCCGAAACTATAACTCTCCCTTCTCTAGCCTGGATCCTAGAGGTAATGGTTGCAAGGTGTTTGATTTCATAGGTTTCACATCGTATACGCCACTGTCCTAAGGAGCATAAAGCGTGATTCATAGGAAATTTTCACCCCTCAGAGAACGCACAATTGATGTATTAAATACTAGCCTTCGTCCCGATGAACAGCAGTCAACATGGATGCATGAACCATGCATCTGCTTTGGAGGCCCAGACCAAGCAATGTTCGCTGAACAACAGCTTAAGAGACACTGTCAGTAGAGCCTTGGTGCATCTGGGTAGTCAGTTGTTTAACGGTAACACGTCTATTCACTCGAATGCATATCCACAGCGTACTTTCACATCTGTCCGGCCAATGGAGCACCACATTTTTCAACTGCTTTATTCTGCCATGCACGATATACTTTTAAAATGATGGGAGGCTAAATTTTAACAAGCTTAGCCGTTTCGGAAACTCTTCCACCCTTGTCCCGAAATCAATATCATGCACTTCTGGGCGTTGGATAAATCATTCCTTGTCTGTATTACGCCAGCGATTGCAATGTTTTTCGAAGACCTCTCACACCCTTTATATGCTCTCAACTGCACTGTGGTGCTAACTGCCTTCTGTGGTTGGTTACTTAACGTCGAAAGTAGATTGTAGTCACATTAATGTGACTGGCTTTTGTATGTATCCAAAAATAAATTGAAAAAAATATTTTAAATATTTTTTAAATAGTTGAATTATTAATAAGTTGAATTAACTAGGTTAGTTTACTCCTAAATATACTAATAATGCAAAGTAATGGATATTTTCCTAACTCTAATTCGAAAAACAGAACTTGCTTTCATAATCTGTCTTTATTTGTTCTTTGTGTGGTGAGTGTCTGGCATAGTAGGAAAAGGGCTCATGCATTACTGAAGCATGCCTCAAATTATGAGTTTTCTATTCTTCATAATGCAGAAACCATTTACATGTACAGTAATACAGTGTAATTTAAGTAAGCTAAACAAATCACTTTAAATTGTAATATTTTACTTATGGCATCCCAAAATACAAATAAAAGGCTTAATTTTTATGCAGTAAAATTATATTATATTTTAAAATCAAACTAGCTATAGGATTTTCAGAGAATGCTAGTTATAGGTATTCAGAATACAAAATAAAATCAATAGGATATTCATGTTGGCATCAATAGACTAGAATTGAATTTATTATCAAAGTTGGTTTTGCTTGGAAAATAATTATTCGTAAAATGTTATAATAAAAAATGAGCATTACAACTCGAATTGCAAACTACATCGCCATATTGATAGAAAAATAATGTAATATAATTCATGAATCAGTCATTCATAGTGTAGTTTATTTTTTTAAATGCTTTTTTTGAGAAAAATATTATTATAAATATTAAGATATTGTAAAGTAAGCCTCATTACATTTCAGAATCATATAAAAATAGCAAATGCATACATTAAAGTACATCACTGAGGAAAATGTTTGAATAGATGGCGCTGTCACCTACTATTATGGATGAATACTTCGGACTTTAGATTTTGTTTCGATAAAGGGAGGAAGTCATCCCAACTTTTCGATGGAACTATAAGTTCCTTTAGATTTCTAGAATATAATTTCTTGTTTTGATATTATATGTTATTGTCATATGTGTGTACCTCTTGTGTTTACTAAAATTGTTTTTGTTTATAATATATGATCTCTTGTTTACTTTCCCGAGCCGTGTTTTGTGTGTACTCTTTCGATTTTAGATATTAGATTATAGATTTTATAGATAAATTTTCTTCATCACTAATTAAGAAATATTTTTCCAAATTTTTAGTAACATTGTAATTCCACAAAATATTTTGAAATTTTAATCTGTGCATTAATTTTCACTGGAAAACGCATGCAATTTAGCAATAATTTATAAAATTTTGTAGCAAAAGAAGAAAATTTAAATTTTGCTTATATAGTTAAGAATATAATAATTAAACAGATAGTTTATAATTAAAAATAGGTTTTTTAATAAAAAAATCCTATAACATTTTTATAACATGAGTTGAGTGACTGCGTGTAAGGTATTCAACTCATGTTTTCCAAATATATTAGAACTTTACTTATTAATTCAATTTTCATTGTTTAGTTAAGTTTTCTAAATCATCATTAAGAAATGCATATTTTACTATGAATTTTTTACATTAATTTCATCACTTTAGTAGAATTATGAAATTCATGCATTTAATTCAGTTCTTAATTTTACAAAGTAGTCTTCAATATTTCAAACTGCATATTAGCATTCAGTTTAATTAGTTTATGGTAATTTGATTAAATAAAAATTAGGAAATTTATATTAAATAAAATAAATTTAATATAAATTATATACTTAAAACAGTATGAAGATGTTTTACCATATATGTTTATTTGACTTAGTAAATCTATTTACAGATCTTTAATAAATTGTAAATCTTTAATAAAAATAAGAAATAATTGAAACAAAGAAAAATGTTAACATTTTTTCTCCTGTAAAAATTACAATTACTTATATAGCATAAAATTTTGTTTTAGAAAAATACTATATTATTACTTTTCTATTTTTTCCGAAAAATTCACTCAAGGAGCATCATAGTATTCCATAGAGAATTCTTTTCTTCCATCTAAAGAAATTAATGGAGTCATGTGATTTTGGATTTTGTTTCATTTCTAAATTCAAACTACGTCTTCATACCATTAAAGAGAATATCTGTTACTCCTTTTGTGTTTCGTATTCTCTAGAGTAAAGCCAAGAAAACAAGTGTTTGATGTTTCTCAACTCTATTAAGCCTTTTCTTGTGCAGGAAGAAAAGCTTTAACAATAGTCTTCTTCCATTCTGGAATTCATCGTCAAATTGATTACAGGAATAAATGTGTGATAAGAGGCAAAGTTCAAAAGTTAATTAATTAATTAATTAGAGTGAAATCAAATTATTTGCTTCTAATAAGATTTGGCATGTTTAAACTATTCCCAAATAAAATTTTATTTTATTGCAATTATTAAACAGCGCTCACATAAGCAGAATTAAAGACTAAAATTTTAGAAATAATTTCTTTTCATTTAAATATATTATCCGTGAAAATAAAAATTTCACAAATGCGTTTATCAGAACAAATATAAGAGTTTATTTATTTATTTATTTATTAGGTGTTAAAGAAGACAGATGAGAAACATGTAATATTCTAGAAAAGGAAAAACAATCATTGTTCATCTTGAAGTTTTACAGTTAAAATAGAGTCTACTTAATGACTTTAAAATATATAAAGGTAAATATTAAGTATATTAATCGAGTTTTACATTGCAATATTCTTTGCCTATTGTGAGATATTATGACAAAAACAATATATGAATATGAATATACTTATGTGAGAATATTACTTATTAATTATCATTATCAATATATTTGATACATTTAATCAATAAAAATAATTTATAAAAAATAATTTTCCTATAATAAAAATTTTTCTTTCATACAGGATGATTTTTAAAAGCCAACAATAGGTTAGCCTAGAAGAGATTGATAAATAGTTTTCTTGCCTTTCATTTCATGTATTTTAAATTAAAATCTGATTAAAAGAATAAGAAATAATTTTTGTGAATTTATATTCAAAATATGCATAGTGTCAATTCAAATTTCACCATCAGCACCAATCAATGACGTAACTAACTTTGTTGTGACATGCATATATTTTTATACTTATCATTCATTTGAATGTCATTTAATGAAATTAATTTACTTAAACTAAACGATATCCTTAAAAGAAATGAAACTTGGACCTGAATCTGCCTAATTTACAAAATTCAAGTATTCTAATTCTTTTAAAACTTAATATTTCATAAGAAAAATATAATTTCATTGAATGAGAAAAAAGATATTTCATTGATTATTTTATTGATAGAAAAATCTTTGAAATTAATGAAAGAAATGTTCAAAAAAAGAAGCCAACTTTTTTTTCTGAAACACGTCTTCACTGAAATATACTGAACCCTAATTTTTTCCCAATTTCTTCGTTGTTTATTATCTCTCTAACTTATTTAAGTAAAACTAGAATAAACTGGCAGATCATCATTAATTATATATTTATTATGACGACAGAAAATTTGATATAATTCAAAAGAAGATAGCTTATTTTGTATTAAAATATGCATAAGTTAGAAGATATCATTATTAGCATAATATGAAATATTTTTATCAATCGTAGCTTATAGCAATTTTTTTCAAACGTGAAGATTTTAAAATTTAATAAATGCTTACTTTTTAAATTCTCAGTTTTGCAGGTACAGAAAATACATCATTTAAAAATAAAGAATTCAAAAACTATGCTTCTGACAAATTGCTATCGAAGTACTAATTTAATTGGAAATTAAAATTTATACAGCGATGAAAACATTTTTAAATTTCTTTATGTGAAAGAAACTAAATGACTTTTACTTTGTGCACAGATTGGTTCCTGGAACGTAAAATATTAAAATATTCTTCATACATTAAGGAAATTTAAAAAAGCACAAGTGATGTCTAATATATACTTAAAACAAAAATATATCCGTTGAAATTATTAAATGGAATACATTTTTAAAATATATTTTTTGTTCAATATATGTATAATTAGCTTACACTATTTATTATTGTAACTGTTATTTTCCATTTATTATAAATAAGTTAATTGCAAATTAGTTTGCAGTAAATTTGTAACACTTGTCAGCGAAATTTAATTTTCTCTTAATTTTGGCATAAATAGTGTTGCACGTATGTTAAAATTACATACATTTTACGATATGATAAGTGTCCAATATCACTTCATTATTTAATCAATAATTTTTCAATAAATGTAGTCACAAAAGTGAAATTATTGCTAACAGAAACAATGCAGATAAACATTTCAAGTAACTCACATTCATGGGTAAAAAGCAATGTCCTACCTTTAACTAGTAAAATATCAGCTTTTATTTACAATATCTTGAATTTTGTTTAGAAGCAATGTAATATAATACTTTTAAGCAACCGTAATAGATTTTTTGCCTTTATAATTAAGCAACTGATAATAAGTTAACGTCTACTATAATATGAAAAATGTAATAAAAATTTATTTTAATATTTAAATGTCTAATATACTTTTCTTAATGTATAAATAACATTTTTTTCCGTTCTCTTATAATATATGTATTAGTATATGTTATGTATGATTCTAAATATATTCATTAGCATCTTGGTTATTTATTTCATATTTCAAAAATTGCTATAGATTTGAAATAATATTTCATGAAATGTTGTCGTTGTTATTTATGACACTTGGTTAAGCCAAGCTCACTATGAAATTGGCTATGCGAATTTATGTCAGTAGGGTGCATCTTTCGTTTAACCAGAGCAACACGAAGGTGCAAGTACGCCTTCACTCTAAGCTCCACCGACAGATGGCGCCACCAGAGGATCCACTCTCTTCAAATTTGATATTGATCTAAAGAGAAGGAAATTTTCTCCAGACTATATTACAACCATAGTTACTGGTCAACGACCGACCACGTATTTCAGGAAATCCATTTACACATATTTAAACAGCGTTTTATAAATTTAACGTAATAGAATATAAGAAATATTTATCAAATAAAAAAAAATTCTTATATTATATTGTTAACAATGTCTGTAAGTGAGACATGTCTTTTTAATTTAATGCAAGTTTATATGATGTAGGTAAAAGTATTATCCATGCATGTATGACAATAAATTTTAAATTTGAATAAAGTAAATTTTAATTGTTGTATTTGTTTACTTGAAAAATAACATTTTCATGAGCTAATTATTTACATTGTATAAAATTTAAATTATTTATGTTTAAATCTCAGAATTAAATCATTTTATTTGCTTGAACATAATTAAGTTGAATTTCCATTTCAATTTACGATATTTAATTATGTTGCATGAGTTATTAGTAGTAGTTATTTTAAAAAATATTATACATTAAGTTATTTCCTTACAAATATATTAACTTATTCTAGAATTTGAAAGAAGGCGCAGTTAATAAATTTAGCAAATAGAAACTGCAAAACATTTCAAATAATTTCTTTTTAAAATGCAATTTCTCATTGCCCTAAAGGAAGCTATATTTTAGATAAAAAAATTTTGATTATATAAATATGTCTAGAAAACTATCTTCATATTTTTCAAAAATATTATTTTAATATTAAATCAATTAAATGTTTCTATGAAAGATCCAAGCAAATAGAAATATGCTTTATTATTAGCCAGGAAATCTTTGATTATACAAACTAAGTATTTATAGAAAAACAGTAATTTTATAAATTATGCAATTATAAAAATTATTATTGACGCAATTAACATTTCAAACAACATATGTTACGGTAACAATTAGAATATACTGTAAATTTAGCTTTGAGATTTGCTACTAAAATTTCGTTTTGCATTTTTATAGATTAATGATACGCTTTGATGCAATTGCATAAAGTTAAAATATTTCTCTCTATTAATTTAATATTTTTATTCATAATAACATTTAATTGTCCATATAACTATAGTTTAATTGAAATTATTATTTAAATAGGGTGATAATAAGTGTTTTCTTCTAAGTTTACATGTTCTGCATTTTAATAATTAAATAATATTCTGACATTTAAAAATAATAATAATATATTCTCATAATAAGGGAAAATAAGTAATAGATATTATGAATGTATAAAATATAACTTGTCCTTAGTTTTTTGAATTTTGAATTGAGAATTTTACATAATCTAAAGTCACATATTTTACTTTACACTATATATAATAGTGTGAAAAATATCTGTATGAATTAGTCTTTAAAATCCATGCACATTTAATGTGAACAACAGGAAAAACAAATGAAAATTGCTTGTGACTTTATTGAACCATACCATTAATCTTTTTTATTAATTTAATCAACAACATAATTAATACATTATTTCTGTTCTTGGTTAAATTATATTACATATATAAAAATTATTTTATACTAGGTATATAAAATAATCTGTGTAATTGATTGCATGAAATTTTCTTAATATATTAGTACTATTACAAAATACAGTTGAATGTATACAGGTTTATTAACTAAAAATATTTTCCCCCATAACTTAATTTGTAAAGTATGAAAAATATGTCAAAATTCATATGCACCTAATCGATCTTAAGCATTTGCTTATAAATCTTTACAAAAAAATAATACCTAAACATATATTTTAAACTTAATGTATTTAATAAATAAAACTAAAATATAAATCGAATCTTAAGTACATAATACACTTAATTATTATTTTACAAAACTGAGCTTTCCTATTTATTTGACTTTACTGCATGATTATTATATATACTGAAATTATATATATATATATATATATATATATATATATATATATATATATATATATATATATATATATATATATATATATATATATATATATATATATATATATATATATATATATATATATATATATATATATATATATATATATATATATATATATATATGTGTGTGTGTGTGTGTGTGTGTTTAGGTATTATATATACATACATATACATATATATATATATATATATGTATATATACATATATATATATATATATATATATATATATATATATATATATATATATATATATATATATATATATATATATATATATATATATATATATATATATATATATATATATATATATATATATATATATATATAATAAAGTTATTAGAACTTTTGTTCTGCGCTAAATGAAGCGAATATCGGTAGGCAAATTTGCATATTAAGAGTTTAAAGAAGCTTTGGTATCCTTGGGGTTTGGGAATCATCATTCCGTCCGGAAGGGGTGGGTTCGATTCCAAATACTGCCAAACACCCATCGAGTACATGCGATATACGTGCTCATTAAATCTGTGGAATCGAAAGTCCAGTGGTCGATATTTGAGCAGTTACTGTGAGTGTAATGGTCTGGAGAAAATTTCCTCTCCCTCCACATCAAGGACAAAATTGAAGGAGTAGAAACTCTGTTTATCATCTCTGTCAGAGGGATCTTAGAGCAAAGTCATCGTGGTGATCTGATTAAACGAAAAACGGATTCTTCTGATTTTATTTTGTAGCCGTCTTCTTAAGAGCTTGGCTGTTCTAAATCCCTTAAGTAACAGCAACAACAGAATGTTTAAAAACCTATTGGTTAATGGTAGGAATCCCAATCGACAATAAGCTGGTTTACCATGCATTTTTACAAATTCGAACAGTAACGAAGATTACGGAGAATGTCCACATTATACTGGTTCGGTGTTGTACACTTTACGATTTTAATGTATGATAATAACAGCAGCGTTAAATCTATGTTAAGCGTTTGGTGATAATGCTGGAAATGAAATTGCTGCAAGTCATTATTTTTTAAAAATTCGCTAAAGAGACTCGTGATAATGATGTAAACTTACGCAGAGAGCTCTCATAGATTTCTTTACATCCAGACCTCTTAAGATTTTCGACAAAGGTACTGCACAATTGGAATCATGTTATATAAAGCTGATTTATTTCATTGGGGAAAAAACTTTGGCGATTGAAAATTGGAAACATTTTCTGTAAATCATTACCTCTTTGGTGTTTAAAAACTATAAGAAAATGTATTGACTACTTTCTATCATAGTAAAAACCATACGTATAGAGAGGCAAAATTATGTAATTTTTGCTGTCATAAATATAAATATAATTAAAGATTTTCAATAACACATATATTATTTTATAGGAAATTGCAAAGAGACTGTTATTGCTTGTACAAAATCCATTCTTAATATGTATTATGTAAAAATATAAAATGAAAATATTATTGATATTTAAAAATTAAAGTAATTAGTGAGAAAAAACAATTGTGTTAAGGATACGTCAAAAAAATGAAGTAGTTTTTGTGACGTATCATAAGCACAATTGTTTTTTCCTTTCTCAATAAAGGTCTATAACTTCTGTTTTTAACAATATATTTTTAGTGCAATTATGTTTAAAAAAGCATAAATACTATTTATATGGGGTACAACATTAAATATTATAAACCAGAAATTAAGAAGAAGAAAAATAAAATGCAAAATGTGGGGCTCCCTTACGAAAAAAGATACAATGTCTTAAACAATGTGTATCATGATTAATACATTTAACATTATCAAAATTTTTATTTTTCAACTAAACATCAATATTTTAACAAGCAATTAGCTAAAATCTTTTAAATGATAAAAAATAACATGTAATGTTGAATAAATATTCTAATTAAAAATGAATTATTATCATTCCATTTACTATTATAACAAAATACTTTTAAAACATGTAATATATGTTTTTTCTTTATTCAAACTATGAGCAAACATTTATGTATTACTTTTTTCAACAATAATTCCATGTTAATTGTTAGGTTAATTTCTCAAACACACACAGAGATGAACTATATTTCTCTCAAATAGAATATCGTAGACATACATGTAAATATACATATATATAGAAGATAAAGATAATTATGTTTATCCATAGTTTATTTTTTCAGTGAATTTGAAACAACAAAATTATTCTGTGCTAGGACTAGAAAAATACAAAAGTAATGTTTTCGCTTGAGTTTCTGACTAAATTAATAATATGAGTTTAGCATATAAAAAATCAGTCTGTGCTCTTAGTTCTTCACAAAAGAAGAGGAAATAATTCCTTGGGGATCGTAAACTCAATTATGTTCATTCTATATATACCTTATGGATTAATTTATTGTCTTCATCTTCTCCTCAATAGGAGCAGAAAGTTAATTATATGAATGAGTATGTGATTTAGGAGATTTTTCCGGTGAATTAAGATCCTGATGGAAGAAAAGTAATAGAATCATTAATAATGGAAATTATAATATTCAGCGGATCTCCGAACAGATTTGTATGAGTTAATCAAAATCAAAGAAAAGACAAAAAATTCAAAATAAATGTTTTTCAATATCCTTATTGTAGTATTATATATATATATATATATATATATAAATATATATATATATATATATATATATATATATATATATATATATATATATATATATATATATATATATATATATATATATATATATATATATATATATATATATATATATATATATATATATATATATATATACGAAGAAAAATTTCTAAAATTTCCCAATTCTTTGGTTTAAAAATAAACTCAAACTTTTAGTCACTCTTACTAAGTCCCTTAATAATATACAAAAATGTTAAAATCTATGATAAATGCAGACAAATTTCATATATTCACTAGAATCCATTTTACTTATTCATTCATATTCATAAAATAAGAGAACTAACCAAAATTATATAATTTGGGGATTTCCGTTTTTCACACTTAATCTTCACAATTTTTGTATAGAGAACACTTGGCAGATTTATAATCTCACTACTTCCAATAGTTTATGCAAGAAATAATATTTTTAAATTATTTAGTAATATTTCAATCACATTAGATAAGATAATAATTTAAATTATGCATAAATCTTCAGCTTGTTACTGAAATATCTTTTCATTTTGTACATGCTATTCATTAGTAGTCAAACTTCAAATAAATACGTTTTTTTTCTGATCCCAAAAGGCTAATGAAGAATATTATATTTTAATTTCTATGAATATTAAATTCATATGTATAAGTTCTCTATAATAATATAGTATTGCATTTTCTGTCAAAGTGATTAAATTACGGTGTTGGGTTTTTAAAATAGTAATACAATTAAATAGATTAAAACTACTTAAAATTTAAATTCAATTTTTCTAAAATTTCATGAATGTGATTATAAGTATCGTACAAATCAGTACGATGATAGTCATGTATGGTCTACTTTCGTCGTGATTACTGAGGAAAATTTAAATGTTGATACAATTAATTTGATTCATTGTTACATAGTTTTGATGTTTTTTCCGAAACACTTATCAAATCATGTCATAAACCATCTGAACTCCCTCATAAGAACCCATTGTGTTCTCTTAAAATCTAACTTTTATGAATAATGAATTATATTTTGAAAAACATAATATAGATGATTTTAATACCTTTATTTATTTAACCTAAATCATTTAATTATCGATAAAAGTGTATTAGGAGTTATAATTGTATACATAAAAACTTGACATACAACTGTTTTGTTACATTTTAGCAAACACTAATACTTTAAAAATTAATCGTACTTAAATATGACATATAAGCATGTTCAGCATCAAGAACTGTGAAATATTAACTGTCAGGTTGTTCTATATTTGTTGGAGCCTGAGTTAGTCCATATGTTTGAATTAATCCAGTGAGGACACAAAAGTTTCGTTTTTATTTTTTATCCACACATAACAGCAGAGAGGGCAGCAGCAGGCGTAAACAAAAATAAAGTGATAGTTACATTCATTCGAAGTGCTATTAGCGCCATTTGTAATAGAACTGGGGAGATGCAACAATCTTCGCCCACAAAATTTAAGATTTCACTAAAAAATAAAAACTTAGATTTCTAAAATATTAAATTGTTTTAAAAGTAGACCACAAAATTGGTTTAAAAAACTTCACTCAAAAATTTTAATTAAAATACGCTAGTTCAATATTCAAGAGAAAAAGAACTCATATTCAAAATATGAGTTCAAGTTTTAGGTTTACTGGCACTTATGGTAATTATTGGTTCTCTCATAATCTCAGCAATAAGTGGCGCTAACGTTGGAACAGCATTATGAGTTCGTCACTAAGGGTTTTCAATCTTGCAACGTGGGAAACATTGTCACAACTCTTCTAAACTTTGATATTTTCAGCTAAGGCCCAGTCTAAGCGTTTTTTTTATTAAATAAACTGATTAACATAATGTCTCCAACAACAAGCGGAGTTTGTACTCCATAACTCATTTGCTTTAAAATTGAGATATATTCTTTTAGGAACCGAGATTAAACATTTTGTTTAACCGCGTGAGGAATGTTTTGTTATTCATTCTTGTCCAAGTCTTCAACTCAGAATTTAGTTTGGTTTTGTGAAAATAGAGGTAGAGAAATAGGTTCTAGATCTAAGGAGTTTTTCGGCATGTAAGTGAAAGGGGTCTGCTAATTAGAAGAGCCCCACACTCACACAAGGCTGTGTCCATCGTATTCTTGAGAAACTTTCCTCAAATTGCTTCTCAACAATTCTTTTAGCAATAAAACCACTCATTCTCACCAAACACGACACGAAGCGGTAGTTGAAGCTTTGGCTGGTGATCTTCTTTAAGTCAGAGTGACTAATGATGATGATCCAGCCAATATTTTAGAGTTGGTTGCCAAGTCTTACTCTATTTTTATCATTGTCCGACTAAATTGTTTTTATCATTTATTCATCGTTGTCCGAGTACATTGTTTTCATCGTTGTTCAAGTAAATTGTTGGAGTAATTTTTGTCCGGCTATAACGTGAAATAAATCTTCTCAAGCCAAGAAAAAGGCTTTCTGTTGAGACAACGTATATCTTCAAACAAGTTTACATGTCTTCAAACAAGTACATGTACATGTATGTTTATAAGGTGATTGCTTTTATTGTAACTATAGTGATTTAATAATTACAACATGAATTAAAAATATTTTTAATTTGTTTATTTCAATGAATAAATTAGTAAATTACTTTGTTTCTTTTATTAAATTTTGCAAAAAAATTATTTAGATTTAATTTGCAATTTTTCGAAGACAAAAACATATGACGTTATGAAATATAAATAGCAAAAAAACTGAATAAAGCAAATGACAAAATATTTACAAAAATGTTATTGAAAAATGATTATAGAAAATTTTTAAGGATCACACATAATTCATTGATAGTAATATTAATAAAGATAAGAATAATAAAGATGAAACGAGGATTAAAAACTCTTGAAAATTCTATATTAAAACGGTATGATTTTATCTAGGTATTTATAATCATCACAAAATGAATTAGTAAATTTTAATTATTGAAGAAAAGAGGCATTAATAAAGAGGACTTTCAATTTTTTTAATTACATTGCTCATTATTAATATTCAAACAAATAAAAGTAGAAAGAGTTGGTTATATAATAATGGAAAGTGCTTAATGAAATATTTATTAAACTTATTTTTTTGCATTTTTTCATTATTTATTTAGTAATATCTGTTGATATGTATTTAGCTGTAAAATGGTATTAAAATAGAAAAAGAGTAAATTTATAATAGAATTTATAAATAACATTTCTTATATCTTTGTTCTTCATTGTAATAAAAAAATACACTACAAATTAAAAGGGAAAGCTAAAATGATCTAAGAGCTGCATTGATCAATAATTTTGTTTCTTGATATTAATCATTCTAAAAATCTTCCATTTTTTGTAAATTAATTTCAAACTCTTAACGCGTTTTTTTTTATTTTAAGATACATCATAGATTTTCCCGAAAGCCATTAATGAGGCTTTGTTTTACATTTTAAAATAAAAATATATTAATCAAAATTTTGTTTTTAAAATTTAATTAAATCTGACTGTTTATTTGAGATTCATTCAACTATAAAAGCCTAGTTATTATTAAATTTTCTTTATATTTTTCTAAGAATAAGATAAAGAGTATTTTCAAATGATTCTTAACGTGTTTAAGATTTGTAAACGGTATAAATAAAAATATAAATTATGTGTCAATTTTAAAGTTACTTACTTTATATAATTGACAACCCAATCAATACTTAAATAAAATGTGAGAAGAATTTTCAAAAATTTCAAGTTTCATTAATCCAATATTATATATTTAATGGTTGGGAAGCAAAATTATCGATAGTATATCCCTCGTTAGAAAATTTATCAGAAATTACTGTATGCACATAATAATCAACAAGCACATAAAAATTCTTGATTATATAAAATATTTTGATTTGTGTGTGTGAGTCTTAACTATATTAACTAATCTTAAAATTATTCTAACTAAGAATAATTAACTCACCTCAAATAGTTTGTATATAACTTTTGCCCGGTATAAACTAAAGCGAACTAACTACATTGCATCTAATGTTAAGTCGTCACGTTTTCAGTTCATCATTCGTGCTATTAAAGTTTTGAAACAGAATATAAATGTGTAGGCTAAAATTCAAATTAAATCATAGAGTTAATATTGAATAAAAAAAGAGATTTTGCTACTCATTAACAAATTTTTATCACAAGATTTTATCATGGTTTAAATTTTATTTAATTTTTATGCATCGGTCATTTTATTTTATTAATGAAATATTCTTTCGACAATCGTTAAGGATTTATGAAAAAATATTTTCGTGAAAGATTTTTAACAAAATTTATATTTTTATTACAAGATAGTAAAAAGTAATTTTCAAAGTGAAGCTTATCTTTCGAAAATAAACCCTTTAAAGCTTTTTTTTTCTGTTGCGTGTTGAAATGTTACTTGCATTATTCCTACAATTTTATCATAAATTAGCTATATTTCTCTTAATTTATAAGGTTTACTGACAATTAATCTTCTGAAAAACAAATACAAATTATATTGTTAGTCTTGATGCTAATTCAGCCTTTACAATGAAATGCACAGCGTTTTACAGTGGCATTTGAAAGATGTCCTAGAAAAATATGTTGTAAGCATCTCTGAAGTAAAAAAGGACTATTTTATTTTGAAGTTACCTTAAAGAAAAAATAAGAGAACTAACATAAGCAATTATTACAAGGGAATATACATTAGAACTAATCAAAAAAAAAATAAATATCAAAACTTTACATTTAATGTATAATCATATTTTCAACTCTATCCATAAGTTAAATTTATTTCATACATTAAATAAACAACAATAACATATGGAAAAATGAAGAGCTGATATCAAGTTTTACGAAAGCACTAAGAACCAATGTACGTTCCGTTTAGGTATAAAAGGATGCTAACAATATTTTGCAATATGACTCAACAAAAATACTCAGAAAGTTCAAGTTACAATATGTTCAGATATGTTCAATCTTCCATAGTAGCCATCAGCAATGTCATCGGGGATTCTGTTGTTCATTAGCAACGATAGTTTAAAATCAGATTATGGCATCAAGATTCGTGTGGTGAGATAAGAGCAGTTTTGAAATATAATAAGCATGGTTTAGGTGTAGATCCTTTCATAGAAGAAATTACACTTGCATTGAATAATATTTGTTCAAATCTTACAACCAAGAGGCACAGGGAATTCAAAAGGGGAAATTTTACACCTTAGGTCGTTGTGTGAGAAGGAAGGCCACGTACGTCAGTAACAGAAGATTGGATTTCTTTTGTATATAAAATGTTCAACAAAGACCAGTAAGTGACATACCAACATACTGAGGAGACCAAACACCAACAATAACCATTCATTCCATTTTGAGGGCCCATTTACATGCTCATAAACTTTGTTATCACTGCGTGCTGTATAGTTGGACGAAAGAGTAAATGACTTTGACTTGATATAGATTTGAGATCAAAAGCTTCTGAAAATTTTTGATAAGGGGGAAGATTGGTGTGAAAATAGAATTGTGACAAGTGACGAGACTTGACTGTCATATCATGTTGTACCTACCAAAGAAGCTTAAATTAAAGTTTGAATGTTTGGTGATGAGGACAAACCCGTAGATGTCAGAGAATCTAGCTCTATGAAGAAAATAAGATGAATACTGAATTTTTCAAGTCGAGTGGAATTGCAGAGCATTTCGTTTTGGACATACAAAAAACGGTCACATCTAAGTGTGAACAGTGCTTGCCTAAAGGCATTCAGTCCATGGAAAACCTACACCCAAAATTAAGAATGGATACATGATTTCTCCACCACGACAACTTACCAACTCAGCGTGCAAAAGCCTGCACCGAATATTTCACCACTACTGAGTGAAATTTATAGCCAAGAAATTGTCTGTTACAGTCCAAATATTGTCCCTTTACAGTCTAGATATTGTTCCCTGTAAATCTCTTTTGCTGTGTTTCTGCGAGTGAAATTTAAATTAAAAGGAAAACGATTTGACGGTGACGAGAACTTTTTAAGGCTTGTGACAAAGAGTTGCTCATCATTCATGGATGATGAAACGTGGCAAAATTGGTTTAAATACTAGTTTCGGCTTACATGGAGAAGAGGTGGAAATTATTTTGAAAAAATTCAATAAATGAAGCTGTATTGCAAAACTTGAATGGAAGACTAAATTACTTGAAACAATTAAATTTGTAGGATAGAAAACTGATTTGAGATTATTTGGGCAGTTTTTGTATTGTAATTTAATTTGTTTACATTCAAATTATTATAAATCATGAAATGTAAGATACTTTAATGAACGTCTATTGGGCAAAAAATTGGACATGGAAAGAATATACACTGTTATGATGAAATAAATTTTTATTTATATGTTACATTTTAAAGAATTGAAATTTTGATTAATAAAACATAAATTTTAAATTCTACAAATATATCCTATCGAGAGATATATGTAGATGTGCGAAGCAAAATATAAAATAATAAAATTCAAAGGATAAATTATCCTATAAACTAAAAATATAAATAATTTTGCACTGATAAATTAAGTGTAGCATCTTAGTTACCTAAAAAGGTCAAAAACTTTTGCAAAGTTAATTGATAATAAATTCTTAATAATTACATTTAAATTAAATTTAATTATGTGTGTACAGAATAAAAAGTAGAAAAGTATCAGAGAATAGAAAATTATAATCTTAAGGAGAAATGATTTCCTGTAAAATATTTTATATATTACTAAGAGCAAAAGAAAAAGAGAAAATAAAAGCTTAAATTCAGTGTAAATCATTCACATTTTATATCAAAAATTAATAAGTAAAAAAATGATTTAAGCTACATTATTAGATTTTGTAAATGCATTATCGTTTTTTATATATATTCTATCAATGCCCATCAATAATTCTTATAAAAATTTCTATCTATATCAGTTTTTTTAGGATTTTGTTATTACTAAATCTTAATCTCAATGTAATTTATTTACTTCATTTTTTTTCTATTCATAAAAAAGTACGTAAAATATATTTTTACCGTATTTCTTTTAAGATAATTATCAAGTACAACGTTTAATCTTAGTAAAAATTATACGATTAAAGCTAATAAATTTATTTCCAAGATGTTTTTATAATTATCCAAAAGCTTTATATTTAGTAACTTATTTTTCATTTTAAGCCTTTTTTTTACTTAATACATAGCAATAATGTTTATAAGTTCTGAAAATAATTTTCTGAAGGAAGGGCTTTTTGTTTCCCCGCATGCTAACAAATCTTTATAACCTTAAAATTTTACTTTTTTTTTACTATATTTTAAAATAATTCTATTTTTAATTAAAATCTAGCAAACAATATATTTACTAAACTAACCATTAATGAAAAATATACATTCTTTGACTTTTTATCACATTAATTTGCGATCATTTTATATACAAACTTATTGAAATCATTCCTAGTGCTGCTTTCGGTTCTCCGCTTTTAAGTATTTAATTCAAAAAACTGCATTAGGAACGATATATTTAAATCCTAAAAAACTAAACTATACAGCAGTAATTTTTGTTGCATCAGCATGCTTCCCTGTACCTAGTCCTTAGTAGGGCTCTACCAGATAGATAGAAGGCACTGGGATGAGTCGTTATGCTTTTGAAGCAGGGACCAAGCAAAAAAATTCCAATCCTTGACTCAGAGGTATCATTTCACTAGGACAACATTGCGACTAAGACCAGTTTTAACGTGTACCAGCCACCTTTAACGAATATAACGAATCTCCGGTTAAGCTGGAATTTGAATTCACTACCTCCCGATAACGACGCAGTACCAACCAGGACACTCCGGCTTGATATACGACAAATGAGTAGCAGTTTCTGGCCTTGTTGTGTCATAGAGTTCAACCCTCAGGTGCCCGCCGTTGGAAAAAAATATACAAAATTTGTGAAATCAATAATGCTTTATAAGAAATAAAGAAGCATCGAAAATTCCAGTTTCCTTTTCTCCAGTGGATCTGTCCAATTACTAATTTTGCATTTAATTATATAAAATTAGTAACTGGATAATTTGATTCATGTATAATTTGTAACTTCTTTAATAATAATGATTTGCGAATTTAACGTAAATTTTAAGTTTTCCACTTGTCAAGACAAAAAAAATAGTTGTACACACAAATATCTTTAAAATTAATCATGAAAAATTAATGTAGTGAATTTCTGCACTGAATAAGAATATATTTTTGGAACACGGAATACTAATCTAGACTAATGCATTTTTTGGTTTTCATGATGAGTTCTAAAATTCCATCCAATTGAACACATAAATGCAAAAGGTAAACATTGGATTTTTAAAAAATCAAATTTGTCTTTCTCATTATTTTAGCATTCTTTCTTTCTGATTATTTTAACATATTGTCTTTACCATTATTCCACATTTGATTCGGATGACTTCCTACACTAATCAAATTGTAAAACCAACAGAACATGAAATGTCCAATTGTAGTTTGAAACACAAAACAAGCAAAAAAATGTCACTTATGGCGTTTAGGCACTTGATTGAATAAGTGATACCAATAACTAATGATACATATAAATATATTTTGAAAGGATTTATCTATTCATCACGGGGACAATAGAGCTGATCTTTTAATTTTCGGAATAAAAAAGTTTCTACATTCAAAACAAATTGTTTTGTAATATACAAGTTTGTGGTACGAGAAGGCCAGTTGCTTATCAAAATTTTATACCTGCGAAAAATGGTCAAATTAGTCAGTAAGGAATCTTCAAATATCCAAAACCATTCCTAGTATACTTAATTTCAAATTACTGATATATACTAGATAAGAATTGGCCATTATTTTCTTGCTAAATTCCTGCTATTAATGTATGAAATATTGAAATCAGTTGTTTTTAAAATGTAAGGAGCAAGTTATACGGAATATACATACTTAAATGTATACACACAAACACACACATATATATATTTATATATGTATATATTTATATATATATATATATATATATATATATATATATATATGTGTGTGTGTGTGTGTGTGTGTGTGTGTGTGTGTGTGTGTGTGTGTGTGTGTGTGTGTGTGTGTGTGTGTGTGTGTGTGTGTGTGTGTGTGTGTGTGTGTGTGTGTGTGTGTGTGTGTGTGTACATATTGCGGAGGGACCAGTTCTGTTTCTTGAGCTTCTTAGAAAATGCTTTGATGTCCCTCAAAAGCTGTGTAGTTACTTATCAATGTTTTAAACTCAACATTATATAAAATGAAATTAAATATTATTTAAATGAAAAAATATAACTTTTTAAATCTTAACACTGAATTTTTCAGTATTTTTTTCTTAAGATCATTCATTTCAATTTCAGTTTAAACCTAACATAACGGGTACATTTTATGTTTAAAATTTATCTCCAATTATTTTTAAAAATATGATATTACACAATTATAATTAAATTATGAAATTTTATATTGAAAGAAATGACGACCGATGGCTGAGTGGTTAGCGCTCCTGACTCCTGAGCTGTGAGTCCTGGGTTCGAATTCCGGTTCGGGCATGGATGTTGCTTTCCTTCTCTGTTCTCTCTGTGTTTCTCTAACCTTTCTTCCGTGATGATGTATAAATGTGGCTCACCCTATAAACGAGTTTGTGGTAGTATGACGCGGGTAACGCTACTCGCCTCCGGGACTTTGTTCACAGGTACCCGTTGGGTAACGACAAATGAGTAGCAGTTTCTGGTCTTGTTGTGGCATAGGGTTCAACCCTTAAGTGCCCGCCGTTGGAAAAAAAATATTGAAAGAAATTTTTAAATCAAATTGCTTCGGTTATGAATACTGTGAATAATTCATGCATTTTTACTTTATCTACTGATTAATAAATTTACCTAATGGGAATACCAAGAACTAAAAAAAATGTCAAAACAAATATTAAAATTTATCTTTAATTTTAAAAAATATAAAACTTATCTTTTTTACTTTTTTTATATTTTTTATATACATAAAATCATAACAAGGATACATTTGCTTTTTGAATGTTAAAAAATTCTAAATAATGAAGAAAATTTAAAATTATTAGAGTTATATTTAATTTCTTTTAATTATTGATTTCAAATTAGTTAAAAATAATGTTATTACCTCTTAAATTACTGCTAGTATGTAATGTGACAAGTATGTCTTTATGGATTCTAGAATGGATTAAAAATCATCATCATTTCATGCCATGTTTTTAATTTGATTAAAGCACATTTTAATATTAGATAATCAAAATACTTCTATCGTCCCTTTTTAAAATTTCCGTAAAATTACTATCTTTGAAAATAGAGTAAATGTACGTTACTAAAACCACGTAAAGCGTCTAAATTCCAAGCTTATATTTTTCCTTGAATAAATAATTTTTAAATTGAAATTTTCAAGGAAATATTCATTTATCTACATCATAGCTCATATTAATTATTAATTATAATAATATAGATTTATTATGATAATATTAATTATAATACTGTAGATTTATTAAGATAATATAGATTAATACATTTCATTTAATTTTGCATACTTATATAAACATAATTTCATATGAAAACAAATTTCAAGTTTCATAATAATGTAATGCTCAAGTTTAATAAAGGTTTACATTTAAAAAGGATCAAAATTTACTATTCTGAATTAAAACATCTTGTGGTTCTCCTAAGATAAGCATTATTTTAGGATTCCAGAATAATACAGTAAGCTTTATTTTGAAATAATAATGCTTTATTATTAAATTAAGTATAACAATAGCTTTCTGGAGTAATAGTTAATGTTTTGCAATCAATTAAAAAGATATTGCATCGATATATTTTTATTGAGTATTTTATTTAGGAATGCAAATATACTTACTGACTGGAGTCGTTTTAAATTTTAGTTGTTGCTGTTGTCGCGTGCCAGCTATGCTGGAATTATGGGGTGCGCTGCTCCACTTTTCCAACTGAACCATATTTTGGTGTGGAGTCCGACTTCCTCAGTGCACACATGCCATAGGCACCCGTTAATAGCGTAAGCAACTATTCACACAACCCATTTATATTAAGAAAGGACAAGGACAGGATAGATAGAGAGAGAAAGTACAGCCATACCTGGACTGGGATTCGAACCTACGACCTCCCTATCTGCAGTCAAACACACCGACCACTAGACATGTTAGGCGTAAATTTTAGTTAAACTGAAGATATTAATAGCATATGTTTAATGTAGCTTATAAATGTTTTAAATAAAATAATTCATATGATTTTTTTAAATGTTTTATATAACTGAAACTTATTCTTAAATAAGAATTTCTTTATTTTACTTGAATTACATGCAGATTTATATTTACGATATGTAAAATTGCCTTGTGACATCCAGAATTCAATTTTTAAAATTTCTTAGTTACATGAATTTCTTTTATTAAAAATGTGCTCATTATTTATTTATAATTTGTGAAAATTTTCAAACCATAACCATTGTATTATTATCTTTTAAAAAATATATCAACTATTCAAAGATTGTATTGGAACTTGGAAAAAAAATTTAATCTTATTATTCTTATGGAATTAATTCTTACGAAAAAAACATTTATCCACAAAATGATAATTGTATTTACATTGCTTTTGTTTTATAAGTTTCCAATGTTTATTCTTCTTGAAAGATTTGTAAATTATATGCACCTAAAACATACAAAAAATTATTTAGTAACATATTTAAGCATTTTACTAGGTAATATAACATATTAACTATCAGAGCTTTTAAAATTCAAAATTTATTAAATGGTAATTAAGTTTTCAAAACCTTGAAATTTATAAAAAAAATTGTGAAACCTTTTAATGCCTTTTTAAAAGGAAATCTTTTCCATACATATTTTTCCATTTATATTAAAGAGTTTGAAAATTATTCTCAAGTCTAAACTATTTTTTCAGTTATGATTTCTGATAAAAGAAAGTTTAGCCACACACACACAATTGCCTTTGTGAGAAATTATGTCTCCAAAAGATAAATTTTTTTTAAATATTAAAATAATTTTACATTATGAAATGATTAAATTTAATTTACTCATAAATTGTCAAAATTGATGTGACTTAATTAGAAATAACTATAAAATTTGATATTATCCACTTTATTGTATGGTTGATTGAAGGTCAGTGTGTAGAGGAGAAAAAGTCACAAAAAATCGATATAATGTTTTACAGTATGTGTCTTTGTTGCAGAAAAAAACTGCACGTGAGGATAAATGAGATCGCTGAAAATCTACAGGAATACTTTTATATAAAGACAATAGTTTCTGATTGTATAGATGAATCCAGTTGAATACGATGAACATTTCAGCCGAAAGCAAGAATTATGGTATTTGTTTTCCGTTAGTGATAATTTTAAAATAAGCCAAGAAAATAGATTTATTTCTCAATGTAATTTTTAGAATTCAGTGTATATGTTATCAACGATATATATTTAGCATAAGTGAAAGTTTCTAATTATAATTTCCAGCGTTAAATTGGGAAACTTCTCTTTTTTGACGGCTTGCAATGTAGAATAGTAAAAATGTAGTAATATATCTGCAAGAGAGTCACTTTTGCATGTCATCTTTGCAAGTCATCTTTTTTCTAATATTAGTATAATTTTGAAAACACTATAAAAGTTTAAAATTGTAAAAACAACACAACTATTTCGTGAATGGAAATATTTATTTTAATATGATTTATTAACACTATTGACTCAATACATTAATCAGAGCAATGTATCTCGTCTGTATTTTATTGTCATTTTACGTATTCATCACCTCGGAATATTATACACACACACGCACGCACACACACACACATATATATATATGTGTGTGTGTGTGTGTGTGTGTGTGTGTGTGTGTGTGTGTGTGTGTGTGTGTGTGTGTGTGTGTGTGTGTGTGTGTGTGTGTGTGTGTGTGTGTGTGTGTGTGTGTGTGTGTGTGTGTGTGTGTGTGTGTGTGTGAGTGTGTGCGTGCGTGCGTGCGCGCTTGCGTGTGTAGTGTGTATCTACAAATGTAATTTCAAACGCAGGAATGCATTTAATGATAAATTCTTCTGCTGTAAAACAGAATGTTCCTATAACAATCAGACAAGAATCCCATGAAAAAAATTAAAAAGATCAGAAGGCTTAATTTTTAGGCTATTTGAACGGGAAAGGTGGAATAAACGAAATTACATGAGATGCATAAAAAGTTATTTAATAGATTTTTCAATTGAAAATTGCGTTTTGTAAAATTTGAAATTCTTCAAAAGATCTAGTTATGTCTCAAATAAAAAGAATTAGTAGAGTAGAATTCAATAAAAGTAATATTATTTCATACTGAAATTGAGAATTATCGTTCTGTAATACTGCCCTTCGCATTGGTCTAAATTCAGCCAATTTCATTTATATATTAATATTGAGTCAGGGTAATATTGAGGGTCACATTAAATGGCCTTAGGTCTCGAATTACTTTCTTGACTAAGACCCTAAAAGACTATAGGGAAGTTGTTATTTCAAATTCAATAAACCCATCATACACCATTAGTATGGAAATAAAAATTGTTTGTGTCATTTCTAATATCGTATTGTGCAGTAATTTATATTTTGAAAAGTTCATACTCTCAGCAATGCGAACATTACTTCAGCGCTTCTTGGAATTGTGTGAATTTTTGGGACAAACAACAAAGCTGGATATTTGAAAGGCCCCTATTTTTTAGATGAGTCCTGTATTTACACTCATTATTTGATAATTGTACTCATTATTTTGATGATTTGATGATTGTAATTATTTGAAGTGTCCAAGAAGTGTGTTGGATGTATGGATATTGTCAAAGTGGCCTTAAAACTTTTCTAATTATATGATAGTCACTAGATATATAAACTGCAAATCTCTAGCTGCTGTTAATGGTAGTTCAAGCAGAGATCATTACATTTCACACATCTTTAGACAGGGATATTTCACTACTTTTAGTGTCTGTAAAATGCAGCTTTTCAACAAGATCATGAGACCTATCACCAATTTATGTTGCTCAAGAGTTGCAATTTCGGCTCATGAGTTGCTAAATATTTGATCTATCTGCCTTTTTCGGGTACTACATACTTTGGGGAAATGTGGTATAGAGTTTTAGGAAGCTTTGTACCTAGCCCAGAATTTTGATCTTTCAGTAAGTAGAAACAATCAGATGGGAATCTTTGTATTTCAGAAGCATTGATCAAGCAGAAAAACCTACTAATAATTGATCTTCCGCACTCAGAGCTATTATTTCACTTGGAAGACATTGCGATTACAACCTATTTAACGTGTACAGATATGTTGTAGCATAGAATGGAAATGCCCAATTCCCGTTCCTTTTAACTAAGCTGAATTTAACTCTAACTTGCTTAATTAACTTAACTTGCTTAACTACTAACAAAGGGCAATCTTAAATGCCATCTATCTATCTATATCTATCTATATCTATCTATCTATCTATATATATATATATATATATATATATATATATATATATATATATATATATATATATATATATATATATATATATATATATATATATATATATATATATATATATATATATATATATATATATATATATATATATATATATATAAAGAGACAGGGGAAAATTTGGAATTTGACATTTTGCTTAACGGTGCGTTTGGAATATGAAAAATAGACAGATATATATTTTCTTTGAAGGAATCGGATTTTTCCTTCTGAATAGCCCATTAAGTAACACTAAATACTCTTTTCCAAAATTTCTGTTTCCTTAAATTCAACTTCTTAATTTAACAAAAAGATATGTAATATATAATAATTCTTTTAAAATTTTATGTTGTCCAACCAGTTATATAACATAATATAATCATAAATCAGATAAATAAATCAAAATACAATAAAATTATTTCTTATAAAAAAGTGTTAGTTATTTCTTTGCATAAGAATTATTCTTTTGTTTTTGTCATGTACCAGCTAGGCTGGCAATATGGGGTGCGCTGCTTCACTTTTCCAACTGATCCATTTTAGGTATGGAGTCCGACTTTCTCAGTACACACATGCCATAGGCAACCATTCACAACCCCTTCATACAAGGAAAGGACAAAGACAGGATAGATAGAGAGAGAAAGTACATCAATGTCCGAACTGGGATTCCAACCCAAGACCTACCAATCCGCAGGCAGGCACGCTGACCACTAGACAGGTTGGGTGGCAATTACTCTTTTAAAACTGAAATTTATGTATTTTAAACTTTTTTATCAGTAGCTTAAATAAATTGAATCATTGTACCAAAAATGGATTTCAATTTTAAATGACAGCGAGAAATTAATGTGTTTTTCTATATTTTAGATTTTTTATTACAAATTATATTATATATATTCATAATATGTCTCATCTAATCAACTAGTTGAAGATTTTTTATTATTTTTCGTTTCTTTTCTTAGCATTTTAAAAATAGCCTGTAAAATTATATATATAATGAAAATAATTTTCTAAAGAAAAAATTTTGTGTGAATAGCGATCTCAGCTTATTCAGCTTTCTTTTCTTTTTTTCCTATGCATTATATTAAGAAATAGTGTTTCTAGAAAATTTCTTCTATTTAAATTTTTGTACGAAAATATTTAAAGGAATTTTCATTTCTTTAATCTGATTAAAAAACAAATTTAATTAGTTTTAATCAAAAATTAATAAAAATATGATATAATTTTTTTTAGTCATTTTCTGAATTTTTATTAAGTATTCATGTACAAGGACAGATGGAGAAAAACGTATAAAAAATGTCTGTTTAATCTTCTTACTTTTCATTATATACTAATTTAAAATCCTTATATTCTAATAGACAATTAATAAGATTAATATTTTATTCATTAAAGAAATTCAGCAAATATAATAATACTAATTAATACTTTATTAATTCATGTTATGAGATTACATTGTAAAAATAAATGCTATTATTTTGTAATTCACATAATTTTTTAAATTCTAAATAAAATCAATTATTTTTTCATTGAAATTTTTTCTAATGTTAAATTTAATTAACAACTTTTTTCTTTTTTTTTTAAAGATAATATAATTATATCCGTAAAATGTAAATCAAAATTCTTATTGATTAGATAAAATGGAAAAACTAAAAATATCCCTTCAGCCATTATTATATATTTTTCCATTTTTTTTTCTCAACATGAAACGAATGTTACAAAAATATGCTGTATGAATGTTATAAGAAATACTTTCCATTTGATGAAATCAACAGGAATTTTCCGACAAAAACATTTCTTAATATTTTTACAGCGAAATCCATGCTACAGTTATAATAATTTTCTTCATTATTGTGAAAAGCTTATTTACTGTAATAATGTAGAGAGAATTACTTCAAGGCAAATTTGAAGAAAATTTGTTCAGTTTATTTAAATGAAAATAAATTTTATAAATATATTATAAAAATAAAATTTTAATAATAAATTTGTAAATTGGTGGGTGTATTTAAAGAATATAAATAGAAATAGCTTTTATGTATGTTTTTAATGATATATTATTTTATATATAAGATGATAACTCATTTTTAAAAAATATTCTAAAATAGACAAATCACTTTAGAATGGTATCATTTTTTAATTATTTATTGAATTAGTTATAATAATATAATAATGAAAATTCTTGTTAAAAATATTTTTCAGTTTTCTAAACCATACGGAAACTATTCATTTTATAAATACAAATTATATTTCATTTATATACAAAAGTATTAATCGATAAATTTATTTTTATACAACAAATGAAAATAAAATTAGAAACACTGTAAAAACATAATATTTATATTGTTAAATCAAATAACTTTTATGTTATTTTAAGTTAAAATCGATTACTTGTTAATCCTGCTTCATTTCTTGTTATTATTCTCTTATAAAATCTAAATATTTATGAGCAATACAACTGTTATTACGTAAATCATATGCTAATTTTAAAAGAAACTTATGATAAGCATTTATCTACCTCTTCTATAATACATTATTTCAAATGATGATGTTGAAATGATTCTTTCAAGTAATTTGTCACAACAAAAACTGCAAAAATGTGATTCAATTTTGCCAATACTCGGTAAAAAAATTACACTTAAATAAGATTCAAGTGATGAATTAATTTTAGGCAAAATCAAAATGTTACAAACAATATAAGAATGGAAAATGATATACACAGATTTTAGTTACATAGGGGTATTCTCTGTTAAAAACAATTGCATTGATTTTGAGATTTGCCGACATATTGGCGAAACTCCCAGTAACCGTTGGCAAAACTTTTAACAATTTGGCGAAAAATAGATAAATTTGGAAAAAACCGTCATTGCAGCTCTAGGACCAATATTAAGCGAGAAAACATATAGCCTTCCAGAAACCTTGGCGAAATTAGATTTTCCCGCCAAGTCAGGTGCAAATACCTACACCTGATATAGAAGAGAGAGTTGATCAAAATCAGTCTTGAATGCTAATTTAGAGTGCAGAAGCTGTTGTCTGTCTGAGATATTAAGGACTTCTGTGTTGGAAGTTGTTACCTGTAATATTAGCTGAACTCGAACTGTGTAATTATGACTTCTACAGTTGTGGAGTTCTCTATACCTTGTTGAAATTACTACGTATAACAGTCTTCTAATTTTTAAGAGATTGTTTTATGGACCCTTAATCAACATGAACCCTGAAGTATTTTAAATTAAATAATTATTTACTTTATGTAATGGCAACTTACTTTATTTACAATTACAACTGATAGTTAATTGTAAAAAATTTTTTTATATTTACTTAAATTTTTTCAATATTTCTTACTATATTTTAAATACTATATTTACCTCGTATTATTTATGATTATTCTATAAATGCTCACTTATTTTAGTTACACAAACATTATTATACATTTTAAGCAACATTTTATTGAAAATAAAAGCTTAGTATTATATGAAATATATAGTTCTTGTGAAAATTAACAACCATTTTATCAAACAACTACTATTTAAAAAGCAAAAAAATCATTTAATTACAGAAATTGCATTGTATTGCTTTTAAAAATATTATGAATACCGAGAATAACAATTTCTAACAATTCAAATTTTATTCATATAAATCAAAATATAATATTTTATTTATTATTAATAGACTTTGTAACAAATAATCAAATCCCTGTATAAACATAAAGATAAAGAGAAATGCATAAAAAGAAGTCATATATATATATATATATATATATATATATATATATATATATATATATATATTATAAATATAACATCTCATAATAAAATATAAAAATATTTAGTTATAACGATATTAATAAAAATCATAAAAAATTCATATTTTATAAGTAGGTATATTTTATTATGATTATATAAATAAGGAATAATGTATCTTTAAACAAATTTTATTAATTTGTATGTATATATATATATATATATATATATATATATATATATATATATATATATATATATATATATATATATATATATATATATATATATATATATTTATATATATATGTGTGTGTGTGTAAGTATATATTTAAATATATATATATTTAAATTTCGAATAAACTCATAATATATATTTCTGATTCTGTAGAAGAAATAATAAGTGCGTGCCTACTTATAAAATATATTCATATTAATAATGAATTTAGAAAATAAAAAAAAAATCAGTCTGAGCATAATTTTTAAATAAGGAAACAAAATAATCTCTTTACTTCAGGAAACTTGATTACGAGCCAAGTACGCCTCTTATGCATAACATCCATCTTCTCCTGAATTAGGGGAGAAAGTCAACTATGTGACTATGTGATTTCAGAGATTCATATGGGATAAATTAACGCCTTGATGCTACAAAAATGTATGTAATAATCGTAAGAAAAGTTATATTTATATACAATAAATATTTTGAAAAATAAATGTTTGTCTATTAGTATAGAAAATGTTATTGACAAGAAAATATTTTAGGTGTTGAAATAATCTATTTCAAAACAACTTATTTTAAATACATTTATTTCAAAGTAACTATTTTGGAATTATTATAATGAATATTTTTAACAAAATGAATTTATTTTCATATTATTATTGAAATTAAAATTATTAGAATGGTATTAGCACATTTGTAGGGACGTAAGAAAATGGAAGTTAGAATTAGGCAAAACATTACATTTATTACGACATTACACATGATTAAAAAATACTTACAAAGAAAATACTTAATATCATTAACAGTTTTACATAGTACCTGTACAGTACAAATTATAAACAAAGTTATTTACCAACCGGATGGTTCGGCTTCCATTTCTCACACCTCTATACTATCTTCTAACTCTATTGGATATTGAATATTTTGTATTGGGCAGTAACGCCATCTATTGTCAATAACAGTCAATATGGATCTGCTACAACCTCCCCCTCTGACCCCGAAGACGTCCCGACCAGGGGTCTGCAGGAGATTAGCTGGAATGGTTTTGCTCTTGAGCATGAGCTATGGCAGGAGTCAGAGTTTTATGGCTATCATTTTTGTTGGCCGACCTCGACCTCTTCTGCGCAAAGCTTTGATATGTGAAGTTTTCCTTCCTTGAAAAGGAGTCAATGCCGAAGTGTGGTATACTCCTTTAGGTATATTTGGAGAATCTGTATTTGCCACAGAATAAGTTACAGGAGATTTTTGAGTAACGATGATAAATGGTCCATCGCGGTGAAGCGAAAATTTTGCTGTAATACCAGCTCTTTTATTACTTAAGTATGGTTTGCTAACCAAAACTAAATCTCCTGATTTATATGTATTAGCTGGTTTCCTTCTCTGGTCCGCAAAATGTTTGCTTTTATTTTGCTGTTCAGTAAAGATCTCTTTGGCTTCAGATGTGAATCTTTCCATTTTTTTTTAGATACGGGGTAATTACAACGACAAAGTTATCGTTCTCGATGATACCACGAAAGTCGTTGGTAGCATCATCAAGGGTACGAAGCTCTCGTCCAAAATTGAGAAAAGCTGCAGTTTTTTCAGTTGAACTGCATTTTGAAGTGCTCAGTGCGAATCGAATTGCAGGGAGTTTCTCAGACCAGCTATCATGCCATTTTTAACTAATATGGCAAGACTAGGTTTCAAATCAAGGTTCTTCTTTTCAACTGGATTTGCTTGAGGGTGGTAAACTGGAATTAATGATTGATGAATTTTCATGAGATAACATAATTTCTGCATCACAGCGGAAACAAATTGTGGTCCATTATCGCTGATAATCCTGCGTGGTATTCCGAATCTCATGAAGATTTCTTGTACAAGAGTGACAGCACACTCTTTTGCTGTTGCATTTTCCCTGGCAAATAGCTCGATCCACTTCATAGTAACATCTTCTATTATAAATATCCATTTTTTCCCATGGCTAACTGGAAGAGGGCCGAACAAATCAATGGATAACGTCTCAAACCTTTGGGATGGTATTGGAGTCTGCAGCAGACCAGCAGGTTTTTGGTTAGAGGGCTTGTATCGCATACATTCAATACAAACTTTTACATAATTGTTGATGTATTTCCGCATTCCAGTCCAATAGTACCTTCTAGAAATTGTATCAAAAGTGCCTTCAGCACCGCAATGACCTGCAGTGGGATCATGATGGATTTTAAGAATCTGCTCTCTTTCATCTTCTGGAATGACAAGCTGAGCTTCATCAGATCCTGAATCAGGTGCATATTTGTACAGGACACCTCTGTTCATCAAAAAATCTTTTTCCATCCAGTTTCGGTATTCCTCAGTCAAGTCGACTGCTTCCAAGGGATTTTTATTTTCTTCAGGTTTTCATCTTGAAGTTGGCTTCTCTGATTTCTTCAGGACTTTTCGTAGGAAAATCTACTGAAACAACAGTGGGTTGATTAACAGTCACAGAACATTTCTCGCATCTCCTTGGTGACAGGGAGGGCGAGATAACATGTCAACTACCACGTTGCTTTTTCCAGGAACGTACTCGATATGGAGGTTGAACTCTTGGAGTTGTAGAGCCCAACGAGCAAGTCATCCTGAAGGGGACTTTAAAGACATGAGCCATCGTAACGCCTGATAGTCCGTGGCAACTGTGACTTCTTGTCCCTCAATATAGCATCTGAATTTTTCTGAAGCCCAAACAACTGCAAGGGCTTCACGCTCTGTAGTTAAATAGTTTCGCTCAGCACTTGTTAGTAGTCAGCTTGCATATTCAATGAGATATTGATCTTCCGGGGCTTTTCCTTGGAGGAGGACAGCACCTAAGGCATACCCAATAGCATCAGTGCGCAAGATGTACGGTTTACTCGGATCACACTGCTTAAGAACAGGTGGTGAAGTAAGTAATGTCTTTAACTTTTAGAACGAAGCTTTTTCTTGTTCTTTCCAGCACCACGAGGAGGATTTCTTGGTTAGATTACCGAGAGTTCTGGCTATTTCAGAAAAGTTCGGAATGAACCTCCTGTACCAAGAACAAGTTTGCAGAAGGGATTGAACTTGCTTAACAGTTTTGGGTTCAGGCATGTTCAAGATAGCAACAGTTTTGGCAGGATCAACCTCTAGACCTTCAGGGGTAAAATAATGCCCAAGATATTTAATCTTTGCACATGCAAATCTGCATTTTTCTCGGTTAACCTTCAATTTGAATAACTCAAGTCGTTGAAAAATGTCTCTTAAATTTTTCTAAATGTTCCTGAAATGACTCTGATAGTACTATAATGTCATCAAGGTAAGAACGAAGAAAAATGTAACCAAGACCACTTCGGAATTTGTCTATCAGTCTTTGAAAGTTCGCTGGGGCATTTTTCAATCCAAATGGCATTCGTATGAAACGATATGTCCAGAAAGGACAAATAAATGCAGTTTTGTCTTTATCCATAGTAGCCACATTTACCTGGTGATAACCAGTTTTAAGGTCGATGGTCGACATATAACGAGTTTGTTTAGCTTCTTGAAGTAAATCATCTATGCGTGGAAAAGGGTAAGAGTCTGTTTTCGTGATGACATTCATTTTTCTGTAATCCACACAGAATCTATAAGCACCATTTGGCTTCGGGATGAGCACAACAGGCGCTGCGTACGGAGATTCGCAGGGCTCAATAATTTCTTCATTTAAGAGTCTATCAATTTTATTTTGCATGATTTGCAGGATTCCTGGAGACACTCGATGCGGAGGAACAAAAACCGGAGGATGGTTCTGCGTATCAATGTAATGTTCAATAAATGGGGTTGCTTCTCCCCCTGGACTGAAGATAGTTTCAAACTGGGATAAGAGTTCATTTAATTCAATTCTTTGTTCAGCAGTCAGATGAATACTTTCATCTTCACGCAAATGATGAGGATGATTCTTTAATTTCTTTTCCCGGGTGGGAGTCAAATGGAATGTTTCATCTTCAACAGTACTACCTTTTTCATTCACGGTTAGCGGTGCAATCGTTTGGGAAGCATTTGTTGGTAGCGATCCACCCAGAACTGGTATCGGCTCTTCCAAAGAAAAGTGTCGTTTGGGTTCATCATTGAAAATCCAACTGTTCCGTTTCAAATTTAATATAATTCCAGCAGAATTCAGAAAGTCTGTTCCCAACAGGGTGTTGTTTCCTTTTGCCTCAGGGATGGCGACAAGGTTCAAAGGCAACATACGGCCTCCAAGACGAATTTTTACCATTGTTGTGTGAACTTCTCCTTTTATTTTACTACCGTCTGCTAAAGACATTAGTAGTGTACTGGAGGCACAGACTGCTCCTTGTTTCCTCAGGATGTGATAAAGTGTTTCTCCTGCGATTGAGTGGGTTGCAGCAGTGTCTGCGCAAGCCGTACCCATGACTCCATTGATTGTTACTCTTAACGTTGCCATCTGTGCAGGTGCACTAGAAGCCGATTGTTGAATAACGCTGCTAAAAGTACCAGAAATTTTCTTTATCTTTCCTTTACAGGTAGGAAATTTTGGTTTAAAAACTCTTGGACTGCCACATCCATAGCATGCAACTTCGCGTGGCTCTTTCATAAGATTCTCATTTCTTTCATGTCGAGGTTTTCTTTCTTGAGTAGTAAAGTGTTTAAGGAGGAACTGCTTCTTTTGATGTATTGGAAAGAGAGATTTCCTTACATCACACCTAACACTTTCGTAAGCATCTAATTTTTCAACAAGATCAATCAGAGAAATAAACTCAGACCAAATATCGATAAAACGTTCTTTAACATCAGGGGGAACTTTCTTCTTGATTTGGTCTGCAAAGATAAGTTGTTTTAATTTTTCGAAATCCTGAACCTTAAGTTCTTCAAGCCAGCCATCAAAATAGCTATACAGGTCAAAGAAGAAGTCTCTCTATGTTTTCTCTGGGTCTTTTCTGAATCCATCTCCAGACAATTTAAATCTTTTCAGAAGTAGTTCCCCTACTTTCGCATATTTTTGTGTTTCTTCAGATTCTCGAACGATGAGAGCTGCAATGTCAGATGGCAGAGTGTCTAGTAAGTAAGGGATTCATGAAGATTCAGGTAATTTCATAAATTTAACTTGTCTTTCGAAAACAGTGAAGAATGTACCTAATTCTTCTTTTTTCGGATCGAATTTTGATAAAAGAGTGCTGAAATTACTAAAATCTAGCTTCTGGTGCGCTAACGGGGGACCAGTTGACGTTAGAGGATCTATGCTTGCCAAATGCTGAGATTCAATTTGAAGCTGGAGTTTCTCCAGTTCATATTTTTGTTGTTTCTCAAACTTTTCCTTCTCATCAGCTACTTCGGATTCTCTTAAAGCTGTGGTTTCCTTCGCAATTCGCTTTTCAGTAATTGCTTGACGCATACTTTTGACCACAGTTTCATCATAATTTGGTGCTTTGCTAATGAGATCTTATTGTTAATTGGACTATTTTTAAATTACCTCCCACAACCAAACCAAGCTCGTCGGCTAACGTCCTTAAATCTTCTTTTCGGGCACGGTAAAGGAAGGCCATTCTTGATCTCAAAAGTTCTTATTTTATAACTTATTATTTAAACTAAGTTTATCAATTAAATAAGTTTTGTTAAACACTTGTTAAACAATATTAATTAAATACTAATTGTTAAATTAATAAAACAAATATTTTTTCAATTTATTTTCAACAATAATATAACTTGAAAACATTTTTCATATTTTCATATTCTAAGACTAAAAACGATACAAAAGCTAGTAAATATATGTTGAAATTATAATTCAAATTAAATTACAAACCAAAAGTTATGATAATAACTAAAGTTATTTTTTTTTTTAAAAAAAAAGAAAGGAATAAATATGAATAATAAGCAATATCTTCTAACATTTTCAGTTACTATTCAATTAATAAATTACTTCCATAATAATTAAACAAATAATACACAATCTTTCTTCTGAGTAAAAACATAATTATTTCTAAAAATAATGAAATTTTTATTTTTACAATTTTTTTAAATAAATTCAAAAATCAATTTCAGCATTTCACTTGACAATCAATTTCATATCATTAGTTGAAAAATTACTAACTTATAAGCAAATTATTTTCAATGTAAAAAATTTTAATGTTCTTATACTTTATTTAATAAAAAACCATATCTTGTAAAATATTTTAAACTATATTATACTCATAGAAAATATTCAAGATTAACAAATAAATACAAAACATTTATTTCTAATATCTAATTTTAGCAATGTCATGAATGCAAAATTCTACAAAGTAATATTTTCTTTAAAAGAAACAAAAAAATTTTAATATATCAAGAGTAAAAACAAAATAATAAGATTACTACCCAACAGAGATATTATTCTTATATTTTATTTTGTTTCCGTTTTAAAACTTAATATATTCCTCATAGATAGAAAAAATTTAAATTTTCTTTCGGATATAAAACATTGTCTTTTAAAAATAAACAAATAAAATATTTACTTATTTTTATCAAAACTAAAACATTCATGGAGCCGTAACTTCGACTTCCATACTTTTGTCTAGACAGAACACAGACTCTTTTTATACATGGAAATTATTATAACTTAATTCTTGCTACGAAAATAAACAAAGATATTCAGTTTTTAATTTAAATATGCAATATCAAAGTTAAAATAATAAAAATTAAAGTAATAAACAATCTAATTTAAAATAATAATAAAATCAATCGATTTCTTTCGATTTTATCCTTTCACGAACAATATAGAACAGTGTTTAGAGTGACTTCTGTTTTACAATATAAAAAGTTTAAATTCAAGAATTTTATTGAACATATTATAAATTTCAAAAGATTAAACTTCACTATACATTCAAATTGACGTGCAGAAAAATATATATCAAATACTTGCAGTATTAGTAGACAAACTTATAACATTCATGCACACGTCTGAACAAAATTAAATCAAAACAGAAGTAATAACGACTAATAACATAACTAATACTACAAAAACAAAAGTTATGTTATTTGGATTAGTTTTAATACAAAACATGCTATTATTACAACATGCCAACATTATCAGGATGATAATGAAATTTGTTTGAACAAAATAAAACTTACCTGTTTTCTGGATGAAAAGGATATAGCTAAGTGAAATTCCGATATGAAATACATCTGTTCCGTTTCTGGACGTAAACGAACGACTCAGGAAAATTCAAAAATGGAATGCATTCCAGATGAACACATAATCAGGGAAATTCCGATGTGGAATTATAACTAACAAATTAATACAGCTAAAACTCAAAACCAATTAAATAGAAAACAATGGGAAGGGCCACTAGTTGGAGCGCCATTGTAGGGACGTAAGAAAATAGAAGTTTGAATTAGGTAAAACATTACGTTTGTTACGACATTACACATGATTAAAAAATAGTTACAAAGAAAATACTTAATATTATTAACAATGTTACACTGTACCTGTACAGTACAAATTATAAGCAAAATTATTTACGAACCGAATGGTTCGGCTTCCATTCCTCACACCTCTATACTATCTTCTAAGTCTATTGGATATTGAATATTTTGTATTGGGCAGTAACGACATATATTGTCAGTAACAGTTAATATGGATCAGATACACATTAGCTTTCTTATATCTAATATTTAATTCTTAATTTTTAGCTAAGACTTATTATCTAGGGCAGCTTTTATGATAGCAATTCTAACAAAAGTCAATGCTTCGACATATTGGTCAATACTAATAATAGTTGAAAATGTAGAAAATATTTGGATATAATCTTCTAACAGTTTTTTTTAGTCATTCACAATATAGATTATTAATTTGAAATATCAAATTGAAAACTAAGTAAAAAAAAGTTCTTCTATACAAATCAAAATTTAAAAAAATTACAAATAATTTTAGGTTTTTTTTATTTTTTTAAATATTGTAAAATTTGGCATGGAATTGCCACTTAATATAACATATATCTTATGTGACCAATACGTGAAAATATTTTTTAAGCAAAATCAATATTTTTCTCTGGTTTATCATGAGCTACAGTTGATATACGCCATATATGATTTATAAATATTTAAAGCAAATCTTTCAATTAAGAATTAAATGTGAGCAAGCATTCATAAGCACATAAGTATCAATGAAAGAAGATAGAACTACATTGGCAAAATTTATTTCTCAGAACTACAATAGTAGCAATGATATCTTTATGCACATCATCGCTTAAGATACGGTGAAAAATTCTTATTTTAAAAAATGGTTTGTAAAAGATGCTTATAAAATTTCAAACCATCGAGACTTGAGTGGGTTGCTTGAATGAGGACAAAAAAAGTTTCAAAATAAACTCTCTTAGGAAGTTTCATTGGTGAGACTGAAAAGAATTCCAGTTGCTACTAATATTAGCAAACATTGTGTAAAATGAGCTCTGGTGATTCCTTTCTTTCTAATGCTAAAAATTTTGTTATAGAGTTAAAAATAGTTTTCATATAAAATCCATATGATGCAAATGCCGCAAACTCAAGACCACTAAACACACCCTGCTTTAGCTTGCTGGTTTTATTAGTAGTGACTTTTAAAGACACCTGGTCATGGAAAGTTTTACAGCCATATGAGCAGCATTTTTAGACGGATTTGAGAACATTCAAAATTATTTTATTTGGAGTGCTTTACTTTCTTATCCATTACACCAACAACTACTGCACTGGATATAGTGATTCACTGATTATTTTCCCAAGAACCTAAAACGGGCTTTCTAATGTGTGTATGCATATATACAGGATGAATCAAAACTAAACTAGAGTGACCAATTTTTAAAACATATAACTATTTACGATTAATTTTATTTGCTCCACTTCATCTTTAATGTTAAAAATCAAACTTTTTAATTTGTAATCTATCTGTTGTTACTGGTGAGTAAATTAAGGGTCAAAAATACTGGAAACGAAATTTTGAAGTTTTTGAAAAATGGTTGCGCGAATAATGCTATAAGTAAAGCATTTAAAAATGTAAAAAAAAACATTTTCTTAATAGATATTGTCTAAACTTCGTTAAGAATTAAAACTTGGCTCATAATCAAAAGCTGCAGGAAAAAATGTGGATGAATGGATGTGTCTTTGGTAAATAAAGAACCTGAAAAGACTTATAATTGTAAATAAATTTGCGGGCTCAAATGACGTAAGCAAAAAAAAACATAATTTTCGCAATTGACGATTTTGCTGCCAGATAATGAAAACTGACTAGAAAAAGGAGTAAATCATTTCGTCATCAAATATCGACAAATACCGTAAAAAAAGTTGAAAATTTCTTGCTCTCTATGTTTACTGCTATAAAAAGGTAGATACGAAAATATGGATAACTTCAAATGAAGCATTTTTTCGCGTATCGTCAACAACAAGCAAAAGTAAAGACAATAGTTTTCAAGCAAAAGGCATCACAAAGATGCAGCTATTTTGGAAAAAGGAATTGGCTATTAGATTTTATTATATGGAGGAAAATGTCCTTTCAAGTTTTAACAAAATATATTAATGATGATCCAAAAGTTAAATTTTATGTTAAGTACTATTAGAATAAACCTTTAAATGTGACATGATCAAAGAAAGTAAGCACACCCAAGTAGCAAATGTTAATTGGTCAATATTAAAAGTAAATATTATAAAATGTTATCCAAAAATATTATTGAATATTAAATTGACCCCGACTAGATAATATTAAATGATATTGTATTGCAATATTAATTAATATAATATAATATTATTTTAAATTATAAAAATTTTAGATATTATATACTATGATTTGATATTGTATATTATGAAGTTAAATAATATTCCCCGAAAATGTTATTTGACATTGTATTTAAACGTCAAAAACATTCCGTTTCGACGGTAATTAATATTCGATTTTGACGTAGGATAATATTCCTTTAAAATATTATTTTTTGTTTAGTTTAAATATCAAAAAATATTCCATTTTGATACTGAATAATATTCGATTCTAATAGTGTGACTGTTAAATAAAATTTTATCAAACTTTCAAATAGAATATTATGGTAAAATATATTAACATATAAATTCTTTTGTTTTTTAATTAAATATTGAACGGTTTATTAGAATTTTATTGAATACTTACTTTAAATAGAATTATTTTTAATAAAATCTTTTTTTAAGTGTTAACACAGTTAATTTTTCATATATTTTAAATGTTTGCAGTTCATAATGAGAAAATGTGAAGCATTAGAGGAACCTAACTACACACGTCATTAAAGTGGTATTTAAGAATTCATTCTTCAATAAAACAAATTGAAATTGTTGGAATTCTTCAGTTATCAGTATATTTAAGTGCAAAAGTGAAAAGTGTTTTATATTTTTTAATTTATCTCCAGTTTTGCAGTTAAATATTTCAATACTTTTATTTTTTTATTAGTAGTTTATTTTCTTATAAATAGTAAGCCTGGTGGTGATAGTCATTTCAGTATACTTATAATTGCAATTATTAAATATGTTTATATTAAATCATGAACATTATTGTATATTTTATATAGATTTGGAATTTACTATCAAAACATTTGTTCAATTAAAATATATCTATTAAACACATTAGCTAGATTCGTCTCCGTGTGAAAAATTTCTTTTAAAATTAAATAAACATTTCAGTTAAGCAAGTAATTTAAAAATATTTAACTACATTTGTTTATAAATACCAGTTAGTTTATTTTGATAAAATCTGAGCCTCAGACCTACACTCATAGTTTGTTAAAATGAAAATTTAGATTAAAAGAGTAAGATAGTTAATATAACAATTTAGTATTTGTAAAATTTTTAAAACATTTTTCATATAATCTTGGATAGGTTTTATTCATACTTTTATAGTCAAAGAAAATTATTAATATGCACAATCAAAATTCTAATTTTATTTCAAAACAAGCAGATATAATTAACAGTTTGCTTATTTTCAATACAATGGAAATAACATTTTTAATCAAAAATTAATTATAAACGCTACATCATAAATCCAAGAATCCATTTAAATTTACTAAGCATTAAAAATCCACCTAAACTTACGCATACATCACTTTAATGGTGGGCTGTAGTTGAAAATAAAAGTACAAATAGTTTATCACAAATTTACTGAAATATGAATAGTATGAATATTTATTTGCATTATTTAATTTGTGCTATTGATTTCATATTGTTGCCTGGAAGTCAAACCCATGACTTTTTTAGTATATAAATTTTTCTTTTATGTACAAATAATAATTTTAAAACACGAGTTTTAAAAATTCTGCATTTTCCATACTTTTCAAAATATTACATTGAGTAGAATGATAAATCAATTTCTAGACAAATTTTCGTAACCATAAAATCTCACAAGCCACAGTTAGTTTTTCTTAATGATGCATCTCACAATGCTTGAGATAAAAAAATATTTCCACAATATTAAGTTTGTATTATTTTTAATGGTATTAATAGTATCTTGTGTTAAGCAGATAATAATTGGTAGAAATAAATAGAATTACAGAAAATTTTCGACAAAAACAAACTCATAACATTAAGCTTTTATCCATTTTTAGGACATGAATTTTTAAGCCAGTAAATAAAAAAAAATCTAAGTAAAAAGTTTCAAAAATTCCACAACACTGTTGAAATGAAAAAGATGGAAAATTTATTATTTCCAAATATTTAACTATCCCATTCAGAGTAAAAAATTTTCTTTTTATTAATGTGTCAGTAATAATAATAAGAATTATTGTTTTAATGCCTTTAACAAATACACTAGATAAGTATTATAGTTAAAATGTACCACACATGCACAATTCATACTTAAAATAATACCTGTCGTTCTAAATATCAATTTGTCTATTTGTTAAATGAAATTTTCAAAAAAATTATTACAACATTGACTATGGGTTTTGACACATTTTGACATTTTCAACGTGTTATTATTAACCTTAATATAGGTCAGAATTTATTATTAGTACTCTTAAAAATAAGTAATTCATCAAATTAAGAGTTTACAGATTTTAAACTCTTTAAATATGTTTCACTTAAAAACACATTTTTCTTTATTAAGCTAATCAACAGTCTTTACATATTCATGACAACATCTTACCATATAAACAAAGTCCTAAAATAATTTGATTGCAATATTTTTAGCAAACAACTCATTGCGTTATGATGTACTTTATTTTCAAAAATATTTCAGAAATTTTTCAGTCTTAGATTCTGAATTCATAAAAATATTTTCACTATAATTTTTGAGTCAAAAGACAAACTTTTACTGGCATTTTAAAACTCGTTATAAGCTAATTATATCATTTAAACAATTTCTGTAGCATGATCTTTATATTCGTTGATGATAGTATATCCATTTTTGACGGCAAGAGATAGATCAAAACCTATGCTTAAATTTTAACTTTATTTTAAGTATTAATATATTTAATATATATAAGGAAAAATTGGTAGAACAATATGTAACCAGCAATTGAAAGAAAATATTCATTTAGTTAATTTTATATATTATTTAATAAACTGTAAATCAAGCACTGTACTAAAAATATATATTATTCATAAAGGTATTCAACAAACCATCCACAGTAACTGAAAATATGGTCTATTTAAAATTATCAAATATAATAGCATAAAATAATAGTAAAATTAAAATGAAATATTTTAGGTAACAAATAAGAGAAATGTGATTACGTCTTTCTTTATTTAAAATATTACCAATTTGCCTAAAATATATTATAAGAAATGATTCAAAAACATTTCTTATTCCCTGCATAGGATGAATTAGTAGATAACAATAAGTAATGAGAACAGCAGATTTTTAAATAATTTCTTTTGAACTCAAATATACATTTAGGACCTAAAAAGGACTAATTTCATATCGAAATTGAATAATTTAAATAAGTTTATTAATCATTATATTTGATTTTAATAGTATTAAAAAATGAATTATAAATAAAACTAACAAAACAAATTGAAATTTCCTGAATATTAAAAATCAGTATCATGATCTGAAGAATTATAAAAATGGATCAATCGAAATGCTTTTTTTTTATCAATCTAATAGCTTTGCGTTAATTTTAATGAATTTTTATCCATCTAATAGCTTTGATTTTAAATAATAATAAAACTTTACTATTTAAATAATAATAAAAATAAAACTTTACCATCTAACGGTATAAAATGAATTTTCTAGAGGAAAAATCTAAAAAATAAAAATATTTAAGTACAATTTTAATAGCCAGAACATTAACATACGCAACATTAATATTTCATAGCACTCAATACTCATTCAACTATACTGTTTATTCTGTAAGAAATGTACCTTCAATTGACATAGAAATCCTTGATAAATACGAAGATATTAAAAAATGTTAAATAACATTCTCTTAGCAATATTGCTTATAAAATATTACATATTCGGTGTTCAGAAGATTTCAAACATAATTTGTACACTACATATTAACATGAATAAACTTTAAAAAATACATCTGAATCATAATCTTCAGAAACAATTCATTTCATTATAATTTCCAAATTCCTTAGAAAAAAAAACTTATTTTTTTGAATATCATATAATACGGGTGGTCAGGTGGTAGCTCTTTGAAAGATTATTTGTGACTCTCGACAAATGTACCCGAGTTTCTTTTTCATTTTTGTGTTATTATGTTATAAAATATTATAGTTCCATACATGTTTCAAAATGTCTTTTAAATTACTGACATCAAGTATGAAAGACTAAGTGTGCAACGTTGTAGCAAATTTCCTTTTTGTCCAAGTTAAGAATAATATGACTCATCGAAAACAGAGCGAGTAAACATCAACAGTGGCTTAATCAACCGACTACTAACCAATTTTAAATTTAGAATTTTTTATTGCAACGGAAGATTGACATTGTGCTCTGGAAGAAACAATTTGTATCACTCTTTCTATGAATATAATTCGTAATCTATAATTTGTTTCGTTGTAAGTAAAGCGTGTTGTTATTGTTTTACTAACACAAAAATTATAAAGGTAGGACTTTACGTCGACATTATGAAACCAATCATCCTCAGTTTTCTAATCAGTATTCACCAAATTACAAATTAAGATCAGACAAAAACTTGCTTCTTTAAAATCAAATTTAAATAAAGGACAGACAGTTTTGTGATAACCCATAGCAATCAAGCTAATAATGTGGCTGAAGCGAGTTTTGTTATTGCTTGGAATATTGCTAGTGCAAATTACCGATATGGAGAGAGACAGAGAGTTTATTAAAAAAAAGCTTGGAAGAGATGTACTTAAGATTTTAGATTCAAATAATGCTGCATTGCGCAAAACTTTATCGCAAATTTCTATCTCGAGACACACAACCGAACGACGCATAACTACAATTAATACATCTCTTGAATATAATTTAAAAAATGATTTGAAGAACTGTATTGCATTCAGCTTAGTCCTTGACAAATTGACAGATATCACATATCTTCCACAGTTGGCAATTTTCATACATTTTGTTTCACCTGACCTCCTTGTTAAAGAAGAATTATTAAATTTAGTAGCACTTCAAGAGTTAAATCGAGGTTCTATATTAAAAATGCATTAGATTCCATAATGAAATCTTTTGATGAGCCTCTTGATAAAATTGTAAACATTTCAACTGATGGATCTCCAATAACATTGAATAAAGAAATTGGTCTTATTGAGCTTTTAAGAGATGATTCTCAAATTTCAGAATTCATACCGATTCATTGTATAATTCCCAGTGAACATCTCGAGAATCCAAGTATCCTGAATTAAAATAGGCTGCATGTCGAATTATTTCAATATTTGAAACAACGTACTTATGTAATTCCTTTTATTCCACTTAATTCGAGAAATCCAAACACCGATCAGTATTAACTAACGAGCATCTCAAAGAATTATTGAAAGTGCTGTCACCAATTACTCACCAAATTACAAAGAATTATCAAGAGAAGTCAATATATGTGTTTAATTCTTAATATTTGAATTCAATAGACATATTTTGTACTTTTATTTATATGTTTTCGATAAATATAATTTCTACAAAAAATTTTTAATACCTTTTTTGCATACCTTTCAAGTACGTATTTAATTGCGGCTCCTGAAAAATTTCAAATTTTTGGAAAATGGCTGGAACTATAAATTAGCTTGTCCATCCCTGCCATATATTATTTAGCATCCGCGTATTTTCCTTCGGCATTCATCGGTGTTTACAATGTCAGCCCAACATTTGTAGAACATTGGCCAATATATTTGTACTCTGACAATATATCTGACGGTACTGCTCACGATTGTCTTTAAAGAGATATTCAAAAGAACTTAATAGACATAAAATAAGAAAACTTCAAATGCTCCATAAAGCAATCAAAAAGGAAGTTGGAAAAATATCATAAAACATTTTTGAAAAATTTCTTGTTATTAAAATTGATTTTAATAATGACAGCAACATCATTGTAAAATGAAACAAGGTTTAAAAAAAGTAAAACAGAAAGTACATATTATGAGTATTTTCTAAAATATTCATTTTACAAGCATTCCAAAAGGATATTATCACGAAATAAAAGCTGTTGAAACAAAAAGTAAGCCATTTTTATAATATATGCATCCTTAATTTTTCAATTGTTTTCTTAGTTTTGTTTGTCACTCTATAGGCATTTTGTTGTTTACAAGGCCAAACATGAAGTGTTAAACCAAAGAAAAGAGTTCTAATCATTCACATCTGCCACTCTGGCCAGTTGTTTTCAAGAGATTTATACTTTATTAATTTCCTGTTTATTACATATTTCCATTAAAATGTGGTATATTACAGAATTCACATTACACAGTTCTTTTCATTTGAGAAATTGCTATATAAATTTGTCTACTTGATAAACAAAACCCATCAAATAATAAAATGAACGATAAAGAATCAAATTATTTTATAATGTTAAACAAAATTTATCCATCAGATTAACAAATACAAAATTTCCTTTTACATTTTTAATGAAATAACAGAAGCATAAGTATGATTTCTTAAAACCTATACAGTTAAAAGTTTAGATGCATAAGATATTCAAAAATACAGCACTCTCTCTGGTTAACTATCACAGGCAAATTAAAATGGCACCAGAAAATTTAATTTATATGAAATTTAAAGTTATGAAGGCAAAAATTTACAGATTATTAAAAGTTTGAATTTATGTTGTTAAAAGTTTGCAAGTGCAGTTTACAATTTCTCATTGTTATTTATAACAAGATATTTGAAGTTACCAATTATGTTAATGCTTATTCATATAGCTCTTGCATGTCTCCGATGGCTTTTACATAATACTACTATTTAGTAGCATAGCGGGTATAACTGATGCACTGGTATACCTATTTTGCCACCCACACAAAAAGTAATAATATAATATACAGAATAAATTCACACACATAATAAGAATATTATACCCACTATTTTATTTACAACCCTTATAAAATAGCAGTAAGAAATACATATATAATTAAAAATATTGAAGACAAAAATAGTTCTTATTAAATGATCACAAAACACCTTCCTTTAACAATAGCACACAATTTATTTGTAATATTTCTCCTTTTTTCAATAACTATATATATGGATATACATCTATTCTAATTATAATACTTTTTTCCAGTATATAATCCGCGGATTATGTGTTAAAAAGGTTTTGAATTTCGTCGTGCGTATTATACGCCATCACGTATAATCTGATAAAAACATTCTCCATCAGAAAAGCTAACAATAAAGTTTAATAACAGCAAAGCTAACAATAAAGTTTAATAACATCAAATCTAACAATAAATAAAAAATTTATTTATTCCTTTATAATTGGTGTCGTGTGTAAGAATTAAATATAAAGAAATGATTTATTTTATTTTAAAATTTCAAGAAGAAGTATACGTGAAACAAAAACACTAGAAATATATTTTTCTTTTAAAAGTATTTTTTATAATAATTAGCAAAAGAAAATTATTCATTATAGAATTTATGATCTTAGTCAAATCAACGGGACATCTCCTCAGCTGAATGTAATACAGTTTTTCAAATAATTTTTTAATTATATTCAATGAGATGATTGCAATTATGTGTCGTTCAGCTGTGGGTCTCGAGATAGGAATTTGTGAAAACGTTTTACGCCATTCATCATTATTTGAATCTAAAACCTTAAGTATAACTTCCAAGCTTTTTTTAATGAACTCTCCCTCTCCAGCATTTTGCAGTACCAATATTCCAAGCACTAACAAAACTGGCTTCAGCCACATTATTAGCTTGATTTCTAAGGGTTATCAAAACTGATTGTCGTTTATTTAAATTTGATTTTAAAGAAGCAAGTTTATCTGATCTTAATTTGTAGTTTGGTGAATACTGATTAGAAAACTGAGGATGATTGGTTTCATAATGTCGACGTAAACTCCTACCTTTATAATTTTTGTGTTAATAAAACAATAACAACACGCTTTACATACAATTAAACAAATTATAGTTAATTTACCGAAAATCGCAGATTACAAATTATATTCATAGAAAGAGTGATACAAATTGTTTCCTCCAGAGTACAATGTCAATTGTCCGTTGCAATGAAAGTTTACAAATTCAAAATCGGTCTATTACGCCATTGTTTATGTTCGTTCACGCTGTTTGCGATGAATAAAATTATTCTTAGTTTGGACAAAAGGGAAATTTGTTACAACGTTGCACTTAATCTTTCATAACTGTTGTTAGTAATTTAAAAGACATTTTGAAACACATATAGAAATTTAATAATATTTTATAACATAAAAACACAAAAAGAAAAAGGGAACTTGGGTATTTTTATCGAGATCCACAAACAACCCTTTAAAGTTCCGCATGTTGCTCGCAAGCCTCAGGTTTGCCACCCCTGTTGTAAATGTTTTCGTGTTAACTGCAATTCACTACATATATAATTAACATATATTGCATCACTGCTTTAATAAATTACATATATTACATTAATGCATTACATTACATTATTAAACATAACAGCAGATTTATCCTGAAGGATAACAAATTTTTGAACGGGTGTAAGTGATATTCAAGCATCAACAAAAACACAGATAGAGTGGTTCCCAAAATAAAATCAGGAAAGTATTCTCAGAAATACTTTAATGTTGGGCTTAGTATTAATGAAGTAATTGTAAAAGAAATACCCCCGTACATAATTTACTCGAAAATATTTTCCGCAAAAACCGTGAAATTTAATTAACTTAAGCGACATTTGAAAAAAATTCATAATTTGTATGTCAATAAACCCAGATAATTGTTCGAATTAATACTAAAATCATATGAAAAGCAAAAACCATTTTTTTAAATATTTAATTTTAGATATAAAAGCTTTATTTGCCTTTTACAAAATTCCATATAAAAAGACAGATTTAAAAACCCTAACACCAATGGTAATGTGCTTAGTTTATCAGTAGCAATTGAGATTGTAGAAACTATGTTTGGATTTAATTTTTCAAAACAATAGCAGCCCATACCTTTTTCAGTGATACTATTGGCAAATGAATTGGTTATATATCTTAAGATGACCAGTGTCAGTTTTCCTTGAAGTTCCCTGACAATTTATTTTCAATGCAGCCTGATAAGGAAAGCGATAGTAATAAATGTACTCATTGATTGGTTTATGTTAAATTTTGTGATGATAATTCCTGAGTAGAATTCCTTTTCTACAAATCAATATAGCTCCTGTTATTTGCTTTTTTTAAATGATTTTGTGAATGAGGCAAACACATACAATTTAAAATGCTTAGTGCTTATAACATCAATAGATCTTTATAACAAAAATAATCTAGTCGATAATTTTTTTTACAGCTAGAATTCAAACATTAAGGATTACACTTATGATATAAAAAAGGTTGATCTCAAGGTTATTCCATTTAAAGATTTTTAGAGTTATGGGATCAGGAAAAAATCTATTATTCCAATTATCTATCTGTTGGAATAATGATGAATTGTTTGAAGATGAGAATAAAGGTGTGTTTATTACGTTGCAATTCCTAGATTCTAATTTATGCAGTAAGCACTTTTTTGTATTTTTAAGGAACAAGAACATTTAACAACAGGGTATATATATATATATATATATATATATATATATATATATATATATATATATATATATATATGTATATATATATATATATAGTAAATATATATATATATATATATATATATATATATATATATATATATATATATATATATATATATATATATATATATATATATATATATATATATATATATATATATATATATATATATATATATATATATATATATATATATATATATATATATATATATATATATATATATATATATATATATATATATATATATAGTACATTTTATAAAATTAATAATCAAATACTAGATGGAAAATAATACATTTAAAATACATTGAAAATACCAAATGAAGAATAATAATATATTTAAAAATATTTATAAAGTTAGTCAAAAACCATATTTTTAAAATTAAATATTAGATGGAGAGAATAGTTATCAAATATTAGATGGTGAATAATACATTGAAAACACCAAATGGAAAACAATAGATTGAAAATACGAAACATAGTAAGCAGTTGGAAAATTGTTCAATATATATTTTAAAATTTCAAAGAAAATAGAAAATGGAAGGAAGTACCAACATGACCAGCTTCATTATATATACATGATAAAAGTTAATATTTAGAAAACTGAAAGGTATTACCAATCTCCCATTATTCAGATGGCTTTTACATCAAACATTTCCCCTTCACTGTTAGAAGCGTTATTACATCAATGAATTCTGATGATTCAACATTTTTACTTTGCTGAGATATCATAGATCATACTATTGAAAAATAATTCAATTATTTAAAATTTATATGAACTATTCTAACTTTAATTGATTCAATAAGGAAATCAAATTGATATTTCACAAGCAGATTTTATAATTTGTCTGGTCAATTTATTTTTGTAAAAATTAACAATTTAGTAATTGGTTTATTTAGTGTTCTTTCAACATCACTTGTTTTGTCAATGGATGTTTTTCAGTTTATATAATTTTTGGGTTAATTATGACCATACTATTATTATTTGGATCAAAATTGATGTCAATAATATGCTAAGCTATAGCGATTAGGGTATCATATAATTTAAAACTTAGAATTCACATTTCTTTTAAATTTTAACAATGGAAATTAGTTTGTTGTCTATTATTCAAAAAGTAAAGTGTTTCTTAAATATTACGAAAGAATTTACAAAAAAAACAGTAATATTTGTTTTCGATATAATTATTATATAATTAATGCAATTATTATGTTTAATGCAATTATTATGAATAGTTATTGGTAGGTTAACATTTGTAAATGATAACATGCAAAAATTATTCCATCACATGCATTGACCTGTCTGCCTATTGTGCTAATTTTTGGATATAATCTTAATAAATAAACAGATAGAATCATAAGTTATTTATTTTTGCACGGCTAATGAAATGTAAATATATTGTTATATTACAACCAAATACGAAATTCTCTCTATATATAATGAACAATGTCACAGGATCCTGTATTTATAAACAAAAATGTATTCAATGCATTTCAATGTTGTATTTCATATCTATTTGGGTTCTTAGATGGAAACCAACGTTAATAGCTTAATTTTTTACATTTTCTCAAGCTATTTCAATGATAAAATTTATGGTGTTGAATTCACTTTTCAGGTGAAACCAACAATTGCAGGGATACTAACATTTTTAAATAGTAATACCATGCGGAAATATTTTAACAGCGTCAATATTATGCTAATGATGTTTTTTTTATCATTTTAAAAAAATCATAATATATTAGTTTAAGAATTCTTACAAATATTTATTATAATTATACTGTTAATCATATTTAAAATACTTTGTTGTATTTTAAAGAATGAAATCATTTCCTATGCGTATGAAAATATTATTTAATAAAATGTTTTTTTATTCTTATTTATTTAAATGATAAATAGTGGAAGAATGACATTTTCGATAATACCTACTTGTTTTCATTTGGTGATAAAAAAAAGTTTTCGGAAACAAATAATTTTACAATTAAATATTTATTAACATTATTTTCTATTGATGACTTTTTTAATTTTACTTATTGTAATGTTAGAACTTTTATTAAGCCTTTTTTCATTTTTGTAATAAACCAATATTTGTGTTCAATATTTATATTGTTTCCTCATTTTCGTGAAATAATTCAGGTTACAGTTAGAATCTGTTTTATCCATAGCATTCAGTTATTACACCAATTAATATAATTATATTGTTTCCAATAATTTCTGCTGACAAATTACTATTACGTACTATAAATATTAAACTGTAATATTAATTAAAATTCTGAATGTTTTTTATGAAAATCAATTAAGAGTAACTGTGATAAGGGAGACTAATATTGGAATAATAATCATAAAATTTTCTTACCTTTAATCATTAGAAAAGCATTATACATAACGATCCCTTTTTCCAAAGTTTGAATAGATAATTTTTTAAGATAATAACACCTATCTTTATTTCTTTCACCTTATAGAAAAATAGTCTGGGTTTTGATCACTTATCTCATTTGTAAGATTACAAAATTATGAAGTTGGTAAAATCTAACGATTATTAACAAGAAGTTTTTAATGCTTATTAACATCTGTGACTTGCTTAATAGAATAATGTTATAGAATTCGCCTATTTTATTGCTTAATCACAAGGCTTTAAATTATAATGTATAGTCTTATTCTTGACCATTTGCCAAAAGTTCCAAAGCTGTAATTACTTCATTCTTTCAGTAAAGATCAATTAATAAAAAATAAATTAATAACCTAAATAAAGATATTAAATGAATTATATTAATGGTTATACGAATCAGAAAAAAATTAATGCCGACTCTTAGATTCCCCATATTAATGTATTTTCTCGAAATTTAACTAGTTTAAATTAATATACCATTTTTTATTTTATATCCATCAGTTAAGAGCATTATTGAGATGTAAATAAAGGGTAAATAATTTGAAAATACTGAGAATAAGAACAAAATTTTATTCCTCTTACAAATAAAAAAAGTATTCAAAAATTCAATGAATGAGATTAATTACATATAAAAAATATATTAGCAAAATACAATATTGCAAGTTTTACGTGCGCATATAAAGCTTACATAAAGTAGCATTCTATTAGGAAGCTGTAATTTGAAAATAAAATGAAATTTGTGTTACTTATAGTTATTCCCATCAAAAATACGCTAACTTGTGTTGTATAATTTGATGGCCAATAAATTTACATAATAATTAGTATAAAAATAACCTAAAATATAGATATCTCTATACTGTATGATAAGTAATAAAATAATCAATGTGATTTTTATGAGAAAAATACTATCAGCATTAAGGGTTCAATCATAAAGATTACAAATTTAAAAGAACATTTTTTTTAATTTTAATATATTTTCTACGAAGTTTCAGTTTCATAAATATACTGTAATAATTATTAAATGCTGCTCCAAATAAATTTTACATAGTTATTTTCCCATCCAAAAAATATTTTTTTCCAGACATTGCTTATTATGTTATTTTTTGTAAAATATGTCTTTCGTCATTCTTATAAGTCATTTAATAATGTTTACTGTTGGTAAAATTTATTAGTTTAGTTTCTATTTTTATAAAATTAGTATATTTTTTTGTTTTTCAATAACACATTTAGATATTCTTCAACAATAGATTTTTATTTGTGCAAAAAATTAATTAAGATGTACTTTATTATTTATGCAAAAAAATTCATTTAAAAGTTATAATATATATTGGTATAATTTATTTTCATAAAATTTTATCTTAAATTTGAAGAAGTTAATTTTGTTGATTTACATAATATTTGCGAAAAACATTTCATAAAGAAATTTAAGTTAATTATTAAAACAGGAAAATATAACATTAAACTGTGCTTTAACATTTACATGTTGTTGTTGTTACTAATGACACTTGGACAAGCCAAGCTCGCTATGCCTTGGCTATGCGAATTTAAGTCAATTGGGAGCGTCTTTCGTTTTAATAAGAGCACCATAATGGTGAAATTACGACTTTTTGCTCTTCAAATCCTCCAATAGATGGCAGCACCAGAGGATCTACTCCCTCAATTTTTGCATTGATCTGAAGGGGGAGTAAATTTCTCCAGACCATTGCATCCATGGTAACTGCTCAACGACCGACCACAGGACTTTCGATTCCACAGATTTTATAACGAGCATGTATATCGCATGTACTCGTTGGCTCTTTTGCGGGATGGGGAATCGAACCCCACCCTTCCGGATGAAAGGCTGATACCCTAACCACTAGGCTATCACGACCAACATTTACATAGGTTACATATGCAACATTGATAAAATCATTCTTTACATATTGTGAAATTTATATCCAAGGGGTGATATGATTATCTTAATGACAAAAGTAGGTCAATATTTTTACCTAATCATTCTTCTCTTAAGAACTATGTATCTTGTAAAACTATTAAGTTAAATATTTTGTTAGAAAAAAAACTAAATGAAAAACTTAAATTTAGTTAGAATAAAAATCAGTAGAAATTTTTTTTTAAAAAAATGCGATGTTCGGATCAAAATATGTGTGAGTATTGATTTACTCTACATTATTTCTAGGTAACATTTTAGATGAGGTTTTATATTATTTATTAACAGTATTTTATATCTTGTAAGTTAGACAAATGAAATTTAAAAAATAATTCTTATATTTAAATAGAAAACAAAATTTTAATAAAACAGTTACAAGCCAAATAAAGAATTTGATGAAGCTCTGGTGAATTTTACGTGAAATTCAAACATGATGTTTTATTTTATACCATAGCGTATTTTAACTACAACAAAATTTTAATGCTGCTTTATATTTTGCTTCCATGAATAATTCCTTTAAATAAAATTTGTTTAACTTATAAGAATGTAAAACAAAAAGTAATCACTTTTGTATTATATTTTATTATGCGCGTTAAACTGGTTATTCATGAGTATAATCAGTTAAGCATATTAATATTTGTATCAGAAATCTCCTGCAACAATAAAGCAAAATTTATTAGCACATAAAAGTGAATCAGAACTTTAAATTTTATTAATAAGTAACTTTTTAATATTGATAATTATCCTTATTTCTGAAAGTAACTCTTCAAAATCCAAATACACAAATGTAACTTTAAGTCTTCGACCTTAAAGATGTAAATACACAAGTGAAAGTAATAGGTAAGATTTTTTTATTAAATTAATTAAAATATAGTATACGAAAATGCAAAGAAATAGCATGAAAACATAGAATTTTTCTAGAAAAAAAGAGAATTTGAATAAATATTTATTGAACAGTTCATAAAGTTCAAATGTAAAATAAAGCATAATACAGACATTAAAGAAGTTACAACAATTTAATTTATACCACGAGTGTATTCAATTTTCTTCACAAATTCGACAAAAGTTTATGATATTATAAAAGATTAAGATCCTGTATAATAGTTCAAATTTAATTCACTTTGATATTAACATATAAAAAATTAAATAAATATATAATAATAAAAAATAATTATTAAATAAATATATAAAAATGAGTTTCAAATAAAATCTTTGTAAGCAAAATTATTAGTTTTTCACTTTTCAAGAATTTTACAAAGATTATTGTACCATCACATTGAACATAATTTTCCTTATGATACCAATGATAGAGGAAAATATTGTTATGAATGACACATATGGACGATGAGGACAAATTTATATTTTATACAAGTTACGAATATTCAAATCAAAGTCATCCAAATCTAATATCTTTTATGCAAAACCCTGTTGATGATGAAGTAAAGCTATTATTTGTAATTTACCAAATACAGTCAACAAAAATATAAAATAAGTATAAATCGAGTTAATTGAAATTCAGTATTTACAAATGTGATCTTGTTGAAAGAAACTATCAAAAGCTTGTATAAAAATAATAAAATAAATGATACAACTTTCTATAGAAGCACACACAAACCACTGTTTAAAACCACAGAATAATACTTATCAATAGGAACGTTTGATTGTTGTCCCTACATAGAAGTTACTTTTAATGCAAACATTTTTTTATTTCAAAACAAATGTATAAAAGTGAAAAGTTTAATATATATATATATATATATATATATATATATATATATATATATATATATGTATATATATATATATATATATATATATATATATATATATATATATATATATATATATATATATATATATATATATATATGTATATATATATATATATATATATATATATTATATATATGTAATAATTACAAAAATATGCACTGCAACGTGAGTTACGGTGCATATTTTTTTAAATAAAAACGTTTTAAAGCAATTAAATTCTTGTTACTTTTGAGAAAAAGATATTTTATAATGTTTCCTCTTAAAAAATCTAATTTCTTTGTCTATCTTTTGCTTATTTATAAGCATAATTGCTGAGTTGACACGAAATATTTTCATTAAAAAGAAAAAGAAACTCAGATATTTGGAGCAAATATATTTTACCACAATTACATGGTTGCTAGAAAAGAAGGAAATAGTTTTAGAGGAAAATAATACTTTGATACTTCAAAAATAGAAGAGATATCAAGCTCCATTATGAGTTGGAGCAGAAAAAAATATATTTCATCCTAAAATTTTACGAACAATTTGATTTATTAACTATAAGAAATTTCTGATTGACAGCTTTTGTACTTTAAACTTCAGTTAACTATATAAGTGATTATATATGAATATCGCGCGCGCGCGTATGATGTTAGGAATATTCCCACAAGCTGTAATGCTTATTTTTATTTGAAAGTCTAACATTTTTTAATTATTTTTCGAAGAACTTTGAAATTTTTTTCAGTTTTTCCATTTATAATATTTTTTTACTTATGCTCGGCTACTCTTAGGATATACCTATACAGCGCGATAATGGGTGAAGGTGATGGCATCGTATTCAGTAGGGTGAGCAGTGGCTATGCCATCTTCACCCCTAGAGTGAAGGGGTAAAGAAAGACAAACACTGAGATAAAAAGGAACATCCATGCCAGGACCTGGATTCTAACCCGGAACTTACTGATTTGAAGTTAGGGATGCTAACCTTTCCGCAATCGGTAGGTTTCTTGTGTAATATTGGTTGTAAAATTTATGCAGGGGGTTAGAAAAAACATGATTTGAAAAAGAGGCTTAGTACTGACTAACTATTGAAATTGTAAACCAACATTCGAAATTTTGCATAACGCTGTGAATATTACTGTCTTTTATTCTCTCATATGAACATTTAAAAGAATATATTTTGAGACTGCATTAATTAGTTATAATTATCGTAATAATTAACAAGATTTTGTATTTTTCTCATGGAAAATATCAATTTTTTAACCTAACAATTTCATGGATTATATGAAATAATGATATATAAAGTGAAAGGATTAAGATATATAGTAACGTTACATATATTAAAATTTATCTAATGATGCAGTTTCGGATACTATATAATCATTTATGTTTAGTTTAAAACTTTAATATATATATATATATATATATATATATATATATATATATATATATATATATATATATATATATATATATATATATATACATATTAGTTGTTCATTCACAAAAATGTGAAGATATTTGTAGATTTAAACAATATAATTGATACCAATCTTGTTTTTCTTTAAATTAAATATTGATTTAAAATTTAAAATACAAGGAAACAAAGATTCTTGTAACGTTTTCTTAAGAATATTTCTGTTCAAAATTCCACAACTATAACTTCACAAAATAAAATTGCAAATTTAGTTAGTGAAAACCTTTTTAATATATTTCAGAGTTCTCCGCATAGTATATGATAAATAAAATAAAATTTAATAAAAACATTAAAAAATTTAAATCGTCCTTCTTGATTTAAACTGATTATAATGTGGATGTTTTGTCTTATATTTTTCATTTTGCTTTTTCTTCTGTTTTATTTTCAATGTGTCCAGTATCGTTCAAGATTTGATAATTCGAAATTTAATTATTTAGAACAACGTGCAATTTCCTAATTTTGGAAACTTTTACAGATGAAAAAAAAAACTCTAATTAAAAAATATTTCTTTATTATTGGATTTCTTTTCATTTCCGACTACGTTTTGTCCTTCGATGGTGAACTTCGCCTTGTTTTTTGCTACTCGTAGAAGGCGATTTGAAATTAACCAGCGAATTCGTCGGATTAAAGAGGTTGTCTCAATATGATGTGACGTAGATGAAACCTTATCTGACGTCATGGGTATTTTAAACTAATGTGAGCTGTAATAAAGTCGCTCAATCAATATCTCAATTATAACGAAGAAACAATAACTTTACGGTAAATAAATATAATTGTAGTAACCTCCTTGTTAATAACTTCTTTGTTAGTTTGAAATAAATATCTTGATCCTCCGATGAATTAAATACCATTAAATAATCTTGGGGATATTTTTTATTACGAGATAAATTATAATCAAAAATATGATTCACATTTTCAATTTAATGAATATTAATGTAGGTAATCATTTTTTATAAATAAGTTATTCGATAAACGAACTTAAGAAAGTATTTAAAATAGGCTTAAATGAGACTACCAATATAAGAACTTTTATCTGTAAAGTAACAATTTATGTAAATAATCTGCATTTTGTTAATTTTAATGGGTCAATATATATGTTAAAGAAATAACGAATCTCATTGTCTTCCTATGCCCTTGTATGCCTTTGCATTTATATAAATATTGTAAATTGTATAGTGATTATAGAATAGAGTGTCTTATAAATTGTACAAAATATCTTTTTATTGTTTAATTGTAAATATGTTTTATAGATTGATTTACCCTGTGTTCCATGTAAGCTGAAAATAACCAGCAGTTTTTAGAATAAACCAAGCTCTGTTCCAAAAGTTTTTGACTCAGAAAAAAAGACAAAATTCATTTAAATCTACAGGAGTTAGATTAATTTGAAAGATTTTGAGAATGATCTATATAATAAATTGTCAAATAATTTCAACGAATTTTCTCAAGAGAGTTTAAAACACATCTATTATTTTCATATTTAGCTGTTTAAATCACATATGACCAACAAAATTTTTGCTTGAAATAAAAATATCAAAAATATTTCAAATTAATTTGAAATAAGGATATCTTCTTTTCAACATTAAATATGAGCAAAGAATTGTACATAAATGAATATTAATTTTATGCTCTAAATTGATATTAAATTACTTGAGAAATTTCTTGTTTAATCTAATTTTATTCTATATTTAGAAAATATAAATGTTTATATCATTTTCACAACAATTTGTTTTGATTTGATTACTAAGGAAGCATTTTACACACGTAAATTTTTTCTATGTGTATTTTTGACATAACAGAACAACTTACTATCGTTTTACTATATTGTAAGAATGAAATTTACTTAAAAACAACCTCAGACTTTTGTTAGACTAACACAAGCAATTTATAGATTAAAAACAAGATGAATTCAATTTGACTAACGCTATAGTTTTATGTTTGTTTTCATTTTAATGTTTTTTTTCATGAGGTTCTCTTAAAATTTATTGGTGATAAATATTACATATATATTTATAAAGTTTAACGTTTTGTTGCAACATTTAAAAAAGTTTATACTTTTCTCTTAGCCATATATCATAGCTTGATATTTACATATAATTTGAACATTGTTAAAAATTAATTGTTAATTAAAAATTAAAACTTTAAACTTTGTTAATGTAAATTATAAACAATTTCATTTTGCATTAAAACAAATTTAATGGACAAATTGTTTAAATTTACATTACTTCCTAAAATAATACAAAATGAGTTTGACAAAGATTTCTAATAATTTATTTGAAACTATAAAAACATTTGTATGCAAAATACAAATTTTTATAATAGTAAATAGAACTAAATTCTTTAAATTTGACTATACAAGAGCTATAAACGAAGTTTACTGATTTAAGAAACGCAATTGTTGAACAGAATAACTTGCCTTCTGTTATGGGAAAACCTCGGTGAATGGAAATATAAAAGTGTCATAACAATTTTCTAAAAGGTTAAATATTGATATTTTTCTCTTTTATTTGAAATGCGAGTTTTGCTTAATATAACTTTAATTGGACATTTGTTAGTAAGCACGAGGAATTACTTCGCATTTATAGCGGATGTATAATTATCAGAACATAAAAGGGGCTTCAGGTGTATTTGGGATTGTTCTTGAAGTGTAAATTACTATTTGGGGATTTATTAGGCAATGTCCAGGAAAATATCATGGAAGTAGTCAAATGTGATAAGTTGCGAAATTTTTATATAAAGTCTTTTCTTGTCTTTGATAATTAATATATAGCTGTGGAAGTACCGACTATCCAAATCTATTTCACAAATTAAGACTACATAAGTCAACTGTTCTTTGGCAACATAACAGTATATTTATTTTAATTGGGCAATTAAAGTCTCAAAATGTCATTTAAAAAGAAACAATATGAAGATAACATCGTGAAGGAAAATTTTTTGGAGATATTAATTGCAGCTTTGGATATTCTTAGGAAGCATGTGTCTTTTATACACTATAAGATTGATTAGCATTTTAACAAAAATGTAATAAAGGACCTCCAAATACCTCTTGCAATATTCTTTTTAAAGGTCTCCCACTTTTCTAGACTTTTAAGAACTTCTGTGCATTTCAAATTAAAACTTTCAGATTGATTTCCAAGAAGTCAAAAAAGCCATAGAAGAATGTTATATTTTAGATGTCAAAATGGAGGAAGTGGATATTCTGTGGTGTTATCTATCTGAAGACTTTAGAGCTAAGTCCTACTCTCATTTTCGTGGTGTTCTGGTAAAACGAAAGATGTATCCTACCGACTCGCATAGCTAATGGCATAGCAAGCTTGGCTTGTCCAAGTGTCATAAGTAACAACAACAACACGTTTCAAAATTCTCGAAAACATTTCCCTTGTGCTTGCTCAGGATTGATAGAATCTCTTCTTATTACACAATTCACCATTCATAAAATTTTCTCACTGAAGATATATTTAAATATTTGCTATTTAATTTAAATGTATTTCCCATGCTTAAAAGTTTTCATAGAACGCTTAAAAATTACATATTAAAATTTTTGGGTTTGTATTAAATATCAAAATAACTTCCGAATGCTTTCAATAATTATGAAACTATATGGTACTGAATTATTTTTAAATATTTATAGAAAACAGAGATTATTGAAACATTCTCTTAATTTTAAATCAGCCGACCTATGGTGGAGTCGTTAGCGTACCTAACTTCAAAGCAATAAGTCCCAGGCTCGAATCCTGGTTCGGTCATGAATATTCCCTTCTTTCTTGTTGTGTACACTCACTGGGTGCCTCACTTTAAAAACGTTATAATTTCTTCACTTCCGCTCCTTGTAGTGCTGAATCTGATTAAATTCCAAAGGGCAGCCAAATTTTAGAAAAAATTTTTTAGAAAACTAAGCGTATTTCTAGAAAATACTATAGCACATTTTTAATTAATTGTACCTTGCTTTTATACCCCAATTAGATTATCAAATTTCATATCAGTTTTCTGTGTATTTATTTAAAAATATCTATTTACATATAAATTAGAAGTCTTATCTTTGAAACAAGAATACATTTTTCATAGTTTAGCTTTTGTACGATAATACCTCACTACGTTTTTTTGTAATTCAGAAAATTATCTTAAAATAATATCTCAGCCCTTAATCACTAATAAAGCTTAGTTTTTAAATTAAAAATCTAATTTTTTAATGTAAAACGTACATTTATATAAGGAATACAAAATAAGTGGTATCGAAATGACAGCTTTTTAGCTCCTTAATTTATACTAATGGTTACTTTCTTAAGTCTACTGTAAAAGGAAGAAGAATGGATTACATTCTGTTACAAAAGAATGATATTTTGTTAACGGGATAAAATTCCCAGTTGTTTGCTTTCCTTGTAAAAGTAAACTACTTAAGTAAATGGAGGAAAAATTGTTTTGTGTAAAAGAGAAGGAAGCTCGTTAATAAATTGAGTATTGATTTCCTCCCTTAAAGATAAGATTAACACTGTTCTATAAGAATTTTCTCCCTAGACTATTATACTAACATTATTAAGAACAATATTATTTACTATTGAGCCACATTTTAGCGAGTTCAGAAAAATGATAAGAATATCCTTTAATAATGTGTTCAAATTGTAGAATTAAATTATAAATTTATTTAATAGAGAATTATGCGTTTATTTTATATGGCTCAGAGACAATGTAGTGTGGAAATTTGGTATTTGTGCAGAATAAATGTAAACAATAGTCCTTTTTAATTGCAAAATGAACGTCACTTTAACATTTTAACCATGAATTATTCATAACACTTATTGTTGTAACTGTTCGTTTAGGCAGAATATATATAAAAAAAATTTAAAGATGATAGGTATTATTGTTTCATTCACTGACCTCAAACAAACAGTGTTCTTTATTGGTTTTGTTTTCTTTATCATTTTTAAATTGATCGATATAATGTCAAAATCTCCTTATTTTCTTCAGACTATGGTGCACCTACCTCGGTAATCTAGCCTTATACAACGTATATAAAAGTGCAGCAATCAAACTATTAAGATATTAAAAATAGATTATCCTCCTCTGATAATATTTGTTCAAATGATCTTTCCTCTAGGCCTGAATTGAAATCCAAAGTTCCAGTTTGACGTTATTCCTAAGGTTTACAGTTTTCTTAATTTTAATTTACCTTGCATCTCAAAAAGGTATTTTTCCATCTTCTTTTTTTTGTCCTTATTTAATTTAACTTACTTTTAATTCTAATCATTGATTTTTCATCGTCTTAAGGGAAATATTCAAAAGAGTCAAAAAGGCATTCTTTTCAAATGTGATTGATTGTCAATGACGAATACTAAGTATGAATATATATTTGTGTATGAAACTAATAAAGAAAGTTTCTCTACTCCGTGAATAATAAAATCACATAAATATAATGCAATGATCTTTTGTTGAAAGTTTTCTCAAAAAAAACATGCATATACTTTAATTTAGAATACAAATATAGTCAAACATAAAGAGCAAAAATATTAAATTACTGCTACTGTACACTACTACTACTGTAATTACTACCATTGCTTACTTCACTGATTTCAATATCTTTATTACAGATGAATTTTCAGCTCTTACTGCCAAAAAGATTTAAATATTTGGAGAAAAATTATATTCTTGAAAATGTTTATTTGCAAACAATTATGTTCCTGTTAAGTAAGAGAACCAATATTTGAAGGTATTTTTGGTAGTATGTTTTATTATTTAACAACAATCCTTGACTTAATTATAGAATTAACGATTAAAGTTAGGAAAATATCTTACTTTAAAAAAATTTCTTTAATTTTTGTATTTTAAAATTAGCAAAACATCATGAAAATGTATTTTAAAAAACCAAATATTGTTAAATTTCATTTTTAAATTAACATAAAGGCTTCAAGAATTCTTTTCTAAAATAAACAACATAAAAAATGTGATATGAAATAATAACGTACGATGCACTCAAAAAATATATAAAAAGGAACTTTTGTGCGAGTATCTTAAAATTTTGCTTGAAATTTTACACTTGGTGTTTTTTAAGAAGGAAAAGAAATTTATTATAGTGTGGCTTTTACAAATGAATTAAATTTAGATGCAAACAATTAAAATATTTAATGCATATAAAAGTTTGCTTTTTAAATGATATAGAAGATTTGTCTTTGTACGCAATGATGATGGAAATAATTGAGCTGGACCAGTGATTTGATATGATAAAACGACGAAGATTCATGAATTTATTATAGATTTATGAATTTCTTAATAAACAGTCCAACACACACACACTATATATATATATATATATATATATATATATATATATATATATATATATATATATATATATATATATATATATATATATATATATATATATATATATATATATATATATATATATATATATATATATATATATATATATATATATATATATATATATATATATATATATATATATATATATATTATGTAGTATACTAGGGTGTAGTTGTTAATGCATTTTACTTTATTTATCATGCATTAATCTCATTTATTGATACATTATTTTCTCAGGTTTATTGTTTGTCGAAATTCATTGATTGAAGCTTTTGTTACGGAACTTTTTGTTCACCGCAAATCACCACAAAAAGTTGCCGAAACTTTTTTGAGGTGAGAATTTAAATATGAAAATAATTTTTTCTCGTTCCCTTTCTTCTATGAAACTAATTGAATGCACTAGATAATTTACGTAAGTTCAAAATATTGTTCAAGGTTGAAATATATTATAATAAAAAAATCAACATAATTTTGCGTTTTGTTGTAATATATATTTCTTTATTTTTATTTAATAAATTTATTCCATTACATAAAATCTTATAATATAAAACTCAAAGTGATTAAATTGATACAAAGCATAGATTTTGAAATAGTATAACTGGATGGATTATTATAATTTCCGGACTTTTACAGATTAATAAAAATTAAGTTGCATGTAAATAACAAGATTCATTGATAATATGTCTGTAACGTAAAAAGAAACATAGAATTTAATTTGGTTTGGATGGTAACAGTTGAATGATTGAGTGATAAAAAATCATGAGAGTAATTAAGAAATGATTTGTATTATAATGGTGAAATTTCTATTTTGTTTTAATGCACATCTATTTTTACATATTTTAGATTTTACGAAAATGGTAATTGATGCAAAGTTGAAATTCATTGCTTTTGAGATTTGCATTCAAAATATCTGAAACATAAATGCTAGCACATATACACGTACGAGTCCCATTTCTCTGGTAAAAAAATGAATTTTAAAGTTTTTCTTAAATCATCCATATTTAAGACGATTTTTGGTCGATATATCTTTCTGTTTGTGCGAAAGAGAAGGAAGTTAAGATGATATAATAGCAAAAGATTGATACGACTTTCGGAATAGTTCTCGTTTTGTCAGAAACTAAATCTGCAATTCAGACTATTATATACTATTACAATTCAGACTATTATATACTATTACAATTCAGACTATTATATACTATTACAATTCAGACTATTCATTGTGTGGAATATATGGAAATGAAATGACAAATTATGTTGCAAAAAAGAATATTAGAACTATAGATTTCCCGAAATACTGCCTTTATCAATTATGGAAGTAAAATTACTTTTGATCACACAATCAGAAGAAGTAAAAGAAAAACATAAGGATTCTGGAAGTGGGATAAGCAGCTATGAAAGACATTTCTATAGACTTAATAATTTTTCACTCTCTAACTAGATTTGGTGCGGGAGTGATATTATTATCAAGGAATCAAGCCTCAAGAATTGTAAAGTCTGAAAACTCTTATGATAGATATCGTCAATCCAAAAAGAGGTACTTAAGATTTTCTATACTGCTTAGCTAGTATTGTTTTTCCTTCGTTCTTTGTTTTCCTTTTACATATTTCTTAATTATTCCCTATGTTTATGTTCTTTATGCGCTGTGAAATATTTCTCAATGAATGTAATACTCAAATGCTACTTCTAAAGGTGTCTGATTCATACTTATTTTCTAAATTGCAAATTTTAAGCCCTTAATTTTTTAATATTAGATTATTTTTGAAGATTAGGTATAAGTCACAAATTTATAAGTGAATAATAATTTTCCAGGTTAAACAGTTTGAAAAATTCAAGGCAATTAAAACAAAGGACTTCATTTTTGTTTTACAAAAATATTTTATACACTAAGACAATTTTAACTGAAATCAAGAATGTAAAACATATTAAAAATAATCAGCTCTGGTTCTTAACGGAAAATAAACATTTTAAACCATCATTTAAATTATTCCCAGTCAAATTTAAAAAAAAAATTTGAACTATTTTCATAATGGATGTCATAAAATTAGCTTTAAATTTAATTTAAAATTTAATTATTAATTTACGATCAAAAATAAATTAAAATATAATCAACTATATAAAAAAACAATAAGCATAAAAATTTGTTAAACTCAAAATATAATTTTTTATGACTATTTTTTATCCAGTTTAATTCCTTAATAATTATTGATGACCAAAATGCTTCAAAAAAAGTGAAATTAATCACACATTTAGGCATCCTAATATAATTTAAATTTAGTAGTATTTGTCTTTACTAAAATCTAATTGAGTGCATTAAAATATTGTCTGAAGAGTTTTCTTGTGTTTTATTGAATTTAAAATGCATCTGTTGTGACTTAATGTTCAAAATAACTATCTCGATCAAATATGTGTATGTATATATATATATATATATATATATATATATATATATTTGTGTGTGTGTGTGTGTACAGAGAGAGAGAGAGAGAGGGTTGTATAAATATAGATTATTAGATTATTCTAACAATAACAAATGACCAGTGTAATCACATTTGTACTGATACTGATATAACAGTATTGACATTAACCATGATAAAAGCTTATACACATAATTATATATTTAAAGGTGGAATATAGTAGATATACAATTGCTTATGAAGCGTCAACATTGTGCTTCAGATCATCAAATGTATTGTGGTAACGTATTATAACAACCAAGAAGAACGCTAATAATTGACAAATGTTTTCTATTGATGAGAAGTTAGGAAAATTGCTATTCAAAACAGCTATAAATTCATTTTCTCTATCAAGAATGTTCATTAAATTATCTGCATCAAATAGTCGGGTGTTAATCAACTGAAATTCAATATTTCCTTGAGTATTATAAACAGTATAACTGAAGGATTTAACGAATTGAAGTGTAATTGCAATTGTTCATAGAACTGTCAATCATAGTAACAATAGCGAGTGCAAGTAACAAAATTGTGCATCTAATGGTACTTAATACCATTATTTCAGATGATGGATTTGTATGATTATGTTGTATGCAAGCTGGATGCGGGTTTTCTCTACAATACTATCAAATGCGGACTTTATCATCTTGATGCTATAAGCAGAATAGGAATTCACCTGAGAGCACGACATCGCGAATTTCTGCAACAAGGTCAACTGTTAATTAATCTTTGTGATGTTGCTTCAAGAAGGATTAAGAAGCAGGTTAACACTATAATGTTGCAAGATATTCGTCAATAATTTAGCAACAACACTAATCGAAGACAATTGATAGAACAAATATTTTATACAGTTGCAGACATTATAGAATTCTTTGTTCATATATTTAATTCCTTACAAATGGTTCCAAATTTTAAGTAATATTCATTACTTGTCTATATGATCAACAAATCCTTTAAAACTATGTGGATAGCTTGTCTGTCATCTCGAATATCAGGCTCATGAAACATTAAGACGAAGGGCAGTCTTCTGTAGGACTATCCTGAAAATTTCAAGTATACGTTCTGAGAGCATTTATGATAATTAGACCGATGCTAAAAACTATATTAATTGTGTCAAATCCCAGCTTGGCCAGACTATAATTCTTCTTTGTCAAAAGGACACCCACAAAGATTCGAAAACACACACACGCAGACATATATATGTATATATATTGACTTTGGGTTTTCCTAAGAAATGTGACGCCAATAGTATTTGAATATGAGCAGACATTTCAATTATTGAAAGTAACTGCAGGAATTCTCAATAATCTGTCTTCTTTCAATTTTTTTACCTCGTTAAGTATACAATCTCATTGAAGTGCAATTTAAAAGCATAAAAAAACTTTCAACAGTAACTGCATAAATCTCAACAACATTTTTAAATGCTAAAAAATCACCCAAAAGTATCTTAAAAAATATCATGGTTCAATGCATGGGGATAAAGTTAAAGCCACATATAATAAAGTTTATCCGAAGAAGAAAAAATTTCGCAAGCACTGTTGAGGGAATAAGATAAGGGAATATGCAAAGAAAGGAGTAGCTATATAATATCTGTTCTTTCAACCATGTCCATTTATCTTACTTACTTTTCCCTAGAATAATATTTTCACTTTTTGAACACAGAAAAACAATGAAAGTTGAGAGAAAAAGAAGAAAACGATTTCGAGGAAACGAAGCTAGTCTTTAAAATATGATGTGAATGTCACTGAATTCAGCACATAAGCATTTACATTTATGAACTCTTTTTGCTTAGTTATTTCTGAATAAATTAATTTTGAAGAGAGTTCACCGTATTTTTTTTATTTTCAAAAATGTCATTCTTTAAATTTAATACGAATGTATTTATCAAAGATTACTATAAAGTGAATTAATAAAAACATAAAAGGAGCAAAATATCAATATTTCTGTATATAAATTGGTAACAAAAGATTAATTTTTTAATTTAATTTAAGGAGAAACTTTTTTCTTGTTAGTGTAATCATTTTCTTCACATTTAATTGCGTAAAATATTATACATATTAAAAAATGCTTTTTAATGGATATATTTTATTTCCCTATAATAAATGTAATCTAAGACCTTTCTTATGATACTGTAATATTTAATGATGTTATGGAGATTATCTTTACTGATACTTTGTAACATAAAGTTTATATAAATATAAATTTAATAACTGCTATACAAATTTCTTTTTAATTAAAATTAATATAAATATTTAATTAAAAGGAAAATATTTTGTGGAAAATTTGCTTATTTTTATGATTTCTTTTTAATTATGTGGCAGAATAATTTAATACTATATATTAAAATATTCCACTCTACAGTTGAACAAATATTGTTAATTGGGCCAATGTACACATTTGAAACACATTTTCCATAACACTCGTTGTTGGAATTGTTAACTTGGGGCTTTTGGAATTATTGAGTGGTCAATGTCTCTTGGTATGACTTCTCAACGTATAGGTGTCGATTAGTACTATGGTATAATTAGCACCGAGGTTGGAACTGTCCACGGCCGGTGGTGGTCCTCCCTTGTAGAGAACCATGTAGTGGTGGCTTCGTGTTTGAACATTTACAAAAATTCTATGGACTCTAATTTTCGCATAGTTGAAGTCAATTTATCTACTAGTAACATGTTGATAATCACACAAGCAATTTTCATGCAGTATCTCTTTTTTCGGATACAAAAACATCTCAGATCATCTATCGGTAACATACAAAATGTTATAAAATTATGATCCTGAGATCTTCTTGTTCAAGTTGATTTAAAACAAGCTTCCGTAAACAGTAATTTTAAAAAATAGGATTCATTTACAGTCGAAACATCATAAACTTTAAATGGGTTTCGTGTGTTCATTTTAACCCCGATTTCATACATAATACCGAAGTGGAATTTTTTATCTTTTCAAGAATTTTGTTATCTTAACTTTTCAAACACCAGTACTACCAATATCCATAAAAGCAGGTTATATAAATTGTAATCTTCATCCATACTTTTCTAACCCTCTTAGATGTTCCAAATATCAGAGTTATAATCATTGTCTACAAGCATGTAGGAATAATTATCTTCTATAGGGAAAATGTGCCCAATATTATCATGAAACTAATGCTTGCACTTCAGAAGTTTTCAAGTGTTGCAACTATTCTGCTTCATATGCGGCATTTTCCAAATTTTCCATTATATGGATCTTGTTGAAAGAAGTAATTGCAATAAAGATGAAACAAAATGTTACTTTCTCCAAAGCAAGAAAAATATTAAAGAAAAGAATACCATGTGTTGGCGTTTCCTATTCTTCCATTTTACAAACAGATGACAAAATAAACAACAATGCAGCAAAGAAGAGTGGTTAATTAATATCTATTCCGCTTTTAACTTTGTCAACTATATCCACTTTACCTTTAACATCTAATAGCGCAAAGAAATATTCAATTACCAATAAATCAAAGACTGATGATAGACAAATTACAAAACCAAAATCTCGAGAAAAAAGTATGAAAAAACAATTAATTCATCCTCTTCTGGAAGAGATACGGAAATGGATTCCTCTTCTACATCTCAGACCATTTCGAAATTTAGAAATGACAAACATATAAAAAATCATGTAAAAACTGCTCTGGATGACACCAATTTCCAGAAACTGTTAGACTTGAAACATTGGACTCTCTTATTAATATTTATCTGTCTAATGTTTCTTGCTTTCATGAATTAGTTTTAATGCCTTTATTTTTCTGAGTCATCCATCTTAACATTCTCAGTTAGTTCTTATCCAATAATTTGTTCAAGTACTTAATTTTATCAAAGATGCTTTGTTGTCGATTCAGCTAATCCTATCTAAGGACCTTTCACTAGTAAATTCAAATCAAATCATTAATAAATAGTTTCTTGTACCCATATACTTATTTCTGTATTATCCTCACATGGGCTATGTGACAATACTTCAGAATATGGGATATTTTTAATAATACTTGGGAATATGTTATTGTCTCCTCATTTACGTCTTGAAATCCTAAACTTGGGGCCATGGACTGCTGTAGAATATTTCTTAGAGAATCGTGAAACGTTACGGATTTACTTTTTTACTTTTTTAAAGTCACAAATATGGACATGGATAGTTGTACATTGTTTCTGGTTGAAATATGAAACGTTAAGTTCTTACTTGTTCTTAATTTTTAGGTCTCCAATATAGGCATTGATTGTTGTAAATTATTCTGGAGGGAAATAGGAAACTATTAAATCATTGGATAATCTAAATTGCTAAATTTGTATCTTTTCACAATAAATGAGACATGTATTAATTAAACAAAAGTATTGTTAAAGCACATGCTTAACTAGTTAGTGATCTTCTTAAATTATAATATAAATAAACTTTTAATTATAAATATAAATAAATTTCTCTAATAACCGTTAGAAAAATTATATTAATAACCACATTCCCATGGATTAAGACATTCTTTTTAACTGGGATGTTGCAAATAAGTTTGAATTTGAATAATTCTGGCTAAATAATTGAAAAAGTACACATATTCACTTTCAATTCAAATACGATTGCAAATTCAAAGCATTCTAGGATTAACATGCAAATTTGTCAATCATATTTCCAGCCGCCTTTAATATATCAATTATGACCATGTTTATAATAAGCTTTCATAAAAACGGTCTAACATTTTTCACAAATCATAGATATTTCATATTTAGGCTATGAATATAGACAACTCCATTTACTCTAACAATGGCAAATTTTTGAGGAATTTCTTTGAGGAAAAATACATTCTAATGCATATAAGTACCTTCAAAATTTAAAAATTCAAAATTAAAATATTTCTTTAATTTACAAAATTAAATTTGTATGCTCTACAAAAAGAAATTAAGAAACGTATGAATATTTTGTATGGTTTTGAGAGTTTAAAAATATTTTGCCGATAAAAAAACAATTTTAACGTATATTAAGCATTTAAAATAATAAAGCATAATGACATGTAAAATTCTAATAGCTTTTTCCAATAAATTCTGTATCAGTCAATAATTAATAATCTTTAAGAAACAGAAAACCATGGTGTCCTTAACAAATAGCTTAATGACTAAATTCCTGTTAAGAATCATTTTATAAACTGAAAAAAAAATTAAAATTTGATTATCTCTCCCCTGGCATTCTGAGACACTTCTTCAGCGTGAGACTAATTTGTAATCTCTTCACACACATTACCAAACAATTCAAAGCCATAAATTATTCATCATATGTATTTAAATTTTAACAAAAAGTTACCAAGATATTTGCAAGTTTTCTTCAAAAAAATAATAAAAAATAAATTGTTAAAAGATATGAATAATTTATTCATATTCATTAACAAATCATACTGACGAAACGTATACCATAAATAATTCCTTTTTTATACGCCTATTTTTGACATTGATTCAAATAGTTTAAGTAACTTTTTATCTAAACAATATCCATCCTAAATGATGAATTCAAGAAAAAAAATTAAGTTTTTGATTCTTGAATTTTGAGAAAAAATTTCTCATCAGAAATAAAACCAATACCAAGTCGAAAACTTGAGCATTTAAGTCATCAAGAATTCTAAAGTTATTTTGTATTTGCTATTTATTATAAAATACTAATGTTGGTCCTTAATTTTATTTTGCAAATCAATGAATAAGTATACTAAAATTGAAAAATTTTTATATGATTTTTAATTTTGAAATGACTTTACATTTCGCTTAAAATTTACATTTTTGTCATGAATATTCAGTTAGATTATTAATAATCGATCATTTTCTTCCAAGTGAATATTTAATTTTTCCAAACTATTGAATAAAAAAGTTATTTTACAAAACAAAAGAGTTATAATTATATTTACATATTTATTATTGATAATTTCATATTTTGTGGATTCTTACGATCATCATTATAAACTAAATATAACTCGAATATACAAAACGAATCCTCTCAAAACTATATCTTTATAACATAGCAAGTTGCCTCCCAATTTAAATACTTTCATGAAATAACTGAATAATTATGCCTAATTTCTTTTTTGTTTAAAAGTAAATTTACGATTTGTGTACATAATATAGGTAATAGTTTTTTTTTCCATTGGTAATCTATAGAAAGCAAATCACGAATTTGGAGTGCTATTTTAAAAATTGAGATGGCTGTGATATTTTTCCCGTTATAGGAAATATTTTGCCCTAAGTTCTTAACCTAATAAAAGGTTATAATTTTAAGAGTGTGGATGTGTGTAAAATCATTGAATTCCTTGTTATAAAATTCATCGGAGCATATATGCCAGTCTCAGAATATTACAATCTTATCAATCAACATGATTTCCAATATTGAATTATATGCTTCTTTTGCAATATATTTAAAACCAACTATAGTTTTAAAATACATTGGTAATAATTCACTGTGCAGGCTGATTATAAAAAAAACTATCCCGACATATGGGCCCGTAACTATCATGCTATTTACAGAAACTGAATGAAATTTTGGCATAAGGTATTTAGAAGTATGCGCTCAAGAATGATATGGAAAACAATAGTGTCACTCAAAATAGTTTCGGCTATAGGGAGAAAATTTTGAAAACAACAAACGGCAACAGCAAATTTTTTGTATTGGAATGTGATCGCCATTCTGAAAAACCTTAAATAGTATTTGAACGGCATTTGTGGTATGAAAATCACCGATGGTAGATAAACTAAAAATAAGGACAACAAATAGTGACAGAGAAACAGCATAAAATAAAGCATAGTACTACGTTTCAGAAATTCTCCATATCACCTCCATCACACACTATAAGACTTTGCATGAAGGTGCAGCAGATGGTGGATAGCACTGCAGCACGTACCATGACAATAGAAATCTCTTGAATCGCAGTTCTGATGGCGTCTTTCAAATCAGATACAGTTTGCGGAATAAACTGATACACTTTAGATTTAAGATATCCCCACAGCTAGAAATCCATTGGTGACAGATCAGGAGACCTTGATGGCCATAAAAACGGAAAATGACTGGAAATAACTCTGTCACCAAATTGTTTAAGACACATTTGTCTGTAGACCCTACATATAGAAGAGCGCCATTTTGCATCCGCACAATTTAAATAGAGCATTTTTCCGTTGCAATGCGGGAATCGCGTAACGAGTTAACATGTCCAGATAGCAAGCACTCGTTACTCTACATGTTTGCAGATGACCGACAGTAACCTCTTCAAAAAGTAAGTGCATCGGATGAACATACTCGTTATACGCACAGTCACTTTCTCCTGGTGTATTGGATGAGCAAGCACATCCTGTGGATTATTCTCTGCCCAGGGCGCACAATATTTCAAATCCACGTTGCCACGATGAGAAATGCCCCTAATCTGTTCATAGAATGCGTAAATGCCAGCGGTTTTCTTCATCGTACAGGATAAGAAATTGATTCACAAAATCTAGCCGTAATTGATAATTTCCCTCTTCCAACATCTTGGAACTCTGGTTTGATACGGAAACATGTTAAGAACAGAGTGCAGAATCTTGCAGACATTTGAATTCAGCAGATTCAGAACATTTGATACACCAAGTACACTTGCATGACGAACTGTGCTCATCTAATGAACTTCTGCAATAGCTTCCACAAGAACAGAAGGTTGTCCCCACAAAGTTCAATTGCATGTGCTGCCAGACTTATCAAATTTATGAATCTAGTCCGGTACACAGCTTTTACAACACGGACCTCACCGTAACCCATGGTTTCTGCAGTAAACACGCAATGACTCTGCGGCATTTTGCCCATTCAGGTAATAAATCTTTACGATGTCTCTGAAAGCGGCATCTTGTTCGGAATGCCGAAAGCAACATACCCGACTCGCATTTAGCAGTGCCTCTTCTTTAACCTAGAGTGATGACGTCAGTCATAACTGTGTCTTATGTAGAGCCCAAAATTTGCATTTCTTGGAATCTTCTTCTCGTTTTGTAGAGGACAAATCAGGCTGGGATCTCAGTCAAAGATACAGTGTGACGCAAATGAAACGAACACTAATGCACGGCAAATTCCTTTTTAATTTTTCCTTACCTTGTTCTGGGAATTTCGTACTATATGTGCTATTCCAACGAGATATTTAGCTTTTTCCAGTTTAGATATCACTTTTCCAATACAAAAAACTGGATGTTGCCTTTTAAAATTTTCAAACTTTTTTCACTGTAACTGTTTAAAGGACACTGTTATTCCCCACATCATTCTTGAGGGCATACCTTAAAATACCTTATACAAAGTTTCATTCAGTTGCTGGTCTAATATGACAGGTAGGGGCACAAGTGTCGGGATTGTGTTTTTATAATCACCCTGTATATACATTCCTAAATATGCATAAATCAATTACACAAAATTATACAAGTTAACGTAATAAATGAAATCGAAATTAAAAGAATAATAAGTAAAATCTAATAAAATATTTGATATAAGGCATATAAATATTAAACATATTTTTAGAATTTATTTTTGTTATAAGATTTTTACCTTAGTGTATATAAAAATATGGTCTTTGATTATTTCACACATTACTTAAGAATAATCTTTTTGAAAACTTACTTTTCATTTTGAAAACAGTTGAGTGTGATGCAAAATTAAATTAAAATCATATGAGGTAACATATATATTTTTCATTACAAAATATGTTTGAATGAAAATAATATATTTAGTATTTCTAAAGTCATAATCCAGAACTGAAATGCATAAAAATAAACTAAACACAATACAATCATTACAAATCCTTGAAAATTATGAAATATTTGAGGATTATTTTATTTAATGTAATTATTTGAAAAATGCATTAAATTGCAAAGATGGGCAGAGAATATTCTAGTCGATCTATCATTATTTTTTAAATTTAATATCCCCGTGATTATCCCCAAAGTGAATCCTCAAATTTGATGATTGACTGGGACAATGATAATTTTCCAAAAGTATTACTACACATCATTAATAAATGTACATTTAACTGGTGCTATACATTAAATATCTTAACATTTATTTAAAAATTGTTTCTCATATTGATAAAGGTAACAGCATATTCTTATAACACATTTCTTCGATGATTTTGGTTCCAATGAAACTTTTTGAATTACTTGTGGTCTTATCAAATTACTCATTTGAATTACTTGAATTTTGTTTCAAATTACTTTTTTTGATTCAAATTAATTTTTCAAAATTATTTTTGATTTATATCCTCATGCAGACTGATTGGTCTGCGTGATATAAATTATAACTATGAAGAACCATTTATTATTTGTTATTTCTTCTATAATTATAAAAAATTATAGAAGGCATTAACTACTCACTACTCAAAATTCAATGAAAGCAAGTGTCATAGTTAAATATTAATATTTTAAGAAAAACAAACTTTTTCAAATTATGATTTGAAAATTCAAAAAATGTATAAAACATTAGGAGATATATTTTAATACCTACTAAATACAATTTCTTTACTTTTCAAAACTTACAAGCAAAACATTTAGCTGAATAATTGTGGAACGTCAAAAAAAATCACTATCTATAAAAAAATTTAATGCATTTCATTATAACTGACGAAGAATGCGCTTATATAAAGACTTTTAGTGTTTTAACATAATAAAAACTCTCTTTTAAAAATAAGCACATAAATCACAGAAATATTGTAAAAAGACTAGATTCAAATTAATTAATTAAATCTAAATTTTTATAAAATAGATTCTTTTATTTGTTTTATATGAATAAAGATAAGTGAAAAGATGCTATTTTTCCATTTAAATTTACATTAGAGTATTTATTATTATTTTGACTAAATTTAAAATGCTCACGAATATTCTAGAAAATAAGCTGAAATCTGAAAAATTCATAATTAATTTCAAAGAAGAGAATGCCACGGTCCAAATTCGTCCATATTCTGCAATATTCCAACGTATTATTACCATATTATTTGCAATCACTCTTCATTTGTGCTTTTTAATTTTGATAATATTTATTATATTTTCAACAATGTTTAATAAGTTATATTTTTTTCGCTCAGCAGAGTGAGCTAAAATTTGAAATTCTATACAGGTTGCGTTACATATTTCCCCATTCTTTTGAATTTTTCAAATCTTCCACTGCATTTTAAGAAGAAAAATATTTGGTATTCCATAAAAGAAAAAATACATTATTTCTTCTAGAAAACAAACCTTGCTTTGGTTGGATATCTTTTGTTTATTTCCAGTCATATCTTCTGAGTTGACAGAAATTTTTTTTTTATTTTAAAAGAAAAAAATTTGGATTTTTGTTTTTGCTTGAAAATTTTTAAAAATATATCACCATAAGGAAACACTAAATAGAAAGAAAGAGTTAAAAACACTGAAAAAATATTTTAAAAAAAATTCCAAATACTTTTAGAAATAAGAGAAGCGATATACACAAAACCGCATTCGTAGCATACAAAAAATGAAAAATAAATCTCTAAGTTTTTGTCATAAAAATGCTTGGAACAATTTTATTTATTGACTGCCAAGACAAAAAATATATAAGTTGACAGCCATTGCATTTTAAATTTCAATTTCTTATACACGGACATAAATCTAAGTCTTATATATTATTAAGGAAAAATATCAGATGTTTTTTTTTTCTTTTCATATAAGAATATGATATTTCAGTTTGGATTGTCTCACAAAGAATTTAAAATGTGGAATTTTATTTCATAAATGAATACCCAAAATATGTGCACTAAAGTTGTTTAGTATTTATTGTTTTCAAACGTAATAAATCTACATAAATAAGAAAAATTCAACAAACGGATGTACTCAATATATTTCAAATTTATTTTGAATAAATATGTGTTAGAGAAATTCAATGTTTTTTTTCCTTGAAATGTAGCAAGTTTTGTTTCCTTAAATTTAGATATGCGTATTTCTATTGAAAATATTATGCTTAAAATAAAATATGTCAAAACAGAAATAAAAACATAAATAAACAAAATATTGAAAATTTAGTAAATTAAATGAGTAATAATATTTCTAATATGTCTATAAATTATTTTATTTAGCACTCATTATGATATTTAACAAAATCAAAGTTTCAAATAGTGAATATACATTAAATATATTCAACACTCAGTAATAAATATTTTGCTTCAAAGACATTTCGAAATGAATATACTAATATAATAATTTTAAGAAAAGAGAGTCGCATTTTGTGCTTGATGATAAAAAGGAGAAAAGTTGTATTTGAAAACGTTAATAAAGAAACACTATTCAAATTCAAATTTAAAAGTAATTCAAAATAATTTTAAAACACATAACCACATACATATTCAATAAAGCAAAGAAATGAGCTTATTATTTTACTGAAAAGTAAATTATTTTGAACAATTTAAAAACTTTTACACATAAGAGTTGGATAAAATTTGTTCTATTTCAAAATTCATTCCTGTAAAAAAAATCAATTTTTAAAATAATTAACTTAAAATTTTTTTATCAAATCTAGGCTTAAAATCAAAAAATATATACTTGAAATTGTCATGGAATATGTATAATGTATTTTATTTTAATTTGAAGCAAAGTCTAACAGCACGAATTCCCTGTTTCTAAAATAATTATCATAACTCATTCTGTGAAAATTTATTGACATGCATTATATAGGTAATAAACTTTTTCTTTAGGCGCAAATCATATTTTAACCCTAAAAACTTTCATTGCAGCATTCCCCCAACAAATCATGATAGAAGCAATAAAATGATTTAATGATGCCATAAAGTTTGCATAACGGCAAAATGTTTAACTCAACATGGAAAACGGACTAATTTAAAATGAAAAAAGTAACAAAAATGATATTCAATTTCATTAATTTTGATATTAATTTCACGGTAGGTCTATAACGCGTGTATCTGATATATATATATATATATATATATATATATATATATATATATATATATATATATATATATATATATATATATATATATATATATATATATATATATATATAAGCATTTAGGGATGTTTATTTTATATTGTGAATCTGAAATGTATTCAGAGTTTTCAAATTTGAGTGATTGATCAATCTTCGTAATTAATTTTCGTAAAAAAGAAACTTATTCGTATAATATAAATTACTCATAAAACGATGATAATTGCAAATAATATAATGACAATATCAATGTTATAATCAGCTGCATTCACATTTATTGAGAAACATGAAATGTAAGTATAGAAAAAGTATGAGGAAAAATTTGAGAAAAAGTATGAGTGTGTAAGATTTTGTTTCTTTTGATGATAAGAGGGTGTAAATGTTTCTAGTGTTTTTCTTAAATCTTTATATTAAAATTTAATGATTTGCTATTAACAATTTAATTCTTTAAATTTGCCTTAGTAATAATGATAAATAAACATTAAATGTTTAGTAAAATAGTTTGAAATGTCTGTAGTTCAAACCATGACTTTAGAAGTTTGTTTTTTTCAGAAATTCAATCAAAGATAAACGTCCATATTTAAAAAAATTATATAAGGAATTTTATATAAAAACCCCGAAGTTATATATATATATATAAATGTTTTGCATATTTATGCAATTTTTTATTATGGATCTGGGAAAGAGAATAATGGAAGATACTTTGAGTATGCAAAATTACCATAATGGAATTGTTCACAATAGTTAATAAAACATGGTAAATTTGCAGAATAAAATTAACTGTTACACAAAATTGGAGAATAGGAGTTGACGTTGAGCTCACTATGAATTATTTAGGTTGGGGAATAAGTTCATAACGTTTTTACCAAAGACATTTATTTAAACAGAAAACAATAATTATATCAATAAGTTAATCAATTATTTATTCGCCATTTCTGTTTACAACCTCTTCCCACCTCTCGACCCATTTGTTGATGCCTTTCCGCCGAAAATTACCAGATCTTGTGTCAAAGCAGTTGTTGAGCCATTTTTCCAGAACCTCTTGGTGCACTGGGAAATGCTCAAAAGAATGCCACAGTCAACAAGGAGCTCCACATTGCTCAGATACACCGCATGAATGAAGTTATTCGACTGAAAAGACCTAATTGACATGGTCAAACCATATTCCTTCACGACAACGCCAAGCCCCATGTTGCACAAATCGTCAAAGCCGCACTCCAAGAGCTCGAATGGGAGGTACTTCAGCATCTGCCGTATTCCTCGGACCTTGAACCGACCGATTATCATGTTTTCCTCTCCTTTTCAAGCCATTATGAAGGGCGTTACCTTCGATAACTAAGAGGTGTTTAAAAACTGGCTCAACCACTTCTTTGACACCAGACCAGGCGATTTTCGGTGCAACGGCATCAACAAATTTGTCAAGAGGTAGGAAGAGGTTGTAAACAACAATGGCGAATATAATTGATTAACTTAGTGATAAAATTATTGTATTTTTCTTTAAATAAAAATATATTTGGTATAACAGCTACAATCATGATATTAAACTTTGTTTTTTTAAGTAACTAAGAATTTACTTCTAAATGTAAATTTTTCTTGCTATTAAGTCTTCGAATTGCTTTTTGAGATTATATTCACTTAAAATACAATGTCTAAAATGATATAAAATAGAAGATAAAAATATTTCACTATCCCTATTAAAACTAAACAAATTAATCTTTTCAAGTGAGTGAAAAATCAAGAAGCACTATTTTCAAAAACGCAGAAACTGATTTCACTGGGATAGAAATCTATGTTCATTTCATGTCAATCTTCCTTGACTAAGTTTTGCTTCCATAATGAAACTGATTATTTTAAAAAACCTTAAAATAAAATAATCAGTAATGTTATTGGAATACATTAATGTTTTTGTGTTTCCTGTCTAAAGATATTCTTCTGCTTATTGAAAATATAAAAGAATTATGAAAACCAAAGTAGAAGATTGAATACGTTTAAATATTAATAAATGTATGAATAAACTTCTCATTCCGTTTTACATCTCAGCATATTTAAATTATATACAAACTAAAAACAATTAGATACATTTATCATTCTACTAGTAATAAGTAAGCTTAGATAAAAAAAATATAGAAATGGTACAAGAAATTATGTAATAAAATTGTTGCATTGTATTTTTGAGTTATCTAATATAATTATCTAGTTAAAATAAAATCAGACATCTAAGCGCTGAAAAATCATTCTCTAGATTTGAGATTGGTACTGAAATTTCAATTGATAGGTTGATGATTCTAATATGTACGATGTCTTTTAAATATTATCTGCAAGATATTATTCAGAAAGAATATGTTTGGGATTTTTCCTTTTCTTTTTTAAGACAAAATTATGTCTATTCACAATGCCCTTTATTTTGAGGTTTGACAATTATGAGTCTGAAATGTTAACTGAACGGCTCAAATTTAGAACTATATTGATTATATATGAGTTGGCATGGAACTTTAGCTCAATGCCAGATCTACTTGATAAAGCTAAACGTGAAATATCCTTTGTGCTACAGATTTAGGAATGAGTGGAATTTAATTCCCTCAACACCTTACAGAAATGTATTACTTAATCTAAACTTCTTAAAGTAATACGATTATCGAAAAGTAAGCAGTAAGGTAGTACTCGAATGATAACTAAAGCATAACGAGTCTTGACATCTTATCAGTTATATAGATAACCAGTATAACTTGGTATCTTTCAAATTAACAGTACCTGAATATTATATGACATCTTTCCACATGCTCTTTTAGGAAATTTTTTTATAGTTTGCTGCTGATTTAAATGAAAACCTGGTGGATAAGTGGTAAAGTTTCACGCTTCCAAGGCAAAGATCCGTGGTTCAATTCTCGGGCTGGATAAGGCCGACTCATTCTTTCATCCCTTTAGTGGGTTAATAAACTGAGTACTAGACATGCTTGGAGACTAAAAACTAGGGGTTTCGTATTAGGCTGACTACTTAATCAGGACATATCCTTCAGACTCAATAGCATCTTTCTCAAGAAAGCAGAGATGAGTACTGTAGGCTTAGCCCCACATGGATTGTCATGCAACAGAGTTCAGTTTAGAGTTGACTTAAATAATATTTATTCAGATCAGTGAATGATATATTTTATTTTATTTTTTTTTATATTTGGCATTTATAGTTTCATTTTACGTTCACATATAAATGGAGCAATCATATTTTACGTAGTTAAATATTTATGTGGTAAATTAAAAAAAACAAGATCTTATATTGAACATTTGATTTCAATTCAAATATCCTTTAAATAAGTTTTAGTGAACAATAAAAATGATTTCAAACACACATAACTGAGCTATTTCTTAAATAAAATTTATCGCATATTTTACGCTAAGTTTAATCAATTAATATAAATTAAAATATTAACAAAGTTCTAAATATTAAAAAAAATTATAAGGAAATCAAGTTATATTTACTAATAATACTGTATCCATATTATTTAGTACTTGTTAACAAAATGATTGCAAATGAAAGGGTGGGGTTCATTACACATATTAAAAATTTAGAATTTAAAAAATAAAGGAAAAATACATGTAACGCTTGCTTCATAAGCTATTTCCAGTGAATCATTTTTTCAAATTCGGAGTATATGTTGATACAATTATAGGCAGAGTCTTAGATTTGGATTTTTAACATAATTGCTATCAATTTACTTATGATGTGATAATTTGAAGCATTTTCTATTTCCATTGGCGGGAAAAGCAAATAAATACGACCAAGAAGAAGCAAAAATAAACATCAAAAAGAAACACAAAAAGTAAAAAAAAGACCGAACTCATTTCCCCAAAAGCTCTTTTGCTCGCCAATCTCGGAGTCAAGTCCATAGAGTGAATTACAGCGATGGAGATGTTAACAATCCACAAGGTCCCATGCCGAAATTATTGACCACTCTGCCATGTAAATTGTCCGGAATACACCACTAGGAGCTAGGTCTACGTTGCACTTCATATTCTGAAACTACAAGCTCTAAATTGTTTACTTATGAATTTCCATTGAAGAACTGACGTTTAAGATTTTAAATTAACTTTATTTTCAATGGCTTAGTCAACTTGTCTTCTGTTACGTTTTCTAACTTTTTTTCGAAACATATATGTAATTAATTCTATGTGTCCCATCATAAATAATGTATTTCTTGCCTAACCTTTTATTATTTCTCTATGTTATTTCTTATGCAATTAACGCTAAGATATTTTTGTTAGAATAATAAATTTCATATCCACCACGTATTGAAACAGCTGCATATTATTGAATATTACTAAAGTGATGTAGATTAAAAATTTATAATAAATAAACAATTAAAATATATATTTGTTTTCAAAAATATCCAATTACCATTTTCAAGTTAAACTAATTTTGATTCTTTGAACTAAAAAAATATTTTTCTCTCTTTACTCCTCTATTAAATTTAATATCCATAGACTTATATAAGTTTATATGAGAGATTATAAGTTGGAAGAGCATATTTCATTTCTCATGCTTTCGACCAAAATATTGCAATATATTTGGTTCTTAGTTTGCATAATGCATCGTTAGTTTGCGTAATGCATTGTGACACACGATACATTATGCAAATTATTAGATGTAAATAAAATTTCCGTATTTATATACTGTTCTTTTCTAACTAAAATAACATATTTTTCCTAATAAAACAGATAAACATATATATTAAATTATTTCTGATAGATCATTTAATAAATAGCGAGTATACATTTATTTAAACATATATGTGAGAGTATTATATCTATTACATATAAATAAAAATAGTAAAAACAAGGGGCAAAAATGTTTTTCTTCATAAAAAAACATTTAATCATAAATGTATTTTCTTTTAATGGGAGAACTATGCATTATATTCTTGAATGAAGACAATTAATTAAAATTATTTTTAATTAAATGAGATTTTATTACTTCAGTTTCAGTTGATGATAGTACATTGAATAATGGATAATTAATTCATCGATAGCTACTATATTTTCTTATCTAAGTTTGTTCCGAAACTGGAAAATTAATTTTAAAAATTATTACATATTTATATATATTAAGTATTATTTTGACATATATCTGTGACATATTTATAAATTTATAAGTTGTCAATATTTAATCAGTGTGGAATAATCCTGTTTTATTTTCACATTTCCTGTTGTATTTGACTATATATCATGTGGTCACTATAGATTATTATTTTTGTCTCTGAACATCAAAACAGATGACAAAAGTATATTCAGAGGTTTCTGTTCCTTCTTTTCTACTGTAAGTGGAACAATCAACGAAAGTTTTGAGGCACAGGACTAGCAATAATAACGAGATAAACTTCATATTTTCTTTTTTAAACACTAAAAATAGGAATAAATGCGTCAAGAAGATCACGATTCAATGCATGGCAAAAACTAAACGAGCACTTTTGGAGGAATAAAGAATAAAAAAGGAGAAAAAGGAACACATATGGAATTCCAAACAGTTATTTTATGTTATTTATTACTACCTTAGAATAATATTTTCATTTTTAGAATACTAGAAAACACAAAATTGAAAAAATCTTAGAAGAAAGAGTTTACTTTTCCATTGAACCTTCGCTTTTGATAATTGCCATAACGAGAAAGAAAAAAATCTTAAATTATAGTCATAACTATGCCTTTTCATCATGTTTTGTTTGAAAATGCTTACGTTTTCAGAAAATATTAAAAATAATACAAAAATCTTATTTACATTTCATAAACTGAACAATTATCACTTAGTGATATAACTTATTTGAATGCCATGTTTATTTCTGGCGTAAATTGCTTAGCAATCATATCGGTGATCGAGTAAGTAAGTATAATGTAATAGTATCTTTTTTTCACTGAGATACAAAAACAAATTTTGCTGTATTTAGTTGAGTTTTACCCTGTGTGATTTTGACAGTAATATTTATTTTAACCGACAAAATTATCTGCAAGCAATCGTTTGCCCCAATTACTGCTTTTTTTAACATTTAGCTTGTTTACCATTGTTTATCACATTTTAGTCAATTTTTGCCCCAAAAAAATACCATATGGTATGTATTAAATTCAAAATAAAATTTTGAGCCAATAAAATCATCGTATCTACGTCATATATTATGTTGGAGAATAAGTTCGTAGTGTTTTTGCCAAAGACTTTTATTTAAGCAAAAAACAATAATTTTATCAATAAATTAATCAATTATATATTCACCGTTGCTGTTTACAACCTCTTCCCACCTCTCGACCAATTTGTTGGTGCCGTTCCGCCCAACATCACCTGGTCTGGTGTCAAAGAAGTTTTTGGGCCAGCTTTTAAGGACCTCTTGGTGCACTGGAAAATGCTCGAAAAGAATACCACAGTCAACAAGGAGCTCTACATTGCCCAGATACACCGCGTGAATGAGGCTATTCAACTAAAAAGATTTGAACGCGCGCGACATAGTCAAACCATACTACTTCACGACAACGCCAGGCCCTATGTTACAGAAGTCGTCAAAACCGCACTCCAAGAGCTCGAATGGGAGGTCCATCAACATCCGCCGTATTCTCCGGAACTTACACCATCCGATTACCATCTTTTCCGCTTCTTGTCAAACCATATGAAAGACGTTATCTTACATAACAAAGAAGTCCTTAAAAACTAGCTCAATAACTTCTTTGACACCAGATCAGACGAGATTTTTGGCGGAACGGCATCAACATGTTGGTCGAGAAGTGGGAGGAGGTTGTAAACAGCAATGACGAATATATAATTAATTAACTTATTGATATTATTATTGTTTTTTGCTTAAATAAAAGTCCTTAGTAAAAACGCTATGAACTTATTCCCCAACCCAATAATTTTCACTTCTCCGTAAAAAAAACATGCTATTTCTGTAGGGTAAAACACGAGATTATTATAGAAAAGTACCTAAAAGTGTTAGCAGGAAACTCAACAACCACATTTAAATGAATAATGATTTAAATGCTAAAATGAATAACATAATTCATCGTAAGGATGAATAATAGAATTCTTCGTAATGATGAACAACAGCATTCATCATATTTTCTCTATTTACCCCTTGTTGCTTATATGATCTCTGTAAATACATTCCTAGGTTGTTGCCTATCTTACAAGTTCATAATAATTTTTTATTAATGTAACAGATTTATAATTTTATAATTTGCAATACTTTTTAAATGAAATTTAATTTACCTCAATCAACAGAATAAGTTGTTGATGCATATATATATATATATATATATATATATATATATATATATATATATATATATATATATATATATATATATATATATATATATATATATATATATATATATATATATATATATATATATATATATATATATATATATATATATATATATATATATATATATATATATATATATATATATATATATATATATATATATATATATATATTGTCTAGACAAAAACAATCATACGAAGTAAAAGCGTCTTGCGTGCATCCCCACTTTTACTCTTTACGTGAAATTCTGGTCAAGATGCTGCTAGGCTAATCAAAGGAGAGGCTTATTTTAGCTTGAGCCTCTCCTGTTTTTGTCCCTTCTCACGTACCCGTTCTTGATTATATAAAAAAACAGCACGAAAGCTAACACAGTTATTCCTTTTTTGCTCTATCCCGTTTCATCGCCACGTTCTAGTAGCTGTAAAAGCGCATTATGCTGATTATCCCCGATAAAAATAGAAGGGGTTTCTCGAGCACTGAAGGACCTAAATTAAAAGCTTTTGATATTCTGGGTGGTCATGCAGATGCCTACTTGTAATCTTCTCTTATCTTACTTTCTTGGGTTCGAGTAATATATATTCAAAATGTGCGTCATTGATAAGTTATTTTAGTGTAAATGTGTATTCAAACATATGTACAAGCATTTTTTATACTCATTACTAAATTTATAATTCTTTTATTATAAGTGATTATATGAATTAAGAATTTAAAAATCTTAAAAGTAATTTTAAAAAAAACTCCTGTGTTCATTTGTGCTTATAGTAGAATACTCTAAGCTCATATCAGAGGAATTTATCAGTTAATAAAATTTCATTTCAGTTTCAAAAAATGATTTAAAAAATAGGTTTTTTTATTTGCAATTATTTATCAACTTATCTCCATAATTTTTATCAAAAGACAAAATATTTTATTCGAAGTACATTTTAATAGCTTATTTATTAGAATTTTGATCATAGTGCAAATTTTGATTAGTTGATTTGGTGTAGGGAATACATTTTTTTTAACATTTCCTTTATTTCAAAATTATCTTATCTTAATTTACCTTATAACTATACGTAGACTATCAGACAAAAAAATTTATATTATATTATCATATAGTTAAATTATACATTTATTTAAGAAAAACAATTGGGACAATTTTTGTTATTTATTAATCTAATTGTGTGCTGCTCAGCAATATGTAAAAATAATTTTCTTTGTTAACACATTCTCCCATTTATTTTAAAATATCTGTGAACAAATTAAAAGAAAGTCATTGATTTCCAATATCATATTCACACATAAATTTAAAACTGCATTCTTTTTTCTGAAAAATGTACAAATTACAATGTAATATTATAATTAAAAAGTTTTCTTACCTCAATTCACAATTGTAACCGTAATTTAAGTTTCATTATTTAAAGTGATTTTTAAGTACAGATTAATTTAAATCCATGTTTACAATATTAACGTTTGTTTTAGGTATCAATAAAGTTTTCATTAATAATAATATTTCATAATTCGTGAGAGAAACTTTAAGTGTGCAAAGAAAGTCCTATGATTCAGAAAACTGTTATTGAAGGATTCACTCAAACTGCTAGTCCTGTTGGAAGGCGATTGGTTAGCATTCAATAGCGAATAGCGATTGTTGGAATAGCGATTGGTTCAACAGTTCCTGCGTTCGAACCTCACTTTAGACGTGAATGTGTATAGTAATTCAGAATCCTATTTAAATTGATATTCAAGGTGTAATTACCTCTTGTGTGCAAGAAATGTCCGTTGAGAGAAACTAACACAAGGACTGTCAAACTTAGATAAAAGTGCACTTAGGAAATAAGTGTCAAGAAAATGTACAATATATTAGAATTGCAGTTTAATTTGTGCATTGTATTATACTTCTGTCTTTTAATCAAAATAGTAGTATATTTTCTTATATAATCACACAACCTCTTAAGGTTTTGTGAAACAATATGTCTTTATGCTGACATCATATGAAATACTATTCAAAAGAGAACTACAGTAAGTTAAATCAATTTATAAAAATAGGCTCAAAACCTAATTTTCAGATTGTTTTCTATAAACGCAATGTTTACTGTTGTGTTTGAAAATTGTAGAATAAGTTGACAGAGAGAGCCAAAATGTAAAATTCTTATTTAGAGTATCCCGTTCTTGAGGACGTATTCAGTCTTTCTACTCTACGATAGAATAACTTCATACAAGAAGACATCAATTCAAGTCTTTGAAGTTCATTGATTGAGAAGGCTTGGAAAATAGTGAAACGAAAAAAGATGTATTAATATTTTAATTTACATAATGAAACATTATGAAATATTAAGTTTTATTAGGATGTTTTCTTTATATATTTGCTAATATAATTTTTTATCTTACATAAATATAAGATATTCTTCAGAAAAATATCGCGCAACCAAAATTTAAATTACGTTTTGTTTTATTCATTCATATATATTATAGCCGCCTACCCTGTTTAATAGTCAGAGTGCCTGAGTGCAAATAGGAAGGTCCTGGGTTCGAATTTCAGTTTAGGCATGGGTGTACTTTCTCGCCTTGCCTATCCTGTCTTTCTCATTTCTTTATATGAATAAATAGTGAATGGTTGTCTACCCTACACACGGGTTCCTATGGCATATGTGTACTGAGGAAGTCGGACTCCACACCAAAATATAATCCAAGTAAAGGAAAGTTGGAAAAGTGGAGCAGCGTAGCCCATATGGTCAGCCTGGTATTGGCACAAGAAAAAAACAACATATGTATTGTAATTTTAAAATCATTTTTGAAATGCAAAACTTCTATATTTTGTTTTACTTCTGAATTTAAAAATGTGGTTATTTATTTATTTCAAATGCCTTATAGTGATTGGCTTTGACGCCATTAAATGCCATTACATACGGTACATGAGCTACAAATGTAGGAATCTTATAAAGTGGAGCCCCATTATATGTACTATTGTAACATTGAGAGTTTTGGAGTCTTCATAAATTAGAAGTTTTCAGCAGAAAACTTCCATATTTGTACTACCACTCCAGAAATATTACTTTACTTGGAGGACATTGCAATAATGTCCTATTAAGCTAAACATGATTACTTGCTAAAGTCACTTTAGTTATCATGATGGATTTTTGACTGAAACTTACTACCCTCCGGAAGCGAGAATGATTTAAAAATAATTAAAAATTATTTATATCCTTAAATTATGTAAAGCGTCACACATTTTCTAATTCTTTATTTCGTAGATATGTTTTCGATCTCAAAACAATTATTGCAATTGCTGCAAATTATTTTTATTTGTTTAATGTTGTACAATTTTTATGGACAGAATATTTTTAATTTATTTCTTACATAAACAAGGCAACTAATAAAAACCATGCATTTAACGGTCTTATGAAAAAATAAAGAATTTTTAGAGAAAATTTTTTTAATTAATTCATGAAATAGCACTTTTGATTATTTTATTAAACATATAAGTAAAAACTAAATATGCAATTAATTTTTTTTTATTTTATTTGCATGCATTGCCTTTTAAAACAATAGAATTCAGTTATTTGAAACCAACTGGCTTTGTCCTAAATAATAACATTAATATTTATAAATACCCAATTTTTCAAATTACAAAATATTTCATCTATTATGTTTGGATTTTAGATCTCAAAATATTTATTTTATTTTATGAAGATACAGTTTTATTTAATCTTTTTATTTCTTAATTAGTTCTTTATTACTATTAAAAAGTTCATTTTCTATTGATTTTCTTGTTAGTACATTATAAAAATTCTCAGTGAAGATAAATATGGAATTTTCCATTTCGCAGTATATTTTATAGAATTGAATATATTTTTAAAATTGATTTTCAATAATCAGATCTTAAGAAATTCTAATTACATAATCTATATACCTTTGCAAACGAAGCAAATAAATAAACTGATTTTATAATCAGAAATAACTAAAAATATTCAATTAACTTTTGTTTAGAATTACTTATTCTGGCCAGCATTGAGCCTATACTTGAAAATGTTTATTTTGAATTTCTATAGGATTTTGTCTAAGACATTTTTTAATTAAATACAGTATTCATGTGAGAACCAGTTGGTGTTGAATACATCAAACTACTTAATTTTTGCCATTATTTATGGAAATTGAGGTTTTATTACTTATAATATGAAATATACTTTCCTATCTTAATTAATGAAATGCTTTTTTATAAACATGTATTTAACACCGTTCTTCCAACACTTTTCTAATTTTAAAATGTATGCGTTCCTTTGTTTCTTATAGAAGATTTTTTCCATATAGCATTCTCCTAATTACGGCCAAATTAAAAAAATTACATTTCTTAATGTAAATCAATATTTAAAACATGAAGAAAACGTACGCAAATAATTTCTACTATTAACCTATTTTAGAATATATGGAGTTCTTAAATATATATGGCAGATTTTTTTATTTCCATTTTATTTTATTCTATATAACCAGCAATAAATTACTTCTTAGGTGTTACAAAATTCAAATTTTACAATTTTAATGACTACAAATAAAACACTGATTAAATTTCTGAAAAAAGTGGCTTTTCAACACAGATAAAAAAATTTTAAGTACCGGAAAGCACACACACAACTTATATTAAGATTTTATAAGTTATCGCTATTTCTTCACATCATTCCGATGGTTGAGTGGTTAGCGTTCCTGATTCTTGAGCTGTGGGTATCGGGTTCGAATTCCAATTCTAGAATGGGTGTTACTTTCTTTCTGAGATGATGTATAAAGGTGGCTCACTCTATAAACGGGCAACGACAAATGAGGCGCAGTTTTCGGCCATGTTGTGTCGAAGAGTTAAACACCCTTGTGCCCGTTGTTATTAAAAAAATCACATTATTCTAGTTTATATGGACTAAGTTTCATTACACTTTGTGAAATATAAATGATTTTTATACCTGTGTGCTATTTCAAAACATATTATTAATTTCATTGAAGAAATAAATTTGAAATGAAATCTTAATTCTTATAACTGCAAATTCATTGAAGATAGTGTATTTACTTCTAAAATATTTGGTATCTTTAACCAATGTATATACGAAATAAAATATTCAATGCTAAAAATAAATTTTTACCTATTTGAAAAAAATACTAAATTTGAACAAAAAAAATTCCAACGGCGGGCACTTGGATGACAAACACTATGCCACAACAAGACCAGAAACGGCTACTCATTTGTCGTTACCCAGCGGGCACCTATGAAACTATCAAGGAGGCGAGTGGCGTTCCCCGCGCCATACCACCACAAACTCGTTTATAGGGTGGGCTACATTCATACATCATCCCAGAAGAAAAGAACAGAGAAAGAAACATCTTTGTCCGAACCGGAATCCAAACCCGGGATCCACAGCACAGGAGTCAGGAGCGCTAATCACTCAGCCACCGATCCGCAAATTAGAAAAATAGTTGGAAACAGAAAAGAATGCAAAAAGTAGTACGTAAAGATATTAGAAATTACATAAAAATGAAATAAATAAAAAATGAAAATATGATTATACTTTATTAAGTACTTTTTTTAAATTTATAAATCAATTTTAACTGAAAAGACAAATATTTTTGCTGTGACAAAAGAAAATTTTTACCGTACATTTCCAAATTTTCAGATTTATGACAATGTTTATTAGCACTTTATTTTTGTATACATCATCTTGAATAAATAATTATACATAAAGTAAAATTTATAAATTTATGAAATACATTTCCATGAAAGGCAATCTTAAAAATTTTCAAATGATTTTTAACACATACCACAAATTCATAATTTATTTAATTACTAACAATACTGAAGTAACTGCTGTATTTAAATGTAGTTTGCGATAGAGTTATTTAAACTTAAGATACCAGGCCGTATTTTGCTAACTTGAGCTCAAATTCAAGAAATTTTTAAATTTAATTTTTGAATTGAACTTTATACGTGTGTGTGTGAAATGCGTTTAAAGTTAAATTTTCCTCTGATGGAAAGAGCATTCATATTTATGTGTTACTTGATTTTTTGTATAATTCAAGTTTAATTCTTCTAAATTCTTAGATATTTGAGAATATCTCACTAAGTTAAAAGTTTATAGGGCACTCGTTGTTTTGTTGTAGTGAAAAACATGTTAATTCTACGGTTATATAGCATTATTTTACTTAAAACTAAATTTAATTCATTTCTTTCTCAAAAGGTTTGTATATGGAACAAAATTACAAAAAAAAACTACTTCCATTTGGAAATTCAGAAATGCATGAAAATGGTCAAAAATACAGTAGGCAAAATGATTATTTTTACACTAATTTTTTTTAAAGTTTAGAAACATATAATCAACTATTTTATTCCTTGTGATGTGTGAGCTTGAGTTTGTTGTTTATTTCTAAGTAAACGAAAAAAATATTTTGAAATTATTGAAAATAAATTCTAAACCTTACAAACTTGGAAAATTTTTTGCAAAAAGTATTTTGTACACCTATATCTCCGGTAAGTATTTCTATTATTTTATGTAATTTTTCACATGATAGTTAATTATTTTGGGTAGTTTGTATTTTTTAAATATTGAAGATTATCTTTTTTAACAGTGAAGGTCACTCGCATAGAAAATTTTAGAAATGACCACGAAATCAAAAGAAGTCTCTTCAGTCATGAGAACTCATATTGTTAACCTTAATAAAAGTAGAAAATCTTATTACGAAACTCAAAATATGGTTAACCCTTTACAAATATTGATTACATCGTTAGAGAAAATATAAAAATACTGGATGCGCTAAAAATGAACGCAGGCTAGGGGGCCCGAGTAAATTAACTTCAAGAAATAAACGAAGTATTATTAAAGCAGCTATTAGAAAACCACAAACTTCTGCTCAGAAAATTGCAGATTACCTTCTCGCACCTTCTAACATTAGAGTGACCTCTCAAACAATAAGAAATGTGTTACATAGTGCAGATTTAAAGGGCAGAACTCCGATAAAAAATCAATGATCTCTGAAGTTAATAGAAAGAAGCGTCTAGTATTTACTATGGAATACAAAGACAAACCGATGGACTTCTGGAAAAAGATTATTTTTTCAGATGAGAGTAAGTTTGAAATTTTTTCACCCCTAGTATCAGAAAATTCTGGCGAAAAAACTAAACAGCCCTTGATAGTAAAAATGTACTTCAGACCCTGAAAAATAGTGGTGGAATTTTGATGGTTTGGGGCTGTGTAGCTCATGGCGCAGTTATAAAATTACACTTTATTGACACAAAAATGACAGCCTTAGCTTACATTGATGTGTTGCGGCATAACTTATTAGACAGTTCTAGAAAATTGGGTATCGGAGACACTTTCTTATTCCAACAATGTAAAGATCCAAAACACACTGCGATAGTTACTAAAACATGGTTGCTTTATAAAGCACCAAGACGTCTTGAAACTCCACCATAATCCTCGGATATAGATCCAATTGAAAATTTGTGGATGCTATTGGATGCTCAAGTCTGAAAAAAATATTACAAGTAAAAATAGTTTGAAAGAAGCACTCATGGACACTTGGGAAGAAATAGATCAAGAAACCACCAAACAGTTAATAGAATCAATGTTAAGACGTCTTGAAGCAATTGTAAAAGCCAATGGAATGCATACAAAGTATTAAATAATGCATACAAAGTATAAAATAATTATAATTATGTTTAAAATTTGTCACTAAGTAAGTGTACAAATACTCTTTTTGTGTAGTTTTTATAAAGTTTTATTCATTAATCAACTAAAGCTTATGAGATTGTTTTTTATTGATATTTTATTATTATTTTACCTCAGAAGAATATATTTCTTCAATTTTAACTTAGTTATCATATTTTATTTTGCTATAAAATTCCAAAATTGAAGTGTACAAATAAACATTTTGTCAACTGTAGGTGATGTCGCGAAAAAAGTTTTCAATAGAGAAATGACATCAAAAACGGTAGATTGTCTTTTGTTACTCAAATAACGTTTATTTTCCTTGTTTTTCTGTCACTCTCTACGTAAGATATTCGAGAGCTCCTTGCGAAAAATATTCAGAAGTTTCAGAAACTTAAATGTACAGATTTCAGTATTTCACTTTGTTAGGCTATGCTCACATCTATTAACTGTTTTTTTTATATTTTGAAACGATTCTAAAGGTATTCATATAAGGTTTGTTTTTATGAATTTAAAAAATTTCATAATTGGACTTACATAGGAATCAGTATAAATAATATTATTTAATTTTACCAGTAATAATACAATTCAGTTTAAGTATGTGACATAAATTTTTGATGCAGACATTTCAAAAACCTACCACGTTATATTTTACAGTGCTCAGAAATTTAAGCCCTTAAACTTTTATCAGAAGGGAACCAGATGCAATTCTGGTGTTTTATCAGAAATAAATATACTATATGTTTTATTAAAAATACATGACACACTTTTATCACCTATTTGCTTTTAAAATCAGATATTTAAAATCTGGATTAATAGAATAAGAGTTATTCATGTAAAATTCCATTAATGATATCAATATTAACGTAATATGATCATTAATTTTGTGTAAATAAAATTTGAAAAGAATATGTTTCGATTTTGTTACGTTCTTGACAGACTCGCAGTGAAAATATAATCAAAATTCCTAAGAGAGTTAGTTTCACGTTTATCGACAATAAGCTAAAATTATTGTTTGTAAAGAAAAGACACAAAAGTTTATTAAAATATGCTACATATATTTTTATAAAATGTAAGCCTTTTTAATGATATATGAGTATTTTAGCTAATAAAATATAATGATTAAATGGTTATTTATACAAGACACAACTTTTAAATTGTAATGGTAAATATTTTTCAATACTTGTTATGAATACAATTATATTAGCGGAATTTTGCGGCCACAAATGTTAGAACCGTTACTTATAATTGCATTTTTTAAAAAATAATTTTACAAAAAACAAGTAATATTAAATTTGAGAAAAGAAAAATAATCATTTATATTACAGATAGATTAAAAACTTATTCATTTAAAAGAGCATAGCAAATATTTCGCTTTAATCAGCCTTCCGAAAATTAAACAAATGATTTTATAAAAAAGCTATCTTGTTTTTATTCTTTGAAATAACAAGATAATTGAGAAGGTTTAGGAAGAGATAAATTACACAGCATCAGTGTTATCATTTCTTTATTGAGTGAAGTAACTTGATTCCAAAATTTAAGCTCTTACAGAAAGAAATTTAAGATACATCATAGAAAGAAAAAAAATAAATAGTCGTTATTTAAAATTCAAAACTTTTTAAAATAATTGTCTAAAATATTGTTAAAATGTTCCTTATTTTGCAACATGTAAAACAGTAAAAATAATTTGCTGCCATGCATGTAATTATTTTTGTACATTTCTATTCACAAATTTATAGAAACTCTTTTTAGTAAATTTTTATGATTTTTAAGACATGCTTCTTAATATTTTTTTATCATTTTCAACTCGTAATATAAACATAAAGTATAAAAAAATTATTGAATGATGTGTCTTTTCTCTCTCTGTTTCTCTGTCACTTTCTTTCACATTTAGTTTTATTATATATGATCTTAAAAAAAATTTTGAACAAGTATACTTGTACACATACGAAACTGGATTTATTATTAATCAGCATTCTTACAAATTTATTTATAGTAATTATATTTGATTTCACAAAATAAAATTGTATATCACCAATAAAAATTGCATATTTTTTAGTATAATTTTTGGCAAAATTATATAATAAATTTAACTCACGGTCTTACAATGAACATATTTAATTTAATTCAAAAATAACGTACTAAAACTATTTTTTCCTGATCTTTCTACAGTAAGTATTAAGTATTTCTTCTTGAGCTGAAAACAATGTTTTAAATTATTAATTTAATTATTATTTAGTTACATACTATTTAGTTCAGTTCAATTTTTTATAAGCATGCTTATCTACCATTGAACCATTTTAACTAGCGTGCTAATCTGGTCGTCTCAGAAATGAAATTTAAAATATATCAGCAACTCGATTTTGTTTTGGTTTCATATTGATTATGTTTTAGCATTCATCATGTTTTGATATTGACATTGTTGATTTAGTGTTTCTATATGAATAAAAAGTTCAAACAATAACACAGGATCCAGCTCTGTATTATACTAAAAAATAATGAGTTTTCTTTTCAAAATATTGATATCCCCTTAAGATGATAAAAGGGATAGAAGAAGTGTGTGCATGGATATGTTGTGAAATCAGGTACTATATGATTTATGTTGATATAAAATAGTCTTCATTTAAGTTATATATAACAAATATTATATATGATTGATATAAATCCTCGATATAAAGAATCGTTTGCTCAAAACAAATCCACTATAACTAGAATGAGATTGCTTGAAAATCGTCAAATTTTGAAATAAACAACATGACCTAAGTTTTTCGCTTACACAACGCATCAAAAACCATATTAAATTTTAATAATTTAAAAAAAATAATAAAGATTTTTTTCCTTTGGAGATGCAGATAAGAAGTAAGGATACGTAATCCGTGTCAAGAATTCAACTTATTTTATTCTCTCATGATAAAAATAAATTTATATTAGTTTATTTGTGTTTTTATGGAATAAAATTTTAGAATTTACTTAACATTATTAAACAAACTTAAATAAATATAAATTAATACCTGCAACATTATTAATGTCCTAAAATTGCTTTGATTCGATGTATGAATTCTTAAATTGGGAAAGAAATATGAAATCCGATACACGATATGATACACGATGTCGAGTATATTATGAGAGGTAGATACTGCCAATTCCAGCTATGCTTACTCTTTATTCAACATTTATTGTCATATAAATAATAGACAATATGAAATGTCTTAAAATATCAAGATTTGCATTATGTTTCCATTTTTAAAGTTATGTAATCCATTAAGCATTTATGTCAATATTTATTTAATAAAATTCTGTAATTAAATATATCACTGACAATCGGGAGATTTAGTAAAGGTATGTTTGGTCATCCTTTACCAAACTCCTTCTGTTGAATAATGTAATATAAACGTATGTTATTCAAAAAGGTATTCAAAATATAAAACCAGTTATAATACACAAATGTAAATGAATTGAAATGATATCAGTGTTTTCAGTTGACTTTCTTAACGTTTAATAATTTAAAGTTCAGTTTTTAATATTATCTGAGAAAAACTAAATTTCACATTTATGAAAAGCGATGATAATTGATAAATCAATCACATAACTTATGAAACTTGATACGTATACTGAAAAATCTAATTTTTCTAATATTTTTATGGTAAGAATCAGAATAATGAAATAAAAATATAGAAATTTTACATTTATAAACTTTGTAACATCGTTTATCATAATTTTACATCCCCAAAAGCAACTATATCCATGTTAACTTCATTTTTATTTGCAATTGGAAATCGCAATCACTGACTTAAAAGATAAAAGAGAATTAATTGGTATTTTTAAAAAATGAGAGAAAAACCAGATATGATTATGTCAAGTCGAAATTTATTTTTTATAACACGTATTATCGATATCATTTAATAGTAAAATATAATATAAACTAGGAAAAACGTTTTATAAAAAATAATTACAGTATATAAAACCTAAATAATCCAAACCTTATTAAACCAGACTTCACATAATCCGGACTGTTATTTAGATGTCCATGGATACATACATATACACATTCTGAATATTTTCTCATTACCAAAAACTAAAGTGGTGAAACTAGTGTGACCCTGGAAGACTTCGATAGTTATAATTCGATACAGATGAAGTTGATCCAAGCTATTATAAATTGAAGGAGAAAGAAATTGTTGAAAATTTGTCTTCAGCAGAAATCTCTGATAATGATGAAACAGACTACACCCCGAAATTTAAAGGAGATTAATGTCCACCTAAATTTTGTAATAAAATAAAGTGAAAACACACAGCAGCAATGAAACCATATTTGGATATTAGAAACATTTGAGACATCTCCATCAATTAATTATTCAATAAATGATATTAAAGTAAGACACAAAAGATCAGTATTTCTTCCAATCATAGTGAAAGTGTCAAGTGTGGTTAGTGAAGATGAGCATGGACAATTCAAAAATTACTTTGAATAAAGTGATTTTTCATTTGAAGTTTATTGTAAGTAAAATATTGTATGTATTTAGAATACTTACTTTTCTTTTGTAGAGTTTTATATTTCATTCTTATAAATTCAATATTCAATTTTTACTGAATGCAGCATTTAGGTATCTTAGCATAATTTATTGGTTATTTTGCTGAATCCCTACTATATTTATTCCAACCAACTGAGCCCCATGTTAGTTCTGATTAATGAGGCTCTATTGAAGTCATAAAAATAATTAATGTTTCTTACGAATTGTGATGAAGTCAACAGGTCATTTTACGAATTAAAACATTTCTTTTCTCGAAGGTGATTATAAATAAATTTTCTTTCTTTTTTTCTATTTTATATATTTTCTTATTTTTCTCCTGCATTTAGTATTACAAAATATGCTACATAGGAAAAATTTTATTTTAAAAAAATCCGATTAAAACTACTTTTATTTAAATTAAAATCTTTCAATATATTCGTGTTATTAAAGAATTGGAAGTAATATTCTTTTTCCATTAGTTAAATTATTCATTAGTAATGCTCTGAATAAAAAAATTACGAAGCACTCAATTTATGTTTTTTGTTATAATATAAACAAGAAAAAAACTTCAAGTATTATAAATAATTTACAAACATTACATTAAAAAGGATTTTATTTCTTAATTTTCATTTTTAAGTAAAATATTTATAATTATTAAATAAAATATAATCGATTAATACTGGATATTATTGTGATAAATAAATTTTAAGTGTTACATAAGAAAGTTTTTTACAGGAATTATGAATTTAGCTACTTTAGAAAAAAGTAAAAATGTCTTAAGATAAGTAGAGAACATTGATACATTATGTGATGTAAATATTTTTGATAGTGATTTTCATCCTCAATCACAGAAAACTATCGATATCAATATTTTTAAATAACTTTGATTGGTTTTATATACGAGTATATATATATATTGATTTGATCTGAGAAGAAAGGTAATACTAAATTTCATATAGAGAATTCTTTATTAGTCCATAATATATACTGAGAAAATCATTTTTAATCAAAAATACTGTTTTTCTATTTTTGTGTTGATATTGCATAAGATATAGCTTAACTATGGAAAATTAAAGATCAAAATTAGTGAAGAATGTTATCAATTATTTATTTTAATCAATTATTAAAATTATAATGGTTTAGTAATTTAATCAACGTATCAAAGATTTATCAATGATTTGCAGAAGGATTTTGATTATTAATGATTGATTAAATCTTTAATTAAATATTTTATCCAATTCAACAATAATTAAATAGACAGGGTTAGAATAAATGATTCATTTATTTTGAAAAGACTAAATTTTGAAAAACAGATCTCGTACACATTTAAGAGAGATGTGAAAAAAACCACAAACTCACAAAAGTTTCATTGCATATTGTTTAGGTGGCAGAACTATAAAGTGAGTTCTTTATCCATCTACTCTCATATTGAAGGACACTAGATTTTGGTAATCTGTAACATACATTTCAGGAATTGCCTCATAGTTTGTTAAGGAAAAGCTACTGACATCATTTATGTTGGTAATCTAGCCTTTTCTTTTTCAAGCTTAGTGTAGTACATAGCAAAGAGATGGCAAGAAAATTAGATTCTCTTCTTGGTTAGTAATATTTGAATTTTACGTTCTGAAGTAAACTGTTTTATAGCTTTTATTCAGTTTTGACTCAAAAATAAACATAAACTGTTTTCCTATATATGTTTAGAATTAAACGTACTTCAAACGATCATATATCTACACTCGGTTAACTTTGGTTATTAACTGATTCTTCAGAATATTACCAATGAATAGTCCTTACGTAAAAAATTTTATGCACTAATTTACGAATGTAACTTTTCATTATTTATGCCAAAAACATTTCATTCCGCATATTCATTTTTGATGTTTTAGTTTCTTATTTCTCATAATCATTATTATTCATATCATAAATAGGTGATGACTTTAAAATATATTCAATTTTAATATACGATAAATAAATGACAATTTTCCACTCGGTATTTTCCAAAATAGTGCAAAATTTTATTCGAAAAGGAATTGCTATAAAATGTATATATATGCTAAAATTTCCATAGATAACAAATTTCTCATTAGGTTGCACAAAACTATTTATCGCAAATCCGATCACTTGTGACGATGCAGATAATTTATCATCGGCTGGACATGTTACACGCTTTCCGTGTTAGAAAATTGCTTAGTGAAGCACAGATAATTTTACCTTAAATCACTTGTTAAACAATCAGCTTAAAATTATTTATCAAATAATTTAATTAGAGATCAATTTAATATATTTATATAGATGAGAGTCACTTCCTATATCATTTAACATATTATTTCAGGGCACAAACTTTAATATTTTATTAATTATTTAGAATATATAGTTATTGTATTTAAAAAAGCTGCTAAATGTTTGTACATAAAATCATAGCAAATTATTATATTTTTCCCAAAAATAATTCTTTCATTTGTAAGAAATTTCAATGCAAATCAAAGTAAATTAAGAGAATTAAAATTTTGGGAGTGAATTTGTGTTATATATAAAAGCATCACGTTGCAAAATTAAATATCAATTTCCTTAGTAGCTTATGTAAAACATTCAAACTTCATAAATGACTAAATTTAGATTACTATTAAATGCATATTCATTTTCTAATAAATATTTATAAACAATATTTTTCCTACACACCCATGAAGTGTATTTGTAATATAAAATTTATTATTTCTATTGTATATTCAAAAATGTTATGTTATTCTATTTTTCTTAGGGACAAAGCAATTAATAGATGTAATTTTTAAAAAAAATTCAATGATTCACATATCATTAACTTAATTATGTGTGAATCAGACATTTTTTGTTTAAAATTAATATAGGCTATTTCAATATCATCCATAGTATATAGTTTTCTGGGGAAAACATAGTATATAGTTTTAACAAACAGTAGATTTTAATTGTGATTTTTTTGTTTTTTGTTAAACGGAATAATTTAATGTGAGTTAAGTTTCCTTGTAATGAATGATCACCAATATTTATACAGTATTTTTTTAATTTAATAGTGTCCAGTTACTATTTTGAAAGCATCAAAGAATATTTGTCACTTGAATAAATATTGATAAATATTTATTATAAGCAATTTTGTTGCTGTCTTGTGCCAGCTAGTCTGGCACACATTATGATGTGCGCTGCTCCACTTTTCCAACTGAACCATATTTTTGTTGAGGAGTCCGACTTCCTCAGAACACATATGTCATAGGTACCCGTTTATAAAGTAGGTAACCATTCACAAACCATTCATACGAGGAAAGGACAAAGACAGGATAGATTGAGGGAGAAAGTACAACCATGCCCGACCCGGAATTCGAACCCAGGACCTCCCTATCCGCAGTCAGGCACGCAGACCACTAGACAAGTTGGGCGGTAACAACAACAATTAATTTCTGAAACAGAGATTGTAACTGTGAGAAGGAGAAGTCAGATAAAAAGCTTATCAGTATCTGTTTCCTTAATCTGGATGATTTACGTTGAGTTTGTTCTTCATTTTATTTAATTTTATTCCATTTTAATATTTTCGGTGTAGTACATTGTTATACTTTACTAAAAAAACAGTTTGAGTGCTTTTTTCTTTCTCTTAATAACTGTTTATTTCTGTATAATACGCAGAATTATCTCCATTTTAAAACATTAATTCATTAGAAGGTAATATACGCATTTGAGTACATTGAAAATCTACACATCTAGTACACTAATGTACTATCTCTGTCTACTATCTAGTAAACTAAAACAAGTTTGGTAGGTTAACAATGTTAGGATAATCAATTATTCTTTTCTATAAATTACATTTTATCTAAAATTTTTAAAGCCAGTAAGTTGGAAGCGAATGCTTTTTTAAGTTTTTTCAAATTAGCACTTTTCTATTAAGTATTGGTCACATATTGTTAATGAATTTTAAAGCTTAATTTTAAAAGTCAAATTATTTATACAGTTCTGTTTGAACGAAAAATGATTTTGGCTAAAATTGTATATAATATACATTTTCATGAAAATATTTTTATAAGTTATTTCACTAATTGGTAGTTATACTGTTTATTATGTAAAATTTTATTAAATGAAGTACAATATTATTTGTAGAGTCGGAATGAAACAATAATTTACTATTCTAATATATAGAAAATTAAAAATTTCAAAATTCCCGCAAAATACAGAATGTATCTTTTTTTTATCCCAAAACAATATTTTGTCTCTTTATTTTATTTTATAGCTATTAAATGTATTGTCAATTTTATGTCTGTTAATATTTTTTTTAAATGTGGCGAACACTATTAAAAACTATGTCAATTGTCTGCCCACTACTATGCGTAATATTTAAAAACATTAAATGCCAGAATTCTTTTGACAGTTACAAAATTGTGATTCCATAAATGTCTATAAAATGAGTCAAAAGAGTATTATAAAGAAAATCTCTCTATAAGCGATATTTCCTTAAAACTATAAGGGATACACGAAAGTTTTCTTGCCGTTCATGCTTTGCCATTGAATGAATGCTCTATACTTGCTGTCATTGAATAATTATATGCAAGCAAATTAGTGTATGACATGTTTGAGACACCAGTCAGTCGAGTGTAGGAATATCAGTCTTTATAAAATCAGTTCCACCGCGCACATTCATCAATCGTAACTCCTACAGATTTCAAAGAGAAATGGAGCTCATTCGGAGTTGTTTTCTTTAAGACTTCAAAATTTGCCTATAAGCTGGTGTATCAAGTCGTTGAATATGTCAAGCGTTTGTGGATAGTGCTGTGAATGAACGTACGGCAAGACATTAGTTTCACGGATTCAGTTCGAGAGATTTTCCCCTGTATACTGAAGTTAGGGTCTAGCCATCAAATGGTTGACAATGGGCTGTTACTAACGGATCAAACAATCATTTTGGACCTTCATTCGCTGCAGTTGGAATGTGTGCAACAATCATCGCAACAGAAGGATCCAATACTCGTTAATCACAATGATGTACTGTTCCTGCCGGTAACGCGAGGCCACTTGTCGCGCCGGTGACCGAGCCATATTCCTTACTCACCTGAACTTGAACCATGAAATTACCACGTCTTTCATTCCTTGGGTAATCATCTTTGTAGAAAATCTTTCAACAATGATGCAAACTTGGGCCAAGCATTCACGAACATGTCCAATTCCTCCGAGTTTTACAACATGGGGATTGCACAACTGTAAACACATTGTCAGAAAATGCTTGATTTCGATAGTGATTTCTTCGAGCACTAACAATTGGCTATGCTTTCTGCAGATCATGTTCTTTTGCGTCATTAAAAATAGCAAGAAATTTCTTGTTTATTTGTAGTAACATGAATTCACAAAAGAGGAATCTGCTAATAATTTGACTTTATATACATATTTTTCCTTCAGTATTTTCTTGATATTGCATTCATTCTCAATTAATCATGTTAAAATCATTCTGCAGTATAAGAGAACTATCATAAATTGTATTAAACAATATTTATTTAAGAACAAAATATTTTAAGTAATAAAAGGAATCTTTATTTGAAATTCATGAATTTAATTTAAAATTCATGAAGATCTAATTTTCCCAAATCACAATATTGAATCATTTTTTTTAAATTTTATTTAATAATAAATTCATTTTCAATAATCTGTCGAGATAAATATTATTTTACGATGTAATGAATACTAGGTTAACTATTCATTTTCAAGCAAATAAATTGCTTGAGAATGGGAACCCTAAATGAATCCCATAAAAATGTAGCAATTTATGTAGGAATTTGAACAAAGTTTTATACATTAATATTATGAAATTATAGTATGCTTCTGATATTTTTTAGCCTTAATCTCAAAGCTAGAAAGGAACTCATTGTAATCGATAATCAAGTAATAAAATCACGAGTTAAAATAGCCAGAAGGGAAATAATGATTTCTAGCGTGGCACAATTATATTTCATATAAGAAATATAGATTTATAAAAAAAACAACATTTTTTCATAATTTTTGCCTTTCATGTACAAACACACACAGATTTGTAATGAAATTGATGAGTTGATGCGCAACTACTCATAATATTTATTGCTCAATAAATCAGCAAACTTACACGAATGTGTTTATATTGATTGGATATATTTTGATGGCGCATTTTCATAGATATTTCATTAAAAATAATATCAGAATTCAATTTTTTACTATAAACATTAGGGTTTTTCTTAAGCTCTTTATAAGTAATCAAGCATTTGTTTAACAATTTTAGTCATTTGATTTTTATTTAATTTTTTTACTGAAAGATTTGCTTATTATGAAATTTTGGTATGAAATTTAAATTAAGGTTGCCATAATTTGTTAAGATTATACCTTAAAATATGCATAATGCACATTTTTCTCTCTAAGGCTAAAGAGGCTTAAGTTTGCTGTTTGAGTTTCTAAAAAAATAAATGAAGTAGAATAAATAAATCAAATTTGTATCGAATTCCTATTATGAAAGAAAACAACCACTGTCGATTATTTTGCAATTCAAAATCACTAAAATTACTATTTTAAATGATGAATTGCAATAAAATGATTTTAACAGCCAAAAAGAGGGATAGTAACTAATAAAACTCATTCATTGGCTACATGTAATGCTTTCTAGATTATAGCAACTGTTGATATACACATTGATATACATCAATGTGTATATCAACAATACACACATTTGTCAATACACACATTGATATCGAGAGGAGTCGTATTTAAACAACTATATAAGAAGATATTTCGTATCCAAAAATTAATAATTTTTTTCAGCTCATACGATTTCACGTTAGAGCCAGTTTGTCCTTCAGTTGAGTTATAATTCTCGAATATATAATCCTCTTCAGCGCCGTGTTGAAATTAGGCATGCAAAGCTGTTATTGATGAAAGTTTTCCTCAAGGGAGAATCTAGGAGACTCTTTCATCTAGCAAATATAAAAGAAATTTATGGCTTCAGTTTTTTTCCTTCCTCTATGAGCAAAAGTTACAAGTGTGAATCATGTTATGTCTCCTTTCAGAATACAATAGAGTTGAGATTCTCCAACAATAGGAGCGATTTTTTAAAGAGTAGGGAAAGACAAATTAATTTTTATGCATATCTTCTGACCACAAATCCCTGTTCTTAGTGAAGATTCGTACACATGCTAAGAAGAGATTAACATCATGACAAAATCAGTAGGGTCCTCAAACGTAAATCCTATAGTGTTCTTATGAGATCATCTATGAAGAGATTGTGCATATTAGTAAATTTCTCCTGGTATTTTTCTAGTGTTCAGAAGGATGTTTCTAGATAAGTGGTAATAATTACTACAACTTTTTTCAGCAACAGAGCCATTACCAATTTGAGAGTTGTGTCTAATGCTTGCACGAAATAATCGCACCAGTTATTAGCAAAACAATAAAGTATGCAAAAAATGTAGCAATAAAAGTTTTTTTGCTATAAATCATACTACTTTGACCAATGTTGCTTTCATTTATATTAAACGCGTGTAAAATTTTATTTGCTATTATTACTTGCTTTGCAGCAAAAGTTATCAGTACATAAATTTTTTATATATTTTCCTCTTTTGTATCTGTAAACAACCTTAATGTTTTAGAAATCAGTATGTATATATTTGAGTATATATAGGTAATATAGGTTGAGTATATATAGACTTCTTAAAATATCGCCAACATTTTACACATTTTAGTTTTTATAAAACGAAATTTCCTTTTTGTTTTATATATTAATAATTTACCAAGATGCTTTAATCAATATTGAATGTTTAAGCTATCATTTTATTTTTTTATGCATTTTGGATATACTAAATATTTACTAATGGTATACAACATTTGTAAATTGGAAATATCTTTCATAATTCAATAACTCTTCTCAATCTCTCTCTTTGCATTATCATCCAAAAAATGAACAGTAAATAAGCTATTTTGAAATTAAGTTAGAAATGTTAGTTTTGTTTTTGTCAAAAAAGTTATAAAATATAAATATCAATTTAATTAAAATTATTTTTCTACTCTCAATAGAGCATAGCAATTGATATTTTAGCTTTATGTCAGTTTCTATTCAATTACTAGATCAAGCATTACTGAATGCAAATAATGTGCATATGATCATCTAATTACATAACATTTGAAATATAATAAGTCCGATTGGTAAAGAAATTGATCCAATTGATTATTCTTATCCAAAGAGGAATGATTATTTTGGGATAGTCCATGTACATTGAATATATTTTTAGAAATTAGTTGACCTTATGACATACAATATTGTTTAAAATAAATTAACATTGTTTGAATGTATTTCAAAGCTGTTTTAAATCGGAACTTAGCCCTCCAATAGATTTCTAAATTTTAAATAACAATTTTATAAGTTTTTAAATTTACTTGAATAGTTACATAAGACTCATGTAATTATGTAACATAGAATTTCTCATCCTTTCAGTATTAGCGGCTTAATTTTCAATCATAATTTTAATCCCCTTCCCTCACATACAATAATAATATATTTTAAACACATTTTTGCACACTGCTACGAACGACTTTAGTTTTAAACTTTACAAATTACCAAGAATACAAAAATTTATTGACATTTGGCAACACAGATCCTTAGATTGACAAAACAAGAATCCGGTGTCTTTTTTATTGCTCTTGCGTCTACCATGTTGGACATTCTCGTGGTTTCGCAGAAGTTCCGATTTGATTCAAACATTCTGGAATGTCGACAAGATGCCGTCTCGAATATGCTCAAATATGAGCAATTATTTTATGGTAGGGAGAAGGGGAAACTTTGATAACGCCAGCTTAAAGTCAGTCAACGTTATTCGAGTCGATCCTTCGATCGCTATCGAAACTATCAAAAATGTGTATGTTATTTTTGTTTTCATGTTAATTGCAATTATCTATATTCAATATTCGCCTCAGCAGATTTATGCAAAATCAAGATAATTTTTTAAACGGATGTAAGCGAGTATTACACGATAGTCAAGCATCATTAGATATACAGACGAGTGTGTTTCTGAAAATAAAGTCAAGAAAAATTCTCAGTTATACTTAACTTTTGGATTTACCAGTTCTGAAATAAATAAAAAAGAAAGCCTGTCTGAACCATTTTCTTTGATTCCAGAAGGTATGAAACCTAATAAACTGAAAGGACTTTTTAGAACGCTTTATAGAAGCAAGCCAACAAACCAAGAGAATACTTGAAATTAAAATTAAAATCATATGAAAAGCAAAAATTATGTTTTTAATATCTTTGCTTAGGGAACGAAACATTTTTATTTGCCTGTTAAAAGGTTTCACATCAAATTGGCAGATGTAAAAAACCTAACATCACTGGTTGAGAGCTTATTTTGCCGGCAGCAATTGACATTGTAGAAACTGTTTGGCGATAATTTTTCAAAACAATTGCTGTCAGTATCTCTTTTAAATGTTACTGTTGACCATTGAATTGGTACATTGCTGAAGATGTTCAGAGTCAATTTCCCTCGAAGATTTGTGACAAATTATTTTCAATAGAGTATGAAAAGGCTACAAATAGTAATAATCCTCATTTCAATAACTATATTCGGTTTTCATTACATGTCAGTAACAGAATTGCTTTTCTGCAAACCAATAAATCACAACGCAACAGCACCCGTATTATTATTTTCTTTTTTTAAATGATCTTATGAACAAGGTAAACTTAGAAGGAAAAATTGCATTGGAAGTTGCATCCAGAATATCAAAAAGCATACAAGCACTTGTAAGGCAAAAATCTCCACATTGCATCTGAATACATGATTGATCTACAAAGAAACTCAGGCTTCCAAAGAAATGAGTCCGTTCTGAATAATATGTTAACGACTGTTATTGTAATAAGTCATATAAAATTGAGACTTCTCTATTCAAGAATCTTTTCTGCACTTTGCAACGACGTGACGATGATATATTCAAACTTTCGATTTTACTGTGAGGAAAAATTATTAATACCAGGGAATGTTTTGCACATGTTTATGAATTAAAGGTGGAAATCACCGTTTTTTAGAACAGGAAAACCGATAGCCGATAATTTTGGTGATGGGTTGTTTGTAATGAAATTGAACTACTTGGTCTGCATATTCTAGAAATTAAATAACTTGAATCTTCAATATCAAGGATCAAATACACATGTGTCTATACGAGTGAAAGGTTGATGCGTTTTGTAGAAAATTTGAAATGTAGAGCAGAACTTTAAAGCAGAAAAACAGTGGATGATTCTGTTAAAACTTAAAAGGCTGAAGAACAACCTGCAAATGTTGTTTTTATAGCCATTGAAAATCATATAGTTGTTCTGACGAAAAGTTTTAAAATGTATTTTCTTGCTGAAGACAAACTGATAGCAAGTTATGGAATCTATTTCATTTTACTTCTGAATGGCTCTCAACTGCCGAAAGAGAAGCATAGACTTCGCAAGTAGCAAAACTAAAGAACAATTTAGTAATAAATCACTCTTTTTGAATTTTGCTCAGAAATACATGATGAAAATTCTGCGCTAAAAACAAAGGCACATTTCGCATTCTATTAAAATTTTCAGCATCCTAACTATGTGAAATTGGATTTTCTGTAGTGGCTTCAAATATAAAACTCTGTTAAATATGTAAAAAAAACTGAGAGTTTCTATCATAATATTAAGCGTCCCTTCCAAAATATTTGCACTACGAAACAGACATAAAGAAATCAGAAACAATTATTAAATTTGCTATTAATCAAGTAAGATTTGATTTAGTAAGTTATTGCAATTTATAAGTTAATTATTAAATATTAGGTTGAAATGTATTTTTTTGTATGTAAATGCATTCTGTTCAGTAAGTTTACCAATTTTTTTAAATAATATTAATCTTGAACAATCTCGCTCCCCCTTCTAATGTGCTCACACTCCCTTCGGAGGTCGTACCCCAGATGTTGAGAATCACTGATGAAACATATTATCGTTTGATTTATCATAGCAACTGCATACTTCATATGACCTAATACAATTGAATTTTCTCAGAGGAATAATTTACATGCAATGTATCTAGCAAGTTTACCTTAAGTATAAATCTGACATTTATTTAGTGTTTCTGCAGTATAAATTCAGTCAATATATATGCAGTATAAATTTCAGTATAACAGTAGCGTAAATTCAGTATATCTATAGTATAAATTCATCCAGGATATATAAATGTCAAAACGTATAATCTTAAGTTATTTTACTACGAAAATAATAATGGAATTAAATTTTTAAGTTAATTTGCATTAAATTATTTAAAATATTTCAATTTATCAAAATAAGAAACTTTAATTTCAGCAATGTTGATTAAACGTGTTTGATTATGATGTAATATTTAAAAATATTTTCAATAAAAATATTGTATTACTTTATCTTTGCCTATATTTTTGATTTCTCAAGTGAACAAAAACAGGAAGGTTTAGCAATATACAAGCTTGGAAAGCAGAACACAATAATGTTTTAAGAAATTACTTTCCAGATAAAATTTCTTTACATTGACGTTTTCTATAAATATTTCTATGTTTTCTTCTATGTTATATTGAATGACATTATTCAGGCTAAAACTCAATTTTATAGAAGATGTATAATATTCACTCTAATTATAAATGTCTGTAGAAGTATTTTATCTGAAAAATAAACTGAAAAGAAACAAAAAATATAATAAATATTAAAGTGGTATATTTTAACTGGTTTGATATGAAAAGCAACGTATAAGTCAGAAAATAACAAGCTAGCAATATCGAATCATAAACCATATCTGTTAGCAAAATATAAAAGCATATTTCATTTAAAATATTTTTAAGATGAAATGTTTATTATTCTATGAATATTTTGTGCAAAAAACATACAAAATATGGATAAATATGTGTAATATTATTTTGCTATTTAGATTCAATCATACAAGTTTATAATAATTGTTGTTGTCGTGTGCCAGCTAGGCTGGCAACGTGGAGTGCAATGCTCCACTTTTCCAACTGAACCATATTTTGGTGTGGAGTCCGACTTCCTCAGTACACACATGCTATAGGTACCCATTTATAGGGTAGGCAACCATTCACACCAGGAAAAGACAAAGACAGGATAGATAGAGAGAAAGCACATTCATGCTCAAACTGGGATTCGAACCCAGGACTTCCTTATCCGCAGTCATACATTCTGACCACTAGACAATTTGGGCAGCCTCATAGTTGTTAGACTTATAATTTATAACTCTTATTTTGGGAAATATTTGAAGTAATGCCTCTCTATTTCTTTATCATTTTCATTTCGTATAAGAAACACATTTTTTCAATTTCGTTAAATATTTATTAATGGTCGTAAAATATATATTTTGAAATTATTAATTTAAAAAACCACTGTCTATAAATTTTGTGTCTATAAAAACAGTATCTATAAATTTTTTTATCCACACTAAAACCTTCTTCAACTATAATCTATGCTTTTTAAAATTAATTATATAAATTTTACAAATTACTCTTATCAATTGAAACAGGAAATTCGTTATCATGGAATCAAATTGCAGTTATTAAGCGTTTCATATTATGCAATATATGTTCACTTAAAAAAATTAATAATAATATTGTTTTTGAAATTGGTTTAAAAAGTAATATATCAAATAAAATTAAATTATAATAATTCAGTGAATTCTAAGTTTTCGAAAAACTAATCATCGAATGGAAAAACTGAGATTTTACGTGTATATTTTCAAATTTTTATTGAGATATATTAAATTTAATATATTGTGTTAATTAATTTTAATATATTGTGTTAATAATTATTTATGTTTTCTAAGTTCCTGTAAGAAACCTCGTGTTTAAGAAAATTGGAAATCATTTCTTCTTGCAGAAACTCAAATAACAAGCAGTAGAAAAATAAAAATACCATGATAAGTAATTAAATCAATATCATATATATATATATATATATATATATATATATATATATATATATATATATATATATATATATATATATATATATATATATATATATATATATATATATATATATATATATATATATATATATATATATATATATATATATATATATATATATATATATATATATATATATATATATATATTTGTTTTTAAGCATTTTTGAAAGTCTGTTTAGCAATAATATATAAAAATATATATCTTATAAATATAGTTTAAATATTACATGCATAAAAATTTAAACAAACCAAAAAAATACATTGTAACAAATACAAAATATTGCATTTATTTTTGTATGTGCACGTATTTGTACAATTCATTTTTAAATAATATCTTCTTTGTAAAATAAATTTTTTCGATACACGTTTTCATTTATTTTTCTTTATAGTTTTCTGAAAATTGAGACTAAAGTCTAATACAGGAATTCATCTAAAAATACATTCAAAGTAAACAAAAACACATTACCTTAATCTTAAATTACTTACAAAAGGAATGTACTTAAGTATTTATTATGGGATTTCCTTATTTTGAGCTGAATAATTTTTTGTTAGCCTTTTATAGATTCTTCCAAACACTTTTCCCTAAAATTCCATTGTTTTATTGAATTCTAGAAATGAAAAGGGAAATATATTTGAAGTGAAAACTAAGTAAGATAAATGGACAAGGTTGAAAGAACAGATATTCCATAGCTGTTTCCTTCTTTCGGACGTCCCTGCTCTTATTCCCTCAACAGTGTTCATAGAGTATTTTTTTTACCTTTAAAACATTTTATCATATGTGGCTGCTTCTATATTCCTGCGCACTGAATTGTGGTATATTTTAGGTATTTTTTATCGCTTTTGCTCATTGGTTGAGGATGATATCAAAATGTGTACTCGTTATTGTTATTTGTTAAACATAATCTATTTTAAGTATATTATTCTAAAAGAAGAATAAAATTGCTTTAAATGCTAGAATGTTGGTAATATTAACTCTAAGGTATGAGAATTGTACTCATGAAAGTAAGAATTGGTCATAGTTACACAAAATTTAGAAATGGTTAGAAATAAACGTTTTCCATTGTTCTTCGTTTTATGATTTAAACTTGTTAAAAAATCATAAAGTAATTAAAATACAACCATGTATTTTAGTTCCTATTTTAATAAATGAAATTTTTCTAAATAAGAGTACAGAATCATTACATTTAATCATCATATTTAATCCTTATGCTCTAAATCAATATGATACATATAATTTTGTAACTATTGTTATGAAATATTATAAACTGTATTAGATATTAAAAATCTATGGTTTTAGAATTTAATCAGATTTAAAACAGCTATTTAAATAATACTTTCTGTATAAGGAAAATTGTTTCAAATAAATTGCTTTAATTATGAACCTCCTTTTCTTTGTAAATAAACATTTTCCTTTTAAATAAATTTTCTTGTAAACATTTTCATTGTAAATAAACTTTTTATGAGTTTTTCTTAAATCATTTTTTATTAATTTTGAAGAACAACTTTTTTATAAAAAGTATCAATTTTGTTTTATAAATATAAATAAATTATGTTTGAAAGCCTTCTATTGTTCTTTTATATATGCTTAACTGAACATCTGAAAATTTAAAGTAAAAAATTAATGACACACAGTGTATTAAAAATTCTCATACTCTATACTATATGTCTCCTAAAATAATATACATCAATTCAGGGAATTAACAGCTTTCATTTAAAAATGAATATGTTTTTATAATTTTATATAAAAATGTATATTCTGACAATAGTTACTTGATTAAAATTAAATACAAAGTCTTAAGCTCACAATTCCTTCTTTATGTATAATCTATTTCCAAAGTTTCAGGTAATATTTCTACTTCAAATCAAGGTTCATGCTTCTTTTAGCTAACAATTTAATAATTACAAGCTACAAAAAATGAAACTTATGTCTAACTTAGTTTCTATTCATGTCGCTTAAATTCAAAGTGATCGTTTTTTAAAAAATATAGGAGGTTTTAATGCTATATAAATAGGCTGTAACTAATCAAATCCATTTATTAAATAGATTTCTTTTTATTCAAAGAAAATATTTTATACTAAAATGTTCTCTATAAATATATAACCCATCCTCCATCTCTAAATTAAAGAATCATTTTATATAAATTAATAATAAAATATTAATACTTCAGTTTTTGTTAAAAAATTTTATTTCTCATATGTTTAATACGCTTAGACAATTTATACTAAAATAAATTATATATAAGATTTCAAAATGCTTCGCTAAAATGAAAAGGATAAATGTCACTCTTAAAATTAATTCCTTAAAAAATGTTAAATGTAACTGTAATCAAATTAATTTTGTTTCGAAATATTTTATTTATATTATAGATTCCCTTTACCGTATGTTAAAAGTAATGCAAAAGATTTGAAGATAATAATTTTTGAAATTTTATTTGCAATGTCTGTTTCTTGCTTCTAGGCATTTTAATTATAAAATATAATTATATAGGAACAAATCATTTTTAAATCTATCAACGTTTTTATTTTTAAAAGAAATTCTTTTAACGTACATATATCAATTTATATACGTAAATAAATACATATACAAATGTTTACGTTTGTATATAAAATTAGAGACATATGTTTCGGCTTGATATATAAAAATTGTAGATTCATATTCAATGCATTTTTGATATAAAGGATAATGGGGGAACTCCTTGTTTGTTCATGAAAAAAACAATGTCCTAACATTAAAGCAAAGAGCGTTAATTATAGGGAGATAAAATACTAAAAATAAGCAATGAAATATGAATGATTTTCAAAACTGCAATTTTGCATCCCAGTAATATACAAAAGAGGTGTTAAAAATTCATACCATAATTTATATTCCAATATTTGCTGATACTTCCTTTTATCCATAGAAATACTCAGGCTTATATAAACAGTTTTAGGAACAATATTTTTCAGCGAGAATAATACGCCGTATGTGAATTTAAGCATTTTCTTCAGTAACAAACTTTATAAAATATTTTGGTTACATTTGATCAATTTTCACAAAAGCATCATTATTTCCGTTTAAAGTCCAAAGCTGAAAATAAAATGTATTAAACAATGTAATAAGTGTTTTCCAAAATATTATTGATCATTTTTCATCGTTCCGAAAAAACATATGATTTATTCTAAAGGATACCAAACTGAGTAAATTCTCAAATTACTTTAATAACGTATTTTCTGATTTATTTGCATATTACTAAATTGTCATATCAAAGTGTTTATTTCATTGCACATCCCTTTAGATTTCTATATTTAATAAGCAAAAGCACTAGAGTTTTATTTTTGCATTGAGATTGAATGCAGGAGAAATAGGTGAAATCAAAATAGTTTTCACATTTCAATTTCTAATTTAGCAAATTTCATTTCTGATTATATATATATATATATATATATATATATATATATATATATATATATATATATATATATATATATATATATATATATATATATATATATATATATATATATATATATATATATATATATATATATATATATATATATATATATATATATATATATATATATATATATATATATATATACATATATATATATATATAAATATATAACATATATATACATATATATAATATATATATATATATATATATATATATATATATATATATATATATATATATATATATATATATATATATATATATATATATATATATATATATATATATATATATATATATATATATATATTTATATATATATATATATATATATATATATATATATATATAAACGTGTGTTCTGTAATGAAATTGATTTTTCTGCATCGAACTCGATTCAAGCTGCATTTCTTATATTCGAGTGTAAGAATTTTTTCTACTTTTTATGTTTTCAATTTGAATATTTTTCTATTCTATGACATTATATGACATGCAATAACTTTATAAATATTGACACAAAATATCTTAAACTTCTTTCAATGTAAAAAATATCAGTGTCAACTTAAAAGATGTTCCAAGAAATAAAAAAAAATATCTAGCAAAAGAAAGATTTTTTTCCTAAAAAAAAAGCTTCTTTTTTTTCAAAATATATTCTTTTTTTTAGAGAAATCTAGGGCAATAAGTGAGAACTTCAAAAGAAAAGAGAAAGGATATTTAAAAATATGAAGAAGACTTCTACTCACATTTAAGTATGATTTTTAAATTTGCCATTTCAAAACCTTTATAATTGGATTATCTATTATATTTAGCTTTAACAACTGAATACAAAAATGTGTCTCCCTATCTGAATTTGTTTGTGATATTTTGGAATTGTAGTTAAGGGAATTTATTTAGTATTAAATAAATAATGCTATGTCCTTGATAATAAATAATAATTCAGGAAAATTTTTACATTTTAACTGGAAGGTTGCTTCTTTGTTTAGACTTTTTCAATTCCGTCCTTGTGTATTTTCACCGAAAAGTACATTTATTTAAACTATTATGTTATTAATTTTCACTTTAATTTAAATTTTTGACTCTAGTTGAATTATTTTCTTTGAAATCATAGACTTTAAGTAAGAAATAGTTTATGATTAATTTATGTTTATACGAAAGATTTAATAATGTCAAACACAACTTCTTTCGTTTAAAATGCACCATAAATATAAAATAAACTTTCATAAGATGAATTCTCAATCCTTGTCGAAGAAGCAATAATTATCCTATCTCATATGAAATATAATAACAAGAATTATTTTTTACAAAATGTAGTACAATTATATAGTTTATTAAAAATAGAAGTCTTAATTTTCTTAATTTATATTCATAGTGAATACATATTATTGAATATTATGACGTTTTCAAAAAAATAGATCATTATTATTTAAATATTATTTTATTTATTAAATTCCTATGCTAAAAAAACTTTGTTTTAGATAACTTAAAAAAACCTATGAATTTGCATTTTAGCTGGAATGACATATTGCATTTCTGTACATTATGACTAAAAAAGGTTTCAAAGTATAAAATAGGCTATGAAATTACATCTTTGCATATATTTTCCTATCACGAACACTTAATGAGGCTCTTTAAGCTGTTTGTCATCTCAGTGGCTGTAAATAACTTATTAATTAATATGTATTGATCCAAAATATTAAAAATTAGACCAAGAATTGTTTAGATTTTTCTGATAGCTTCTTTTATTTCTGTTAAGCCAAACAAACTACATTTTTTGTGATACCATTTTGAATTTCTAATACTTCAAAAGAATAATGTTTGCTTTTCTCAGATGTTAAACATCATCTATAATTATTTTTACAAGAATATTAAACATCATATTCTTGTAAAAATAATTATCTATGGATGTATAAATAATAAGTATCAGTTTTAAATCTGAGCATTACATAAAGTGTGTTTATGTATATGCTTATTTTGCATTTTTTTCTTATTTATTCATTAATGGTTACAGTAAAAAAGATTCTATGCAAGTAACCTTATCTTTTTGAAGGCAATTTTTTAAAATAAATTGCATTCATTTGATATAAAAAATATTCGGGGTATCATAACATTGACGTATTTCCTAACTGAAATAAAAATTGTTGAATCTTAAAACTCAAAACAAAGTATAAGAATGAAGAAATGTTTTACAAAACTGAATTAGGTTTCTCGTTATTTCGTGTTATTGTTTATACACTCAAAATGGTATAAATAAAATTTTTGCGTATTTATTTGAAGAGACCAATTCACAATTTAATCCATAATTTATTCTCTTTGATTTCTTTTTTAAATAGTAGAGCTATTTCTTTATTAAATGAGAAATATTTTAGAATTGGTGTGAAAGATTTCAAAGAGGGTAAGGAATCATACCTCAAATAATTCAATGAGCAATTTTATATTTGTAAAATAATTTCTTTTTAACAACATTATATCTTTGTGTATTTTCTTCAATATCACATTTAATTATATTGCTGGGGTATTTAAAAGTGTGAAATTACTTTTATGAATAAACTGCTTTATGAATGAGATTTTCTAAGTCACATTCCACATTAACTTCAAATTCAAGAATTGTCAATGTAAATCATAATTTTAATGGTACTAAAGGAATTTAGCCAAACAGTGTTTGCATTTTAAACAACACTTTATGAATAATGAGAGATATCAATCTATTTGAAGAATATATGAATAAAAATATAAAAGAATAATATATTTATTTTTCGATAGTTCAATCACTTATCAGTAAAACTATTACATATTTTACATTAGTCAAACTTACCGTACATTTGAAATCATTTCACTATTGGTCTTCGTGATGTTGCATTAAATATAAATTTACTAAAAATCTTTAAACTGGAAAAGAAATTCTTATTTAAAGCAAGTAAAACTGCTTAACATAAATAAATTTAAGGTTATTTTTTATTTTTATTCTACATAAGAAAGCTGTTTCTATAGTAGCTTCTATTAGTAAAAAATAATGAAAAATAACAATAGATAGAACTGATAAGTGAATAAATTTATTATATAGATGGAATAAAAAACTTTAAAGGAAATTTAATTATATTTCTTGTTCACATTAAAATTTAAAATTTAGTTTTATAAAACAAATTTAATTTAGATTATGATTATGGTTAAAGTGCTATGTCCAGTTAATTTCAAACAAAATTTGATTTTAAGTTACAATCACCTTATTCTTATTTTTTTCTAATATTGAGAAACATTTATGAAATTTATTTTTAAAGTAATATACTCATATTTTTCAATATTTTCAATACCACTAATTTCAAATCATTCTGATGCAAAAAATTCATGCTTTGGACGTATTTCAATAATCAATATGACTCATTGTTTTACAATTATTTATTTAATAACAATTTTAATATTTTGTGCACAATCTTCATACTTCAGCTACAAAATTCGTTGTTCGGACTAACATTTCTGAATATTTTTGACAATAATTCTGAATGTAATCTAAATTGTAGATCACAGTTTGATTGTTTTTCAAGTATAAATGTTGATCACTAAGTAAACAATGAAATACCAAACCTTCTGTCATATTATAAGCTACGAACGATATGTTAAATGCACGTAAATTAAAATTTATTAATATTTTTTTAAATTTCTTTTTATCGTATAATATGACATTTTAAAGTATATAACTTAATCCGATACTTAAAATCAAATTTCAATTATTAGTAGTAGTACACAATTTTTTTTTAGTTGAAGAAATATTTTAGTGTTAAGTTTGTTTATAGGCAAAAAATTGCAATTTGTAGAAAGAAAAAATTTAAACTTTGAAACTAAATAACTTTTTTTTGTCCCAGTGGAATGAAACATTTTTTTGCATTTGTTAGAGAGAGGTTTCATTTTTTCTAATAATAATGATAAAGGCTGGGGACCATACAAAAATTAAGATTTTATAACTTTCACAGAATTGTTTTTAACCTAAAAATGACATGGCAAGAAAACTCCTTCAATTTGAAATATTATTCAACAGAAATTATAAGTCTCCGACCAACAGTTTGAAAGAAAAAGAGTCTCAAAATCTTTTCTGTGCATCGAGTATAGCGTCATTAGAGAGAAGAGTTAGAATTTGATTCCAGTATTTGTTTTTTTGTTTTAGAAGTTTTCATTTGTCCATTCATCATAAGCAATCTATTTTTTAAATGGAATTTTAATATCCTTTTATTTTCTTACACAAACGAATTTTTATGGGGCTAATGTATTTTATAATTAAGTAACTGCTATTAACATGAAAACATTTGAACAATTAAACAAAATTTACAAGCCAACCTATATGCAAACATACGGATTGTAGGTATTTTACTTTTTTAAAGATATTTTTAGTTTTATTTTTAAATATTAGTTTAATTTTAATAATTCTTGAAATCTTTATAAATAGATAAACAGCATCAATCGATTCTAGGAAAATCATGTTTATATTAATCTAATCCTCAAACTAAAAAATCTTCAAATAATACATAAAAATTACAGAAGAATTTAATATGATTATAACAAGCTTCAGAAAATATTTTTGTTATTTAAAAAAAGAAGAGAAGATGTTTGGAGAGAAAAAGATATTTGAGAATGCATTATCAATTATTATAATGATCTTTACTCAGAATTCATGAATATTTTCATAAAATGTTTATTTTTAATCATCAAAACAAATTTCTTGTTTCATTCAAGAAATACCCTGCATTTTGCTGATTAAATAGAGTATTATATAATAAGAAGTTTTTTTTTGTTTTTCTTGGATTTCTTGATGTATTTATAAAGAAATATTTTTGTGGGAATAACATAAGAACTTTTCCATTCCATTAATCTAAATTCCAATGATGATTTTAATAAATAAAAGTATGCTTAAGAACATTATTTAAGGTTATGCTAAATTGTTTTAACAGCCAAATTACTTACCGTGTTAATGATGTTATAAGTCATTATTCAATTTTTAAACATTTGACGTATGTGGAAAAAATAATTAGAAAAGATATTACATTTATAAAAGCAAATTTTTATAAGAATGACAAAAAGTTCCAAATTTTTAATGAAGATTCAATTCTTTAAAGTATAGCTTCAATATAGTAACTCGTCTAGGTAAGATTTTCCATAGATGTGAGAATTTATATAGTTTTTGTGCACTTTGAAGGATATTAGTAAATTGGAAAAATATGCAAAAAATGTATCTAAAAATCTATGATGTTTTACTAATTCCTTATTAAATAAGAAAGTTCTTGTCAAAGATTACAACTTTCCTATTCTTACTTTTTTCTAGAATTGCCTAAGATCATAAGCCATGGAACTCAATTCTTTTCCTTTTTCCAAACCATCTATGAAAGCTAATTTTACAAGAAGGTTACTGCAGGCATAATATTGTTCACTCTTAATGAATACAGAATTCAGAGTGTAGATAAAGCAATGTTCAGGAAGTAAATTTAGTTTAAACAAATAAAAATGTCAAAAATATTATTTATATTACTTATAAATTAATTTACAAAATCTCTTTACATTACTTAGAAATTAATTTGCACAAACTATGTAGTTAATGTCTGTGAAGGATTTCACACCCTCTAGGAATTATGAATGTTTACTGCATTCCATTGTCATAGTGTAAGGCTAATTTGTCATAATGATCGACTAAGGATTCAGAATTAATGGATTTAAATAACAATGCGAAAGAAAACGTCGTTCAGCAATCTTAGGACTGCATAAGGGCCTTTCAAATCTAATTGCAACTAAGAAGAAATAAGCTTTTGCGTGGATTCCCCCGTCAGTTTTTTTATTCTTCTTTAACTTTTTACATCCAGCTCTTGCTACAAATTTTTCTTCATTTTATATGTGAGATATAAATTCCTTCTTGCTACCAATTGATTTCATATTCTAAACTGGAAAAGATATTAGATACATTTTTCATCCAAGAAATATATCTTAGGAAATATATCTGACATAAGAAATGTATGCCTACACCCCTATGGCATTAGAGAAACTTATTTAGCAAGTGAGATCAACGAGTAGAAATTATCTGAGGTGAAGAATACCTTGTGTTTTCGTGGTTGGTTACTAAGATATGCAAGCATAAAGAGAGGAAATTTACAACTCTATTCCTTTTAATTCTTGAAATTATAGACGAGTGATAAATTAGGATTATACGATGGAAGCTTCACCACTATACCATAGAATTCTAGATTCAATAATATTGCTGTAACTTTCTTGATGTCTAGTAGGTTCCACATTATTTTAAATATATTGATGTCAAGTTTATGTCTAGACCAGTGTTAATTTTGTAGAAACTTCTGACCTAGACACCTAGTGCAATTATTGGTAACCTCTTGGTTTTAACGTCAAGCTACTTCGTTAATTATTCATGACAACTGCTGTGGTTTTCTCTAAAATACAAATATGTCGAGAGCTATACATTAAATAGAGGCTTCTATATTGTTTCGCTGTTATTTTCCTATGGATACGCCTAATTGTTTCTTTATTTGTTGCATATAAGTCTTAGAATTGGTATCATTCCATGTTTTGTGTATCTAATCAAGTTGCAGAGACAGATATTCTTGAATTTTGTTAAATATCCTCATTAAGACGAAATATTCTCTTATATCTGCTGACTGGGCTGCCAAAATGTATATCAGATTGTTAAAAACTTGATTTTATAGTAGAAACAACTCTTTAAAATTTTATCAGTTTACCGAAATCAATAAGAAACACCATTTTGGAAATAGAGTATGGAAACTCTTTCACAATATGTGACACCATTGTATCACTCCACTTCAGACAACTATTAATGTGTTCTATTGGTCTACAGTACAAAACCTTTTTTCAGAAATAATTATTATTGCAATCTAGAATACATACAATGCCACACACATGTCACTATTTATCTATAAATATCTAATAAACTTTATAATATGCAGAATTGTAGAAACGTCACTAGAAATTATAATTAATACAAAGTCACTAAATGAAGATTTTTTTCTACACAGGTATAACTTAGTTTTTATTATTCAATATTTTATTAATTTTCTATTTCATAATTCTCAGAGGGAATAAACTATTATTCCTTATCAGCAAATTCTATTCCAATTTTGTCATCTCAGCATTTTACAAAAATTATTATCTTTATACTTTTATTACATTATATCTGTTTCAAAATATTTGAAATGTTTGATTTTATGGGTTATCAGTTAATCTATATGCAGAATAATACAATAAAATACAATAAAAAAACTTGAAATATGCTTAAAATAATTCTAAGATTGTAAAATATAATTATTTAAAAAATCTCTTTAGCTAAGTTACATTCCTAACATTAATACATTTTTTGATGTAGTAAAATTAATGAATGCACATCATATCTATGTACAGATGTATGCATGTAAATTCAATATATTAGTTTTGCAATAAAAGAGTATATAAATTCTTTGTCTGTCAGATTACTATAATAAATTGAGATTTTTATCAAAATCGTTTTTTTTTTTTTTTTTTTTTTTTTTTTTTTAAAAAAAGTTCAAGCTGATTGTATAAAACAGAAATAATATTTTTAGTCATACCATGCAGATGATATGATGGGGATAAGTGTAAATGAAACATGAACGGATTGATTCCAAATACACGAGATACATACGTTTAATCAACAGGTGGTACATTTTTAATGGTAATTGTTTTTCTATTGTGTTTTGAAAGTTTGCTTACTTTACATTGCAATTCATTTTTAACTTTATTTTCTTTATTAAATAAAATGATAACAAATATAAATATATTTATTTTTAATCAAATTTACACTGTCTTTCTGTAACCACGTCTTTATGGATATAGCAGCTTTCCAATAAAATATGCTTCATGCCACACTTTCTTAATTGCTCCAGCATTAATTTTACAAACAAAACTATTTTACTTTAATTAGGAGACTTTTATAAATACTAAATATTAATCCAATTGAATAAATGGGAGAAGAATCTCAAGGATACTTTTCATCAGCTGGATTCTTAACCATCATCTATCGTGAACAACACATCTTCAAGCCACCTTTAACTATTTTTGAATTTATTGCCAAGAAGAATCAACATATGACCTTTTACGAAATGTTTATTATATTACTAAATTACTGGTTGAAAAATAACTATAATATGATCTCTCAATATTTTTATGGGGTAAACCGATATGATCTATAAATGTTATTCAATATTATATTTTATTTGAAATGCAAATGTAATTAATTAAAAGAACAAAAGTTATTTATCTAAGTGAATTTCCGAATTTCTTATTTTAATTTGAGTATTTTTAAATTTACTTCATTTAAAAGAACGTAATGTATTTGTATTTTCAGAAATTTTTGAACAATGTTCAATAAATTAAATTTTTGTCTTAGCATCTTTATTTGTTTTTCAGAAACAAGAATTGTGTTAAAATATATATTCTTTTAAAACATCTTAAAAATTAATGTATCTTAAAAAGCACAATATGTATTTCGGAATGTATTTATTATTTTCTATAAGAGTTTAATATTTTTTTACTTAATTTGTCATATTTATTTTCCTCCATTATTATTCTTTACCATTGGAGACAAATAGGACGATAATCTATGCATTAAAATAAATCTCGAACCACAGAAAACAACTATACTCAAAGAGTTTTAATCACAAAAGGTTAGTAATTTTACACCGATTGAAAAAGGAGTAGACAAATTCATTTCTTAATTTTATATCGATGAGATAATAAATATAATTTGATAGTGTAGCTATTAAAATTATTAAATTCTTATTTTTAATAACTTGTAATCATACTCAAATTCATACATTTTCTAAAATTATTGAACAGTGCTAGAGAAATAGTAAATACATTTTTTTGCAGATTGCTGTTCATTATATACATTGAGAAAATTGATCAAATGAGAAAAGTGCTTCAATTTAGCTCATATCAGATTATCTTCAAACTTCTAAATAACATTATCTTTCATAATTATGCAGTGGTACCTTATATTATTATGACAAATATATCAATATGCGCTTTTATTATAAGGAAACACTTTCTTTTGTTATTCCAAATATGTAACAAATACAGTGATGAGGATTTTTGTCTCTGAAAGTTTTCACTTAAATTATAAATAGGAGTTATTGTCAAATTAACTTTTGCGCTAATAATATGTAAGACCACTTGTTATGTTTGCATATTATATCTGTTTAGAAGTTAATTTAGTATAAATATGTATATTTCCACAAATATCTGTTTAGGACTATAATATTCATGAGGAAACTAAAAAAACTATTATTTACACCAAAATAACTTTTAATTTAGGAGGTGTGTGAAATTCAATTTTAGTGATAAGATTCAGAAAATCTTCTAGCTTTAAATATCTTCAATTTATTCATACAGTTATATAAAAACTATTGAAGAAAACCGTTCAAAAAAGCTAATCATTTTGATCATTATTCTATGGAGGCAATTTTCCTAAATCAAATTTTCAACATAAAAGGAAGTTTAAAAAATTAATTTTTAAATTTATAGCATTAACGAAATTTCTCGAGAATTTATTATACCACTTTCTAATTTACTTAAAAAATTAGATGTATATTATTTTAATAAAAATAAATCATATGACCTTATTATCTTGTTTTTGATATTTATGAAGCAATGTTCATGATTTTAAAGATGATAGCAAAGATTTTACTTCATAAATACATAACATTTAAGAAAAGTTTATTAATATTGATTAAAAAAACATTTTAGTTTAACTTCGATATGTAGTACTCAATATTTTTCGGTAGGTAAAATTTTAATTTCCACTCTTTTTTTCAATGATTGGCCTCTGTGTAATCAGAGAAACTCTGAATTCTAAACGCAATTTAACAGTATTTACCACTATATAAGCTGATTTAAGGTTCCGAATTTTATTATATAGAAACAGTTTAGTTATGAAACAAAACTGCGACTATTGCTATTTTAATATATTATGTTATTAATCACGTACGTAGGCCATGTGTTAAATTATAATTTCCACGGATTAACAACTACTTAATCTGCATAAATTTATTAATGAGGGAGAGAAAGAATTCACTTAAATATATAAAATTAGAAAAATAATTCAAAAGAAGCAATATCTTACGTGGCCTTAAGCATTAAATTACTAAACTAAACTCCGTGGCTCGACAGCCCATGTCAGCCAAGGCCTACAGGGCCCATAACAGTTTTTATGACCTAGTGCCCTTGGATGATAAGAATATGTTCCAATGCTGTTAGCCTAACGTGAGACCACCAGTGTTTTGTCCCCAAGCATGCTTGATACTCAGTTTATCCACCCACTAAAGGGATGAAAGGCTGAGACTTTCTTGCCCAGCCCGAAGATCGAACCTCGGACCTGTGCCTTGAGAGCGAAGCATTAAAATAGTCAGTATAAAATTACTGTTATTTTTTCTTTGAATTCTCCCATGCATTTACTATCGTTTAATGATTAATATGTATTAGTTTATACTTAAGAACATTTATTCATTTAATAAATGACTTTAATAAAATGTAAAGAATGTCTTCTTTGCAATTAACTACCATCTAGATGCATTCAAAATTACTGTGTTTTTATTTTTTTCTTAAATTTTATTTACATATATATAAAGCCTTTTTTAAAATACATATATATTTTAAAAAAGGCTTTTTAATCTCTTCATAAATGCTTGATTAATTTTACACTTGATTAATTTTATTATCAATTTTTTTTCATACGCATACTATAAAAGAAAATAATTTACATAAATGTAAACAGATCAATGAACACCATTATTCTGTGATAAATATACCTACGAAAATAGAACGATCAGTTTTCTATTCGATAGGTATAAGCTAATTTATCTAAAATCCTGCTAGTTGTCGAGCGGAAAGCCATTTATTTTCAACGTGACATTTATTGCATGTTTACTTTGATGGAAATGCACCAAGAAAGATTTCTTTTAAATAAATAATTAATCGTTAATCAATTAGTGGAAGATTTTATAAGGTAATGTTAATAACACAAAATAGGTATACTCGCTTAAAAAAATATTTTAAACTTTTATATAGTTTTTCATATTTATTTCTGGAAAACTAATAAAAAATATTTCGCTGCTTGAGTTTCTGATTCTAACTTTATTTTTAGCTGCAGTTGGTATTTAGAATATGATTGGTAAAATATTTGCTGTAGATATTGATTTTTTTATTATTTCTTCAATATGAACTTTGAAGGGAATTAAAAATATACTCCAGGTATTATTTTAAAAACAATTTACAATATATATCCTTGTTGTAAAAAGAAAAACTTATGTTTAATTCAACATTATTTTTTCATACTGTCATAGTTTTCACTCGTAATTTTAAATGTCTTTTTTGCATTAATTTATAGTTGTTAATTTTCTGTTGATTATGGTAGAAAGAACACACAAAATGAAAAATATTATAATATTTTTGAGAGAATGACAAAGTTTGTCAAAGAGGTTTATTAAATTAAACTAATACTTTTTCATTAAAATATTTTTTAATAAATTTTATTCAAACAAATTCACACATTAACCAGAGAAAATTAGCATGAATTAAATTTTTATAAATTTAAATGCACTATAACCGGTATTTTTATATAACACATATTTGGGAAAAGATTAATAATTGATACTTTAACAACATTCTGTTATCATTTAGCATTCATTTATTCAACAAAATCATTGAATAAACTCTTCAAAAAAGTTAGGGTAAAGCGTAAGTTTTGTGTGACTATTCTGATTCCTCATTAATAATATGTTTTTCAGATTAATCTTCTTTTACTACGAGATTTTACCTCATTTTTAAGGATTAGTTCATAAAAAAATCATATTTTAAATTTGAAAATTTGCAAGAAAATATTTTGACTTAGAATGAAAATTGAAAAAAATTTCGAAAAATACTGTATCTTAATGATGATGATAAAATCATCTTAAAACTCCATTTTCATGTTTTAATACAATATTTGAAAGCACATTGCTTTCAGTGTTGATAGGCTATTCATTTTGATATTCTCATAATAATAAAATATTAATTCTTCAATTTCATGCAATTATATTTTTGAAATTATATGAAACAAAATGTATATATATTGAATAACTTACAAATGTGACAGTGATTACGTGTGTGTTGTTTGGCTTTAAACTGAGAATTATCCATTTGAAATTGAAAAATAGTTTAAATAATAATTTCTTTTTTATTTTTCTTATAAATTCTCATATGTATGATTTATTTCCCCAGTTCTGTGCCTCTGCAACTATATTTACCTTTTCAGGGCGCTAACATTTTTTTTATTCTAACACAATATTTTCAAATTTGCTCATTGTATTTTAAAATTATACTTATTCTGAGAAATACAATCATCAATTTTCTAATATTTAAGTGTAAAAATTTGAAAATGCGTTCTGTCTCCGATATTTCAAATAAAAATATGATTATATAAGATAACATGAGATGTTCAGTTCTTAGTTCATAATCTATTATTGTTTGAAGTAACTATGAAAAATACATGAACGCATTTTAGAATGGATCAATGATAGTTATTCTGTCCTAAAATTACTATAGATTTCTTATCTAGTATGAACTACTGATTTTTCATATTTTCCCCTTAATTTGTGATTATTTAATGGAGTAAAGAAAGGCAGTTTAAAAAATCTCTATAAAATTTTTAGGAAAATGTTTATTAGAGGAAATAAACCAATTTCATTTTACGATGTGTTATTCATCTAATTTATTTTGTATTTTACTCAAAACAATTCATATTTCATAAATCATCCCGCGCTCTTAAATGCTAGTAAAATATAGACGATGTGTTCCCTTTCTATTCCAATAAGACACTTTATTTTCCTTTTATAAGGATATTATCCATTAGTTTTTAAGTTTACAAAAAGTGAATTTTAACATATTCTAGTATTGCAAGTGCAATTTGTATATGTTGAAAGTCTAACGTAAAATATTTCCCAGTTTTCTTGTTAAGTTATTTGAAGAAACAGACATTTAATCAAAATAACATACAGTTTGACAAAGCAAAAACATTTTTTACATCAGCTTGTAACAAATATAAAGTAATATTTTAAAATCTATCAAAATTAGGCTTAATACTGTGCAACATAAATTTAGGAAAAGTAAAAGCAGTTTTCCTTAGAGAATAAAGGAAAATCTTCGGGAAAGGTTTGATATGACTCTGTTATTTATTTCATAACAGTACATTTTTCATTTGTGTAAATTGTCATGGCTTCAAATGCTCATAAATAGGGAAGAAAAAATTGCTATGGCTGAAAATGCTCAAGCAAAATAGCAAATGAAAAAACAACTTATATGACTGAAAATTATTTACGATGGAAAATTATAAATATAAAATAATTCAAAATTCTATGTAGAAAAAAAATTCAATGTTAAATTTACATCACGCATCAAAATACTACTGATTTTTAAAGATATTAAATTACTCGAATTTCCAGATATTTTGCTACCGAAATATACAAATAAGTTTTGCAAAATTATTTCTAAGTTCGTTTTTTTTTAATTTCAAATACAATGCTTTTGAATCCAAAGCTGCCGTGTGTTCAGTTGCTGTCTGGTTACACAACTACTGAAAGATTTAATTGTACGAACATAACAAAAACCAATATTTCATCTATGCAAATACTGGATTCTTCTAATTTTGTATTATTTTACAGTCAATTTTTGCTTATAATAATTCATTCTACTGAAATATTCGCACTCTGAACGCATGAAATTCCACTTACACTTTACTTAACAAAAAACCATAGCGACATCCTTTTAGCTGACCAAAAATATGCAAGTTTTGGAGATATACAACATATCAGCATAATATTATGATAATGAGGTTTATAGTTTAAAAGAAAGATTTCGATATATAATTTAGTTTGTTCGTGCTGATAAAAGGTAGATTATTAAGATTTTAGTGATTTTTAACGTGTAATATTTTTCGAAATTAGAAAGATGTAACATAGAAAATATGAAATTATGATCAAATCTGTATTTTACGCATAGACCTATCAAAATGTCCTCGTAAATTATCAAATTTGCCTAAATTACTTGAATTTGCTGCAATTATTGACAGCCTAAATGAGCAAGACTATAACAAGGAATGTATTAATGACTTGACGTGTAATATCTACACAAATTGCTTGAAGTATTAATACTTAGGTATCTAACATATTATGATTATATTATTCAATGAATTGCCATTAAACTTTGTTTTTCAAGCCAAAGAACTATTCACTGCTTATTGATGCAAAATGCTCTACAATTCATAAATAATCCCAATAATCTTCCATTGGAAAACCAGAGGAAAGATAGAATGGGTTTTGTTTATAGTTGTATTGAGCGAATAAATGTATATGATTATGGAGATATTTTCATAAATTCACTGAACAAACATACTAATAGGAAACTGTACAAATCAGACGAGATACTATAAAATCAATAAAAGAAAGCCATTAACGTGAAAATTTTATTATGCTTTAAGTAAGTTCAGATAGAAGAAAAATACACAAGAATCTTGTTCAATCATATTGAGTTCGCATCTTTTTCATAAAATCACTTTGTGGAAATATCATTTTTGTACTTATATTTTTAAAAGAATGGTATTCCATTTATTTAAATGTAAAGTTTCTTTTTAACATCTTTGATATTTTTTACATAGTATTTTATGAGCATTTTTAGAATATTTTACCTCTGAAAATCTCTGAATGAACTATGAACCCATTTAAGAATATTTAGACAGTACACGCTAAAATTCCGGTAGAATAAAACTTTCAACTAATTGAAATTTTGAAAATTGGCTTCCAGAATTATAATGAACTGATTAAAATTTGTCTTTAGAAACAAAACAGCCTCATTTATTTAGGTATGAGGATAACAATAAAAAACTTTTAATTTAATTTGTTTGTTTACTCTGTCGAGAGAAAATTTATTATTGTTACTGATAAAATTACAAAAAATAAATATTGAATCATATTTATAATTTGAAAGCTTCTAAATCATTTAAAAATGGAAGCTGTGTCTTCATCTCTCTAAAAAAATGAACCGAGCATATGGAAATATGATCTGAAGTATATTGCAAAACCCTTAAATACTATATTCCATCACTAATATTACTCTCCTAACGGAATGGAGAATGAAGGATTTTTAAACACAACAATACTCAAATTGTTTTGCATTAATCATATTAAATTTAAAGAGAGGAATGCATTTATTCCACTAGTCAAAATTATTAAGCTAAATCCAATAAGTTTGATGTGAAAATATACTGAAACAAATTTATGAAATTCTCTAAATTTATGATTAAGTGATCACCCTAATTACAGAATTTTAGAATTACTCATATCTAAAATGCAGTATATACAAAGCCTGACGTTGAAAACATTTCCTTTTATTACTTAAGAGGTGCATTTAAAAGTTTGAGAATTACTTTTCAGAATAATGGTTGATATCCCTTGTTGTGAAATGTTACTATTGAGCTGAAGGACTAATTAATTCTTCTAATTTTAACAAATTTTTATTCATCCCTAAGTATCTAAACAAGTAAATCATTAGAAAATTCAACGTATCTTCGAGTTTGTAATTCAAGAGATTTCCAACAGCATTAGCATCGCATACTGGGCATCCTAATAACCGAAAGTCGTTGTAAAGCATTTTATCAACCACTGCCAGGGAAGGACTTTTCATTGATAGAGGTCCATATTTACATGTAGTAAGGAATGAAACCTAGAAAAACTCCTAAATGCCCACTCCTGACGAACTTACATACCGAAAGCAAAAGCCCAGCAACCATCTCTTATTTTTAAGCAGTAGTTGATTTTAATTTGTGAGTTTATGCTCGAAGTACACTGTTCCACCATTTGGTCACAGTGATATCAAACCTCACACGTTTAATGTTTTCATTCAATAGATTTTAAGAATTTCTTACAGGATTCATAGTGTAAATTGCCTTCACAATATTTTTCAAAATTTTGTATCGAGAACATGTTGGTATACAAAAATTATGTGTACAAATTGTTTGATATGTGCTAAATTTTTGTGTCTTTTGAATTTTTTGTGATTTTTAATAGCTGTTACAGTTTTTATAAAATATTGAGTGTGAATGTTACACGTAAACTACATTTTAAGTTGAGCACTATTCAGTAACTACTTTTGTTAGATATTCCTATGCTCATAACTAAATTAAAGTGTCAGTTTGAATATTTATTTATGAGACTAATGATTTAAAAAAAATGTTATAGATCTCATATGTATGCTTAAATGGCAAATTTATGAAACAAAATCAGTTGTGTTAGTCTAATTTCCTTATAACTCTTAACAACAGCAAATTATTATTTCAGGTATCGTAAACTACTATCTTATTCTTCGAACTTAAACATCAAGACGAAAACAATGCTTTTTTATGATTTAAGGCAAATAATCTTTCAATTTTAATAAAAAAATAAATATATAACTAGAACAATACTAAGGTATTCAAACCACACACAACTTTTCATTACCAATAATATAATATATTGGAAACAAAACAAGTGAAAATTTATTCATCAGTGACTTTTTACTTAAATCGACGGCAAATGTTCCCTTTTTTTAAATACAATAGCAAGATACATGACTGTCAGAAAATGTAAGTAAAAAAATAATACAAAAAACAAACGAAAATTTTTGTACCTATAAATCAAGTAAAAACAAATATTAAAATTATCTTCACAGTCTTTTTAATATAATCTAACAACTAGTAAATCTGAGTTATAAGCCATATAGGTAACTTATGATAAAGTCCCAAACAAAATTTATGTTAATAGCCTCATTAATTGAGTGAACTTTTTTTATCTTATTCCTTGTAGATTACACTCCTTTCTGTGGTTTCTTAAATGTTCATTAATGAACATTAATAGCATTTTTTGACAGCTGTGAAAAATGAAACCAACAAAGAGCTGTAAGTACATACAAAAAAAGTATTGTTTTTTGTGAAGAATTATGTGAAAGAATTTAATAAAGATTAGAGATGAGGAAGAATAAGAAGAATTTTTTCTACCTTTTTAAATCTCGCATAATAACTTAATTTGTCCGTTTCAAAAAGAATTCTCTAAAATTTTGATAAATTAATCGTAATTTCACTGCACACAATTTTTTCATGGCATTTTTTGTTTAGTATTATTTAGTTTTATTCCTGTTCTCTAATTCAATAAGTATTATTTTTAATGATGCATAAAAATTTCAAACATTAAAAAGTTATAAAAGATAATATATATTTTTAGACATTAGTAGAGATTATTATAAAAAAGTTGTAAAAAAAGAATTCATAAATTAGCAAAGTAATATCATTAAAAACATTGCATAAATTATGCTTTTAAACATATTTAAATGAATATAATGCTATCTTAAACTTTTATGCGACAAATATTCATGAAAAATTTTTAACTGATATAATAATAATTCTCATATAAGTTTTCAAAGGAAACATTATTCATGCATTTTTAAATTCCGTATATTTTGCAAACATTAACGTTACAGAAGAAGGATTCAGAAATACATTTTTATTATAAGTGCATATCCTTTATATATATATATATATATATATATATATATATATATATATATATATATATATATATATATATATATATATATATATATATATATATATATATATATATATATATATATATATATATATATATATATATATATATATATATATATATATATTAAGTGTCTTATTATATAAATACCTTGTTATCGTCATCAACTTATCTTTTTAAGATGTAAGTAAAAAATAAAATTCTGAATATTAAACATATATTATATTTAATTACACACAAGGCATAAATACAAAATACGAGTAATTATTATTCATTTTTTTGTTCTTTCAATTGTTTAAAGATTACGAAAATTATTTAAATTATCATGAAAATCGCGCGTGGTTGAATGAAATTTAAAAGCAGTTCCCGTATTTTTTAGAAGCAATAAAACTGTGATTCAACGATTATGGAAGCTAAATCTGCAAAGTTTTAATAATGTATCACTTCTGCAAAGTTTTAATAATGTATTTTTATGTATCACTAAGATCATTAATACTTCCTATATCATATGCACACTATATGTTTCTCTGAAACTCATTTTTAATTATGTAATAAATATTACATAAATCTAAATATATGTTTCTTTTTCATGTGTCAACATAGAATGAAAGAAATATTTTAAATAAGCTTATAAGTTATATTATGTTTTAAAAACAGCATTATAAGAGTTTGATTAAATTTTTCTATAAGTTAACAAATCCCTTTTGTTCTACTTTTTTGTTATTAAAATATATAACATGGACTTTGAAACAACTAGTTTTTATCATATAGAAAAAGAAATTAAATAATGTGGAAAGATTTTTCATTAAAATACATAACTCGTCTCCAATAGTATTTGTTAATATATGTGTATATTTATACTTACTTCTGTAGAAAATCTCCAATAATATCAACCACATGTGAAAAAATGTTTTCTTTAATTTAGCATTGTAATTTTAAAGAGGAAAATGTATCTAAATCATTAAATGAGATATTGTGTTAATACTTTGAGTGACAAAAAATAAATTCAGAAATTTAGTATTCTTCTAAATCTTTTTTTTTTTAAATCAAAGTTAAATCCATAAAAATATTTTTAGATATTAATTAAATAAAATAAATAAATCTAATTTATAGTAAATTTAATTTTTCATTTCAATTTGAAGGACATTACACTTTCTTACTCTCATAATGATGACTTGTTTTAATATTATCGAAATAAGAATTTGTTGAAAAAGTCTTTTATATAGTAGAATATTATCATAAAGCATGATTTCTGAGTCATAAATATTTCTTCAGATATTTTTTAAAACATGTAATTTTGAAATACTTTATACAAATACTGTGTCCAGAATTTATAAAAATTGATACAGTTTTTGAATAATGAGATGCATATTTTTTTCCATTTACAATTTTTATTCGTGAGAAACTTAATTGGGGAAATAAATCATATAGCAGCAAGATTATTGTCATAATTGAAAAAGTCTTTTATATAGTAGAATATTATCATAAAGCATGATTTCTGAGTCATAAATATTTCTTCAGATATTTTTTAAAACATGTAATTTTGAAATACTTTATACAAATACTGTGTCCAGAATTTATAAAAATTGATACAGTTTTTGAATAATGAGATGCATATTTTTTTCCATTTACAATTTTTATTCGTGAGAAACTTAATTGGGGAAATAAATCATATAGCAGCAAGATTATTGTCATAATGTTTTTAATCTATCGAATTAAATTCCCAAAATTTTACATTTATATGTATTTATAACAACCTAATTAAAATTATTTTCAATATTTAAATAAAATCGATATTTATATTATATTTAATAAATATATTTATTTTTCAAAATCTTTTATTTAAAAAATAGATAGTTATTCTTCAAGAATGTTGCAAGCTTTAAACCTAAATTTTAAAAAGAAAACTACAGTAGTTCTGTAAACCAAATATATAGCATTATCCTGCTAAGCATTTACGCAGTAACACATAGTATGAAATTTCTTATTTTGAATTCTAAGATTGTAGTAGTAAAATATTTGACATGACAGTTATCCACGTATTTAACTTATTATATATTTCAAAACTTTCTGATTTCCTGAAAAAATATGTAAATAAAAGCTATACCTTTTAATTGCTTTAAAAATAATTTACATTAGAAAGTCAATATTATCATTTTAATCATGGCATTAAATTTATAATTATTTTAAGAAATCTAAGGATGTTTTCTATGAATTTCAAAATTATTATTTTCAAAGCAAAATATTCAAGAAAGCTTACTTAAAACACTCAAAAATAACTGATGAGGCCGTCCATTATTCGTATGCAAAGACGTCTATTTAAGTAAAAATAATGAGCATATAAGTTTCTTATGAAAAGACTGATTTTGCTTTCATAATTTGTAACAGCGTATTTTCAGTGAAATGAGATCACTGTACAAATTTATTTTATATAATACAAGTGCATAATTTTATCATTAAGAGTGAAAAGAAAATGAAATAGGAAGCAGTATTGTTTTTCTTTATCATAATGATGCAAATGAAGCCAATTTTTAAAGGTAAAAATATATTTTTTAAAGAATGATTGCAAAAAGTAAATATGATTTTAATCCCCTTTGGGAAAATGTTAAAAAGAATAAGATCACAATAATAAGAATTAAAGATTTTCAGAACAGTAGAAAAATAAATATTATAAATCGAGAATAAATAATTTTTTAAACTTTGCTTTAATGTTTCTATTCACATTTATTGAATGTATTATTTATATCATATACCATTAGTTTATATTTTCACATAAATAAGAATCCAAATATAGGAATAAGTAGGAATAAGAATCTAATATATAGGTTATAATATATAGCTTCCATAGAGTTGTGTAATGAAAATTTAAAACAATTGGACAATGCCTGATATAATTACCATCCATATTCCTTGTTGGCATAAATGCAACAAGCTGAATCCTTGATTCCAATAAGATATAAATACTTCTGCAATTATTCCTGTCCATTAAACGAACAAAAGCAATCAACTCCAATACCTTAAATCATGGAACATAGTTCTTTACTGTTTTTCTTGACATTCCACTCAACACTCACAGCTCGCTCTTAAAACTCTAGAGGTACTTCCAAACAAGATAGAAATTTATTTGCGAACATTATAAGCAAGATCCAGAAGGCTCTACAACGTCACTTGTCTTAAAATAAGTTTAAATTCTTGTGAGGACATAACTATTAGATATATCGTAAGTTTCATAAGCTGTGAAAAGGGAGTATTTATAGATTTTTAATCTCTCATTTGAAAGTTTATAGCAATTTAGAAAATTTGCTACTTTTTCTTAATATCCAGCAAAGTTTAGAGCTTTACTTTGGCTCGTTTCACTCAATGGTTCTATACTTATGTGAATTTCTATTGCAACTATATGGTTTAAACTGGCCCCCTCTCCTTAGTTACCTTCAATTATAAAATATTTGATCTAGAAAACTCTTAATCCATTTATATGAGTAGCTAGAAATGCCACTAAAAACCTGCTTCTTAAGCAATCCAGATCTTCAAACTGTTTCAAGTGCATTTTTCATGTCCATAAACACAAAATTGCAAGTTCGGTTTCCCTGAAAGTTATCCTTTATTTCTTCATATAAGTAGTCAATTTATTCAGAAGTGCAGCTAAATCTTTGAAAATCATCTTGCTTTTCAGAAATTATTCCCTTTTTGTCATACATACATGGAAATACGTTGGCAATAATTCTCTCAGTTAACTTAAGCGTTATATAAGTAAGAGAGACTAGATATCCATAACTTTAACTGGTTTGTTAGGCCAAAGCATTGGTACAGTTATAGATTTTCTCCAAGCACTTAGTGAGCCATTTTTCTGCCTCAGCTTAGTAAATGCAAAAAATAATATTTTTGCAGAATTGCCCAGATTTAAAATTAAATCTAATTTTGATATAATTGATGATAGAGAGATGTAATCCGTTAGAAAATTTTTCACAATCTTAGCTAAGGTAATTTTTTGAATTGTTGAAATGAAGTAATAGTCAATTATTTCAATAATCTTGGAAAATCTTGGAAAAAGATATGAAATAAAGAAATTATGAAATATAATGTAATTTGCAAAATAGATGCATTTGCTAAAGACCGGCATTGTGTACAATATTATTTGCAAACGTGTCGATGTCCTGACTTTCTTTGAATACATGATATTGAATCTATTAAATTTGCATATTTAATGATACTCGTAAATGTCATTTTAAATAGTTTTATTATTAAAATATTTTTAGTTAATTAAGGTTTAAAGTAAAACTAACATTTGTAATGTGTTTAATATAACAAAAATCCTTAAGGTTGTATGAGATTACATTCGGTGAAAAAGAGCAAATGGTAATTATTATATTTTGACGGAAACTTTGCAGTATGATGTACTGTAATGAGGGAAATGCAGGGTATTTCATATTGAATGGGACAAAAAGAATAGCGCAGTGTGACTGACGTATTGGATTTATTAAGCCGAAACAAAATTATTTTGCAACTACAATTATACAAGTTTTATTTGGCAACAAGGGAAAGTATCGAATTACGAAGTCGTCGCAAGAGGCGTTGTTGAACAAAATGGCGTCCATGCTGAAGAAAGCAAACTGTGTTTTCGAATATGCCAAAACCCCTTCGTTCACCGTCATTTTCGCACGAAATTTCATAAAGAATCACAGCATTGTCACAACATCAACAGGTGGATGAAGCAGATCCAGGATACGGGCTGCTTATGCAAGAACAAAAGCCCGTGATAAAAAGCAACAAAATCCGAAGTGGTTGAAAGAATTTGTGAATCGTTTTTACAGAGTCCCTCAAAATCAACGCGACATGCAGGTGCAGAACTGAATGTCCCTCCCAAAATGGTGTGGTGCGTTTGGGGCACGGAAAATGCCCGTGTAACATTAGAACATCAGCTGGATTCTCCCAAGGTGAACGTTTTCTGCGCTTTAACAGTTATGTTTTTGGTCCATTTTTCTTTGCGGTACAACCTGGGACATTTACCAAGACACGCTCCCTGAGTGTTTGCTCCCCCAGTTTAAAGAAGCTGTTCATGCTTTCTTTTTGCAGCAAGATGGTGTTCCCCACATTGGAATAACAACGTACGTGAGTTCCTGAACGAGCTTCTACCATATCGCTGGATTGGCCGTGCTGGGCCACAGGATTTAATATTCATTGCTTCATTGGCCGGCATGATCCCCAGATCTAACACCCTGTGATTTTTTTCTCTGGGGTTTCGTTAAAAGCAAGGTATTTGTGCATTCCCTTTCTCAGGACTGAGATGAACTGAAGCAGCGGATAACTCCGTCACAGGGGATATGCTATCACGAGTGTGGCAAGAGCTTGATTACCGTTTAGACATTTGTCTTGTCTCCGGAATGGCAGATATTGAACACCTTTAGAAACTTGAATAACTGTAGGTTCGAGATAAATTTGAATTTTCTAAATATATTTGTTACAAAGTTTACAATCATGTTTTCTTCTTGTCCCATTCAATATGCAACACCCTATATTATAATATAATTTTCCTGCTTAAGAGCTACACTTTTACTAGAATTAAAAAAAGATCAATTTTGTAGCTCATTCTCATATTTATATATTACCAATGTCAATCTCAGTACATGGAACTTTAAAAATTATATTTCTATAAAACTATATAATCTTTTGCAAAACTGCCATGAGAAAATAGTTCATGCGAATATTTTATGCAGATTTCAGTGTAATTTGACAGTTCTCTCTACCACTCACATACCAAAAATAATCAGAAATAAATGTTCAAATAGTCATGCCTTTTTCACAATATATGAATGATATATCTGCTTACTGAAAATAAAAATATTTATGAAACAATTACTTGTTTGTCATAATCTATCATTTTTCTGTCATAAAATAATCCATTATATAAAATTGAATTATATATAAATGAAATATTTCTAATGAGATTTTATTGACACTACTAATATTTTAAAACTTGACAAAATATTCTCAATAACATATTAAAAAAATGTATATGTTTTTATTACTTATATATATATACATATATATATATATATATATATATATATATATATATATATATATATATATATATATATATATATATATACATAAAATGTTTCAGTAATTACAGTTGAGTTATTGATCAATTAGTGACAAAAATTTTAATTGTGTAATTATATAGATAACATGCGCCACTTTTTCAATGTTAAAAATCTTTTATAATTATTTTTGATATTCATCAAAGATAATATAATTAATAAACATGTTTCAAAAACAAAATTTTATCTGAAGTAATTACAATTAGGAAGAATGAAGGAAATTTATAACAAAGCAGGTTATAAAAAATTTCTAATGATAAATAAATGAAGCATTGTTTAAACAATATTCGACAGAAAATATTTTAAACACCCCTGGATGATTTATAATATTTTTATAATAAGATTGTTAAATGCTTTTCATTTTAAAAGAAATCCAGTTCGGGATTAAATTTTTGATGCTGCTTTAGATAAACATTTTAGAATTTATAATTATCTTTTTTTTAAAAAAAAAGTGGTAATAATTAATGAAACATTTTTAATTGCAAAAGGTTTTCAAAATTTTATTCATTTATTTTTAAATCTGTCTTTATTAATTCAAAATAAAACAAGCAAGACAGCTTAAAAGTGCATGAACAAATAACAAAAATAAATTTTAATTATAATGATCTAATACTTATAACCTTGAATTATTTCTACAATATTAATAAATTAAATATGATGGTGTTTTACTACTTACAATTTTTTTATAATATTTCTAATAAATAAATATGTATTATAAAAAAGAACCAACTTTACATACATACCTAATATAAATGCATTTAATAGACTCATGTTTGTAAAAATTGCATTACCATGAAGGACTTACGCGAGTGAGCTGAAAGTTTCTGGAAATGTAAAGTAGGGAATGATGTGCAAATGATTAGAGTTTCAGACCCGAAGCGTTTTCTGAGCAGTGTCCTCTAAACGGCAAATTGATCTGAATAAATAAACGGCTGTAGCAAGACGTGTATGGTTATCGGCGGTTATCTGCGAGTGGTAAACGTTATCTGAGTCGTTGCTTATGCCTCTTTGAAGAAGAGAATTGACGAAGCTGGATTATTTTATCGTACAGTAGCCGCTCATGTGCAGCGTGTTTTGGAAGCCAGTGGACGGACGAGTGTCAGAAAACTCGGAAATCCGGGAATGAACCCCGAAATGTGACGTCAGCACGCGATTTAGAGCCCCTTAATTACCCAGGTCTATGCAGAAGATATCCGCAGTCCAAATCTTCTTAATGTATCTCTATGGAATTTTTTGCTAATTGCCTTGAGAAATAAAGGAATTTAGAGCAAATTTTTCAGAATTTTTTGCTACCAGATATTGGACGTAGGCTATAAGATCATTTTGTGAGTCACTAAATAATGAAAACGGTAAAGTTTAAACAATTAATAGTCGAAACTATTTTATGATGCTTACGGTTTGCTACATTTCCTTTAAAATTGCCCTTTTGGCACTATCTGAATGTGCTTAATTAGGTAAAGAAACTTACTTGTTAAAAAGTAATTTCACTACTCTTAAGATAAATAATATATTTTAATTACTGGAAAAGAGCTTATTTAAAATCTAATTAAATTTAAAATTAACTTCTTATTACATGGTATCTTGTTCAAAGTCTTTATCATTTTATTTATATCTAAATTACAGTGTTTGTGCACTAATTTTGTTATGTTTTTAAATTTTGTATTTTTCCGCCACCAAACACATTTAAGAAAAATAAAATGAAATAAATGGCTCACTAAAATGCAGAACTTTAACATTTAATATAGATTGTATTACATGTTAAGTATGTATTACTCTCAAATTGTATGTGTTGTAAGTATATATTACTTACTAGTTAGTAATAACATATGCTTACAATATATAAGAAATGTTACTATTTTTATTTTTGTTAGTTATTATATATGGGAAAACTGTTTTTATATATTGCTTACAGTATAATATAATAAAAAATAGTTTCTCTTCTATCCTTTTTTTATAACACTATATGCAGGTATATATTATTTATGTAAGTTATAACATAGGTTTACATATTGTAAGTATGTATTATTGCTTGTCAATAAAATTATGCTAGCTATAATAAATTGCGTACAGTGTACAAAAAAATTTTTTTAAATTTCTGATATTTTTTTTTGTATCAGTAAAACACAATTTAATTAAATAATTACAAAATTATTAAGAATAGTTTTTGCACATTACAGTCCTTTTTAAAACTTTTTAAGGAAGAAAATATTACTTTAGAAACATATCAAACAAAGAAAATATACATGTCAAATGTAAACTAATGTATGTAAGAATGTTGCGTCATGCGAAGTCTTATGACAACCATAGTGTTTGTGACAGATCAGGAAGTTCATGCGTCAGCTCCCCTTTACAGGAGCCTTAATGCGATAATAGACATCTGGTCCGCTTTGCGCTAACGGACCGTACAGCTTTCTCTAGACAGGGATGGCGAACTAATGGCACATGTGTCACAAGTGGCCCGCTTGAAAATTTTGATGGCACGCACAAATTTTTTTCATAAGTTATCTTTTTTGATAGAAATGAATTAAAAATTAATAATCTCTTCTTAATATATAATTTATGATATAAATTTGAAGTACTGAATACCTACCTTAGTATGTTAACTAGAACAGTCGAATTATACATTTTATTATTAAAATAGCACATGAATTTTTTTCGAAGTTTAAAGATGAGCAGTAGATAAAAAATTTTGTGTATCCTGTTTTGCCTTTTAATGTTATTGCGTGTTGTTGCCGTTGCAGCGCTCAAATCTGAAGACAGACTGCATTACTCATTTTTAGTAAACCGTCGTCTTTGAAACTTCGGTGATTTGTTAAAAAATATAACCGTTTAATATTAATAGATGTAGTGTTATTTTCTTAGGTAAATATTTTTACATATTATTTCATATTTTATATTCTGCATTCGTTTGCAAGAACATATTGCGTCACGACTGAAGTTTTAACCAGTAACAATCTTAAAGTATCAAAAGCTATTAAACTTATAGTTTATATTCGAAACAATAAAATATTTTAATATTATGAAAAACTATTTTATCGTTAAAGCAGTGTAAAATATAGAAATGATTATTAAAATTAACTTTAATTAATATATTATTTATTATTTTCTTGTGTTGGTAATATTTTTAATACTTTAATATGTGTCGAAATATGTTGTTGCAAACGAATGTTGAATAAATTATTTATATTGTAACAATGTTATTAATATATATATTTTTTAGAATTTCTTATTATGGCCAGTTCAATGAAGAAATCGAAATTATCCGAAACATGTAGCAGCAGAGAATTTCAAGCTTGGTGGACCGATAGATACTAATGTTTGAAAAGGACAAGTAAAGCAATTTGTATTTTGTGTTCTAAAAGTGTAGTCTGTTGAATATCTTCAGTAAAGTGGCATTAAGAAATCAACCATAAATTTTTTCTCGATCGAAATATAGAACTGCAAAATGAGTATATATCACGTGCCTTAAAAATAAAAATGCTGAAACTACTTCTTTAAAGAAATATATTGGAACTCAATCAAACACCACTGCTGCTTGTTATCAAGTTTCAAGAACTATTGCTCAATATGCGAAACCTTTTAATGAAGGCGAATTTTTAAAGGATGCTTAGCTGCAATGTGTAGCATACTTAATCCATAATTTCGAAAATAAAGAAAACATTATCCAAAGAATTAAAGGCATGCCGATAGCTCGTAATGCAGTGAAAAAGAGAATTTTGGGTATGGCGGCAACAAAAAATTCATATAAAGTCATACGATTTTGTATCCATTTGCTTTGACTATTCTACCGACGTAACAGGCTCTGCTCACTTAGCAATTTTTAGTATGGTATTTTGTGCAAAACAATACTAAAGAAGAGTTAATAAGTTTATCAAGATTAACACTAACAAAAGGATTCGACATTTGTAAAGCAGCTATACATCCATTGGAAAAAAGAGAAATATGTCCTTAAATTGCGTCAGGTGCAATTGACGGAGCCCGCAGCTTAACTATAGACGGGAAAATAATTTTATTTACCAAACGTATTGGACACACAATTCTTGATTTTCATTGCATTATTCACCAACAAGCTTTATGGGCCAAAATAGGTTTAAAAATGTTTGATGATATTTTGACATTTGTAACAAAATTATTCAATGTTTTGATTCAATGAAAATGTTTTAAGTTTTGCAAAATAAATTTTACAATTTCTGTAGTACTTACTCCTATTTTATTAATCCAGGTTTCAAATTTCACGCAAGATTTTGTTTAATATGTTGAAAAGCTTTGTTATCAAATATACTTGACTTTAGAAGACAAAGGTATCTGAATTCAAAATACGCTACGCTTCTTATGCTTAAAACTGATAAATTAAAAAGATACAAAAAAATTAATATTTTGTCATGATCACAGAATACTTTTAAAAAAAATATTCAAAGCTAATTTCTGACTGCACGTTAGAGTCAGAATACAGAATTATAATATTTAGTCTACACAGAATTTTTCGTGAAATTCTTTGACATACTTTTAAGTTAGCAGCTTCTGATGAGGATTCATTATATCCTTCAGCAGCTGATTCTTGAAGATAAAAATCTCAGAGATACAAATCATATCATTTTTATTTTTAAGCACGATATTAATTAGATATTATAACAAATGAATAACAATACTAACAGTCAAATAATATTATATGATACAGTTAAATAGAATTTCAATTGAATATGATGGAATTTTTTTATATAAAAATTATAGAAAATCCACAAAGTTATTTTTATAAAATATTATCAAAATGGTTTTCTAAGCTTTTCTTAGAAATATACAACATTCTATCAAAGATTCTTAATTATTGTTATTGATTGTTCTATATTTATTTTATTGGATTTACATTTGACATTAAAATTTTTGCAATAATGTAATTTTAAATATGATTTTAAAGTGGTATTGTAATAAATTGGAATATATTACCAATTACTTTAAAGTGCATTATAATAGTAGTTCTATTATTATATACTACATTATAATGCAATTTAGTGTAGTTGGTAATGCTAATATTGTAGAGCTACATTTTATGCTTTTGCAAACTTAGCGAGAATCCTTTGTTTTAAAATACCTTTATTAAGTTATATGATATTAAAAAAACCACATATTCATCGCATTAGCATTTTATTATTGAAAACAATAAGGAAAGAATAAAATGTTATAAATATATGTATGATTCCTTTGAGTAATACTTGAGATTTATTAAAACTATTATCATTCAAACAATTTTTAATGAATATAAATTAAGTGCATTATATTTATATTTATGAAAGACAACATCTTAAAATTTAAGTAGATAAGTTTGGTTTGTTTTACACTTGTCTTTTTTCATATAAATGGAAGCAGCTACTGTACCAGTGTCTGTTTCATCATTTAATAAAAGAAATTGCACATAAAAATCAAATATATTATCATTAAAAATAATTTATTTGAAATTTTACCTTAGTTTTTTAATAAATACTTTATCTAAGACAATTATATTTTTCCTTTTGAATAACCAACTAATCTGACTATTTTGAAAATATTTAAAGTTTATAACATTATTAGAATTCCAAGTAAGCTAAAGGGAGAAACACTATAAATATCACTGATTCGTAAGTATAAAAATTTAAAAATTGTATGAAATACAATTGCTTATTCTTTTTTAATCCTCTCATTACTTTGTTATTATTATTTATTTATATCTGAGCACATCACATGAATTCCTAAATTTCATACAAATATCAAAAATTCAGAAAGCACAATTTATGCCACCAATTATTTTATATATTGAAAAATATTTTAAGGGTTAACTGTGGCAAATTAAAACTAATTAATTTCATTTAAAACATTGAAAAAAAGATAACATAAATTTAAGATGAGATGCAATTAATCATTGTTCTCTCGTTCTAATTTTATTTTTAAATATTTTTGTTAAGAAAAAAATTAATGATAAAATATTTAAATTTGCTAACATTACTCTATTCTTTAAAAACTAAATGATCTGAGCAGTGTATGTATCATGATTCATGATGGACATTTTGATGAGTAGAAAGCAATATATCCAAATTCATTAGCTTCAATAGCAGTTCATCCAAATTCAATGACATATTTACAAATTTATGTACTACAAATGCTGCCTGATTAGATGAAATATTCATAAAAACTGATCATCTGAGTAACTAATGATAACTTTAAAAACTAAATGATCTGAGCAGTGTGTGTATCATGATTCATGATGAGTATTTTAATGAATAGAAAGCAATCCAAGCAAATTCATTAGCTTCATTAATGGTTCATCCTAATTCATAGGAAAATTCATAAATTATATATAATCTAAATTCTCACTGTTAAATATATTCATAAATTTCAAAGAGACTTCCAAACAGCCCAAAATGTATAAAATTTTACAGATGATATGACTTGGTATTTTCAAATTTGCTGTCTCTTCAACCAGAATTTATTTTTCCAACTAATTTAAAAACATAGCTTTGTTTTTAACATAATGTCATCAAGTGTTAAAATTGTATAATTTTTATGAGACAGTTTATTATTAAAAGTAAAGGAAAATATGCAACTTATGGTGATGATAAAGGCTTAAGATAATGAAACAGATATTTTAGAGATAAGTATCTGAATAAGACATAAGATTTGTCTTTCTAATGTTTTTCAAAATTCTCTGTGAATAATGAATTTGCTACACAGATTACTATCTGAGGTAATGATAAATATATATTATCATATACAGATGTACAAATGCACATTCCTTTTCCTCTATGATATTTAGGTTAATTTTAATTGCATTTTTTAAATTCAAATTTGATAACAACAGTGCATTTTATACTTTGTTTTTGGATCAACTCATTACGATATTAACAAATTTCAAGCTTAGATTTAACTTATAATTAAAAACTGACACTTTGTACTAATTAGAAGGGCAAAATGTTTGACAAATAATTTTAATTATCTTTACACTGAAAGAAATGAGAATTTATAATTAAAACTGATGTAAAAAAAATATAGCTCTTCAAATAGCATGTCTGTATATAAAAACATTTTAACTGATCCAAGTACTTAAATGAAAAAATGGATTTGTTTTCAAATGAAGACATACTTTTGTTGCATATTTGAATTAAAGATTTCTTGCTTATCATTTTAAGCACTTAATGTATTTCGGTCTATATTTATTAAAGAAACATAAGCAGAAAAATACTTTTGACATGATAATACTGTAAAATAAATATGACAAAATCATTGAAGTAGTTTTTTAATTAAGCTAAACAATCTTTTTTTAGTAACTGACACCAGAAATCTATCATTGAAAAACAGTAATATAAATAAAGAAACGAAAAGAATATCTGCTAAGTGCAAAAAACTTTTTTCACGTTCTTTTATTGAAGAATATGATTGATCGTTAATAAAGAAAAATCTTTTTTTCATTTCTTTCTGGTTTTAAAATATTTTTCTGCCTATTAAGAAAACATTGCTTTGCAGATTTATTTAAATCTTTAAGTCATTTAATAATGTTCTTAAGGAGTTTTTTCCGTATTGAAATCAACCCTGATAAATTGCTAATCATTACTCTCCTCAGCTTTAGCAATTAAATATAAAAAATTAAAGTTATTTCAATTTCTAAAACAAAACTTTTATTTTAATAGTGAATATGTCAATTTTTTTTTTTTTTTTTTTGGTGATTGAGTTTATGTACTTTATAAAAAGTTGCTAACATTAGTAATTTTGTTTCCTCAGTTGATTAAATTTCCAAATAAAAACTTCTATTGATTTAAAAGTATATCTTTTTTATTTAAATATATAATCTTTCAATCCAGTATATTCGAAAAATAACACTGTACTTTTGTGTGTTGTATTAATGGCGAATATGCTTTGGTATATCATTGAGAAAAATTTAAATAATCTGCTTGCATATGATATTATTTCATTATTTCATATAATGCGTACTTTAGATTGTTATGTGTTATTTTTCACTATTATACAGTATATAAAACAAATGCATAAAACCAATGCTACGTTTTCATGTGAATAATTATGCTAAATTCAACAAAATCATTGTTTTTACCCATATGATAAAATGACTTTATTTCGTTTAAAAATTTAACTTAAATGTTAGAAATTTTCATTTTGATTTGCTTATTACTCAAATGTCTTTTTTGTACAGGAAGGAAACTGCATTTTTAAATGGATTCCGAACTACAACAATGCCCCATGCTCGATTTGGATTCCAACCCACGAGCATATGAACCGAAAACCAAAGCAAGAAGCTGTCGGCTCGACGAGAAAAAGGAAATTGCTTGCAGATGAAAATTTAAAAAAAAATTATTTCTCATGTATTAAAAGTAGTTGTCTATTACTATTTGTTGTGTAAAACGTTTTGATCTATACTTTGAATTCTTGATTTATTACTCTAATTTTCATAACACGATGAATAGTTTTGTAAAATAATATTCTGTACAAAATATTTGTTTGAGGATGGCATAACTGTAAACCTGTGTGTGTGATGTTTTAAATACAATAAACCACTTTATTAAAAATATCTATATTTGGCTGAATGTAATTGCATCAAATTAAAAATGAATTGTTTTCAAATACACTGAAGCAACAAATATAGGATATTTCTTAAAAATGTGAATATCAAGTTGGCTTATAATTTTCGAGAATTTAATATAGCATTGACTCCTCATTCATTGGAGCCACTAAAAACGAAATATTATTTAACTACAATTTTATTTATAATGCTCAGAATTTTTAGCTTTAATGCCTAAACTTAATGTTAATGGAAAAGTGAGAATATTCGCTGACTATTGAAAGTCCATCAAAGAATATATATCTCTGAAAGCCACAAATGAATATTAATATATTGTTGCTGAATAACAAATACCTTGATGAACTTTTAAAATGCATTGAATATTTTACCATTGTGTAATGAGAAACTTTCTAGAGTTTTACTTTTGAATTAATTGTTTGTTAAAACAAGCGAATAAATTCTTATTCGCCATGTCAAATCTTAGAATTTTTGACACATGAAAGAGTCAAATTGGATAAAATATAGCACATTCAAATAAAAATGAAAATTTGTATCAAAAGAGAATTATTATTATATAAGAGAGTTATTATTATATTATATATAATACTACATATTATAAAATAAAATTATGTTGACCTATATGAAAATTTTAACTTCTAAAATGTGATTAGATAGATAAGAGGTTTATTTATTATTTCACAAAGTCAAGAAATTTATTTGATGCTCTAAAATGAAATGAACTTTTTGTGCAATCCTTAAAAATGTTTTCATTTCTATCCTAAAATCACCGATTTATATTAACTTAGTATATTAACTTGTTTTATTCCTCTATAAAATATATCTATAGAACGCATCCCTAAAAAATAATAAGTGTAATATATAGATATATAAAATATATCAATAAACTATACCTATGGAATATTACAATGATACGCAACCAATAATGTATGTGAAAATTATTATAGTTTAAAAAGTACCTATCACACTAACTTTATAATTTTGAACTAAGTATAGGAAATGTTTTAGCTTTTTATTGAAGTTAAACATTTTAAAATAAAGAAATACAAAACATTTATACAAAGCTTTATAATTTTTTGTAATTAAGTAAAATTAATTTTCCAATGGTGGAGAGGAACTGTGTGATAGAATAATAGCAGAATTGGTGAGGAAAGATAATGGATAATACTTTGTGCCATGTAGTCAACGATGATGTACGTGTAGTTCTTCAGTTCCGGCAGCTGCTATTAACAATAGTAAGCTGACATGGATCGAAAGTTGACTGTGGTTGATACTTCAACTCCTAAGTCCTCAGTAATTAGAGAAAAAAATTACCGATCTCTTTTCCAAATTTTTGTTACTTAAAGGTCTTCTGTTATTTAAAGTAGATATGCACAATATTTTAAGTAAATAATTGTATTCGATAATAAAAATTAAATTACTGCCTTTGGAATGCTAGATTTCATCTCTTTTACATCTACTAGATCCGTTTTCATAATTACTTGAAACTTTATAATCTGCGACTATATCATCAATAACTAATTTAATAGTTTCATCAGACATTTTTCTGTTAAAATATATCATATAAGCACTATCTAGGATATCACATCATTATTTAGTTGCATAACATTATTATTTTTATATATACATCTGTACCAAATTTCAAATGTTGAATATATAAACTTTTCTAAATTTTGGCCAATCTTTTAAAATTTGCTTTAATCTTTACACGCATATGTTTTAATATGTAATATTTTTCCAAATTTTAATATAAAATAAATTATTACTATCAAATAATTATTTATATCAAATCAATTATTGCTATCAAAATTTTCAAACATATTTTTATACCCTATTACAAATTAGAACCATATCAGTTGAATGTTGAATTCAGTTTTCTGTCAACTTTTTGAACGTAACGTTTAAAAATTAAAAATTAAAATTTCGATAGGTAGCAGATCTATTGAACAGTTATTGAAATAAACTCTTTCACCAAGAAAGAGTGGCCAGAAAATTATGTAAATTTCAGAATAGACGCTCCTTATTGAGTTGGGCAAATGATATGAAATGTGCAGTTCTTCAGCTCACGTAAAATAAGATATAAGGAGAAGAATCATCAGAGAGGACAATATTCGCGCCATTATTTCTGCTTGGTAAATAATGGTTGAAAATTTGTTCTTGTCACAAAGACTATAATTGCAAAGAATGTCAAGCCATCATCTATGCAGTCAGTTTCAGCAGACAGAACAGTTTACAAGAGGCATGCTGATCGGACTGAGAAAGGCAGGGTGGTAATTACAAAATCTCCCAGCTGACAGCCACCTGGAAAAGCTTCCACAGTGTACCGGCTGTGGTGAAGTTGGTTGGAACAAGGAACTGTGAAACTTTTGAATGGTTCCCGTGCAGCCAGAGTGACGTCAGCAGTCGTGGATCAACGTATCCAACAGGAGGTGGTGGTGACCCCACATAGCTCGTCTACAGAAATTCTGCAGCATGTGCAAGACACCCTGGATGCTTCTATACCGAGCAGAACCATTTACCGTCTACTGGTTGCTAGTGGCCTGCCCACATGTCGTCCGTTAAGAAGGCTGCCATTGTTCTCATGGCATAGACGGAAACGTCTTGAATGGTGCCAGATTAGAACAATATGGCAGGATGGTTTTCTCAGATGAGTCACGCTTCTATTGCTTCAGTGTTAGTCACCGCTTAAGAATGTGGCGTCAACGGGGGGATATGATCTATTCTACAGCAATTGTGAAACACTCCATCGAGCGACAACGTGGCATCATGGTTTGGGGTGCCAATGTGTAGGTTTTCATGTCACCTCTAGTTCATATTTGCAGCACTGTGACATCTCATCGTTGCGTGGATGATGTGCTGAGGCTGGTGACACTCCATTTACATTCAGAGAACACCCAACGTCTTTTATCAGCAGAATAACGCCCGACTGCATATTGCTCGCATCAGCAACATGCCTTAAGAGGTGTACAGCTGTTTCCCTAGCCACCATACTCACCAGATCTCTCACCAATCGAACACATTTGGGATATGATTGCACATTAGTTGTAGACTCTTTGGCAAATGGTTGACAGGGAATGAAGAACCATTCCAATCCGTACTCTCATTGACTCTGTGTCTAGAAGTGTTGCTTCGTGTCCCGCCGACCTCCTACAACCCTACTAGCCCAATCCAGTTCTCACTCTGTATTATGTATATAATTTCGAAATAAATATCACTTTTTGTTCGTTGCTCTCTATTCTTCAAAACATTTTTACTTTATTAAGTGGCAAACTATTATATAAAATCATAAACATTATGTGTATTTATGGTTACTATCGTATGTAAAACACTTAGGAGGGAGAGGTAGAACATGTGTTTAAATTTATATTAGCTTAACGGTAAAAACAGATTATAAAAGAGGATGTGTATAAAAAGTCATCATATTTTTAAAATTATTGGTGCACCTATGTATATATATATATATATATATATATATATATATATATATATATATATATATATATATATATATATATATATATATATTAAGGTATGCGTAATAACCATACTATTTCCCTGTGCTGCCCAATGCCATCGCTGGTACCTTATTATGAAGGCATTGTACTAAATGTGTTATATCTTATACAAGATGTAATCCTTTTTAAATTTAATGTAGTAATTCTCTTTAAAATTCTAATTAATATTTTTCAGCAACAAATTAATAAAATAAGTTAGATATTTGAGGCGATAAAAAGTAACAAAGTTAAGTTTACCATATAAGGTTTCCACTTTTATGAATATAATATATCTATTTTTAGACAGATTTTAAGGAATTATTTTTAACGCTTTTTAAGACGCTTTCTTTATATAATCTTTGCATGATAATAGAAAAATAATCTAAATAATAAATGATTTATGAGAAAATATAATTTCCATAAATATAAACAGGATTAAAATTTAATTTTTATTTTTACATAAAATCATATGACTTTCTTAATTTAGAATAAAATTTTAAAGCTGATTCCCAGTAATAAATTCGTAGTTTTAAAAGCTTAACATAGAAAATCCCAAATGTTTTTCGTTTTATTTTTCAAAAAAGCTTTAAAATCTTCTACAAAACTTCTACAAGTGTTTTCAAAAAAAGAAAAACTTTTTATCGCATTTGTTTTTTCGTTGAAATGTATTTTTTTTCTTTATGCACTGATTTTTCTTTCTTCTCAAAGAAATAAATTTCTCTCTCTTAATATATATATACATAAATATATATATATATATATATATATATATATATATATATATATATATATATATATATATATATATATATATATATATATATATATATATATATATATATATATATATATATATATATATATATATATATATATATATATATATATATATATTATATATAATCATAATAAAAACACCAGAAAGCATTGCATAAAAAAGTTTTTAAAATATGAAACTGAATGTGAAACAAAGCAAACTTTATTTTTTAGATGTATACTTGAAAAAAAAAGCTATTTTTTCATGGAAATTTCAAAAAATTATATGCAATATTTTTATAAAAAGATCATAAATGTATCTATTTGTTGACAAAATGTTCAAAAGTCCCTAATCTCAACGCTGTTACATTTCAAATTTAAATTCCATATGCGGTTATAATAACTATTTATTTCGTGTCTCATTATTATCAAATAAAAAGAAATTCTTTCTTAAAAATCATTTGAAATCGTTCATGCAAAAATTTTTTTAAACTTATGAAATGGAAATTTATGTTTATAATTTATATGAATAATTAAACTAAATACTTTCCATTATAGCTCATATTTATTTCAAATGTTAATATATGTTTATATACATACACTTTAATTAAAAAAAAATGTATCCAAACATTTATGATATCAAATTTATAATATGAAATATTTTCATGATTAACATGAATTTTTCAATATATAAATATAATAAAGAACATTGATAAAAATTATAAAAAGATATCGTAGTTATAATTTGAAACCAATTAGCAAATATTAACATATTGTGTATTCAAAATGTAATACTTGATAAAATAATTTTGTGCGGACTATCCAAATATTTCTGTTAATATGACAGTTAAAATTTCTATCTGTTTGAGAAAATGCATTGAAGCAAATAGCAAATGCTATAAAAATATTTACTCTTAAACAAGTGTGAATTATAGTCACAGTTTCATTCAGTTGAACTTTTGCTTATTCGTGTAAGAAAACTTGATTTAGTCTGCTGTGTATTGAAGCATATTCTTTTAACATATATAAAAGATGTAAAATTAGCGATCGTTGTAATCAATTTTATTTATAAATAAAAGATACATTTCAATCCGAATAATATATATAATTCTTCATAACATATATCACAAAGCAAAGCATAAATTTTATGTGTGTTTTAAAAGAAAAATTAAAACTTACTGATGGAGTTAACTTTCAATAGAATTTCTATGGTAAATAATGAGTACCGAATGCACACATATATAGAGGGAGACAAAAACGAATGAAACTCTGTTTCAAATAATTCTAACCAAATTATACGTGGTAATTTTTATTAAATTTTACTTGAACTCCGATATCAAACTTTAATAATTCAATGTCAATTTGAAATAACTGTTTTGTATCAATCCACTTATGATTTCTTAATACTGATACGTGAAGGTAATCAATTCACCTCTAAAAATCTAAATCAAAAATGAAACCTTATATTAAATTAACTTTTATCGTCTAATTGACGTTTCTTGGTTACAATGAGAATAAATTAGCAGTGATTATAAATAAAAAATAATCTAAGTAGTGATTAAGTGCATTTTTAAATTTGAATAACGAGACATTCTTCATGCTTTTATGCCTCTTAAAAATACTTATCAATTTTTACATTAAGTATTTGAAAAGTGAACAAAAATTCCTTTTCTATTTCCAATCTTAAATCAGAACATCTAAGATTTATCCATTTCTCTAAAACATTCTGTTTCATCCCCGAAAAATAATAATAGAAAAACCCCTATCCTCAAAGATTCTCCGCTCCTCTATTATCCAGCAAGAACAAAATCCAATATAAAGGCGAGGACAACGAAAAAAAACAGCAAAATAATAATAAATAATAAATGCGTAAATCTCGACACCATCCTCCAACGGTAAAAAATCGACAAGAAATGCGTTAAAAAATACTACGGTTCAACGCGTAGGGATATAGTTGAAACCACACATAATAAAGTCTTTGAGGAAAAAAGAAAACACTGCATGAGCACTGTTGAGGGAATAAGATAGGGGGAAAACGAAAAAGAGGGAGAAGCTATAGAATATCTGTTCTTTCAACCTTGTCCATTTATCTTACTTAGTTTTCTTCCGGAATAATATTTTCCCTTTCATTTCTGGAATATGGGAAAACAATAGAAGTTGTGAGGAGGGAAAAGGGACGAAATAGAGTAGCGGAAAACGCAACTACCGTCTTTAAGCTAAGATGAATGGCAAAAATCCACCATAAACACTTAAATACTTTCTCTATTTTGGGGATTTTGAATAATTTACGCCGAGGGAAATATATTTTTGTGTTTTCCCTGTGTCGCATCCTCTTTTCAAAATTCAATCTTCCGATGTTATTTTGGGTGTTCTTCTTTCTCTATATAGTTTTAAAATATGTAGATTTTCAAAACAAAATTTCCAAATTTAGAAAAGGAAAATATTAATTTAGAACTTTTCTTGCTTTATTGAATTTGAAAAAAAAAAGAGAATTTTGTATTTTATTTTTAGCAGATATCTGTTTTCTATTATAAACATGATACTTTTAGTTTTGTTTGATATATATAAAAAATACTTTTCAATTTTTTTATAAAATTTAAAATATATTTAGTAAGTATATATTTATAGGAATCTCGCATGTTAAATGTTAACTTAATGTAAACTTTGATATTCTAAAAATTACAAATATGAACATATGGGGTAGGTTACTCTTAGCAATCTATGATTGAACTTTTGATAATTAACAATATTACTGCAAAAAAATAGTCTTATGTTATTCCGTAACACTTTCTTTCAGTAATTACAATATTAAATTGTTTTAAAGCTATTAATACTCAGTAATTTAAAAATTTAAGATATATTAAACATAGCTATGAATATTATGATTGATCATATGATTTTAGTTTCAACATTTTCTTATGCAATAATTTCTAAAATTAAAGAAAATAATAATCGTAAATATTAAGTAAAAACTAGTTTTAATTAAAAATAAGAGAATTAATGAACTAATTTGAATGCGAACAGATATAAATATTTCATTTTAAAATAACAGAAATACATTTTGGAATGACCTCTCTTTTTCTTTCTCTTTTTTTCTCTCTTTCGCTCCTAATCTATTTATCTATCTATCTCTATCTGTGATAACCTAATTTCATATTTATTAAATATAATTTTAAACTAGAATGAAATTATAGGTTTGGTGCCCAAGTCATGTCAGAAATTTTGATTAAATACAATAAATTAATATCCTTCTTCAATTATAAGTATTTTGCATTCATAAACTAATCGTTACATATTCGAAATATTCAAGACTGATACTGAATGTGTTGCTCCAAAACTTGAATGTTTCAGCTATAACTAAATAGTATTCAAATTAACAGTTTATAAATATTCTTGATTACGATTTTAAAATAAATAAAAACAGAAAATTCCCACAAATACGATTTTTGTGTTAAAGAGTTTTTTCAGTATCTTATAGCAGTTCAAATTACCAGTTTGAGAATAATATTTTTGATTCTTACAATCTTGAAATACTCAAAAAAGATAACTTTATGAATACAATGCAGAGAATTGGTCGATTATTAATATCTAAGGAACTTTGTGTTATTAGTTTTAAAATATTCTTTATTCGAAAGTTGTGCATTATAAAAATTTTAAACTAATAAAATAATTATATATTACATTTACAGTTCAGTTTCTTACAAAAGTTTATAGCAGTTTGATGTGCAATGGCGTATATTTTTGGTTCATAATAAAGAATACTCTATAGAAATGTAAAAAATCGACAAATATATTTCTATTGTTATGAATATTACCTGCTGCAAACCATTGGATAGATTTTGAATCAAAATGAACCTTTAGGATTAAATTTCCTCACACAATGCAATAATTCTCAATTACAACTTGAATATTAGTATTAACTTTTGATGTAAATCTTTTGATAAATTTATTTTAACATTGAAATACAACTTTAATAGGCACAGCTGCCGTATAATCCAGCATGTCAAATTTTGAGTTTGGTGACTTTTTGGCGGAATTCCTTGTTTATCTGTGGTAAACTGGTTTTTATTAAGTCATAAAGATAGTGACCTATGAGAATTGCCTAGAAGATTCTATTTTGTCAACCCTAGTATTTAAGTCATCGCTAGACGCTACATACGTCATTTTGGCAATATTTCTTCATCGCCAAAAAAAAAATTCAGAATTTGGCATGCTAGATTATATGACAGCTGTGTCTTTTAGGAAGTATTGAAGATTAATTTTATATATATAATGTTTTAAATTATTTATAAGTAGCACAAATATCAAAAGGGTTGATAACATTTCCACAATATATTTTCTTGTCACCTATTTCTGCCATCCAATGATACTAAACACAGCCAACCATTTCATTAAATTTTAAATACGGCGAACGATACTTAAACAAGTGATGAAGTCGATTGCTGAGCTGGGTTTTCCACACCATCAAAAGTTTATTAAGCCCTACAGGACATTTTGCAATACATATGCCCTTTCTGCACGACAGTCTTCAGTTGAGTTGTTCGCAGAAACTACAACCTCCTGAATAACGAATTTATTTCGTATGTGAAATGTATGTAATTTATTTTTTAAAAATATTTAAAAACTATCTTTAGTATTACATTCTTCCACATTGTACTCGAATATTTCATACTTCATTAAATCATGTTCAGGTATTAAATAATTAACTAATAATCTGAAAAGTATATGTGTTTTCGTAGGATGAAAATTCTATCTGCAATCCAATTTTTTCTCCTATCTGCAATCCAATTTTTTTCTCCAATCTGCTATCCAAATTTTTTCTAGAATTTGTCTTGTTAGCATTACAAACGCTTTTTAATGATGTTGGTTTTTTTTTATTTTTGTAAAAATCATAATTAAAAGATATTGTAAAAATATAAGATATTTTTTAAATTAACTTTTTTACTTTTGGTTTAAATATTTCATCTTAATCAATATAAATTTATGTAATGTATATATGACATCTAAAAAATATTCATAATATCAAATTTTATTTTATATTTCTCAAATATGATATGTTTCTAATAGTTTTCGGAATTATGGAATATTTGCCGTATTTTTGTAATTAAGTTAAATCAAAATATAAATAAGCTGTCACTCTGTAATTTTGAATGCACTCAATATTTTTTCTTACATATTAAATTAAAATTTTGAATTGATTGTTATTTACTATATTTTGTATTTTACATTAATACGTGTTTTAGTTACATATCTTATCTTAAATTTTTTTAAATGTAAATAATATGAGTGATATTTTAAAATGGTAAATCAAAAATCTTTATAAATATAACTTAAAAGTCTTCTAACTGTATTTTTAAAATTAAAAAATATCCTTCAATAGTTATTAATTCAGTTTATTTAAAAATCAAATATATTTTTCAAGTATATAATAATTGTAGAAACATCAAAAATTTCAAATTAGGGAATTGATTTTTTAGACACTCTCTATTAATGATTAGCGTTGTCAAATCAAAACAAGATTTCAATAAGGATTCTGCTTACAGATGATAAAATCTGTGCATTTACAATAAAATCACAAACTATTTATAACTTAAACAATTATGTGTAAATGCATTTTTTCTTACTAACCACATAATTTGCATAAAAAAGTTGAGTAATTCTATATTTTTGAACAATTTTAATTGTTATACCATTAAAACAATTCAGTAAACTAAAGAATTGTTTTGCATAAAAGCATAATTTAATATAATTTATATAAACTTTAAATTTCTTAACTTTTCTGTAACTTTATTACAACACTTCTGCAGCTATAGAATCTCCCGAAAATTCTAGATTAAAATATACTGCGTGATATAAATCTGATATTTTAAGCATTAACATAAGTAAAAAAATATATATCTACCTTTAAGCATTAGGGGCATTTTACAGCCAATTTGTTCAAGAGGAAGATAATACTCTCACTCTGAATTTAATAACACTGCACTGTACAAAAAGTAATAAAAAATAGGTATAAGCGACCATGTTTGTCAAATGGAGAAGACTGGTCTAATTTCACTAAAATTTATAACTTCCCTCTAGAAATTGCATACAGCTGTAAATTATAAGCATCTATTATTAAACGTCCAAAACTGCTGTAACAAATATAAGCTAAAAGAATCAAAATGCCCGCAGCATTTTACAAAATGACTAATTAATCAGTTAATTACAGTCATTAAATGTGTATGCTTCAATAAACTTTTGGCAAACAGTCCCTTAAAACAAATGTTAAATTACCATTTGTTTAAAACATTCATTTACAGAATACTTTTCACTATATATTTTTTGTTTCTTAGTTGTAAATACATCAGAAATGACTACTTTAAATAGACTTTAATGAAATTTTTTCATTCATTGAATAATAATAAGCAAAAGATATTGTTATAAAATTTGATATTCATAAAAACTTCATGTTCGCAAACATAAGTATTATAGTAAATGAGTGATTAATGCATATAAATAAGATATTTATTTACATAAAAATAGCCATTTTTACAGAAATAAATTCATAACTTGACTAATAAGCAACAGTTTTAGGAATATACACTTTTTCTGATATTCAAAGGTTTATCAATTACATGTTAATATTTTAAAAAAGACTATCGATACCAAAAAATAAAAGTGGAATGTTAGCAAATCGGCGAAATGTTTTTCATAAGTATACATACTTTTTGTTTCATAGAAAGACATCAAATTTTAGGTGCATAGAAAATCTCTATTTTAATCATTGTACAGAATTTACATGATAAATTTTTATTCAGTAATTTTCAGCTCACAATATGTAATTAATTGTCACATTACAGCTGTAAAATATGAAGAGAGTCATATCTAATGTAATTTTTTATACTGAATGTTCTTTCATTAATAATCGACTATTTGGATGAAGGATGATCATGTCAATTTTCACCTAGATAATGCTGACATCTATTTTTATTTATATTAAGCGTAATTGGTTAGTACCCAGATGACAATTGTTCTCTATTATTATATGAGGATATCAGTATATAATCGCCTCAATTACTAAATGTTAATTTAGAAGATAGAAAACAACTAAAATAGTGAAGATTTAAGAAAATTTGAGTCCAAGGTCAACAAATCATTTTTCATCCATCTTTCAAGATGGGTGAGGAAACAATTGAGGTACTTGAGTTGTAATTCTCATCATCAAAAGTCAAAATTACAATTAATCATTCTTTTGTTATTGATAAGCATATTTACATACCTAAAATTTAAGTTTTACCATATTTATTATTATTTTATTTTGTGTAAGTAATCGATAATTTGATTTTAGAATGAATTTTTTTCCTTCAATTTTTGCAGATTCGAAGAGCATTAAAATAATTATAATTTGTTGTTCTTTATCAAATACTTAACTTCTTTATTGTAAATGTCACAAAAACTTTATAAAATAGCAGATTAATCAAAAATTTGAAAAATTAATTAGCGTTTTATTTATTATACAATCAACAGATCTCTTATTAGGGATTACTATGCATTGAAGTATTGATTATAAATATTTAACAGATTTCACTTGTTTTATAAAGTTATAATTTTATGACCTCTTAGTATCAATTAAATTTAGTTTAATTTTTTTATATTTATTAACTTTATAATTATTTAAAATCTCATTTTAATTTCCTAAATGAACTGCATGATTTCACTAAAAATTTACCTTAATAATTTACTTTTAAAAATGCAATTTCTCATTATTTATTATATCATCATAAATTTATGAATATACAGACCTCTCTACTTTAATAAATAAGAAAAAAGCTTTCCCATGTACAAAAAATGCGTTATCCATTTAGAAAATGTAAAAATATGCGTCGTTGGAATAAATCATAAAATCATTCTATACGGAACTGGAAGATAAATAATAAAGTACTTACTGGATACCATATTTTTTGACAAAAGAATTAAGTTATAAATTTAAATAATTTTTTTTCGGCTTCAGGGAAAAAGAAAAAATGATGATGTTGGAACTAATTTTATATTCTCATCTAAAATTTATATGAAGAATTATTTGGAAAATCAACAATTCATTTAGTTTCTTAAAATTCTATTTTTTTAATTAATTTTTCATAATAAAAGTTAATCTTGAATTTATTTTTGAATCCTATGCATTGTTGTGATATCATTTAATATTTACTGTAAATATATCATTGGTTTGAAATATTCAATGATTATACTACAAAATGCGTATTTGTAAGCAACATTAATATTATTTTATTTTTTAAGCAGCATTAATATTTTTGTGTTTTCTACCTATTAAAATAAAATCTTTCACAAAATGTAAAACCAATGGCAATCTTCCGAATGAATATATCAACTTTGTGATTCATTCAAAACAGTCTCAAATATAATCATTCTTATAATCAATTTCAATAGTTTATTTTTTTCATTCAAATCAATATAAATTCTTCTTTATTGTCAAGGAGTATTTTGCAAGCAATATTTCTATGCATCAGTACATTCCACTAATTTCTGTCTTCACTACATGCGAAACATCTAGTGAAAATTTCCATTTCATTTAATTTTAAAAATGTATGCATGCGTTTATAAATGACGTCCAAGTATAAACTTACACATTATTATACGATGGATGTTTAAATGAAAAAATACAAAACGACATTTTGGATATAAATGAAGACTTTATTCAAAATATGCACCATTAACCTGAGCTCAACGATCCCATCGATTAACGAGATAAAGGATTCCTTGTTCCCAGAATTTCTGTGACCATGAAGTGACCCAGTCTTTCACATCGTCATTGAGTTCATTGTCACCGCTTTCTTTTTAGATGTTTTATCATTGGACCAAACACATGGAAATCGCAGAACGACATGTCAAGAATCCATGGCGGATAATCAAGCTGTTCCCTCTTGAACATGGCCAGTTTCACGTGTGCGACCCTGGAGAAATGTAAACGCATGTTACCGTGGAGCAGAATTATACCCCCTGTGAGCAGCCCCGGTTTTTTGTTCTTAATTGACTTAATTTACAAAATTGCACATCATTGTTAATGATTTTTCTGCTTAACGTCACCATGTCCTCAATCGTACTACCTCGTCAATTGCACGGTGCTATTGATAAGTGCCTCTGCTCTCTCCTGCGCATGTTCCGATATACGACGAAGACTAATCGCATGCCTAGATACCTTGCTACGTTCTCCCATACCGGCATAAGCAAATTTAATGATTACGTTGATACGACATTTCGTACCTTTTCATTTGAACGCCACTTGCAATATTATTGAATTTGGTATATAATATAAATAATATATATGAGCTGATAATATTGTGGGACATAATATAGTATACTGAATCTCATAATTTCCTTACAAAATGTTTTCTTTGTCTTTTTAAACCAAATGAGAACTGTTTATCTTTTACTTTTAAATCTTCTTTTGTTTTATACTTTCGATCAGATTTCATCAAAGATTATGAATAAAAAATTCAGAATTGGTATTTCATTTGTAAAATTAACAATTCCATGTCTAAAACTTCAGTGTTGCTACACTTTGATGTTTTAGCTTTTTGCGTGAATTTAATTTACTTAACATATCTTTCAGTAATCTAGTCACAATTCTTAGTACTTTCTAATATTTAGGTTTTCCAAATTTTTTTCATTCCCTTGAACTATTAGAAGCTTCAAGACACTTTAATGAGTATTTCCACTTTCTATCTACTGCAGTATTTAATCAGAATTTATCCTTTTGATATTTTATTCCAAAAAGTCAAAGGTGTAAAGAATTACATAATTTGAATAATTTAGTTTCCATGCTTTTTCTTCTTCATTTAGCCCACATCGAATTTTTGAAAACATCAGTAGTTTTATAGGAAAATCCATTGCGTTAAAGGCTACGTACGAATATTATATTTGTGTATTTATTTTAATATAAGTTGTAGAAACATCGTAATAATGCAACCATACAACTTAGTGCTTCGTTCTTTTGTGTAAAGTAAAATCAAAAAATAAATTATTTAAATATTTTCTTCAGCAGTGATTCAATTTATCTCATGTTGTATTGGGCAATATAAGTAAATATTTTCCTTGCTACGGTAAATATTATTCATTAATTAATAAATGAATGCTTAAATATGCATAAGTAAAGTTTTCTTATCATTGAATATGATATTTCAATACTTCATTTAATATTTTTCAATCTTAATTATTTTATTGTGCAATTTTATTGAAATCATCAATTTCATCGGAAACATATTTTACGGTCAAATTTTTGAAAAAAGAGTTTAAAATCGGATTTTGATTGGAATTTCATTAAAATTATTAATATCATTAAAAATATATGATGTATTCTTATAAGGAGATCTAAATACATGAGTTTATACTTATAATACATTTTGAGCTTTGAAAATTATATTTATTCAAGTAAAGTCAAGAAAATATGCATAAGGAATTTTACTTTTCACTTCTTAATGAGTTCCTCCAAGTTAAAAGTAATTATGTAGCAAGGTGTATTAATTAAAAATTAAATGAAATACTCTTAGAAAAATCTAAATTTTAATATTAAAAGTTACATTTCATATGCTTTAATTTCATAAACAGGAACATTAGTTATTAAATAATCATGAAAACTTAGAAACATCAGCTTCTTTCTTATTTACATACCTAAATATTTAAGAACCATTTCCCAAGATTAAACTTTACCATTTAAAGATATTTTAAATTAAAAACATCAACATTTATTTCATAAAATAAAAATTATCCTAATGCAAACTAAATCACCAATATTTGATTTGATATTGTAGTTAAAGAAAAGATAAATATTTCTTAAACAACATCGAATTCTTAAATATCATATTACAAAACTCATTAATTTTGATTTTATAATTAGAAACACTTTTACAAAATGTCGTTTGTTGAAGTCGAAAAATGTTAAATGTCTTACATTTTATTAAAATTACGGTTGCTAGCCTTGCTAAATATTTAAATTAACAGTATATTTATTTAATTAATGAGATTATGTATTTAAATAACTTTTCTTTGCTTAAATTTAACTCAAAACTTAATAATTTACCCTTATTCTTTGAAGATTACAAACAGTTCTTCCTTAAGAATTCTTATGTATTAAAAAATCAGAGAAATCATTTCCAAAAGGAATGTTACATTGTTTATATTAACTTAATCTTTTCTAGGAAATAAATGAAATATTTAAAACTATCCTAATTTAAGAAATGTGTTGTTTAGTTTTAGATAATATGCATTTAGAAGCAAATTATTGTGAGAAAATTTAATTCTGTACAAATATGCAATTTTAAGCTCGAAAAACTATTCAACTAAAACAATCTAACTTCCATGATGAAAAATTTATTAAAAATATAAATATAATTATTTCTGTATAGTTAAATTTATAGCATATTCCATACTTTAATTTTTTTAATTTTAATCATTAAGAACATAGTACTGTAATTTTTTATTGAGAGAAAATTTTTATATTTTTGAATTCTTCGATAAATAATAAAAAATAATTTAAATTTAATAAATTAATTTTTATTGAATAAATCAATTTCATTTATGAAAGTTACGCATACATAATTTAAAAATATATTAAGCAAAATACAAAAAAGTATTAAATTTAAAACTTAAGAAGAAATTGATGTTTTCGAATAAATATTTGCAATCACTTTGGAAATTATGAAGTATAATTTTTAATGTACTAAGTTTTAAGCTAAGTAAAAAGGTTTATTGTGTGTTTCATTTTTTTAAATTAATTGCCTAATTCATATCTCTTTGATCACTTATTATGTAAAAAATATTAGAATTATAAATATAAGATTCATAAAATTAATTGATGATATTTTTGCTTCATTAAATACAAATGTGAAAATTGTATATCAATTTAAAACAAGAAATTCATAATTTTTTTTCCTACTTTCCAGGTTACATTTTAATTTTATAAATTTTCATAATTGCAAATAACAGATGTAAAAGAATCGAATGATCGTTTGTTATCGACCGAATCAAAATATGTAACAAACATTCACTACAAATCATCAACTATGTTATCTCTGGTTTACAGAAGGCGCTCTCAGAGCTGCGACGGGTTCATTTCACAACAGATTTGATGTTAACTTGTACAGAGTGATGACGCACAATTTGAGTGTTACCCAAATGAAGATTAAGCATGTCAATCTCATGGGTATTTTTTCCATGGGAGACATTGTAATCATGATGAATTTTACGCATGCCTCAAATTTAGTTTTCTCTAATACGAAATCTACAGCTTTTTAAATGAAAGCACAACCACTTAACTCGTTAAGTCTTACAGCTTAAAATTTGAATAATTTGATGCAGGTGTTGAAAACTTAATTATTTCTCAAATTATCTCTAAGAGAAGCTTATCTAATGTGATTAAAACTTTTTTTTATCCTACGTCGAGACAGCGGCCTTATCGGCCATGAGTCCTCTGGCAGCCCAATAAAAATTAGCCTTATTGTGAAAGTTGTCGGGTAAACAGTTCAAAAGAGAAATCAAAGGACAGCTTGTCAATTGAATAAAGTCCATAAAAGATTCTGAAAGACACAAGGTACAGTAGGGCGTGTTGACCAGGCCGATACGGCTTAAGTGTCCCTGGAGAAAGTCATGTCCAGTCAAAATTCTGAAAAATATGATTAAAACTGATAATAATGACATAGTTTATGTTGTAACATTTATCTTTTATATATAATTTCCATATGTGCTCAACTTAATAATAGGAAAATTTATTAATAGCTTAACTTTGTTTATAAAGTCCTTATAATACGGTTAATTATACGAAGTTTTTTTCAAATAATAATGTCAAATATCAAAATATTTTACTTCTTTTAATTTATAAAATATAATAGATTTTCTGATAAGCCGATTAACATTTATGAATATATCCAATTAACAAACTAATTAGCATTTATATTTTTCAATTTTAAAATAAATAAATTTTTAATATTTATTTACACATTAAAACATATTTATAGTTAAAACCATTTATAAATGTATCCATTTTATAATTGAAACATTATTAAGACAATATTTATAATTAGAAGCGTAAGGGAGAATTTTCTTTCATTTATGTGTAGGTGTTCTTATTCCAAGAAACATAATTTCCTTTAAAGTGAAAATATTTCATCTTAAACTTTAGAGAAGTCAAATCAATTACTCATAAGATGCATCTAAATGTTTTTTAATATAAAAATGATCACATTATGCTTATGATATTTATATATAGTCATACAAGGTGATCCCTTAAAGTTGATGCTGCTGTTAGTATTATTCGTGTCTAGCCACTGCTAGACTAGGTCTATGAGTTTATTCCCTCAAAAATGTCACAGACATACAGAATAGGTATATTTTATAGATCGTCAAGTTTAAGTGTCAAGACAAACTTAGACACTTAAGAATATAAGCCGGGGAAGCCTGATCATGCTTACATTTCAAACGTAGCTTGCTTATATTTTTTAAGATAATTCAATGTAACATAAATGGAATTCCGACCAAAGCGGCAAGAATTAATCTCAATCAGATGTTTGATTTGGTTAAGGATTCCTTAAAGAAGTATTTTAAAATTCTGCAGGTTGCAAATCTTAATTACATCTTTTTCATATTGCCAATAACTTGGTCAGAATCATAGCATTCGCTTTGTGCTCAGATAGTAGTGTCCTGACAAAGTCACCAAATATTGTGTTTTTGAAAAACAATTTATAATTTCATATTGGACATTCACTTTTTTGAATGTAAAACATGATCGACTGCTACCCTGTCCAGTACGCTTTCATTATCTTTAAAAACGGAAAATGTCTGACTAAAGGTTACCTACTAATAGCCAAGATCACTTCCAATCTTTAAGTTTCATGAAAAATAATATAGTTTTGAAGATACATGATTGTTACATCCAGGTAAAAATGTACTAACAAAGTAATTCATCAAAATAAGCATGCTATCAGTGGTGCTTCTTTTAAAAGTAAAAATATCAAGATCAATGAAAAGTATCATATCATGATTCAAAAACAAATTTAAAAAAAAACATCTGAAATGCAATACTTTCATGAAATTTAAAATTTAAATTTATATGAAACATAAACTTTTTTCAGCTATTTCTTATTCTAATTTTTTTTTAAATTTTGAATTTAAACTTTTCTAAGCAATTGCCATATTATTTTTCTTAAGCTATTTAATTAATGAAACATTCAATAAAATAAAGTGAGTATTTTAATTTTACGAAAAAGAATTCCAGACCAGAATAATTCCAGAAATACTTCCTTAAAAAATTCCCATGATTTTGGTTGAAACTTGATGCAAACAAAAATATTGAGAAGAAATGATATACTATAATGATATAAAAATCAAATTTATCCTTTTATTTAATTTTGATAAATAAGAAAATATAAATATTGTTGTAAAATTCAAAAATTTTCAAATTAAAATAGTGTTCAACAAAACACATTAAGTTAAAATTGCAGCATAGAAGTTATACCGCTCTACAAATGTTTAATGAATTTTATTACTTTTTGAAGATAAATGAAAAAGGAAAATATTGTTTTTACAGTGCTTAGTTTCATTTAATAAAATCATATTGCTTTTTTTATTTTTACTTTCTAAAATTTAAACATTCCTTAGAAGTTTAACTTAATTTTCTAAAAAGAGACATACTATCTTTAATATGTATGCAAAATCCATTACTTTTAAAAACTTTCTAGAATTTCCCTTTTTTGAAAATTTGTTTCTAAAGAATTTTCTTGAGTTTTATATTTAAAAGCAATTCTTTCAAAGTTATTCAGATATTTTGAAAACAGAAATAGTTATAGAGACAAATAAAGTATATCTTAATGATTTGAATAAGTTTCAAAGAATTCTAAAGCATTTTAAAAGCTAATAAACTTTGGATAACTTAATAAAGAAAAATAAGCTATTTTTAAGCAAAATATTTTACGATGTTAAAAATTATTTCACTATGTTTTTCGAAACTTTAATTGAAATAAATATTAATCTCATTCCAGATAAATAAAATAAAATAAAAGATTTATATGATATCATATATATAATTTCTGAGAGACAAAATAAGAATGTAAAATTAAAAATGCATATAAGGGATATAAAAGTTGTAAGTAATACATAAACTAAGTACATGCTCAATAAGTTGTGTATTGTTTGATGGATGCATTTTCTGTACACGGTATGAAATCTATGATTTTGAAGCCATTTTTTCCATATTTCTGCTCGCTGACAAGAACTTGGGAATTCTGATGAAAGATAACGTGTACTTTAATAGTTAAGGGATTTCTGATGGAAAATATCAATTTTAATTTCAAAATATTGTATCGGTATGTTTTGTTTCATTCAAAATATAGCCAATCACTTTAATCAACCCCATGCCATTTGTAGACATAAATATTCAAACTATAGCATTAGTTGGGTAGCTGGCTTGCAGTAGCTTCAATGCAATCAGGATGTAGCTGTTTCCTTAATCTAAATCTGATATATTTCCACCAATTGCTCCCAAAGGTCGATATCTTACTCTTATCGGTCTAAAGATTATTTGCTTCTATTGATTTTATGACAACTTAATGTAGTTTTAGTTTTCTAAGTTCGTTTTTGCATAACTTAAGATTTTAAAATTTTTTGGTATTTTCTTTGGCATTCTTCCTACATGTCCGAAACCTGATAATGTTCTATATATTGGTCTCGAAGTAACTAAAATATCTATTCCATTTATTTCACATGTAACAGCATCTGAAAACGTCTTTTATCTTTGAAGCGCGATCTTTATATCATTTTATTGTCAATATCACTTCACCATTTTTTCAGCGTATGCGTGCCTTATTCTTTCATTGAGTTCTTTTTTCGTAACGTAAACACACCTTCCGTACGCCAGATGATGAAATCACTAACCTACCAACTTGCTTTGCAATTTTTAGCTTAAGAGATACCATTTATAATACTGTTAACTAATTAAAACCACTTTAACAATACTATTAACTAATTAAAACCATTTTAAAAATACTGCTTTTTTTGAAGGTGTCCAATTACATTTTTTATTTGTACCACTGGTTTAAGTTATTTGCAATATAAAAAGGATTAAAAATATTCAAAAAACATTATTCTATTTATCGAAACTATTTTGCATCGATCTCTGAAAAATTGACACCAACATAAAACTTTTCCAAATCCAAACATTATGCAGTACAGCTACTAGCCCTTGATTGGTTCTCAAAACAGTAATGATGATTGACTAATACAGTTTTATTAAATTATCAGCATTTAAGACAAATCGTGTTTGTTTCTTAAACTAAAAGAAGAGGCCTTTTATTTTTCTTTTGTTTGCAATTTAGACATTTCAATTCCATGTTCTTAATTGAATTTTACAGTAAATTTCCTGTAATTTGATATGTAAACATTCGTCTTTAGAAGAGAAATAGTATATTCTGTAAGCATTAAAAATTGAAAACATAATTATTTAATTGCATAAAAATTTATAAAAGAGCAGGCTTTATGAATTAAGGGAAATAAATGATAACTAGAAATGATTATGCCAGGACAGTACGTTGGATGTTCCAAGATTCCCCAAGCAAAGATTTTTAATCTGTTCTTGCCAGTTTTGCAACATGATAGCATGCATCATTATAAAGCGATTTCGTAGTATTCAATTTTTTGTTGGTATACTGAAATGTGATTGGATTTTTTGCTTTGTTTGCAATAATACTTATTCATAGCTTTCATTTGTAGTTGGTAAATGAATTCTCCCAAGTAGAAGATATTTCATTTGAATTTTGCTCTATAGCTGGCTACCGAGTTTGGAGGAATATAGACACTCATTTCCCACCAGGTGCAAAACCAAACTGTATTGCAATGAACGACAACTTTCGATATTGATGTTGTTTCTTCTACTACTATCAAAATATACCATTTTTATTACCCCTCCAAAAAATTTAATTACATTGATTATTTAACCAATTGATGCAGTTAAAGCCGATAGAGAATACGTGGGACATAGAATCATTCCATGCTTCGGAAATCAATGATTCTGAGAAACTATTTATCTGCAATCAATCATTTTCTTAGTATCCTCCTGTCAGATTCTACTTTTGGAATAGGTATTGCTATTTTTCGCCTACCATTCCTCTCTTTTCTTGAAGCAAATGTTTGTTGGAATTTATACGGTATCGGAGTGATTCTGCAAAAAATTCAATCAATATTACTTCAAAATTCTTCCATAAGAAGATTAATTTTATGTTTTGGAGTGTACTCGTACGTTTACTACCAGCTTTATTTCTAAACAATAGGATATAAATTTAAATTAACAGGGTACGTATAAATGATGGAACTCTTAGATGAAGTTTAATCTTCGGCAGATGATATTGATCAACTCAGTGAGAATGAAACTTATAAAGAAATATACAGTTATCAGAATAGTGATAGTGAATTTGAGTAGACAAAGGAAAATAAGGTGGAATCTACATTAGTAGAAAACACATTTGCAAGTAAAAATCATATTAACGATAAAGATCAAATTAATTTGAAACAAAAAAAAAGAAAATAAATAAAAATAGTTTAAAAATTTTGTGATTGATGAAATCAATAAGAAAACACCAGAAATTGCATTCCGTTTATATGCGACAAATGGAAGTTTAAGCACAGTACATGAAACGACTGCAATGTATTCTACAAAAACACAGCTTAGAAAATCAACAGATGGCTGATGGTTGATTTTATTTCAAATTGAGCATCAAAGCAATAAATATCAAAGTTGTTCTAATATCAATAAAGTATTTTTCAAAACAATATACAAATAAATGAAATTCCTTAAAAAGAAATAATATTATAGAGCCACATATGAAGATAAAAGCTGTACAAATACTTTCTAGACGACCCTGGCAAAAAGTCAATAAAACCAATTCAAGAGGACCAGATGAGACTCAATATCCGTTAAAAAAAAGTCCCGAAAAATTTCATAAGCTCTCTCTCTCTCTCTCTCTTGTTGCTGTTTCTGTTTCTAGTTAGCAGAACGAAATCAAACCAACTTCATAAATCCAAAAACTTTCAGAAAAAACTAAAACATCAAGAGATTTGGAAAACACCAAAGAAACACAGTTTTAAATCGATGCAATTTTAAATATAATCAGGGAATGACTCAATAGGTTTACATTTGGTTCAAGTCTTAAGAATTTTCTGCCTTTGTTTAAAAGAGAGACCTCAAACGTCCTCTGAAAAGTTAGCAGTTGACGAATTTGGCCCTCTACTAAAACCTGAGAAGTGCCACTGTTTATTCTGAGCGACGGGAGCTTACTCTTAATATGAATAAACTGAATATTGTTTGAATTTTAATATTTTGGTTTTGTGACACATTGTGGATACTTTTATATCTTTTCAAAATAAAATGGCAACTTTGTCCTTAATTTAATCAAATTTAATTTCGAATGAAATGACACTTTTTTTGCAATTTTTTATCATAAACAAATTTAATTTTGCTAACTAAATTTCCAAACTTTTGTAAACTTTCTAAACATTTTCTAAATTTTTGTTATAATCTAAATATAATTTTGAACATAAAGGTGATCAATCACTATTTCTCTTCATTTTTTCTATTCTAAAACATTATAAAATTTATTATATTAAATAATTATATGAAATTATTATAACACTCTTCTTATATTAAATTATTTGATTTCAATTTAAAAAGTCATTGCTTACATTAATTTGATTTTCCTTTTAAATTATAAGATTGCTATGTTAGTTTATATTTGTATAATGTGCAGTTCAAAACACATTTTGCCCCGAAAGCATATTTATAAACATTAATATTTAAAATTATTCTACTTTTTTAAATACAGTATAGAAATTAATTAGTAATCTTACATATTTTATTGATAGAAAATTTTAAATTACTAGGTCCTTAACTTTTACCTACGAATTAATACTCTAAAATGTAACTCATGAAATTAAAGCTAAAAAAATTTAAGAATTTTAACTCTTCTACCTCAAGTAATGTGCTAATTTATTCTTACTTCCAACAAACATTTAATAATTTTATAATTAACAGCTTTGCAGATTCTATGGTAAAAACTGTTAATTAAAGGTTGTGGTTTTTTTCTATTAAAAAGAAAATGTAATTACTTTTTAATATTATTATTAATTATAAAATGAAGAATTTTACATTAATGGTCAGTTACAAAGGATAAATTAAAAATATTTTTCTATTTCTTAATAAGCAATACATTTAATATTCATAAATGATATGAAATATTGATTTTTTTTATATATATTAGAAATTATAATTGTTATTATCAAAATGTAAATATTTGATTTATTAAGAAGAGTTACACAAGCAAATCCTTTTTGAGGCTTATTATGTACTGCAATTCATATGTGGAGTAAGGAGTTATCAAACTTATTAGTTACTTTGAAAATGTTTTAATTAATGTTTTCTTGGTTCTTGTAAAGTAAACTCATGTTATTGTTGTATAGACTATTTTGTTATTGTGTAATGCTAATTTTAAAACTGCGTAATATCCATTCTAAATTTCATCAATGAAAAACAATAAGTCAGTAATTTAATATCATTTTCTGATCTGAAAACAAAATTTTAGTTACTTTCCAATATTAATTAAAAGCACATATTAATTATTATTAACTCCAATTTTCGGTAATATATATGGCTCCTTATAATTTCTCAAGCAGTTTTTTGCTTAATGTTTTTATGTGTACTGCAATATGTAAGAAGAAAGCATATAGTCTTAGTCTATCTACCTATTAAAATACATCTATACGTTTATCTTGATATCTATATTTACAAAACAATAGAGAAAAATAAAAACATATTTTTCTCACCTTTAATTTAATATATTACTTTAAATGATTAGAAATTAATACGTACTTAGCTATGATGTGTAATATGTGCTTAAAACCACATTTCTAAATATTTGGTTACATTTCATATTTTGGCAGATATAATTATCTAATACTAAACATAAAGAATAAAAAATGATAAATTTAACTTTGATATTTGTTTTCCTATAAGTACAAGAACTTCTATCGTGGAAATTCCTTGATTCACAGGAATTTTTCTAGTGAAGAAATTGATTAATAGAAAAGCATTTATAATAGCATTTAAATTTGCTAATTTGATCAAAGTTCAAATATTTATCTACGAAGAAAATTTTTGTATAAATTAACATCAATCATTGTATTCGTGAACCCAATTATTCCATTATTTACATCAGGAATATCATTGTTTCTTGATGTAAGTAATACACATTAATTGCTATATGAATATAGCTATATCAAGATTTCACAAGAACTCTCTCTCTCTCTCTCTCTCTCTATCTCTTTCTAGTATCGCTTAACAATATTAACTATCAAAAAATGCATAAATTGCATGTAATCTCAAATTCAAAATCAAAATTAAGTATTTTTTCATTTAGAATTTTACAAAAAAATTTTAATCTATTTTCAACTAATTTATAACTAAGAATTAATAAAAATAATTTAATAAATATTATAATAAAAATTAAATTGCGAAATTTTTCTAAGATAAAATATAAAACTAAATTTTATTTTATTAAGCTATCACATATTTTATATATATATTTGCTTAAAAGTCATTAAGAAACTGAAAAGATGCCCTTATCTTTCTAAATTACAAATGATCTTTTCAATTTAATAGTGAAAATACCTCATATATTTTCCTACTCCTCTTTAAAAATACGCATCTTTTAACTATAGAACTACATTTTGAGTTACATGAGAAAAATCTGTTAAAAGCAAAAAAGTAAAAGCCTTTGATTGAGTATAAAAAACACGAAAACCACTAATTCTAGTCTTTTCCTTCGCCAAACCACATCTATTTCTTCGCGATATAATCAACATAATGCATTTTCTTCAAACCTAGCGTCGAAAAGGGACCAAGAAAAAGTAGGGTAACTGTGTTATCTTATCTGTTGCGTTACGAGATCATCAAGAGAAAGTACGTGAGAAGAGAAATGCAGAAAAATAGACTAATAGAAGATCATTCCTTGATTACCGTTTCTGGGTAGCATAGACGCATCTTTAGATAAGTGTTAAAATAAAATCTCACCACAAACTCTAAATTCAAATTTATAAGCATTTTTAAGCAAAAATACATGATTTAAATTATCGCAATTTTATAATTGTATAAATTAGGGATTTTAATGTACATATATATATATATATATATATATATATATATATATATATATATATATATATATATATATATATATATATATATATATATATATATATATATATATATATATAAATATATAATATATATATACAATTCTTTGAATTTTTATTGAATATATAAGTCAGATATGATTACAATCTTCTCGAATCTGTGCGCATCATAAATTAAACCAGGTATATACAAGTTAAATTTTTTATTTAAAAATTTAAATGTTACCTAAGAGCTAAAAATTAAGTTTTCGTAAGATATTTAAGTGTTTGCAAACTTGGAAACACTTTTGCATAATTCGTTTAATAAAAACAATATTATTTAATTTTTTTAATGATTTAAAGACAAAAACTGCTGAAAATAAAGATTATTTTAAAAATTTTCAAATATCAATTCTATTATCGAATGTATGCATATTTTATCATACATATTTGATTTAAAGTATTGTATAAATAAAGTCTTGATAAAAATGTTTAAAAAAAATTCTAAAGTGTGCTATTCCTTAAAAATAGAAATGTTACTAAAAATACTTTCTAATTAAAAACTATTTTATTCAGACTATAAAAACTCAAATAATCACTAAATCTAATTTGTTTCTTTGGCTATTGTTTTAAAACTTTATTTTTAAACACTTTTTTAAGTTAAATTATAAGAAAATTTAAGATATTTTGAAACACATTCTATTGTGGAATAAAGAACTAATCGCAGAAATCTTATCTTTTCATGAACATGCACCAATGACAACTTACGCTTTACTAGCGAACTGCACTGTTAAAATGTGTCACGATATATAAATTGGTGCAAAAAATAGTTTGTAATAAGATTCATGTAAAACTTATAAATGTTACTTTTAATCACACAAGAATTTGAATTCATCGGCTCTTTCTGTTTTGAAACAGATAAAAAGATAGTTAAATGCTTACAAAAATTTTACTCTTACTAGTTATGATATTATCTGATTTTAAAAACTAATTTTTCCAATATTTTCTAAAATTTTATATGTATGGCAACTTTCTTCCACTGTCATTGAAATATATTTCATTTCATTTTATTTATGAAATTAATTTCCTTCTATGTCAAAACTAATTTCTTTAAATTAAGTGATTGTAATGTTTCAATTTCCACTATACATTCTTTAAATAATTTTTTTATAAACTTACACAGTAAAATTTTAGAATATATCATTACCATTGCATTTTCAAGTAATCTTTAGTCAAAGAAATCTGAGCAAATGAAATCCACTTTTTCAAAGCGTAACAATTAAAAAATTGATGTCTACCAAAAATAATGCTTCCACACTTTTATCTATTAACTGAATTCTGATGTCATGAATATTGTTTTGTGCACGAAGTTTATCTCTGTTTATTTGTTGCTCTTAAAGTTTACATTTTTTATACTGAATAGCATTGAAAATATTAGTATAAATGAACTCATGTTTTGTCATTGTCAAACTTATGAGCTAATTTTTAAGCCGTACATGTGTTTGTGTCTATGCAAATTAAACATGGGAATACTATTTAACTATTTCTAGAAAAGTGAAACAGTATATCTCTTACTTAACAATAAAATAAAAAAACATAAATTGTAAAATTCATCGCGTTTTTGACACGCTTCAATGTAAAATATCCATTTTGATAAATATCGAAACTTTAATTTGAAAAGCAAAATATTTTATTCATACTTTTGTTTCTAAAATTAATAAAGATTTAAATATTGATACATTGTTGAAATATTAAATACGCTGACCATATTATTTTAAATTTTCTTATAATACATAAATATTTATTCGGAAAGTTTCGTCAAACATTTGATATTAATAAGATAGTATATTTTTGCCAATACATGTGTTAGTAAGCTTGTTTACATTTTTAAATTTTAATTTTGTTAATATTTCCAGATTCTAGCTAATATAAACTATAAAACTGATAAGAATGATATGATCATCAATTTATAGAATTTACAATAAAAATTATCACCAGTTTCCTAATCTAAATTAATTTTGTTAATTTACTGTTTATATAACCTAACCAAAATATGTACTTCAAATATATTTTCACGTTATTAAATATAGAAACATAAACTAGATAAACACGACAACCTTTCAGAATTATGTAGTGTTAATGTTAATTTTTATTGCTATTAATCACCTATTAATTATGGATTGTGAATAAAATATACACATGTATGTCCCCTTCAAAGAGGACAAAAATTGCAGCATTTGTTCTAGGTAGATAATGCAAATCAAATGCTGCAGTTTTATTATGTGAATGTAAAAGTCACTTTGTGAATCTTACCCTAAAATGTTTTATATACAAAATCAATTCTAAAGTTGAATCTAGCTTCCCAATTATTATGCAAATGCATTTTTAGATATGCAAATGCATTTTTAGATAATTTAAAATACAAATTATTGATGAATTAAAATGTCTCGAATTATGTCAATAATAGAACATACATTACACTGTCATCTAAGAAATTCTGATTTATGTCACGCAAAATGAGTATGTAATATTTACAAAGATTTATTGACTTTAAATTGTTTAATTTTCACGCCAGTTAATTAATTTTTCTGAAGAGTAATGAAAGCCTTACTATATTTTAACCATCTACGTTTTAAAACGTCAAGATATTTATTTTATCTTTCAGTTTTTCTTCTTTCAAATCTATCTCACAACTCAAGATGAAATTTCATTAATGAATTTTGATATATTAATAGCATTTCTCTTCATAAATAAATAACAAATCTTTATCTTTTTTGTAATTTTTAATTTATTATTAAATTTATTAAATAATTATTTTTTGAAATATTAAAAATCCTACGCTTTCATAAATTTAAAACAATCCTTCTTATTTATTTTGTTCAAGAAATTTGATTAAGATTTCCTTCTGTCTTCTAAATTGTGAAAGTTTAAAATCTGCAATAACGATGAAATAAAATTTTCATTGATTTTTATACAATGTTCCTTAGACAATCAGGAAGTTCCAAGTAATAAAGTTCATTTAATTTATTTTTATGCCCATCATTATCTTTATATTCATTATAATAAATATGAAGAAATCGCTTTAAAAAATATGAATCAAAAATAATTTATATACTGAGGATGAATTTAAATTAAAACTTTATAGTATATATTCAATTAATCTGCAATTTCATCTTGAAATGTGTAAAAAATTTCAAAAAATTTTAAAATATCGTAGAATATTTTTGTAATAAGGCATTCTTCTTTTTATTTAAAATCTGATCGAATTTTTACATACACCAATAATCGTAATTGTAATTAATGAAAATAAGAACAATGATAATGCATTATGACAATAGAAATTATGAATTAAAATACTATCTATACCAACAAATTTGAATCAAAACAACCAGATTCTGAAACAAAATATCAAAGATGCATATTCTTCCCCAGAAAATGTCAAAAAGGCAGCTTCATGCAGAATCCAAGGTTTCAATTCAACTTTTGGACACTGTGGAATCCTTTCTGGCAGCAAAGAATACAGGAAAACAAATCAAAATTCAGTCTATTCTGTGCCAACAGCAAAAAGGATTCTCTTTTCTTTGTTGACATTGTCTCTCCTTCGCTTTCACTTTTATTCCAGAAGAGAAATTGATCCCAGACCACATGAATTTTTGCTGTTCTAAAACTTTCAAGGAATTATGATTGACAGAAGCATATTATGGTTTTCTATTTGGTACAAAGGAAACACCACCTGTGGCTGATAGATAATTTTTCTTCCACTTAGTGACATTAAATAATGTTTAAATTTAAAAGAATTTAAACATTATTTAATGTCACTGAAAAATTAATAATGTGAAAAATAAAAACACACACTTTAAAAATTAACAGTAGAGCTTTATATTTATAAAACCAAATTTCCATATTGTATTTACAGCAATTCCATCTCTATTTTCTTCATACAATATGCATTTGAATGTAATAAATAGAGAGAAGGTATCTTAAATGAAAAAATAAAGTTTAAACATAAGTTTGTTCTGGAATGCTTACATAATTTACAATAATGTTGCAGCAACACATGGCATGTCTTGTTATGAGAATATATGATGCAATTTTTAAATGAAACATAAAATTTATGAATTATTATCTGTTAAAATAATAAATTAATGAAAAAAGTTAATGCTTGTTAAAAAAAATCCCAATCTCTTTATAAGCAAATCCTTTCTTTTACTAGTATTGGCTATAAAACGAATTTCATTACTCTATAAAACTAAATACCTTATCTAAGGTTATTTTCACATCTTAATAATTTTTCCTTTAGTTTCTAACAATACTTTTCTTAGAATATTAATGCTTCAAGATTGAGTTTATATCACGCTTCTGAAATCCAATTTTATATAAGCCATGTGCTAATTTTATATGTATTTTATCGAGAACGATAATTTAATATCTTTTATTTTAATGTCAATAGAGTAGACACTTAACACTTACTTTCAAAATATTTTTGATTAATGTATGCCAGTTTACTTCAACTTCATTCACGTTAGTATTCAAGTGATTATTATATTATTACCTTTAATAGTATAAAATTTGTTTCTTAATAGAAATCATTAACTCCGCTAAATATGTAAAACACCAACTTTGAAGTATTAACCACACTCAAATAAAAAAAGTCGAAGAAATTTTAATCTTTCGAAACAAATTGGAAGTCAGTAGTCTTTCAGTAAGAATGGAATCCCCAATAGAGATATAGGTATACTGATTCGGTTCATAATGCCAATCACAGTTTTACTTGAAGATGTATAAAAAATGACAATTCTTATAATAAAGTGTTAATATACAATACTACAAATATTTTCAAATATGTGAAAAAAAGTGCTTAGAACTTTCCTTGATAGCTTCTTCAGTAAAACCACCTTCTTTGGCTTCCAGAATGGAAGATTTTGAACGTATCAAATAGATTGAAGTAGAAGAATTAATCACAATTTTTTTCTCAATTCTAGGACTTTAATCATTCCATCCTTTTATGATCAGGAAAACAATTCCAAATCAGATAAAAAAAAAAGAATATACACAATGAGTTCTCTGTTATCATATGAGAATTATGTACTTGTTTTCGTATATCAAAATCAAGAAGCCACCTTTAATTGGAGAACATATATAGTTACTGTGTGCAATTACACACTTACTAACTGCAGAAAGCTGCACGTAGTTGCTTAACAGATCATGTGCCAGAGTAAAACAAATTTATGTTTATTTGTTAATCCAATCCAGATGGTTGTGATCAAAAAGATTTAACATGAATATCAATTAGACTGTGTTTGATTAGAGAATTCACGTTCATGGATTAGATGAGATTTGCCCATATGACAAGCGTTTTTATCCCAGGAACAAACACACTGCTCACGTAATCTGTTAAATCATCAAAAATTACTCGTTCAGAGACAGAAGCATGGTCATCCGGGAATTAATTTCGAGAGAATATTATCTTATACCCACAGTTACAGACGGGATTTTAAGGAATCTTATATGATTGCACACTGCAATAGTTAGTCTAACATTCCTTTGAATGAACAATGATGTCTTTTATCATGGATCTGCAATCGCTGACGCTTGTCTAGAACGCGTAGGATTTGTACGTATGGAATTCCACTCACTTGATTTGAATTTCATTCAGAAACTTTTATATACTCTCAGCAGTACTGGGAGCTCAAATGTCTTCATTAAGCAACTCTGATTGCTTCCACTCTAACTAGTTAAATAATTTTGTATTGATGTAAAAAGTATAACTAAAAACTATAATATGTAAAGTCAAAGGCTGTAAACTTCATAGGAAGATAAAAATTTCTCAACCATCCTACAAAAGTTGATTTTTATTTGTTCGTATATATTCTGCATAAGTCTCATAGTTTATGAAAATTCCATATTGTTTCCAGTTTTGCTGGAAGTATTTTTTGAATTTTTTTTTCAACATCTACTACTTTTCCTTTATATTTTGCATCGAGCACAGCAGTATTTATCAAAATTTCATCTTTACCCACTCCTTATGTGCTTTTTAAAAAATTAATAAAGAAACTGGAAAATCATATTTATTACATTTATATATGCAGTCACAAAATTTAAGGCATTTTAGTTTTGGTTTATTTAATAGAATTTTTAAATTGAATTTTAGAAAACGTGAATAAAATAATCTGATATTGTACCTACTATTAAGATATAAATTAAATCATCTCTAAAAAAAGAACTTTATTACTCAAAATAATACAAGAGAATATGTGTCACAGTTTTAAAGTAATATTTTTCCACACATTTAGCTAATTCAAGTTTATTAAATATTTTTTTGAAAAAAAGAAAACATTAATCCTACAAGTCATTTAAAGTTTATAATCCAGTGTATCATTTTTAAGTGATGATAACTAAAATTATTTTTCATTTTAAATTTTAATTAGAATCACTTTAGCATTCTAATGTAATTTGCAAATTATAAATTAAGGTTTGTGTTATTATGGCAAAACCAAAACGTGTTATTTGATTTATCGGAAATATTTTAAATTAAATTTTTAAAAATATATATTAGCTTAAAATAGTTAAACTGACAAATATACATAAATTTGTTATAGTTAACACATTTTCTTTTGAAATATAAAATTTTCATTTAGTTTTATTTGACTAATTATAATTATATCTATAATCCCAATATGAGTGCGCAATAAAATTAACAATATTTCAATAATTTACTAAATTTGTCAAAAAAAAAATTAATGGAATTTGATTACTTGATTACGTGCCTGCTCTACTACATAATTCCTTAGATAAATGGAAAAGTGCTACTTTAATGAAAAGCTAATATAGACTGTAGAAAGTAGTAAATATTTTTGCTTTCATTTTACATGAGGCAATAAACTGCAGCATTTATGTTAACTTCTGTTACATATTGAGTTTAATAAAATGTGTGGTAACAAAAACAGTCAAAGAAAACTTGGTGTGCAATTTTGTACAAGAATATATACTTGACACTACATTAAATACAGCCAAAAGGATTAAAAACAACTTTTTGGAATATATTACCTATATTTGTTAGCTGAAGTTTTTGTTTTTACTTATGAAACTTGGAAAAGACAAACTCGCTCTGCCAATGACTATGCAAATTAAATCAGTAGAGTGCTTCTTTCGTTTAACCAGAGCCCCACGAAGGTGAAAGAACGACTTTGCTCTAAAATTCCTCCGATAGATGGCACCACCAGAGGAACCAAACTCTCAATTTTGACATTGATCTGAAGGGGAGGAAACTTTCTCCAGACCATTACACCCATGGTAACAGCTTAGCGACTGACCAAAGGACTTTCGATTGCACAGATTTGACAAGCAAGTATATCGCATGCACTCAGTAGGCCTTTGGCAGCATTTGGAATCAATCCCCGGCGTTCTATCCAGAAGGTCGATGCCTTAATCACAAGGCTTTAGCTGGAATACTTCTCTTAAATAGTGGCCCGTATTTAGGTTTTCAAAGAAAATAACCAAGAAACCATTCAGGCATTCCACCAGATGTGCAAGTAGAAGTCTCAACAATTAGAATTACTTGCAAATCTGTGGGAAAATTTTGTCTGAGTGGAAATCTCTTCAATATAAGATAGCTTATATATAAGAGAATATTCAAAATAATATGAAATAAATCTTTTATTCTTAAATTCAAACTTTATTTTGGAAAATATTCAAATTATAGCATGCTCCCATGTTAAATGTGTTCATTATTTTGATTAATGATAATGTCTATTGCATAGTTTCCTCTTCCCGGTATTCAACAAAGAATAGCTACATAATGAATGAAAAGTAAATTAATGGATTATTAATAAGTTCTGACAATTGTAATCAAATTGTATGCGTAACTGAGGTACAGAGATTTTTTATTTTTATTTTAGAAGCAATAGCTATTTATATAAATCAGTAGAGTACATCCAATAGCATAAATGATCGTTATGCTAAAGGATGCCTGAATATTTTATGGTAATTGCTGCAAACAATGTTATGCAGCTACTTATTTCCTGTGAATGTCATTTAATAAAACAGGAAAAAAAGAGAAAATGATGGAAGAACTAAAATTTCGGAATTACAGAATAACCGTTTGGACTACATAATAAAAACTAACTCCTTGTTATAGCAAAATTGTTGCTTCTTTATTTTTGTTTGAATTCAATACATCAATATCAGTATGAAAATTAATTTATGAAAATAAAATTCCATAGTTATGTCAATAATTCTATGAAACATATTTTTAACATGATTTCATTAATATTTCAACTTATTGTTTTTGCTCTTACGCATTTTTTGAACTTTATAAAAATGGGGGCTATAAACTAGTCATACCTGTAATATGAAAAAAACTTAGTGCAAGAAAAATAATGAAATATTTATATGTATAAAGCCCTCTCTCATTCCTTTATATAATCATCGATGATGTTATAAATCATATGATAGCTATATATTACTATGATATTATATATCATATCATAGTAATACAAGTTTGATACATACAACATTATGTAACATTTGGGGCCCACCTCACACAGGAGGCTCTCGAGCATATCCAATTGAAAATATTTAAAAAAAAGTAATTAACTGACTGAAAGGAAGCACACACGGCACACACAAAAATAAATATATTTCGAGAAAATATTTAAAAATTAACTTAAATAATTAAATGTACTTACTCAATGAAAACTTAACTAAATTGAAAACAAATAGAATAATTATTAAAGACTTCCTTGGTCCTGTCTTGCTCAGCAAAGTTTTTTTTAAAGAAAGTCTAAGAATTTAAATAGACATTCTCAGTTCTTTTTCTATAGTTAGCTGAGATTTGTATTTTGTCTTCAAAGGATCCCCCAGAAAATACAGTTTCAAAATTTAAGATGTTAAAAATAGTAATAGAATACGAAATATCCTTCTTTTTAAAGAAAAAAACTCGTAATATACTCCTGTCTAAAGTTCAAAATATAATTTATTACTAAACTGTACATTTTTTTTCGTCACTTGTTGTAAAGTCTGGAAGTGTTACTTCCTGAAATATTGAGAGTTTTTCGGGGTATCATGAAATGGATCCTTAACTAACTCGTAACTTATTACCGAAAGCAAGAAAATAATTTTTAAAATTCGTTGGTTCAATATTGCTTACCAATTTTACCAATTACACAAGAACAATTTTTAAACACTGTTCTTCAGCCTTCCCAGTTTTAAAAACTAACATCCTTATTTGGATATATTATTAGATTTTTTTGGCAGTAAATCTCTTCTCTAAATTTCTAATTTTCTTTAAAAAAACAATAACTTTATCACTCGCATCCATTAAATGCATTTGATCCCTAGAATTGAAGAATCACGTTATTTAATGTCTCGTATATGTCGATCATGAAGCTCAATTTTATCACTAATATACCATTTCGAAAATTCTTAGCCATGCATCTCTTTTCCTCTTGAAGGGAAATTGAGGTTCCTTTTCTTATCCGTGCACTAAAATGTAAACTCCGAATGCTCTGAACCCAAGTCTTTACAGAATGCGGAAAAGATTCTTGATTTCAAGGGACTTATTTTTATAATATTTATTACGGTTACAACTTTAGTTAACATAATATTCAGACATGGAATCATCTCTTTGGAAGTCAGAGCTTCTCTGTGAATAATGCAAGGTATCTAGACACATTGATTGTATACTTTGTAAGTGCTTGTATGCTTTGGAATCTCCCGGATAGATAACGAACATCATTGGTCCAAATTCCAAAATAAATTTTTCACTCTATGTATGCCTCGCTCTTAAAATACTTTAGATAGCAAATAATGGGAGTGCAGTTCCTTTGAGTTCTTTTAGTACACAGAAAAGTAGTTTCTCTACTACTGACATATCATCGCAAGCTTGAACATAAATAATTAAATAAGCATGTTTATTACTATCTGTTGTCTCATCAAGGTGTAATTAAAAAATAATGTCACGCAGCTTTGATAGAAGCAGACACAGTATCTTTACTTATTTCAATAATTCGACGACAAATAGAATTATTTGAAAGAGATATGGACTGCAAATGTTTTACAAAATTATTTTCAAACATAGTTTATACAATCTCAAATGCTGCTAGCAAAATACGGTTGCGAAGCTTTTTATAACTGGTTATTTTATATGAAAATTTGTAAGAGGGAATTAAAATTTTTCATTCACAGTCAAAGTTTTTTGAAAAATATGGTTTTTGTTCTCATGTTTTTGATTTTAATCCGAAGATTTCTTTTGATTCGTTAATGCATTCAATACTAAGCATTTCAAATGCCGATTAAATTTATCACATTTCATGTTGTCTGCCGCCAGCATTTTTAAGCGAACGATGCACATACAGGGACTTTTTTATTTATTTCAGGAAGTACAGGTTTATATTTCATCTATTATTGTTAACTTTTTGTAATATCTAACAGCACTGCCAGTTTTGTATGCAAATTATAAATTCAATTTTTAATCGTTTTTCAACCCCTCCTAATTTAATCTCCCTAATTTAAACTTTCAAGTCCATGATTAGTCTTTCAGAATTTTATTATATGGTTTTGTGATTTTGCTGGAATGGAAATGTTAACCATATTCGTATAACTATTCTTCTAATTAACTTTAAAATATTTCTCATTAATATATTAGTAATCTCGTTTATTGAATATTGTAATATTTGCGTGATTCTGATGTATCGCAATAATATTTAAATTTAAATTATTACATTTATAACATTTTAAAAATAGTAGCTTTTAATTTATATGTAAGTTTTAAAGAAAGAGATATTATCATTGTCCTTTTTTAGGTATAATGCAATTAAACTTTATATTCACATTTACAAAGCATACAATCAATTTGTTTTGCTAAATAGAGAGAACAGTGTAACATAGTTAAATAAATAGCGTATAAATCTCTTTTTGTACATACTTTCAAAGTAAAAAACTATTCACAGCAAAGAAATTCTTTTAGACAGAAATTATTTGCTTATTACTTTATATATTGTTAATTTTATATTCTCAGTTATTATGGAACTAAAGTATATTGCAGTTTATGACAGTATATTTTTAATATTTTCATTGATTAATTTTTTTAGACTGGTCTTCATATTTATATACTCCAACTATTTCGTTCCAGACAGTAAAATAAAATTTATGCATTGAATACTTTTGCTGAAAGTAAAAGAATGCACTCAAATTTTTAGAAATCTTATATAAAACTATTTTAGGGTAAACATATTGAAATTTCTCAAGAGTTTCTTCAAACATTTCTAGACATGAAACTTTTTATTTTTATTAAAGGTTTATTGTTTATATACAGTTTTACTACTCTTATATAACTTTAATAATAATACCCCAGTCAGCAGTTCTTTACAACTTATATAATAATGTTAAGTGGAATTTTTATTTTAAAGGAAAAGGAAAGAAAAAAGTTACATGAAAAAAAGAGACTTTTTAAGAATATGGTAATAGTATTAAATTCAGGAGAATTAAGGATAAATACTTAATGCAAAAATAAGGATTAATTTTCACAAATCTTTTTGTAGACTGGATCAAAAATTTAAAAAATTTAAAAAATTAAATAATCATTAAAAATTAAAATTAATTTTGCTATATTTTTAATAGGTGTTTGTGCAAAAAACTGTATGCACTGCCCCATATAAATTATGCAAAAAGATAATATCATAATGCATTATCCTGTAAAATAACTGAAATGTACAAATTCAAATTCACTAAGGATACTAACACCATTTAGACTGAATATAAATTGATTCAACGTGATTTTTTATATATATAGAATCCAAGAACTATATTCTGTGTTCTCTGACTTTCTTCTTCGGTTACTCAATATTGGAAAGTTTTATTTTTTAATTTTATTCTCTTGGGGTTAAATTCAAAGTAAATAATAAATGCAACCTAATCAGTGTCATGGCGCAGATTGTTTTATGCATCAATATTAAAATATTAATTACCATCCAGCACTTGGTATGGAGGGATGTCTTAGTAGCCAACTGCGGGATGATATACATCTTTACATTCCATCTCTACGATAATCGGCTTTAATTATTTTTTTCTGGCATTGATGTAAAATAAATGTGATTTCGAATTCATAATTTTTATGTAATTATTGTTAGTTATACACTCCTAATTTGCATATTCCTTTGGATAAAACTTAAGAACAATAGTTAGTAATTAATTTTTTCGAAAAAAACACAATAAAATTCTCGTCACTTGACTGGTAGGGATTATGTTGAAGCGTTTAACAAATTCATTTGCAACATGATTAACTTCAAGATTTTTGAATTTGGGAGGAGGACTTTGACGACATAAAATATATCTATTCAAAACTTCAAGATGTTTTTACACACAATAAAAATGCTATAATTACATCTTAATAGCTCCTTAAAATTTTATGCTTGGCTAGATATATAAAACATAATTACTTGTATTCAGTGATATAGCAAAATATTTATTATTGATGTAACCAAAATTCTTTAATGGTGTAATTGAAATTTTTAACCATGTACTTATGCAAAATATTAACAAAAATACGTAAAAGTTTATTTTGAGTTTTAATTATACATTGGATTATTTCTTTAGAAGCTATAGCTATTTTGAACCAAATGAGAAAAGGAAAGTTTATGATAAAAAGTTTTGCTTGTTAAAATCAATGTTATTTTTTTGTTGTTTATATGATATTTAATGTCATAATTAATTACTATTTTTCGTTAATTATTAAATTTAATTAGACTATTTCATTAAAAACAAACCTTGCTGAAAAGTTTAAATCACTTTATATTCAATACGATATACTTATTCCTTCTAGCTTCACAGATCTATACATTTATTGAAGATAATTACTCTGTTCTAAACAGAAATAATAGTTGTTAATTTAAGATTAACTTTAATTAATTTGCATTCCCTACATTTACAGCAGGCATTCATTGTTCATTAATGACTTTCATTCATTAAACAACTGTTTAATATCCATTAAGCTTTGTTGAATTATAAAGTGGTAGTAATTAAATCCACTGCCATTTGCTTAAACGACAAATAATTAGGAAATCAAACAATAAATGATATCGATTGCTTAAAGATATGTACTTAAATAGAAAATTTAATATTTGGCAAAATATTTTTATTATTTTGTAATATTTTAAAATCATTCTGGCAAGGTGGGAATTATGCATTTTTTAACCGTAATAATATTCCAATAATAAAACGATTACTTTATTAAATTTTTATTTAGATTTCTCGTTATGTGCAAAGTATGAAATATTTTTAAGAAACAGTAGGTAAAATATTATAAAGCCTAATAATATATAAAATAAATTGAACTTAGAAGTAAATATAAGGTTAAGATGTCATGAAATAAATATATAATTTCGAATGCATTACATTGGAGACATTTATACCAATAACCTAAAATGCTGTTTGATACTGAATGTATGTGCTATTTGGCCTTTATATATATTTTTTTGTTACATATTAAATTAGTTTTTTATAAAACGTGTTTAAAATAATGATTACAAATACATATTTCAAAATAGTTGTATGATAAACTGTAGTTAATTCTCATAACAATGCGTATAAATCATTCAAAAATATTTTCACATTAATACCAAATTTTTTTATTCTGTTATCGAATAAAAACTAATTTTTAAATATAAATGCCACAGGAAGAGTTTTAAATATTTAATATGAAAAATTTTAAACCATATCACTCATTTATACAGTCATTTTTCATGAGTGATTTTAAAATCGTAGCTCTACTTATGCACAAGCACTTAGATCACTAAAAGAACGCAATGCACTCTTAAACTCGATTATAAGTAATAAAATGTCACATGTTACTTGTTTAATATTTCTTCCTTTACAAATTTTTGCAATGTAAATATTCCACATAAACATTCCCACACGTACATACGTATATATATATATATATATATATATATATATATATATATATATATATATATATATATATATATATATATATATATATATATATATATATATATATATATATATATATATATATATATATATATACATAGCCTGTGTGTGTAATTGTAATGCTACGTATCCCGCTCTGTCTTTTAAATAATTATGGCTGCTTGCTGTGCTTATGAATGTACAAGTAGACCTTCAAAACAATTTATGGAGTAACTTTTTATAGGTAATTTCATTAAAACTTTTTGCTCACTTAAGTTAATTATTCTAATGCTGTTGCACGTGCATCGTATTGTTCAATTTTAAATGCCTAAAAGCAGCTGGGAAAAAAATAAAATCTGATTTTATTGCAAAATATATTACTTGGAATCAGACATTGATGTTTTATTTATCTATTTACTTATTTTTGTATTATTAAGTTTCCTGTGGAAGAAGAAAGGTTTTCAAACCTTTGTAATTTGAAAGATATCACATGTTTTTAATATTTGTTATAAAAAAATTATTTTTCACTGAGTGTGGTCTTTCTAAGCTTCCAAGAATTTAAAAAAATATTTGAAAAAAATTATTTATTTATAAACTTCATTGTTTAAATAGAACTTATTTTAATGAATGTTTATTGAATAATCCTTATGAAAGAAAAATTTCATACTGTATTATATTAAAAACTCTTCTGTAAAAAAATTAATTTAAAGGAGATTAATTTTATAAGTTTAGGAATACATTTAATTATTTTGCTAGCGAATAAATTTCAGTTTTTTAAAACAAGAGTACTGAGTTTTTAACAGTACATTAATATTAAAATATCATACTTCTTGAGAAGATATTTTTTCTTATATAAATCTTATTAAATATAAAAAATCTAGATTTATTGAAATTCAATTTTAGATAAAAAAATATATATTTATATATATATATATATATTTTATTTAGTTTTTAGGTTTTTTACAGATAACTTTATATTACAATTTTCTTCTTCTTTACATAATTCAACAAAATTCATTTACAAATTACTGAAAATAAAAACTCTCTAATATTGGACTAAAAATACACCAAAGGAAAAATACTTTTACTATATATAAATATATATATATATATATATATATATATATATATATATATATATATATATATATATATATATATATATATATATATATATATATATATATATATATATATATATATATATATATATATATATATATATATATATATATATATATATATATATATATATATATATATATATATATATATATATATATATATATATATATATATATATATAAATTTATATACAGAAGCATAATTCTTTCTTATAAAGAGAAAAATTATAACCAAATAGCAGAATATTGCATATATGGATATAATCATAGGGAATAACATGGGTAGGAAACTTTGACACTGAATATCATTAAAGAAAAGAAAAATTGACATTTTTCATGATTATAAATATAATAATATGATATTTAATTTAATGCATAATATTCAAGTGGTTATCTCAAAGTCAATAAGGTGAATAACACGCCTAAAATTCTTTTATTGAAATACATAATATTAATAATAGCAAAAATACAAAATAAGCACTTAACTGTCAATAAAAATAACTTTTTAAAAATAGTAAGCAATTTAGATTCTTTTTATTTTGGTGGGTGCAATTTAAATGAAAACAAAGATTCCCTATATTGTGTCCTCAAATAAGAAAGTACCGTTTCTCTTGAAAGACAGGGTGGTCGTGGCATCGTCTGCCAGCTACTTCTCCGGCGCTCATGGTATTTCGTAGTTAGAACAACTCCTCTTATATTCCTTCCTCCATGATATATATATTATATTTTTTGCACAAAATAAAATTAAATGAAATCTAGATTGCTTTTACAAAAATAGTTTCAAAATTTATGTATGTCGTAGTGTAATACGACATAACCAAAGCCTGAGAAAATAGGTGTGTATATTTTTATTGCACTTTAAATTTAAGAGTTTCTTCTTTTCCTTTCAAACTAAGCGGGAATAATATAAATGAAAGGATGTAATAAAAATTGCCACAGTGAAACAAGTGCAATAAAAGAATAAATTTTTCCTTTCGGAAGGGATGAGTGATCTGGAGGAAATTGCAAGCAAAGTATACTGTCTTATGATGAGTATTACTTGTAAATCTGACCAGTCGGGAATGAGGGAGAGAGATTTCTGACCTATCCCATAGAAGTATAAGAGGAACTACAGAACTTTGGAAAACCAATGATGTAAAGAAGATGAGCTAAGCCGAAAATTAAGAAGAGTTAAAAACTGGATCCAAACACAGAGAAGGGACACAGAACCCCCAGAGAAGCCCGACATAGAAAAGGAGTACACAATTGCGGACTGGGTCCTCATTGAGCATAATAAGAAGCTAAAACGATGTTAGTGGTAAACTAAGTATAACCACAGCATTCCAGGAGGAATCCTGACTCGACTTTCAAGATTGGAGCTGCAGATGTCCGACAAATAGATCATGTTCAGAAGGAGTCCTGCCTCGAATTTCCAGAATGGAGCTGCGGATGTCCCAGAGATACCAGAGAGAAGAGGGAGAGCTCATGAGCAATGTGCAAGCCAAGCGAGATCCTGAGCCGATAATGCCATTGGCGTTAGGAGACACCACACTGCTACTTCTAAAAGGGGTGAGTCTGATCTCTCGTTCCTCGTCAAGCTGGTCAAATTCAGTTATGATATTAATGTGTAATTGTCATAAACAAATAATAATTTTAGAATCTCAATTATTTAATCAAGAATGTTTTGATTGTAAATGTAAATTTCTCTTGTAATTAAGTTACTAAAATAAATTATTAAGTTTTATAGTATTTTTGTTTTAAATTTATCTCTGTCATTCAATTATTTAAAAAAACGAATCTGGGTTTCCTCGGAATTTTTCGAAAATTACCGAGTTCACCACAACAATGTACATGTTTTACTTATTTTAATTTTACAGCGAAGTATTTAGACAAACATATAGTTTCCATAATTACAATATTTGATCTACAAACTGCATTTATAATAGTAAAATATTATTTATTTAAAAATATTTTTTTTAGATAAGTACTATTTTCTGTGCAAAAAGGGAAATATAAATTAGTTTTAGAAATTAGAAATATTTTATGAGAGTTATCACAAGCAAGTGACAAACTTGATGCATTTTACAAAAATTTAATTAAATTCATTTCTGAAATAAATAAAAATGTTAAATTCTTAATGGAATTGGAAATTGAAATTTAAAACATGTGTAAGTCAATGTTTGCATTAATTAATTAAATCCAACCAATAATAGATTAGTTTTTAAGTATGGTTATCAAATGAAACTCCAACGTAATTTGTTTAATTACTTTTATTTTAGTAATATTCTCGAAGCAAGCCTTTTAATAAATTCAAATTGAAAAAATCATAACTTATAAATCCCCTTCATAATAATTCCTGTTCATTTGAAATTCACTTTATTCTCATGAGTTTTAAAGAAACATTTCAATTATTTGTGACAATGTTCTATTAGACTTTATGAGAAGTTAATTTTCTTAATTTTATATATTTTGATATCTTGAATCACATAAATATTTTAATTTTAAAATATTTTAAGTTGTTTTGGGATCTTTGTTGTTGCTTATCCCCGATTGGTGTGACAGTACCATCACACCAGCCCCGTGAATCCAAAAATAGTCCGTCTCTCAAGCACCACCTTTTGTCTCAAATCCATGTCCCCTCTCTCACACCCAATGCACTGAAAATATTTGTAAATGGGATCATTGTAAATGAACTAATTCAGCAATTTTAAATATCAGTAAATTGACAACATATCATTTTCAACTTTTTTGAATTAAATAAAATTTATCATGCTTATATGTATAGTAAACCTATGTAATATATCATGCTTATGTACTACACTCTACATATGTGTACGTTGTATTTCATGAATTAAGATAATTTTTTTTAAAAAAATCGTGATTTTTGTCCAAATACAATATTGTTTTAATTTCATGAGAAATAAATGTGCCAACATTGATCTCAAAACGTTAAAGAGCAATTGGTTTGAATGCTTTGTCGGCATTGATTTTCCATGCATTCAATGAGGTTGTCGGTTACCGTAACTGTAAGCAAAGACTAGGCTCACAATAAGCTGATTTCTGGACCTTGGATAAAGAATTGAAGCAGCAACCTGTCTACTAAAATAGTCTAACAGATGCTCTATGGGATTAAATTCTGGACATGGAGTTGGCCATTCCATTCGTTCGAAATCAAAATTGTCAAGATATTCCTCAATAACTACAGTTAAATAAGGTCATGCGTTGTCATCATCAGAATTAAATCATTGCTAATTGTACCGACATATACATAGGTAAAAGATGACAGAGGATCCCGTACCTTGCCGTTCAATTATCATATTAAGTGCATCCATAACCATCGAGAGCAAGCAGCACCCACCAGGGACCAGAAAATCGTCCCCAACCTATGTCGGTACTTCAGCACGTTAATGCGAATGAAATATTTACAATAGAGGGACCTTAAAGCCTTTTGGTGGGCATATGGATCAATGATCTTTTCACGATATCTCCCATTATTCATAATTCTACTTTGGAACACATATATGTTATTGTGATCACCGTGGAAAATTAATGCCCAAACCATTATTCCACCACTGCTGTAACTGTCTTTGTACAGTATTAGATTTAGGGTATCTGATTCTTTGTTTCTCTAAACCAGCACTCACCTTGAACCATTCACTCATGTGAATCTAGACTTGTCTGTAAGAAGTACAAAGCCCATCACTGTCTTGTCCAGGAAACATGTTCTCTTGTCTAACATAATCTATCCTTTCTATGTAGTCTGTAATATTATCTGGTGAAAGGAGCAAACGCTACTGGTCACCTTGCATAGACTCCTGCATGCTACAGTGTAATCTACAAGTTGCAGCTCAGAAATTCTTTTTGTCCTTCAGGTCAAAAGACCTATAAAACGGTCTTGTACACGCGTTGTATATCGTTGTTGGTCTGAAACATGTCTTCTGTACACAGAAGCTTCGGTTTGGTATTGATTCCAGAGCCAGTGGAGCACAGTGCGTGACACATTAAGGCGCTAGATGCATCAGAGCCTATTAAATTCCCTTTTCCATCCATCACCATAACGTAACTGGCAAACGGCTTCTCGCAGACATTTCGGGACCTCACTTGCTATTGTCAACGTATTTGCTGACGAAAGTTGAAAATCAACAAATTTTAATGCAAAATATGAAAGCCTGTTGTTTACATATTTTTCTCACTCACTCATATATGCCTGATTTTTTTCTATCAAAAAAAGTGGTGGCTAGCTTTTTTGAATAAATTTACATAAGTTCGTTTACATCATTTATATAACTACAAATTGTATTTTCAATGTAAATATTTTGCGAGCATCGAAAAAAATGTCGTTCATTAATTTTTGGAGGTCATTTTATTATAAAATAAAATGTATCATTTGTATTTGCATATTTTCCAATAACAAACAGATTATAATTGTTTCTTTCTTTTGTGAAAGAGAACATCCTAACTTACTTTCTTTTAGTTTCTTAAGCAAATGTTTGAAAGATTCATCATTATCATATAAAAGAAAAGAATAATTATCGAATATAAATTCAAAAGTAATTAAACCATTTGATTACTATGCAATAGTTGATTTTAAGTAATAATTAAATATGATAATTTTTAACTGTCATAAACTTTTTAATTCTAAAATTTAAGGGCAGATAATTAATGCTACGAAGATCTAAAAATTTTGTAATGTATATTAATTAAATATGTATGGTATGTAACATGCAATATATATTAAAACATATTGAAAAAATTATACAAAGGAAAAAAAGTTCTTAAAAAATAACACTAGAAAAAATTTCCGTAAAATTACTTTTAAATTATCAAAACTAAAAGGCATATTTTGTGTGTCTGTAAACATATTAACATGCACCCCATGTTGCTACTTCTTCAAATTCTGGGTTTCTGGTTCATTTTAAAAATATTTCTAAAGCAAATACGCGAAAGGAAAACAATTTTTTTCTCTAAGTGTGATAAAAATGTGCTGTTACACATCCATCGATATTTATTTCACGCCACAATATTTTTTTCTCTATTTGAAAAACTGAGAAAGTAATTACATTAATCCTTGAACATTAATCCACTTGACTGTTTTTACATTTCTTATGCTTTTAAATATATTTATGATTTTATTCTCCGTTTTTCCTAAATTATAGAATTAATCTGATTATTAAAATTTTTTGCATTCATTCTTCAGGAATAAAATTGTTTCTTACTCTATTTTTCATATATTTTATAAAATTTTGAAATAACGATACACTCAAACATTTTTTTTACCTGAGCTGAATTTGTATTCTTTAAATAACCGAATCACAAATCTTATTAGAAGTATCAAAAAGTTGTAGTTAAATTTAATCACATTATTTAAATTAAGTTGGAAAAATTCTAAATATAAATTCAAAATATGAAAAAACTGCACACACACACAACTCCAGTGACAATTATTTTAAAGTTTATGTTTTGCTTGAGCATTAATAAGTATACTTTTCAAAACAATCCAGGATGAAACAATTCTAGAATCATTACTTTAATGATGTCAAGTTATATTAGTCAATATCGTATAAAATTTTACACTTTAAAATTAAAAAACGCTTGTTTATGTACTTGTCTCTTTGTAAACATAAGATAGGTTACCCTTTAATTTGGAAAACGAATGCTTTCTTTGAATTTCAAAAGGAATATTTCATGAGAATGTTAATGTTTTATTTTTCATGAGTTTTAATGTTTGATTTCTGCTGTAAAATCGTAAATGTCATTATGATCGGTATAAATTTTTATTGATGCAAACATCAAATAATTTTAAGTGATAAATAAATTCAAATTTAGTTTAAAATACATTTTAGTTTCATTTCGTGTATTATTTAAATGCATTGTTTAAACTTTAATAGTATCTCTGATGTAAAAATGAACGGCTCTTAAAGCATAACACAGTTTTGAGCTATATATGAAATAGAACTAAACTAAACTCCATGACACGACAGCCCATGTGGGCCAAGGCCTACAGTACCCATAACTGTTTTCATGACCGAGGGTCCTGGGGTGCGAAGCATATGTCCCAGTTAGGTGGTCAGCCTAACGTAAGTGTTTAGTTCCCAAGCATGCTTGGTACTCAGTTAATCATTTATGAAATAGGCCAATGTTAATATTTATATATAATTCAAATTCAGAATATGTAATTAATTATAAGACAAATTTACATTCAAAATTTCATTTAATATTTTAAGTTTAAATAAAAGCTTTCTATATATATATATATACTTCACATAAATTTGTATTAAAGAATTTTACATACATCTGTATAAATTAAAATTGTGTTTGCTTTCATGTATTAATTACCAGGTATTATGCTGAAATAAGAAGCAAATACAATTTAATTAATGTTTTAGTTACTTTACGTAAATAACAAATGTAGCAGTAATTAACATATAAAATAAACAAGTTGAAAATTAACAGAGGAAAATATAACATAGTGCTTGCTGCAAAAATATACTTTTAAGGTCTTTAAATTAATTCCTTTTTATCAAAATTTTCTTTAATAATGGCATATAATTTCTTAAAAAAAAGTGTCATAAAATTAGTGAAAATATACTCATTAGACTTACAAGAAACAAACTTATTTTATTAAATTTGCATTCCAAAATATATTTTTGGTAAACAATAATTTAAAGAATTCTTACTGAAATGTGTTTAATAACTCACAATATTCAATCTTTTTAGCATATGTAACAAAAATTGAAATTATCATTAAAGTATTTGAATTAAAACAGCAAATAAATAATTATTTATTTATTTTTTTAATATATCATTAACATAAGTATCTGACTATTTATTTAATAAATATAAACATTTTTTGCTTTGTAAATAGTTTATTTATGAGATATTGATGTAATGAACCAATATTTATATTATAAATATCTCATCATATCTTAGCAACAATTTCACAATGAAATATTAAGTTTTTTTCAATGAAAATTCTTTTAATTGCATAAAATTACTCAAATTTTAGTAATTTATAAAAGGCTAAGATATTAAGGAATAAGAATTTAAGCATCCTTAATTTGTGCAAACTAAATTACATTTACAAGGAAGAAAAATATTGTATAAACTAAAATTTCCAAATATTTTCTTAATAATCGTATCATAATAATCATTTATAAAATTTGATGAATTTATGTCAAAAATGAATGGAAAACGAATAAGAGAAGAAATCCTAAATACAAATAATTTTATAAATAACAATAATGTATATACATATATCTATATCTATCTATCAATATTATATATATATATATATATATATATATATATATATATATATATATATATATATATATATATATATATATATATATATATATATATATATATATATATATATATATATATACTATATTGGCCTATATATAGTATTTATGAAATAGGCCTATATTGGCCTATTTCATATTTCATAAATGATTTCCTCTGTTTATATATATATATATATATATATATATATATATATATATATATATATATATATATATATATATATATATATATTCATCTTCTTGATGCATTGTTTACTTTAATTATTTTGTACAAATACTTTTTTATGCTTCTATACTGTAATACAAACATTCGTTGGGAGAATTGTGTAAATATTTTTAGACATGTGTGCCCTTCGCGCATGTCGGAAAAGAGGATTTAATTTGAATCTATCGATATGTCCTTCTTAAACAATATGTACGTTTGTTTCGGGGCGCTATGGGTGCAGAATTTCTGTTTATGGATGAAAACGCCCGTCCGCAGCATACAAATATTGTAGACGAATCCCTTCTAATATGAGTATGGACTGGCCAGCATACTCACTGGACTTAAATCCAATAGAGCATGTGTGGGACATGCTTAGCCAACAATTTGCAGCCCTTCAACCCCCTCTCACGTGTCTATCGGAGCTTTGGAGAGCATTGCGTGATGAATGGTGTATTATTCTCCAAGATCAGATCGATAACTTGATACTCAGCATCCCTAGGCGTTGTACGACCTGTAATGCATCGTCTGGATGGCATACTATGTATTGACCATCATACCAACCATGTTATATTAGCTTTTGTAAATAGATTATTTTTTGAAATTTGCTCCAGGGAGTTAAAATCGCAATTTTTTATTAATGATGTCAAACATATAGCCTCTTTTTTTGCTGTTTACCTTTTGTTTAATAAATAGACTTTCATGTAAGTCACATTTGTTTTACTTCTGTCTCTTTCTATGACTGAACTTGCATTATCCTTAATTTATGGACACGAGTGTATTTCATTTTAGAATTTTTATATAGGAATGTTTTATTAATGTGAAGTAAAATGAAATTTTAGTGTTTTCACTATGTAACCCTATTAAAAACCTCTTATTGTTATAATTTAACACTTAAATTTATTTTTTGTAAATTATCACAATTAATTAAAAATTCAAAAATAATTATTATTAAAATTTCGGGAAAGTGTACAATATAGTAACTTTAAGCGTTGACATAAGTAGTTATTTATATAACTTCTCGTTTAATTTACTATGGCAAAATTTATTATCAATATATTTAATGAGCATATCATACCTAATACTGTATATTTTAAATGAGACATTCAATCAAGTGGTTCTTATAGAAAAATAAAAATAATTAAATTATTTTATTCAATGTACAATTTACTGAATGAGCGCAAAAAAATATGGCCATCTGCAATGCAAAATTGTTTTCAATGCATTAAGAATTACTTCTTTCATAAAGTAATAATATCCTTTAGAATGTCACCAGTATATTTTAAATATATTTTTTCATTGAAACATTATTTTATTATTCATAAATTATAAGGGAATTACTTTCTATTAAATGCATGGAATTTAAATTATAATTCCAATTTTAAGTTTATTTTTTCAGTAAAGAATAACAAGTATTTATAATAATGAATAAAAGTGATTGTGAAAAGCATTTAGCAAATGCTCAAAAAATTAGTAAAATAAAAACTTATTGTGAATAAAATGGTATTAAGGAATAGGTATATTCTATACATGTGATTTATATTTATAAATTAATCAATTTCATAGTAAAACAAAAGTTTTAAGTTTCAATATCTAAAAGAAAAATTGATATTAAAATACATCATGTTAGAATTATAAAATTGTAATTACTTTCTATTTTTTATATCAAACTCTTCAATTAGTTAAAATTGTGTTAAGTCTAAAAGTCTAAGTACTGTAAGTTCTAGAAAAACGAAAAAAATGATTGTTACCTAAGTATTAACAAAATAATTTAACATTGCTTAAATAGATTGCAACAATTTTGAAACATTCAATTGAAATTTTAAAATTTGATTCATTCATTAATAATTTGATAAATATAAGCTATTTTTTAGAACTATTCATTTCAAGTTTACTAAAGTTGTTTCCAATATTTCAATAGTTTCTTTGAAAGTTTCCTGGGATGAAATTCTTGTAAACAAGCAATAAGTATGTAAAATTAAAAATTTGAATTTAAAAGATTAAATTTCGCCAGAAAAAGAAAGTAACTTATTAAGCATAAAAGAAAAGTATGTATACAATTAATTCAATTAAATATTTACTATCTTTAAATAGTTCCATTGCTTATTTTTATTAAAATTTGTTTTTGACGGGTATTATGGTTTCAAAAATAAATCTTTATTTGTAAAATTTATAAGTGTCCGACTGTTCTTCTCTTTTATCCTATTTACGTGACAGAGTTAATTTAAAAAATTTTAAACACCCCAAATTAAAAAAAGATTACTAAGGCTTTATATATTTCCTGCTTTTATTGGTAACTTTTATAAAGCGATTGTTATACTATATCATCATCAGAATCATATTGTGAAATCATAGGATCTAAAATTGAATGTTTCGTTTATAAATACTAAATATATTTTAGTTGAGAAATAATTAATTAAAATGTTGTAGGGAAAGAATATCATTCAAATGCTGCTTGTTGTAAGAAATTGTAAGCGAATAAATTTTTTTCCTAACTTTAATAATTTATAATGTTTTTTTCTTTAAATTTATTTTGATTTTATAAAATTCCCCTTTAGAATTTAGTTGCATAGAATATTCCAAAATAAAAAAGAGAAGCGATTAATATACTTACCATAAATTTAGTATGCTGCATTCTAATTATAAATACTATGAATCTTTATCTGCATGTATATATACCTTAGTAAATATTCATTATTTGCTGTTAACTTTATTACATTTAGATAAGTAAACAATTTAAAAAAGGTTTGAAAGATCTATTTAGTCTAAAACCATTTGCTATTGGTAATTTGTATTTTAAAATGTTTAATTTTATGCAATAGAATTTTGAAAATTGTTTGAACATTTCCAAATACTCTACATAGGGAAAATGAAATAAAAACGTCAAAAATACTTCTTAAACCACCATTTTTGTGTTTGTAAAATTTTATGATCTCTCATGTGTGTGTGTGTGTGTGTGTGTGTGTGTGTGTGTGTGTGTGTGTGTGTGTGTGTGTGTGTGTGTGTGTGTGTGTGTGTGTGTGTGTGTGTGTGTGTGTGTGTGTGTGTGTGTGTGTGTGTGTGTGTGTGTGTGTGTGTGTGTGTGTGTGTGTGTGTGTGTGTGTGTGTGTGTGTGTGTGTGTGTGTGTGTTTATCATATATTAATTGTTATGCCCTTTAAAAATTTAAAGTGTAATAATGCTAAGGAAAAATTAATAAATTTAATGTTCTTTTAAGGAAACTATCAAGTAACAACATATTTCATTTCGAAATTTTGTATTAATTTTTATTTTCAACTCATGTATTTATTATTCTTGGAATACAACAATGTAACTTGCAGATGTATTTTATTTGCTAAGAACACTGGTTGTCAAATTGTATCAATGTTGTTATCACCGATAACTGTCTCTTGCTTGCCAAATAAAACTATAGATTTTTAAAATTATTTAAAAATTAACTACCATGAAATTGATTTTGAAGTATATAAATGAAAATTTCTCATGACATTTAAATGATCATTTAGAATAATTTGTGTAAACTATAATTAACGGTGTGTCTTTTCTGTCTAAGATACCTATTCTAATTTCTATTCTTAGAAATATATTAGAATTCTCACATCACCCAATTGTTTACTCTCTTTGATATAAATGTTATAAAGACATATTATATAAATATATAAGAGTTTATAAAGACATCAGAATTTATAACAATCCTAACAACCTTTCCACAAAAATTACTTAAAAAATTACAACGTTATTATTATTATTTAAACTTAGCATGTTTAGATGTATTTCAAGTAAAGTATAAATATTTAATTTTATTTGAGATGTAGGGATCAATAAATAGGAGCATTCCATACAATAAAGTTTTTCTCTAATTCCTTTTTTTACCATTTATTTCCAAATTTTAAACTTAAAAATTTGACATTTATAAAGGAGAAATTTAAAGTAATATTTATACGTAAAAAACGGAAAGAAAAATAACATTTTAAAATATTGATATATTTGAAGAATAAGAGTAAATTACAAAAATTACCTTGAAAAATTTTAAAAAAGGAGTATAAATCACATAGATTCATTTGAAATAAAACGTAAAATGATTTCTAATATAGTTAGCTTTACTTCTGTAAAACAGTTTTAGGTACTGCAAGTTTAGATACTTTTAGTTTAACATATTTTTTATGTTATTCATGTTATACTGTAAGCTTACTGTTATTTTTTTAATTGAGCGAAAATTATGCATTTATAATCAAATAATTTGCTTAATTAGTTAAATTACTGTAAACACTGCAAAATTATTAAAAATTATAAGCAATAGGTATTTTTCTTATTAAAATATTATCATAAAAATGATTAAACTATGATTTTTTTATTTAAAAAGCTACAACAATTCTGCATTTTTCTATACTCATTAAACAAATAAAGTTAATGTTATTTAAAAGGTATTTAATTAAATAAATTTTCTATGTTACAAACTATTAAGCTATTAAAATTTCGATAAAATTCTGCAGTTTATAAAAACATATTTTACAAAAAGTCATTAATAAGAAAGTTAAGTAAAAATATTAATAATCAGGTAATTAAAAGTAATTATTTTAGATTAATCTCTCATTTTATTAATTAATACAATAAAATGTTAATTATAACTATGATTAATACTATGGTTGTTAGTAATGCTAATTAATTTACAAGATAATTTCCTCTTTTTTTAGTTGTTGTTTTTTAAAAATTAAATAAAATTGAATAATAACAGGTGAAAAATAAATTATAACTGTCATAATTGTTTGATATATTGCTATTTTAATAATTTTAATTTTATTTGGGACTAGAGATTCCTTCCCGCATGAATGATCTCATTCAATTATGAATATAAGTGTTTGTTATTTTAATAACATCATTACTTCTGAAAAATTCTTATTAGATTTAAATTATCAGTTGTTTATTAATTAATTATGATATATTATATTGATAATTATTTATAATTAATCTAAATAAAATTCATTGGCCATATTTAGTCTCAATCAAAAATACATTTTGAGAATAATTATTCTTTTAATTGTAAACACTAATAAGTAATGTTTACAGAAAAACTAGATTTACTATGCAATAAAGAATAAATGATAGATTTAAAAAAATTTTCAACAAGCTTGTAAATAATTAAAGAGCAATTTTTTTTTAAAAAAAATAACAAAAGAGGCTTAAGATAAACAAATATCAATATTATGAAATTCACTGTAAATTGATATAACTATGTATATTTAATGAAGAAATAAGTCTTAATCCTCAAGTATATTAATCTCTAAGTTTAAAAGCATGCAATTTTAAAAAGAAAAATTATTTGTATATTTCTAAAATCCCAAAAATGTATCAAGTAAAAATAATAAAGGTGAAAAAAAACTGTTTTAATTTTTTTTAAAAAAACAGTTTGTTGAATCACGAGCAAAAATAGAAAAATTCAAGCATAACAATGTTTACAAGTAATAAAACATTAAAAAGACTTATATAGAGAGTTATTTCTAATAAATAAAAAATATTTTATTAAAGATAGTAATATTAAAAATCCAGTTAATCAAAATCAAAATATTACAAAATTTAATGTAAAGAAAGTATAAAAAAATTTTAAATTTAAATCTTCTTTGCAAAATTAAACTAATTATAAGTGTATGCTTTGTCTTATCTTTTCCATTTTGTTCTTTCTTCTGTTCTATTTTCAATATGTTCAATTTTGAAAACAATATCTCTTAAGAGTTGAAAATTTAAAAACTAATTATTTAGGTAATTTTCATAATTTTGGAATTTTACATAAGGAAAAAAATTATAGATAAAAAATACTTCTTTATATATTAATGGTAAAAATGGAGCATTATTTTTCTCCTCTTCGACGACACTCAAACATTTTATGGTAAATTTTGAATTATTTGCTGCCTCTCGAAGAAAAGGATATGAAGGCAGGGAACAAATTCGTCTACAAGTCGGATTTACGACACTGTCTAAATACGACATATTACGTAGCTGTAACGTTATCCGACGTCATTGGTATTTTAAACCAGTGATAATTGTATTAAAGTAAGGTAATCATGAGATCTCAACTGGAACGAAAGAAATATCTTCTTTATAATTAATAATCAAAAATACTTCTGAATTTTTTTTTAAATAATATGTGTTTTTTTTAAAATTTTCTATACGTAAAAGAAAAATTAGCAACGTTTTTTTATTTTTATTATTGATACATTTTTCATAACCTTAAAGAATATATATTCATAAGTTTAACTAATTTGGAAAAGTAATATGTTTATTTTAAAAATTGATAAAAATATTCAATGCATTTCTTTAACGAAGCATGAAATTATATGAATTGGGTATAAAAAAATAAGGCTAATTTTTGAAAAATTAAAATAAAATTGGAAGTTAATTCATTGTTATGCTATTTCAATTTAACTAACACAAAATTTTCATTCTTTTAAAAATATGAACTTGAGTTAATAAGAACAAATTAGAAATATAAATATGCAGTAAAATATTTAGTTCTGTTTAGAGAATATTAATTTTGATTTCAAATTTAAAAATTCAGTTATGATAAATTAAACGATCTGAGGTTTTACTTTTTAATATCATGGTTTGTTAATTTCTATTTAAAATATTTTTAAATTACAAAAATGAAACCTATTTTTTGTTTATATCTTTCAAAATTGCTTAATGGTTTTCAAAAATTTATATTTTTGATAATTTCTAATTGCATTAAATTCAAATTATAGAATTTTATATACATATATATATATATATATATATATATATATATATATATATATATATATATATATATATATATATATATATATATGTATATATATATATATATATATATATATAAACCCTTCTAAAATGTGTAGACACGTTTTAGTGTTTTGCTTTATTCACCTTATATTTACTTACATAACAGCGATGTTCTGAAAGTACATGATCCTATCATATTTTAAAAATATTAAAGAGAAAAAAATTCCTGTGATTTGTAAGGCTTTTTTTAATAATTTAACAATTTGATTTTTTATTTAAAATTATATTTTTAAAAAATCCTGAAAAATTTACTCTATCTTAATACTAATCTTTTTTTGATTGGAAAGAAAAAAATTTCATGTGGGACAACTAGCTGAGGCAAAAGAAAATCAAGTTTTTCCAACCAAACAATAAAGATGTCTTTTTCCGTCCTTATTATATTTATATAAATTTTTTTTCTGAAATTATTAACTATGTTAATAAATAAAATCAAGAAGGATAAATTGAAAAATTTATAGAAATAAATTAACTGAGCAAAATCTTTAATCTAAATTTAATTATTTCTAATGAATTTATAATTAAAAATATTTAACTATTTAAGCTAATTTATTCTACAGATAAAATATTTTGATATTATCATACATGAAAAATTTGTTAGTAATCATGTTATCTACATTACTATATCTCTTCAGTTATCTTTATTATTACAAGGCCAGTAAAGCAACTTTTCCAATATTAACTCTTCAAACATATATTATCCTTCCACGTATTTTAAGAACACAGCATTATATCTGAATAACGATATTTGTCTTCTTACTTTTATGGTGAAATTAGATATTAAATGAAAAGTAATAGGATGTTCATTGATAATCATAGGAATGTATTATATTTCTAATTCTGCAACGTGCTATTAAAATATTTCACTTGTCTTTGGGTGTTTGAGAGTGAGATATTAATTTAGATTTCACACAAGAATATTGTTACTCACCACATTCACTGAAAAAATATATAGTAGATATTTTAACAATTTGCAGAATCTTGTTTTAATCATAAAATTGAAATTCTAACATTATTGCTTAAGAACAGTATTACTCAATATATTTTCTGTGAAAATATATATTAAAATTTTCCCAGTTAATAGAACCATCTATTATATTTCAAAAATTATGAAATTCTAACATATTTAGATTAAAAGTTTCTTAAAACTGGTAATTTATGTTAGAATTTCATTTTCTCAAAAACTATTTAACATGATCATAAATAAATTGTGAACTTAAACATAAATGTTTTTGGTTATAAAAAAGTGGCTTTTAAAAATGCAAAATGCCAACATTTGATGATTCTCAGATACAGAAGATGTAATTTTTTTTATTTGACTTTCCTTTATGAAAAGTATCTAACAAATAACGAATGCAGAAATTTGAAGAATATTTCTTATATTTGAGGTAAACTTGCTCTAAATATTTTAATGAATATTTCAAAAAATCTAGTCATTAGAGAAAGATTTATTCATTAGTGCAAAAACAAATACATTTTCGAATGAATGTTTCTTTTTATTTCCAATGACAGAACAAATACAAGGAATAACACAAATAAAACACACGAAAAATCAAATAATAGATATGAATCGAAGCCATGACAGGTGAAAATAGTACGTAAACGTAAACGAGATGACTAAAGTCGTTGCCCCAAAAGTTCTCTGGCCTGCCTGTAGAGCGATGATTCAGAGCTGCCATGCAGAGAAGCACAGTGGTAGAGGTGAGTCCTATTCATGGGCTCTGTCAAGTTGCAGAGATGACAGTCGAGTGAATTTAAGATGCCAATGCGATGCAAGTGCTAAATCAGACAGTCGTGACCCGTCAGGAGTCGAAACTGTGCTACAACTCCACGGCGTGGACCTTCAGAGCTATTCAGAAGGTCGTTTTTCCTCAACTTGATTTTTATGCTTTCTTGTAGTTTAGTGGTTTGAATTCTTTCAAAAACTTGTTTTAGGTGTAGCTTTATAGTGTGGTAGGAAATCTTTGTGTTTCTTGGCTAGGTGGCCCTTTTTTGCGAAGAAGTCCGCCTGCTTGTTTCCATAGATGACATAGTGCCCAGGTACCTGCTGGAACACAACACGTTAACACGTTTCTTTCGTGATGTCAAAACTCCCAAGAGCTCCTTTATGTAGAGAATTTCACAAGATGGAGGAGAGGTGAGCTTATGGCATAAATTGCAGCCTGTAAATTAGAGAACAGAGCCACTCTGTCAAAAACATCAAGAAGAGCTATTAGTTGTTCTAAGGCGATTCGGAATGCCTCAACTTCTCTGTCAAATACTGTTCTGCAGATACCTGCAGAAGCATAGGAATTGAACAGCTTTTCGCATGAATAGATGACATGAATATCGCAATAACAACTAAATAACTTTACAAATTTTGCATCAGGTTGCTTAAAAAACATTAGTTCTAACATTTTTACGTTAACATTAACAGATATTAACCATATAAATGAATTTTATATTGTGAACATGTTTTTATTAGAAAGATTTTAAAATATTTCTAATAAGGTAAAACATTATCTATTTATGAATCTTAACTTTGGAATATTTCTTTTTTTTGATTAAATTTTTGTAGTTAATCAAATTTCAAGTGCTATGGTAAAATGTTAAAAATCTTGAAATATTAGAAATATTTGTAAAAAATATAATAAATTTAAAATGAATCACTCATATTAAATGTGAAATAATTTTATTTTAATAGATACATATAAATAAAAGAAATTATTAAAATACTTTAAATGTAGATATAATTTTTCAAATTATTTGTGAAAATGTTTTAATAAATATAATTTATTTCCTTTGAAAAAGTTAAGGAAGACCGTTTAAGATAAAATATATCAATAAAGACTTTAAAATTGTTTAACTTGTTAATTTTTGTTATTCACTAAATTGTAAAAACTTTATAATTAAATTTAATTGTGTTATAATTTTATTTTAATTAGAATTATAGAACTTGAATTATCCTGTTTTATTCTTCAAATGAATTCTACACTTTCTTTTCATTAAAGAATATTAATTAATTTGATCAATTTTATTGCAATTATCATATTTCCTAAAGTAATCAGAATGTTCTTTCATCTTATTACCGTTATAAACTGCGTTCGATAACATAATTAAGATAATAAATACCCGACAGATGTGAAATTTCAAGTAAAGCATTATGGTTATCGAACCCTATTATTTGTAATAAAATTGCACATACGTTCTAAGTAATTAATATCTCGTTAGTAACAGTTACTATCTTATTAGATTCTACCTGAAAGTAAACATTGTCTGCATTTGCAGTCGTTAATGCAGTTGTAAGTTATAGATACAGTATACGTTAAATTTACCGTAGAGGGCTAATATATTTCAAAGACTAGTTCTATGGCTCGTGAATATCTAATAAGACCTCACGCAAATATCATACGTAAAAGCTGGCTAAGAGTATTATTTATTATATTATGGACTTTTTTGATTAAGGTAAATTAAATGATGATTGAATGTCTAATATATTAATAAAATATGACTAATTATTTCAAAAAATAATTAAAAAATAAATATAATTAATTTCTAAAAAATTTAAAATTACTCTATCAGTTTATTTAAAAATCGATTATATAAATTTAATTGGATATATTCCATTTTAAGAGATAGGAGAGCCATGATTTTCTTCTATGTGATTCTTGTGTGATTAAATTAAGTTTAGTATAATTTTGGTTATCAAAAATTGTATTCATTGAATGTTGTGCAATTATGTTAAGATTGATTGAATATAGTAAATTACATTTTCCAGAAGCATCAAGTTCCTATCATTAAATCCTTCTAAATTTTTTTAAGTTTTTCTGTCTCAGTTTTAACAATAATCAGAAATGCTTATTTAATATAATTTAATCATAATATTGACTAACTAAAAATTATTTTCTTAAGAAATAAAATCGTATTTAAAAATTCATTTATATATCAATACTTGAATAATGCGCGAATGAATTTAAAAACTCTTATTTTAAAATAGATTATTTCAAATTAATTTAAAAAAGTGTAAAAAGTGTATAAATTTTTTAATTTTTAAAATAAAATGATTTATTAATTTTAGAGATATTTCAAATTTTGAAGTATCAATTTCTGCCTTAATTCTATGCTAAAAACATTTTTTATTTCTGTGTTCTTAGGTATGCGTTTGATATTGTTTAAGACAAGTAACAGTCAGAACTCATTAAATTAAATTAAAAATAGAATTTTGCATTCAGTTAGATGAAGAAATAAATTAAATGCATTAAAATACGTAAGTCAGTTTATACACACATTCCTTTAAGAGAAACTACTTTGTAATTGTAAACAATATCATGGAATTTTGACTCAAAAATACAGTTATCAATATGTAAAATTATTACGTTTTTATTTTTTAGTGAAATTATTAATGCTATGCATAGATTTTTATTGTGCATTGGAATATAAATAAAATTATTAGTTTCTTTAATTTTCTAGTTATATTAACTTATTATATATTTAAAATACATTTTCTTATATGATTAATTTTGAGAGATTTAGTTTTACTGAGTATAAAAAAATTAAGTGCATAAACAATTATGTAATAAAACGTTGTATTTATTTTTGCATGCTTATGGTTTATATTAATGATTAAAATTGTTTATATTTATAATTGATTGATAATTATTTAACATCTTCTCAAAATGAATAATTTTCTTTAGATAAAATCTACATTCACAACAGTATTTTAAATATTGATTACATTTATTGTATAATTTACATACCTAATATCACTACATATTTAAGCAAACAAATTTTTACTAATGTATTTTTGAGGTTAATCAAGAAATATCTTGTTTAATGTTTAAAGGAATATTCAAATGCTTTAAATATTATAAAAATCACTTAAATTTAGATTTGATTAAAGAAATGTTTATCATATTGAGATGTTTAGAAATCTATTTTAAGTTATGAACAATTATTAAAAAGTTATTAATAAATAATGAAAAATCATTATTTAAAATGTAAAGGAAAATAAATTTCGTCTAATTTTAAATTCTACAACATTTTCTGTGATTTTTTGTTATAAATATTTTAATAATTCTATATACTTTCTTAAGTGTGTAACTTTTAATTTTCATGGTTATCAGCATAATCAGAAAAAAGTAAAAGGAAAAATTCATAAAAGTTTGATTAGATTAGTGAATTTCATTTTTTAAAACCTGCAGTGTAAAAATGCGAAATAGAAAATAAAACTTTGATATTTGGGCTGTAACATAGTTTGGAAAGAAAATATATTTGCTTTAAAAATCAAACGCTGAATTCTATCTATTGTTAATTAAAGAAACTGTTATCACATGTTTCATTAAAACTGCGTTATAAAATTTTTATTTTAATTACAGTTTTTACTTTGGAGTTGTAATTTAAATTTCTTTTTATTTCTGCTACTTGTTAATTGTAAATTCTAAACTATCGAATATTATGAGAATTTCTTAACATATAATTTATTTATAATGATTTATAAATAGAAATTTATGGTGTTAGCTTGTGTGGGACAAATTATCATTAAATTTAAATTCCAGTTACTTGAGTAAATTATTAATCATTAAATTTTAAATTTAAATTCAAAGACTGATTTTGATATTTGTTCTACACAAGCTTAAATCACATATCAAGTAGGTTTAAACATCTCAAGTATAGTATAATTTCATTTATATTTTACCTGAACTACCAATTTTCTCTTGCAAAATCTCATCAGCTAGATAATTTGAATATTTCCAATTTATTTTGAAATTCATTTGAATATTCCAAGATTGATCTAAAAGGGATCTGAACATCAGATTCCATTCAGAAAACATTCAGATTAGTTTTTCGTTAAAGGATGCATTGCCCACTTCAGTTGGGGAGGTGAAAAATGGTTTAAAATCAATTTTAAATTAAAGGTCCTGGTTAAAATTTCTTACTTGTGCAAAAAATGAAATCCAAACAAAACACCAAGGACCTATTTAGTTGCAAAATGAACATAAACACACATTTTATACCTTGAAATAAAAATTTAAAACTAGACAGAATACATAACAACTGCAGAGACCAGTTAACCATTTAACTGCCTCACACATAATGAGATGTACAGGTAAATGTGCAAATTATATAATTAAATTTTACATACATTCATGGTTACAGTTAAATTTAGTACATATCGTCAAAAATACATGCAACCCTTACACTAATGGGACTAAAGTTTACTCTTTTGCCAACAATAATCATACTTAAGCAATTGAAACAAAGAAGCAAGCGTGTTAAGATTTTCAGTTTAATCCAGAATCATGCACTTTATTATAATATCCTTTTGGGAATCTAATAAACCCAATAATTCATTAAAAAATTAACAAATGTGTGGTTTTAGTTCATTTGTAAATTTTTTAATGAATTATTGGGTTTATTAGATTCCCAAAAGTAGTGTGTGTAGTACCTCACACAGTGCACATTTATTAGAATAAAATGCTTCGGGAATTTTCCTATTTCACACTCTTAACGGAATTGAACGCATTCAGCTTTTTCTCTATTTTAATTTCCTGACTTAAGAATCAGGATCTTAAATTTCATAAAAATCACCTCAGCATTTACCGAATTGTCCTTTGAAATCCATTGTTCTTTTATCTTACAGGACCAAATGAATTCTTTTATGGGTAATTCATTCCTTAAAGTAATAAACTACATATGTGTAGAAAGTTTTTCAAATCTTTTGTGGAATATGGGATGACATAACAATCCTTTATTTCACCTCTCTTATGGAGACAGAAGCATTTTACAAATGCGGTTATCCTGTGAAGAGATAAGAAACAGGTGTCCCGAATTCGGTTCAAATTCTTCAGGATAAATGGACAAAAGGAACCTGCCTTTTTTACGTTCATTTTATTCCACTGTGACCACATTTTTGAATACGAAAAGGGACTTATATTTCAAACTTTATGCGTATCTTTTCTACTTCATTCAAGAATAATCATTCACTCACCATACGTTATATTTTGTTTTTTTTATACTCCTTTTTCCTCCTTAAACATAATTTTTCTTCAAGAAGTCATATTTCCAAAATATGAGTCTGTTTTATTGTACATTCGTTTTATGATATCTAATAACTTAAAACTATCTCGTTATAAATCGTATTTAACTGCCATTTATTTAACTTAATTCCATATAAATGTTTCCTTCATAGTTATGTATATGCTCAATTTATTTTACCTATAGAATATTTAGAAAATAAAAATAATATTACAAATTTACGAAATTAGAATTAAGTTGTTCTGATGCTCTTATGTTTATTGTTATCATTTTTTACTAATTTTTTGCTGTACTGTTAATTCATATTTCATAATTATATTGTATTATATATATATATATATATATATATATATATATATATATATATATATATATATATATATATATATATATATATATATATATATATATATATATATATATATATATATATGTATATATATATATATATATATATATATATATATTAAAAATGGCCAAAATATGCACTTTCATTTTGAGGCTTTCACCTAAAACTAAATTTAAGATAATTTTGATATCATCTTGGCTTAGTGTTACACATTTATTAGTTTAAGAGAGCTAATGATAATTTGGTAAAATTATTGAGTTAAAATTTTGGAGTGTTTTTTCTCCACAGTTTTGAACATCAAAACATGAATGAAGAATTCATGTCCATTGAAATAGCGAATGGGAAGAAACAAAAGACCACACCAACCAAGGAAGATAAATTCCTTTCTTTTTGCAAAAGTCTGCTGGATTTTGATTTGTTTTCACATAGACGTGCTGTCGTAAGGGATTCTTGGAAATCTGAGAGAAAAATTGAATTTTTTTTTTTTTGGATTTACCAAGAGCCCATATTCTGGAATATTTCAAGGAAATGTATACGCAGGTATTCTTTATATTTACCGAAAGTACGATATTCCGGTCTTCAAAAGTTCTCCTTCAATTTATTTCCTCAAACTTTCTTTTGTATTCTTTGGTTTCAAGTCACCGTGTAGAGTTGAATTTATGTCCTTTTAAAATAATCGCATGCTACATTTATTTCAAGTAAAATTAAAGCTTTCAATCAGTAATGTAATTAGGGTTTAAAATTCAAGCTTTGAAAATCTTTAACTTGCAATCTAAGTTAATTGTAATAATGCAAAAACGTTAATTCGTATACTGTTCACATTATAAAATAATGAATTACGTGGTAATTTGCCTTTGATAATGTTAATATAATAAAATGATTAAACAATTATTATTAACTGAGCAAAGGCATAATAAACGTTTTAATATTTTGACGCTAAATAGAAGATCCTGATGTCAAAACTCTGACGTACTTTTTTAATAAATAGTATTTATCAAAACGATTTTAACAATGGAACGTTTTTAGAATACGACTTACTATAATAAAATTAGAATACTAATTTTAAAAATAGTTAGAAGTAGTATGTAAGAGCAGGGTTATTAAGATAGCAATCAAACTAACAAAATTGAAATTTCGAAGCTAATAAAAACTTTAATCTTTATTAAAGATTTGATTTCAAAATGTTTTTCCTAAAATTCATAATGATAAATCTATGAATTTTTAACGCTTTTGGGAAGCAAATTTTTGTTATATTATCATACCATAAATTTTCTTAACTATAAAATATAGAATTGAGATGATCCTTTCATTAGAAACAAAAAGAAACGCCATTAAGCTCATGACAATTGTTTTCAATAGGATAATGGTTTAATTTATTGTAGAAGAATTTTTATAGGAAATTGTTATTTATATAAACTAATATAAAAGAATTTCATATTTCATCTAAATACATAGGAAATAAAGTTAGGTTTTCTTGTAACTCGATTATGATAATTCAATCGAATAAGATATTCATAAATGTTAAATAGGGTTCAGTATAGGATCAGGTACTTAAAGGTTTGGAGATAAAATTTAGTTTCTAGTAACCATGGTACTTAGTTCAGGTTTTGTGTAGCGGCAAGGGTCATCTTGTTTTCACATATTGTTTTCTTGTTTTTTGTTGCTATCTTGTTTTCACATAGTTTAAAAAAATCGCCAAAATTCAAGGGGTCACCGATTGTAAACTTTTACCATTAAATAGATAGCGTAGCTCCTACCATTAAATGTTTAAAAATATGCTTTTATTCTAAGAGGCTATTAAACAGAGTCAGATTAAATTTTTAATTAAAAGGCGACAAATCATCAATAGCCATTCTATTATATAAGAAAAGGATATCCTGAATGCCTTATTACAAGATGCATCCCTATCTTTGACACATATTTTTCCTATAATAGTGAATATGTGTCAATTTGAATTTATTATTGATTAGGAATCAATTACTTTTTTTATTATAATGTTCATTTAATGATGTTGATTTATTTAAGAATTTAATATTCAGCAAAAGCATTATATATACTCTAAAAGTTTCCTGGACATGTTACATACTCCATTTATAAAACATTTTCCTGAAAACAGTAGTGAATGATAACTTTCAAAAAATCCCATTGCATAAAATCAAAAATCTTTCACAATAAAAATATTACTAAAAAAAATACAAAGATGAAAGTGGTATTCATTTTAGAAATTTAACTAAAAGTAGTTATGCACACATTAGAAGTGCTTAAATTGTGTGAGGAAATTTTACAAACTTTTGATATATGAAATTATTTAAAGTAAAGTTCCATAAAATAATTAAATATGAGATTGAAGTGTTTTCTTTAGCATGATGCTATTTAATAAATGACACATGCTTTAGGTTACCATCTGAGAAAGTTATAAATCATTTAATTGTTGTTATATAATGCCCGGATACAAGGATTTGCACCATTCAGCACTACTAAGGGCGGAAGTGATGGCAACTTTGTAATGTATTTTCCTGCGGTATGTCATTTTGGGCATCTAGAGGTAGATTAAACAGAAGAGTCCCAGATCCTTCTTGCTCTCCAGGTGCATCCTTTCACATAGAGGACATTGCACCTATGACAAATTTAATTACTCCAGCCATTCACTCCAACATTAGTGAATACGAAGGGATCTTTATTTGGGTGGAGATAAATAGCTTTTGATAACGAAAATGAACTTCCAAATCAACCAGGCCATCGTGGCTTCAAAAGTTATTTTATTAATTGTCCATATTATGTTATCATATCCCTTGAAGAGAAATTATGGTAATTAAATTTTACGATTCCTTTGCTTATATTGATCATGAACATTTTCTTCATTTTAATTAATTTTAGACTCGAAGATTTTTTTTGATAATTTCTTTAATGCAATATGAAGAGTTTTTCAGTTTACACATTGTTATCATAAGATTAGCGAAGAATTCAACTCACCCACTCATTTTTATTTGTAGTAACTCATATTGACATCATTCTTCAATTTCATTCGCAAGTTAAACCTACTGTAGTAATTTAAGAAAAGTTTAGTATTAGTGCAATTTTACATTAAGTAAACAATGATTCAAGTTACATAAACATGCTCATGACTTATCATAATTTTACCTGATTTAGGCTCTGATAATACAATCAACTGTGATAGCATAGATAATTATTTTTCTTTGTAATAAAAATATTGCTTACATGAAAACATTGCCTGTCCAAGGATTCTACAAACTGCATTAAATTAAAGTTATGATAAATTTCTTTTAATGTAATTTGTGGACCTATAATTTGAACTAACATATAAAATAATACATAATCAATATATCATAGAATAAATACTTTTTACGTACAGCAGTTATCTAAATACAATCTTTCAAAACTTCATTCTCATAAAAATATTATTTTCACAAATGTTTTTATTGAATCTTTATAAAAATGATTCATTTCAAAAAAGAATAATTTAGTTAATTTAAAAAAACTTCTAAAAATCTAACTGTAAATTTTTTGATTTCTACCAGAATAGATTTTATTTTCAACTATCTATAAACATTTCTCATACCCCATGTAAGATCACCAGAATAAATTTTCGAACAATTTTCATTTATCACATCAAATAAAATTTATACCATCCTGCAGGTATTTTCTCAAAGATAATGGCAAGTTGCAACACTAAACTTTTGAAAATGTTTTATTAGTTCCCCTTTCTTTCATAAAATAGTTTTAAATAGTTCGCCATAATAAAAATAATAAATAAAGAAGGGAATGTATTTTAAATAAATAAGAGCTTAAGCAAATATAACTTAATGTTCCAATGGAAATGAAAGGACTATAATCTGAAAAATAACTAAAATTGTAAAACGACTACGTTACCTGAAGATAACTTCATTATAAATATATAAATGTAAGATAAAATTTTTTTTAAGAAGTGAAAGCAGTAAAAAAAATAAATAAAAGGTCCAAATATTCTTCTAAAAAAATTTAACTAGAGAACAAAAGGAGTTTACTTTTTATTTATGAAAATGATATTGCATTTCAATAATTTTCTTAACAAGCAAAACAAGAAAAATAAAGTTACGAGATTTGTGGGTTATTCATTAAAATATTGAACAATACCAAGAATTCCTGTACATTATGATTTGGATTGGAACTTTAGTCAACGTATAAATATCGTTTATAAAAAAATATGAAAATATATAGTACATTTGAGAAAATAAGTTCTAGCGTAACCATATAATATTTCAACTATAATCAAGGGATTTTTACTGGATTAGCATAAAAACATAGATGAAAAAGACATACGTTTTACTATTCTGGTTCCATCATGGAAAAGAGCAGCTAAGAAACTTTACCGATTTTAGCATACTTGTCTATTTTGTAAGATCTATTTTAAAATGACAACTTTTTTCTAAGCCATCTAAATCTTAATCTTAAAGAATGTTCAGAAATATTAATATTACAAACTTTCTCTTAGATGCTTTCAATAAATATTTGTTTTAGAATTCTTTTTTGTTTAGTAAAACTAAATCTGTTAACTTATTTAGTAACTTAATCAACTTATTAACTTAATCTAGTAACTTATTTAGTAAAATTCTTTAAGAAGTATAAGTCTGAGGTAAATATCAAAAAATAAATAACATTTCGATTATCAAATCTTGTTAATAGAAGGAAAATATAGTAAATTAACAATTCATGTATTATTTTATTTATTTGTTCCTAGCTTTTAAAACATTTAAGACATATTTGCAAGCATTTTGTTGAAGCTAAGGCTTACACATTATTTATAAATGGTAAATACATTCAATTTTTAAGTAATGGTTAGAGAATAGGTAAATATCTGAAATTTTTGCTGAGGTTTTAAATTTCTTTTCGTTTTTCTATCTCAAAGAAGTAAATTTTTATTTATTACATTTATACAAGAAAATTTAACGAAAATATTTACAAATGGAACCTTAAAAGTGTACAAGTGATTACAAATAATTCATAGAGTTTTGAAATCTTTTACAAAGAAATATATAATCTGTATTTATTACAACCAATGAAGGAAACTTAGTCCCAAATATTATTTACACCATTGCAATTTTTTCTTTAATTAATCAGATGACAATGAGAAAACAGTTTTGAAAATTGTGAATAGAAAAGATTTTATGTATTGTGCTTTTTTAGAGAGTTTCCAGACTCTACTTATAGTTAGGACTTTGACTTTACTATTTCTATGACATTTGTCGTTGAGTTTGCAAAACAAGTTTTACATATTACTTTTGCTAACAATGTTAATTATATTTAAGTATCGCATAATTCCTGCGATGGTAATTTCTCTACTCAGTCGCCAAAAGTCTCCTGAAGTGTACATGTGGTTGAACTATACTACCTAGTTGCGTTTGTCATGTAGCGCATAAGAAGCAAATAGAACATTTAAAAAGATGTATGCGTATGATTAACTTAAATCTGAAAGCATATTGATTACATAAAATATTTTCACTACATGTTTTAATCATTATATGAGGAAATACATTAATCTAAAATTTTAATCAAAAATCATTATTACATGTATTATTAAAATGTAACAAATTCATTTAAATTATTAAATAACAAATTTGTTAGGATATGAATTACATTACTAATACATATGTTCTATTTAAAAGATAATAACCTTTAAAAACCCTTAAAATTAAATGAAGTTAAAATCAATTCTAACTACAGCTAATTAAATTTTATCATGGAAACTTGATAAATACTTTTAAATAAATTAATTTATTGTTTCTTCAAGCAAAGCAACATTTTTTCTAAATGAAATAATATTAATTTGTTTTGCTTTTATTCAGATAAAATTAAGATGATTTGGTTTTAAGAAATATTTGTGAATTAGTTGGAAATATTTTTGCAAATGTTAACAATTGTTGTACTATTTAAAAGATATTTTTCATAAAGGACTAACAGCCCAAATTTTTATTGAGTGACAAAAATACTGAATGTATTTTTAAAATGCTTCATCATAAATTTTCGCAACGAATATTTGATTCTTTTTATGTTCATTTAAATTTCACACTCGAGTTTCTATAATAAAAAATCATGTAATATAATGTGATATATTTATCGATTTTTATCCAAGTTTATTATTTTCCTATATACTAATTCTTCTAATTTGAAAAAAATGTGGCCATGAATACTTTAATGGCTTTTATGAATATATATTTTATTTATTATGTTAAGACTATTTACTTACACACATAATAATTTCTTTGAAATTAAATTTGCTTATTTATTTTTACTTAAAGATGTTTGATAGATGCCTGTTAATGTATGTATAATTAATGCCTATTTTAGTAGTACGATGTGAAAATTTAATACTCAAAATACTTTATATTTTTTGCAAAATATATTTAAATTTTCATTTAAAATACTTAATTATAATTTTTTTGAGTATAACACATACTTATTTTAAATACTTGATTTCTTGCACATAATTTTAATTACATGTATGAGAATGACAATAAGAATAAATATGATTATTAATAATTGTCAAATTCCCTTTCAATTAATTAAGTTTAATGAAATTTTATAAAGTATTGAATGAAGTGAGGAAATCTGTATTTTAAATATTTTTATCTCGTAAAAATTTTACTGAAAGAGACAAAAGAAAACAGTAAAACAACTGTTGGTTTGTAATTTACATAAAGCTTTTTCATGACTAAGTACGCACATTTAAAATTTTGAATTTGTATCTAATAAATAAATTAATAGTTTTTAGAAAAGCGTTACTTTTCTGTGTATCAAAAATAGTTTTTATTAACTTATTCAATTATCTGGATAGTTATTATATAATATTAATCAATATAATTGATAAAGTTTTATGTTTTTGATTGTTAGAAGAAAGCTGGAAACACATTTTATTCTTCCTTTATGATCATCAGTATATGATACAAACATAGGCTTGTTATTTGTTTTTAATTACTTTTAAAGTTACATTGATATAACTACTGTAAAATAATTGATAATATCAATTGAAGTAATTTATTTGACACTAAACTACTGGAAAAAAGATTAATCTTTCTAACTTAATCTTAATATAATTCTTCTATATAAAATGGTACAAAAGGCTCTCAAAGCAATTCCTTTTAATTTCCTTTTTTGTAAGCGCTTGTTTGATTTATGTATTTACCTATTTATGAGTTTAAATACACATTTACATATTTATCTTATTTTATTAAAATTTCTTTTCTTAATTTGAATGCAATTGCATTTGCTTACTGAAAAAGTTAAGAATAAATATCAGTTTTCATCGTTTTGAATAAATGTAACTTTAACTGCAATTTTTTTTTTTGCAAGTTTTCAAAATGCAATAGCATATTTAAAATTCTGTGTACATGTTTATAAAAATTTTAAAAAGTGGTAAATCGCTATAAGATTAAAGAAATAGTAGAAATTATCTTTTTTCATCAATTTAGGGCAAAAATAAATAAGGATTAAAATATTGTGAATTTAATTCAACTTTTAAATATTAAACTGTAATATCTTTTTTAGATATATAATGAAAATTTTAAAATAATAATCTATATCTTAAATTTTTATATTAAAAGTTTCACTTTGAAAATTTGAAAATTTAAAATAGAATTCAAATTTAATTAAAATTAATTAGCAGAAAAAGGTAAATAAAAATTAATATGCAGATTGAGAACATTGTGTGCACTGAATTATCTTGCTAGTTACACGAGTATTTTAAAATATTAATTTTTTGCATTGTTCTAACCTGACAACTTATTTTTCAGAATATACAATTAAACTGTACATTATTATTATATTCATTATTATCTAGATATTTATGAGAAAAATTTTTTGTGATATAATTACCTTAAATATACTTTAATACAAACAACTTATTTTTGACATAAGGGATTTCTTAACGCTAAAGCATTCATTTTCTTAAATGTCCTTACTAGTAGTATTAATTAATTATTAATGTCTCAAGATCTATTTCTGAAACAAGATCATCTAGTAAAGGCATACTAAATTTGCATTTTCGTGGCTCTATCTCAAATGTTTCTGAAATAGAGTCAGTTCTCATAGTTATTAAGATATTATATTAATAAATTTTAATGGTTCTTCAATAAAAATGGAGAATTATAATTATAAATACTTGATCAATTGTATTTTATAAACGTTTTGCATATTTTCCAACTTAAAAAAAAGATATTGGGACATTTAAGTTATTTCTAACTGATAGCCCATGTGGTTCAGACACTAGCTCAAATAAATGTATCATATTTTAAAAACAATTAAAAATATTTTAAGGCACTATTGTCTTTGTACATTTTCTTCTTTTCAACGATTATTTTGAATTTGACAGTTAAATGAATGAACTTTATTCATGTCCAATGTCTTACAAGTTTGAAACCAATCTTAAACTACTTAAAATTAAACCCACATTTTTAATTTAAAGGGTTTCAAAAACAAACAGAGATTTTTATCTAATAAAAATCTGTAATCCACTTCAGCTAAACGAAATTGCTTTTAAATTTTATAATCATAAAAGTTTTGATGTTGTGGCAAAAGTACAAATTCCATGTTAAACTTTCTCTGAAATAGAAATATATGTAAAAAATACGAGTAGAATGCCAACAAACAACAGAGAATCCCCAACTGTATAGAGCAGACGGAATTTTGATTTGTTTTCCCCATTTCACTGCTGTCATAAAGAATTTCACTAAGACCAAGTGAATTGAATTCTGGGATTCAGCGTGAAACTGCATTTCTAAAGTTTTCACGCAAAAGATATGATATTTTTTTGATTTTCTGATTTTCCATTCCTTTTTTTTTTCGTTTTTTTTTCTTTGTTAAGATAAAGTTTCTTTTATGTTATTTTTATCTTATTTGTTTTATATTTATTCCGATTTTATAGTACAGTATTTAAATAATATGTTATAGTTAGAAAAAAGATATTTTTAATAAATAAAATTTTGATTGTTAAAGTCATTTTGTAATTATTGTTTCTGCAAAAAAACATGCACTATTTTTGAGTTTTACTTAAAAAGTATTGAAAATATATTTTAATAAATCATAAAAGTGCAAATCAGTAAGTTACAAACCAATGAAATTTTTTAAGTATTAGGTCCTTAGATTTAATTATTAATTTTATTCATCTTATTCTAAGGACGATTTCCCATTTATTGATTTTGAGGAATCTCAAATTTTAGGTGAAAGAGCTGAATGCAATTTGAGAATTATAAAGTGTATTATAACCCTATCATAATTCAAAGACACAAAGTTTAAATTTATAAAAATTTGCAGAATTTGTGTTACTTTATAATAGCAATTTCATTTGATTACTTATTCTTTAATATTAATATTAAAATAAAAATTTCATATTTAATATTGTTCAAAAATGAAATTAAAATTTTTAGTTAGTAGTTCTCAATTACTTTCAAATTTTTGAACATAATATATGAAATTAACTATTTGTATAATAATATATTTCTTTTATATAATATAAAAAAGGTCAAAGTAATTAGTTTTATTGTTAGAAAACATGGAATTTTTATTAATTTTTTGATAATAGGATTATTTTTATTAAAGATTTATGTTGATAATAATACCAATAAATATTTCTATTGATAATAATGTTAATAACAATATTTATATGATAATAATTTATATTAATCTTTGGTATAGTTCATCAATTTAGATATTTTAGTGATTTATACAAAAATGAACAGAATCATTTAAAATTAATGAATTACTATGTAAAAATAATTTTTTATTCGAAAGAAAGGACTGAAATGTTTTCTAAAATGTATCATATGGATTGTTATGTATTTCTGAACCATGAAGAATTTTGAAGAGTTAGTATATTCAAATATTTTGAATAAGTATATTCAAAATTGTAACGAATTTTTCATAGTTGCTTGGTAATTATTTGAACGTACAATCAACCCATTTATATGATTTTAAATAAGCAGAATTTTTATTATACTTCAATTAAAATTTAATATATATTTTACTGAAAAATATGTTTTATTACATAGAAATTAATCTATAAACGAATTAAATAATTTTAAGTTAATTAATTATATTATAGTATTTATCGTTTCATTTAAAAAAAATATAATGTATAGTATTTTAAATAAACTAAATAATTCGATTTCATGATTATTACTATCATTTTTAATAAACAATATGAATAAAATATTATGAGAAACAGATTAATTAAGAAAATAGCTCATAATGCTGAACAGAAAGTAATTAAAGAAATAAAGATGTTTAATTACAATAAAATTTATGGTCAAGATTATTTACAATTAATTATTTAAGATTTATTATTTATAATAAATTAATATTATTTTAATTTATTAAAATGAGTGTAATAACTATAAATAATAGAAATGAATATTTGAATAATATCTTCTAACAGGGAATACATATTTAATAAAATATATATTACTTTTATATATGATTATGTATAAGTCATTCCGAAGAAAACATTTTATTTATGTTTGATACATAACTCTTTCCGGAATAATCCATTTATTACTCAAAACAATAAAATGGAGAGATAAATATAGATAATATGACAAGAAGATTTTAATATATTTTGCACGATGACAATGGTATTTTATTTGTATGCCATTATTTTTTTTCTAATAACGGCGGGCACTGGGGTGACTAACCCTTCGCCACAACAAGGCCGGAAACTGCTACTCATTTGTCGTTACCCAGCGGGCACCTGTGAACCAAGTCACGGAGGCGAGTAGCATTACCCGCGTCATACCACCACAGGCCCGTTTATAAGGCGGACCACATTCATACATCAACACACAAGAAAGGACAGAGAAACACAGAGAGGTAGTAACATCCATGCCCGAACCGGGATTCGAACCCGGGACCCACAGCTTAAGAGTCAAGAACGCTAACCACTGTATGCCATTATAGCTATACCATATACCCATATTTGTGTCAGCATCAGCTTGTTACTTAGAGTGGAGAAATTGTTACATTGTTCTTGTGTTTCAATCATTTATTGAGAATTATCAATAAACTCGACTTTATATTCTAAAAGAGTCATGATTTAATCAATATATATTTTATATTATTGTCTATAATTTTAATTTTATGAAATTAATTTTATTGCAAATAATATAATTTTATTATACAGGAAATTACATTTTACGAAAAGTTTTTGTAACTTATTTCGAAACTTCTTATTTATTATATTATTAAAAAGATCAGTAAAATAATTTAATCTTCTAAATGGTAAACAAGAAAATTCTTGCCATTTTTTATGGCCCAATATAATATGGTCAACAGAAACTGCAGCTTATTGTTAGATCTCGAAGTAATCACCCTCGGCATCTAGAATCTTCAGTTAACATGTCTCCAGTTGTGCAATCCCATTAAGTTAAAAATATGAGATTTTGGACTGAAGTCCATGAGTGTTTGGCGCAAGTATGCTTCATTGTTGAAGCATTTTCTGCGAAGATGATTGTCCAGGGAATAAAAGATTTGTTATTTGATAGCGTAAGGTGATGTAGGTAACGAAGATGGCACAATAATTCCTGCCTGTAATAGTCCTGTCAACTCACGTAATCAGCCAAGAATCGCAAGCCCTTGCGATTAACCAGTGCTAGCTCCTTTTTTGCGATGCCTCTTGTAAACGGTCTAATTGCTTCAAGTACAGGTCCACAGTGACCATTTGACCCTTTGGTAGCAATTCATAATGAACTACTTGACGACTTATCTACTGGACACTAGCTTTATCATTGAGGGACAAATCTCAGAATCAGAATTTGTGAAACCAACGCTTTGCCGTACGTTCTTCATATCACTATCCCCAAATGTTTGACAAGTTCGATTACTTGATCAGCAGATAATAAGCTGACTTTGAAATCAAAGTAATTAGTGTAAATAACACTGAATGAGATTGTTCGACACGTCCATTTCCCTTCTCTATTATACAAGTTATTACTGTTGATACGAGTTACGGTTGCGATGAACGAGCTTTTATAACAACTGATATTCCTAATTTCGACTGACCGGTGGCTCTACCACGTTATTCACTAACTTGCATTCTTATTCTCACTTCCTTCAGTGGTAACGCGAAAACATCCAGGACATTCTTGTTTACCTTACATAAAGCCCTGTTATGAATTTTTTAAGTTAAAAATTTTGACTTACTGCTAGAAGCACCATAAATATGCTGAATTAAAGATGAAAATTTCAATAAGTATATATTTAACATAAATTAGTTATGTTTACTTATCATATTATATAACATTCAAGAACAATTATAATAATTATAATGCCGAAGTGAAAAATAAATGCTTCCATCATATCATGTTTAAATAAAAAATTAATAGTAGTATGATAAAAAATAGTTTCAAGTTAAGTAATATTTTGTGTTTCTCCAGTGATTCATTAGCATTTTATGTGTTCAAAAAACAACACAAAGAAAAATGTTTGCTTCAATTTTGTATTTCTTAACATTGTATCTAGTATATGTTTACATTAGCAATGCATTATAATTTATACAGTTGAGATTATATTCTAGGAAAAATGTGTAATCAAATAAAAAATATGATTGCATGAAATATTAAATTAACATTAATTTTCTCTTTTATGATATAACATCTTAATAAATTTTTGACTGAGAGCATTCAAAAATAGTTTTATTCGTAATAATTAAAAATAAACACTTTTCTGATAAGGAATATAAAAAATGAAAAAGTTATTCGAATCAAAAAAAAATATTGTAAGTGCAAAAGTTAATTTTAAAAAAATCAAACAAATTGAATTAATTAATGTTATACAAAAGGAAGATGAAAAGATATTTTTTCTTTGTGATATTAATCAAATTCCTCTGTTATTGCAATCAAATCTCATTTACTTTCTCATACATATCTAAGGAGGTGTATATTAATTTATTATGTTCAAATATACAAAGTAATTTATCTAATGCATGTCTTAATGAGAAATAAAGCTTTAGTTTTCTATTTTCGTTATATTTTCATACAGAAATTTTATGGCTATTTCCTGAAGGAATCATAAAAATAGCTCACTTACAAAATCAGGATTTTATCACTCATTTTATATTTACTATGATTCTTTGAATTTCTGTTAATAAGCTAACACTCTAATAATCTTTTTTAAATTCACCAGTTTATTGAAGCTATAAAAGGGGAACTAAGTTACTTGTTTCCGATAAAAATTAGACATGTATTATGTATGAAGATATTAAATATGATTTATTGTCTTGGTGAAGCTATCCAAAATGTAAATGTTCTTTTCTACTAGAGAAATGTATCAAATGGAGCTTAGCTGAAATATGCCGCAATTTTATGTCTTCAGAAGCTTGTAATATGGAAAGAAATTTTCATTTACTTAAGCAAATTAAATATGTTTTATAAATTGCCAATGCAATTCATCAATAGGTTTAATATATTTATGGTAAAATTTTGTTATACCGAGTTTGTTTAATAAAAAAAATACAATTGTATATACACTAACCAATGCATAAGAGACTGAATAAAAATTATTTTAGTTTTATATTAAGTAAATTCATGTAAATTTGTAAAAATAAGATAACAAAAATAGGATGAAAAGTTTTACAAATCAGTTGGAAATATGAAATCTTTCAGACTTCATATTTTTGAATACCTTTCAGAAAAAAATACGGATTTTTCTCCATTGTACTTATTGTTATTTAGGCTTTTTACATCTTCATTCATCATATTAAATTAAGTTATGAATAAAATGCATTTTACACAAATTAATGCAATAATTTTACCAATTGCTTTTCTCATAAATATTTCCTAAGCTTCAGTTATATGTTTTCGAAGATGAAATTAAAAAATTTTCAGCTGGTTAGTTTTTAATTAAATTAAAGAGTGTCTATTATGCTTTTTGCAGCAATATATTACGCACAATTTATTACGCAGCCATATATTACGCACTTCAAAATATATTGATTTCATAATTAAATGGGATAAATATTAATAAAATTGTATGTTTAAGAAATGGCTTCTTTTTATAAACACTACACTGAAATAATTGATTTAAATCTCTTACTGCACAGATTTTGAATGATTAAATTTAAAATTTAATGAAATCAAATCCAATTTCTAAAATATAACAAGACTCTTACATTATAAAACTAAATATTTTTTTTCAAATTAACCAGTCAATTATTATAGTTTGAATATACTTATTATATTAACAATATAGTTTTTCTGAAATAGTTTTAGCTGTAAAGAGGAAATTAAAAAAGTAAGTTTTCCTAACTACCCTACCTCGATATTCTGGAAATATATTCTTACAAATTATTATCCACGGGAAGGAAAATTTGATATTTTTATTAGCTGTACATTTATTTCTTACTTTAATGAGAGAATTTTGCTCCATACTAACGTAGGAAAGATATACCTTAAAAGATCAAATTTCATAAGGTGAGCATTCCTAAATTGTAAATGCTCTTTTTCTTGTAATGTAATTCTGGTAATCGTTTTTACATGAATTTATCCTTGAAATTGCTTATCAATTCTTAAAGAAGATAATCGATAGCACTTCAAATATTCTTTTAAAAAAATGAAAGAAAATAATGTAATAATTATGTGAATATAAAAAGTAATGAATAAATGTAATAATTATATAAATATTCTTAAATAACATTAATAATGATTTTGATACCTTATAGGTGTATATTTAAACCTAGCATATTTTTTCCAAATGTTAAATCTCTTTTAAAATAATACAGTCCAATATAGTTTAAGGAAACTCAGCTTTGTGAAATAAACGCTGCAATTTAAGTAATAAATTTATTTAAAATAGAAAATATTTATTTCAAATGTAAACTTAAATCAAAACTTAGTTTGTAGTTTATATTCTAGTTTCCTTCGAAGACATGAGAACATTGATTATATAAAATGAATATATCATTGAAAATATTATATTTTAAATCAGTATATTTAAAAATTAAATAATATATTATTTGCTTTCCTACTTATAATCTTTTAGTGTTTTTTACAGAAAGTACTACTAATTACATTTTGTTGAAATGACTGGGTTCTGTACTTAAAAGCAAATATCTGTTGTCTTTTTTAATTTTTCAATTAAATTTTGATTTGAAAATAATTTTTCAACAATTTACATTTTTATTTCTGAAAATAACATGAAATGTTTGACCTTCATGCAAATTCATATAAACAAATATTATTTATGCAAAACTTATGAAAATTTAAGTTATTTAACAAAATTTAAAATAAACGAAACTTTTTTATGCAAATGTCTCTACAGGATAATTCAGTGCTGGTGCTTGTGATATTTATACTAAAAATTAATTTTCATTTTTGTGACTTAAGTGATTAGAAATTGAATGAATTACAGAATTAATTAAAATAAGCAAATATTATAAGCCTCAATTTGCTGGCAGCAGAAAAATGTGTATTTCGGAAAATCCATATCGGAAAACTTTCCTAAAATATTTTAAAATCTATCTTCGTCTATTCTGTTTATTTAAAAGTACCTTAAAAGAAAATAGTATAATATAAAATATATTATATGTATTTAAAATCTAGTATATGTATATAAAATTAATATAGTACATGTAAATTAAATAATAAATTAAAAATTAAATAGTATATATGTCTAAAATTTTAAGTAATGTGGTTTATCATGATTCATAGAAAGTTTATTTAGCATTATAATGCATTCTCAATCTATATTTGAAACTTATGATATTAAATATTCGAAAATCATCATGTTTTTCCATAAGATTTAACACATAACTTTATTAAAATTGTTGTTCAATTGAGTACCATAAAAATTTAGTTAGTTAATTTAGAAAATAATTAATGATTTAGAAAAAAATTATTTACTTATTTAATATAACTGAAAGAAATACCAATTATATCTATATGATATTTTTATATTTTCCAAAAGAAAACCTTAAGAAAAAAAAATTGCGGCTTATTTTTTCTTAAAAAATATGTAATCCTCTTTTTTGTGACGATACTGTATTTATAATACACACATTAGATTTCTGATTTCACAAATGCCTTAATTGGTGAGAATGGCAAACATGAATCTGAGTATTTATTAGAAAAGAAATAAAAATGATCTTTTTTGAGGTCAAATATCAATGATGGAAGTTCCCGAAATAATTAAGCTGAAGCTTAAATTAATTTAATATTAGAAAAAAAAATTAACATGATTTGACGAAAGAAAAATATTACATTTTTCTCAGGAATCTAATTTTAATTGTTTTTTAACTATTTTACTTGATACTTGAAATTGAAATATCAATAATTTTAATCTCTGCTTATAAGTTTGAAGTATACATATATTATTACCTGTCATCAGCATAGTATTTCGTGGTATGATATATGTTCGTCAGTTATGAATGATATATCATTTAAGACAATTCTAAGTTCATAAACATTTAACGATTGCATCATTTTAAATGTTTAATCATCATATTTCATCTTAGAAAAAAAATTTTGAGTTTACGTAAGGCGTCAATATAATCGAACACAATTTGTAAAATGAAATATAAGCCTACTGGCAAATATTTCGTTTTACACTTATTAAATTAATTAAGTTTCATAAAAAATTACGGCATTAAAAATAAGATTAATTATTTTTATGACATGATATAGCAATTATTATTTCATGAAATAAAAATTTTGCATGTAATAATTTTAAATTTAAATAGTGTAATATTTTTAAAACATATATCATGTCATTAAAGAATACTTTTTTATAACATTTAGTTCCGATGATAGAATACTTGTCATCGGAACATCAGCAGGAACTTCATCAGAAAAAGTTACCAAAGTTACAAAAAAGTTACTTTTGAGGAGTAATTTCGATCGTAAGACTTTTCATACGAGCGGAAATAAGTTGAGATGTTTTGCAGCTGTAATGTGAGTATGAGGTGTAAATTCATTCACTTTTGCTGAATGGTTATTTGCTAAAAATGGGGCTTCCCTAGCAATGTTTTGAGCTGCAATTATTTTCTTACTGATGTAGAATGTGCAGGTAAAATGTAGAATGTTTATTGATTGGGGTGCCATCATTTTCTACTTGGATAACTCAAGGTTTCATGATGCTCATCAAACAGAAAAAATTCTAAGAAAACTCCCTTAGGAAAACTACATAAACACTCTATATAATCCGAATTCGGGCACCTAGTGATTACTTGTGCTTTCGAAATAGTCACGGGTGGGACAAGGTCCTCTTCAGGAAAAGTGTAGAAATAATTGACTAGAATGGATTTATTAGTAAGGAAATGATTGTTACAAAGTTGTGTTTAAAGAAATTTGCCTTGCAATCTGATAAATGCCTAGATAAATTCAGTTATTTTGTAGAAAAGTATAAAGGAATCTAACTAAAGAAAATGTCATTTAGTCAAAAAGATAAGGCTGATTATCTTCTAAAAAATCACCTGATTAATGAGTAGATGGAGTAAAGAAAAATCTTAAGATATGTGAGAAGATTCGTAAGCAATGCTGAGAGATTGATACCACTTGATCTTAAAGATTTCGGAGGCAGCCAAAAGCATAAATGTTTGTTGTGCAGATTTAGAAATAGAAAGTGTTGAAATATGATATAATTTGTTAATATTAATTTTAATTCACTATTAAATTTTCTATTAATTTTTGATTATTTATTTTTTTATGATTGTTTTGTAATAATTTACTCAATTATAATTATATATTAAAAAAATTTAAATTTTTTAAATTTGCTTTAATATTATCTATTATATAATATTAAAAAAACACACCTGTCTCATTAAATACTGTTCCTAAGAATATGATTTTAGATTTATGTATGTACAAATATATCTGGATATCATCAACAACCACTGATGTCGATTTCAGTTTGAAAAATTATTAACTATTTTTCAGATTTATTGCACCCTTTAATTGAATTCATTTATTTATTTTTTGTAAGTATTTCTTCACAACGATAGTTGAAATTAGCATATATACTCTTATTGCTTTCAAGAATTTAGAAAATTAATAAAGCTAACAATTTAATTATTATCCATGTACGCTACTCTTAACTCTTTTGTTCGAAGTTTCATTTGAGAAATTAATTTCATAAAGTCATCTTACGGATGAATTTATACAACTTAGCATAGCACATATTGTTTAATATCTATCTCATAAATTATTAACTTTTAAAGTTTAATAATTGTATTTTTTAGCTCTGTTACAGTACAGTTATTATATATTTAGCTTTAAACAATTTCTTTTTAATTCATAGCATGTTTAATTCTCTTTTTAAAAATATTAGATACATTTTACTTTCATATTGTTTTGTCATAATCTGATGTTTTGTTATTTAATGCCTTATTTTACGAGCATTTTTTAGTAAATTTTATGCAACTCTTACATTTCGTGATTTTAAATTGATCTTAAATTTTTCCTTAAAGATCATTCAGTTTACATTTTGTTATTCAAATAATTAAAAAAATATGTTATTTCCCAAATTCATTTTTTAAGGTTCAAAATAATTTCGACTTGAATCAATTTTATTTTGCGGATTTTCAATTTTTCATTCTCGTATTAATTTTAATACTGTAATATACTTCTTTATTGGATCTGATTTCCATTTCAGGCGAAATATTAATGAAAAAATCAGTAAGCTGTTATTATGGTTATTTATCAACTTAAAATTGTGTTAGTCATTTAGCCCCAGTGTACAAAAAGTGAATATTAAATGAGTAAAATCAACTCCTGTCTTTTCATGGTCAGATAAAATTATAATTATATCAATCATATTGTACATTTTCCTTAATCATGCTACAGATATTACTTAGATCAAATTTATCAAAAATATCATCGCTGTAAAAATTATTTTCTGTTGATTAAATCACATTACTGAAATTTCTTTTATTTCTCAAGGTATTTGAAAAACAATTCCTATACTGTGACAATCTCATTTATTTAAGTTATTCTGAAATGCGTAAATTATAATCTTCAGTACATATTTTGTATCAAGTATTTGTAGCAAATTATATTCACTTTCTGTGGTATTAAATATTTATTTTATTAGCCCCCAGATATAATTAAGAAAAATACATTAAATTATGCAAATAAATTGTGTATATTTTCTTCAGAAGTACAGAAAAGCAATATTCAATTTAAACCTTCAATATTAATATAGATATTGATTGCGGATAAATGAACAATAGTTTTTATAAATTGCAAATTCAATGAAGTATGACTCAAATTAGACTCGTAAAATAAAAGAAGCTTAATTTTGATTTAAGTTAAATAAAAAGCACATAATAATGAAAGAACTGAAATATAGCAAAAGAAAATGTAAAATAAATTTCCTTTTAATAGACAGTGTCAATTTCGTGCAACTGAAACTTTGAAATTATTTATACATATTTACAGGATACTTGAAGTATAAAAGTTTCTTAAATATTAATAGAAGGAACATAAAGATTCGAGGGTTACAAAATATCGAGACATTGCTCATTTAACGACAAAGTATACTTATTTATAATGTTGTTAAAGGTATAAAAACATTCCTTTAGAGAAAAGGAGAAAATTGATATTTAAATATTAAGGTAAATCAAACGATATGTGTGTAACATTAATAATTGTATTAAATACCAGTAGGTAACTTATAAATTGTTATTTTACAAAGATAAATAAATGCAAATGGATAACTTAATTATAATTGGTAAGTTAAAATATCCATAAATAGAACCGATTTTACAAACTAATAAACCAGGCTCATTTAGATATTAAGTATACTTTTCTGCAAAATGGCTTCGAAATCGATGCAAAACTTTTTGGCATCTTTTAATAGATATTGTGCATATTATCTTCCTTAAAAGCAAAGATCTAATAAATACTAAGTACACTTGTTCATAAGATACCCAATTCATTTTATTAGATTGCATAAGATAAAGAGTATGTACAGACCACTTAATGGAAATATCATACTTTTGATCCAAGTAAACATACTTTGGTAACTGATTGTATCATAAAAGTACATACTTGCTATTACCTTACTTTCATTATTCTATTAATATTAATGCGTTTCTCATACAACTATTATGTTTCAGTAACAGCTGACTTTGGAGAATTCATATCAACTTCTAAAGAAAAATTCTGATTTCTCTCCATTAATATGTAAGATTAATATTACTCTAAAGTAATCTGTACTCAATGATGACTAACTTTTAAATTTAACTTATACTTGCCTCATTCCCTGTGATCTTTTTAGCAAAAAGTCAGTAAACTTTATCAACATATGTTAGCTCTTTATTATATTTTGAGAAAGAAAATTGGATGAAATTTTAATTAATCAATAGTTTCCTTTCCTTAAACGAGCAGAACAAACGAGCAGAAGAAACAATTTATGCAAATTAAGTCAATGAAATTGTTTGCCATTTCCTGAAATAATTTCTTGACACAGTTAACTTTCTTAATATATGCAAAAATAGTAAAATTTCATTACTTTTAATTAAAATTCAAAATAAATGAAAGTAATCATTAGAAAAGCAAAATAGGTTTTATCACTATCATTTAGAATAACAAATATGTATACCACTATGAATTTCTATGTTTGATATAATGTAAATACAATATCAATATATCGATATCTATCTATCTATCTATCTATCTATATATATATATATATATATATATATATATATATATATATATATATATATATATATATATATATATATATATATATATATATATATATATATATATATATTAATATAAGAAAAGACATATATAATTATAAAGTAATAAATACAATACTAAAATATAATGTTGGAACTACAATGCATAATAGGAAATCTAGCCAGTGTAAAAGCAGCTAAAGAAAGATTTGCCTATATAAATAAGATAATACAACAGTTTTATCTTATCTTCATGTTTTATCTTATATATATATATATATATATATATATATATATATATATATATATATATATATATATATATATATATATATATATATATATGTATATATATATATATATTATAAAGGCAGTTGGAAAAATTTTGCTAAGATATTTATTGATATAATTATAGAAGCAAAGATTTTTCTAAGCATTCAGAAACACGATGTGAAAGATCATTAAAGTAATGATGTTGGAATACATCTCTTAAGATGTTATTCGAAGGAGTTTCTAGTTAATGATCTTCCAAAACATGATCTTTTAAATACTCGACTTCTAATCTCTCAGGAGAAGCATGTTATTTATAAGCTGAGCTTAAGCTTTTGACAGTTAAGGAATCCAATATAATTAAATTTAACTGAGATTTTTTTCAAAGCATGAGGAATTTTCTGTTTGCCTTAGTAAATGAAATTAATTCAAATTGGATGAAAAGTAATTTCTCAATATCTTGTGTTTTTTCTAAATTCTTATTAACCTATGTAGCTTAGTAATATAGTAGCATAACTTGGTATTATCGTACAAAGATGAGTTTTAAGTATCGAGCACCATAAATAAGCTTTATATTTAAAATTCATCTTTCTATGATAATACGAAATAAATATTCTAAATTTAATATTTAAGCATTTTTATCGCTCCTAATGAATAGCTTCCTAAGAAAATACTTATTAAAAGTTAAAATAATTGTGTTTATGCATAACAGTAGATTTCATGAACCATATCATAACACTAAAAGTGTAAAATGAAAATTAGTTTAGGAATTTAACTAATTTTTTTTAATTAAAAAAACGTTTTAGGAAATTTGAGCTTTCTAACTGACATGCGAAAACTTACCTTAAAATTATAGAACTAAAAAAGTAAGAACATAAATTATCAAAAAACATATATTATAAAAAAACAAAATTATTAATGTGTGTTAGCTGTTGATTGCTTATTACCACATATATAATTATGAATCACACACGAAAATTGAATATTTTTTAGATATTTAAAATTACAAAAATGTACTTAAACCAATCGTTGTAAGTTTTAAAATTTAATCGAATTGATAAATATATACTTCCTATTAAATTAAGATTAAATAAGTAAAACCATAAAATTTAATATTATATTATTTAAAATATTTTTGATGGAGAAGCTTGAAGTCATTTGAATTTTCATCTTGCTAGCCTGCTTTTTTTCAGTAAAATTAAATGAATGTCAAATATGTGTGATATATTTCTGATAAATCATTTTAAATATTTAATATTAAACTTTAAACAAACATTATGGGCCGTTTGTTTATTTGAAAACTTATCAGAACTTTCTTTACAAAAACTCTTTTACTTCATGACTGTTTATTGAAAATATACGTAAATATTATAATTCGTTTCATCATAATGTATGTAATTAATAATCACAACATCTAAAATTAATATCAATATTTTGAATTATACTTTATGTTTCAAAAACATTTCTTAACTTCAATACATAAATCAGATGAGAAAAATTGTGTTATTTCCTTATTGAAAAATTCTATTTGCAATGTACAGTATTAGCACACCATATTATATATTTCTTTTGGTTTGATTTTAATTATAAAAATGTATCAAACAGAATTTTACATTTGTACAGAATTTACAACTTTAATAATTAATGAAAAGTGAACATTTCAATAGTTGTTTTCACTTCGTTCTAATACAAATTTTACTTAGATGATCCTTATAATAACTGATGTCGGTTTTGCTATTTTTCTTTGCAAAATCAAATATTTCAAATACTTTGATACCACTGAAAATATATTTTTATATAAGGTGTATGTAACATTTTTTAAAAATATGCAAAAAATGAGAATGATATTTTCTTTCAAATAAATATTTCATTATTTCTTTAATTTTAATTACTTTATTTATTTTTTACTAGCTTGTATTTTTATGCGTTATACTTTGTAAATTGACAGTACCCTTCTTTACCCTATCTAATATTGCGCATGCTTGAAAATTATCCCTTTATATGAACAAAAGCTTTTTTATTGATGTTTACTGAAACGTTAAGAATTACATTTGCTTATTGTTTCAGTAGAAGATGCATTTTAATAACTTTATCTTTCATTTTGTGATGAAGCTTTTTTGTTGTAAAATAATATATCCATTAAGATACATCTAGTAAAACTCTATCCAAAACTAATCATTGGAATATAGAAAAAGTTTAATAAGTTATGAAAGAATACTAAATAATAAAAAAATTCGGTAATTTACTTGAAATTATTACGCAAAAAAATAAATATATTACAGATTAATAATAATCCCTCATGAATGAGACATAGAAATTCTACTCTAATACTCTGTACTACAGAAGCCGAGCTGGCAGCCGAATGGTTAGCGCTCTTGCCTTCTGTTCAACAGTTCGTGGGTTCGAATCCCACTTTGGGCATGGATGTTTGTAGTGGTTCGGAACCCGCTTTAAACCGTAGGTCCCGGTCTAATTAGCCTTCGTGTGCAAAAAATGACCGTTGAGCGACAAACAAAAAAATCTGTACTATAGAAAAAAATAACTCTTATACGTCAGAGAGAGAAAAATATATCAGGAGAAAAACATCAGAAAAAATAAAGGTATGTTAATACCATCTTTACAATTTTATTGAGTAATACGATTTAAAAATTTATAAAACGCACAAATTAAGTCACATTTTACTCTTTGATCATAATTAAATTGTAATAAATGTTTTGAAAATACGAATTTGTACCTTATGAAAGGAAATTGAATGATGAAAATGTTATTTATTTAACATATGAAGTTATAAAAAGATAAGCAGAATTTTTAATCTTATTATACCAAATCTTAAGACATTTACTTATACCAAATTTATTAAAAAAGATATAAGAACTTGATGCAAAAAAGATTAATTAACTGGAAAACCATAGAATATGAGTTTCTTCGACTCTCTCTCTCTCTCTCTCTCTCTCTCTCTTTCTCTCTCTATTTATTTCAATAATCTCTTCCATTAAAATAGAAAACACATCTAATGGAACGTTGTATGAATTAGATTAAATGTATTTTTATAAAATTTTTAATTAAAGGTAACTTTCTTCTTTATCGGATAGCCAAGCATTAAAGAAGAGATTTTTTTCTTTTAATTTAGATTTTCAAGACTCATAAGAATAATGTTGCTTATGAAATAAAATTTCAGTTCATTTTGTATTTTATTCCATTTATTCAACTTATTTCATAAGAAAATGAGATCCAAATTATCATTTTTCTGTTTAAATTTTTTCCCATTGATGAATGTGCTTATGCTTAAAATATATAATCTTTTCTTTCACTCTAAATTTTTTGTAATATTAATTTATTATCCTAGTTAAAAATTAAATAGTTTAAGAAGATTCTCTTATATTCCGTTACACATTTTTATGAAAATTCTGAATTATAAATAAAATATTTGCCAAAATTTCTGGATTATTATTATATATATGTTTTTTTTTTTTGAATTTTGCACAAAAAAGATATAAATATGTTATGTAATTAGAAAATTCCCAAAAGTAAAACAATACTTGATGTTATATTTTACACTTTATCATATTAATAATGACCCGGAGGTAGCTTGTTACTGGTAGGCTTTCCCAAGTCGGACAGGCCGATGGGTAGATGCCTGACGAAAAAGAACACCAACCCGTGTTTATGGTGCTCGAATCCCCGGGTCAACAGAAGCTGCATCTCCCCTCCTCCTTATGACTTCGTTGACCCAGAATCTTAAAGCTGAACTGTCCGTCGCATGGGCTAATCAGGGACGCTCTTTTGGTTTAGGCAGAGGGCCACAAGTGTTAAGTAATTTAAGGTCTCCACAAAATTCTCTCAATTCTTGAAGATTCAGCTAACATCTAGAATTAACTACTACCCTATCAACTACAATTAAACTTGAGAGAGTATATATATTCATTTCCCTTTCTGTTCCTCGATTTCCTTAGGGTCAACGGTCTGTTGGTCCTTGTCCAACTTCGTCAGGCATTTGGAGGATAAGCCATAACAACAACACACAACATCCTATTAACAGAAACTTTTAATTGAGGAAATATAATAAAGTTTTTTCAATTAATTTTTTATATTTATGCTGTTACGTGTACACTTAATATATATAATTACATCAATTTTTTAATAAATAGGTGATATGCTAATGTCATGACACAAAAATGAAATCCAAGTGTGAAACTTTTTATAATTGCAGTCTAATTAGTTAATTATATTTGCTGAAATTAGTTTACCATTGAATTTGGTATCAAAAATTATTATTAATTTTAATATTTTACGTATGAATTTTGTCAATAAAAGTGACTATTTTGTACAGTTTTGAAATAATTAAAAAAATAGAATAAATACATGTTGTTGAATGAAAGTAAATGAAGGAGAAACGTAAGTATAGTCAATATCATTCACATAACAGACCCGACTCTTATGATGTCTCCATTATAAATTAAATAAGTAGTTGAATCTGAAAGAAGTACCCAAAAGAAACCATTTTAAATTATCTTACATTTAATATTTAATCAAAATGATTTTATTTTCTTCAGTTCTTTTTAAAGAAAGTTTGATATGAGTTTTACAAGTAAAATTGTTATAACAAAATGCAATAAGAATTTATTCATAAATTTGCTTTATATTGTGGAATCAGTTTTTATAGTTTGCTTCCATCCAACTTATAACCTAGTTAAAAGTATTATGTTTTTTTACATTCCATTTGCAAATTAAAGCATTGTATTAACAATTAAAAGAAAAAATATAAGCTTCGTTTATTATCGAAATTCAATTAAACTAGTCCAAAACTTGTTTGTTTACACTTATTTCTTCAAAAAACTGTATACGGGATATCACATGAACTGTTTCAGGAGGATTTTTCATATGAGCAGCAATAAAGAAAATCTTCAATTGACATGCGCAAAGAATTTCGTTTAAAATCATACGGGGGAAACCTGGAAAAATTGTCAATAATTGTCAGACGGTTGGATCAAACACCAAAACAAAAATAATTTGAAATTCCGTTCGTCAAGATTTTAATGAACTGTTTATTAAATGTTTCAATAAATGATATTTTCAGTTATAATAATAGTTGAATTAGCATAATTAAGTATGAAAGATTTTTGAGTTTTAAAATCAAGACCGTTCATTTTAAAATAAGCACATAATTTTCAAACTTAATGAAAAAGAAAAAAATAACAAAAAACATGTTACTGAAAATGATAAACCTGAATTTTCAAGGGGAATATGCAAACAAATATTTAAAAGTAAAATTTCTCTGTTTTGCATTTGATTTTGGACATAGCTTTAGAATTTAAAAAACCAAAATATATTAATTGAATTCTTACTAAGACTCTCAAACTGTTTTGGAACGAAAAATATTAAGAGTTTTAAAAGAAAACTTAAATTATTGAATTTTTTCAAACTTATATAAATAAGGCTCTTTTAAAATATTAAAAATGATTTTGAGCATAATAAATAATAAGACTTTGGACATTATGCTATGAATTTTGTAATCTTCTTTATATTGTTATAACAGTATTAAAGAGTATTTATATTTAATTGATAATAATAAAGGAAAAGCTTTTTAAATAACTTCTAATTCTAAACTATATTTGGTGAATATTATACACTGCTGAAGAAAAGTAAAAAGGCACCAGATTTTTTCAAATAAGAAATGAAGTTTGAACTTTTACAAAATAATTTCATTACAACACTTTTAAAAACTTGTATATAATTAGATAACTGTATATGTTACATGAAATAAAAAACTTCTCTTTTTCTTATCATAATTAAAATTTAATTTCAGTCATATCATACCGTGGAAAAAAAGTAGAAGGATAGTTCTAAATAATGAAAGTAAAAGAAATATTTTAATAAGGAATTCTCTTCCGTCATTTGCTTTAACTACTTCAAAGACTCTATTTGCCATTGAATCATATAAGTCTGGAATTTTTTGTTTGACAAAAATTGTCCAAAACACGATTCAAAGCTTCTGGAGAAGATTCATATTGCTTGCCTCTGGCGTAAACAAGCCGAACAGTTACTGATCATATAACTTAACCAATATTAAGGTCTGTTCTTTTAGTAGGCTATGGCAAAACCTGAACATTATTTGTTTCAGCAAGATTTTTAACGCCATTGGCCGTGTGAATTGATACTCCATATTGCTGAAATATCCAGTTTTCTCCACCTAGCTTAGCGTCATAGGGAAGAAGCTCGGAATTTAAAATTTGAATGTAATTAGTATGTTTCTGTCTTTCATCCAGAAACACTAGATTAGTCTTTTCAACGTAGCCAACTGATATCTAAACCATTAAACTGCCTCCTCCTGTCTGTCAGGTAAAATAAGTAACTTCTAGTGTACCCAAACATTGCCAATAATATTAACAACCGTCTAGGCCATCTAAATTGATTTTTTTTCATCAGAAAAAATAACTGAAGTCCATTCGGAATTCCAAGACATGTGTTCTTTGACCCACTGTAGCCGGTCCTCAATGTGCCTTTCATCCCATTTATGATGGTGTTTTCTTTTCTTGAATATAAATTATTCCGATCTTTTTATTTAGTTGTAAAGTGTTCTTCTGGTTACATGTGTGAAACCAGATGGGTCTTGGGCTTTTCCAATGCTTCCACGCGTTTTTTTTAATTTCTTTAAAGATTTTTCCTAGATTACGTAGTCTTTAAGTCTGACAATCTTTACTTTCCTCTGACTCTTTAGATTTTCAATAAGTTATAAACAGCGTTTAGGCTGATATGTAGGTGCTTTGAAATTTCTCGTACACTTTTCCCCACATCTTTACATGCTACAATTCGTCCTTTTTGATATTCACTTAAAGGTTTCTCCCTAGCCATTTTAACTGTACAAATATTGAGGATTTTTTTTCAAAAAAATATATCTTTTGAAAACAAGACAGTTTAAAAGAACAATGTTTTCAACATATTAAACTGCTACAGATTGCAAAAAGTGAACATTTTTGCAGGTGTTCTGCTTTTTTCACAGACCAGAAATTCTTAAGTACTATTTTATAACATTTTCTTAGAGGTATAAATAAAACTGAAAATGAAAGAAAAATTGGTTTAATAAAAAATAAAAAATAAACACAATAATATTGCTCTAAAATTTAAAGCATAATTTATAAAATACGACTCTCCTACTTTTTTCCAGCAGTGTAAGTTTTAAAATATAAAAGAATCATTACAGGGTTTAACTGATTCAACATCTGAATATTTGTAACATTGGTAATAACTAAGGGAAAATTTTAAGAACTTATATTCAATTGGATATTTAAAACAGTAATGAATTCTAGTTGTTGACTATTTTTTTATAAATATAATCTCATAAATAAGAATAGTCCTTAAATTTTGCTACAAATAAATTCCGTTGTATTATTAGCATTTAAATATCTTTTCTGCAAATTACCAAATAAAAAGAAATATTTATTAGGCATTCATCATGTTCGCTTCTAATGTTTAAGTGGTTGAATATTTGCAAGAATTTATTCGACGCTAATATAATTTCCTTAATTTCATTTAAAATGTTTAAATTCAAGTATTGAACTATATAAAAGAGGAAACAATGTCGCATAAGAAATAATTTGTAAAATTTATATTTTCTTAAAAAATAAAAATATGCATTAAAGTTCCTACCCATTAAAGAATTAGTTTCTTTATTTCAACACTAATACGTTCTAAAATTAAGAGAGAAACTAATCTAATTAAATATTTATCAAATTGATTGAATTTCTATTAGTTGCAAAAATTTTGTGGATTTCTTCATGTTAAGTAATATATATATAGAGTATATATATATATATATATATATATATATATATATATATATATATATATATATATATATATATATATATATATATATATATATATATATATATATATATATATATAAATAGAGTATATATATATATATATATTTTATTTCAACAAAAAAATATTTGTAACTTTACTTTTTTCAGGATTTATCAATAATCAAGCTATAAATTCAACAATAACTGAATAACATTTATGCATCTGCATTTGACGTATCTCGACATCAAAATGATCTGTTCAATTGTTTCATTGTAATTTCGCAGCTGCATTTACTTTGTTTACACATTTCCTTTTACTTAGTCGTATTCATAAATGTCTTCGACAGCCTGCAGTGTCGCTTTCATTGTTATTGTCAATTAAATATATTATAATGATAGAATATAAATGACGAAAAATGGGAGTGAATTATATTTTTTTTTCTACTTTGTTTTGTAAATGAGTCATTTTACTATTAAAGAAAGCTTGTAATTTCTCGAAACACTAAATTAGTGTTTTGAATTTCTTATCTTTCTAGATTCTTTATATGCATACACTTAACTAATATGGAATTAATGATTGAAGTATTAAATGTTTAGATGAAAATATCAAAGGTTTGGTAAAATGTAATGATATAGGGAATTGAAAATGGGTTGTGAGGAAAATATTCTAAAATATTTTACATGTTTTCTTGCTGAAATATATATTTTCCCGAATTTTCCATTTTCCTGTGTTCCTGAAATTTTGGGTATTTTTTTCATCAAAGAATACAATAATTGCAATCAATTAAAATTAATTTACGTATATCCCATTATAGATTTATTCAAATAACTATGCTAACACGTTGATTCCAAACAAATTGCGATCCAACATAAAAAATCGATGTTGGCTTTTTAAAATTTAATTTTTTCTTAACAATTCAGTTCTGAATATCAGAAAATATCTGACACAGATAGTAAAGAAAACAGAAAAATTCAAAATGAAACACTTAATCTCTTTATTTAATTTAAGTTTTCTTCTAATATTATTCTTACAAGGTAAACAAGAAATTTCTTGCCGTTTTTTTTAATGATCTAAAAAAACATTATATAATTTCCTATTGACAAAATTTTAATTTAACTATGCAGTTGACATTCTAGAAAGTTTTTGTTTTCTATGAAAAATTCTGTCGTTTTTATGAAAATTATTTTATGACTCTATTAAATATCTATTAAGTACGCTACTAAATACAATATTTCAAATGTTGTTGTAAGTCACTTTTTTTACAAGATAAATAAGAAAGTTTTTGCCGTTTTTAATTGCTCAAAAAAACATGACCTACAGAAAGTCTAGTCTATTGTTAGTCATTGAAGTAATCACCACCGGCATCCAGAATTTTCTGCCAGCGTGTCTCTGGTTGTGCAGTTCACTTGAGATAAAACTTAGTTTTGGACGGAAAGAAGCTCGTAAGTGCTTTGTGCAAGTCTGCTTCGTTGCTTAAGGATTTTCAACGAAAATGAGTGCCCGCTTAACGGAAGAGGTGATAGTCTGATCGTGCAATGTCTTGTAAGTAAAGAAGATGGCAGTAAGTCTTTCAATGAAGCCTCTGTATGGTATTCTTAGCCAATCGTGATACATGCGGCCTCACGTTATAGACCAAGAACAATACATCCTAGTGACTAACCAGTGTTTGCTCTTTCTGTTGTATTGCCTGTTGCACACGTTAGAATTACTGCGAGAACAGGTCTGCAGTGATCGTTTTACCCGGTGGTAGCAACTCATAGTGAGCCACTCTACGAATAATCCACCAGACACCAGCTTCATCATAGAGGGACAAATACCCCGACATGAATTTGTGAAACCAATGCCTTGCCCTTACATTCATGTACAGCACTTTCTCCCTAAACGCTTGATACATTCGGTAACTTATTGCACCAGCTGATAAGCAGACTTTGTGAATTCGAAAATCAAACAGCATTGAATGAGTTCCTTTTACACTACTGGCCATTAAAATTGCTACACCAGGAAAGCGTCACACCACACACGTGAAATTTGGATGACAGGTAGAACTTGCTGTGATATGCAAATGATTAGAATTTCAGCGCATTCATACAAAGCAGGCGACAGTAGCGACATCTACAATGTGTATAAAACCAGAGATTTGATAGCAGTTTTCTCATACTTAATTTCCGTTTCAACGTTGTTTTCGGCAAAGAAAGTTGTTGTAATGCCTCGTGTAAGAAGAAGAAATGCCTATCATACGTGTCTGACTTTGATCGAGGAAGGATTATAGCCTACCGGGATTGCGGTTTATCGTACCGCAATATTGCTGCTCGCGTCGGTCGAGACCCCATGACTGTTAGCAAAATATGGAATCGATGGGTTCAGGACAATCATACGGAACGTCATGCAGGATCTTAGCGACCTCCCATCACTAACAGCAGAGAAAACAAACATCTTATCCGCATGGTCACAAGGGATCGTACAGCCACGTCACGAACCCCGAGTCGAGAAATAGAGTCATTTGCAAGGCACCAAGTTTCTGCTCGAACAGTTCGACGACGTTTGCAGCAGCATGGATTGTCTGCACGGTGACCATGGCTTCGGCTACCATTGATGCTGCGTCACAGACAGGAGCGCCTTCAATGGTGTGATCAGGGACGAACCTGGACGCAGGAATGGCATCACGTCATCTTTACAGATGAATCTCGGTTCTGCATACAAGACCATGATGGCCGCATCCGTGTTTGGAGGCATCGTGGAGAACGCGCGTTGCCATCTTGCATTGGACATCGCCATACTGGCCCATCTGCTGGAGTGATGGTATGGGGTGCCATTGGATACACGTCTCGATCACCTCTTGTTCGCATTACCGGCACTTTGAACAGCAACCGTTACATTTCCGATGTGTTAAGGCCCATGGCTTTGCCCTATCTTCGAGGCCTCCCTAATGCTTTGTTTCAACAGGATAATGCACGACCGCACATTGCCCGTACTGTTCTGAACTTCCTTGATACAGAACAGGTTCAACTGTTACCCTGGCCAGCACCTTCTCTTGATCTGTCACCAATTGAGAACGTGTGATCTATGATTGCCGAGCGATTGGCACGCCATCACTCACCATCCACTACTGTCGATGAACTGTGGCATAGTGTTGAAGCTGCATGGACTGATATCCCCGTACATGCCATACACTCTCTGTTTGACTCCATGCCTAGGCGGATAAATGCTGTTATTACAGCCAGAGGTGGTTGCACTGGGTACTGATTTCTCAAGATCTATTCATCCTAATTTCCTGTAAATCTAATCACTTGTTCTTTCCACTATAATGTATGTGTCCAATAAATATCATTCTGTTATATGCATTTCTTCTTAGTGTAGCAATTTTAATGGCCAGTAGTGTATAAATCCATTACTCTTCGCTTAGTAGGAGTTACAATTGATAAATGTGCGCGGTGGACCTGTTTTTATAACGACTTAAATTACGATTGATATTTATAGCGACTGTGTGTGATTCGGCTTTATTCCACAATTTTTGTCTTTACCAATATTGAGACTCATAAAGAGAATTCCACAAGGCGATATAAATATATTATGAAGAGAGTGTAAAATAATAACAAACATAACTTGTTTGTTTTTTACCCAGGAGAAGCCATGCTTGTATAGAGAAAAGTGCAGCTTCTATATGGCAGTTTTACAACTTTTGTTAAATGAGAATACTTTTATTATACTAAACGCGTTTCCTGATGAAGAATAGATACTATGCTTCTATTGAAAATATACTTCCCGACATTCAAAATGCAACACCAAGAAGGAGTGGCCAGAAAATTATGGAAATTTCAGGGTAGACGCACTTTAAAAATTTATGCAAATGATGTGAAATACGTAGTTCTACATCTCACGTAGTATAAAATATAAGGTGAGGAACCATTATTGCTGCTTATAAAATAATCGTTGAAAGTTTGTTTCTGTCACAAAGGAAACCTGTAATTGCTGTGAATGACAGGCCATCGTCGACACAGTGAGTTCCAGTAAACAGAAGAATTTACGAGAGGCATGGTGATTGGACTGATAAGGGCAGATTGATCTTTAAGGCAATTAGGAACTTAGAAGCGTCCACAGTACAAAGTCTGTGGCAAAAATGGTTGGCACAAAAAACTGTGGAACGTTTGCGGAGTTCCAGTGCAAACACAGTGACTTCAGCATTTGTAGATCGATGCGTCCAATGGGAAGCGGTGGTGGCTCCACAACGCATGTCTACTGAAATTCTACAGCATGTGCAAGATATCCTTGATGCTTCCATATCGAGCAGAACCATTTACCGTTAATTGGTTGCCAGAAGCCTGCGCTCATGGCGTCCGTTTGGAAGACTGCCATTGACCCCACAGCATAGACGCTAAAGTCTGAAGTACTGTCGAATTAGAGCAATGTGGATGACGGAGTGGCCCAGGATAATCTTTTTGGGTGAGTTACGCCTCTGTTTCTTCAGTTATAGTTTCGTTCTAGTGTGGCGTCAACGGAGAAACAGATCCAATCCTGGAGCAATTATGGAACTTCCCATCAAGAGACAACTTGGCATCGCGGTATGGGGCGCCATTGGGTACTATTCCATGTCATCTCTAGTTCTTATTCACTGCATTATGAAGGCCCAATGTTACGTGGATAATGTGCAGTGGCCGGTGACTCTGCCTTACCTTCAGTGGATGCCCAATTCCCGTTATCAGCAGGATAACACCCGACCGTACATTACTTTCATCAGCCAATATGACAGATGCTTTCTTGGTCAACCTGTCCACCAGATCTCTCAACAATCGAACACATTTAGATATGACTGGTTAGCCATTTTGAAATCCTGCCACTGCCTCCTTCAGAAGACATACTTTGGCAAATGTTTGACAGTTAATGGAGAGCCATTCCTGAGGATGCCATCCGTACTCTCACTGTGCCTAGACGCCATCCACAGTGATCTTACAACCTACTCATACAACCCTGTTCTCGCTTTGTATTATACCTATCATTTTAAAATACAGATCACTTATTGTTCTTACAGATCTTTAATTACAGATCACTTATTGTTCTTACTGATCTTTAATTACAGATCACTTAAATACAGATCACTTACTGTTTTTCAAGTTTTGTCATTTTTTGGCAATTCTATCTTGGTGTTGCATTTTCCATGTCGGACAGAGTGTAAATAATTTTAAAAAAATATTTATAGCTTATGCACATTTTTTTGTACATGCATGTGACGTCTCAGTGATCACTACAGACTTTTTCATCAGATTTGCCACATCATATTCAGGATTACTTTGTCTTTTTTTACTTTGGCAAATATGAGGTGATTGGGGCTTCTATTTATTCTGATATTATTTTAGGTATTTCCGTTTTTTCCATTCTTAACTTTACTTTGCTTTGTGTCGTCTTAGTCAATGTAGAAAATTTGAAGCAAAATGTTTTCATTTTTCCTGAATTTATATCATCGGGAGATTCAATATCTTTCATCGTTGGAGATTCATGTCCCCTAGAAACTTCTTAATTTATTTCATCATTTTTCAATAAATACATTTATTAATTCTTCCTCTGCTGACATATTTCTAAAATAACTTCTACCCATTTCATGTTCCATTTGTACAACTAGTATAATTTCGTTTCACTATAAAACTTAAATTAATAATTAGTATCTAATTACAATTGCATCCACTTGGGGCCTTAAAAAGAGGCCCTAACATCAAAAATATTGACAAAAAAGCAATTCAGAAATTTGGAAATTACAAAGATTAGAAAGCATTTGACCATGGATAAGGGCGCTGAAAATCTGGAGGCTTTCGAATTAATTCTACTGTGTTTTAAGAAAGACTGGGACTTAAAGATTCAGCTCGCGTGCTAGCTCATCAAAGAGTGAATGAAATCCACATCAAATTATTTTCTTAGTGTTGATATAGTCGATAAAATTTTGAGTTTCTACAATCCTTTTGAGAGAAGATCTCAGCACAAAAATTTAGACACATCTAACTGAGAAACTATTTTATTGAATTTTTTTATATTTTCTAATGGCTTCAGTACTTTGCTGCTGATTTACAAAAATTCTAGATATTACTGGGGTATATTTTGAAATTTAAAGATTTTATTTAATAACCAAATTAATTATTTTTTGTTTAAACATTAATCAGTTTGTTAAAATAAATTTGGCATTTATCATGTGGAAAATATTTATTTTCATCATCTCATAATGAAACCAATTTTACATTGCATTACGACCATACCTTTTCAAAAAAATCTGTACATTGCCCCTGGTCCCCACATAACAAGAACCTCAAAATTTAAAAGAAAATTTTATTTTACGTTGTCACTTGAATAGATCCGTTTGCCAAATCGAATAGAAAGTTTATTGTTGTGAAATCAAAGACTGGAACCCCCAAAGAATTATTTGCCTGGCGCTCCAATTAGGCTAAGTCACGTTGTGTAAACTACCCTTGGTAAATTCAAATAAAAACAAATTAGAAGTCATTTATTTTCAATTCAATTGCTTTTTATAGCCATTTCGCAAAACTAAGAGAGTAGACTTTAATATTAATTTTGATATTCATAATTCTTAAAGAAATTGAAAAATATGCATATGTATGGCAAATACATTTACTGCTGTTTTTAGTTTATGAATACTTTGCTATAAGGAAATCAATGAATGCAAATACTCGTACAAAAAAACCCTAAATATGCTCTCTAAATACTTTTGAACACAAATTATCCTGCATCCGAGAACAATTATTTAGCAGAAATTTTAATCACTTTGTTTTCTTCAGTTAAATAAACTTTTCTAATTTATTTTTTAAAATAAAATGTCATTCGTATGAAAATTTGATCTGAAAGTAAAAGATAACTGATATTTACTGATAGTAAAGTAACTGATATTTTCTTCAAAATAATAGTTCAAGAAATTTAAACTCAAGACCATTTAATTTAATGATCTCTCGTGCTGCTTATTTTCAAATATTTAAGAAGGTCATTATTTCTATATTTCAAAAGGATCATTAAGAGGATCATTTCTCCTACCAATCATTTTGAGTCTCCTTTCCTCACAAATATAATTTTTCAAGTTTCTACTTTCTGTACATAACCAAGATTTTATACTTCACTTCCCATACTTTTAAAGCTGGATGATATTGAAAAGGTGTTCACGGAGTTTAGTTATACGAAAAAAGTTTTCTCTCGATTAATTAAAAAAATCAGTATCAAAACTTCCAAGACTTATAAAAATACTGAGCTTCCATTAAAACACATACCAAATGCATCAATATGCTTCTGTAAACACACATAAATAACATTAAATTATTTCAATTGAAACTAATTTTAATAAAATTAAATTAGTTTAATTTCAATCGGATTAAAATAAATTTTAAAAAATGTTAATCAATATCAAAAGAAATTATAAGGAAAAATAAGAAAAACTCAAATTAAAATCACTTTAAGCTTTTCAAACAAGAAATAATATTTTTTATTTAAATACATAATTACAATGCTTACAAAGGGAGTATTATAAAAGATGCATATTTATGTACATTTAATATCATTATTCATTAAATGAAAATGTTTCCTTCGAATATGAAAATGAAATGATTTAATTTATTCCATTCGAATAAGCATTCTAACAAATTAATCAACATTATTTGTTTTGCTACATTTAATCAAGTAAATTTTAAATAGTTTTGTTTCTTATTTTCTCTTCTGGTTTTCAAAATTAAACTCAAATGAATGTTTTATTCATTTGTAAAATAATTATTTTTAATCAAATGGTTTTGTCGATGACATTTTTATTGAATTTCTCAAATTTCTGTTATTTTTATGCATTTTAATACCACATTTTTTTTAATAATCTGTTTATTGATTTCATTCCAGAAATAATAATTTGTTTCATGCGAAACTTCTTCAGATCTGTCTTTTTAATAAGAAAAATTCTAATTTTTTTATGATGGCATCTTTTACAAAATATTATTATATATAAAAATTATAATATCAAATTCACAGCTTAATTTTATTCACATAATAAAGCGGAAAGTGAAGTGTTAAAAATTTTATTGAATAACCAAAAACTGAAAAACTGAATATATATATATATATATATATATATATATATATATATATATATATATATATATATATATATATATATATATATATATATATATATATATATATATATATATATATAATTAAACTTCCATAGTTACTCATAACTGGAAACTAGTAGTTAATTATGTAAAAATTAAAAAAAACTTTTATTTAACAAATATATTTTTGATCAATAGCTGAGAATTAAGCTTTTTGTTTTTAAATTTCCTCACTGTTAATAAATTTATATTTTTATATATATTAAAGCATTTATCAGTTAGTGAATAAATGTTTGATCGTATAAAAAATCCAATCTCAAATGTAATTTCAAATAATTTATTTAAACAAATAGCTAAACTTATTAAAATTCTTCACTAAAATTAGTTCAAAAAATTAAGCAATTGCACCTAATAAAATATAATTTACAATATCTATTCATAAAAAAATTCAAATTTTCAAACCCTAGATTAAGATAATGTTTAACATCTAAATGGGCTAAATAAAATTAAAATCCAGCAATAAAATAATGGCTAAGAAACAATGAATTAATTTAAAGATTTTATCTTAGGAAACATCAAATTGCATCTTTAAAACTTGGATAAAGATAAAAAATTTAATGCAAAATATCAAATTAAATTGTAATGGAAAGTAACCGTAATTTTACTATATTAATTAAATAAATTTAGATTATCTTAAAGTTAAAAAGAGATGTTAACTATTTAAAAAATTCTATAAGAAAAAATTCATGATTTTATTATTTATGTAACAATTTAAAACTCGTGAAACATAAATTAATATTTATCCCCACTATAGTAAAAAAATATTGTCTTGATCATATAAGAAATTTTAACATTTTAAATATTGCTTACATATTAAGATTATAAAAATATATAAATTATTTCCTAATTCATTTTATAGAATCTTTTAGAGGTTTTAGGGATTCTTTTAGATGTATAAGTTATTTTAGAATCATTCTTCTGCAATGAGCTAAAATGTAATTTACAAGTTACGTTCTTCGATGCTTTACTTAAGAAGAACTACATTTATTATTCTAATATTCTAACACTAGAATTGAAAACAAATTTGTTAATAATTGAAATCAAGTCTTAAAACTTTAAACATTTTTCTCAATTAATTAGTATCTAAAGTACTAAGTAATTAATCCCCTTGATTAGTTTATGTGATTTCTGTCTAATTAAATAGAGCTAATATACAAAAGTGTGGTGTACAGTTAGTACTAACTTTTCTGATAATAGTTTAGGCAGCAATTGGAAGAAGAATAAACTACTGAATAGAAATACTAAAATGTAATTACAAATTCTCTTTACTTGGCTTAAATTTGCATGAACACTGCAAGTTTTTATCTTATATTAAAAATTTAAAAAATAATTGTGAATTTATGCGACAAAATTTAGGATATTTAATAATTTTAAATTGGGATTTTTTAAATTTATTTAATTTTTCTTTGATTTTTTTCTTTATTATTTTTGGTGTTTAAATTTTAAGCATAAATTCTCAACAATATATCACAGTTTATCATGGTTTATTGTAAAAATTTTTATAATTTTTTAACAGCAAATCCTATTTTTATTATTATAATCTCAATTCTATTTTAATAATATATTTAGAAATATTTTATAAATATTATTGTAATTCTTATTCCTCTGGCTTCAAAACTCAAAATATTTGTCGTTTAAAATAGCTTTCAAACATTCATTCGAAATCAAATAAATCTTTTAAATCGAGTGTAAAAATTTAAAAAGTGTGTGTCTCTTATGTCTTTTTAAAAACATTCTATCAAATTCTTTTTAATTAGTAATCAAATAATGGAAAAACATCCTTTATAAATTATTTTGTAACTTCTCTGTACTTTACTTACTTTAATGTTACACAATATTTACTTAAAAATCAGTTAATTCATCAACAGCTAAGGTACTAAAACTATACCAAAGAAAAATTGTGATCAAAATACGTCATCTTAATATATGAAACTATAAAAATAATTTACTCCATAACTTATCATAAATTTTTAACTTTTAATAATTTCCACAATAATTCTAACAATTATCATAAATCTTTCTCTTTTTATAAATGAATTATTTATAATTCTTATATAATTTCTATTACTATTTTAAGTTTCAATCAAAATTCTCAAATTTGGCATACATATTTATATCATAATATTATAATATATATTATAAATAAGTATGAGAGAGAAAAGTGCATGTATATCATAATATTTTGTCATGCATATTTTAATAGTTCTCTTTTTATTTAGAAAGTTTATGCACCATTTTATAAATAAAAATAAATAAATATACGATGGCAATTTTTTCGTGTTACAAATGAAGGCATCAATATTTTACATATAAATTCTTTATATACCCTAATATAATATTTAAATATAAAAATATGGTCTTCACTATAAAATCAAAAGAATCTAAAAAAAAACGTTTTATAAATATTTTGAACATTTTATAAAAACAGACAATTTTGTTTTGTCTTCAGTTTCTCTTATCATTTAAAGCAAGAATGCATTAGGTATTCAAGATTAAAATTTGAATATACCAATAAAAATAATAGCTGATATTTTTATTGTTTAATATTACCATAAAATCCATGAAACTTTGTGCAACTCAGAATATAGGATTAACTAAAAACTCTGTAACAAGATATTTATTCTCGTTATTTCACTAGCATTGTATTCGAGAGAATTTCTGTATTTTATTAGCATTGTATTCCTAATAATTTTATAATTTTACTACTATTGCATTCGTCAGATTTTTTTATTTTACTAGTATTGCATTCAGGAATTTTCTTTTGTATTTTACCAGTATTGCATTCAGTGATTTTCTTTTGTATTTTACCAGTATTGCATTCAGGAATTTTCTTTTGTATTTTACGAGTATTGCACTCAGGAATTTTCTTTTGTATTTTACGAGTATTGCATTCAGGAATTTTCTTTTGTATTTTACCAGTATTGCATTCAGGAATTTTCTTTTGTATTTTACCAGTATTGCATTCAGGAATTTTCTTTTGTATTTTACTAATATCGCATTCAGGAATTTTCTTTTGTATTTTACGAGTATTGCATTCAGGAATTCTCTTTTGTATTTTACGAGTATTGCATTCGTAGGAATTTCGCTATTTTACTATTACTGTATTCGTGAAAATTTCGTTATTTTACTATTACTGTATTCGTAATAATTTCGTAATTTTAATAGTACTGTATTCGTTAGAATTTCGTTATTTTAGCAGTACTATGTTCTCGTAAATGTCTTTCTAAGAATGCTGTAAAATTATTGGCGAACAAATTAGAAAGCAACATAAAATCATTTCAGATAACTATTGAAAATATATCTTTGTGCACATTGCTTTTCTTTCATTAATATTATTTTTTCTTATTTTAATGTGTCCTAGACTCATTGAAAAGTGATGAATTTATGTTGTATAATAAATATACTAAAGTACGTATATATATATATATATATATATATATATATATATATATATATATATATATATATATATATATATATATATATATATATATATATATATATATATATATATATATATATATATATATATATATTATTATTATTATTATTATTATTATTATTATTATTATTATTATTATTATTATTATTACTATTATTATTTAAAGGGAGAAAGTAAGAAATTATAAGAACGCAATGATTTTCCTCTAATTGATTATATTTTAAAAATAACGAGAAACATGGTAAAAATTATTTTACATTAAGATTCGGATATCACAATGAGGAAATGAGCTGAGAATGACTTTTAAGTTATTTAAAACAAAACAGACTAACTGAATTCAAAGAATATCTCTACGTATATTCTCTTAAAATATTCCTATTTGTGATTCCTTGATAAAAAAAATGGAACGCAATTTTTCTCTCGGATTTCCATATATCCCTTACGAATGCAGATTTAGAGTAAAAAAAATCAAAATTCAAAAACAAAATTTTTTTCCTCTCTCTTTCTGTCTCTCATAATCGTATAGTTCTTTTCCTTATTCTTATATTTCCTCAAGCTTCTTTCAGTTTTTTCCAACGAATTCAGAAAACATTGATGCAAAAAGTATTTCTATGATTCTCATTGATATGCAAAGTTCTCTCTTTCACTCAAAATAACCAGTATCTTTGTACTTGTTATAGACAAATACCCAAATGGTATCCACTTTTTTACTTTATTTGTTTCCTTTGCGTTCCTTCAGTGATTTTGCTACTTTATTTGTTGTTTAGCATCTGACAAAGACGTAAGAAAATTCATTAAAAAATGCCAGGCAAGTAAATTCCCATTTATATTATAATAATATAAAAGTATATAAATTTTTATTTAAAAGCTTTGTTTAAGAGACATAGAAATAATGCAATGGAGCTTCTATTGTCAATTATATTTTAAGTGAATATAAACATAGTTCTTCTCCATTTCAATTTGGTTCTTAGGCTCAAGTTATTAACTAATACTATTTTCTGATTTCATAGATCATTTATTTAAAATAGCCCTTTAAACATCTTACTTAAAAGTGTTTGTAATTGGGAAAATATATCATCAGTTAACCTTAACATACGAAAGCTTTTGTTATTCAGTTTCAAGATTTTAAAGCATGGTGAAATTTTGCAGAGATATTGCTCATTTTTTATCATTGGCAGAAAAAAAAAAGCAGATAATGTACAGTAACTTTGAAAAATGAAATATTTCTCTTTGATGGTAATTAATCGATCTCATCAGTGATCGATTCGTAACAATGAATATAAGAAATTAACCTCTATAACCAATATTACATCTATTGGTTCTCAAAATTTCTGTGAAATAAACTTAGGTTGCATAACTAATACATGATTACAAGTAGACTAAAAGTGATTAGAGATTTTAGATTTAATGTACTAATAATTGATAAGAACAAAATATGAAATCAGGATTTATTATTTTTAAGAATAAAAAATATTAAATTTACTTTTACTGAAAATATAAATAATTAATACTAAAGAATGGCATTAAATCTTTTAAATAAAATATTAATACTTAGGCCTTCTGCCTAAGTTATGACAAAACGTATCAAACAGGAATGTGCAAGTATCAACATAACTACTATCAAGAAAATATTGCCTTTAAAAATCTTTGGAAGTATTTTTTAAGAGCAAAGTGAAATTCTACTTTTTGAGTTAAAAAAAAGCATTTTTGGCTTGTGAAATTTTGTTTATTTTACATTTCTTAGCAAATGTAACACACTACTATGAGTTTCATCAGGTGCCTAATTCTATTGCTTTTTTTTTAACCCAGACTGGATTATTACATAGTTCTTAATTATACGATGGATATATTATACATAGGGCACCCAGTAAATGTCACGTTATTCCAAAAGTTGGTCCTTGTAATTTCAAGAAATGACACTCAGACTTGACCTGATGCTTTCAGAGGTATCATTCCACTTGAAGAACATCGGAACGACGGCTATTTTACGCGTCTTAACTGCTTTTAGTAAAAAGGATGAATCTTCGAGTGGATAAGGGATAGAATTCCCAATCTACTAGATACAAAAACTAGCCTTTCTTAGGTGGGCCACCAAGGATTCTTAAACCTTTTGCATCATGTCATGTTGCCGCCCGCTCGGTCTAGTGGTCAGAGTCCCTGACTACGGATAGGGAGGTCCTGGGCTCGAATCCCGGTTCGGACATGGATGTACTTTCTCTATCTATCCTGTCTTTGTCCTTACCTATTATGAATGAGGTGTGAATGGTTGCCTACCCTATAAATGGGACCCTATAGCATGTGTGTACTGAAGAAGTCGGACTCCACATCAAAATATGGTTCAGTTGAAAAAGTGGAGCAGTGCACCCCATATTGCCAGCCTAGCTGGCACACGACAACAACAACATCATGTCATGTTGTATCACAATTTTTTTCATAAATCTACAATAACTTAAGAAAATTATTTTTGACAAGCAAATATAAGAAACATATTAAATAGCATAATTCTTATTATTACTAGAGTACTTAAAAAGAATTTAAGGAACTTTTGTCTTCTGTGATACCTATAAAATGAATAATTTAACCTTTTAACCATTGTACCATTATATTTCGCAATTTTAAAACTAATCATCAAACATATTTATCAATATTGGCTAAAATGCTTTAATTTTATTATATAACTGATAATAATATAAAGTGTATTTTAAAAACATTGTTTTATTATTAATTAAAAATAGTTTTAAAAAAATTAAAATGTATGGTTAAAAGAAATATTTTAATAAAAAATATTCCTTCATTTCATAACCACATACCTTAAAATAAAAATGTTTATATATACAGAAAAGTCATTTTTCAAGTTTCAAATTAAGTTATGAATAAATAAAATAGATTTTACTAGGATTTTGAAGGAAAATTTTTAAAGCTTTTTTGTAGGACGATAAATGATTTTTGAAATTTTCTATTATATTCACTTTTAAATTAACAATATCAAATAAATTATCGTATCTTCTTTTCTACTAATATTATAAATATTAAGCTTAAATGGAATTTTAATAATATTTATTGATACCTCATATTCAGTAATATTAACAGATTTCATAAATTTTATTGATAAGACTTTGTAATGCCTATTCACCCCAATCACAATCAAAGACGAATTCGAATCTTAACAGGATGCAATTTTTGTTAAAATGTTTTGCTCTTTCTAATTAATGAACAAATGCTTACACTGCCTCAAACTCTATGTTTTAAGTAACTTATATTACTTTTTATTAATGAAGCTGTGTATCAGTTTAAACTCCATAATAAAACATAATTCCATATTTCTGAAAAATACGTTTAGCTTTTTTTCCAACTTCTGGTTTCAATTTATCTTCTCTCCAGATATTCTGATGATGTTTTAATACGCTAATTCTCTTTCTTTTAGGTCAAATAACTCAAACAGTTGTATCGTAATTCGAATAAAAAGTATAACTTGAAAAATAAAAATAGTTTATTATATATTGCTAATCATTGAGACATTGCTTACCCTAATAACATGAAAAATAATAACTAATTATAATAAAATGGAAAAAAAATCAAATATGATATTTATCATATGTGAACAATGTGCAATGAAGATAAAAAAGATTATATAAGTTTGTCCAACAGTTAGAGAAATTACGGTGATTCAAGTTCAAAACTTTAAACTTGAAAACAAGAATGTCTTTGAACAAATACATATTTTGTACGGAATGTATATTCCTTACAAAATATGTATTTGTTCAATTAAAAAGCATTGGTTTTCCCTAGTTTTGTGTTTTCTTTAAATATCTTAATCTTTCATTCACAAATGTCTAAGTGGTATTTATTATAGTGGCTATGTAAATATTTTAAAAGCAGGTTTTTATTTAAAAGCTGAATTGTATTAATATAACTTTTAGTAAAATATTATATTTGTTTTAATAAACTCTTAGTTTTCTATTGAACAAATTTAGATTTACAAAATAAAAGTCCTTCAATAAAATTTGTGAAAATAAGGGTAAAAAAAAATTTTAAATAGAGAACAACTGACATAAAAAGAAAAATATGTTTTTACAGCATCTTTTCTATCTACATATCATTATACAGGAACAAGGAATATTTTGTGATGTATCTTTACGATGTAGTTCAAATCAATGTTCTTGTTAGCCTATAGAGAATTAACATTAAAGTAATGATGTCGAAATACATCAGCAGGAATGTTTCTTGAGGAAATTCTAGTTATAATGATCATCCGAAACATTAACTTCTAACTGACGAATTTCTCTTCAAATTTCGCAGCTGTATTTCATTTATAAGTAGATTTTGATTGCTTACTAAGTTAATCTTCTGCTGTAGTGAAATCTGCTTGTGATTTATTTTATTTTCTGTGCGATTTATGAATCAAATTAAAAAAACTCGATGTAAAACTAATTTAAACAAAATGAAAATTTTAGTTAACAATTCAATTCATCAAAATATCTTTTAAAGCTATATTTAATATATATTTATATAATTACTTATTACATGACTATTAAAATAATTTTAACCTTTATTGTAAGCTTAAAGAATAACTAAAAATAATCTGATAAATAATAATATAAAATACAAAAATTAAATATTAACAATAAAATCTACATAAATAAAGATTTAAAAAACACATAACCAATAAACATAGAAAAAGTTTTATTTTACAGTGAAAAGAGCTCCTACAGTCAATTTATATAAGAACAATTTAGATATTAACAAAAGTTTCATATATGTCTGTCTGTAAGTTAACTTATTTTCACATATAAACGAACTGTGCTCTTGGACAGCAAACTGAAGTGCATTTTATAGTTCAAAAGGGATTCTTAATTAATCCATCCAACTACACGCATTTCCAGTATGTTATTATGTCTGTAGTTTCAATTAGCTGAAATATCTCTAATAATGTCAGAATGAAATTATTTGGTTTTGTATGCAGGGAATTTCTTCGTTGCTTATTTAAGAGATACAGAAAAGATGAATGTTCCGAAAATATTATTAATTTTTTACCATGCAATTTGCGCGAATTAGGATAAAGGGGAATAAGAGCAGACTCAAAATTCAATCGTTTTGATAAATTAATAATTTGCAAATTCAAATTTAGAATATATATACATATTATATATATTTCCATTCAAAAACTGCTTGAGTAGTATTAAAAATTTCACAAAAATTATCCTCAATATACATTTGATTAAGCCAAGTGGCTTGGTGGTAGCGTTTCAAGCTTCCAAGACACAGGTCTGATGTACGGTCCTCGGGCTGGGTAAGGTCGACACAGCTTTTCATCCCTTCAGTGGGACGATAAACTGAGTACCAAGCATGCTAGGAAATTAAACACTGGGAGTTTCGCGATAGGCTGACTACCTAAGCGGGAGATATGCTCCCCATCCCAGGGCCTCTCGATCGGGAAAGCAGAGAAGGGCACTGTAAGCCCTTGGCCCACATGAGCTGTCATGCCACAGAGTTTCTTAATGGTATATATTCGATTAAGACCAGCATTAATTGAAACAAGTACATTTATGCTTCAATCTTGTTTTATCTTTAAATTTTTGTAAGCTGTCTTAAAAGCATTTCAGACTCACTATGATTCAAAAAATATCTTAAAGTTTAGGCATTGTATAATTGCATTTTCTTGTGTGTGTGTGTGCTTCTATTCATTATATATTTTAAATCAATCTTTAATGTAAATTTCAAAAGCGTTTATAATAACTTCATATACATACTCTCGTTCTCTTTTTCCCTTTAAAATTATTTCAAATTATAGCTCTCTAGAGTAGAAACTATTCTATTGAGAGATATACCAATGATGATTAGTTTATATCTTACACAGTTGATAATTTGACATTCATTACTGAATTGTATGAACTGCCATTAAATTGTAAGGTTATAATTAAATGAATGTATAAAATGTACCCATTTAATTCTAATTGCAAAATGCATCATTTAATGAAATTAGAGAATTCCGTATATTTACTAAAACTTATATAAAAAGAATTTCTATTTAAAATATATAACATATAACCAAATACAAATATTTTTGTTAGAATTATATAAGTAAAAATCTGAATATAGTAATTCAAACATCATAATTGTGTTAGATTTGTTGAAAATGTAGCAAATATACTTTTCTTAATATTATATTATAAAATAACTTTAATTGTGAATTTTAAATAATTTCTGTATTCTTCTTTTTCTTTTTCGTTACAAGATTGTAACTAAAAAGAAAAAGATTTTTAAGATTGTAATAAGATTGTAACAAGAAACGTTACAAGATTGTAACTGAATGTAACTAAAGAGAAGATTACTTATTCTTCTTTTTAGTTACATTCAGCACAATTCAACTGCAATAAGGAAATGTATAAATAAATAAATATAATGTATTGAATCATTATTTTATAAATCTATCTGAATAAACAAATTATGCACAGGACTCTCACTTAAATTTTGAAAAAATATCAAAACATTTTATTGTAAATTAGAAAATATATATATATAAATGCTTATACAAAGCTATATATATATATATATATATATATATATATATATATATATATATATATATATATATATATATATATATATATATATATATATATATATATATATATATATACACTACTGGCCATTAAAATTGCTACACCAGGAAAGCGGCACACAACACACTTGAAATTTGCATGGCAGGTAGAACTTGCTGTGATATGCAAACGATTAGATTTTCAGCGCATTCATACAAAGCAGGCGACAGTAGCGACATCTACAATGTGTATAAAACCAGAGATTTGACAGCAGTTTTCTCATACTCAATTTCCGTTTCAACGTTGTTTTCGGCAAAGAAAGTTGTTATAATGCCTCGTGTAAGAAGAAGAAATGCCTATCAGCACGTGTCTGACTTTGATCGAGGAAGGATTATAGCCTACCGGGATTGCGGTTTATCGTACCGCAATATTGCTGCTCGCGTCGGTCGAGACTCTAATGACTGTTAGCAGAATATGGAATCGATGGGTTCAGGACAATCATACGGAATGTCATGCAGGATTTCAGCGACCTCCCATCACTAACAGCAGAGAAGACAAACATCTTATCCGCATGGTCACAAGGGATCGTACAGCCACGTCACGAACCCTGAGTCGAGAAATGGAGTCATTTGCAAGGCAACAAGTTTCTGCTCGAACAGTTCGACGACGTTTGCAGCAGCATGGATTGTCTGCACGGTGACCATGGCTTCGGCTACCATTGATGCTGCGTCACAGACAGGAGCGCCTTCAATGGTGTGATCAGCGACGAACCTGGACGCAGGAATGGCATCACATCATCTTTACAGATGAATCTCGGTTCTGTATACAGGACCATGATGGCCGCATCCGTGTTTGGAGGCATCGTGGAGAACGCGCATTGCCAGCTTGCATTGGACATCGCCATACTGGCCCATCTGCTGGAGTGATGGTATGGGGTGCCATTGGATACACGTCTCGATCACCTCTTGTTCGCATTACCGGCACTTTGAACAGCAACCGTTACATTTCCGATGTGTTAAGGCCCATGGCTTTGCCCTATCTTCGAGGCCTCCCTAATGCTTTGTTTCAACAGGATCGCACGTTGCCCGTACTGTTCTGAACTTCCTTGATACAGAACAGGTTCGACTGTTACCCTGGCCAGCACCTTCTCCTGATCTGTCACCAATTGAGAACGTGTGGTCTATGATTGCCGAGCGATTGGCACGCCATCACTCACCATCCACTACTGTCGATGAACTGTGGCATAGTGTTGAAGCTGCATGGACTGATATCCCCGTACATGCCATACACTCTCTGTTTGACTCCATGCCTAGGCGTATAAATGCTGTTATTACAGCCAGAGGTGGTTGCTCTGGGTACTGATTTCTCAAGATCTATACATCCTAATTTCCTGTAAATCTAATCACTAGTTCTTTCCACTATAATGTATGTGTCCAATAAATATCGTTCTTTTATTTGCATTCCTTCTTGGTGTAACAATTTTAATGGCCAATAGTGTATATATATATACAGCTTAGTATAAGCATTTATTTATTTATTTCCTAATAAAAATTTTTTTTTTTACTTCTGAGCAAAAATTGCTCTACTCTAAGGCTATGTTGAGATTCTCAGTGTGAGTAACGAAATACACAAATTAACAAAATATGCATTTAATAAAATATATTCCATGGAGATTTGAAAAAAAATTTTATAAATACTTTTACATTTCCATGACATTAGAAATGAATACAGTAATGTGCTTTTTTGCTTTGATAGCGTTTAAACTTCTTATATATTGCATACAATCACCATTTGAAATTTATTTTTAAAATTTAACTTCTTGTTTTCAGAGATTTCAGTATCTCTCCCGTAAAACATAGAAATGTCTTCGTTTTAAAAGTCCACAGTTCAACTTAAACTGTCGATGTCATTAGATTAATCTAAAAATATTTCAGTAACTCCAAATGTAATTATTCACGTATAAGAAAATCTAGCTACTAGGTTATTACTTAAGAATAAGTACAAATCTCGTTATTATTTAGGTATAGTAACAAAACTCATTATTAGGTTATTATTTACATATAAAAATAAACCTCATTATTATGTTATCATTTTCGAGTAAAATATAAAATGTTTGCTACTTTACACTGGAAAAATTATCGAAATATTTATTTAACTTTTGATTAAATTTTCACTACGTTACTTATAATTTGAATATTTTGTATAATTTATTAAATTATTTAATAATTATTCTGGTACTAGAGTTAGTTATTTGCTACTGTTAAAAGAGCCCATTTTAATCCAAGGCCAGAAATTGCTTTTTAGAAAATATCTTAAATAAATTACATTTTTGATGTTGCAACTTATGTATATGAATACATATTCAATTTATTTTTAATGTTACAATTACATCTTCGCCTTTCGACCAGTTGAACGAAAATTTGCATATTTTTAGACACTTGTATTAGTTTGTTATTAACAATCTTTGCAGAACTAGAATTTTTACATTATTTCAAATGAAAATTTGTAATTGAATAATATTATACAGATATGTTCTTTCAAACAATTTTTAAAATGACATCTTTTGTCATACACATTAAAAATGTTAATTTTATCTTCCAAAATAACTCGCAAATTAACTAAAAATAACAACACACAAATTTTAGTCATAAAATAAACTTGAAAAATATCTTCACAAATTAAAGATAAACTTTATTTTTCGAAAAACAATTGCATAGTAAAAATTTTAATTTGCATTTGCTCCGAAACTAATTTCTTTTGAAATAAAAAAAGCTCAAATTTCAAAAAAAGAGTATTTTTGTTGCTAAGATTACTTATTGATGTACATAACATTTTGCATTTAAATAATAAAATAATTCGCATTCTTTAAGAAATTATTTCATTTTAACTCATTTAACTAAATTAACTTCCTTATCACTTCATGCTTTCTCTTTAAAGATTTTACATTTTAAATCATTTGTCATTAGTTTCAATTCAAATCTTTCTAAAAATTTTTTATCGTCTTACTAAGTTTCACTAACTTATGCATTTCTTAATTAAATTAATTAGCTTTTACATTTAAAATAACATAAGAAGGAACAACTGATTAATTAGGCTAAGTTCTTGACTATTACGAATACTGAAAGTATTTTATAATAAATTAAATATATTGAGTAAGTTTCTAAAATTTAATCTAGAAAATTTTATTTTATGTAATTGAGACTCCCAATAACAATTATGGATCATTATTCATTTATTCACTCAAGTTTAATGTTTATTGTGTGTAAATAAATTTTTTACGTACTACAATTTTAGTAATAAATTTCACAATGAAATAAAATATTTTATTGTAATTATTTCATTAAAATTAAGTTTTTTGTAGAACATCATCGTATTTAAAATTCTCTTTTTCCCCCTATTTTGGTCGAGCTAGCAGCTTAAATGCATTAAGTTTTTTTTTTGTGTAGAACATTGTCGTATTTAAAATTCTCTCGTTACCCCTATTTTGGTCGTCCTAGCAGCAGGCCGCATTACCTTTTGCTCAATAGTTGGTGAACTCAATTATCACTTTGGAGTTGGATGTTTTTAGGACTTTGTAACCTAATTTAAGCTATAGGTTCCAGAGTTGAGTTAGCCCTCGTTTACCAAAAGTTACTGTTGACCGACAAATAATCGAACCATCTAGTTATAGTGTTTTATTAGTCTTATTTTTCTTTTAATTATTAGATAAAACGATTATTTGTTATTTTATCATCTGTTTTTACTGTCACAGTAATATAAGTTTTATTTTCAGTTAACAATCATGGCTTAATAATTTTAATACTAAAGATATGCATGTAGATATATTACGTATGGCAAGAGCAATCTATTTTGATTGGTAAAATGCGCAAATGGATTTATTGCACTGAGCCAGCAAATCATGACTAATATTATAACAACACTTCAACTGATTTGTATCATTAGTAAATATTGAATAATTTTGATTATATTTACATTTAATCAAAAGAATTTTCAGTTTCAACTAATGAAATTTTTAAGATTCAGAATATCAGTAAATTCCGTATTTAAGTTTTTTTAAAGTTTAAACTTTTTTACCCCAATAACAATTGACGCATTTCAAAAATAATTAATAAATTGAGTGGAGAATCTAAAATAAACCTATATATTTATCATCATCATTCATGGCGCGCCAGCCCAGGATGGGCCAAGGCCTTCTGAACAAGTTTCTTCCAGCCACCTCTACTGGCAGCCAAACTCCCCCAATTTTTTGTTCCAAGGACCCTACAGTCTCCGTCGACTGCATCCACCCATCTCAGCTTTGGTCTTCTTCTTCTTACGCTGATGGGTTTTGCAAAAAAAATTTTCCTTAGTGTTTTATTGTCCTTCATTCTAATAACATGTTCAACCCAATTGAGACGGCTTACTTTAATGTGATGTACAACGTCTGGCTCCTTGTACATTCGATAGATTTCTGTATTGTATATTCTGCGCCAGACACCGTTTTCCTTCGTACCTCCAAAGATACTTCTTAAAATCCTGCGTTCAAATAAGCCTAACAACCTCTCCTCTCTTACAGTCAAAGTCCAAGTTTCCGAGGCATAGGTCAAAACGGGACTATATATTTATACGTAATATATTTATATACACATACTTATCTAACGTTTTATGCTTCTTATTTATTATTATTTCTCATGAATATAAAAATTAAATATTTTAACTAAAGCATCAAGAACTAAAAAATGTAAAGAAACTGTGTGATTTTAAACTAGAGGATGCAACAATCTAACTTCCTTATTTCGAAATGCAGTTACACAAAAGAATGAAAAAGGTAATGATGTGGGCAGGATTTCGTTCATAAGAAGAGATCATACAGTAGTGGAATATTGTGATTCATTTGTCATCATGCGTTGCAATAAGGAATTCCGTGCATTTGCCATAGAGATATTTTTCAAAAGGTAGTGAGGTTATTTCAAGCCACCACACTTTCCAAAATCAATTTAACATTGCTCCTATTGGACTTGCTTTGGACTTGAAATCTATTCTTTGGTGGATGACAACGTTCAAGGGAAACTGATTCTGTCCAAAAAAGAAAAGGTAGAGATACACATACCATTAGATCACCAAAGAACATCGAAGCAGTAAGAATGACACTTTTAAGATCAATGTGGCGTTCGATATTCAAACATTCGTCTGCCCTTGGAATTTCAGATAGTTCCATGAAGCAAATTTTGCAAACATTGTTCATTTTTCTTCGTTTCATCTTCTTTCCAACCATTGTTCAAGAACTTTCCATCTCATTTCGTTGTGCAAGAATTTTCCGAATGTGACTTCAGCTCTCGAAAAAAGGCATGTGAAGCATTTCCTGATGAAGTCTCTTCAGATGTGCTCATTTTAAACAGGCTTGTCTTTTTCAGTTATGATGCTTCTTTCTATTTGACTGGATTTATTAATAAACAAAATATTGGGCTGTCGTCAACACCCAAGAACTCCATCAGAGGTCTATGCATTCAACACGTGTCTCCATAAGGGGAGCAATTCCATCAGTTGGTATTGTGTGCCTAAGATTTTTCGAAGAAAATGAACAGACTATCACATTTCCTTCAAACCATTATTCGAACATGCTGGACGAATTTTTTCACCATGACTTGATTAAATGCACTTAAAAGAAGTATGGTTTCAGCAGAAAGGTGTAATGGCTCATACTTTTGAGGCAATTCCCCAGGTGCATCATTTCAAAGAGGAGTGATTTGGATTTTCAGTGTGTTCTCCCGATTCGATGCTATAAAATTTCTTTTTGGGGGGGTATTTAAAATCACCTGTCTATACTGGCCATCCACAAACTTTGGAAGATTGGTGAAGAAAATTCAAAGAGAAACGGCCAAAATATCTACCAATATGCTGTGAGAAACAGCAGAACTCGGTTCACCCAGTTATTGACAATGTTGGACGTCACTTGCCAAACATGATATTTAAGACTATGTAAACTAAAACTTTAAGTATATCATTTTTGTATGCAAAAACAAACAAAAAATATCTTTAATACTTTTTGTGTTATTGCAATACGGAATAAGGAAGTTAGCTTGTGCTCCACTGTGTATATAAAACATTTTCTACATAGTATATATCATATAAGCTGATTACATATAAATATCAAATGATATTCAAAATAAATTAGTATTAATTTATTGATCATATTTTTATAGCTCTGAATGTAACATAATTGTTTTATAGTAACAACATAGTTCTAATAAATCATCATTGCGAAATTTTGAGCATAATAACTTTTTGTACTTATTTTAAGTGAAAAGCAAACATATGTGTTTAAATTTTCATAAGAATTTTGATAAATTAAGATTAGATGATAGAAATTTGAAACATAATGAAGACTGAAATACACTGTTCTATGTAACACTGCATGAAACACTGTGTAACACTGCAGGAAAATTGTTATTACATATATTCTTGGTGTATAATGTTTTTTCAGCCGAATAACTGCATTCTGAATAAAATTCTTGATAAAATTTTAAAAAAACATGATTTTTTTACAAAATATTTTTTTTATTTTAGAATTTATAAATATTTATAAAATCAAAAAGAATGGAATCTTAATTCATTATTTCTCATGTCTAATTAAATAAATGAATTATTGAATATCCAGAAGTAAATGCATTAGTATTTATAAATAAGATATTAATTTTTATAAAACAAAATACACTTTAGTTGCATGCAGCTATAAATTTAAGCCAGAATAGAAAAACACTAAGTTCAATTACTTAGATAAACTATTTAACCAATTTACATTCCAGTAACAGTATTCAATGTGAACTTATAAAATTCAATTTTAAATAATTCAACAAGAAAAATTTTCAATCTCGCAAAACTGCTCAAGAGTTGATAGCCGTTATAAGATATCAGAAAATATAAAAGCTTTCTTGGAAAAATTTTCACAGATTGCGTGCCTATATATGTGTTATAAAGAAGGAATCCAGAAAAACTCCCGAGCACCCATTCTGATTGATGTGCATGGAGATATTTAAAATCTACTTCCTGATACTTAACAGCAAATAGAGTCAAACCTTAGACATTCTTCTCCAAAGTGTCTGGTTCTACCAGTAAGAAGCATTCAAAGTATCAGCAAAAGTGATCAGAGAAGCTTATTGGCTGAGCATATATATCAGATAGAGTGTTGGTCAAAATGACATGTTAGCTGTTTAGTCTTGGCAGCAATCAATCAGAAAAGCTTTGGGAAAAAGACATCTGATGAATAAATCTGGGGAATGAACTTCTTGAAATACGGATAAGATTTAATCATACTATGAGGTAATACAAGAGTACTCATAGTATGATTGATAATACAAGTATAGAGGCTCACAAGAGCATATACTATGTATATTATATACGATTTGTTTGTCAATCTACGATCATCTCATGTACACGAAGGGTAATTCAACTGTGGAATTTATAATTTATAGTAGTTTCCAACAACTAAAAACATCCATGCAGCAGAAGCGAATGAAATCCATAAACTACTAACAAGAAACCAAAAATGCTAATTGTTCATCCATTATATCATATATAATATGTTACCGTTCATCCACTATAGCATAAATACACGTATAGTGTGCAATATATCAATGAGACATTCTGACCGATGAGGTGCTGCCTAAATTAATATGTTAAGAGGAGTCCATTAAGCAACAAGAAAACTCTCAATCAATTTCAATGTGCTTGCATGTTGCCAAAATATTTAAAATAAATATAGTTTCCCCAATTCTATTAGATTATCACATCTTGCTCCAGCACTACTTTGCGACATGTTGAGATAATATTTCATCCATTTCGAGCTATCACTTAATTAGCAAATTAACTACTACGACAACAAAGTCGTTATCACCTGGAACCGGGGGGTACGCGTACCTTCCTGGGGCTTGAGCAGCCACCAGGTGCGTCGGCAGGTGGTGGATAGCCGAATGTCCTGTAGGAATGACAGGATAGCCTTGAATATAGAATCAGAGGCCGTGAACTAGCTCCCGTAAACCCTGGTGTTATGCGACCCGTGCCTAGGGTAATTTGGCACCGCGGTAATGGTGTCTTAACGGAGCCTCTAGTTGCCTGGCGAACTTCTAGAGTAATTTGCCTTGCCTAGTAACTCAGGCAATGCTTGGTGGACTTATATTACCTGAGCTTATTAATTGTTATTTTGTGGCTGAAAAGACACAAGAAATAACAAACCTATCTGCATTTGCAGGTGAAGCCTCTCAAGTAGACCTTGCTGAAAAAGACAAGGGAACTCAGAGGCAATCTAGTAAAGGGGCAGCAATAAATCCTTCACTTGAGGTAGAAATGACCTCCAAACCATCTTCTTCTGGTGAAAGTCAGGAAGCTATCCCTAGCATGACTGACTTTCTGACCAGATGGGACTGTTTCAGCAAGACCCTATCTGCTGGAAATGTCATACGCAAGAGGAAATGGCAGAGCATATCATTTACGAATGCGAGGCTCTTGCCCTCCCTAGATTAACTTCTTTAGGCATCATCCATACTAGAGAGTTACACCTAGACTCCATTAAAGGGTTTTCGGACTTTATTAATAAAGTGGGTGACCCGAGCAACCGGAACTAGGAAACATTGTGTTTGGAGTTAATGGTACAAAATGCTGATAAAAGCAGAGGTGCCCAATGACATACAAACCCAACTCTAAGAAGAAGAAGTCGTTATCATGTGTTTCATGTGATTCGATAATTGATGCTAATTTTGCCGTGCTGATGCATACATTCTAGAGACAACTTGATAGCTTTGAACTCAATCTAAGTTATCTTCTAATGCTGTTGGCATTTATTTTTTAAATAAAAATTGTCATATAAACTGGAAAATGCATGAATAAAGGAATGTGGTTTTCATGGACTTGAATCAATTTCTCATCAGTACTGATAAATATTGATTGCTTCTGTATTTGCAAAGAAACGTGATATTCAACCAAACATTCATTACTAAGCGCAACTTTAACCAAGTATTTTGACAGTTCACAAATACATTAAAGAAGCTTTAAAAACAGTAATACAACCAATATATCAATTTGCCTTGTTGCTTTTTATCAATAAAACAATTCTCCTTTCTATTGTACTAGGATATTACCCACTCGTATGGATCTCCAAGTCACAAAGTCTTACCTAAATAAAGTGTAATTGTTAGGTAATCAACTTTAGCTGTCTTAGTAAAATACAAAACTAAAATCAGTTACAGCATTTATAACAGAAACTGTCACAGAGGAATGTCATTATCGTAATAAACCTCTTTACCGCAAGCTGATTGTCGAGATGAGAGCTTATTAAATTATTAATCTAGGAACTTATCGAATGATTTGCGCTTTGTCATTTAATGTAAGAGTTTATGGGTTCAACTTTAATGTAGAGAGTGGACATTGATAGTGGTTCAGAACCCATTTTAAGCCATGAATCTTGGCGTACTATCCTTTGTGCGAAAACTTTAATTGTAAAATGTAACTGTAACTAATTAACCTGTGTCAATTCATACTACCAACCCATCAGCTTGTTAATCGTTAGGGTTGACTTTATAGCTTTCTGAAGTTAACAATCATGTTACTGATGCTATTTTATAAAATAATTTTATATTAAATTTGTATTTAATTTGAAATGAGATATAAGCGATAAGTTTAAATCTAGTTCAATTTAAAAGCTTAACTTTTATTTATTCATATTTTTTCGTAACAAAATGTACAAAGAAAATTTTAGTTATAAGTTCAAAATTTTAAAAAATATATCTTTTGCAGTAAAATACTAAACACATTCTTCGTGTGTAATTTAATCAACCTTACAAGTTTTGATTTAATTTATAGTGAACTCCATCAGCAGAATATTTTAAGCGTAAGTATACGCATATAAAAAGATAATATAAAATCTTACACTGCTTATGACTTCTATATAACAACTCACTAGCAATGACCTGTTTTAACACACCAACAAATTATTTACTTTTCAGAAGTTGTTATACAAGTTATAATATATTTCAAGGATTCTCATTTTAATAATTTGATTATTATTCATTGATAAATATCAGGTGTAAAATATTTTAATGTGCCACACTCAAAATATGTCAAATGAATTTTTGATAGAAGTACTATTTAATATAAAAATATTTTTAGGTTTACTTAAATTAATTTTTTCTTAGGTATGTGATATATTTTTTAAGAAAAACATATTTTAGCATCAAATAAGTTTTTTTTCAGTTTAAATTCAAAAATCGATTTTTCAATAAGTTTTTTACAAAAGTTTTAAAAATATGTAAAATTTAGAATTTTAAATTTGTTACTTAAATCTAAAATGTTTTTTTTCGAATATTATTCTGTAATAATTCAAAATTTATATTTTTGTAATTATTTTTGCAAACAAATAACTCCTGAAACAGTGTAATTTGACTGAAAGTACTAAGCAATTATAGAAAAACGATGTTACCCAAAAAACCTTTCTCTATGTATTCCTAAAACATTTTATCTCATATTTTCATTTGTTAAAATCATTTTCAAAACTTTAATTTTCATTTTACAGGTGTCTAATTTCAATATATACTAGAATGTTTTAGTAGAGTAAAAATAATTTGATTCGTTACGTAATAAAATAATAAGGCTCCTTTGGAGTAATTATTTTAGTTTATATAACTTTCTTGCACATAATAATTTAGTAATTGTGTTTGTATGCTTAAAACATTAGGTGGTATGCACTATTGTATATATAAAAAAAACTATCAGTAATATAAAGTCATTTAATGTAAAAAATGAAAGGACAGCCAATTTAAAAATCAAAAATAATATTAAAAGATATTTGAAAATAATTTTCAACTTTAGTATATTCCTTAATCTCTTTCAATTTAATGAACTAATGGCAATTTTAAAGAAAAAAAATTAAAATCATTATATTTTATGATAAAAATTATTAAGGAAAACTAAATAAAAAAATTAATTTTTGTTTTAAATTTTTGTCTATCGAAATCTTAGTAAAATTAATATTTCAATTTTTAAGAAACTGCGTATTTTCCAATTATTTCTAAGTTTGATTTTAAGAAATTTTCACTTTTAGTTTTCTTAAAAAATTTAAGCTATATCTTTTCGAAAAATCCTGTAATTTTTTAAACATTTTAATTTTTAATAAACTGTTACTAGCTGAGGAAAGGCTTCACTCAGGGAGTTGATATGAGATTGTGTGGAATAAAAGGATGAACTTTAAAATATAAGAGGTTCATGTTTTTAATGAAAATATATTCTAACTGCAATATTTATTTATAAACAATATTTTTCATTTTGTTATCCGTTATCCGGCAATGTAAATATATATATATATATATATATATATATATATATATATATATATATATATATATATATATATATATATATATATATATATATATATATATATATATATATATATATATATATATATATATATATATATATATATATATATATATATATATATATATATATATATATATATATATATGTATCTATGTATATATGTATATATATATATTTTATGCTTTGTTAATTGTAAAACTATAGGCTAATTTGATTGGAAATTTCAGTCTTTTAAATTGAATTGGATGTTCAGTAGAGATTAGTGGTATTCTAGGGATAAATACTTAGTGTCCTTTGTCCTTTTCAGTCATAAGTTTGGCTTTCATGATGTTATTGGATAACTGTTTGACGATTATTCTTGTTCCATTACATAGTTTTGGTGAGTGGTGATTTCTGAATAGTATGAGCAAAGATCCAATTTTCACTCGAAGGCAGCGTAATGGCATGCCTGGTACTTGCAAAGAATTTAAAAATTCTCTAGGAAGTTCACACTTTCTTCTACGTTTACCATCATGTCGATCGATTTAAATATTCTCTCTTCACCTGAATTTTATTTTGAATATTAAAATTAACATGGTTGACATTATTTTTAGTTGCTAAAATTGCCAGCTGAAATAGCCACTTTGAATTGGTATAGTTATGAAAAGTGTTTGGATAACTTTGATCGATAAATCCGTTTTAGTAGCGGGTATGTTGTAGAAATCATTGTTGTGTTCAATGAGGCCGGACGTTTGGTCAGTAGGATATGTAAAGTGTACTATTTGTAAAAGTTGTTGAGCAAAATGTGCTGTCGTTTCGTCTTTCGATACCTCAACTCTCATAATTTTTGCTTATCGCAGTATTTGTATGTGTTACCAGACATATGATTTTTGATCATGCATTAATTTCGTCTGATGATCTTGACATGAAGATAACTGGCTTTCATATCTTAAAGAAAGTGTTTTGATTCTAGAGTTTCTTATGTCATGTAATGTAGAAATTCCTGCAGAGGTGCTACCAGTTGTGGTAATAGAACTTTTCCATTTATGTAACACATTTCTGGTGTGAATAATCTGAATTTTTTTGGGTTGCAAAATTAGCAGATGTTATCCATTTTTCTGGTTACGACATGTTTGCGTTTGGTATATTTTTCGTTGGATCGTAGTGTAATGCTTTATTTGTTAAGTTGTACTTTTTACGTGTCCTCATCCGTGCTTCTAGTAGAGTGATATTTGTATGGGAGGGTTGCGTTTGCAATCTTTTATCATAAGATTGTGTCACAATTATTGATTCTTCAATTCATTCATTTCGTTGTTTTTCTTCTCTGTTCTTCACGGTGCTCATTCTCTTTCGTTGGGAACGTAAACTTCCTTTGTGCTCTTCGACTGTTTCTTTTTTTGTGCTGCTCTTTTTATTTTCGCCATTTTTCGCTTAAGAACTGCCAAGATGTCCTCTTCTTTTAAGTTTTGGCATTCTATAAAATATAAATAAATCGTTTTATTAAGAAATACAATAATTACACTTTAAACGCTTTTCGCTCATAATTTTTGATTTCTATTCAATCTCTATATCTCTTTGATTATTTACACTTGACATTTTGCTTTTATTCTTTCACTGCATTTCCCTGATAAGAAATAGATGAAACTGGTAAGAAACCGTTCAAACATATGACAGATCAAAAAATATACCCTTCTCGACCATATTTAGCCCCAACCATACAAAAAAGGCTTCGAATAGTCCACAATGTTCCTGAACATTCCACAGCTTAATGATTTTGGGATTTTCCAGACTATTCTCGAACATTCTAGAATGTTCTGAAATATTCTTGAATATTCTAGAATGTGTTCTGGACTGTTATAGAAATTTCCTTAGAGCAAAACTTACACAGCCCCTATTACTTCAAAAGTATCCCCTACAGGTAAAAACGAAAACCTTTTTCTTGGACAAGAGATAAAGGGTTATTCCACCATATAATTTCCTTGTTCGTACCGGGACTCTTTTCTATGTTTTATTGGCATGCTAATTGTACACTCTTATATAATGTAAAGTGATTATTTCTTATTACTTAATTGTAAATTAATTTATTTCTTCTTGTCATATGTTTTGTTTTACACAATCTGCTTAACTTAATCACCAATGCTAGAAACTTAAATCGTGAAAATGCGATTCAAATAATAATTTCAAATGCTATTTACAGAAATGTGAGATGGTTGTAATTATAGCTGCCATCGATATCCTCATCAGATGATTAATTTAATCACAACTAATGCATAAAACCTTTTAATATTTAAACAAAAATTATTTTTCTTTGTACATTATACTATAATTTAATATTGCATTTGAAACTCATATAAATAATAACATTTTTACTTGGAAAATCATCAATAACTTTCAAAAAATTAAATTATTTTATCTTAAAAATATAGCTTTAATTTTCAACTTTTTCTAATCACTTCAAAATATTTTATTCCCATTATGTACGTATTTAAAAATAAAACCTATAAATTAAGAGTGTTCTGTATAAAACAATAAAACAAACTATTTCATATTTTTTACATATTACACTTTAAAAACGTAGACTTCACCTTAACTTAATTTAAATTAATCATAATAAAATATTTGTTTTGACAAATGAAAATAGGATTTTAAAAAAACAATTTCATGTATATTTCAGAAATATACTTATATATATACTTAATAGCTTTTTACGCTTTTATACCAAACGTATGTAATTGAAATTTGTCCACAAAAATTATAATTTATCACAGAAAAGTATGTGTTTTGGCCCAAACAAATTTTCTTGAACCAGTCACCTTTTCTTGTTCCTGAAGTTCTTGAATCTATTTTTCGAAGAATCAGTTTCTGAAGAAATTTTCAAGAATTGGACCAATTTCTTGAATCACTCATTAAAATAAAACAGGCATAAAATAATTAAAATGCAGCTCTTAGATGCTTGAAAAAAATTATAAATGATTTGTTAAAAAGGAATTCCTAACATCAAGCAAGCATAGTGTGTTGGACAAAACTTGGAATTGAATATAAATAAGTTGCTACAGTGAAAAAGAGTCATTTTCAATTTAAAAAATGCTTAAAATAATTCTTCAAGTAAATGTAAATAAATTGTTTCTCCTGTAACAATATTGAATTTAATTTTAATAAAAACAATTAATCAAATTCAATTTCTCTGGGAATATACTTTTTCACTCAAAAATTGCTTGCTTATTTTAGTAAATGGTGGGTTAACACTAATTGAATTAAAATCAAGAAACTCTTAGTTAATTTAAAAAATTTTGCAGTAAAAAGTTAAATTTAAAGATTTACTGAATAAAAATTAATTCTAAGTTTCAATTGAATTTCAGATTTGTGCTATAAAAACTTTTTTACACAGCATATATTCTGGTTTTTGGAGTTTTTTTGTAAATAAAAATTTCTTTTGGTATTATTTATTTTGTTTCATCAATAATTTTAGACAAATTAATCATATAAAATTTATAAATTATACTTATAGATATTTCTCACAAATTATAATGTAAGAATGTTTTTTCATTAAGATGATTTTTCAACAAGCAATACACTACTTAAAAGTCTCTTAACATGTAAAAGTTCCATTTTCATTTAATTAATTAAAAAATTCTCTTCCTTAAATATATATAGTTTTTCTCCCATTTTTACCTTACAATAATTAATTTAAACAGATCCTTTTTTCAAAAAATATGCAATTATCTGAATGGGTTCTGATCTCAATTGTAGTTACCCACATCACTCCACCACAACCCGTTTCTAGGGTAAGTTACATTCATTCTTTCAGCAGAAAGGACCAGAAAACACATAGAGAGAAAGAACATTTACATCCCCGAATAGGGATACAAGCCCAGGGCTAACAGCTCAGGAGTCAGGAACGATAACCAATCAGTCATCGGGAGGCTTCTTATTAACCTTACGTAAAGGAATTGAATATCATGATCATAATATTGATGATAAAAGACATTTATAAAATTCACATACATTCTTCTTCAAGGCAATAAAGTAATTAATTCCCTCTTACCAAATACGTATTTATTAAACACAAAATATGTTTGTCATAGATTATTAATTTAAGCGAAAACTGAAAAAATATAAATTATGTATGTATATCTATATATATATTTATTTAGGAACGACAAAATTTCATCAATAAAATTTTGAATTACTTAAATATATCAAATAAAATTCTATTTTTTAAGTTAGTAATTGTATGATTCATGTAATATTTACAACACTAATTATGCAAACATACAAAGGGTCTGTAGAGTTAAAACATGCACCATTTTAATAATTAGAATGTATTCATTATTTAATTGTTCTATCTATTCATTATCAAAAAATTAATTACTGCAGTGTATCTTATCAGTATAAAATTTTTAATATATTAAAAGCAAGACATCTTCTATTATTTGAATTTTTAACCTATATGAGATTATAATGTTTTTTTTTTATGAAAATTTTAAAAAAATATTTAAAAAGTATTTTTATTTGTTTTGTTTGTAATTTAAAATGTTTGTTTGTATTTTAAAAATTTTGTTCTTATTTGTTTGTAATTAAAAAATTTTGTAATTGAATAATTAAAAGGTTTTTTGTTTTCTAAACACTTATTGCCTTTTTGATTGCTGAAATAAGTGTGTATATATATATCATTACAAAACATTTTAACCATTTTTAATTAACTAAAAAAGTATAATGGAACATGACTGAATGTTTTTTTTTTGGTAAATGATTTTGGAATGAAATGACTGGCATTCTAACAACAGGCAATTTTAAGTTTTATTATTATATTTCTTTCCAATTAAGTCTTAACATTCCTCTTCGGTATTTATGAAACATTTTACTCCACCCCGAAGTTAAAATTTTAGTTTCGAAGAAAAAGTATTTCATTTACACTTAGAAAATCTAATATAATAATTAAAATTGCCATTCTTATTGCAATATGTAAATATACAGAAACATAGGATAATATAACCAGTGCTTAGTTTTCTGAAATTGAATAAAAATATGTCATAATTCTGAGATTTTTATGAAATTATTATAATTATTTACTAAATTTAAAATGTTAATAAACAACATGTAACTTTTACAAGTTTGAAACACTAATCACAAAACTAAATTTTTGTATTGTAGAATGTAATAAATATTAGAATTTATGATTTTTCAGAAAGTGCAGCCGAAATTTAAATTTTTGTTGTGAAACAAGAATTTATGTTAATTTTTTAATCCATTCACGTTTAGCTCATTGAGTTTTTCATATTTTGTTTGATATCTCTACAAATACTCCTGCATTCAATCAATATTTGAAGACTTTATTAATCGCAGAATTATTGATTGGATTTCAATATAAGATTTTACTTCAATATACCCAACATGTACTTAAAAATATATATATAACTTGATAACCAATTATTTTCCTATATTGATTACAATGTCTGTAGTTAATTTACACTGCAATTGATGCTTATTAAAATTTCTTGTTAAATTACTTATGAAATAATGTATTTAATATATAAACTATGCAACACACCGTTACGGAATTCTTCTCGCTTCAAGAAAGTAGATTCATATTATTTTTCTGGTTTTTAAAATTGTCATCTACGTGTAACCCCAGTAGCAGTAAAAACAAATATTTAAAGCATCGAATTTCCCACAATCTCAGTGCTATTAAAAAAGATAATGGTATTTACATTTATTCTATCTTTAAGAAAGAATTGTTTTTACCGATTGTATCGTAATTACGCTTCAATGATTAAATGAATACATTGGAGAATAAATGAAAAGAATACTTTCTCTTCAATATTAAACAATCTCATGAAAGAAGATAGTTTTCAAATATTATACACTTCATTCAATTTGCTTTTAGGTAATTTATAAAAAAGATATTATTTCATGGTGCAAAACAGCATTGAATGTGAATGCGAAACATCAATTGAAAACATAAATTTTTAGATATTATCCTCTATGAAAGAATGATAAAGTTCAGCTTCGTACTCATGATCTTTAAATGCATAAATGACATTTTTTAATATTTATTTAACAATCGCATATTTTGGAAATCCTTATATTAAAAATGGAAAAAATATAGGAAACATTATATTACACAAAAATATGAAAAATTGTATTCGTTAAAAAAAACCGTAGTTCTATATAGTAAAAAGAAAGAGAAATTCAAACTGAATTTCTAGCTGAAATAATTTTGGAAATAAAAAGAATATACAATAAAAAAATTAAACAAACAAAAAGTGTGAGCAATTTTTCAAAAAAAAATAATCATCCTAAAAAATTCTAGAGATAAAAACTTTTATTTCCTCTACTTTTTATGAGACCGGGAATGAATAAATATTTTCCTTTTTACTTCGCTACGCTTTTGAGTGTAAGAATTAAATACTTTTATTCGCAATTTTATATTGAAGGAAACAGTAAATAATTAATTTTTTCATTGTTATTTTTTTCAAGTGAAATTCTATTTTTACCATCAGTATAAATTCGTTATTAAAGCTAAAACTATTATTCTTCCATAAAAATTCTAATTTTTCTGTATCAATAATTATAATCAATGTAATTTAACCTATATATATATAATCTAATATACCCTTTTTCTTAATAAAACTTTTTAGTTGGAAAACCTTAAAATGAAAACAAAGCAAACATTCAAATAAATTTTGTCTGCTGTGAATACCTACTGGTGTTATTTTTCACATTAAAAAGCAAAATATACAGCTATCAGTAGTACTTCAAACTTTAACTTATATTTCAATAGAAGTCACAGCATTCTTCATAGAAATCTTCTTTGCAATAATATGGCCGTTTCAATCATATTATGATTATGATATGAAATTTTAAATGTTTTGTTTACATAGAAAAAATACATTTTTATATTTATGGATAACATAATATATAAAATAAAACTATTTTGGCACACATTAAGTGATAATACTTGATATAATCGATTCAAAATAGTGATAAAATAATTTTATAAAACTTTGCATCAATTAATTTTACTAAAATGAATTTCTAGATGTAGAAGCCCAGTTGTCAAGGCTATATATTCTGATTCTTATTAAATAATTTGCCAGAAACAACTTCCAAAAAATTTAGCAGATTCTTTAATTATTCCTGATTATAATTATTTGTGCAATTTAAGATATTATGCATAAACTTTACTTATAGTCAATAGAATCTTCGTAACTCGAATATGTCTTCAGAAAAACAATAACGCATTCAGTAAAATGCATTTCATTATCAAAATGAGATTAATATTTGAGTAGATAGATAAGTTTGCCAAATAAAGAAATTTAAATATTTTTCTCTTCTTAGATATTATATTAACCAAATAAACCTATCATAAATTTAATATAAAGGAACTTTATGTAGGTAATATAAATATTATTTAGGAGATATTTAATAGCTTTCAGTATTAATATTTCAATATTCGTTCTTAAAAATAAGTATGGTAAAGAAAAACAATTTTAATATCAACAAATCGTACTAAATTCAGTGCTAGAATAATTTTCTGCTCACAGTATTAATATTGCATACCTGATTTCAATAATATTAATATCTGCTTCTGAATTACAAACTTTGATGTATATTTTAATATTTCAATAATATTTCATATTCTATGTTGTACTAGTTTATAGGGAAACTTATGATTAACCTCTCACATTTCATGCATCGGGAAATTAAATATTTAACTATATCAGTTGCGAGTGTGTACAACACCAGCTGATTGTATTGTGCATTGTGCAACGACCAGAAATCATTCTCCTTCAAATGATTTTGATCTCTCAACAAACAGCTTTTCTAGAATAGTTGTCCTGCTTTTAAACTCAAAATTTAAGAACTAAATTGAAATTGGTGGTATTATTTTTCCTTATTTTGCTTAGAGAGGAAAATTTCGGTAAGAACTTGTACACTATTGATTATTTACAAGGAAATAACATGCACATTTTCTAGAAATATACAAGCAAGTTTTTCCATTCCCAGGTTCACATAAAGATATTCACGTTTACACTGCATTAAAGTTGATTTTATATAACAAAAATTAAGTCTTGCCGCATAGAAACATCTATATTAGTATAATATATATATGCATCTTTACAGATAGTATTAAAATTTTAATTACTTAAATGAAACAGAAATTTTGTTAACTTTGGACTTATAATTTAATAAAATATTGAAAAATTGAATCAATTACTTTCATTAAATTTTTTATCTGATATTTCATTAAATATATATATATATGTATGTATGTATTTATATATATATATATATATATATATATATATATATATATATATATATATATATATATATATATATATATATATATATATATATATATATATATATATATATATATATATATATATACATATATATATATATATATATATATATATATATATATATATATATATATATAAACTATATTTGGCTGAGTGGTTAGCGTTCCTGACTCCTGAGCTGTGGATCCCAGGTTTGAATCCCGGTTCGGGCATAGATGTTACTTTCTTTTTCTGTTCTCTCTGTGTTTCTCTGTCCTTTCTTCTGTCATGATGTATGAATGTGTCTCACCTTATAAACGAGTTTGTGGTGGTATAGTGCGGGCAATTCTACTCGCCTCCGTGATTTGGTTCCCAGGTAGCGTTAAATGAGTTGCAGTTTCAGGCCTTGTTGTGGCATTGGGTTCTTCCCCCAAGTGCCCGCCGTTGGAAAATACATATGTATAAATATAGTGCTCTACAATTTGTTTGTAAAGAAGAAAACAGTCAGCTACTGATACAGGATAATGTGAATTTTAGTCAAAGTTTAGTATATGTTTTTTTATCTTCCTAAAATAACTGCTATATATCAATCCCTACCTACTATATTATTTATTTAGTAATAGAATTACCTAATTTTCTGTAAAATCGTCATTCCTACAAATGCTTTGAAATTAGAATACATTATTATAGTTTCAAATAATTTTGCATTATCCCTTCAAATAAAGCTAATAATAGCGTGTTTTGCTATAATATATCACGTTTAAGAGTGAAGTGTTCCTTGACTACCTTTGAATTAAAAGTACTGTTACTATCATTAAAACTATGGAGATGTCTTATGAATCCTTCCTCTACATGGTGGTATTTCAATTAACTTGTATAAAATTAAATCATGAATCCAAAAAATAATAAATTTAATTAACTTGATAATTAAACGTTTTGTTAAGTTATTTAATTTGTCAGAATATAAATATGTATTTGTTTTAAATAAAATGCAACTCTATTATGAAAAATAATGTAAGACTTGACATAAAAATTTAACATTTTCAGCAAAAAATTAGTATTCTAAATAATCTTCAAAATGGTAATTAGGGGAAAATTATCTCGATAAAAATATTTACTTCTAATTATATCATTAAATATCTGAAATTCTAGATTATACTGAAAAGTATATTTTCCTCATTATTCATATCTCAAAACGTGTGAAAACAGAGCAAAATCTATGAAAATTCCAGAAATAGTATGATATACAAGTATCCTCCCAATTGGCGAATTTTGCGAATATTTTTCGTCACCAAGCAATTCAAACGCTGTTGAAGCTTAGTAAAAAAAACCATATGTCACAAAAATGACGTAAAATAGGAAGAAAACCAAATCTCGAAACGAAAAAATCCGAAAAGCAACCAAAACTCAATTTGGCAACACCAAAGTGAAAACCGGCAACAATATATTCAAAACAAATGAAGGCAGATTTGGCGAGAAATATCTTGGGAAGATATATCATACTTATACCAAAAGTCTTTCTACAAGCCAATAATATATAAGGGATGCAAAACTCTACAACAGTTTTAGGCAATTAAACTGTTCACTGCACCCTTGTCAAAAATATTAACTTAACACATAAGCACAAAAATATATTACAATAATAATAATAATAATGAAATTTAATTTCAGCATATGTGAGTTTCAAATGTCGCTATATAAGTAAATATATATCACATATATCCAATAAAAAAATTTTAAATTATCTAAAATCAATTTTTCAAATAATGAAATTTCAACAGAGTTCTACTGCAGTCAAGTCATTACAAACACTTTAATAATTAATTATTTAAAATAACTTTTTCAGCAATTCAAACTAATTCCAATAAATTTTATTTTTTCAGTTGCCATCAGAATTACCATTAGCAGTGACATTGGATGCCTTGATAATTTCTTCGAGGTTACATTCATATTTCATAAATCGAAGAAATAAGTTATGAAAAACAAATCAAGGTTTAAAAACATAAAAGTAAAGAAAATGTTAAGCGAATACATTCATGATACCCAGATTGATGTTTTCTGCCTTCATTTGAATAGTGTTCTCTGATAAAAAAAATTGTGCATAAATTTGTTACTAATCCGATTTTATTATTTAAGCAATATTTAAGTACTACTACCAGAGAGCTATGTTGCCAATTATAACTTGTTTAAAATAATGTGATTAAAAAAATCAGACTGCTAAAATGCTACTCTGATTTTCAAAATGGTGACGAATTTTTTTCGAACTATTTTGAAAATCAGAATATCTTGATTGTTTACCTTTTTTGTCGCTATTTTATGAATTTTGCGTGTATATTTTATCTTTAAATAATAAAAAATATTTTACCTTTAAAAAGAAAAAAAACTGACTCAGTCATATGAAGGAATAGAACTGAGTCAGTCATATTAGAATATATTTTATCAGTAAATTAAGTTGTCATGCCTTCCAATTTAAAACGTGTACCTGGCTTTCCATGAAAAATTGTGACTTGGAAAATAATGATATTTGCTATTTTTATGATAGTTACTATTATTAAAGATATTTACTATTTACTTACGTTTGTTAATGTTGCTGTTTTGTACCCAGAAAAAGTTTTTACAACTGCTAAAAATAAAAAGAACAAGGTGTGAAACACTTAGAAATTCCATTTATTCTCAAACTTTTTGCAGTTGGGACTACTTTTATATGTGTTCCAATAAATTTCCGATCTTCGAAGTATTGGAAAAACCAAAAACACATTCGCGGTGGGGTTCAAAACTATACTTTTTGAAAAATCGTAAAAACCATTAAACATTATTTTCTAAAAATTACATTGCAAGAAAGTAGAAAGAAAATCTGATGACTTGCTTATTTTCTGAATCCCCAGTGGTAAAGCATAGATAACAGTTATAATGGATGAAAGAACCATGCGTTTCCATTCTTGAAGCTACAAAATTCCGAAATACTAATCAGGAGAAGATAAGTAAATTTGCATGGAATTCAAATTAGAATTAAAAAATTTCCGTTTAAATTTTACTAAGAATTTGTGATGAAATTTTATAATCAAAATTTAAAATAAAACTGGTCTGTCTGTTATGCTAGTCTGAAATAAACATTCTTTATTTATGTTTTATTCTCCTGTTTTAAGCTCTTTTATTATAACTTTTTTTTATTGCCTTCAGTGCAGCCTTTTTTAATTCAAATTAAGATTTAAAAAGTACAGCATACTTTCAGCATAGCAATTTTCATTTTCTGACATTTTTCGTTACTCATGATTAGAGAAATGCTAATGGTACTTTGAAAATATTAATTTTCTTTTTCAGAAATTAATTTTTATATCTTTTGCTTTTACTTTGTAAATAACTAATTTTATCAAACAATATCAAGACATTTCCATAGACATGTATATGGATATTTAAATATCTTATAAACTATGCTGGAAGAAAGAATTTATTTTTTGCAAATTTTATAATAGATGTGAAGATATTCCTGAATAAAATGCATACTAGTTAGAAATGCACAAATTTTTATGTAATATTTTCCACGTATTAACTTGATTATTACGAAATATTCAATCAATGTGTGCAAATAACTATTTGATGTATATAATTCAATTATCTAGCAATCTTATATCTTTATCAAGAAAAACTATAAATATTGTCTTAACTCAGTTTTAAAAATACATAGTTAATTAAAATGGACTATATGTATCCATTATATTTATTTTGATTTAATTCAAAGTATAACTCTATTTCAAAAAAAAATACATTAATAACCTATGAAAACAATGTCGCCATAAATAAATAACATGCTGTTAAAAATCATAGATAGAAGCCTAAATTTCTAATATTCTGAAATTCATTTTAGTAAGTGAATAATGTGTCTGTAACCCAGAGACATAAAGTTCATTATCAGTTTTATTAAATTTTTCAGAAAAATAATATTTTCAATCTGCTTGATTCATTTATTCTTTATCTTCTTAATCGTTTTTTTTTGGGGGGGGGTTTGGGGGTAATTTAGCACACAAATTTCATTAGATATTATTTTGAACATTATATTTTTTTAAGTAAAATTTTATATATTATTTGTGTGATTTCCTTCGAAATAAATTTGAGCTTAGAGATCATTTGAAAACATATTATACTTCAGTTATTAATGCAGAGCAATTCACCAAAGTAACAATCTATATGACTGTGTAATTTTTTAATTTTAAAAAATAACTGTCACTTTGTGTTTCATATTTCTAAGATAAATATATCGGCATTAATAAATAGACTCTATAGACAATAAATAAAAAATCTTCTACAATAGAAAATCCCTTTTTATGTGATAGAATAATCTTCATTCACTCATTTAATAGAATGGTATTCACCCTCTCATTTAATAGTATAGTATTTACTCATTTAATAAAACAGTTTTTTTTAATACTGAATGAGTCTACGATACAAATATGTATTTCTAATTGTTCTATAGACATTAATAAATAAAACATTTCATTTAATAGACAATTCTATTAATTAAAATAAACTTTATTCACTCACTCATTTAATAGAATTGTTTTCAATTACTCATTTAATAAAATAATATTCACTCATTTAATAATCTTTTAATTTATATAAATCAAAAATTAGATAAATTGACAATTTAATTTAGTATGGGATTAAATAATAATGGTAAATAAACTTATTTATATAAACTACAAAGAGTGAATTATATAAAAATTAATAAAAAAAAAATAACAACTATAACAAAAGTTGTGGTATTTATGTAAAAGTCAAAAAATGGCTTTTACATCGATAAGACAACTTTTGTTATAGGTATTTCTTAGTAATTTAAATATTTATTATTTATACATAAATTCAAGCGTAGTCTAAATAAAAGAAATTTACTATATTCAATAACAGCTGAAACCATTTTTAATTTGTAATGAGCGGATTTTAAAACATACAACTTTTTTTTTTCTATGTGTCATTTTAAACAAACTCTAATTCCGCTTTTTCGATTAAAATTTTTAAATAATTTTTATTCAAAAATACTTTTACGCGTTTAAAGATAAAAGCAAAAATTAGGATTTCGTTTTTCATATCCCCAAACACATCAGTCCCGTTTGCGACCCATCGATTTCATTAAGAATAAAAAAAAAAACTTGGATAACTCAAAAAAGTTAATTAATCGGAGACACATGCAGTAATATTTTTAACAAACAACTTTAACATTCCGTTTCATTGCAAAAGGAAAAAAAGTTCTGCTTAATGTAACGCTGTATATAAGTCGCATTTCATATTTTTAAAATGCTTTTAAAAACTTAATGTTTTTTCTCATAAATGTTTTTTTTATCTATGAATAGAAAAAATCGTTTCGTGTAATTACTGAACTACGAATAAATTATTAACGAAATTAAATCTAAACAATTTAAAATATGAAAATAAATTTACGCTATATACATTTTTCTAAAAATAAATAAAAATACTAACATATAAATCCGGATGTATTAAATGCATTACAGTTAGGTTTGAAGCTTTTAAAATAATTTAAATAATATTGCAAATCAATTATAATACAGTTCTTAAATATAATATATATTGTTATTAAAAATAGGCCCCGTTGGTTTTTAAAACAACAACACCAGGAGAAATATGCTTATGAAAGTTAAAATTACACACATAGAAAGAAGATTAGAAATTAAACGATGCAAATGATTAATATTTCAGCGTTATAATGCAAGCGACATCTGAAAAACTGTATAAAATAAATGCTGTGCACTGGATTTCCCATCCATAAATCCTTGTATGCAATCAGAGTTTTATCAGAATACTGTGTGTTAGGTGACTTACCAGAAAGTGTGAGAATTTGATAGAGGGAAGATAATTGCCTTTCGAGAATGAAGATTATCGTTTTGTGATATTACCTCTCACAGTGGTCGAAATCAAGGCAGTGTCATGCAAATTTGTAATCGATGACTTGATAAGGGTCATTCTGAACGATATGTAGAGGCTCAACAACCTCCCATCATGAGCATCCAGTTGTGGGTGTACAATAAGGTTGGCCTTGAAAAACAGTACAACTAGATCAAAGACAATTAGTAAAGAAATGGGCTTATTTGCAGTACGGCCAATATCCATTCATAGTTGACAGTTATTTTACCTCGGGTAGAGAACACCCTAATTACTTTAGGATTTTGTAAGGTATTTTTTTTAATCCACTGCGTAAATTGACTTCCAGAAGTACTTTTCATAGAAAGTGGGTAGTCACAAGAGATGAAACCAGAAAAACGGAAACCAGAACCCAAGTATCAATTTCCAAGTTTAAGTACATTCAAGAGGTAGAAGTACAAAATACATCTCCCACTGTTCGATAGCTAGGATCAATTGGGTACATTTCACTCGGAATAGCGATATCTTACCACTTGGTTACTTTGAGCCCAAAAGATACCAAGAGCAGGAAATTTTTCAAGATGGTCATCTACAGATTTACTTATTCGACCTGACATCTTAAAGCCGAATGCTGTTGTAAGGTATTTTAATATTCTCCTCGTAAACTGCTTTTTAAGATTATTTTTGATAAAAAGTGTGCCATATTCAATTGTCATAATTGAAGAAATCCAAAAACTTACAAACACCAACAATGACCGGCGTGCAATAAAGAAAGAAAGCAATTTTCTTCTCCTGTTGCTCAATAATGTCTGGAATCGAGCTCGGATATTATACTCCGAAGGGCGTCGTCCTATCACTAGGCTATGGTGAACCATTAGTTTGAAATATGGAGCAGCATGGATTGTCAGTACGACCACCATTTCTTCGGCTTCTCTTGACAATTCAGCATAAGAACAAATAATGAATCTAATGTTCCCAGGATAAATATTGAAGAGAGGTGTGATATAATATTGTCTTTTCAAGAAAATCTTAGTTCCGGAGTTTTTATGTCCATGTGCGACCTCAAAACTCTAAAAGAAATTCTCGTCACCTGCTTACCTTCGATATCGAGGTTCTCAACTTTTTGCAGAGGTATCAGAAGCCATATTAAACAAGATATCCACATTTCTAGTTAGGTTGACTATGATTTCAACGGTTATAGATATATTTCTTACACCTTACATCTAGTGGTTGCGCTTTATCTTCGAGATCTGCAAAACACCATCTTTCAACAAGAGCACATATTTTGCGTGCCATCTTTTAAACTGTTATTCAACTGTTGTTTTGGCATAAACAACTTCCAGATTTCTAACAATCAAAGGCATTCGATCGTTGGCAATTGAAAGACTGGAAGATCTCACCTCTCCATCTACTATGGATGCAAAATGCAGAATAGAATGAGTTGCTCCTTTTTGTTATTCTCTCCCAGTTCGACTGTGCCTTATTGATATTACAATCCGTAAAATGGCATTTTAGCAGCCAGTAAAGGCAATAATTTGTACTAGTATTGCACCTCCGTAAGCCCTTAAACCACTAGCAAATTTAATCAATTTGTCTTCATCCCATACTTTTCACCTAGAATAAATGCCTTCGTGTTTTTCTTCAAAACTTTGCAATATTAATGGACCGCAATGTGTATTCATGAAGCTTTTTAAACTTTTATATAGAGTGTATAAAATATATAGAGTTATATTATATAGCGAGGAAATTTATCTATTGCTTTGAAATAAGGGAAGAGTACATTTATATAAACTAATCATTAAGATATTTCACTTCAAAATAAATTTCTTATGCATTAAATTTGCATACAAATTTTATTGATTCACAAACATTACTTACTGCATAAAATTTACTAATAATGCTATTTCCAAAGCAACTGGTCTCTTATAACGAAAGACAAATATAAAGATTTCTAAATATAACTTACCTGACCATGAAAGTATTTAGCTGGAATCCTTTCTTTACGATCTCGCATCTCTTTTTATTCAATACAATAAACTTCTACAGCCATTGGGCTCTGGCGACGGTGTAAGAATAAGGAGCAGCAGGAAGGCTATTTGATTACACTTTGGTATAATCAAGAAAAGCTAAGAAAAGGTCATATAAAAGTACAAGATCTTTTCTCTAGCAATAAACTTTATATATATATATATATATATATATATATATATATATATATATATATATATATATATATATATATATATATATATATATATATATATATGTATATATATATAGCCATTACGTGAAATTTAAATTTAACCTCTGTGTGATAGGTAATCTCGCACAAAACAAAATGATTAGCATATTTATAAATAAATCATTTTCTTCGATTATATTATAAAAAACATTATCAACAATATTTTCCCAATAAATGCCAATTCAAGATTCATACTTATGCTATGTTTTATTATATCTTAATGTATTCTAATCAAAAAATGTTTTATAAAGCTTTTATTTAACAATATTATTAGTCTAACTTGAGGATATCCAAAACACTTAAAACTAATAATTTAAGTGATATATAATGAGAATTGATTGTTCTCTCTAATTATTTGGCATATTTGATTATTGTTTTTTTTAAATATATGAAATATTATGCTTTATTAAACAGTTTTCACATTTGTAAACAAAATTTACTATATATATATATATATATATATATATATATATATATATATATATATATATATATATATATATATATATATATATATATATATATATATATATATATATATATATATATATATATATATATATATATATATATATATATATATATATATATACAGCATAAGTAAAGTAACTCCTAATAGATTTACATTTAATGTATACTGTGTTGATTGATGACATTAACTTATGGGATGAATTATCTATAGATTTCAATTGTGGATTATTTGTGTCTTAACTGAATATTTTAATTCTAATTAAACTAATTTCGATTCTAGATCAACTAAATTGCTGTAATGATCACTTACTAATTTTATAGCAATTACCCAATATCTCAAGTAAAAATATCATTGAACAATTATAGCTGACATATTTAGATAACAAATATATCATCAAGAAGTGAATATTCATAAACTTTCTATGTTATCAATAATTAACTTTTCGAATGTCTTAACTGAATAATAGTGATATTGTGGCAAACTCATTGGAGATACATTTCTATATTAAGCTGATTTTGCAATAATTATCTTTCTTTCTTTTTAAATTAGCTTCCATTTAATATAAAATCAGCAGCGTATAATACTTTTGAAGGTTTCTATTGCTCTCTTGGCCTTCCAAAACGAAATACGCACTAAGAACAGAGATATCACAGAAAAATTATTTTGGCAGATAGCATTCCATACAAAATCAAATGATTCAGATTACAGCCTCTTATGATGAGTAAAGGATAACAACAACAGTAGTTACCTTACTTAGGTGTACTTACTGTGACTTAATTCTATTGTCAGCGCAAATACCAGTGCTGTGGCACCAACGCCAAAGGAATCGCCTATGTTTTTGAGTCAAAGGTATGTGAAATAACTGACGTTTTGTGGATATTCCATTCAGCTGCGAACGTCGTAAAATGATATGAGCAAACATCGAATGATCATAACAGACTATATGTGTTGTGCTAATTAGCGATGGTTGAGAGGTCTAATACTGTGATATCTTTGTGGTCAAATACTGTTGATGTTGTCTTATCCAGTAAAATATTGCAATGGAAACAATTTGATCCAGTAGTGTCCAATGTAGCTCCAGCAGTATTTGTAACTTCCGAAGAATGGAGAAGTTGATGAGGAGACTCAACATGAATTTGAAGAGCTTTGCCAATAGGTCAGGCCAATTCAAAATATGATTTAGAGAGAGTTTAGTGTCTGTGCAGTTAGGACAGATCTTGCAGCTTAGATGGCTATCAGGAGTTATGTTCATTCCCTGGAGTTATTTAGTCTTAAATTGGCTATAGTGCGGAGATTGCATGGTTTCAGTTTAGAATAGGAATAGAGTGCTTCTGGGAAAAAGCATAAAGTAAACTTCTGCTGCCTATTGCATCATCATCTGTAAGGGTCAGATTGTTGGAAAATCCAATGTTGTCTTGGATTTATTTGGCGAAGATGTCAGTTTTCTCATACCCATTGACGTTGACATGTGCTGGTATCCACTGAAGAATTCAGGTCTTTTGGACCACGATCAGTTTGTTCAAATTCTGTGGCACAACGAAAGGGATGCAAATGTTCCAGTCAGTCCAACGTTCTTTCCTATATCTAGCGATCATATATCCAAATCACAATTGCTTGGTGGTGCCTAACATGATCACCAATTTCTCTGAAGGATGTCTAATCCTTATAAGCAACTATTTATCCTCTGTCGAATTCAGAAACTCACTCGAAAGATGCTCTATGTCTCTTAGATACCTCTGGAAATGGCAGACCTAGTCTGTGAGTTTTCTTCTTAGTATCCACTTCTAAATTACGAAGGCACACTTTTGGGGCTATAATAACACACCCACTAGATGTCCCATTATATAAGGGGCCATCACTTTCACGCCTAACAGTGCTGAACTTGGAAATCCTAGTATATAAAAGCACAATTTGCTTAGAGAAATTTTAATTTTGTCTAAGCAGCTATGTTTATCTATTTAACCTCGCTATTGTAACCTACAAAAATTAATGATAAATAGACTTCTGTGTATTGAATTCATAATGCCTTAATTATAAAATGGGTACCTGAGTTCAGAATAATAACAACAAATTGATTTTCATTTATTAATTTAAAAGAATCTTTCAATTAAATCTGTCATCATCACATTCATAAAAAAATACTTACAAGAATTACGATAGAATCCAACTTCAATTCGATCAGCGCTCACTGGATAGTGTAATAGGAATAATATAGCATTTCCATACAAATAATCCGGAACTATTCACTAAGCATTTTATGTATATTATCAACGTCTCTCTATATTTGCATATCTTTATGTATATTATATAAAATCAAAAAGTTTCAGTCATAGTTCACTGGAGGAAGCTTAAAAGGGCAACTGTGTGATTCTGCAATGGCCACTTAACAGAAAATTTTAATTAACACAAGCGCGAACAATTGAATTAGACTTTATGGCAATAACGTACTATCTAGACGTTGCTCATTAATATACTTCAGTAATAGGCAATGAAAAGCTAATGCTCTGGCTTAGAAGGGAGCTTTGATAGAAAAATGTAGGAATTGTCCTTTTTTTCATACGACTTAATTGTTTATTAACCTGACCTTTAGAAAGACTTTTAAACAGGGTATGATTCAACATGAAAGGGATAAGAGATGGAAGATTCTAGAGGAGAGGAGAACTGTTCCCAGTTTTACAAGAAAAACTACTAAACATGACTGGTTACAAGACCATCTCTATAGAATTAGAGTAGTATATTCTACAAACTGCATTTTGCGTGACTCTTATCAACCAATGATTTTTGAACATGAAAATACCGTACTTTCTCAGTATGAGGACATTGTCAAGAAGTATTAGAGTGTCCGTGAACTAATGTCTTAAGCTCTTATGCTCGGCAATTGTAAAATAAAAAAATTAATAAGCATATATTAATAATAGTTTTTAGCAGTTCATAAAAACGTTTCTTCTTAAGTAAACTAATTTTACAAAAAATATTTAAATTTAATAAACAAAATATTTATTGGGAGAAATATTCATATATGTTTTTAAATATTGTTTTTTTTTTTTTTTAATTTGTCAAAATCAAACTGTTAGGGAAAAAAATGTTGAAAATGAAATGTTTCAATATTTATAAGAGATTTATCGAGTGTTTTTGTATGCAGGACAATATGTTTATCATAATAATTGCTAAACATAATTAAGTGCTATATTGAAAATCTTACAACAATTACACTAGAGTCCCCTTCAAATCCTGTATGATACCTCATTGTGGTGAAGGGGTACCCTTGGATGAAATGGGTGATGTTCGTCGGGAGTGTACGTCGTTCCTGGTAGAGTCACACAAAGCGTGAAGGTCTTGCCCCTATTCTCAGCTGAGGCACAAAGGCTAAGGAGTCAAGTCAATCTTCTCCCTCCCTTCTCCTGGATTTTCCACTTCTAATGACTGACTTTGCTAGAATTCGTGAATTCAAGAACAAGATCTAGCTGTTGCTAGATCCTAAAAAGAGTTGTAAGTACAACACTAGAATTATCAATAAATTTTGAATACACAGCATACTACTATATACATATAAAAACAATAATTATCGTTCTAGAATATCAATATTTTTGTCAAAAAGTGAAACACTTAGTGAATTGTAACAACTAGAAATATTTTTATTCTACAATAAAGAACAATTTCATAATCATTTTCATTGATTTCAAATCCAAAAAACAGGTCTCGTCAAAAAAATAGAGGAAGAAAGCTTAAATTTCAAAACGAGTTGAACTAAATTATCTTTGTTGTTCCCATGTTATGAATTTTTAATCCCTATTGTAGGAATTTACATTCATTTTTAATTATACATATAAATATCTACAATATGAATTCATATATTATGTAATTATTGTATGCATTACGTATTAAATTGATTTTCTACCATAAATCAATTTTTTTTTCTAAAAAGCATTGAAGGATCTTGTTTTCAAAATAAGGTTACCAAACTAAATAATTACAGAACATTTTTCCCACCTTCTTATAACTTTCACAATTAATATCACACATACAATTTTTTTTTGTAACATAAAACTTCTAAGAATTGTAAAAAAAATAACTACTAAAGGATTTTCGTAAACAAAATTGAAGAATATATCTTTCTTAAAAGGTACATTTCTCTGTGATATATAAATGAGTGAGTATTTTTAAATCACATAAAATACTTTAAAGAAATACTGTAAATAAAAATATATTAAAAAATTGGAAGAGGAACAATTATTTTAGAATCAAATCTGAAACAAATCCGCATGAAACATTATTAATAACTCTTACAAAAAAATCCCAGCAGATAAAATGCTTACTATATTGTATTTATTATATTATTAAATCATGTGTAATAATTTTTATTTTAAATTCTTTTTTTCTTTTCTATCAAATTAATTTATATTTTGATACTTATTTCAAATATTTTTCCACGATTTTCAAAAATAACCTATACAAAATATAGATAATAATAATTTTAGATTATTTATTATAAATGACAGTATATGACATTTTATTAATATATATATATATATATATATATATATATATATATATATATATATATATATATATATATATATATATATATATATATATATATATATATATATATATATATATATATATATATATATATATATATATATATATATATGTATATATTATTTATTTATTTATTTATTTATTTATTTATTTATTTATTTATTTATTTTGCTTGATAAAATATGTATCCAACTTTCCAAAACAATTCCTAATCAATCATTTAAAATCCCAGTATATAAAATTCTTGGTAAATTTCATTTCATATATCGTTCTTGCTTGTTAAATATTCGTTAATAATAAATAACTTTAAGGTACGTAACGTAAATATTTCAGACATATATAATAATTTTCTCCGCAGCGTTTATAATAAAACCACGAATAGAATTTCAAATAATTCCTTTAAACCCATTATTGATTGAAACATATGGATAAATTTTAATTAATTCCAAAGCATTAACTATAATTGACTCCAAAGCATAAGCAATAATTAACTCCAAAGCATTTATGATAGAACAAAAAAATATAATTTCATATAATTTCTTTACCTACATCATTAATTGAAACAAGTGAATAAATTTTAATTAACTCTAAAGCATTTTTAATAGAACCACAAATAAAATTTCAAATAAATTTAATGATGTTTAAATAAAATTTAAACTTCATTGACTGAAACAAGTGAATAAATTTTATCGAAATATGTAAAATTTAACGATTTCCTAATTCCAAAGTAATAACGACATAACCCATTATTTTATAATTTTAAAATATTTTTAAAAACCATGAATTTTCGAAAAGTTTAATAGAATATAAAATCTTCATTATCATTATTTGATTTCTTTTTTTTTTTACCTCAGGATTTAGTAGTAACTCTCGCGCGTTTTCTCGTCTCTTACGTTTTCGAAAAATCTTTCCATGAAAAAGAAAAGAGATTTTATGACCCAAAACTCATTCCAAAGTGATTTTTCCAATAAATCACGCTGGTAATAATGGTCTTAAAAACTAGTTTATTATCAAAAAGAAACGGCTAAGATATTGTCTTCGAAAGGAGAAGGAATTTCAAATAAAATTACTTTCGAGAAACTCATCAATTTCCTATAACTCATCCCAAGCGGCAAATTTCACACAGAAATGGTACAATTTTGCAGCAAATTCATTAAAGCTTAGATTGCTTCGACATAATTAAAAAACACAATATTAAACTTACGACACATTTATATTTATATTTATAAATTGTACCAAACTATACATAAATTTTAAGTAAGGGGAATCATTTGAATTATCCTTATTGAAACCAATTTACAATAATTCATAGCAATAGCTTAAAAATATTTACACTGAAATCTAGAAATTTTATCTAGAAAATTGATACGATTTAAAACCAAAAAGATCAAATAATGGATAAAATGTAACTTATAAAGTATTATTAAATTGTACTTAATTAGATTTTTTTGCATGCATTTGAGAATACTAACACAAATATTTTTTTTCATAAACTATAAAACAAATTTTATTTCGAATTTTAAAATTTTATTTCATATTATAGCTCTAGCATAAAGGAAAATGTACAATTAAGAAATATTTTCATTTGTATATTCAAAATAACAAACAGGAAAAATTCTTATATTTCATTATGAATTCATTCCAAGGTATATCATGGTGCTTCATATCCGCATGGCGTTTCATAACATTTTTTAAATCCTTTGAGAATTTTTTTATTCTATCTATATAAAGATATAATTAAATTCTATCAGATATCCATAGCATACCGAATGCAAAGCTTTATTTTTACTTTTTAAATTGAGTTAACTGGAGTTAAAAGAAAAAAAGGACACCGTAAAATTAAATATTACAAAACGAAAGAGAGAGTAAGAAGTATGAGAGATGGGCAGTAAAAGTGGGGAAAATACTATTTTTGAATTCCATGTAAAATAATACATCAACTTAGTTTTTTAATTACTTACTCTATAATTCCTCAAATAAAATTTGAAATTAAAATTAAATAACATAAAATAATAAATTGTGGAAGTTTGTTTTAAATTCGACGACGACTTATTAACACTACCCATGCAAATTCATTGAAAACAGAAATTGTTTTGAAAATGAGCATGACATGTTTAGTATCATTCATTAAAGTCTCTGAAGGGAAAAAAACACAAAAATTAATATTCGGTATTTCGAAAAATTATGTGAGTTATGGGTATAAAATAACAAAAGTTTCGATGTTTTTCACCAGAAAATGAGCATTATACTTTTATAATTCGCATTCTTGCGTTTTTCAAAGTTGTGTGTAAGTATAAATGTGATTATTTTCCAAAATTAGGAAAAGCACAGTGATTTTTTAAAGACTTTTAGTAGCTGTAAAGGTGACATGCAGCACTTTAAACAGCTCAGGTATTTATTTTATGTTGAGTAATAATCTTTAAATATCTTAATGGGTAAAAAAATATATGTAAGCTATCTATATTGTAAGCTATCTATATTTGAATATTAATCGTAATCATTTATAAAAAATATGACAATCTGAAATAGTAAATGAAGGAAAATTATGATATACTAGGATTAATTTCTTCCATTCTGAGTACAAACACATTTAAAATGAGGACAGTATTAATCAAGAATAAATTTTTCTAGTACCTTAGAGCAATAAAATGTTTGCACTGTGTAGTATTTACTAGTGAAACTAAATAAAGTTTTTAACCTCAAACAATGAAATATGAATTTCTAATTTATTTCAGAGGCTCAAAAATAAGCTTTGGTAACAGGACATAAAATTAACAGGACTTTGTGGTGATAAGTTTTTACAAAACTTTATTGGGGAACCATAACTAAATGGATTCTGAAACAAAATTGTCATCAGAAGCAGCAAAAGATAAAAATTCAGTAATATTCAAAATATTATGAAATACAACATAATTTATGCTACAGTCTATCTAAAGTATATCTACTTTAAAAATAGAGATTTATTTGATGATATTGCTAATTAAATATATACTGTGTGGCTGTGCATAAAAATGTCACAATTAAACAGAAAGATTATTATCATTTATTTTATAGTCAGTGTGCCGACCGATGGCTGAGTGGTTAGCGTTTCTGACTTCTGAGCTGTGGGTCCGGGATTCGAGTCCTAGTTCGGGCATGGATGTTACTTTCTTTCTCTGTTCTGTGTTTCTCTGTCCTTTCTTCTGTGATGATGTACGAATGTGGCCCACCCCATAAACGGGTTTGTAGTGGTATGGCGAACGGGCAACGCTACTCGCCTCCGTGCCTTGGTTCACAGGTGCCCGCTGAATAATGACAATTGAGAAGCAGTTTCATGCCTTGTTGTGGCATAAGGCTCATCACCCAAGTGCCTGCCGCTAGAAAAAAATTATAGCCAGGAAAATAAAGATTGAATTTATCTATAATTTGATTAGTTGATATCAAAATATACAAATTCTTAACAAGATACAAGTTTCATATATAACTAGTCACACCAAGAGTTAAGCATAATTTGTAAAATGTGCAAATATGCAATTAAATATAGTTCAAAGTTTTCAAAATTACTTGTAGAGAATCATTACTGAGGATATAACATGTAAATATCGAAAAAAATTGCAGTCGACATTTACAAAATATCTTCTCACATCAGAAAAAGAATAAAACGAAATTACTCGGCAACCACACACACACACAAAGGAACCAGCTTTTGTATAGAAGCTGAATTAAGTAATCGAAATAGGTGAATGATGGCACAAAGATTTCAGCTGAAAACATATTTCTTAATGGAAAAATTGCAAAAGACTGGAATCTAAATGATTATAATGAATGCTTCCAACATAAAAAGTTCTTCATGTTATGATCTCTAGATTCTCGCAAAGGTTTCAAACGATATTACCTGAAAACCAATACAACAACGTCAATTGAGAATAGCAATAATTTGAAAGACTCATATTTTAAAATAACTGTGAGTGATGGACACACAGTTGTGCTGGAGAACTGGATTCATTTCTCACAACCATCTTAGGACAAAATTTTGAAACAAACTGTTTACAGGAGACTAAATCTTGCTTCCTTTACCCCAAACGACAAGCAACTTGCATTCCCAACTTGCTTCATATAAATGTACTCTTACAAACTGTTTAGAGGACTAAATCTTTAAGATTTTGTTTGAGATCTTTAAGCAAGATTAGACGAGACTAAATCTTGCTTCCTTTACCCCAAACGACAAGCAACTTGCATTCCCAACTTGCTTCATATAAATGTACTCTTTTAAACTGGAATTTGGAGCATTACAATAGTTCGATCGCATTGAATTTGATTCAGCAAGGCAATTCGGAATCCAATAACGGATTCAGTTAGTATTTGTACATAGAATCTCATTAGATAACGATATAGAAAAAACGTGAAATATATTTTTATCCTTGAAACATTATAAATAGATATCAATTTTCAAGAGAAATCAGTAATCTTGTAATAGGATCCAGCGCAAAACTTCACATAGCTTTGAGCTGGATCCGATAACAGGGTGCAGAATCGAGATTCTTGTATCAAATGCTGGTCTTTTACAAGTGCTGTCAGTCTTAAATTTATACTCACGCATACCTTGTCACCTAGCATTCCTGGTGCATGCTTTTCTTAAAAGTGAAAATTCGTTTCATAATTTTGCTTTCAAAATCCTAAAAAAACACAACCACAAAATTGAATACACCATCCTATGTCATTTTTAAACAAATATTTCAAGGTTCTGATTTTTCAATCATTTGTAGTAGCAAAGAAAGAATAATGACAAAATCGTATTTCCTTTTGTACTCAAATTGTGATAACATTTTCTTTATTTATAGATGCTAAAATTGTTAACCTTGATTGAAAGGAATATAATATATTGTTGAACCAAAATTTTACGTATAATTTAAAATTATATAATTTTTTAAAGTGTTAAAGTTATTTTACATGTTGCTTAAAAATATTACAAATTTAATAATTTTACTAACAAATGTTAAAAAAATGTAATTTAGTATATAATTCAAATTGTGATTTACATTTCAGAATATAATCTCTTAATATCACTTCAGATTTTTTTTTTTTTTTGGTGAAACTAATTCCAAAAAATTCTTAAAAAATAAGCTAGGATCGAATAGATCAGGTATTTTACTTATTTACATAAGTGTATTGCGTTTCATATTTGGCGCTCAGGTGGACGAAATAAGAATATTTTTATATGGAGAATTTCATTTAGATAAATCCATGTTACGAAACATTTGCATGCGAGTCTCCATCTCAAGAAAATCAATTCAGCCCCATCTGTGATTAAGAAACCAAACTAAACACTAGCTTACATTTACCAAAGAGTTTACATAATTCATGGCTTCAAAAGACTCCGTACTTTACTCCTGTTTCTTTATTCTGAGAAACTTATATTTTTTTTCTTTCCTTCATCGTTCGACGAAATTTTTTTCACCCTCTTTGGACTTTAATCCCTCTCTTTAAAGAACAAGAAGAGACTTAGTCTGCAACACGAAGCTTGAGACGTGACACAACTTAAAAAACTATCCACCACGTCTTCGAGTACAGCAGGAAAAAAAAGAAAGTTTCTAAAGCCAAAAAAATTACCCTTTCTGTTGGGGGAAAAAAGTACAGCAAAATAAAATAACAGCTTTCAAAAATGAAGGTAGCTTTTAAAGACTACCTCGTTTTTGAAAAGATCATTTCTTAACTTTTCTTAAAACGCAGCTGTGGTTAGAGGTTTCCGGTTGTATTCAGTGAGAGGTCTTAAAAAAGTAGTTATAAGAACTGTTTTTAAAATTCGAATTACATGAATTAAATAACTATCAAGTCTATTTCCCTCAAATAAATATCACGTATAAAAGGTAGTTTGTGGTATATTTTTTTATATTTTCTTTTTCCAAACTGATCAAAAAGTTCAATTAGAATTATATGCTTTTACAGAAAATCTCATAATCTCGAAATAGGATTCTTCATTCAAGGTATAATCTCACAGAATCTCAATTAAGCAGGAAATTCAGATCATAAATATTTTTAAGAATATCATAAACCACTTTTTAAGATTCGAATAACGGTCAACTCAATTTATGAGTTTAAAAGCTATTTTTTAAGATTTTAAATATTTCTACAGTTTGAATCTACACGTTGGATATAATTGATTTCGAGAGATTTATCTCTAAAGCCATTAGAAAACAACACGGACGCCATCTACTGGATACAGCTAAAACTAATAACATACAACTTTTTCTTGCCAACTGATCATAAGTGATCTTTATTTTTTAAGAGAAAAAGAGATCTCGCTGTGATGAGATCATATGGTTTTAGTCGAAATTATTTTTAAGATTTGATGCAATACGCAAATGTAGACCATACTGCTGTAAATGCCACATTTCTTACACAGCAGTAATTTGGATTCTGTATAGTAATAGCTAGGATTAAGAAGCTTTTTCAGTTTGGAAATATTTATTTAGAATACAAGTTCACCACATTACAGCAATTTATGAGGATAACTCTTTTATTTGAATTATTATACATTTACCTTAATTTTCATTTTGAATTAAATTTGATAGAAGTTTGGGAAAACTTCCGAAAATCTCTCAACATGAGAAATATAATTAGTAATATTATAACATTAACTATAAAGTGATAGTTTCTTTCTTTCCAGTTGATATTATGATTACGCCATTTTATTACAAGTCTCAATGGTTTAAAATAACCCTGACTTATAAGACATAATTTCGTCTACATCACATATAACTATTTACGACGTCGTCAGCTAAATCCTTAGCACAGGTGCCGTATAATCCATAATTTAAAATTTTGAATTTTTTTTGGCTATGAAAAAATGTTGCCAAGATGACGTACCGTTACGAGCGCGATGACGTAAATACTAGGGTTACCAAAATAGAATTTTCTGCATAATTTTTATAGTTCTCCCTATGTATGACGTAATAAAAAGCGTTGTTGCCAGATACTTAAGAAAATCCATCAAAAAATCGCCAATCTCAGAATTTGGCATCATGGATTATACGGCACTTGTGCTAAATCCTTAATATCATTTATTTGATTATTGTCAATAAATTTACTGACTGCCTTCAAATCGCATTCTTCGAGTTTTCAGTGAACAAGAATAAGTTCACCCTCAAATGTTTGAGAATATTGTCGACGTTCATTTTGTTAATAAAATGATTTCTTATATAAAGATTAAAGCATCGGTTTCAGAAGCCGTTTTCCATTGATTAGAATAATTAACGATTTGACAATAAAATAGAAGAAAAAGCAAAATAAAAAAGACAAGACAAAGCATTCACTTTATGGTTAGTTAAAATCGGCAAAAATAATTGAAATTTTAAAAAATTCTCTAAGTACAAGAATTTTATTTCTTTTGCCAAGTACCTTTTGGAGTTTTATGCTAAAATGCTTCTAACTAAAAATGAAAAATACAACATCAGTTAATAAATTTTTATCAACTGATACAAACATTTTGTAAGATCTTATATGAAATTGATATAATAGTCTCTCATTGATAAAGTCTTCACTATTCTAAGGGGAAAGGATGGTAAAATTTATTTACCTAAATCCAAGGGCAGAATAAGTATTCCTTCAAATGCATTGATGATTGATGAAACTGGTTGAAAAAAGATATTATGGGAGATACTGTATAATCTTTGCCGATGAAATGATCGGAATCTCAGGAAAACTGTGACGTTGAATAAATTGAATATATTCTTTAGTGCATAGGCTCCAGCTCATAAGGATAAAGCTTTTTAGATCATTTCATGAAATCCACGGTGCATTTGATACTACACTGCTGGACAATTGTTAAGGACGGATCACAGATTGCAATGTAGCATAACATTAAGCGAGACATAAGGTCTAGTAGGATAACATATAGTTGCCACACTGTTCAGACATTAGAATAAAGAATATTTATTGTTCTTTAAAGTACAAAAGCTGTGAAACATCTGAAAGAAAAAAATGTTCATTTGATGCTGCATACGGAAAAATGGAACAATGCATCTAAAAGTCAGCAGGCACCTTGAAGAAAGGTATCAGTACGGGATATGTCCACCGTGGAGTGTGATGCAACCTTCCACACGTCGTATCATACTTTGCACAACATTATCCAGCAGCTGTTGAGGCAATTTATCCCATTCCTCTGGGAGTGCACGGATAAGGATGTTCCTGTTTGTCAGAGGATAGTTTCGACCAGCAACTTGCCTCCCCAAAGCATCCCACCCATTTTCAATGGAGCTTAGATCTGGAGAACGAGATGGCCATACGAGGCATTGAATACCCTCGCTGTCAAGACAATCCTCAACAGCGAGTGTTCGATGATATGTTGCGTTGTCGTCCATAAAAACAAATTTATCACCGACAGCACAACGGAAAAGACGAACATGAAGAAGTATAACTTCATTAATATATCGTTGGATCGTCATAGTCCCATTCGCAACCAGTGGCGTGCGGCCATTGATCATGATGCCGGCCCACACCATGACACTGCATGTCAGATATCGGTCCTGTTCCTGGGTATTTTCTGGACGATAAGCAGTACCACTCTCGCGCCAGATCTGTTGACGTCTACAATCCAATGGCAGACTGAACCTACTCTCATCTGAGAATAGTACGCATCCCCAGTCCTGTTCAATTCAATTGCGATGCTCACGACACCATTGCAAACGGGCAGTACTGTGCTGTCTGGTCAATGGGACACACACAACAGGTCTGCGGGCGTATAATCATTTTCCCTTCCAAGGTCTGGCAACAGTTTTTCGGGAGATCTGCTTTCCTGAGGCAGCAAGAAGCTGATTTGCCACCTGATGAGCTGTGGTGCGCCTGTTCCTTTTTGCTGATAGGACGATATATCTGTCTTCTGCAGGCGCCGTACTTCTAACACGACCTCTCCCGTGCCGCCTACTACACGTTCCAGTAGTTTTAAATGACTTCCACAGCCGTGAAAAAACGCTGTGAGCGATGTCGAACTCCCTGGCAACATCTGTTATTTTTCGCCCTTCTTCGATCTTTCCAATAATTCGGCCACGCATAAAATCATCTAAGTGATGTCGGGAAGACATGCCAAAAATTTCAAGTTAGTCTATTAAATCTTTCCTGTAAAACTTTGACTTGAAACAACAACTGTCCACACGCGTCAAAACCTTTAAAGCTCTTATGAACACTATCACGTGATGAACAGACGTAGATAAAAAAAAAATTTGCATACGCATACTTCTTTCTTATTATATCCCACACTTATTCTAATTTTCCACATTTTGCTTCTTTTCATTTTGTGGTTGCTATGAATAATAGTGTTATCCGTCCTTAGCAATTGTCCAGCAGTGTATTAGAAGTATCAGCAAATAGCTCAAACAACCAGGAGTAGGATAACGCTCCATTACCTATTCTTTGGAGAAAAAGCTCTCGTATCTGCTTGTATAGGAGGCATTAAAGTAATATATGATCTATAGTTTCAGTCATTCCATATGACCCTGTGTCTGTATTAGATAAATTAAATCAGGCCAATCACTCGTTTGTTAGACTTAACCTGGCTCTAACCCTAGAAATCCAGACATCTTCCATGTGATGTTTTGGAAGGAGACAATGCCAGTTCTTTATGGATAGTCTTGCTCATGGCAACATTATACATTTTCTTTTATTTATTTTTTCTTTGGATTATAAACCTCAGACTTCAGAAATTACACGTTAATTGTGGTTATATAAGCCCTGTTACACTAAAAGCACGTCTGTATCATTAATATTATTATGGGAAGTATTATAAGTGCTCACTAGTAATCGGAAATCTCATCTATAAAATGCCCATTGTATCATTTAGTTCAATCACATTCAAGATTATTCAAACTAATGAAAATCCATTTATAGACAGATTGTTAGGGCTATGGATAAATTGGTAACTAGGATCTCTCTTTTATGGAAATTCACTGAAACATTATTTGATAATTGAAACTGATCATTCGTCCATCTTTGATGAATGACATGTTAGAATGCCATGTTTAATCAATAGTTCAGATTCTATTTTTAAGGTTATTCACAAGTGCTATAGAATATATTTGAAGAGAAAGTGCCAACTTCATTTAAGTTTTAAATGTATTAATATTGTCTCTAAAACTTACATCTGGTGCAGTATATCATACAATCAACTATACTTTTTTAAATAACACTAGTCTGAGGGAATTTTAATTTCAAATAAAAAATTAGAATCGTTACTGAAGGTGTAAATTTATTCAACTTAAATGAAAAATGAATATGAATAGAACATTAAGCTCTTAAGTGACAGTCATTTTTATAAGTTCGTATGTTTACCTTTTATGACGAAATTTAAATTTTTTATATTCCTTTCCTGTTATATACTTTATTAGATTGAAATAGGTCACATCATATAAATCTTAAGCTGGTTACCACTTATGCATTTTGACTTTGAGCTAAGAACAAAGCTGGCTTAGTCATAAAATTACAATAAAAAGTTTTAAATTTATTATCTACCATATATTGGGGTACTATACAGATTTAAACAACAAAATGATAGATCGCATGTCACAAAAAATGTACAACAGACTAATTGAGCTTCCCATTACTGCCAGACTTTTTAAAAAAAAAAGAGTAAAAATAGCCACCGTATAATAGACACTTCTGACTATACGCGCCAGAAAAAAATCACACTTACTTTCCGGTTTTAGAGTGTGAAAACGGTGAAAGGTGGCAAGAGCAATTACTTTTCCTGGCTGAAATCAATCTTCTCACCGGAAAAAAAAACTATATTCGTGACTTTCAATGGAACTACTTATTTTTAATTATCCTTTCTACGCTTTCTTTTCCAGTTTGTGATAGAATGGCTGTACTTTTTGGAATATATTATCACATTATCACCGAATAAAACTTTTTGATGGATCGCTCTGACTTTGATCACAGTAATAGTGGGAGAAAGTTGGAAAGAGAGCTACTTATCTTGATGAAATGTCTCAATTAATTTTCAAACTCGTGTTGTGTTGCCATTTTTTTCAACTGAACATGTTCCAAAAATATCACAAAGCTATTCTTAATGTATCAAGGAAATTATCTTCATAAATTGTGCAATGTGTTAACGTACGCAGCAAATTGTTTCAAATTACGAATTACTTTATGGTATATTTTTAGAAAGCAAAGTACTGAAATATTAATTTCACAATAAAAACGATATTTTACAAATTTGAAGAAAAAAATTTAAAAATGTTCTTTCTGAAAAATTATTCATGAATGTAAACTTTTATTTTATTTTGATGTATTAAACTATATATTTAAATAATTCTTTTCTGCATAAAAATATTTCACTCTAGTCTTATAATTCTTAAGAAATATTATATATTAATAGCTTCATTTAATAAAACACTAAGTATATAAATTAATTTTTCATTTCTCAAGAAATGATGTAAATGAAAGGTTCTTGCATTTACCTTACATAAAGATTAAATTTTGCTTCAGAGCACTTTAGGCGATTTTCTATGAATCTCTTTGAAAGAAGGTCATCTTTTCAATGTCCGGTCACAAATCACCCTTCCAGCCAATGAAGAAGAAAGCTTTTCTCACATTCACTGAGTCACGTTTTGAATTTTTTTTCCTGAAGTTTGCTTTTGCGCCAATGTAAATGGACGATGATAGTAGGAGCTCTATTAAATGTAACTAGACTAGGCAGTCTTCATGAACATAGGAACATTTTTTATGCTTAATATTTTCAACTGTAGTTTCAAATCTGCCTTAAATATCTACAATTTCTAGTAAATTTTCATGGTACAGTTACATTTAAATCATAATTTAATAGTCAATGTTATAATCAAAAGTTGGGTGATTTGAAAGCTGAAACATTTGTTTAGTTAGATTCCAAACAAATACCAAATTTTCTCGAATCCAAAAAATATTTTTCAATTTTGTGAATCCATCGAACTTTTTATGAAAGAATAATAAAAAAAATTATAAATATAAACACTAAATGCTAAAAATTCTTAGAAAGGGACGTTGAACAAAGTTAAAAACAAAAAACATTAAAATCGAAATGCAGTTGTAAAATAAAATATATTTATAAAAGTATTACTTGAATTCATTAAACAAATACAAGTATAATTTATAATCAAAAGACAACTATAATTATTTTCTTAAATTTCTGTTTTATTCCCATGAAAATACTGCTATTCTTTTTGTGTCTCCGAACAATTCTGTATATTGTCTTCGAATTTTTTCCGTTATTAATTCCAAATTAAACGGAATGATATACAAGAACTTCGGCAAATTTTGAGGAAATACAAACATTGATTGTTAAAAAATCTAGAAAACTCTTCTGTGATCACTATTATTTTATTGAATCGCCATATGATAATGCTAGTTTAAAATGACAATAATTATTCTATAGTTAATAACTTAAAGTTTAAATAAAGTTTATTCATTGACACATCTGATGATAATTAAAAATTAAAACAATAATATTTAACAGCGTTTATTATTGAATATCATTCTAACAAAACATTGTTATAGAATATCACTCTTGCTTGATTTTTAAAATGGAACATTCATGGATTTTTTTCAATTTATGATTCAAAAATTTTGAATAAAATATTCAAAAGACTGGTTTGAGATTTTACATGCAGAGCTTTCAACTTTTCTGAACTTTCAAATTTTTTCGATTTCAAATTTCCAGAATTCCTAAATTGGTTGATTCATTCTCAATACAATTCCTTATTTAACAGTTTACAGTATTTTTAATATAACAGTATGATCAATACAATAACAACCTTAACAATATCTTCTGTTACTATCTTACACTTACTTCATTTATCTATCTTATTTAATTACTAAAAACTAGAGCAAATTATTTTTATTTGCTAATGATACTCTTTTTCTTAAGCAAATATTTGTTAGTTCAATTTATTTCTTATTCTGTTTGTAAATGTTACAGAATTAATTAAATCACTTTGCATTACATTTAAATTTTTTATGAGATTTACTTTTATTTTATTCATCCTTCCCCCTTAATTATTTACGAAAATAATTTATGATGTCTTTTACTAACGATTATAATTTTAATTTAGCTATGTTATTTTACTTTTAAAAGAAAATTTATTTTGTCAAATTATTCCAATTTGTTTGTACTCATGGCCCGATTTAGCTTAATTGGGGCCAAAGGCAAGAACTTCTTTGTGAGCCCCTATATTTCAATACAACAAATTTCAGTTCAATTTAACAAACGGTTCTATTCAGTTGACACCGTAAAATAAACTTTCTATTTGATGTGAAAGCCCCTTTGATGGGGGGGGGCTGGGACAACTTCCCGTATGCCCCTGCCTTAATTAGACTCTGCGTGTAATATAAAGTTATTATCTTAAAGAATCTATTGATTGTGCCTTTTAACAAATTTCTGTCATTTCATACCTAGAAAACTAATTATGAAACAGGTTTTGTATCATTTTACACAAACTAGTAAATTATTTATGTTTTATTCAAGAACTTCAGTGTCATTCAATCTGAGTTACTCATAATAACATTCAGTCAACAACATAAATAACAATAATTTATTTTAAAATGTGATAAAGTCTTTTTTTTCTCTATGATAATAATTTAAATATATTTGAAACATTTTATTGGTACGTTTATTAAATAAAACATTTATTACAAATTGAAATTAAATTTTGGAAACATAAATTTGGGTCACATTTTAAAATGTTTCGGAATTTGTTAACAAAAATATCATTTTAAAGTTTTTGATTAAAACAGTGTAGCACTATGAAACTATATGCAGTTTCAAGATTTATCAGAAAACTACTCATCAAATAATTTGAAATATTAAAAAATCAAAAAAAATTAACTCAGTTTAGGGGAGCTAAAGTTTAGAATAATCTCTTTATTTTAATTAATATTTCTTTATATTCAAAATTTATTTTTATGATTTATTTCATTAATTACAACTCTCATATACTGTTTTGCTTTATTCTTTGTTTCAAAAATTCTCTTTGCTTTCAAATATTTTTTGCTTCAAATATTTATTATCCCAACTATATCTTATTAGACTTGAAGTCTCCTAAATCTTATTAGATTTGAAGATCAATGAATGTATGAAATATTCCTTTAAATTTTATTTTGAATAAATTCAATGTAAATACAATTGAAAGATAGAATAAACTGCCGCATAGAAACACATTAATTTGTTTTATATTCCTGTAAAAGGCAGTAGTCATAGAATATTTGGAAAATCGCAAAACATATGTGGTGCTGCCATCTATCAGTAAATTTAGGATTAAAATCTATTTACTTATCGAAAGGAAGCTGTTAAAGAGATAATTAAAATTTATCCGTCATAATGTGGAAAACTGATAAAATATTAGTGAGTATTATTTTTTAAATACGATTAAGAATCATAATACAAATCAATTTTATAATTTTTCTCAGTTTAGCATTTCTTAAAAAAATATTCATGTGAATTACAATTTTTTATCAATCATATTATACTTCATATGTTATATGTATAGTCAAATAGATATCATACTTCAAGTGTCAAATAAATTCCGTACTTTTTGAACTAAAAAATGTGCAAAATTAAATAGAAATTAACAGCACACAAAAATGTAAGGAGGATCTTTAAGTACCTGTATGAGATCAAGTTTTAAAAATTACATAGTTTATAATTGAAATTTGTTCATTGGTAAGTACATATTACTTATTAATAGTAAATATTTTCAATATTTACTTTTCATTAGAAATATATGTTTAAGAAAGGAAATAGTGAGTATGGGTTTAATAATTATGGTAAACATCATTTTAAAGCTTCAACTTAATGAACAGTATTAATTCTTAATCATAGAATGACTGTATTTATATTATTATATTTTATTAAATGGACTATTATATATAATATTCTTATTATATTATATATATAGCTAAACACAAACATGTCCGTGAGCACTTTTAAGTGCTAGCATATGCTTATCAGTTTAACAATTAAGCGATTTTTCACAGGTATGAACTTGAAAATCATTATGGCCTTTTGCTTGGTGCCTATTTGGTCTGAAAAGATGACGTGACAATATCGCATCTTTTTTCCGAGTTTATACTTCTAATCACAACGAATAAAAAATATATATTCTAGAGTAAACAAGATGATCCAAACTGAAGTACAATATTTCTTATCGCCATGTACTTTGGAAACTATTTCAAGCTCAGGGCTTGATATAACCTAATTAGAGCTCGGACAAGAAATTCTTTTGGACACCCCTTCTGCTTTACAATTTCAGTATTGAAGAACCGAATTTTATAGAGGTATATAAAGTTTCTCCTCCCCCCGAATGATCAGAGGGAATATCGTTCTGTCCATTTTACTGATTTTCTGACAATTCACCATTAAAGACTATAACTCATTTGAAGCACCATATTTCATGTTCACCCTTAAGAAATATAACTCATCTGAAGCACCATATTCTATGATCACCATTAAAGAATATAACTCATCTGAAGCACTATATTCTATGTTCACCATTAAGGAATATAGCTCATCTGAAGCCCCATATTCTTTGTTCACCATTAAGGAATATAACTCATCTGAAGCCCCATATTCTTTGTTCACCATTAAAGAATATAACTCATCTGAAGCACCATATTCTATGTTCACCATTAAAGAATATAACTCATCTGAAGCACCATATTATATGTTCACCATTAAAGAATATAACTCATCTGAAGCACCATATTCTATGTTCACCATTAAAGAATATAACTCATCTGAAGCCCCATATTCTTTGTTCACCATTAAAGAATATCATCTGAAGCACCAAACGATAGATGTTCATATAAGAGATTCATGAAGAAGCTTACATAAAACTGAAGAATTTTACACTGCACTGATATTTTGCTTAAAAAAAGTTCATTAAAGAAGGAAAGGTAAAATAAGCATTCTTTTCAATTTGGAGGCACCCTCTGATATAGGGGCCCTAGCCAACGGCCCCATATGCATCTATCTTAGTCAGTCTCTATTCAAGTGTATTCGTAAGTGGAAGAAACAATAATAAAATAAACAAATAGTTTTAGAAGGTAATAAAAAATTAAATTTTACTTGTGTTTCTCAACTATCAGTTACAGGCTATGCTCAGAAATAGTAATATAAAATAAAAAAATGGAAAAAACAATAGGTTCAAAAATGTTAAAGTATACAGTAAAGAACTATTGACAAAACGGCATTAATTTTGAAAGAAGTAAACAAATACAAGCTTGGAAAAAGAGTAATTGATAGATAATTTTAATAAATTACTGCGATCATCAGCATGTTTGTCGTCTGAAATTATTTCAAATTCAAAATCAACAATTTAGTTATTTTTTTTAAATTGTCCTGTTTTTTTTAAATAATAATTAATATAAGAATTTCTAACATATACAGTGTATGTGTAACAGCTTCAAACTTATTCTTGTAAAAAACTTTCTTTTCAACTATAATATTATCGTTAAATTTACTATTTAAAGTATATTTAAGTAATATTATATATATACATATATATATATATATATATATATATATATATATATATATATATATGTATATATATATATATATATATATATATATATATATATATATATATATATATATATATATATATATATATATATATATATATATATATATATATATATATATATATATATATATATATATAAAATTCTTAAAATTAATATATAAAGCTGTCTATCGAGTACAGGCACCAACAAAATTTGAGAATTTCTGAATGATTTAATATGTACATCAGTATAGCTTTGTGTTCTTATAACATTCGCTTTATTCCAGAAATAATTAACGATCTGAAATAAAAATTACTGGAAATTCCTCCACAATAGGTGGACATGAGGCTTAAAAATTGTTTAACAAATTAATAAGTAAAGAGAAAGTAAAAATTCTGAAGAAGGAGAATAAGATAATTAAAACGTTTCGATCTAACTAACTTTGACGTGCCATAGAATTATGTTTCATACATTTCTTCATACCACTGTCACATTCTCCTGATAACGGATTCTGCGGGCATACTCCGAATTCCGGGGGCTCTGTCCTTGATTTCAAGTATTTACGGAGCAACCTTAGAGTATTTACCCTCACATTCAGCATCTGCAAATACACCCTATCCTGCACCCTGGTCACGTGTGATGGAGGTAAGGGTGACAAAAACTGATGACGGGCCAGAAGCGCGTCCATAAATTTCGCCCCATCTGTCCCGGGAACGTGCCCCACCTACAAATGCCCGGAAGGTGCGTGAATCTGGATCATTTGTGGCACAAACGTCATGTATCACTGCCCACATTGGCCCCAATAGATCTTTCATCCGCTAACTCTGCTTGTTTCAGGGGTAAATATAAGAGCAATTTATTAGCTGGATAAGAATATTAATGGTTCGAATGAACGGAAGAATCGCCATATATTTATGGAATGTGGACGAAAGAATGCAACCCGGTTAGAGCGTTAATGGTTTCCAAACCCTCTTGGTGGACGTAAATCACAGATTTACTTTGTTATGCATGCGGAGCCAGCCACAGCATGTGATAAAGCGTTCTGAAATATTGTTCGGTTTTTTTTTTTTTTTTTTTTTAAAGATATGGTCAGTTGATGAAATTTCGCATGAGGAATAAGCTTTGAGTTGATGATACATTTCTACAACTCTTCTTTTTTTAAAGAAAGGTGTTTTTTTCGAATAGAAAAGTTGATAATATTTTGAGTTATGGTTAAAAAAAAGATAAAACAAGAACTATCTCATATTTAAAATTGAATATTGCAAATTTTAAAAATGGTGAGAAAAGAATAAAGTAGTTATCTTTACAGTTACGGAAAAAGAAAATACATTCCAAATTTGAAAATTGTCTCATGAGAAGAGGCAAATATAAATTCTGCTAATATGCACTACCTTAATTATTAAAAGAAACGAATTATATTCAACATACAAATGGTTTGGTTTGTCGCTGAACGGTCATTTCTTGCACACGAAGGCTAATTAGACCGGGACCTACGGTTTAAAGTGGATTCGGAACCACTACAAACATCCATGCCCAAGGTGGGATTCGAACCCACGAACTGTTGAACCGAAGGCAAGAGCGCTAACCATTCGGCTGCCAGCTTGGCTAACATACAAATGAAATATACAAATCCACGATATTTATTTTATTTATGCTCGCATTTGCGCACAATTACAGTTACATTATGATTATCAGAATTAAGTAAAATTCAATAACCAAATTATTTATATTGATAGTAATAGATAATAAATTTTAAAGGCATATATAAAATAGTGTTCGAAATCAGTGTTTGGTAAATCCATCACACACACTTATAAATGTTGCTATATCACAAGACATGAAATAAAACAAATTTTAAATGCCTGTCTGAAAAGAGCATTCTATACTGTTTGTATTCATATCCAAAGTTCTTGTTTGGAAATTGTGAGAGGCAATTTCCCTTACATGTTCTGTAGATAACATGTCCACCCGAATAAACAGACCAAGTAAAAAGATTTTTGCATTCTTTCTACTTAAAAAAGGTGCCTTTGATATTTCTTACAATCTGGCATCTGGCTTTATCCTATTGAAAGACATCTCCAGGAAGGCTTTGAAAGAAATGCCTTCGGACTCCAGTACTCTACTAATTTACCCGTGCTGTTAAAATTACCCACATTTGAAGTGATTTAATAAGAACTAAAACATTAAAAACAAATTCCTACGAATTTCTTAGTCATTCATCGAGAATGTTAATTCCGTTTATATTTAACAAAATAAACAATAATAAAATTTATACAATTTAGTCAACATGATTAAAGTATTATTTTTTTAAAAATATATCTTAAAAATATTTGTAAGATATTTTATAGTTTTAATTGAACACTTTATTTATAAAATGTTTATCAACAGCTATTTTTTTAACTCAAAATTATTGGATTTATTCTTGGAAAATTTCAAGTCTGTTATATGAAAGCTTACCACATCAGTTTTTGAAATTTTGATCCCATATTTTCCATTATTTTTTTTTAAACTTCGAAAACTTTTATCACAGTTCTTTTGAGGCGTCAAATTTAAAAACATAATTACCTACGCGACACAAGCATAAGGTAGAATATATTTTGTAATAGTTATATAAAAAATTTACCCAGCGTATATTTTTCTGTATGCAATTGCTGAACATTGGTTGGAGAAGAAATAGTATTTGCAAATATAAGCATGGAAGCACAAAAAAAACTGTATATGGTAAATTTTTCGAATAAACTTTTTTTTTTTTGAATGTAGAATTTGTGACCAAGAGAGAATCGCAATTTTCAAAGGGATTGCAAATCGTAAAAATGCATAATACCCTAATACGAGATGAGCTTTGAGAAGCAGGGAAAATATCTTCGATACTGAAGAAATCTCAATGGATGATATCCGTTCCAGAATTCGGAAAAGGACCGAAATCCGCACTCATAAATATGAATTAGAATGCTTATCTCTATAAGCAATGGATGAATTTGAAAGTCCTACTTTTTAATATGAATAGCATACACACTCCTTTAATATTTATTTCATAAAAAAAAACTGCTGAAACCTAAGAACTACAAAATTTAAAATCAGAGAGAAAAAGTTTCGAATTAAATAAAATTATTAAAAAGCCAAACTATAGATTCTACTTTTTCAGTAAAGCAGGTTTCGTAATATTGTTATAAGCTTATAAGGCTGAAATTTTTTAGAGTTTTTATTCTCGCAAAAATATGGGGTAAATTTTTTAATTTTTTATATTAAAGAAAATTTTCCAAACTGTATTTTAGAAGTTAACTAATTGTCTCCCAACTTCTTATCTATATTAGAGTAATAAAGTATCTCTTTTTATATATATTGGATAAAAATCTATAAAAATGTGACTCAAATAAAATTTCGATTACAATTAATTCGTTTAATTAATTTATTTAGTCACAGTTGTCTAAAATGAACCAATTCCTAATTTCTATTAATCAAATTGCGCATTCTTTTAATAGGTATTTTTATTCGTACTCAATTGAATCCTTACAAAAAATTAAATCTATTATAACTGATAATATTTTATTATGTACTATTGTGTCACATATAACATATCCAAAGAAGGCTTAGCTACGATATGTGTTCATTTTCTTATTTACTCCATATTAGATCTTCAAGGTATCTCAGAAATATTATGAACACTTTTTAAACTTCCATCAAAGTCTAAGAGATTTGAATTCCTCGTTAAAAATATATAATAGAACTCCAATTATTCGAATTCTGTCCATCCAAATCACTTTCAGAATTTCAAAAAAAATAATTATAAATCAGACTGAAAAAGAAAGAATACGAGAAAATGAAATAAGATCAAAAAAAGGCTAGGTAAAAGAAGGGAGGAGGAGAATAACGTGTGTCTCTTGAGAAATTCAGAAACATTTTTGAACTCTTGCATCTTCTATATATTCAACACTAACTTCTGAACAATTTGGATTTTCAAATGTTAGTGCTGAATGTATAGGAGAATGGATTATTTGTTAGTCCCTGGATTTCAAATTGTAGATGATGATAAATTTATTGAAAGCGTAGGAGAAGAAAATGAACTTAATGCCCAAGTTGAAGCATTCACAGAAGCGTCTGCCTGCCTCGAATCTGCTTTGCAGAAGATGGAGCATCAGCTTGAGTGTAATTGCAAGCAAATTTTCACTGTTAAGCAGATGTGTGACTTTGCTGCCAGATAACGGATGAAGATAGTCAAAAAGCTTATTCTGACCGAGATGTTCAGCAAGAAATCACTTTTTTATGTACATACATAGTGTAGTAATGTATAATACTTATGTAATTACCTTAAAAAATAAAAGTGTTATCTTTTCATTTAATTGATTAAAAGATATTTTTTTTAAAAAAATATGAAGTTTTTCTCATAATTTCTAGTTACAATAATTGATTAAAATAGAATCTCATCCCAAAAAATTCAATTAATCGATTTGGGTCTAGTCCCAACTCATTCGGATATTTGGAGTTCTAGTGTACCTCAACATTTTCAAGTAATATTGTTAATATGAAATCACACAGTTATGCATGGCAATCTACACTTTAGAACTAATTCTATTATTTCCAAATTTTATTTTCACACAAAGGACAGAAGTAATGCAAAATCTAATTAAAATTATCAATAAAACACTGTCCATTCGATGAGGCTATTTTATGAATTCATAGTGATACTTAATATTCTAGGCACAAGATTGATAACTTTAAAAATAAAATAATGTAAGAAATGGTGTCTATGTCTTACATTCTTACATATCAAGAAATGTATTAATGCAACTACTATTCATTAACAAATGATAAATGATGCCTTTCCACTAGTATGATGCTGAAAAGAGGAATAAAACTTAAACGACAACATTCCCACTTGGCCACATTTTAAAATTATGAGAATTTTTTCTATGGTCATTTAGAGATATATTTTAGATATCTCCTGTAGCTAACTGTATAATTATAATTCTATTTAAAAATATAAATTAAGTCATAAACCATTCATTTAGGAAAACAAAAGGTTTATTTTTATTCTATCTACACAGCTTTATTGATGAAAAGAAACTAGTTGACTTTGGCCAAATTTTTATAAAAGAAAAAAAAGTTCCTCGAAAACGTGGTCGTGTGAGGGGTACTTATTTAGTAAGTTTCTCCCTCGAATGTCCGGAACATGTTCTTCTGAATACATATCTAGTAAATACGCTGGTCAGTCTGTCTCAATGATCCGTTTGTCAAACAGGAAATTGATTTAGCTAAATACAATGTAATCTGAAATTATCATCAGTGAGTATGACATAAATACTCCACTCGCTTCTTCGCCTCGACCAGAATGGAAATTGCCACGCACGAATGTAAATTCATGTACTGGTAAATTCTCCTTGATCCACATTATCTTCAGTTGAAAATCTGCCAATTGTCAGACTGAATATCGAAGCAGACTGTCCTGTAAAGAGCGTGTTGTTTCACTCATCTTCTTCAGAAAGAAAATACGCCTGTCATCTTCAATTGGATGTACCATCTGCGAATGCCCTTCTTTTGCTAACAGTTCAGTGAACTCTTATCAGTAAAACACGAATCATAAATAGGTATGCAAACTTACTGTAGAGTCAATATCGAACAGCTTGAAAGGAAAATCTAATAAATGTTATCTACTGAAGGTGGTTCAAAAACAGAACAGTATTTCTAATGCGGTTTCTCGTCGCTATGAACTTTAAGTAATTGTCAGCAACATCTTTAGTAGCATTCCCTGATTTTGTCCAATTAATTTTAATATTTTTTATTCAGATCATTATATCATGTACTAATCTTCCCTTTGCCATATTGTAGGCATATCACCATATCTTTACCTTTCGGTGAACATTTCTAGCTTCTAAAAACGAACTCCTAAGTTTTGAAATGATTAATTTTAAGATTCTTTTAACTTACTTACCACTCGACTCTACATTCATGACGGATTTTGACCACTATTTTTCTTATCTTTGACCTTTGTCTTCAAATTTTTGATCTTCATCTTTTTCAAATCCTCCTTCACCTCTTCCAACGATCTCATTCAAGGACGACAAACCTTTGTTTTCCTCTCCAGAATATGATTTTCCCAAATATTTTCTTCAATATATTTTCTTTGTTATTTTTTCTCAAGATACTTTTAACAATTCCTCTAAAATGCATGCAACTTGATCCGTCTTCAAACAATTGATAGTTATTTAGAGTACTGATTTTGTGAAGAGTCATGTTGTTTAGAAATCATATTCAATCTTTTTTAAATATTTTTATTGTCTATTGTATATTTTTTAATTTTTTTCTTCAAAAGAAATGCTGTGAGTTTATTTTCTCCTGTCATCTAAAGTGCGTATTTACTTCATCCCAGATAAACCTTGTGTATTCCCAAATTTGCAAACTCAGTCATTTTCCCTGCTAATTCCTTCTATTTCATTTTCGTTAAAATAATAAAAAAATTTTTATATGATTACGTCATACCAAACTTATATCACCAAATTGTTTTAAGCACTGTAATTAGTTTAGCATATAACTCTTAGTTTAATATATTCAATTTTTTTAAACCATATTATCTTTTGTTTGCTTATTTAGTTCAATTTGTTATCATCAAAAAGGTAAACTACATGAATACAAAACAGTCAATTGATTGCTTCTATTATGATTAACAGCACGTTTCTTGTTTTGCAAAAATATTAAAAAATAATATCCTATAATAGTATCTGAAATAACTTAGCGGTATGTTCAAACTCATACATCATAAACCTGCCAAGGGAAAAAAAGAGAAAAGTTTTTGTCGCTTTTGATATTCTGATTAAAATTTATTATTAAAGATCTTTATAGAATTTTCCTTTTTTAAATACAGATACTTTCTAAATTTAAGTTCTCAGTGAGACCATTAAAATGATATATGGGAGGAATAAATAATTTCGCTTGTTTGTTATAAGCTCTTATAACAAATAAGCGAAAAGGATTTCGATTGGTGTGTTGAGTAAGAAAAAAAAAGTTATCGTGAAATTTATTGAAATTTGTATTTACACACCCAACTTGTAAAAAGAATTCCCATCTTTGTTTTAAAAAAAAATTTGTAAAAAGAACTTTAATGCAACCGCAACAGAAAATTTGCTTCGCTCACACGGCCATAATTTTCCAGTTCTAATTTATGGCATTCTTTTGGTCATAAAATTCAATGCTGAAAACATTTAAATACACTACTGCAACAATTTATACAATAGAAATACTTATTTTTTAAGAGGAAACTAAAAATAAATTTTCCCCGGCACTTTTCTGTATGAAAATTTTAATCTTAAATATATTTTGATATGAGATTCAATAATTCCCATTTAATTTTGTTTTCATATATAAATTTTTCATACATTTTTATATAGATTTAATTATATATATATATATATATATATATATATATATATATATATATATATATATATATATATATATATATATATATATATATATATATGTATGTATGTATATATATATATATATATATATATATATATATATTTATATATGCTTCTGTTTGTGTTGATATTCAGTTACATTTCTCATTTTTGAATGGACAAAAATGTTTAGAAGCCACTTTACTCAAAAATTCCAATTTTTTGATCTTATTTCTTTATTATTTATTCAAATTTAATTTAATATTTAAATTTTTAAAAGTTAAAAAATAATTTCTAACTGAATATTTGAAAGTCAACAAAATAGCCATGCGTTTTCAAAGTAGGTTCTCTAAAACCATTAAAAATTCCCATTACATGTTGTTTATGTTAGCAAGATTTACTTCCAAGCATTAACACTTAAAGTAGTCCTATAAATTTTATTCAAATAGAAGATTGTAAAGATAATTATCATAATTACAAACTTATGGAAAGGTGAGTACTTTCTTTGATATACAAAAGTATTTGTATTAAGTTTAAAAAAGTAACCTGATATCTCGCTCTCTCTTGAAAAATAAATTACAAAATTACTTTCAAATTCTTAACAGCAAAAATAGCAATGCCCAGATAATGTCACATAACCGAATCGGCGTTTTGAGATCCTTTATCTCATAAAAGCGGCACAAATTCATTTAATTGTAAAAGAGAAATTTATAATGACAAATTATCATGACAAAGCAATGGAAATAGAAAGTAAAAATGAAGACAATAAGAACAAGAATCATTGTTGCAGAAGATAATCGGTATTTAATACTAATCAACAGAAGAAATCATAATATAAATAAATATAATAAACAACACTCATAATTGTCATGTCTTTTTTCTCTCTGGACATTTCATACAAAAGGTTTATTTCAAACTATTTGAAAATGACTTCATGGCCTTCAACTGCCATCTTGCGAATCTATTGTTTGTGTTCAAATTATAAGTCAACAACTCCCTTTTCCAGAAATTAGGCATCAGGATTTTAAGTAACGTTCCCTTCTTGAATGACTCTCACACTAAGTGAATTATCAACAGAAAAAAAGCATTTAAGCTATTTCTATATTTAATCTTGTAAATACCTGATTTGGAAAATACGGGATTTTGATCTAGGTTGGAATCTCTGTCATATAAACTTCTAAGATATTAGAAACATTCTAACATATAAACACAATATATCTTTAAGTCTGTACTAGTTCTTTGTGAAACATAATCCACGGTAATTTGTTTTTCCGAATAGTATTTATGCTGTACCTTTGTTCAAAGTTAAGGGTTACTTTTATGGATAAATCTCTCTCCTCTCCCTCTCTCTCTCCTCTCCCTCTCTCTCCTCTCCCTCTCTCTCTCCTCCCTCTCTCTCTCTCTCCTCTCCCTCTCTCTCTCCTCTCCCTCTCTCTCTCTCCTCTCTCTTACGTAAGAGTATGTTATCTACACGTGAATTCAATGGAACATTGCTTAAACCGCATTGGACAACTCATCATGTACAGACACTTGTAAGTTCTTATAAAATTTGTTGATCTCGTTTCCTGAGAAAACTTTTCATAGATTATAGGCTATTTTCATGTATTGCAAGGGATAAAACCCGGAAATTTCCCAAGTAATATCCCAAAAGATGTTTAAAGAGAAAGTGAAAATGCTGCACCCATCTCCTAATTTTCAGTTTTTTTACAAGGGGCTTTTCAGTGCTAAAATTACTTCTTACTGTCTAAACAGAGCATTGCTTCGAATATTATATGTGAAATTTTTCTTTATTTTCAATCTCCAATCGACTCTAAATATCAATCTAACAATTACGAAGATATATGTTCATGAAAATATTCCGATTCCATTTCATAAATTCATCGATTACCACCATCGTCTTCTTCTTCTTAATGGGCTTGCATGGTACTGGGTACCTCTGCTGGATAGCATTTTGTGCCATAGCCTCAAACCCATGAACTCTTAGTTCCAATAAATTGGGCCGCCCACTTTATTTATAAAGTCAGACAAACAGTTTATGGAGCTAAGATGTAAATCTTTAGTATTGATGATTCCTAAAGTATTAAAACAAATGGAGGCTAAAGAGCATCACACTCAAAAATGATGGGATGCGTCGACTCATCATCCTTAAGACATTTCCTACAATTAGGATCTTGAACGAGTCCCACAGTATGGAGATGTTTCCTGAAATGATAGTGTCCAGTGATGAAGCCTACGATGGTACGTATCTTCGCCCTAAGAACAACTAACAATTTCAGAGGCAACATTCGCCGATGATTTAGCTATCATACATTGAATACAGTATTAATAGTATCTTAATTAAGCATTACACTTAAGGTTTTTGCTAAGGTTTAATCAAGGTTTTAATTAACTAAGGTTAATTAAAATAAAGGTTTTTGCTAATTAAGGTTTTTCGCTTTTGAAAAGTAAAATTTTTTTGTTTTTTTTATATTATGTGATAATAGTAAACTCGATTGTTAATTGCTGAATATATATATTTATATATATATACATATATGTGTGTGTGGGGGGGGTTCTTACTTGGTTATCAATAAAAATGACCAATAAATGTTAAATTATTTAATTATATTTTCTAATAATAGTATAAAGTATATACATATGTACAAGATCAAAACGTATTGTCCATTTTAACATCATTGTAGTTAGTTATAATTAAAAACAAGTTTAATATCCATTCGCGTCTTTTTCGTCATCACGTCTTTTTCATTCCCTCACATCCTCGTTCTCCTCCTTTCTTCTCTGCATGTCTGGCGGCAAGCATGTGAGTGGCCCTCTGGTGGCGCTTTCAATCCCACATATATATATATATATATATATATATATATATATATATATATATATATATATATATATATATATATATATATATATATATAGATAGATATAGATAGATAGATAGATAGATAGATAGATAGATAGATAGATAGATAGATATAGATATCGATTGTATTTCTTATACATTCCGCGCATAGTTTTCCTGCATATCACATCCCTCAAAATTTACCCAACGAAACAACATCCATAATTTATATTCAAGATATAACTGCCAAATCATTCTGAGTAGCGTATTAAACAATATTATTTAATTACATTCAGAAAATTAAAATCCTTTGAAATTGAAAGATGTTTTACAATTTTGACAATTCTTGAATGAAAAAATGTCTTTCACGAAAAACAATTATTTTATTAAATTATAAAATATATAATTTTATATCTTGTCACACAAAGGATTTGCTACAAATTACTTAATCACGCAAACTCAAAATTTCAGTAGATGTGATGTCCATGAAAATTTAACGTAATAAATTTGTTTTACCAAGCTCTACCACCTTTTTTATAATATGAGTAGTCTTGCAAAATATTTTTAAGCTATTTTAAAACTTTGACTGAATTGAGTTTACTGTAAAATGAGTTCTTCTTTTCTTATACCTTAAATATTCTTTCTAGAAACAAAACCGGTTTCAAATTATTATTTAAAAGTGTCAACCTCATGACCTTTACGCCTAAAATAATGTTATTAATTTTATGGATTATTTTTAAATATTGATAAAACAAGTCCTTTCACAAGTAAAACGACTTAAAATAAGTGAACAAATTCAGTACAAATTAATTTATCGATACTCTATCTCTTGTACAGAATCAAACATTATTACCTGTATTAAAATCCATGTTTAACACTTTTATTCTGTAAAATGTTTTAAAATTTATTTTTTTTAATTAATTATGATGAAATTATTTTAGACAGTGCAAAAATGTATGAACGATGTTCCTTTTTCTGTAGGAATTTAAATGTGGATGAAAAACATTGCATTTATAAAAAACATTGGTTGTTAATAAGATAATTCGTATGCCCCAAAGGTAGCGGTTTTGAATCTTGATCAAAATGTTAATCCGTCATAATAATAGGGTTTGTCTGCATTAAATATAGTCATGATTTAATATTTTTTCATTAAAATGTGGGAATTATAAATGAAGTTTGCCAACTCTGGTGTCAATCCCATCATTTAATCATGATTCTAAATTACAAAGTTTTATCACTCAATGTATCTTAGATATCACCAACTCAAACTTTAAATATATGCATTTATAATGTTGATACTTGGGCCACAAATGCAGGACCCGACTTATCCTTGTTGGGGCTCGAGGCAAAACTTATTTGGGGGCCCTCTCTTCTTTATAAAAACAAACTTTCTACTCTACTTGGCAAATGATTATTTTCAATTGATAATGTAAAATAAACTTTCAATTCAATTTTGGGGGCCCTTTGAAGTGGGGGCTCACTTTAATTGTCCCATATACCTCTGTATTAATCAGGCTCTGCACAAATGCCAAGAATATATTTTTAAATGTATACCAAATACCACCCCCCCTACTTGGCAAGCATTAGCATACAATACATTTTACGGTGTATACTCTCTAGACACTTTTAACATTAATAATTCCTCTACATAACTCTTATGGAGCATTAATGCATAAATTGGTAATAAAAAACCAAATACAAAAAATAATGTGAATCTTAGCTTTAGATTTTTCCTTGCAATTTCAGTTTCATTGAGAAATTTTGAATCTTCCATCAGTTATTGGCAAAAATTCTACATTCTACACCTCTTGGGGACATGATGTTTTACATCAACATCTGATGTATTTATACCTTTTTTTTTACTCTAATAAGATTCTTATGTTGAGATTTTAATTTAGTGCCCAAATTTATCTTTCACATTATCCCGAAGTTATGTACTCCAAAATCTATAATTTCTCCTTCGTTTAAATTTTCTGTCTCTGAAAAACTTTTTTCTGTATATCTCCAGATGAATTCTTCTCTTTTGCTCTTGTGTAATTTAAGCTTCAACTTTATCTCATGAACAATAAACTGAGAAAAAATGTATTTGTAAAGAAATTGAATAAACTATTTACTTAGGTACATTTAATTTTTAATGTAATTTTTTCTTTTAGCTGAAAATTCTTAAATTATTATTGCAATAGTTACCCAATTAATTTAAAAATATACTTAAATAACTAAATCAAATGTCATGCTTCATTAAAAGTAAAAAAAACCGTTCTACGTTTTAATCGAGGAATTTAAATGTTTTAATTTCTATTATTTGCAGACAGCCTTAAAATATATGTGTACATTATAAACTTAAATTTCAGTATAATAAGTATTTAAAAAAAAGTACTTTGTCAATCTATTTTAAATGAGTTCTCTTGTTGATATATTTAAACATTATTTTTAATTTCGTGTTAAAAAAAAGCCCTATTAAATACCAGGAATTATGTGAATTGAACAAATTAGAAAATTACGTATTTTATAGTGAGAAAAAAAGTTATTTAGGAAAAAACAAAATTGAGATAAACTCAAAAATATTTTTAGAGGGTCACTATAATTTTTCAAAACCAAATATCGCTTAAAAAGTCAAGTAATTTCAAGCAAAATTTATTTCATGCTTGCTGTACTATTTTAAACCAATTCAAACGAACCCCTCCTTTCCATGCTTTTAAACAGGGAATTCTGCTAATAAGATCGTTCTTGCCTGGTCGGTCGGCATTGCTGAGTTGAGTTGTTTCTCCGGAACTTTCTAAGCAAACAAAGTTTCATATCACCGAGGCAAGTGAGGCGCGACATTTGGATAATTTCTAATCAAATTATATCACGCTTGACCTCACCATTGGCATCAATATTTCTATAACAGAGCTCGATGGAGACAATCGATGGGGCAGGAACGCTGTGGAAACAAATGGATATGCAGGAAACCAAAAATTAATCATATTTATTCTAGGCATTTCTCGTGCATGTATCTAAGTAAAAGGACTGAAAAATGAAGATGGCGCATGAAATAAATATTACATGATAATGTATTTTTATTTTCTGTAGATATCAATGTTAGAAGGAACAAATTAATCAAAAATATTTTTATTTATCATTGAAACGTATGAAGAATATGATGTTGCTTTTAGGTTAATTTTATATCCATAATTCAATAAATCATCTGTATATTATTTTAAATTATTAACAGCCAATATTATTTATCCTTATTAATTAAATGGTTGTATGGGAAAGGTAAATATTTATAAATCATTAAAAAAAGAAAAATAAATCATAAAAGGTAAGAAAGGTAAAATCATTCACAAGGGAAAGGCAAATCATTTTCTAAATACATTATCTTCATTTTTCATTCAGTAATACTCAATCTAATCCTTATCAAACACTGTTAAAAGTTTCAAATTTTTGTGATTGTGAGTAAAATATTATTTAATGCTGAAGTCATCATATTACAAAACGAATATTGCTTACAATATATCTTTTTCTCCTGAAAATATTATAAATACCGGCATAATATTTTAAAATAACTGCATAATCAGAGTATTACAGCAATTTGTAACTATAAATTAAATTATATAACTCTTAAAATCTTTTTAAAATTATTACATCTGAATACCATGATAAATTTGTAATATTAAAAAAACAAAGAATTATTTTTATTTTATCGATTTGAATTATTAAATAATTTTTTACGCAATTATATTGAAAATGTGGTAATCTTATGCATTTGTTTGAATTTTAAATTGTGTGTGTTTGTAAAAAATAAATCAACGCGTGAAAAAATTCTTTGAATCCGAAAATGAAATTACGTTTTACCATGGATCAAAATATGGATTTAAATGCAAGGAAGAGTATTTATAAAGTATTAGAAGAACTATTTAAGATTTGACAGGTATTTTTCTCCTCAAAAAAGCAAGTATTCAAAAGTCAAACAGAAATTGTCTTTTCAAAATTAAATAGAAAATGATTTCTTTACTAAGCAATTTTAATTAAAAGAATTCGAAATACTGTTATCTTTTAAAAGCATGCATACTAAAATTTCGCTAATACTGTACTTTACTCTCGAGAAGCAAGTATCTTCTGGGAGAGAAAAATCAAACTATAGCCATCACTTTTTGTTCAGAATATTCATTGACACTCAAATATTAGAGTATTTTATGTCTCAAATACTCATCAAATATTAGAATATTTTATGTCTCAAATACTCATCAAATATTAGAGTATTTTATGTCTCAAATACTCATCAAATATTAGAGTATTTTATGTCACAAATACTCATCAAGTATTAGAGTATTTTATACGCTCCAGAGAAAAATGAAAGTATAACAAATGAATTCCAATACAACTTTAAAAATTAAATATAATGAGAATATTTAAAATAAGTGCTTCTCTCTTTTTACATTTAAGCGAACTTAAACTTCTTCTCAGTGTTACAATATATAATAGTGATACTAACTTTTTCAAAAAAATTTGGCTAACTTTTTAGCATAAGCTGAAACATTCTTAAAATATTGTTAATGTTATTTGTATGCGTTTATCATTCACGGAAAGTTTTAGTCCATTTTTCCCCCGACACCAGGTTTTTTGTTTTCTTAATAACTTAAATTTCCAGCATTAATAAATTATTTCATTTTATTGTATTTATGAGTGATTTGAAAATAAACATATATTATTTTTTGGTGTATTTAAATAAAATCATTAATTTTGAAGTAGTAATTCTCCTACAGATTTGATTAAAATTTGTAGACTTAACTATTATCTGATAGTCACGCAAAAGATGTAATTATTTCTGCTGGTTACTAAACCAAAGCGAATTTAACAAAAAAAAACAACTAAAAAAATGTGATCCTTAACAAAGTTGACTGATAGTGAAATATAGAAAAGCATTCAACCGTACTTTATATTTAAAGATATAAAATAAAATTACGGTTTTAAAGCATTTAATATATTAAAAATAAAATATATATACACAAAAAATGAGATCCTTAACAAAGTTAACTGATAGTGAAATAAAGAAAAGCATTCAAGTACTTAATATTTAAAAATATGAAATAAAATTACGGTTTTAAAGCATTCAATATATTAAAAATGGAAAACATAATCCAAATTATAAAGCACTGCAAAAAAATCGCAACAGGTAAAATTGATCACTAAAGTGATTCATTTGTAATCAGCCGACCGAAGGCTGAGTGGTTAGCGTTCCTGAGACTCCTGAGCTGTGGGTCCCAGGTTCGAATCCCGGTTCGGGCATGGATGTTTCTTTCCTTCTCTGTTCTCTCTGTGTTTCTCTGTCCTTTCTTCTGTGATGCTGTATGAATGTGGCCCATCCTATAAACGGGTTTGTGGTGGTATTGCGCGGGTAATGCTACTCGCCTCCGTGACTTGGTTCACAGGTGCCCCTTGGGTAACGATAAATAAGTAGCAGTTTCTAACCTTGTTGTGGCAAAGGGTTCGTCACCCAAGTGTGCCCGCCATTGGATAAAAAAATCATTTGTAATCAAAATTAAACATACAAATGTTAAAAACATTTATGCCTTTTATTTTTATAGATATGAAGAAAAATATAAATTTCAAAAATTTACTTATTATAAACGAAAAGCATATTTCTTTATACCCTCAGATCTCTCTATTTTGTTTTTAATTCTCAATAGCTAAATATAAAATGACTAGTATATGTGGCTTTTATTTCGAATGTTAGATGAAATAGCTAAATAGACCAAGAATATAAAAGCCCTGTTTATAAGAAAAAGATCTGGTTCCTTGATAAACACTGAAGAATGATTTACTTTTATATAATTATCCCTAAATTAAAAATTATTCTTTAATCTCCTTATCTTAATTTGTAAAACTGGTTGAGTAAAAAAAAAAAAAAACACTTTGCTTGCAGCAGTTTCAAATGAAAAAGAGATTAAACAGACTTTTCCTGAATACAGAATTTGGTTTCATACTCGATTAAAAAGAGAGTAGAGTTTTTCTAATCGAAGTTGTGTGGATGGATTTGTGAGAGTATAAGATGAAAAAAACAATCAAAGTGAATGACTTAAATTGAAATTTGAGAAATGCTCTTGCATTTGTTGAAAAATCAAAAATAATAATATACGATAAAATTGAGTTAAATTTATATGTGGAAGAGTGTGTAAGGAAAGTATAAAAATTTTCGATTCTGTAACTTCGATTCAAATTTAAAAATTGACAATTATTATATATATATTAATGCATGTGAAATTAATATAATGAAAACTAATTAAAAAAATTATAGAAAACTTAAGATAATTTCTTCTATGTTCAGAAAGCTATTGTATATGATCGAAAAAAAAACAATTCTTGTTGTTTTTTTAAAAAAAACAATACTTGTTGTTCTTTTTTTAAAAAATTAAGGAAATTAACGGAGAACCTTACAAAATTTAACTTACACACAAACTCAAACCTGCACAAAAATATCTTTAATGATTTATTAACTATAAATTACATAAAATATGGATAAAACATTTTATTTTTTTCAGTAATAATATTGTTAGAAAAGTAGAAAAATTATTAATCAACTATTTTTGGTAAAATAACCGACTGATGGCTGAGTGGTTAGCGTTTCTGATTCCTGAGCTGTGGGTCAGGGGTTCAAATCCCGGTTCGGGCATAGATGTTTATTTCTCTCTCTGTTCTCTCTGTTTCTCTGTCCTTCCTTCTGTGATGATGTATGAATTAGACCCACCCTTAAACGGGTTTGTGGTGGTATGGCGCGCGCAACGCTACTCGCCTCCGTGATTTGGTTCACAGGTGCCCGCTGGGTAACGACAAATGAGTAGCAGTTTCTGGCATTGTTGTGGCATAGGGTTCGTCACCCAAGTGCTCGCTGTTGAAAACAAAATTATAATTGAATTAATTGAAGATTTTATAACACCACCGACATTTTAAAATTTTATTGATAATAATTTTTTCTCCATCTGAGTAACCATCACTTGAAAAGCAATTTGAGTCACTGAAATTTATTTTGAGGTACATTCTGAACGGTATTTTTTTACGTAAATTATAAGTTCTCGGTAAAATATACTTTCAAACAAAAATATGTTAATAAATGCTTTGATTGGGTCAAATGCTTATCGATACTCTAAGCAGTGTGTACCACAGAAATTGCAATAATAAACTTCTTTTCATGTAACACTTTCAGTTTAAATATTGCTTTCTTTCATAAAGTTTGAATATTGTTTGAAGAACGAATGGATTTTTTCGGTACTGTTAGTGTTGGCGTATGAAAAAAAATAAACTTCAAACTAAATAAAAATAGCCAGCTTGCTTCTGGAATGCTATGTATCGAAATCAAATTGTTGTGTAACTTGCAGGCCCGCTCTCATCTAAAAGGCTAAACATAGCTCATTATGGTGGTTATGGTGACAAACAATGCCAAGCATTTCTGATCGTTTCTCACAGTTGGCCCTATTTGGATGCACCTTGTCAGTTATTATCCTTCATCTCCTTTTCAACCCTTCCTGAAATAATTTCTTACTGTCAAATGTTCACTAACTACATGTGCAATTTTTAGTGCCTTTCTAATGTATGCTTCTGAGTTCTTTTGAAAATTTAGAAGCCATTTCAATTATACCCTTAGTAACCTTGACTATGAGTCTTCCACTTTGTATTCCTTATCTATGAACAAAGACGTTTATTTATCTCATTGTTTAAGTGGCCTTTCGAGTTGGTATGAAATTTGAAAACAAATAATGGACTCCAAACCATTAAAAAATGAACCAAGGCAATATGTAAAAACATATATCTATAAAAAAATATGTATACATTAGTACATATACATGCATATAAATATATAAATATGTGCTTATATATACATATGTATGTCAACACATAAAACACTTCTTATGCACTGCTAGAATATAGCTCGTCTACCAAAATCCCAGATTTAAGAATTGCACTCTGTGATACACTTTTTTCTCTCACCCCATTCCATTTGTTGTATACACTTCTGTGTAATTTCGTTCTACAACATATGTGCAAATTATTAACATCACAGAAAAGAAATAATTCAATTCTTTATTCTTCACTTATACATGATGAAACGTCGTCCAAACAGACAACTTATTATATCTGAATTGAAGAAGGCTGTAAACCCACTGTGACTTTTTGAATTTTGTGCTCTCATCCTTTGGAATAAGCATTGATGCACACAAAAGAGCTCAAAATAACAGTAACATTGGCACATCGATCAAAAGCTTTCCTGTGAAAATAATGGCGAATGCTGAGTAGCAATAAGAAAGTCCGAAAAGATTTCATGAATATCAAGCAAAAGTCTCTTTTTTAGTACAACCTTAAACTTTGTAAAATATTTATAGCATATTTTTATTATGATGTTGGTTTATAGCCTAAACCTTGCTCAAAATGATTTCTTGTCACATAAAATAATAAGAGGTATTGCAATTGAACATATATTACTCCTCTTCTTTGTAAATATGTTTCAATTCAGATAATTGGTTTCAGTTTTCAACACAAATTGTCTTATAATACAGATACTGACATAAACTAAACTAAACTGCGTGGCAAGACAGCCCATGTGGGCCAATGTCTACAGTGCCCATAACTGTTTTCATGACCGAGTGCTCTGGAGTGCGAGGCATATGTCCCAATTAAGTGGTCAACCTAATGCGAAACCCCCAGTATTTAGTTCCTAAGCATGCATGGTACTCAGTTTATCAACCCATTGAAGGGATGAAAGGCTGAGTCGACCTTGCCAAGGCCGAGGATCGAACCACGGACCTGTGCCTTTGGAGCGTAAAACTTTGGCACTCAGCCACCGGACCTCGGTATTAACATGAAAAAATCACAAATGTTTCTCCCAAATTTTTTCGTGTATTCAAGTTTTTAATAAAAATATAAAAACTCCACCAGAGGAGGCGACTTTGAAAGCAAACGATATTTAAACTAAGTGTCACATGACACCCCTGATATAAGAAAGATGGTGCGTACAAAGTGTTAAATCAACCATTTAAATCAACAAACAAATTTTCATTTCTTTTATTTTCTAAAAACTATAACATCTATGGTACATAGTGAAACCATATATGCTATATTTTCCTATTATAATTTGCTAATCTATAGAAAATATATAAAAATAATAAACATATGTAAATTAATTTTTTACAAAATTATCCTTATTTTTTTAAACAGAAATTAAAAATAAAATGTACATATTTACATACCCCAAAGGAAAATGATCTTTCAGTGTCTGAATCATGACTGTTAGTTTTTATTTCTTTTTGATGAAAGTTACGCTTAAAAATCAGCTATCTGTTTTGAAAATATGAACAATAAATGTGCTCATTATTTTGAAGAACTTCTTGAACTTTTGTATGATTTGCAGAATGAAGACTAACATTAAATAGAAATATGCGATTAAAGAAAAACTTCACTTAATTAAAAAGGAGAGAATTCATATATTTTTTAATTTAAATTTTCTCGTTTCAAAAATAATATGAATTGCTTTTCAATTTTTTAAAGAGATGCAAATTTTAGTAAGCTAGGAAAATGATCAACATAAAAAAAGATGTATACAAAACACACACACGCATATATATATACATATATATATATATATATATATATATATATATATATATATATATATATATATATATATATATATATATATATATATATATATATATATATATATATATATATATACATATATAATGCCTTATTGGAACGTGTCCCAATATCAGTTCAAAAAATCTTCCAACATTACAGTTTTTTAAAAAAAAAGAGAATGAGCCTAGAGAAAGAAGCAAACTTGCAGATTTAAGCTTTTTTTAGATTATTGTTTGTATTTTTTGTATATATGTGGCTTTTTCCGCCAAAAATTTATTTTGGAAATGGCAATGATTGATTTAATTTAATCTGCGGTCAAAAAAGACGCTGCGAGTTAATGAATAAGATAAATATTAACTCTGCCTTTAGCGTTGCATAAATTTGTTTTGAATTAATACATTTTGTTCATTTTTACTTTACTTAAGCAATTTTTTTATGTTATTGCGTAATATACCATTTAACAATGTTTTAATGGCTCATAATTCATATTTTTTCAACGTCAAAGAAATATGTTTGGAAAATTAGGAAAAATAATTTTGGAAGCTTTTCTTTTTTGTTGCTAACACACACACAGCTTATTTAAAAAGTAAAACTATTAATCCTATTTAACAAAATTCGCAGCATCTTTCAAAATATAATCGTTACTGTTGAGGCATATTTTAATTATACTTCGTATTCTCTTTAAAGAGTAAAAACAAAATTTTTCTTTTAACGAAATAAATGTAATTGTGTGATTAACAATGTAATATTTTTATAATAGGTATATATTCCATGTAAAATAAAAATGAAATGCATAAAATTAAACAAAAATATATTATTTGGTATGACGAGTTATGCAATAGATTATTTCCTTCTATTAAGTGCAAAATAACACTCCGTGAAATAAAATTAAAAAAATTAAGAGTACATTAATATAATAAATATCTTATTAATAAAAAATACTAAAAATTGTACTAAAATAATAATAAATGTAATAAATGAACGACATAAATACCGACACATTTTTATTTATTACGTTTTTGAAAAAAAGATGAAAATCTGAGTTTATTAACCCTTTACCCAGCCCTGAGTTGGGCTGTGCTAGTTAGATAGAAGCAGCCGGATGGAGCCTTCTTGATTTGGAAGCAAGGACAAAACAGATGACTCCCAATATTTGACCTGCAACCCCAGCGATATCATTTCACTTGGAGGACATCGCGACGACACCCAGTTTTAACGTGCCCAACACATTTAGCGAACACGACGGATCTTCAGTTAAGTCGGGATTTGAACTCATTACCTTCCGATGATGAGAACGACGTCCTAATCAACCTGCCCACCGAGGCCCCTGTACGTGTGTGTTTGCACGCGCGCGCACGAGCATGCATGTATGTATATATGTACGAGAAAGGGAAAGAAATAGATGGGTGGATGGATATGACTAAACTTCCATTATTAAGCCATTTGAAATAAATTTTTGGCGATATGGCGTGATTTTTCACGAAAGTATGTATACATAATGCACAAAAAAAATCTATATTAATATTTATAATAAAAATATCATTAAATTGAAATTTTAAAAATGTATTCGTATTACAAAATAAAATTCAGCTTTTATGTCATGTTCCCTTTTACGCATACCTATAATAATAAAATTAAAATTAATAAATAGTGAAAATTAATAAAGTTTTCGATTCCTCTTGTGAGAGGTTTCAAATATTATTTCAAAAATCAATAAATAAAAATATTTTAAATATTATGCAGTACAAAATAAAATTAAGCTTTTATGCCATGCTCGCTAATCTGTAGTTAAAATGAATGAAGTTTTTCGATTCATTCCGTAAGCGCATTTTTAAATATTATTTCAAAAATCTAATAAATTGAAGCTGTAAATTAATGTGTATGATTTTTGTTCAATAAAATATCCCATAAATTATGTTTATAAAAGTTCTCAGCATTTAATCAGTTTTTGCTTGTCATCAGAGATTAATAAAACCATGTCATAGGAAAATGTTGTTGAATCAAGATTGAATTTCCATATACAGCAATAAATGATTACATTCATTTTTTTCACACTGATTCAAAAACAATGTGCTGTTAAAAAGATGAAATTAAATTTTATTGATGTTAGTATCCAAATGTATGTTTTTTTTAGCAAAGTGTATGATTACTGAATTGCATATGTGAAACATAAAATTTTACTATTCCACCTCTAAAATTTAGAATAGTTTTCTTTCGTCCAGAATCGAATCTGAATTTTTTAATAGAACACACTCATTTGACACCCATTTCCTTTCAGTTTTATCATAGAAAGTGCTCATTTATAAGTGCCTGAGGTACGTCAGGAGAGTATACTCCTGATAGGGTGAACCAAGTCGTGAAGGCCATTCCATTTTGCCCAGCTAATGCCTGTAGCGTTGGAACCAGGTCTGTCTTCTAACTGTCGGTACTCGAGTCATTTCTTTTTGACAACAGAAGCTGCCTTATTTCCTCCATCTATGATTAAGTCACTCTCCTTTCGTCTGGTGCACTTTCAACAGATAGCTTCTCATGTTGATATACATGGTATTGAAATACCAGATATTTTGGTTAAATCGGGTGCTAGTGGGCTGTTAGACATACCTAACTCTTTTGGGGTTGTTCTCAATAGGCTGTTAATACTTCTGGGAGAATCCCACCTGTTCACTAATGGTACCTGGGAAAATTCCCTGGGAGCGCATCATCATTCAAGTGTTGTAGGCGAGACTAGATGGCATCACCAGGTTTTTCAGTGGACACTAGAGATCGATGTCCTATTCTTATGGAAGAAATGTTTTCCCAGCCTGTTTGAAGTGTGCTGACCACCAGGCCACTCCTGACGATATTCTAGATTGTCTGGGCATTCCAGAATTCATCTTTTCAAAGCCTAATTTTTAGCGTTAGATTTTCTTAGAGAGAGAAATCTCATAGACCTGATTTAGCATTGTTAAAAATCGGAGGTATGCAACAACAACAGATTAATTAATAAATATTTTACCATATTTATATACATGATTGCATACATAAAGTAAGAGCACCAAATATTATCTTATCTGAAACTTAATTCACTTTTATCTTTATTAATTCACTTTATTATATAAGAATATGCTCTTATGTATTAAAATAAATCCATAATAATAACTTTATTTTTAGAATTTATTTTAATTTAAAGTTTTATTGGTTTTTAAATGTTCTTTATTTGTTAATTAAGCTTATTGTAATTATTTTATGCAATGAAACTTGTAAGAGCTTTCATTGCATAAAATAATATTTTTGAAGGGGAGGGAAAGCATGAATCTGAATTTTTGATGATTGAGGAATATACTACTCATTTGTAAAGCATCAAAAATAGGAAACAAAATTATATTTAGTAGCTACAAAATGCAACCACCAAGACTCGAAATACAAGCAAGTGCATACTTTGACAAGATATCAATTATATAATATTTCCGCAAGTAGAAAGTATTTAACTTTGAAACTCATTATGATTGGAGAGTGTCATCTCCTTTTAAATAACTGACCAATGTCAAATTATGAATGTAATTAATGGGAAACACATATTAGAAAATGCGGTTGGTTGTGATAGGTTACTAATTATAAGCTAATAGTTCCAATATAGCGTGAAACATAACCAAGTGTTGTTTTGTTTATGGCAAAAACCTACAATGACAAGCATAATAATGTCAACGTAATAATGAACGATTAATATATCAAAATGGAATCTAAAAAGACTTGCCCTCTTTGTACTAATTCATACATATTATTATTACCTGAGCATAACCAGTATGGCGATCGTTCGTGTAAATCTGCCGATAATGTTGATCACAAGGTCTCCTGACCAATATTTGACCTTTACAGCGAAGATATAGAAACGATACTTATAAAGTAAAATATGAGTTAGTTATGATAACCTGCCTTGTTTTCTATATATACCGTACCTGAATTTAAATATGATGACTCATAAGCAATGAGATATTTATCTCCAAACATTTTTTCCATAACTTATTTCTGTGAAGTGTTCTTGTATACCGATTGGTCAGACAATGCTAAATTTCCTGAATTGCATGTGACACCAATTTTCACTTCAATGCAATAAAACTTATATCTTGTCACTCTTTAATTCTGATTATCAAACCGAAATGATGATGGACTGAAGCCAACTTTTGTTGTTATTCGCGTATATAATAGTTTTGAAAATTACCGCGATACGAAGCTAGGAATTACCAAGTGCAATATATTGAACAATTCTAATTATAATGTTTAAAGATTTATTGGATTGATATGTCACTGTCTTTAATTTCAATGATCCTATGATTACATTTCGCGCGATGTATAATTGATAAATACGAGAACTTACGAAATTTAATTTCAAGATTTTGATTCGAATGCGGTACAAAAAAAATTAAAATCTCTCAAATTATCTCATAAGACATATATAGGAATTAGACACTTGTTAATTTTAGTCATTTGCCTTACCTGAATTATACCTTCAGCTAAATGAATTTGTATGGTTTTATGGATTTGTCTTAATTGCAATTGGGAAATATAATTGTTATTTCTTAGCAATTACAATTCCAAAGTTCTAGTGTACTAAAATACCATTCCAATTAATATATGTCGATTCTAATACCCAATTATACATTTTTTAAACACTTTTGGCAAACGAATGATTAAAGAAATGCGCTTATGGCTTCCTAAACAACATTTTTAATCCAAAGTGATTTATGTTGTACAACAAAATATTTTTGTTGATGTCAATGAAAATTCAGATTTTCAATTAACTAAAATAAATTTTCATCCTTTCTGTGCATGGGTGATTATTATTCTAATATATTTTTAACAGTTGATTCTCATTAAGTTAGAGCTTTTAACAATTATTGGTGAACGATAAGAAATGTTTTCTTAAAAGAAAACAAGCGGTATATGCCGTGAAATCTGAATCCTTAGGAAATCCGAAAATAAAGGTATGCACGTAAAAATCAATCTTACATTTGTAGGTATTCACAAAAAAATAGACAGAAGCATAAAAAATTTATGTTTACAAAGACGATAACCTTAAGTACTATCAGTAAAATAATGTATAGAGAATTACAAATGTTAATTTAATTACTTATGCCGACCGATGGCCGAGTGGTTAGCGCCCTTAACTTCGAAGCAGTTGGTCTCGGGATTGAATCTTGGTTCGGGCATGGATGTTCCTTTCTCTGTGTCTCTTTATCCCTTCACTTTTGGGTGGACGGTGGCACACCCGTTTGGGTGCCCTCCTGTATAAGATACTATTACATTCGCCCCTTTCTGAATCGGTATATCCTAAGTAACAATCGGGAATTAGAAAAAACATGTAATTGTTAAATTTGTTTCTTTTTAATCCAATGTTGAAAGGCTCTTTTGTCTTTATAAAAATTATATTGGTAAAATGTCAGAATTCACACACACACACAAAACTATAGCATTATCAAGCCTTGATCAGCATTATCATAATAAACCTATATTAAATCAATTTTATTTTATTATCAATCCCTATATATTTATTATAAAACATTTATTACATAACTAATAGAAAAAATGATATTGCACAATAGATTAAAAAAAACTATTTTTAATTATAAAAATATAATCAGAACACTTAAAGAGTGTTAAAGAAAATTCTAAGTAATGTCCTATAGAAAGCTACTCTGCGGTTTCGCAAAATATTTCATTTTTTTCGATTCATTATTTACATGTACATGACAATGATTACATGAAGTTTATAAAATAAAGAGACAAAAAGAAACTGTAGATTCAAAACACTTTAAGAAAATTATTTTGGAGCATTAAGTTCTCAGTTTAGTAAAAATGCAACTACACTTCATTAGAAATATTCACCCTTCTTCCTAATCAGCTTGGAATGAAAATACCGGAGATGAATTAATATTAAAGTACGCTTTGAAACCACTGAAGTATTCCTGAGCATAAAAAAAAAGGTTGAGTAAAATATTTCGTAAAATATTCACGTGCGCGATAACTGAAAAGGATGGCCACGCCCTAACTCATTATCTTGATGACCACCATTCGTGATCGAAAGTGAGTAGCTTGCTCCTGATAACCATTTCATGGTTGAGACTGGTGAATGATGCCCATGAAAGTTAATTACTTTAATCAAAGGATACTATTCCAAACAAAGCCGAAGTATGCAACTGGAACTTGTCCAGTTCCGATTCCTGAGGAAGTTGAGAATGTCACTCTTAAATCAGATTGAGCTCGTTTTTGGCATTCTTTGCATGCTACATGTCACAAATGATCTAAAATGTTAAACATACTTACATGCTTGAATTCTTCTTAAGAATTATGTCGGGAAAAAAGAATAATTTATTTTTAAGTTTGGATTTAAATGCCTTTGTGAGAAAATATTTTAATGTGTAAACTTTAAAAAAAATTGCTTAAATAGAGTTTTGGTATTTTTTACAAAAAAATGGCATTTAATTTGTTTTTAACACTGTGATAAAAATAAAATAAATATCTATATAACTACGAAATTAAAAATTGAAAACAATGGATCCTATGTTTATTTGATATTGTTATACACTACTGGCCATTAAAATTGCTACACCAGGAAAGCGGCACACCACACGTGTGAAATTTGCATGACAGGTAGAACTTGCTGTGATATGCAAAAGATTAGATTGATATGCAATTCAGCGCATTCATACAAAGCAGGCGACAGTAGCGACATCTACAATGTGTATAAAACCAGAGATTTGACAGCAGTTTTCTCATACTCAATTTTCGTTTTAACGTTGTTTGCGGCAAAGAAAGTTGTTGTAATGCCTCATGTAAGAAGAAGAAATGCCTATCATGCACGTGTCTGACTTTGATCGAGGAAGGATTATAGCCTACCGGGATTGCGGTTTATCGTACCGAAATATTGCTGCTCGCGACGGTCGAGATCCCATGACTGTTAGCAGAATATGGAATCGATGGGTTCAGGACAATCATACGGAACGTCATGCAGGATCTCAGCGACCCCCATCACTAACAGCAGAGAAGACAGACATCTTATCCGCATGGTCACAAGGGATCGTACAGCCACGTCACGAACCCTGAGTCGAGAAATGGAGTAATTTGCAAGGCAACAAGTTTCTGCTCGAACAGTTCGACGACGTTTGCAGCAGTATGGATTGTCTACACGGCGACCATGGCTTCGGCTACCATTGACGCTGCGTCACAGACAGGAGCGCCTTCAATGGTGTGATCAGCGACGAACCTGGACGCTGGAATGGCATCACGTCATCTTTACAGATAAATCTCGGTTCTGTATACAGGACCATGATGGCCACATCCGCGTTTGGAGACATCGTGGAGAACGCGCATTGCCAGCTTGCATTGGACTTCGCCATACTGGCCCATCTGCTGGAGTGATGGTATGGGGTGCCATTGGATACATGTCTCGATCACCTCTTGTTCGCATTACCGGCATTTTGAACAGCAACAGTTACATTTCCGATGTGTTAAGGCCCGTGGCTCTGCCCTATCTTCGAGGCCTCTCTAATGCTTTGTTTCCACAGGATAATGCACGACCACATGTTGCCCGTACTGTTCTGAACTTCCTTGATACAGAACAGGTTCGACTGTTACCCTGGCCAGCACGTTCTCCTGATCTGTCACCAATTGAGAAAGTGTGGTCAATGGTTGCCGAGCGATTGGCACGCCATCACTCACCAATCACTACTGTCGATGAACTGTGGCACAGTGTTGAAGCTAAATGGACTGAGATCCCCGTACATGCCATACAATCTCTGTTTGACACCATGTCTAGGTGGATAAATGCTGTTATTGCAGCCAGGGGTGGCTGCTCTGGATACTGATTTCTCAAGATCTATACATCCTAATTTCCTGCAAATCTAATCACTTGTTCTTTTATAATGTATGTGTTCAAAAAATATCGTTGTTATTTGCATTCCTTCTTGGTGTAGCAATTTTAATGGCCAGTAGTGTAAAACAAATTGCTGCCCTTCCTGTCTAATGGTCAGCGTGCCTGATTGCGGATAGGGAGGTCCTGGGTTCGAATCCCGATTAGACTATGGATGTAATTTCTCTTTCCAGTCTTTGTCCTTTTCTTGTATATATGAATTCTAAATGGTTGCCTACCCTATAAACGGGTACCTATAGCATGTGTGTACTGAGAAAGTCGGACTCTACACCAAATTATGGTTTAGTTGAAAAAGTGGAGCAGCGCACCCCTTAAAGCCAGCCTACCTGGCACAAGACAACAGTGTAAAAAGAATTAATTACCAGTTCCTAATTTGCATAACAATAACAAAAAATATACAGAATTAGAAAATTTTTTGTGTTTATATAATTAAGAATATTTATAATGAAATATATATATATTAAATAAATGAATTAGCTCATTATTCTAAAATGATTCTAAAAAGATTGTCTCTTAATCATTATTTACATTTTGATATCATTACATACAACGAAATAATTATTGATATCCAAATGCGTACTATTGAGAATAAAATGGAATTAAATTTATGAAAAATATAGATTATATACATACACGACTATTTACAAGAGAGTAAATTTAACTGCTTGAAAACAAAAATATTATAAGATATATTTTTGTTTTCAAGCAGTTAAATTACTTTGGAAACCATATATTTAAGTTTTATAACTATACAAACTAATCATATAAATATAATTTAATTTTCAAATATTTACATGTTATACATTCTATTTAATATCCACTCTTAAGAAAATAAACTGTTTCTGATTTAATGTTTCATTATGAGATTAAATTAAAGATTAAATTCTGATTTTCCTTATAATTTTTAATCTAAAAAATTAAGTACTTTCTCAATAGAATTCTGATGACCAAGGGAGTCGCTAAACAATAAAAGTTAACATTTTCTTATTATAATAACTGTTCAATTGGGATTATTGATGTTTTAAGACAAGCGTTTTGAAATATATTAGTAATAAACTTCTTTAAATTTTATTAGTAGTATAATATATGCACCTTTTCCTTAATGTTTATATATTTTCGAAAAACATTCAAATAATTTGAACCCTCTAGCATCATAATTTGCTCAAATCTGGAAAATGTAACGCATAGCATAAAACAGAAAATACTTTTATAACTGCTGAAGTATAATTTTCACAGTAATGCTTTGTTTCTTTATACTACATGTCGATTTGTATTGTTGTTGTTGTCGTGTGCCAGCTAGGCTGGCAATATGGGGTGCGCTGCTCCACTTTTTCAACTGAACCATATTTTGGTGTGGAGTCCCACTTCTTCAGTAACACATGCCATAGGGATCCGTTTATAAAGTAGGCAACTATTCACACCTCGTTCATACAAGAAAAGGACAAAGACAGGATAGATAGAGAGAGAAAAAGTACATACATGCCCGAAGCGGGATTCGAACCCAAGACCTCCCTATCCGTAGTCAGAGACTCTGACCACTAGACAGGGCGGGCGGCGTCGATTTGTATTAAATAAATTAATGTTTCACTCATCAGGAAGTACATCTTATGAACACTCATCAAAAGATAGCTAGTTTTTAACCGATTCATGTTATTCACTTCCTGTTTCTTCGGCAAAATAGTCTTTATCAACTCTTGATTCTATGCCCTTTTCTTTCTATCAGCGACACTGAGAAACAATTAATTTTTCGCAATCATAACACATAACCCCAAATTTCTTTCCAAATCTTTTGTAAGTACTAAAACTAAACTCCGTGGTACGACAGCCCATTTGGGCCACAAGGCCCAAAACTGTTTTCGTGACAGAGGGGCCTAGGTGGTCAGCCTAACGTTAAACCGATAGTTTTTAGTTCCCAGGCATATTTGGTACTCAGTTTATCGACCCATTGATGGGATGAAAGGCTGAGTCGACCTTGCCCAGCCTAAGGACCGAATCTGTCTTGAGAGCATGAAACGCTGCCACTAAGCCACCGGTCTTTGTAAGTACTAAAGGTACAATTTATTTTTCTGTTAGTTTTTCAAAACACAACGGATAGCTGTAACCATATTTCCACTGCAACTGTTAACAAAACAAGGTTTATTTGAAGAAAAAATTCCATTTCTGTATTAATATATTTTTTAAGAGGTGTTATATTTGATTGATATTTTTAACGCAAAAAGATTTCATAGTTGCCGATTTGTTTTGTTTTTTTAATTACGTCAAAAAATGTTTATTTTAAGTAAGCGGTCGCCAAAACTTATAAAGCTCCCGAGTTATCATATTTTTAAATCTTACTTGGACAGAGCTACCAACTTTTTAAAAAAAATTACATTTTTAATGCTAATAAATTTACGCGTTTTCAGTAAATATGTGATATCGATTTTAGTTAAAATTTATAAAACAAAAGAAATTGACTTGTGTATAGGGAAGATATTAAAATCTAATGAATAATATAAGATTTTTTTTAATATAATAAGAAACAGAATTCTTTGTCAGCAACAAGTTTTTATGAAGTGGAAGAGTAAATAGAGGATGCCATTCAAATACTCTTTTCTAAGAGTTCATCAGTTAATGTTTCTGAATTTATTTTCCATAAAGCTCAGAGGAAGAATCAAGCTTAGCCAACCTAAGTTAACGCGATCTATTAGTACATTCGATTAATGGTTCGAAATTCACTGCTTTATCTCTTAAATTTAACGACTGAGGTCTTAAAATTCAATAATTAGAAAAAAACGAAAAGTTACTTTTAGATCGCAACATTTTCGGTAGTTAGCGTTAACTCTGACTTAGCTTGATAATTTCTCTGAGTTTTATGAAAAATAAGTTCAGAAACAGATTTACTGATTAATTCTTAGAAAATAGTATTGAAATGGCAAAGTTCAAGAAGGGTGAAAACATTTCTTTTTAAAATGCAAATCACAGACGCGGCCTTTTTTCCCCTCTCATTGCAGCTTCACAGATGTTCACTCAGAGAACCCTCAAGAGATCAAAACACTTCAAATCAATTTATTTTTAACCTCTATATGTAAATATGGACCATACATATAAAAAAAACTCTATGTGTGTGTGTGTGTTGTGTGTGTGTACCAAATGATTTATTTCAATTAACTCAGATCGTCAAATACATCCTATTAGTTCATCTTTTCTAACTCTTTAAAGAGGCATCCGGTCTCAAATTAGTCATATTCTCATTGCATCATTTATTTTCAGAAAATAAATGAAGTTACCTAAAAATTGTGCATAAAGGTATGTATAGATTAATAAATGCAAAGCTAATTTTAAAGTAGCATAATTATAATAAAAATTTTGAAAACTAGATTATATCTACATTTTTTATTTTTAAATTAATTTCTAACTTATTTGATAAATTATTATTGTAAGAGGTTTTGGTACTTCTAAAATGTGTAAATATCACACCAAAAAAAATTGAATGTTTAAATTAAAGATATATTTATAAGGATCTCAATACAGTTCATTCATTTATGCATGAAACTAAAATGAAATAAAATATTAATATTTTATCTTTCATTTATATCCCCACCAAACATATCCAAGCTTTTTTCCAGAAGTTTGAAATTACTCTAATTCAGCAAGGTAAATGAAAGGGATACATTACACAAGTTTAATAATTATACATTTTTTTAGAGAATCATTAATTTTAAGGGACTGTTCATAAATAAATCTCAAAATAAAATTATTTTAAAGTAATTAAATAAAAATAATTTTTTAGATAATTAATTCACAAGAAATGAAAATAAGTTTGGTAAATATAAATATGATTGGTAAAATGTTGACTGAGAAATGTTAAAAAAAAATTTTCAATAAGAAATATATAGGAAAAAAATTAGTCTTGATATAACTTAATAAATTCCCATATTTTTCACCATCAATATCTTAATAAATTGTCTAGCAATATTTCACAACTGTTTCAATCATCCAAAACAAATAATTTTCGTATACTTCTAAGTACTCAATTAAAAAAATATAAGTTATATATTTCAAATTCTATCTTACGTGTGTGTAATTAAATAGATTTTGATTTTCTAACTTATCTAAGAGCAAAATTACTCAATGCATAATATCCATTAAATGAAAAAAGTCCTTTAGTGCTATAACTACATGTGTTTGATTTATATATTAAAAAATGATTGAAAAATATAAAAAATATGTCTAGAAAATGGATGTCAATCTGCAATTCCATTTGCAATTAACAGATAAAAAATATATTAATAGACATTGATATGGTATGTATGAAAATGCATTTTAAATTATTTTTTTTTTATCTTATATAGAAGTCTCATCTAAATCAATGTATTTGGGCACTAAATACATTTAGTGCATACCTAAAAAGAATAATACACAGCAATTTATGCATTTAGCAATAGTTTAATAAATGGATATTTTACTTTTGCATGAGAAATAAATAAACACTGTTTTTAAAAGATGTTTATTTACAAAACTGATTATATCACAAAACAGATGATTTTTTCTGAAAAAAGATGTGAATGTGTTTTTCAATGATAGTATTTACAAAGAAAAACTGAATCTATAGTTTAATTTCATTATAAAATGAAGTCATAATATTGAAACTAATTAAATTTATACAAATATTGTATACATATGTATACATCATAAATTCAATCATCTGCTAAATGTTTACATAAAAACATGTATGTGTGAAAAAGCTAAAAAAGTAACATTACTATAAAGAATCAAAATGACTTAGAGTACACTGTTAACATAAAGAATAGCATTATTTACATTTATTATAATACTAGATATAAAATCATTTGTTCAGCATTGAAAAAATCATGTGAAAATTCAAAATATTAAGCACACTAGAATCTTAATTAATCTGAAATTCTCAGGATTAAAGTGAAATGAAATAAAAAAAATTCATATATCAATATAAAATAAATAGCTACATCATTAAAAATTAAATGTTGATTAATTAGCAACAATTACTAGCATCGAATTTAAGATTTATAATAAAATCCAGTTTTTAGATGTTTCTAAGATATTCAATAGAAACAGATTTCGCAACATTTAATATAGAGCTGAAGCCCCACACCGGTTTGAATCAAAGGGACATGTGTTTAAAATATTAATACGCAAATTTCATTGTTTGTAATATTATATACACAAATCATAGCAATCCCCATTAGAAAATAATTATATTCAGTTAAGAATTGTGTAATTAATTAAAACTTTACTTTACTGAAACAATTATAGCATACATATCTATTAAATTATTAAATATAAAATACAAAGAAAATAAATGTAATGAAAAAATTATGAATAAATGTATAATTTATAAAAACAACTCTATAGTTCTTTTTCATAAATTAATGAACTGCAATTTTTTTAATATTAAAAGTAATACTGATTAATTACACTATATTAAATGTCCTCAATCTTGGAATTGTTAAAGTGATTAACTTAAGATAAAAACTATTACTAGATCAAGCAGTTTATTACTTTAGCATTTACAGTCAAGAAACTTATAAAATTTATATGATAATCCTCATAAATGCTTCATATTTCATTACTTTTAATATATATTTCATATTACCTTATTATTTAAAAGCATACTATTCTATGCTTTTTTTAATACAATAAGCTGTTATTTTTTTAATACAATAAGCTGTAAATTTGAATTTCAAAATTTATTATTTTCTTCCTTAAACATAGAAAACAAAAACATCTAGCAATACTTTTATATTAATGTGACAAATAGATATTAAAATTTTCAATCAATTTAATGTTCCAAATAGATAAATGTAATGAATTTATAATTTCATTTAATCCAGTCTCAAAACAATAACTTAAGACTTGCATTATTTTATAAATAAAAAAGTCATTAAAGATAAACATTTTTTTTAATTATTTTACCAGTGAATTTTGCTTTTGATGTATTTTGAACTGAATAAGATTTATTTTAATGAAATAGTTTATATTATTAACAAAATGGGTCTACAATTTTCTATCTTCAACAAAACTTAACACAAATATGGCAGACAAATACGGATGGTAATTCACATACAAAATATATTCTCTTATTTTATTGCTAGATACAATACTTGAAATATTTAATGTAAATTATCTAATAAAAAATGAATAAAAAAATTGAAAACCAAAATATGTAAACAGCATTAAAACAATAACAACAATTCATAAAGGTTCTTACAGTAGAATTTTTTAAGATGATATGTATATATATGAAGTTAATTTATGATTAAGTATGTCAATCTTAAGGTAAGAAAAATAGAAATTCCTTTTAAACAATAATAACTCAGAAAAATTTTCAGTTTTACAAAATACATAATTTCAAGAAATAGTTCAGTATAGAGAAAATTAACCAATAACATACTGAAATATTGTCATACAATATCAAATACAGTATTTATAACAATATTGAAATTTTCATCACATTTTTTGTAAGACAACGAATTATAAAAGTTATTGCTATAAAAGTAGTGGTCAATCACAGAAATTTGCTTTTAATAAGTTCAAGGTTTTTGTATGCAAGTTTTCTTATATTGGATTTAGAGCATCACAACAAGTGAGTTCATATTTATATTTGTTCTTTCCTAATGCTACAATTCACCATGAATTATAATGTTCATTTTCCAGTCATATGTTCACATTTTCAACAAATAACACTTAAAATCAGTTGTAGCAATAAATTAGTTTCATCAGTGTCGATTACTGCTGTACAATTTCATAAAAGATAATCAGTTTATAATCACAATTTAAACTGAGAACTTTGATACTTTGTAGAAAACTTGTTCAGTTTGATTCATCTGGAAGTATATTAGCTGTTATTATGCGACCATGCTGAAAAAGTAAAATATTGAGTCAGTTTTATTTACATTAAAACTTTTCATACATAATATTTAATTGATGACAGTAACACAAATAGTAATATCTACAATGAAGGAAACTAAACACTAAACATTCATCACAAATAATTATTTTTTATAAGTGTAAATTACTTAATTTTAATTTATTTGTTATGATCAAAAACACAATTATTATTATTCATTTATTTTTGTATCATGCTTACTTCAGTGACTATTGACAATGGAATCACAGATATTTTTTTAATTTTAAACTTTCAGAATTTTTTTATCCAACCTCTTTTTGTAAAAATGGTAATAAATATTTGTGTTTCATCTTCTAAGCAAACTATTAATAAGCAATTAGGCATTCTCATCTTTATAAATTAAAGGAAAATTCTTAATACTAAAAAACATTTTCTCAATCAACTCAATCAATTATTAAAAGTCTAAGTTTAAAGGACAGCATTAAATATTAAAAACTTTAAAAGCAAATTTAAATCTAACTCAGAGAGTTAAGCCTATTCCTTTGCAAACTGAATTTAATGACATTGTATGAGAAATAGCATTTTTAAATTCATCCTATTTAGGTATACTACACAAAGATAAAAAATTTGTAATGTTTGTGATTTTTCTTTGTATAATTTAAAAACATTGGGGAAAAAACAATACTGAATAAATAGGAATATCATAAAAAAATATTGTGAAAAATATGTACATCAAATACATCCATCAATAATATGAATCAAAATTATTTTCAGACAAAAACTGTAACAATCGAACTTGTATGCTTTGTAGAACAACCACATTGGTTTATTTGCTTATTGTTTTACATTTACTTTTTACTTTACCAGACTGAGATGAATAGCTTAAAATTCCAAACCACTGTAAATGTCAAGACCTAAATGGGATTCAAATTCATGAGCTATTAAACTGAAAGACAGAGCTAACCATTCAACTGAAAACCACATAGATAAAAATAATGTATTTTATTTTACACATGAATTAAATAGATTATATTTTTAACTTCATTTAATGACAAATTACTTCAATATAAAAAAAGACCATTGACAGTCAGCAAGAAATAAGTAATTATCAAAAAAATTTTACTGTGGAGTTTTGGGGAAAATGTAGCTATACAAAGTTTATGACGAAAATGAATCCATTTCAAAAATTTTCTGTTCTTAAACATTAAGTTTTTCAGTGCTCCATAAAAAAATACCCTTCAATATCAACTAATTCCTCTAGTTTTTTAAATAAAATTCAAATGATAAATTTTAAGAGTGCAATAAGAGATTTAGAAAACTATACTTGTTAAATTGATTATTAACTAAATTTTGTTTCCTAAATTTTTATTTCTGTTTTCATGGTTTTATATTAGCCACTAAATAACTTCTTAAATTATTGTTTACAGTTAAGTAATCTTTTTCCATGTGTTTATGATTAAAGTTTGTATTTAACATGATTTTATTTATTTTTAAATTTCATTAAATTCTTCAAGCTCCAAAAAAAATTTTTTTGGAGTTATTGATACAATCTAACTGCACGATATTAGAGTATATCAATTCATACAATTGTTTACAACAGAAATCACTTTTAATAACTCAATTTATCACAAAATAAAATCAAGATAAATGAAATATCGGAACAGAAATATAGATATAAAAAAGAAAAATTACTTAAACAATATCAAAGAAACTAACAATTTACAGGTTACCATCAAATGGGACACAATAAAAAAAATGTGATTTAAAATAAGTCACCATAACATATGTATTTTTTGTTGATACATAGATTGAAATTTGATTTTTAATAAAGATAGTAACTTCCATAGTATATACTTTCTTCAACTGCAATTTGATTGCAGAAAAATGCACATACAAACTCTCATGTAAAAAATAACTTCATTTAAATGCTAAGAAATTGTTTTTGCTGATACAAAAGTATCATTAGCATGTGCAAGTTATGGAATCATCTTGACAAGAATATAGTTTCTCTCTTATCCACTTTGCTCCAAGAATTACTTAATTATTTTGTTACAATTTATTATATTTTACACAGTTGTTTATGTTTGAACAGGATGATAAGTTTTACAATTAAAGAGGGATTCAAAACCACAATGAACACTTACAAATTATTGAACTAAAGACTAGAGTCCAATCACTAAATTTATTTTTGAGGCATATCAATCTTTTAGAGATGTGGTACTCTTTTCAAGTCCTTTAGCAAATTTTTGGGAATGATTTCCCCCCCCCTTTCTTAGTTGTGGGATTAAAAAACTTGCTTTGACAATTTAAAAGACATTTACTTATTTCTTGAAATAGATATTTAACCATAATTATACTCAAATGATATTCCACAGGCAGTCTATCAGTCTTTAATAACTCAACCTTTTTTTTTTTTTTTTTTTTGTAAAATTCTCTGACAGTGTGGAGTGATTAAACAATGTGTGGGCTTTTATACAGATCTAAAGTCTTGCCCTATAAATAAGATCACTTATTTCTCCTGTGCTTAAATTATTAACTCTACAGTTTTGCATAATTCATTATTTTCTAAATAGTTGTCAAGTGTCTTTCCTATGCAAGCATTTTTAAGAGAAACAAGGAGTGAAGTTTGGAATTCTGCTAAGCTATAAGTTCATACTCTAACTTATTTATAAATAAACATACTTTTGCCCCTTTCTTTCCATTTTCAGGTGCATCCCAAATTTCCACTTTCACAACTTCACCAGCTTTATAATTCCACTGGAAAAATAGAACAAAGCAAAATCATATTTAAAAATTCAGGGATGGAGAAATAAATCTTTTAATTTATAATGTGTAAGGTTTTGAATAGAATAAATAATTAAAGTAGTTAAGGTGCATAATTATTAGTAATATCAATAGCAGAAATAAATGTATTTATTCTAAGAAATTTTACTTATTTTTACAATTAATTATATTTCAAATTAGTTTCATTGAAGAATTTCAATTTTGATAACTGAAATACATCAAAATATTAGCATTAGAACTATTAATTATTTAAGAGAAAAGTTTTAGACTCTAGTAAAATTAAAATTTTGGGGTTTTTAAACAAACAAAATTGACAAGCAAAAGCTAAACATTATATTTAAATAGTAATATAAGAATTTTTTCACAGATTCAAATTGCATCACAATAGGACCAAGCTGTCAGAAAGGAGTGATAACTATTCAAACAATCATATTAAAATAAAAGCACATTATTACATAAGTAGCTTTAAGTAAACTAAACAGAAGAATAAAACCGGTACTTTTCACACACTACTAATGAAAATTAACTACCAGTTCTATATTTTATCCCCTAAAAACAGAAATGTGATTTATTCCTAAATGTGTAAAAGGATTTGAAACATGTCTAGCAATGAAAATTCACAAAGAAATGTTAAGGTATCACAACTTAGTTACTCAGTAACATTAATAAAAATTATAGAATCACTACTAGTCCTCATTTACTTGGGTTTCAGATATGTTCACCAAAATCGGATTTAAGATTGTTCAGATTAAAAACTAATCCATATTTGAACATTTTCTCTCCACAAAAACTATGTTTCTGTTGTTGCACAATAAAGAATAATGCAGTCAACCATAAAAAGGAAAGTGGACTCACAGTAATATTGTAGATATGTGAGAAATGATAACCTTAGTAGAATAAAGAACATCAGAAACTGAATGTCCAACAAAGTTATAGTGTACATACATTCAGATATTACTTACAGGAACATATCCTAATGTTACCTGTTTTGTGATATTAGTACAATAATAGGCATACTGACAGTTATTCAACAAAGAGTGTACTTTTTCACAGCCTCCTGGCAGCACTCATGTTTAATATAACATCTATTGGTCACCTACATTTACCTGGCCAGACTTTTATTATCTGTCATCGATTTTTACTCACATAAACAGAAAATATAGCTGTACTAAAAAACTAAACCTGTGGTATGATAGCCTATATTTGGATCAAGTCCAGCAATGTTCATATCTCTTTTCCTCACCAAGAACTCTGGGGTAAGAAACACATATTGGTTAGGTTGTCGACCTAAAATGAAACTCCCAGAGTTTAGTTCCCAAGCATGCTTGGTACTAATTTCTGTTTATCAACCCACAAAAGGGATTAAAATCTGAGTCAACCAAGCCCAACTAAGGAGGATGAAGTATTGCAGTACAGTAATTTAAAAATATATACTGCTGCTGTAAATTAATGATAAAATAGTTTAAATTTTCCTTTTATTCTGAAATGCTCTCGACTAGTAAAATAATATTGTGAGCAATCCTGAATTCCTCACATTGAGTAACACTTAAAGCTTAATCTAACACTCTGGTGAAGTGACCTATGACAGTGTTCCTAAATTATCTGTTTGCCATAAAATAAAATAAAAGAAATTCAATATATTAAAAAGCAATTTATGGTGTTCAATAGTTTGCAATTAATTGCTCAGCACATTTATATTGTACATTCCACATCTTTTAAACATATCTTCCTTCTCTGTCAAATCCTATATGCATGTCAAAGTGGATGTTAACAAATTTTCTAATTAGTTTTCTGCTACATTCTGCAACATCATCCTACTTATTTTAATTTATTTATACAATTTTTGCAAGTTATAACAATAACATTACAATTCAAAATTCTAATATTAGTTTTTATTGTATAAGTATAATCACTTAGAATAATCTTGAATAATAAGAAAATAAAAACTTAAGATTAAATAAACTGCTACTTTTCCACTAACAAAATTATTTGTCAGAATAAAAATATTTACTCTTTGGAATTGAGATGCTGTTTTTTGATTAATATCATTTTAGAAATAATGCAAAATTACAAAAATACAATTGATTTTAAAAATGGAGATTAATTTGGACTAAACAATTTAAATTGTTAAAAGAATTTCATTAAAATTAAGTAAATTAAAATTTGGTTAGTAATAAGCAAATTAGAATTTGGTTGATAATTGCATTAGTATTTTGTTATTGCATATAAATTAATAATCCCCATGCTTTTATGAATTTTTGATAAGCTACACAATCCTAATCAGAAAAGGATACTTTTACTAGAAATTTGGCAATAGATTAAAAAATTTTGATTAATCAACAGCTGCATTTAAATATTAAAAAAATTATCATTAATCTTGTAAAATTTAGCATTTTAAATTAAAAAAGTACGAAAGAAGGAATAGATAAAAAACAAAAAAACCAAAATTCATATTAAATTTATTACATTTAAAATTATCTTAAAACTTATGTTTTGTAACAATTTATTACTTAAAACATTAAAATCATTCACAACTTATTATTTACTACTTGTTTCAAAAATGGCCCTTTAAAAGTAAATGTGCAACGATAAATTATACATATAAAAAAAATAAAAAAAACTTTTAATTACATAATTTTAAATATTTAAAAAATGGGCATACATTAAGTGTACGAATGATATAATTACATTTTTTGCATTTCGCTGTCTTTGCTTCTAATTTCTTTAGGGCCACTTCTCCACATGAAACGAGACTATAAAAATCACATGCATTTATATATAATATTCGATTTGTTGTTTAAATTTTACATTCAATATCAACATTTTTAGAAATGTAGCAGTTTAAGGATATAAGGCATTATAAAAGTTATTGCAGAAATAAGACTGATAAATTCTTACAAAGCAGCTAATGTTATTTTTAAGTAGTAGATTTAAATAAGCGAATGGAGCTGAAATAAAGTCACATTTACGATTTGAAAGCTATTCTATACACGGCACAAATATAGTAATTCATCAATAAAATATAAATGCAGAAACTACTAATGAAATTTTCAGTCCTTCACACACTAAGCATTATAAAGAACATGCATTAGAAAATGTTTCTATTTTTTAAAACTTACAAACTTAGAATCAAATAAAAATTAACAAAACAATTATCATTCTTAACACAATTTAATTGGCAGTCTTAGCTATATCATTAATATACTAAATATGCTCAAAGTTTTTAATTATTTGTAAATTAAATATTTTGTGAATCATTTTAGTAAATAATTATAAATTCATACAACAAAATGAAATATTTAAAAAGTTATTGCAAAAGTTTCTGTTAAAATATTTAAAAAATTTACAGAAATTTCATTAATTCTCTATGATTACTTTAATCAAACTGTTAAATTCTATTTTGGCTTACAATTCTTATTCTATATTATAACTAACATATTAAGTTTCATTAAAAGTCATTAAATTAAGCTTTAAATTTTGGCTCTAATATATTAAATATATAGAATATTTTGTGATTCAGAATTATTTTTTAACGCTGATTGATAAAAAAAATCACTATGAAAAAGTTCTATAACTATTCAATACTTTATACATTACAAAGTCATAACAATGATTCTAGAACAGAGAGCACACAATATAAAGTATATTTGAAACAATTCAAAGAAATGATCAATTTTAAAGTAAATATAGACTAACAAGACCTATCAGATTTATTAAAATAAAATGATTCATATACTTTTTGGAAAATTTTGCAGATTGTAAAAAGCAAAGAAATAGAAATACTACTTAAAAAATATTAATTGCAATACACTAAATTTACTATGTATGCATATCACAAGTATTGATTGAAAATGAATTATCTTGTTTTTAAAATATTCACTTTGAGACTTTATTAATAATACTTTAAATTACAAATTGAGAAAAGATTCAAAATCTCATCTCCTGTAAAAATAATATTTTGATTGAAAATAAATAACAAAAAAATTGATTATCAAAGAAAAATGTTTTTAAAAAAATAATCATTACCTTATTACAAAATAAAATTAAAGATAACAGACCATTTTATTGAAAGAATTTTTATTAATTATTTCTAATATAACATTTTGTTTCTACTACACTTTGGAGAAGTATATGGACCTTATTTTAATACCATAATAACTATGAGGGTAAAATTTTAGAAACCCAAAACTAACAACAAAAATGGAACTAATGTTAGTACATTAGAAATGTTAAGATATCCAATGTTCCACAGCTCCTTAAGAAGCAATAGTAATTAATTGATAAAAATCATTTCTCCTATTTTCAGTATCACATGATTATGAAGACATAAATTGACAAATAATAAAAAAACTTGTTGCAAAAGAATTTCAAAAAAAAATCTCAAAGAATTTAGAAAGAGAAAAAAGTACACTACTGATTTTAATACTTCATAATTTTGGGAGGGGAAAAAAATTATTTAAAATAAATTATAAATTATTATTTGCAACCAAACTGCATTACAATAAGAGTTAAAAAAATTCCAAGCTGAGAAAAATTAGAATTAATAGTTGACATATAAACATAAATAATTATTAGCATGAATGGTTCTATCTAGTAATAATTTGTAATTCACAAAAGTGTAAGTCATTTCTTTAAAACTGGCACATATTTGGCTAATTTTAAAAAACATGAACTTAACTAAAAGGAAATGTTTCAAACTAATAATGAAAAATTAAAATCGTAATCATTATATGGATAGTAATTACATTTTAATACAAGGTCTTATTATATGTATGGAGACATAACAAGACTAATTATTTTCATATTTGATTAAACATATTTTGTCTGAAAGTACAAGTTAAAATGTAACATTTTAAAAAGCGTACTTTCCGACAAAATATGTATTCATAAATGAAAATAATTGAGGTCTTAAGCATACATTTTTAATGACACTTTAATTTTTTCAATTTCTAAAACATTTTACAGTAATGAAAAAAAATGTTTCATACTGAAATTAAATTAATATAATTATTAAGACTCACATCTAATCCTGATAGATCTGACATTCCATTACTACCACCAAGACCATCAGAATCCGTATTTGTCTGAGAATCTGTTGAAAGCTTGGCATGCATAAGCATTTCTTCTTTCGTTGTTCCTGAGTGAAATCGTCCACCTTCCCCTCTAACCCGATTCATAGCATGGCGATGCCGAGATTCATGTAAATATTTCTATATTTCAACATAAAAAATAATTAAAATTACAAAGAATTATAAAAAATATTTATGAAACAAATTATCTAAAAATAATTTTATTATTTCTCTATCATAAAACAAAATACAAGATAAACATTTAAAATAAAAACATTGAAATAAACTGAGCTTTTCTAAAATTTATGTCAATTAAAAATTATACATTTCATAACGAATTTGAAATTATGAATAAAAAGGTTGCTTAGAAATTTTATCCTATTGGTGAAATTTTATTTTTCTTCAAATTTAAAAGTGAATAACAAAACTGCACATTCATTTAAAATTGAAATGGTATTCAAAAAAGGAAAACATACATCAATCAATTTAATGAAAGCGAATTTCATGTAATGCGTACAGAAATTTCATGTAAAGCAATTTGTTTCACATATACTTTACTTAAAAAACGAATAGAAATAGGAAACATAAGAATAAACTAAATGCCGGGTAGTTGCTGTTGACAATAGAAACCAGTTTTTATAGCAACTTTAACAGTGCTAAAAATACTTAAAAAATCCATTTGTCTTATATGTTTGTTTCTAAAAATTACTATCTCAACTTTTTATAAAGTAATTTAACAAATTTCCTTTAAAAAAATTTATAAATACTACTTTGCATGCGTAAGACGTAGTTTAACTACGAGAATATTTTAATGAACATATTATGCACTAAGATCTTATTCTTAATCATTTTCAAAAATATATTTATAGCATATTGTGATCAAGAAGTTATAATAAAAAGAAGGACTTAAAATTATGTAAATAAAAAGTGTATACATCAGGTGAAAAAAAAATTAACAAAACTGTTTTTCTGATATCACCCCTATGAAAAAAATAAAATTTATCTTAATTGATTTTCATAAATAATATGTACTTTATAAATATTAATAATTTAGAAAAAACACAAGTAATGTTCTTATAATGTAAAAATATGAATGCAACATTTAAAATTATAAACATTTTAGATGCAACATATAAATCAATTTATCTCCAAATGTTTTAGAAATTTAAGTATATGTATACTAAGACAAAATCTCATTTCAGTACCCTTTTAAATCTTTCCCATTATGAATTGGAGAATTTAATGCACCTCATTAGCTTAAATTCAATTTATAGAATATCTTTAACTATAAATTAGTTTCTTAAATATTCAATAAAGTAAAAAAAATTCTCATCTTCACAAATTCTTGAACAATTAAAATTTTTCTTCAACAAAAATCAATTTAAACATTGTTTTTTGTTGAAGAAAAAGCATATAAATGCAACAGTATATATATACTTTTTTGCATTCATATTCATAAGAATTAAAATATAATCACATTTATGTAAGAAAATATCCAACACCTCACTTAAGTTAGAGAATTAAATATATTCAAATTAACTTTAAAAAAAATTTCAGCTAAATCCTAGGTGCCAAAAAAGGCGATAAAATGGGCCAAACTGGCTTAGTATATTGGAATGTTTTCTGGGGTTTGTATGACGCAACTTTCATTCTATGACATAAACAGATTCTGTATATGCGCAAATTTTGTTTTGTGTGCTAGTAGCCCTTGAAGCATTTGATTAGGAATTTTTTTAATTAATTAGAATAAGTTTTTGAAAAATGGATGATTTAATGTTTATATTTTGAAATTTTTTTAAAAAATTTTGAATATTAGTTTGCAATGAATTTTTTAAGTTTCTTAAATAAAATTTATTTTGAAAGTTAAATAAATTTATTTTTATATTTTTTTCATTATCTTGAATTATTATTTTTCTGAAGGAGTATATATGGTCATCTATTCTGAGAACATTGTGGCCATAAAATCTGTCTGTCTTACCAGTGTTGATGATTCTGCAAGCAATCATAAAGTGAGTTATTTTATTTTTATAAATATTTCATATATTTGTTGTTTGTATTTTTTCAGAATGGTAGCATTTATTAATTAGAAACTGTAGTTTTTGTAAGAATGTATGTTTATGTTATAGATGCATTTTTATTGCCCAGTTTAAATTGGGGCCAGATTGTACTACAATGAAAGGTGGGCCCCTCCACCCATTTAATTTAAATTTGAGTGGCTTTACACCTTTATAAATGGTCTCAGTGCATGATTCCATGGTTGCCAAGTGGACAGATTTGGCTTGGCTTGACACCTATACAAAATAAGTGAGCCGTCAAGCAATCATGACTAACATTCAGCAAAACAGACAGGCTCGTGAGGAATGCCCTGGATATAATTCTCAACCAGCACATAGTGGGATTTCTAATTAAATCTTGATGAATTCTAAGGGTTGAAGTGGCTTTAACAAAATGTTTGGAAAAAATATCTCACTTATAATCCTCTGTAAAACCATAAACCCCTTTTCTGCTAAAAGGATGTCTTGTGTTTGAAATACAAATTTTTCCACAATATTTTCACATAACTTCAATGATCCACTTAAATTGCCTCTAAGGGATTATATATTTAGTAAAGAGATGTGAGCTATTAAAAACCTTTCACATAGTTTTTTTCTTCATTTCTTTTACTCATGAAAGTCTTTAAAATTTCTTCAACATTATTCTAACAGCAGTTAAAAATTAGGAAAAAAACTAATTTCAATATGAACATTTTAATTATAATTTCATTATGAATTGTTTGACTGTTTTAGAAAACAAGTTAAAAATTTAAGACATAATTTTGGGAAGAGCTTACAGTTTAAATTGAATTACAAACCATAAAAATCATGACCAAGAATCATTCTCAAATTCTTAAGCTGCCAACTGAAAAGCATATATGTTCAACTAGTAAATTGGCTCTTCTGGGTATAAATTATTCAGCATTCTTTGTTTACCTTTCCCAATTTTTACCTATTTTCATACATTTGATTTAAGTATTATCAAAATCTGGTGACATGTTAAACCCATTAATTTATACTTGGGAATTTTGAAGGAAACCCATTTTATATGGAAAGCTATTAGATCAAATTTAAACTCAACAGTAATCTAGTTCTTCAAGAATTTTATTAACTTAAGCCATTTTACTGTTATTTCATCTTAAAAATATAATTTTTTTTAAAAAATAAAACTGTAATTAAGAAAACATTTACCGTATATCTTAGTGACCAAAAAACTTTTTTACATATTTAAATGTATCATTTAAACATACATTTGCACACAGCTCAAATTTATTACAGAAACTCAGAATGGTTTTTATATCAATCATATTAGCATTATTTAGAATTTATTATTTTTTAATATTTGTAAAAGTTTGGAAGCTGAATTTTTTCAAAAATTAAATAAGTATAAGTACATTTTTTAACTAATATTAAGATAAATGAAAGTAAACTAATATCAAGATAAAGGAATGATGATTCATAAACCAACAGAAAAAATAATTTGAACTGAATTGTTTCCTTTTTGTAATTTATCAACTGACTTCACTTTAATGATGGTGATAAAAACAGTATTTTTTACCATATTATATACTTGTTGGAACTTGAAATGTGTTATCAAACAAGTTCTCAAATGTAATAGAAGTATATCATCATGAAATCAATTACCCGTCTTTCTTTAGGAATACGCCCTTCTGCTTCTAACTTTGCACGAGCTTGCCTTCTTTTCAAAATACGATTATACTGTTTTGCATTAACATATAAAGGCTCTTCTTCTAACAACTCAGCACCAGGTAAAGGTATTCTTTGAACAGCGGGAATACCAGCAGCATTAGGCACTACTTGCTATTAAGAGAAAAAATTCATATAAAATTAAAGTTATTCATTTACATTTATTGAACAGTTGTTAATACTTGCTTGGTATAAACAATGTACTTGTAAAGTGATATACATGTAAATTGACCACTTGAGTAATTGAAAGAACATAATTGTAAAAACTGATTATGTATATTTTATTGACAGAGTAGGAATAGCAGTACTGATTTTTATATTTTTTGTAACATTTAATCTTTTTAAAACTAGTTTCTAGTTATTAATATTGTAATATTTATGTAGCAAGAAATTATAAGGAAATATTCAATACTTGAAATCAAAAAGAATATGAGATTGCAATGTGCAGAGCCTGAATTTGAATATAATCATCATTTCAAAAACCAGATATTGCATAAAGTGACATAATTTAGGTTGGTGAGATAACTGCAACGCTTGGCAAAAAAGTTGGAAATCGTATCAAATATGTACAGTTCGTAGGATTTTATCAAAAATAGCTACATAAACAAAAATACCATTTTCATTAGTTAAATGACAGGCAGCAAAATTTGAGAACCAGGCATTTTTAAAGACAGAATATAAAGAAAAGTTATAATTCTTACATTTTTGAACTCTTAAGTAAAGTAAATTTATACAGAGAAAATTTAGACACGATTTTTATATGAAATAAATAAAAGGACAAGTATGTTCTGGATAAGACATTACCAATGCAAACAATCAATCAAGATGATTTTAAAAATTAATAAGTAATAAAAATGGAAATATCTTGTATTTCATTTCAACTCAAAGTATCCACAAATATTTTCACTTAAAATGTTAGGAGTTGAAAAAAGAAAAAGAATCAAATATGGTAGTAACTAAGGTTATTTTATTTGTCACATATTTTTTTATCTCCTTAAAAAATTACCATCTTATTAATATAAAACAAACAAGGTTAAAATATCAGAAATTCCAAGAGCTGCAAATAAACTTTTTATTGTAAAATTAAGATTAAGTTTTAAATTTCTGTTCCTTTAATTAAACAGACAACATGGAAATGTTACAATAGAGTTATAGAGCAAATTCATAATTTAATATTAAAAAAACATTTCTTGGTACTTACATATTAGCATCACAGCGTCTTTTTAAGCCGAACGAAAATAAAAAAAATTTTCTTATAATTAGAAAATTTCTTTTCAGAATTAAAAGTTCATTTTTCAAAAGAAAAAGATGTTCAAATTATAGGTTACGCGCTAATTCTACTTAAGGTTTGAAATAAAATTAACTGCAGTGATGCTAATACGTAAGTGCCAATTTCTTTTAGGTAAACATATCTAAAAGTGTTTAAAATATTGAGAAATTTCTTTTTTTTTTTTTTGTAAAATTTACAACATTATAAGGATACATAATTTTTTGTTTATTTCATAATTAAAATTTATAACAATAAAAATTTCAAACATGTAACTTCTATGAATATAAAGACAATGCATTTATTATAGATATACTTATTGATTTTTAATTATGTAACAAAAAACACTGGCAATTTGTCAAAATGAAATTTAACAAATTAGCATATCAGAAAATAGTTCTTACCATTACAATGTTTCCTTGAGGAACATTAGAAGGAATAGTGATTGTTTGTGGAGTTGGACTAGCAGCAGTAGTTGTAGTAGTCTGTACAACTTGTTGGGCAGGAGCAGCTACAGAAACTGATGGAATCTGTATGATACCTAATAAAATGGATATAGAATGATAAGCAATTACTTTTTTTACAGAAATAAAAACAATAATCATTAAACAAAAATTATCAAATACTTTTATTCTTTAAAAGTTAATTAAATACAGTCTAAGTAATTTATGTATAAATATAATAAGAAATTGAAAATTTTAAAATTTTTAATTATGATTACTGAATAATTAACGCAAATTTTAACCGGTTGTATTAAAATTATATATATATATATATATATATATATATATATATATATATATATATATATATATATATACCTGTCAACCTTGGAGAAATAAAAATTAGTAGATTCTACTGATTTTGAGAGAAAAAATCAGGAGATACAACATTTTTGCTTGAAACAGAATGTTTAAAATGGTAGTACCACAAAAAGAGAATTTTACTCTTTAAATTATACATTCTGAGAATGATTTATATTAAACATATTTTGTGTCAATCTTAATATTTTCATAAAATATTCATCAAGCTTATAAAGGAACTATGAAGAATAAAAGAATATACTATATGTAAAAAAATAAATACATCAACATTTATGTCTCAATATTTATTTTATAAGGCAACGTTTATTACACAAGTGCAATTTATAAATAGTAAATTTATAAAATTATTTCCTTACATAAACACATAAAATACTTAGAAGTATTTCTCACTGAATTAAACTAAGTAAATTTAATTCAGTGAGAAATACTTCTAAGAAAATAGAAATTTACAAATACTTTGTCCATAAAACCATAACACATTTCAAATTCGAATAATTCATGGCAATTTATTTTTTTCATGCGTTGCCGACTTAGCATTTATTAGAAATGAAATGGTGAATTGCTGTTCAAATTTTTTTTTCTCATTGTGAGAATATTTAGCAATAATTAAACTTTCTAAATTTTCAGAAGAAAGAGAAGACCTGAATTAATTTTTTATATGACTGAACACCCTATCACATTCAACATTAGAATGTGGAATAGTTAAAATTGAAAGCATAAACTGGGAAATATTGGAAAACATTATTTGTTCAAATTCATTTTTCAGATTTCCAACAAGATGCCATTATACATCTGTTCTTGGTTCATCTAGTGTTTCTTTTGTGAGGATAGTACTTTGTAGTTTGCAGAACTCAGTTTGGAGAATGTCCAATCCTCTATTCAGTTCTGTATTAAGCAGTAAAATGGGAAATCTGTCAAAGAATTTTACACTTGAAAATAAGGCATGTTCAATAGCCTGGAAACAGCATATTTCTGCATGTTTTAGAATCTCATCATGAAAGGGAAACTTTTTAAGCATGTAAATGTAATTACACACAGTCACATAAAATTAAACTCAATACTTATTTTTCAGCAAAATTTCGTCACTTTTTAAGTTTTTCACTGAAATTGCCAAAAATCAGAAGATTTTCATACAATATTGGGAAATCGGGAGAAAGGGTGAAAAATCAGGAGTTTCCCGAAAAAATCAGTAGTGTTGGCAGCTATGTATATATATATTTAAAAAAATAAGAAACAAAGTAAGAAGCATTCACATTTTAAACTGAAACTTCATTTTTTATCTTAATTTACTTTTTATTTTTTGAAAATAATTTTAATTCTAGAATTATTAAAAATAATTATTTTTAATAAATTTTGTTTTAACTCTTGAAAGTGTAATGATAATTTTTAAGAAAATAAGATAATTTTCAAGAACTAAACCAACATTTAAATTAGAATACAAATTATATTAAGACTCACCGCCTTGGGTCTGAATGAAGTTAGTACCATCAATAGGAACTGGTTGATAAACCAATGTTTGTCCATCTGAGGTTTGAAGAATTTGGCCTTGTCCGGGTTGCTGAATAATAATCTAAAAATAGAAAAGGAAAATTTATAGTTGTCTCCAACAAATTTTTGTTTTGTAGAACATTAATGTAATATTCTCTTATGATACATATATAATGACTCTCTCTCTCTCTCTCTCTTTAGCTAGCTTTATGAATGTTGTAAATTACAGTATATAGTAAGTTCAAAAAAAAATTATTCAATAAGAGAGTTATATTAATCACTTAATATTTTAACAGAAAATTTGTAGTATTTAGAAAGTTGTGATTCATCATTTGACAAAAATTATTCACATTTTAATTGTCCCTATAAATTTTTTTTCTAAGTAAAACAAAATAACTTCACAATCAGGTCTTTACTAATGAACATAAAAATTATTATTTACATATTTTTTAATGAGAAAATGTGTAGTACTATTTGTATAAGATAAAAATTCCAATTATTAATAATTGTATAAGTTGAATAATTATATAAGTTTTTCAAAATTAGAAAACAAAAATTTAAATCATAAACCCTGCACTAACTGTACTTACATTCTGGATTAAAATTGGCTTAGTGACACTAATACACAAGAACCATAAAAACTAACAATTCAATACTTGTTTGTATTGTCACTTAATTTTTTTTAGATATTTGTTAAAAAAAACTAATCAATTTTTAAAATCTATGTTATGAGCTGAACAATAATGAAATATAAAAATTCTTCAATATTGTAAAAAAAATTTCAATTTCAGCCATTGCACTATCCAACACTCCATTCTGATGGTCTTGGTGGTAAAGTAATTATAAAAAGAACCTATTACAAGTATATTATTTCACATGAACACATTTTTAATGTCAATAATAGATCCAAAAATAATTATTTAAAAAAATAAAATATTTTACCTGCTGAGGCTGTCCCTGTTGACCAGATAATTGTCCAATTGGTATGACTTGAATCTAAAACATATGTATATATTATATAAACTAGAATGGCTTTCAATGATAGCTCTGTAAAGACAATTTACGCAATAAATTATTTCTTTTTTGTATTCAGAAAAACTATTTTGAAACATAATTTCTGATTTTAATATTTAAATTCAACAATCAAAAAGTAAAATATAAAAAATATTTGTGTTCAAATGTCACATAAGAATTATAATTTTAAGGTAATTAATTTTCATTTAATAAGGAAAAATTTTCCTAGTATTAATGAGTATGGCACACAGTGCTTTAGGTTTACATGTACCAAAATAATTTTTTAAGGGTCAATATAAATTAATTCCAATAATACATGTAGAATGGCATCAACAAAATCATTTAAAACTAAGTTGATGGTTAATGTTAAAATCAACATTTTCAAATACTGCTATAGCTCCAACAAGTATTTTAATGAATTAGATTTAATTTATTAATTATTTAATTAAAATAAATATTCTTCATTGAAATTTCTATATTTATTTTTTTAATTATGGTATTCAAAATCATAACAAGAATAATGTTTAATAATGATCCTTTTACTGTAATCTGATACAGATAAATTATTTATCCTAATATGTTACCAGCTGTAAAAAGATTTTATTGAAATATGCAAACTGAAATTTTACTGAAAATATTAAAATTTAGCAGTTTCTTTGTTTTGTCACTAAGTAGTGAAAATTCTTTTATTCCATACAATTACTTTTAGTTTAATATATATATATATATATATATATATATATATATATATATATATATATATATATATATATATATATATATATATATATATATATATATATATATATAAAGATAGTATTTAACAAAGATATTGATTACACATAGATTTTAATTCAATCTTTTCAACTTTTAGCCTCTAACTTGTCAGCCAAAAAGCATGCTTAATAAAACGTTGCTTTAAAAATTATAACACATTTTCCTGAAAATTTTTAACTTGGACACATTACTGAAATTAAAGAATTTTTAAGTATCATTATTCAAGTCATTTATCAATCCTGTAATAATTTTGCAGATATTTTAATGAAAAATGAACTATCTGAGATATAAATAAGCAAAAAAAATTTTCTTTGTGACATCTTATTCATGATAATTCTAATGATGTTTAAAAAATTTTTCCATCACACAATACCAAAAATAATATAAAACAAAAACAATGTCTTTCTTCCAGAATTTAAGGAGGGAAAAATATTCAATATTAAGAGAACAAAATATTACAATAAATGATATATATTTTAATCATTAAATAATATATTTTGCACACATATCAAACATGTTTAATAATTGAGGCAAATTTTTCAATTTTACCAAAAGAATATTTTTGGCAAAAAGAAATAAAATTCTTGATTCAATAAATTAAATTTCAAAATTCAAATAATGAAATTAAGTAAAAATAAATTAAATGAAATATTGAAAATAAAAATATTCTTGTTACATTTATTTCCCCTACAATTATTTCCATCGATTTATGTTTAAAATGTTATTAAAAAAATGTGATAAACTTAACGAATATAGATGGATTAGAAAAAACTTATTACTTGTTGAACAGGATGACCAGGCTGACTTTGAATTTGGATTGCATGACCTTGTGGCAAACCTTGAACCATGATGGGTTGACCATTTGCAGCACTTGCAACTTGCAATACCTAATACAAACCCAAAAGCATAAAAAAATATTTTAATATTTTCAATAAATGCTTTAAAAAATCAAGAAATTATAGATTTTTTGGTGTGAAACAAATTTTTTTAATAATGTAGATTATTATTTATAGTGAAAGTAGTTTTTAAATAACAAATAAACCTGAATTTTCAAAATTGCCAAAATTACATAATATTGAAATGGCTAATCTTTTATTGCTTCCAATAGCAGAACAAAAGTGTTTTTAAAGCCCTTTAATAATAAAAGATTGATTTAAAAGTAATAATTGTAAAATGATACTGTTATAAAGCTTAGTTTGTTTTATCACTTTAGTTATTTTTCTACACATAATGGGTAACTTGATACAGACATACAGTTAAAGCGGATTTGATACAACTATAAACATCTAAGCATAAGGTAGGAATCAAACACATTGTCTGTTAAACATAGAAAATTAGAGGATTAAACAATCAGCTGCTAACAAATCTTAGAAATTTATGAACATTTTATGAACAATTACTACACAATTATTATAGACAGTTGCGTCCACTAATTCTGTAATAATTTACCAAATTCAGCATAATTATTACTATTACTTTAAATTATTAAACTTGTAATAGTTCCAGTAAAAGTAATTTACTATAGTATCCTTATCAATAATTAGGCCTTTATAGAATTATTTTGGATTAACAATTAGGAATTACTCCAGAGTCTTAATTCTTGATTTTTTATTATTACAAGAACGACTATGAAAATCCCTTTTGTTATTCTACTATAAACTATGTAGATGCAAGCATTTTAAATAATTTTAGATTTTCTCACAATCCAGATATACATTGACAAATGCTTAGTACATTATTTAAAATACTCTTATCAACAGTGCACTTTATAACAATAAAAAATGTATATATAATTGCCTTCTTAATTTACTTTAGTATTGTGTTAGTATTCAAAAAGGTATTTAAAACTTGCTTCGTGCTTTCGTATTTAGTTTTAATAAAATAAAATTTTACAAAAAAAAAATCAATTAAAAGAAGTAATATAAATTTCTAATTGAAAATAAATTTATAAACCAAACTTTTTTTTATCCTACGTCGAGACAGCGGCCTTATCGGCCATGAGTCCTATAGAAAAATATTCAAAGCAAGCTGACAAAATCAAACCTGTTTTATCAACTAAATTTTCCAAGAACTTCAAACCAATACTTTCTTTTACAAAAATAATATTCTATTTTTTTAAAATTTATTCAAATTCATCTCTTTTTATTGCATTTTTCCTTTTTTGAAGCAATCAATATGTATCAACATATTGATTGCTTCAAAAATAATAGTACTTAAAATGGACCCATCTTGCATAGAACAGTAAAATAGTTTTAAAATAGAAAAATATAAGTGTAAGATTTTCAAGCTGTTTTTTGTATCAAATTCTTTTGTTTTTATAAATAAAATATTATTCATAAAATTTATTTAGTATACACTTTATAGGACATACAAGAAAGATAATTGGGACATGGATTTTCAATTTTACTGACCATATCAACAAGCAAAACTATAATTTGATGTCAATCTGAATTTTGCAATCAATATCATCACATCTACTTAAGAGTATCTTATAATATAATGTTGATCCAAGGAAATGTAAAAATCTATTTGATCAATAAATGTCACTAGTAAATGTAACAGGAACAGATAAGAAAATTTTTAATCTAATCATTCAAATTAAATTTCATTTTGATACAGTTTATGCAAAATGTCACTAGGTTACAAAAATTCATTTGCTTCAATAGAATTTTTAATATCAAGTAATTGAACTGGTTATTTAAATTTTTATTACTATTTTTTGCCACTATTTTCTTCTATAAATTTCATATATAAAAATCAATGCAAAATTATGCAATAAAAAAGTTACATTAAATAATTTCATATAATAGCCATAAAAATTAAAAGCCTATTATTGATGTTATAAAGAAGATAAATTAGAAGTCATAACTCCTCAATTACAAAAAAAAATTATGATTATAGTAGAACCAACATCCTAAAAAGGAGAACCGATCAATGAAAAGTAAAATTTGTACAGTTGAAATTACATTGATTTGCAGTAGTTGATGTTACAATTTATTATATAAATTTGCAGAAAAAAGATAGAAATCTCCGAGCTACAAAAAATCTTCATTCTCTGGTGTCTATTTTTATTTGATTTGATAACTTTTCAGAGTTCTGTAACTTAACTTTTTCTGAAAAAAGTAGATATACTTGCTTTGAACATATTGGGTATAGAACTAATATAAACATAATACATATTAATTCTGAATTAAACCTATATCACTTAGAATTTAACTCTGATGCATTCCTGCTGTTCTTTCTTGAAGCTTGCTAAATAACACTTCAGCACTTTTATCTTCCTTGATAGCAAAAATAAACTAATCATAACTCTGCACAGCTACACTTATTTCCACCTTTACACTTGCACTTCAATTAATCCCCATAAGAAGCTTATGTAACACATGAAAATTTCTTAAATGTTCATTATAATGAGTTTTTCATATTACATCAAATTACAATAGAAATAAAATAATTAAAATAGTGTTAAAATTATATCATATTTCAAGTTTACAACAATTAATGGCGTATTTCTGTATTCAAATAGTTTCTTCATTAGAAGAAACTTCTACAACTATCAGGTAGCTACAACTCATAATTTGAGAACTTTTCTAAGCCAGTTTATAAAGCAGGTCACTGTTAAAAAGATAAACCTTAAATGCTGAATTTATATTTTACATACTTACAATTTAACACTTCTTTACAAGACATATTTTGTTAGTTTCAAACATATTTGGTGTGATATAACAGTATGAATTAATGAATGGGATACAAAAATCTGTTAAAAAAGAGGCTTTTAGATGAAAAATAAGGCTTTATTTATCATAACAAATAACACGTAATGAATTTCTTCATCTTTCATTTCAATACAAAATTTAAAAAATTTCTTTTAGAGCCCCCGAATGTTAAAAAACATTCTGAATATTTTTTGAATTCAACATCAAAGATCATAGAAAAAATGTCTATAAGGCAAAATGGTATACTAGTCTTAAACTTTCAAGCTCTTTTTTTATAAACATTTTAATTTTAAACACAAATATTTTTGTGTTAATTTATCAATTTAATAAAAATTTTATTGGATACTAACTTAGAAGAGTGCTTTTTTTTCCAAGTTATTTACTCCAGTTGAAGTTAGAATAGTATTTGCAGTCATCAATAAAATTGAAAAATCTTACATAAACAAATTTAAATAAATCATACAGTTAAAATAATTACCTGTGGCTGAGGTGAAAGTTGAGCAACTTGTGCACCTGAGACTTGTACTGCAGATTGTAAGCCCTGCATAACTGCCACTTGTTCACTACTCCCACCACCACCTGCTACAGCAACCTGAGCTCCTGCTTGTGACACAACAGCTCCGCCACTTGTCACTACTTGAAACTGCTCCATTAGGAAGATTTAAGGTCTGAAGTAAAGACAATGCTATTATGTGGAAAAAATGTTAAGTATAAAATAAAGATAATAACATTTTAGAAAGCTTTTTCTTAGCAACAAGAATATGAAATTTTACTTTAATGCAATATTTGTTAATTGAGTTTTCACACCAAAAATAAGCTTGCAACAAAAGAAATGTCAAAATTTGGTTAATAAACTATATAAAATTATTAAATGTTATTTAAACTAAATATGTAGCACAATTTTTGAGCAATATATAAAAGAAATTAAGAAATTATATGTTTTAAACAATTTAATTTTTAAATTAACCAAGTTGTAAAAATATCTAAATATTTATTGTGTTATAATGTAAGTTTTTCATCACAGCTAATATCTGTACAAACAGTTTACATTGGTGTGTTTTGTTATATTCAGTCAAACGATTTTTGCAAAAGGAGACTTGCTTCAGAACACTGTGTTGTAAAATCTGTAAACACATCCCGATCATTAAGTACAAAGAGTCCAAAATACACTTTCAAATTAGAACTATCTTTTACTTTTAATTCTGTTGTAAAATGTCAGCAACAGAATGTAACCAAATCATTTTCACAGCTTAAGTTATTACTGTTATATCTTATGACACTACTAAGGTTTGGTACTGAAAGTTTAAAAACAATGACTATGACATTGAAACTGCAGGGTGCTCTGGCTGACCTACTGATGTTAACAGTGCTTGTCAACATCAAATGTGAGAACTTATAGAAAAAAACCAATTTCCATTCATTCAAAAGATAGTAAAAGACTCAAATGTTAGTGCTACATCCATAAGTCATATTAAACATCAAATAAACTTAACATACAAGTTCATTCCCTGGGTGATGCATGAACCAACTCAAGCAGATAAGGAGAGATTCTTCACAGAATGTTCCCAATGTGATTGATCTATTTATGAACTTGCACAGTTAAATTCTTGGCAGAAAGGCCTTGAAAAATTTATTTACAATAATATAATATTTAGATGATTACTACCTGCACTAAAGGTACTGCTTTCATACTTTTTCGAAATTTATTAAAAACTTTTTCTGTGGAAAACTTTCCTTACAGCCTGTTACATAAATATTTACTGCAATTTTTAGAAAAATTTTACAGCATTTTCTTACTTAAAAGCTTAATTTTCTATGCTGTATTTCTAATGATGCAATGTTTGCATTCACATACAAAAAATTTTGATTTGCAAATGGGTGGAATATAAATAGTTTACTTGTCACTCAATAGTCAGTTTCGGCACATGAGGGCTAATTAGAACCTACAATATAAAATAGATTCTAAATGACATTGAAATCAAAGTTTTTAAATTTATATCTTCTATGCTTTTTATATATCTGCTTTATGATCTCGTAGAGGTCAAGAGATCATAAAGCGAAAACAACACATGATAGACTTGATAGACTAACACTATTTGAGGTTCTAATTTTGATCAGAATTTATATAATGTTTATGATTTGGACAAGGATTCAAATAATGAACATTTTACTGAAATTATTTTATTAGAAAAAGTGATTCTGATAAATTAAATGTTCTGTTTTCATTGAATTTAAAATCTTGTTTTTATGATATTCTTCGAGGCAACTGATTGATTTATAGGAATCTTAATCAATCTTTGTTGTAGGAATCTATAATCAATAATGAGTAAATATAAATCATTCATGATCAAAAAATGCTTTCAACTTTCAATCCAATATTTTTTTTAGTTATGTTTCCATTTAAACATTTATCCTAAATTGAAGACATCACTAAAAGTTTTAAGATGATTATAGTAATGTTTACTTTACCAAATTAATTTAGTAATGCATTTATGCTGATATTGTTTCTGAACGATTTTAAATGCTCATTTTCCATAGTATTTTTTAATTGTGAAAAATTTTAATGTCTCTTTATAAGAGCATTGTTTACAGTATAGACTTTCCACTGTAAATAAGAACCATAAGAATCTAAACTTTAAACAATTATAGAAACTAAATTCAATGGCACAACAACCCCCAATGAGACAAGACCTACAGTTGAATATAGTTACCAACTTACAAACTAATGTTTCCTTAACAAAGGTACCTAGGCTATAAAACATAAGTTCCACTTAGATGATCTGCCTAACACCAAACCCACTGTTTTATTTCCTGAACATATTTGGTACTCAGTTTTATCAACCTACAGAAGGAATGAAAGATTGAATTGACTTTGCTCAAACCGCAAATCGAACTTTGGACCTGTGCCTAGAAGGAGCAAAGCACTATCATTACATCACTGGGGTTCATAATTAAACATGGAGTACATTAAGTAGGAATATATTATGTTAACTTTTTAATGGTACTCATAAAATACATAATTCCATTATTTCTACTATTCTAATTTATTATTTCTATTTACACATGAAAAATAATTCCATTATTTCTACATACTATTCACAAGTGTAAACAATTATAACTCAAAAGCTATTATTGTAAGGCAAAATTGCATTAATAGCTTTCAAGTCACATTTTCATCAACTAATTTTAAAACAAGTCCAATAATTGAAAGCCAAAGAAATATTCTGGCAATTGGGTTACTTTCTATTTTGAGACATTATATATGAGAACTTATCTATTACTTTTTTGGTAAGAAAGAATCATTTTTAAACAAAAAAATTATCTGTACTGCCAGTCAATAATAAAAGATCAATGCAATTCATAAGAGATTTTTTTAGCATGAACTGAACTCATAGATAATAATTTTTTTCCAGAATCAATCATTAGAATGGTTTATAACAAAGTTAATAATAAAAGAACTTTTTTGCACTTATTAATTTAAACTCATTTTAATAGCTAAATTTTGGCATTAAATTCTTAATAGTAGTTTGTTATTCTTCACAAATTTTTTGCATTAAAGAAATTATTCGACTAGAATCTGCAATTTAAATGGAATTCCAAACACTGGAAGTCAAATCTACATTCAACTAACACGCTCTTTCAATAATATCACAGAAAGATGCCTACAGCTCTCAATTTTCATTCAATCTAAGTTACAATAAAATTCAGATTATTTCTTATATTATTTAAATTTTTCATGATATCAAACATTTTACTTTTATTTTAAATGAAAATTATTTCAAAGATAGCTTTGTCAACAGTTTGAATTTAATTACATCAGGTTTGGCTTGTTGTAACTCAATAGTCCTACTTTTAACTCAAGAGGTAATATGAATGAGGTTTATAGTTTAAAGAGATTCCAAATCACTAACAATGAAGCCTGAAAAGGGATTTGAACTGATAAACAATTGAACCAAAGGCCAGAGCATTAACCATGTGACCATCAACTCGGGATATCACTGGAAAGATCACACACACACAAGAATTAAATAAATAGATCAAGTTGAAGAAGACATGAGCAGATTGGGATTCACTAATTGCATATAGAAGACAACTAGTCATACAAAATAAAAAAGTTTTAAAGGACATAGAATAGAGCCCCACATGAACAGTAGTATCAATAATGATCATGAAATTATTATTTTAAACAGTTAAAATTTATTTATATTTAATTAATTTTTAGCTTAATTTTTTTATTTTAACATGATATACAAAGATTTTCAAACTATACAAGTTATTTTCATTAAATTTCAATTTCATAACTTATCTTTTTAATGTATATTTCAGCCTGATATTTCCATTTCCTAATTTAATAAAAAAAATATGGTTTTCATTTGTATGATGTATGAATTAGTATAATTGAAATAAGTCTTGTTAACAACTGGAAATACGAGTTAAATTCAATTATCAAGCATAACTTTCAAAACATGTAAGAGAAATGCTATTCTTTAAAATACTGTACAGATAATTTTAAATATTTAAAAAAGGTATTACTATATTTTCACTGCCTCAGCTATCAAAATGCATTAAGTTTATGGCTTCTATATTTGCACAATTGATTGCCATCAAGTATTGACTTGTCATTTACACTTTGATTATGACATCAAATTATTTTTTCAACAAAAGATTTTCACACAAATTCCATAAGAAAACATTTTAGATGAGGGGTTCTGCCTCAAATAATTTTCCTACAATTTTTCATGTTTCATCTCCACTAACTCATGCAATTCCATTTCGGGTATTTGCGTATATTCAATTGGAAAGAAATACATTTTCTCTTTAAAAAAATCCTTTGTATCGTCCTCACTCTTAAGGAAAATAAACATCCTAAATATTTTTCTAAAACCATTAATCTGAAAAAAGTTCATTAAAATATTATACAGTTCACAAAATAAAAATCAAAAGTGAAAGTACTCATAATTGTCATTTTATTTTTAAGCTTTAATTTACAACTTAAGCTTCTTCAAAATATTTTTAAAATTTGAAAAAAAATTTAAGTGTTTTTAAAAAGTAAAAAAAAATTTGGATTGTTTTTTAAAAAGTAAAAATAATTTAAATGTTTGAAATTTAAGTTAATATTCAAAATGAACTTTCCAGATGTTATACCTTGTAATTGTAACTATGGTTATAATTTTTATTAAAGTTTTACAAATAACAACCAAGTTAAAAGTTTTTCAGACAATACAATAACTTTTTATCGAAAAAAAGCCACCAGATTTTATCATTTTAAAAAAATATGATTTATATTTAGTCAGGATACTACTCAGTTTCATAAGTCTTCTTTTTTTTAAAAAATAAACATTATAAACTGTCTCACAAGCTGTTTTCACTTAAACAAGGTACCAAACATTTCTTTATGTATTACAGAGTTAGGTCTATTAGGTTAAAAAATAATGTAAGAAAGACAAAAATAAATGATTTGTTAAAATTTTGAAAAGTGATTATAAGAAAAAAAAATAGTTTTCATACCATCAAAAGAATTTATATGGTTTATTTGATTAAGATGAAAATTTTCAGTCAGCTTATATTAACAGTTTTTAGTATGTCAAGTATCAAAGGACAATACATTAAGAATTCAAATCTCTAAGTAAATGAGGAATTGGTTGTTTGGGTTGTGGATCCTAGCATATATATATTTGTATATATATATATATATATTTATATATATATATATATATATATATATATATATATATATATATATATATATATATATATATATTTGTATACATATATATATATTTGTATATATATATATATATATATATATATATATATATATATATATATATATATAATTTTGAGATTTTAGTCATGTAAAAAAGTTAATTTTTGATGGAGTTTATTTTTCCAAAACATTAAAACATATAACTGTTTGTTTTTAATTTTAGTATTTATCAGGATACTCATTTTAAGAAACAATAAATAATTGAAAGATGTATACAACTCAGGATATTTTTCAGTTACTTGGGCACTCAACAAAATTTGCTAACAACTTTAGCACTTTTGTCAAATACCCAGCTAGTTTAAATTGATGTTTCAATCAGAATGAAGACATATTCTCCACACAACCACCCAAATGACATTAGTAACTTTTGAATATTATTTGAAGAGGTAAGTGATGGATCAAACATTCATTAATATTTTGTGGGGTTTTTTTTCAGTTTTAAATATGACTCATGTTGAAAACTGAAATACTTGCCAATCATTTACGATATTCTGACAGCAAAAATTTAGAAAAAAGATTTGATTTTACAGTAAAATAAGTCTATGCAATAAAATATGACAACTTTCTTTGGTTTTAAAGGCATAATCGTTTAAATTATAAAAATAACCGCTTCAATAACTGCGTTAAAATTAAAGGCGCTGTAGAAAAGTAAGAACATAATATCTAAAAATATTAAAAAACTTTTTCTGTAATATACAATAAAATCCTATAGCTTCTAATTTTAGATTCCTAGAAATATTTAATTATAAAAACGCCAACTTTAATAGCAATTTAAATGGTTCATATATATTCTAGCATAAATTCCATTTAAAAAGTCAAATTTATTGAATTATATGTTATTTACATTTAAGAAAGTTTCTTTTAATATTTTTTTAATTACGTCCTTATATAAGCTCTTTCGAGCATCATAAGTCTTGCAGTCCAATAGAGAAATGAAGCTTCTCCAGGAGAGGAGAGAGTCTTGAAGTGTGAAGAATCGTGGGCCTCTTGGAGGGCAGAACACATCCAAAGGTGCTCGCTATTCATGTCTAAATGTTCATTGCACAAAATGCAGTCGGGTGAGTCCACAAGTTTAATGTGGTGCAGGTGTCCCTGAAGATAATCATGCCCAGTCAGAAGCCTGAAGCAGGACACCCCCATAGCTCTAGGTAGATCCCTGGGGATGCAAGAGGTCAAGAGGCTCTCCCAACAAGCATAAACTGCTTTTTCTTTGTAATAAGCCTGTCATTGGTTTCGAATTGCTTGTTTTAATAAGTGTTTGACATTTCTTAAACCTAAAGAGTGTTTGGAGGGCCTCTTTGGCGAGTAAATCTGCATTATCATTACCAGGTAAACCACAATGGCTAGGAATCCATTGAAAGGCAATTTCCTTCCCTGCAGTTAGCAAAGTGTTAATGATGGTTTTACATTTTAATTCTATTGATGGAGGCAGGAGATTATAATTTGTCACTGTATGACAAATTATAATCCCCTGACTTTCTTTAATCTTTTAATATGCAAATCACAAAAATATGTATTAAAGACACCTGAAGAAACCTATTGTGTAACAAAAAACAATCAAGGGAATATCCTTATCAAATTCAGTTATACATTCAGTTAAATTACATTACTTGCACAGCATAAACTTTTAAAAACAATCACAATTGTTTGTTCTCGAGTATAAGCTAAAAGTACAAAAAGTTTCAAATGCGTGTCTATAATTAACTAAAACATTTAATTAGTCCTCTGATTAACTGCCACATTTTAAATGCCCATTATTCAGTTTCATGAAAATGTAAGAATCTCCTCAAATATGAAATTAAGACAAAGGAATGTTTGTAAATAATAATGTAAAATTATGGATAGATAATTTTCAAGCATGTTTGCCAAGACAAAGTAATCTTCAAAAACAGGAATTTAATTAAATATGCTAATAAACAATGATCCTAAACACAATAAATAATTCTTAAATTTTAAAAGCAGAAAAACAGTTGCTTACCAAACAAATATATAAAATTCAGCATAATTTATAGAATGCAAAATGTTTATTTTTCTTATGTGATGTAAATATAAATAAATTCCTTATTAATTTTTTTTCACAAGACAGCTCACCTATAAAAATAATTATTTTCGTAGGGGATTTTTGATGAAATTAACACGTAAATAGGCTAGAATTTGATTTCACTTCATTTTTCAAAACCATATATAAATCATTATATAAGACTAAATTTATTCACTTGTTAGTGTTACCAATAAAAAAAGTAAATATGCAAGTGTTTGAGTATAATTAGGTTAAAATGAACGTGACCCATTTAAATTTGAAACACTTTTCAAATAACTGAATATAAAAATAAATTGCTTTGGTTTAGATACCAATTTTATAACTAGATTAATTTAAATATAATGCATTGTCGTATTTTAACATCAAGTTCACATGCAATTTCATAGCTAAAGCTGATTTCCGTGTACATGGAATCCAGACAACGCCATTTTCTTTCAGCGTTTTCATTGAAATCGAAGTTAAGCTACCATGCTCTCAATTTTTGTTTAAATTAGGATTAATATTAAGTCTTTAAGAAGAAGTCAAATTAAGCGGCCTGTTGGATAACTTTTCAGCGAACGAAATCAAAGACAGTTTACGAACTTACATTGGTAGAAGAGCAGTGGTCCTTTCTTGATTGGCTATAGAAATTCACCACCAATGGACAACGAATCACCGGTCATAAAAACAAGTTAGCTTGGCCTTTATTGGAGCAAATTCAGTCCTTTAACGAATAGATTTGTTCCTTGTTTAATGAATATTTATTGTTTTATTAAACAAGTGCTGTAAGTTATAACAAGCAAATAAATTTATTTATAAAACTATATTGCTAAAAACAATGACAGAGAAAACTTTATCGCCATATAAACGAAAAGCCATGAAGACATGCTAAAATATTTAAGACTTTACGCAGCCATGCGTATAGACAATCCTTCCCAAGAATTTACGAGCGTTTTCTGAGAACACAAAATGACGACCTAGAATGCCACTAGAGGACGCTGCAAATGTGCTTCACCTAAAACTGACATTTTCTTTTTGTGATAAATTCAGTGTTTCTATATTACGTTAAAATGTTCATTAGATTAAAATCCACTTAATTCATGGGAAAATTATTGATAGAATCAATTGTTATGAAATGAATTTAAAATTAGCACAAGAAACTCAATATTCCTTACACGTGCAATTGAAATTGTCATTCTCTGTATTTCAGTCAGAAAATTATTAATACTAATTCATCAATTATTATTAGAAATGCATTTCACAAGATGAATTGTAACTTATATTTAGCTTCCATTTCTCGGTAGAAGATGAGCAGAGAATTTGGTTCTAACGGGACCGATAACATCAAATGCTAGTACCATCATATGTTATTATTATAACAATTTAAGAGTTTTATAAGCATAATTTAAGTACGCATTTTGAATTTTATTTTTGAATAGCACCACTTTATTAATTAATGTGTTAAAAACCAGCTTCAGCAATTTTTTATATTCAATGAAAGTTAAATCTCGAATAAAAAATTTTAATGGAGAAATTTAGAAGAAAATTTAATAAGGTTAAATCGGATTGGAAAGGAGAATAAAAACAAAATAAATAAATAAATTCAATTTATGTTTTGAGCTTCTTACCTGATAATTTATCTTTTAAACGTTACACTTCCCGTTCTGCAATGTTGAAAACAATACGGAGTTGACGCTGCAATCTGGAGAAGAGCACTGATCTCGATATAACTAGAAGTGAATTCACACTGAAACCCGCATCGAAACACTTCCACGGACCGTATAACAACCCTTAAATAACAAAGGAAGCAAAAGAGTCGTCTAGCACAGTGAAAGAAAGAAAGGCGCCAATATGTGTTTAACAATAGGGCCATACACAAAAGATGTACAATGATAGAGATGCCTGAGCTACCAGAAATTGAATTTTATCGCCAAGATGTATCGCCAAATTTTTCACTAAATCAAAGGATTCTCAACTGAATTTACTCCAAGGACTGGTAAAATATTTCGGCACGTTCGCGCGGACCGGTAATATTAATAATTTGACCCAATGCACAATTTTTCACAAAGATAAATCATGAAGACATACATAATTTTTAAAGCATTTTGTTTGTTATAATTTACATTTGTATATTCAACTTACTTATATAATATTGCATCGAGAATAAAAACACCAAAACATAATTAAAACTCCTAGAAAATTCCAACGTGAATGATATATTTATTTTTTTAATTAATATATTAGCCAAAACAACAATGAGTCGAAATGTGAACAACGTAAGTAGATACCAAATAAGCAAAAAATAATTTTCCAAAATAAAGGATATATAAAAACTAAAATTAATGAGATTGCTGCTGGTCTTTGTTGCTAACTAAACTGTCAATCCTAGGCTTTAAACCAGTTACAGCAACACGTAAAGCAGGTGGAAGAGCAAGTCGATTTCTATGTTTCGTCTTAATAACAGTCATTGCCAGTCAACAAAATGTAGTTTCACACAAATAAGTTGAGGAAAAAGGCAATAAAATCTTCAACGCCTTTGCATGAAAGATTGAGGTATTCTGTTGCAGTCTTTATCCAGAATTGATATATATTTATTGATTTGAACTGTGATTTAAGTCCTAGATCTGAAGACAGTTCAAAAAGTTCTGTTTCCTGGACTGTAGTGAGATTGTTATCATAATTATCAATAAATGGATTGATTATCCACAGATTACCTGAACGTACATCTTCTTCTGGGGGATAATACTGACCAAAAGCTATTGATAGTTCTTTTAAATGCTCCAAAATAACGCTGATAACGCTCTTCTGATCCACGTCATTAGTATTAATGTAATCAAAGAAAGAAGCAAACATATCAAAAGTGTTTTCTTTCGCACGTTTATACCAGAGTTTCAATTTCTTTTTGAAAACATCAATCTTATTGAAGAAGTTGAAAACGATATTAGTTTTACCTTGAAGACTTAAATTTAGTTCATTTACCAGTGAAAATATGTCTGATAAGTACGAAAGCAAGGCTACCCATTCTTTGTTCTGAAAATGTCTGCTCAAGAATGATCCCTCTTGATTTAAAAACAATTGTACCTCATTTCTTAATTCATACAACCGCTTAAGGACTTTTCCTCTGGATAGCCAGCGTACTTCGGCGTGTAACAATAGTTGTACATGATCTGATCCCATTTCTTGACATAAAGTTGTAAACAATCTTGAATTAAGGGCTTTACTTCTGATAAAATTTGCAAATTTTACCGATTCCAGAAGAATTTCATTCAGTTGTGGGGACAATTTCTTTGCTGCTAAATATTCGCGATGAATAATGTAGTGAGTGACTACTAATCCTTCTGATGCTACGTCTGTTATTCTCTTTGCAACACTTGTATGTCTTCCAGTCATAGCAGCAGCGCCATCAGTACACAAACTAATGCATTTTTTCCAGTCAATGGAGTTAGTTTCAATATAATTATTAACTGCCTTAAATATTTCAGCACTTGTTGTTTGGGATGGTAGTTCGATACAGCACATCAATTCTTCGCTAATATCATTGGTTGCATAGTCAATGTAAGGAACATAACATAATAACATGGCATTATTTGAGACGTCAATTGACTCATCTATTTGGACAGTAAACCATTTCAATTTACGTATATCTTGGAGTAGTTGACTTTCTATGTCGTATAATAACTCACATATTCTTCTTCCAATAGAATCATTGGACAGAGGCAAAGCTTTCATTTTATCTGCAGCAGATTGGCCCAACACTTCAGAACACACGTCTATCAAACACGGTTTGACAAGATCTTCAGCAACTGAGTATGGTTTTTTAGATTTGACAATACGCAGAGCAACTAGATACGATGCTTTTAAAAGCAATTTATCAACCGAGAAACATTTTTTAAAAGCATCCTTTTGAATTTTCATCTCCAAACTTTTTCTCCTGAAAAAGTCCAGGGGTTTGCTTTCCAGTTGTGGGTGCTTCGGTTGTAAATGCCGCATGAGCTTGGAAGGTTTCATGCTTTCATTGGAGAGAACATCTCTACAAACAACACATTCAGGTTTTGGACAATTTTCTTCTGATTGAGGCCAGAGGATAAAATCATATTTCAAATAATCTGCAATGTAGTGCCTTACAAAGCATTTTCTTTTTTGGAAGATTGTGGACTATATTCACTTTCATCTGTATTCGAAGGGGCGGACGACGTACTTGGTTTTTGAAAATCCTTTCTTTGCACGAAATTTAGTAATGTGCGTTTTGTTTCCTTCTTACTCATTCTGGTTATTGATTTTATATACCTAAAGTTACAGAAATAGTAGTTACAGCATAATAATAAATTCCGAAGTTATTAAAAACTTACGTTGATAAAGAGTTTTCAAGAATTGCCCAAGTGTGCAGAATAATCAAAATTAAAAACAAAACGTAATCAAGACGCCAGACGTTGAACACGGCGATACTGCGATAGTCACCGTTCAAGTAATCAGGGATACGCAAGGCACCAAGGCAGACAGGCGCACCCTAACTGGTGTTCTAAGCAGTGTTGCCAGAACAATTTGATTAAGAGGAATAAGTCGACAGTTCAAAATGTAATAGATTTCATAGAATAGTAAAAAAGAGTGCTGAGGTACCGGCAGTTTGTTTTTTTTTAATTTAGGTAAAGGGTAATTTTGTAAATTTCATAAAAACTCAAAATAGTAAGACTTAAATTTTAATTGCAATAAAAACCAAGATTTCCTTAAAATATTAATCAACAAGTAAATAAAAACATCATAACAATTTTGTTCTACTCATTATTGATACCAATTCATATATTCTAGCATGAGAAAGAAAATTTTAATAAAATTTATAATACTATAAATAAAATCATAAATAATACCTTGCTTAATATTTGAAAAGATTTATAGTTAAATCACGCGCAAAATATATTTCTTGAAATTTTGGAATAAATGCATACAATTAAAAATTAGTTAAATAAGAAAATGATTAACAATTGAGATAAATAATAGCAAGAGTTAGAATGTGAGTTACAATATATCATTCATCAACAATTGAGAATCATTGTTACAATCCCCGAGAAATATGGTAATCCATCAGGATTATTTAAGTAAAAATTAAAAAAAAATTTAAAAATTTACGAGATCACCACTGATTGCACTCTTATTAAAAATTATGATTTTAATGGATAAAATAAAAACATTTTCGAAAACAGAAATAAATACCTGAAAATATTTAAATAAATATTTTTGCGATTGCATTGATTTTCAATGGGAAGAGATAAAACCGGAAGTATTTCAGATGGCTTCCGGTCAACTGAGGTTAGTTTTTGCTTACGTTGAAAACTCCATCCATATGTTTTTTACACTGAACCCAGGAATTTATAGGATTCTGAATTTTACTGCGATTAAGATTTAAATTTTTTTTTATTTACAAAAAACTTGGTAATAATTCACAATATGAAATTAAAATCTGGTTAATAATTGAATTATTATCCAATGCATATGAAAACTATTTTAAATATAATTACTCATACACGCAAGCAATACAATTTCAAATTTGTTAAATCAGTGATTGTTCATATTTGTTCGAAAAATATCCACTTCTGTATCTTTCATTTTTTTAACACACACACACATATTTACATAAAGTATTTTCTATCATGAATGCATATATTGGATTTTCCTTATCGAGATAAAACTGTTATGATTAGCTTTTTCATTTGAGGAGTTACTTTCTGCATAAATCAGATTCATTTTATAATTTACTTTTATAAATTCTTTTCATATAACTATAAATATTATTCTAGTTATTTAAGACTTCATTCTTAACTATTTTTCAATATAAGTAAGATTATCAAAAATTATTTACCATGATATTTTTATCTAAAAAGAGTTTAAAATATATCAAGTTCAAAAAATATAAGGGAAGTAAAAATATTCTTCCTTTAAAGTTTCATTTGGGTTTATTTCCATTATAAAATAAATGAATAATATCAAATTTGCTCATTTACTATCATTTTAACATTCTATAAGCAATTATAAGTATTAAGAAAACTAATCTTTTATATTTATGAACAGAAATTAAATAAGCAATTAATATCAATCAAATGAAATCCATAATTAAAACTATTTTGGAAACTGGAAAATGTTCCTCACTTTGACAACTATTTAGTAATTTAAAGTTACTTTGAAAATCACAAAGAGTCTTTCTCTGTTGGCTTTTTCAACTAGAAACATATGATCTTATTATAAGCAAATATTATAGTATATTATTGTTACTGTTTATTTCAACAGTATTTGTTACCGTAAAAATTATTATTGAAATGAATAGTTGAAAGAAAAACATTTATAATGACATATGATGAAGACTTTGAACAATCATAGCACTATTCTAGAAGCGGTCATTAATCAATGTCCAACATAGGTATAAAAATTTTTTTAGTATTGTACTTTGGGTAAATTCAGTTTTTAAATCGAACAGGTAAATTAATTCTTCTACCACACCGAGTTTTTGAAGGTAATCACTTGTCATCAGACATGTGTGGGTTTACACTTTTGTCGAGTGTATTAGTGTCATAACAATTCTGGGTTATTATCACATGTCAACATAAAGGCTGGTTTCAGCTGATCAATGAAAATATTTACATGCTTTTCTTTTATGATGAGTTTAAAATATTTTTAATATATTTTTACATTAGGGAATAGTCCTCCATAGGCTGGTTTGAATTGTTTTCTTTTACTCTACCTTTCCTAACAAACACATGAGAGCAGGACTTTAAGTCTCTATGAACAAATATTGCATGTTGTGTAACCTTTTTTGTTAGTACCGGTTTTAATTTGTTCATATTGCTTTGCAATTTATTCACATAAGTATCAGAGTTCATAGTAGCTTTAGGTTCCCAAAAAAATTCCCCTGAAAGTTTAACATTTGTTCCATAAACCATCTATGCTATAGAGTAATTAGTTTCAGTTCTTATAACAGATCTGAGTTCTAGAAGTACTGAGGGTAAAATGTCTGTCCACTTCACATTGTCGTGTGCGTTAATAACTGTTTTCAAAGCTATGTGAAACCTTTCAATTTTGTCTTGGCACTGTGGATGATATGGTGATGATCTAAGCAGTTTTGCTCCACACATTGCTGCCAAACTTTTAAATAGCTGAGACTGAAAGTGCTTTCCCTGATTAGTTATTATGTTTTCTGGTACACCAAACCTACAGATCCAGTTTTTCTAGAGCGTTTCATAGAATGAATTATTATTTCAGCATAAATTTCTAGCAAAGGAATAACTTCAGTTTAACAAGTAAACCTATCAATACAAGTTAAGCAATAAACCTTCCCATTAGATGGTAGTAAAGGTCCAATTAAATCAATATGCACAACATTAAACCTTGTATCAGGTTCTGGAAAGGTTGAAATGTTAGATTTCGTATGTGTATTTACTTTAGCCTTTTCGCAACTGATACATGTCTGAGCCCACTCTTTTACTTGCTTGTTTATTCCTGTCCAAATGAATCTGACAGCCATCAATTTAACAGTAGATTTTATGGCTGGGTGTAACAAGCCATAGATTTGATCAAAGATTTCTTTTCTAAACTTAACAGGGATATATGGGTAAATCTTGCTGTGTGAGACATCACACCACAGAGTATTTCAAGATGTTAGTATAGTAGGTTTAAAATTCAAAATTGAGTCACTAGAACACAACTGTTTAAATTCTGTATCATTCTTTTGCTCATGTGCTATTTGCCCACAATGGATAACAGAAACAGTTTCAATTCTTGACAAGGTATCAGCTACTACATTATCCTTTCCATTGATATGTTGGATATCAGTAGTGAATTGGGAAATATATTGAAGTTGCCGCAACTGACTTGGAGAAGCTCTCTAATTTTTTTTTCGCTTGAATGCAAATATCAATAGCTTATAATCTGTTCAAACAGTAAATTTCCTACCTTCCAACATATATTTAAAGTGTTTGATGAATAGTTAGATGCCCAACAATTCTCGGTCATAGGTGACATACTCTTTTTGAGTATCATTAAGCTTTTTTGAATAGAATTCAATTGGCTTCCATGTGTCACCTTGAAACTGCTAGAGCACTAAGCCTATCTCCCAATCTGAAGCATCTGTGCATAAAGATAATGGGAGTCCAGGCTTGCGGAAAGCTAGAATAGCAGTATGAGCCAGATCAGTTTTGCACTTTTCAAATTGGTGAATACTTGCATCAGTACAAGGAACTTATCTCTTGTCTTTTTTCTTTGCACTTTTTAACATTTCATGGAGTAGGGCTTGAGTTTGAACAAACTCTGTATCCTTCCAAAATGCATTTTGCATGCAATCATCTTATAAATACCCGAAGAAGATACACAATTCAGAGAAAAACTATTCTTTGCCGATAATATTAAAGGAATCCAGTTAGTAGAAAATATTTATTTTAAAAATTAAACTACAAAAATACGTTTAATTTGAAAAAGTGAATAAAAAAATAATGAAAATGAGTCACAGAGCATTTTAAAATCTTGCTTTTCCTGCATAACTTATCCACTTTATGTTTTAATTACTATATTAATAATCTTAGTGAAGCTTACTTTAATTAGAGCTAAAATGCTTTTGACACATATTTGATTTCATCATAAGTTGAAAGCTTAAATAGTTATTTTTAACACATGAACACTTTTATTTAAAAGTTAAAGAATTTAAATACCTTGGTACAATAATTAATGATAAATATAAACTTAAAGCAAGAATTGATAACAGAATCAAAATTGTTAATAAATGCTACTTTGGGCTGAAATTGCAATTAATATCTAACTTTTGCAACCGAAAAACTAAGTTAAAAATTTATAAGACGCTTATAAAACCTGTTTTAGTCTATGCTAGTGAAACTTGGAACCTAAATAAAGATATACAACAATCATTGGATATGTTCGAGAGAAAAATTCTTAGAGCTATTTTTGATCCAGAGCAGGAAGTTGCAGAGCCATAAATAATTTTGAACTATACAGGCTCTATAGACAAAGCAGATTAGACAGATTACCAGTAGTAACCGATTAAAATGACTTGGCTATGTATGGAGAAGCTCAGATGATTATTCCATGAAATTCTTAATTATCACAACCATTTTTCCATGGGAGAACTTGCACGATACCATCTAAGAGAAAACATCATTAAAAAGACTCACAGATTTGTAAAATAAACGCAAACAGAGACTTTACTAAAACTTCCACTCATCTTAGAACCGGTAACTATTGAGATATAAAGGCCCAGAGAGAACCTACCTTTTCTGCATTAATTGCGATAATATTCCACTAACCCCAAAACACATTTTTGACTACACTGTCATTTTAAGATGTCTGGCTCATCTGCGAGAACTCCCCCCCCCACACTCGACATCGAAAAGAGTCCACTGGCTCATCTGCGAGAACTCCTCCCCCCACACACTCGACATCGAAAAGAGTCCACACTTCTAAATCATAAAGGAGGTAACCAGTTGTGTTTTGAGTACCTTGATTATCTTTTGTTCTCCCCATGGACACGATACTAACCAATCAACCAATCTTATCATTTTAAAAGCCTAAGAGATCCCAGGCTAAAGGAAGATCACTTACTAGATGGTCGGATGTTATTGAAAGAGACCTAAATATTTCAAAAATCAAGAATTGAAGAAAAGTCACTTATGATAGAGAAAGCGCTGAAGGGTGCGTATGGTTGAGACAGCCAAGGCCTGTAAAGGGCTGTTGTGCTTGTGAAGAAGAAATAGAAGAAATTTTATTTAGTATACAAGTACCTGTGTGTAAAAGACAAATATATTGCATGAGAATATAAGTAATTTACTAATCAGTAATTCAATTCAAATAACAACAGTTTTGCAAAAAAAAAAAAAAAAAAAAAAAAAAAAAAAAAAAAAAAAAAAAACATAATTACAAAATTTCAAATAAAAATTAAATTTCGTTACAGGAAAGTGCGAATCAAGGAATCATTTAAATGTGGCAGATGTGAATGTTAAAATAGTATAGAATAGTACAGTATGCAAAAATTATATTCTAAAAATTGGCAAAGATTTTTCCAATTTCCTTCTGAAATGCCTTGAAGCTCAATAAATCATAAGCAGGGGTGGCCAAGCTCGTTGATAGTCCGTGCCAATTTTCAAAATTTGAAATTTTTCGAGAGCCACAGTTAAATGCGTATTTAAAAGATATGCAAAAAACATATCAAAATTTTTTTACATAAATTATATTTATTGAAATTATAAATAAAAAAAAGTACAAAATATCTTCGATTCTAATACAAATTTCCAAAATTCAGTAATCGGTGTCGACTTACATTTTAATTGTACAGCTTGATCTTCTCTCGAGTACATTTATCGACAGCCACAAATAATCCTCAAAGAGTTGCATGTGGCTTGCGAGCCGCAGGCTGGCCACCCTTATCATAGAGCAACAAGCCTACTCTTTGAATTTAAATAGGTGGAAACTCACACGCAGATAAATTAATTTCTGTATAATAACATAAAATTTGGAGTTGCATTATAGTTAATGAGAAGAATGCTGAACATTTTTGATTACATTCCACATAATAAATCTTAATAATTAATAAAATATAACAAATAATTTTAAAAAAACATGGTCAACAACATAAAAACAAGCTAAAAATATCAATAACTTATTAACGATGCAAACGATTATAAAGCCTTTTATGGTTTTATTTTTTATAATCATTTTTCCAAAGTGATTTAACACAGTATTATACAGATAAGCTTTAGCAAGTTAAATTTAATAAGATCTAAATACATTTTTCGATACTTACGCTTGATTTATATATAAAATTCCTTGCATCTAATAAAACGTAAGTTGAAAATTTGAGTTGATTTTAATATTTTGTGGCAACAACTATTAAAAAATTAATAATATATAAAATGATATTTATAAAATATAATAATATTAATACTATGTATCAATTGGCAATATAAAAAATATCCGTTCTGCAGTAAATGTAAGTAATTTACTAATAAGTAGCTCAGCTTTAATCAAACAACCTTCCTACATTGAAAAGAAAGAAAAAAAAGAAAGAAAGAGATAATAAAGAAAAAATAAATCATACCTAAAGTCTTAATTGATGGAAAACTTTATTGAAGAAGTACATCAAGAAATCCAGAATCAGAATCTGAGTTAAGAATAATAGTACTAATTATAGTATTAAAATATTATAAAAGGCAATTTAGAAAAACTATAAGAATATCATTACTTTGTAAAAAATAACAAGCAAAAAAAAAAAAAAAACTAAATTTTAGGGGTATAGTTAAAAAATTACAAAGCCAAATAAATCCCAAGAGAAAAACCTTTCTTTTTGTATAATTCATTTTAAGTAAAATTATTATGGAAATTTTTAAACACGCGAATAAATAAGCATAAATATTTATTTATTTACTTTACTTGATAATTATTCCTAAATATTTAATTGTCAATGTTATTATTTTATGTATAATAATAACTTTGGATTTTGAAATACTTTAACAGTTAATGGGAGAATGCAGAAAATTTTCTACTTTAATGAACGTAGCAATTGCTTATGATTAATGAAATGTACTATTTCTATTTAAAAAAAAACAAATATTGTGATTTAAATTATAATTTTAAGATCAAATAGAAAAAAAAATGCAAATTTTCATGATACAATAGAATTATAAATATCTAAATTCCGTCTATCCGAATCGCTGATTATCCGAATCACTTTTCGAATTTCACAAAATTAAATTCGACTGAAGAGGTGGAAAATGAGAAAAGAAAATAGCTCTAGAAAAGTAAAAGTAAAAGAAGAGAGATAAGAATGAGAGAGAGACGCGTCACATTTGATTGAAGAATTCAGAAACATTCTTCTAAAAACTTCTGGGTGTTCAGAAGTTAGGAATCTCTTTCCTCTCTCTTTTCCTCTAGTCCTACTGACTGCTTCACCGTAGCGAGGAAGTGGGTGAAGTCAACCCCCCTAAAGTCTTTAGGGGGTGTTGGTGAAGTACGTCGGGAGTGCATTCTCCTGGTAGGGCCACCCAAGACGTGAAAAACACTATGTCCAGCTGAAGTCTCAGTCAATTTTTCGCCGCTGGTGCTCTAGGTTGTTGACCATAGAATCTATCGCTTACCCCACTCATGGTTAATCAAAGTATTTAAAATATGTCTTATCTGTGGGTATTCAACTGTAAAAAAAATGTGTTGTACTAAGTCCTCAAAGCTTATTAATTTTTTGTTATGAAATAAAATCAAATTACATTTTGCATATATTACACTTAAGAACTTTTACACCTTTTTAGTTTAAATTTTTATATCGCATCTCAGGTTTATATCCTATTATGCCTCTTTCACACTAGACGATTTTTATCGTACGATAAAAAGTCATCCGATATTTTAGCGTGAGAAGTTATTGAAAAATCACACAATAAACTGCTCTCTTTCACACTGAGAAACGAGGACCAGTCTATTGTGTGATTTTTTAATAACTTCTCTCAATAAAAATCGACCGATTTTTTATCGTACGATAAAAGTCGTCTAGTGTAAAAGAGGCCTTAGAACCTACTCAGTAGCCAAAGGTAAAATACGCGGTGCCAAATACCCAAATTACCACACCAAAATGGATTCCCGTGATATAATGACTTTTTACGTAAGTTGATTTCTATTCTGACAACCATTGCCTCTTATCTCATAGGTTTCATTAGTATATAAATGTTAAGTTTTTTCAAATGTTGAATTTTTGAAAGTTGAAGACATAATTCATTAGTTTAAATTTGTAATTTTAAAAATTTGGGTATTTAATTATTTTAATTTAAAATCAATTATGTTTATGTTTATTTGGAAATTCAAAAAATATTAAATTTAAATTTGAAATTATTATTAGTTATTATTATTAATTTTTTTGAAGATTAATTTGAATGATACAAATGAGTTGTATGGGAAAGGACACTTTTAAAATGGATCATGAGGAAATTTATTCAGATAAAAGTACCAAAATGAATTTGATAAGAGTTCTTTCAATTTAAATACGAATTGGTGTTCAAAGTATTTTATGTGCTAAGTATCATACGAGTTAAATTAGATATTGTGTAGAAATTACGAAATAAGCTTTAATTATAAAGAAATTATAAGAAATGATGTGTATTATTCAAATTATTGTGATTTAGCTCTATTGCTCTGTTATTGATTTCTCTCGGGAAGCCTACTTACAATATTTTTAAGAGAATGTGTGACAATAGAGCTCCAATTATCCGAATGAATTAGAAGCCGACCCTATTCGGATAATCAAAAATTTGAATGAATTGATTTTTGGGAGAAAAGGGTTCATTTTAATTAATTATTGTAAGTTGAAAATAGGAAAAAAATATTTTTAAAGAAAAAGTGTGTATTTATACAAAGGCAATATTTTTAAATTTTAAAGTACTTACAAGTGATGTTCATTAACACAGTATGAATGTACAGTGCTGTAAACGAAAGTCATTGCTTACTGAACATTTCGGTCCAAATAAGATGCTTCACTCCCTTCATCCGTTTTTGGATAACCAAATCACGCATCCGCTTGATAGTGAGAATTAACATTTGATCACACTTGGGCTGACGTTTTATTCCCGTCAAAGTAATTTCAAAGTCGACAAATGCTGTACTAACTAGCTCATGGTCCAATGTCTGCTTCAACTTGGATATTAAGGTCATCTTCTTCCTCGACACTTTCAATGAGTTACCCATCATTTGCTATTTGAAATCCAGTGTCTGACTCATAATCCATTCACCAGTATCTTTAAGCCCGCCACACACGATAAGATTTTTCCGTAGAAAACTGGTATTTTGAACAAGCTGCACCGTGTGTAAGGAAGTTGGACAGGCTCAAGAAAATTCAAACAAGCTCTGTTTTTTCTTCCAACACCGGTTAGTTACAGAAAGTAAGCAATTGTTTCCCGTTGTCACGTGTCTGTCTCACAGGGTTGCAAATTATTTCTTGGCGACACTTGGAAAAATTAATATTTAAAATGTCTCAATTACTGAAACTTAAGATTCACGTTTTACAAAACGTCACGAACATTAGATCCCTTTTTTAAAAATGTCCATGAAGCAAATATTGCCGGAATTATTGAAGTCTATAAAGATGAGCCTTGTTTGTGGCAAATGATGAATGCCGATTACACAAATAAAATAAAAAGAAAGTTAACTTACGAAAAATTATTAGAAATGTATAAGAAGATAGATGAAAAGGCTTCAATTAACGAAATAAAGGAAAAAATTAATGACCTCCGTAGAACCTATAAAAGAGAAAAATCAATGAATCGAAAAAAAGTGGTGTAAGCACGGAGGATGCATTTGTGTGCCGACTTTATGGTACTTTGAATATATATCATTTCTGGACAAAACTACAATTCCAAGTGCTGAAGTATCTTCCATGAATTTAGATACAAGTTTTGTTGAGAACGATGATGAAATGAGTTAAATAATTTATTTTGTAAAATTATCCTCTATCTGAATGAATATATGTAATTACACATTTAACGTAAAATTTAACTACGAAATTTTATAATAAGCTTTATTAGACAACAATATTTTCTTATTTCAGAATGCTTACAAATCTTAAAAATGAACATTTTAAAATTTTAATTTTCTATATTTTTAAATATGAATAAAGTTTAAACAATAATATAAAGGTATTAGTTGGGATTATTCTGTTGTTTTCTTTAAATATTCTTTATAGAATTAAAAAATTATAAAATTAGATAATTAAAAATAATAAATAGATTAATAATAACAAAAGAAAATTATTCACCTTTAAGCGAAATTGAAATTAAATGCACTTTCGGATATGATTTATCATTTGGTAAATGTTAATTTGTTTCCCTTTTATTTAAAAATCTTTTAAGAAAATATTATAAAATCTAAGAATACTTAGATAATAGATTAGAAATTAATAATTGATTTTATATCTACTAATAAATAATAATAATTAATACTCGATAGATAAACTTTTTGATGTACTAATGTGGCTCTACAATTAATACCGCTTGTCAGAAAGCGCTAAGTTTCACTTAATGGTTCATGAGAACTTAAAGATGAGAGCATGGATGTATCTTTTCTTATAATGAAAGGAGCTACCTTTTATACAACAACGTTACATAAAATTTTTCATTCATCCTAATGTAATTAAAGAAATCTTTATCTTCCGACTGCATTTCTGTAATCAAATTTAGATGTGAAAGAGTTTCACACTGGAGCAACCAATTTTTTGCCTATTTCTTTTTTTATTGTTTGTTTTCTTTTCACCATCATCACAGTCCAAAGCAACAATCAATAATACTTCTGTGCCTAACTTACTCATGGAACTTAACTTCCTATGATAACATTTAATGGCAGACGTTACAAGCCGACAAATGAGTACAACAATAAAAACTAAAAAGACACATTGATGCGTCAAATCATAAAAGTGACATAAAAATTCTTTTAAATGATTGAAATTTTTGGTGATTTTCGATTTCCATTTACAAGGCACACATTTTAAGCCAAAAACAATAAATGTTGAAAAATGGCACCCTTAAAAATAACTTCCCACTCCAGATGTGCCTCCCCTACTGTGGTCAGCAGAATTTGAGGGAAGTGTGTGCTTAATTACTTTCTACCCCCTTCAACAAATCCAAGCGAAAAATCCTATCTTGTGTGGCGGGCTTTAGTGGTCATCTATCATCAATGGCTTTTGTTGAATAATTTGACAAGGCCTCTCTTTGCCACATTTCATATAGTCTGAAGCTCTCAAGCAGGAACTGGTTCAAGATCCACTATAGGTAATGGACTTCTTCAGGATGAATGAGCTCATTGACCTGATCTAGCTCTGCTGTTCAAGGGGATGAGGTGAACGAATTTTATTTCCTAAAAATGAGTAGAATGTTTTATTTTTTTTAAATTATCAAAAGTTCTTTAATCTAAAATTAAATTATGAAAAGAATAAAACAAATCAATGTTTTATACAATTTGAATGTAACTATACAATACTTGAAGTATGAAAAATATTTGATAAATAAATATAAAATTGATAAATAATACAATAATAGTTGCAAATAATTAAATTTCACAGATTGTTGTTTTTTTTTATTTTATAAGAAGACTATATTTACTTATGTTCATATTAAAAGCTATTGTAGCAATAGTATTTTTAAAATCCATCTTCATTAAAGTTAATTCCAAAAAATACTTTTAATTGTAAAAATAAGTAGAGTTTGAGACCTTCATACAACGATTCATTAATTTCACTTTGCAAATATTATATCATTTTTGATCTTATATTTTTTAATTAATATTAAATCATATATATATATATATATATATATATATATATATATATATATATATATATATATATATATATATATATATATATATATATATATACATACATACATACATACATATGCATATACTACGAAGTTTTTTAATATTTTCTAAATACATTATCTCCTAAATATGAAAAATAATAAAAAATTTTATTTATGATTGGAAAAGCAAAAAAATCAAAATGAAATGTGGTATTTCTAGTATTTTATGAAAGGCGCAGTTAAGTTAGGTGAAATATTTGATGATAAAAATTGCATAAAAGTCATAAAGAATGTTTATATTTCTTTTAAATATTTAAAATTTTTTAATAGTTTTGAATTTCTTCTATATTTTGGAACTTATCTAAATGACTGTAATTTATTTAGATAAATATAAATATTTGGTTTTTGAGGGCTTTAGATAGCAAAAATCTGTTATTGACGCAAACCATATATATATATATATATATATATATATATATATATATATATATATATATATATATATATATATATATATATATATATATATTATATATACATATACATATATATTATATATACATATATATATATATATGTATGTATATATATATATATATATATATATATATATATATATATATATATATATATATATATGTATATATATATATATATATATATATATATATATATATATATATATATATGTATGTATGTATATATTTATATATTAACCAAAATGTTCCTTTAATAAAGATAAATTGCATGTTTATACACGCTTACAAAAAACTAAAATACTAAAAATTAGTTTTTGATTGTTTATATATTTACTTTCAATTTTGCATTTATGCCTTACAACATTTTTATTCTGTAATATTATTTTCGTAATATTTAATATTAATATTTCACATTTAATTGAATTCTTTCTTAATTTACTAAGTCGTATGTTCTATGAATTATATTTTGCACCTTTATAACATTGAAACACAGTTTATTTTCAGTATATTGAAAATATCAAAAAAAAAACAAAAAAACAATATAACTTATTTTTTCAAGATCTAAATAAGATTAGCACATTACTTGAACCATGTTTTCTAAAACGTAAAATGATACTGAGGAATGCTTTTAAGTTATAGAAAACAACACCACACACACACACACACACACTTACACATATATATGTGTGTGTGTGTCTGTGTGAAGGCCGATGGCTTAGTGGCAGCGTTTCACGCTCCCATGACATAGGTCCGAGGTTCGATCCTCGGGCTGGGCAAGGTTGACTCAGCCTTTCATCCCTTCAGTGGGTCGATTAACTGAGTACTAAGCATGCTTGGGGACTAAACACTGGGGGTCTTACGTTAGGCTGACCACCTAACTGGGTCATAGGCTTCGCACCCCAGGGCCCTCGGTCATGAAAACAGTTGAACACATGAAAACAACATGAAAACAGTAGGCCTTGGCCCACATGGGCTGTCGTGCCATGGAGTTTAGTTTAGTTGATATATATATGTGTGTGTGTGTGTATGTATAGAATTGTGTTGTTATTTACGACACTTGGACAAACTCGCAAGCCGACGGCTATGCGAAAATAATTCAGAAGGGTGTGTCTTCGTTCAATTAGAACACCACGAAGGTGAAAGTACTACTTTGTTCTAAGACTCTTCCAATAGATGGCACAACCAGAGAATCCACTCCCTCACTTTTGACTTTGATCAGGGAGGGAGGAAATTTTCTCCAGATCATTACCCATGGTAATTGGTAATTGTTAAAAAACAAAAACTACAGGACTTTCTATTCCACAGATTTAATGAACAAGTACTATATCGCATGTACTCAATGTGTCGTTTGTGGCATTGGGAATATTAGTGGTTTGTCCGATGCTCTGACCACTAGGCTACTACTGCCCTATCTATAATATATATATATATATATATATATATATATATATATATATATATATATATATATATATATATATATATATATATATATATATATATATATATATATATAGCCAAATATCATTCATTTTCGGTTATTGCTTACAAATGCAGTGTAAAATAATTTTTTCTATGGAAGAGTATTATTCAAATTATAAACTACACCATCATCAGATATATATTTAAATTTCTGTTTAAATTTGAATTATTGATAATGTACTATAAATACGAGTATCAGCACGCTTTGTTTTGATATTAGCCATAAAGATGAAGAACGTACTTCTTTGTTCAGATTTTTCTATATAAATTTCACAAATATTGAAGTTCTAATAAAGAAATTTCCTTAGAAATTTCTAAGTTTAAGAATGACCATTTATCTTAATCGAATAGAAATATTTTCAAACGTTCAGAATGAACTTTAAATTTGTGAGTGAAATTTTTATTTAACTATATTTAATGCCAATAGAGGATTTTAATTTCAAAATAAGTTATGAATTTTGATATACAAAGTTGATACATCGAAAATTGAATCTGAATATTAAACTTATATCCCTTAAAAATATAACGCATGCAATATATAGTATTTATAAATTTTTTACACACATAAATATTGTTAAATATGAACTCACACTTTATTTCAAATGAATTCAGTGTCAATATATGAAACATTTTCTCGCAAAGATTTAATTTACACATGAAGTTTTTCTTTTATATCATAACAGAACAAATATAACTACATTTAAAAATTATATTTTTCCTGTTTAAGAAATTCATCAGTTTAAAGATGTTAAGAAACGAGATATTATTTACAGCAAAATCTTTGCTTTTCATATTCTTTCTTTGGTAAGATCTTTTATCAAGATATGGCCTTTTATTATGTTTTTCAAAGTCAATTGGTATTTAATTATTCGTTTGTCATTTCTAGTTGAGGTCATACAATAATTGGCAAGTGCTATAGTTGTCCTTATTATATAATATTTATGAACTTATTATGTTTATGCTGAATGTTTAGTACTACATTTCATTTTCCAGACCATCAACGCATGAATTTAATTTTTTTACATATCGATAGTAAATTATAAAAATATAAATTTTTATTGTTTTAAAGCAAACTTTACTTCAATTAAACTTTATCACACATTCAAGATCGAATAAAAATCACATATGAGTTGATATTTAAATTTGAATTTTTTTTAATAATTTGTTGTTGTTTCTTATGGCATTTGGACAAGCTAAGCTCGCTATGCTGTTGGTTATGCAAATTTCAGTTAGTAGGGTACGTCTTTCGTTTAACCAGAGCAATACGAAGGTGAAAGTAAGACTTTACTCTAAACTATCCTATAGATGGTACCACCAGAGGATCTACTCCCTCAATTTTGACATTGATTTGGAGGGGTAGGAAATTTTCTCCAGACCATTACACCCATGGTACTGCTCAACAACCGACCGCAGGACTTTCGATGCCACAGATTTAACCAGCACATATATGGCATGTACTAGGTGGGTAAGAGTAGAGCCCCGCCCTTCCGAACGGAAGCCGATGCCCTAACTACTAGGTTACCACGGATAAAAAGTAATTTTAAAGAGTCTTATAATAGGAATACAATTTATTGATAGAAATGCCTTTAAGCAGATCTTAGCAACTGTTGAACAAATAAATGTGGATGTCGTGTTTCTGCGTTCTGGAGACACATCTGTCTGCGTGAGTGCTCACAAATTTTCCATGCTTTTTCCAATGATGAAAAGGCGAACTATCTCTGAAAAACCTTGAAAAACAATATCTTTTAGATATACAAATGTTCTAGGAAAACTTTCTGGTGATAGGTTATCTGTTCAACGGTTTCTGAACAATTTTGAAGAATGTTTAATGAAATAAAGTTTTTAATAAACACAATTACACAACATCTAATATTTTTATTAACATTTTCATATACAAGTTACATTTTACATAAAGGTAAATTTCAAATGTACAAAAATGTTTTCAATGTTAAAATATATCATTATTTGCAAAGGGCATTATACTTTTTATAAAATCAGTTTTTTTAATATAAACTAATTTTACTAGTATCAAAGTACAAAATGTTTTAGAAGAAAAATAATATGTTGTGGATATTTAAAACAATATTTTTTAAAACAAATAATTTGGATTTAAATAATTTAAAATTACATTTAAACAGCCTGAAAAGGGGACAAAAAATGTTACATTTTGGAAAATTATAGTAAATATTAATTTTTCCGTATTTAAGAAATTATTATGAAGAATACAAACTGATTCTACTATTGGAAACAATATATGTGATTTTATACATACAAATGAATACATTAAATATATTATTATTGTTAATATGAGAAATGTGCTGTGGCTTTACATTTGAATGATTAAAAATTATAAATATTTAAAAGTTCACATTAAATAAATAAAGATTTTTAGTTACATTGAAATATTATAACTTGGATTTGCTTTATTAAGTTAATTGGAACGATGAAATCTTTTATGTTGTAAACTAAAGTATAAATCATTAGTATAATTAAAATAATTTCAGAACTAATTTAGTTTTCATTTTTTGATATATTTAAAAAGCCCTACAAAAAGTATTGATAAACGTGCATTGTTCTATATACATTGAATATATAATGATTTACAATATTATTTACATACTTATTCTTGTCAAAACAAAAATGTGAAGGTATTATTTTACATGAATAATAAAAAACTTCCACAATTATTATAAAAATTAAGTTTTTATTTAAGACGATAAAAACATAATTAAACTATATAAATAATATTACATCAATATTAAGATATTATACTAGAAAAGTTCTGTTCCTAAATGTCGAAATAAGTCGTAAGTTTTTGATTTCAGAAAATATTTATTTTACTTTTTTCAAAAAAATTTTTTTATTATAAGAGCATTTAAATTGCAAAAAATAGTTATTCATTATAAAATTAGAAAAAAATTGAAGAGGCATAAAATATATAAAAATTTTTATTTTAATTTCTTCCTTGTAATTTTATAAGTGTAAGTATAAGAGGAAAAATTCTCTTACATAATTTCAATCAAATTTCTATATTTAATTGTAATTACATAAACACTTTTACGAATGTACAACCAAGTATAGAAAATAAGAAATAAGTTATAAAAAAATTACACTCAGTATACATATTTTTATAAGTATTTATTTACCTTTACTTTTTTGTATTTGCTTGACAATAAGATAGATAATTTAAATTTAAATAAAAATAAATTTGTTTGAAATAGAAAGCAATGAGTTTTTAAATTCAGTAAGGAATAAATGAGAAAATTTTGTCAATAATGTTTACTATTTTTATATCATAAAAGCAATTTTGCAATTTTAAAATTTATATTTACATATAAATCTTGGGGTATATTGTACAATAAATCAATAATCATTTTCATGAAAAATCTTGTTTTTTTTTTCTTTTAAGAATGAAGAGAAATTTTTAAATGTAAGTAAATAATTTGAAACGCATTTATATAAACTGCCTTTCGCTGTAATTTTTTTTCTCACTTTAAATAATATTTCCATTGGAGGTTTTAAGACCTTCTGGATCTGGTTTGGTTATTATGAAATCATCTGTGGGTATTATTGCCTTGCAAGATTTTTCTGTGCTTTCTGGGTGGTCCACTTTTGTTTTGTTTTCTTCACAGTCTTCAGAGCCCTCTGGTGGACAGTATAACAACCACGCAAAAAAGAAAAAAATGCATGACAATGATTTAAGAACGCATGCGAGAATAAGAACATTTGTGCTCATTTGCTGGTTGTTGTAAAAAAGACAAGCTCCTTGCTTATTACATGTATCTTGCCAAAGCACACAGCTAAGATCAATTAATGAACCAAATAAAATAGGCGCAGGAATGGTACCTTAAAATAAATAAATAAAACAAAAAATTACAAAGAGATGCAATAAATTAATTTGAATGTGTGATTAGCAAAACATTATTATACATTCAAAGAATCGAAGCGAATAAGTGATTTATTAATCAAAAAATATGCAGATAATACAACACTTGAGTTAGGATCAATTTTTTCACAGTTAAAATATTGTATTATAAACTAGAAATTTTTAATAAGAAAATCTTTATATCAAATAAAATTGTACATATGAATATAATTTGCAGTCAGATGTGCTATTACCCAAATACATTTTTTAATCTTTATTTACAAACACCATTAAGTTGAGGTTCTCTGTATATCAATTGTATTATAAATTGACAGAAATATAACAAGAAATAGTTTTAAGCTGATTGTCAATATTCCATGAATCATATCTTGAACTTGAATGATTATTGTGGGCTTTATAAATGAAAATATTTTAAGGTTATCAGTATTTAACTTGTAATATATTATTTTTTGATTTCAGGCTTTTTACCTTTTTTTATAAAACACTTTTGGAAAATGCGTTAGTCTATTTCTCATTTGGTACACATTTTAAATTCTTTTTCCTCTAAGAATCTTATGTTTTGTTGAGCTCTATTATACTATTATCTCATCTATTATGTTATGTTAAAGGCATGTGTTTAAAATATGGAAATCATGCTAATAAAACTTTTTTCAACTATCATTTAAGCAATTCTAACTTTGAATTAACAGTGACATAGCTACAATTAAATGTTTTCATTTTCTCAATTAAATTAATTTTGATTAATTAGATTTATCATGTTATTTAATTTTTTCTGATAAAAAAGAATTTTTTCGACAGAATAGAATATACAATATATATTTTGGTATGAATAATATGATCGATTTATTATGCTATTCGATTTATATTCAGACCAAATGCAAATCATTTATGTTTTGGTTTAACAAACACATGAGTAAAACTAAAGTACATTTCTGTAATTAATTTAATGCGTCATAAAAATTTACAAGTGTAACATTCTTATCGAAAAGTAAGTAACCTCATACTTTTCTGCTTAAGTGCATTTCAGTATTTATGAAGAGTTTGGCGGGTGTCATGCAATAAAGTAGCTTCATAAAATTTCTATAGAAATATGGAAACAAAATTTTTATAATATAATTGAATATTTGTTCTCATGAACTAATATTAATATAAATTCTTTTATATATTTGGGAATTTCATCATAGAAGAAAATGTTTTGAATAAAAATAATTTAATTTTAATTGAAACTCATCAGAGTAAAACACTCAACTGTTGTTGAATGCTTTAATATTCTTTCCTATGTCACCTTAGTTTAATTATCTTTATAACTAGTCTCTATATGTAAACTAGTCATTATCTTTATAACTAGTCTCTATGTGTATCTATGTCTAAAGTAAAATTCAAATTTATCAACTTATTAAGTATGTTAATATTATGCTTTCATGAAATTATTATTTATTGAAATCTTATGCTTGTAATTTTATTGCAATTCGTTGAACAATTTCATTGATTAGAAAATAAAGTTCCATAAAGAATTAATTGATTTGAACAACAACTAGATGAAATGTTTAGTTGATTTCAGAGTTTTTTTTTTAATTGTGAATTATATACTGTTTTATAAATATTTTTAAAAGGAAAAAAATGCTGGATTTGTTCCTCAAAATCTTTTTTTTATATTTTCAGTAGCTTTAATGCAAACATTCAATCAGAAAAGTCCTTTTTTTGTTTTAATCTGTTCCAAGTATTAAAAAATATACTTTTTGAAATTTCAAATGTGTGAAGAAGTTAATAATTATTTCTTAAAGTATAATTACATGTTTTAATAATTGCTAAAAAAATACACGAAAGTAAAGAAGGTATAGTACAGCATAATTATATAATGAAAAGTAATGAAGGTCAGATAATATACTTTTTATTTTGGTGTGAAAAAAACTTATTTTGGGTAAAAATCATCATGGGATAAGAATCATAACTTACCAAGGAGTCTAACTGCAATCCATTGAACTCCAAGAGCAAATGATTTTTGACTTTCAGCTACACATCTTTAAAATGAAAAATTTTTTAATTAAAAATATTAATTTAATATAACGAATACTTTATAGTTTAATGAAAATTTAAATTGTATATCCTAAATATTTATTGAAGTATGTACTACTAATATTTTGGAGGAAAAAACATAAAATCAAATGTAAAATTACAAAATAAGTGTAAAATACAGTTTCATAAATAAACTGTTTGCATTGGTAATGCCTGAATTTTACAGGACTGAATTTTTTAATTATAAAATTATAGTTTTTATACGTATTGCAAGTTAAGATGTATCATTAACTTTTTATGAAAATTAATGGCATTTAAACATTTTTATTTGGTATATAATATTAATTAATTTCTTATTTTTGATTTAAATGCTTTCAAAAATAATTTTTAATATCAGTTTTAAAAAATACCAGTTTTTAAGAATATTTCTAAAAATTGATGATATACTTTGTTTTTATTCTCTTTCACAAAAAATTCTATTGCAGTAAGAAGTTGTGATAGGTTCCTTTAATTTAGGTAAAAGCTTAAGTGAAAATGTAATATTTATGGTGCAATTAACTTTATTTTTATATATGTATTTGGAATTAAGACATTTTACTAATTCGGATTAAGTTATATAATAAAACTTTAAATAAAAAGTTTCTAAAGTTAATAGTAAAACAACTAGTTTAAATTTACATTAAAATAGTATTTCAATTACGCATAATCTTTAATATGAATTATATTTCCACACACACACACATAGGTTTTATTTTTTTTAAACTTATATTTCAATGTTTTCAATATAAAAGATATTTAAATAAAAATCTAATAGTCGCTTTTATATGCATAAATATTTTGCATTTGAAATTCTTAATTTGGTTCTAAATTTCCACTGGAAAATTACTTTGTGAAAAAGTTTTTTTCCTAATTTATGATTGTTATATTATGATCTATAAATTTTAAAATGAGCTCTTCCTTAAGTATTATTAACTATCAGTAATGGGAAATAAGTAGCTAATGACAATATTTTTCTGAACTTAGGAAAACAAAACACTATAATATACCCTAACAGTATAAAAAATCACAATAATTTTAATTCAAGAATAAATAATTCAATCAAAAATATTAGATTATTAATGTTGTTTTGAGGAAGTAATTATAGAGAATCAAATCTATCTATTTTACACATTTAGGAACATCAATTAAATTTTTAATTTTCTTGTTAATAGATGCTTGTTATGAAATATGAAAACCAATTGAATCAAAACAGCCAATAATTTTATTATAAAATTGTGCTATATGTTATCAATTAACGTTTTACATATTTAAATTCAAAAATACAAGTTAAGTATCACACAATCAATGCAAGCAAAAAGTTTAATTCTAAGTTTTAGTACGAAGATAACTATAATTAATTTAGGCACAGATAACGTATAATCCAAGATTCCAAATTCTAAATTTTTTTATCGATGGAAAAATGTTGCCAAGATGACGTATTGTGACTTGCTCAATGACGTAAGTACTATGGTTGCCAAAACAGAATTTTTTCCATGATTTTTATAGGTCTCTTTATCTATGACGTAATAAAAACCAGGTTGCCAGATGTATAAGAAAATCCGCCAAAAAATCACCAAACTCAGAATTTGCATCCTAGATTATACGGCATCTGTGCCTTAATTTAAATGCAATTAATATAATGTATTAAACTATACCTTAAAGTTCCTGATAATGAAGGCATGCTTACAAGGAATGTAAAAAGCATTGAAAGAAAAATAAGTAGTAAAAACACTGGCATGTAACTGCAGTAATTGACGCATTTTTCCCTTGTAGCTTGAATGATGACTGTTTCTCCATTTATAGTCACATTGCGACCTTCATGATTAATGCAACTACAATCTCCATAAATCTACAAGAGAGAATTAAAATTAGTTAAGAACATATTAGAAAGTTAAGAGCTTTAAAAGGAAACGTATACATACTTTAGTACTATGTTGCTGATATGTGCTTTTACATCCAGCAAAACAAGGGGAATAGTAAACAATGTTGTCTGTTCCACAAACTGGATCATATTGTCTAGGCGAGCAGCCACAAGCATCATTACAATAGCCATCAAATCGTGGTATCCCAGAAGGTTCAGAACTATGAGAAGATTTAAATAATTAACACACAAATATTATCACACTTTAACAAATTATTAAAAAAGAAATGTTTTAAACAACATTTGTATATATATACATAAAGATTTTTAATAACGTTTTATTACACAAGCATCATTAATTGAATATGTTTTATATAAATATCTGTGTTTTAAATATAGCGATATTTTTCCATATATTTCATATTATCATATTGGGATCAAATGTTATATATATTGGGATCAAATGTAATTTTTATACCTAAATTGAACCAATATTATATTGCATATAAATAGTGTGTGTTATTATTCAGTATTTTATAAATAAATTTACAGAAAAAAAGTTTGTGAGAATTTTGAATTCTGACGTTTTTTTTTTTGTTTTTTTTTGAGCTTTATTGCTGTTTTTCCTATTCTAAGTATAATTTTTCCTTATATTTCTATTTAATTTAATAATGTAAGAGTACGCCTATTATAGTTCTTTTCAATTGAGTTAAACGAATACTATTGAAAAATATACATATATATATATATATATATATATATATATATATATATATATATATATATATATATATATATATATATATATATATATACTTCAGCTCTTTGGATTTGAACAATATTTTGTTTTTATATTATGATATTCTCCAAAAGGGAATGAAATGAAGGCTGACGTGGCATTCGTGGACTATTCATTATGCCCAGCAAAAATAACTTCTTCAAATACACTAGACTTTGACGATGATCTTTCACTAACTAAATTATAGCATCTGAATGCGGTGTGAAAATTTTTTTGATTTTCCTATGTCCCGAAAATGACAAAGGAAAAATTCCGAAACGCCCCTTTCATTTAAGAACTGAACTTAATCAGATTATCACGAATCCAAACGCGGTATAACCGAAGTCATATTTACTCGTCATGGGAAAATATTAATTAAAACAAATAACCCAGAAACAGCCACAGAGATTGGCTGTATCCGACGTATTCTTGGAGTTCCTGTACCCGGCACACAAATTCAAAATGAGAGCTATACATCAAAATTTCTACTAACGATTATCCCAATAGACTTGGATTTAAACCTGATCGCGGAGGAAATTAAACGAAACGAGTTAATAGTATCAAACATAAGACGTTTCACTAAGAAAGGATCACCCAGGCTTTCTGAACATATACGTTACGTTACGTTACGTTACGGCTTCAATATACCAAAAGAAATTAGTTTATTCTATTTGCGATTAAAAATAAGACTTTTCGTTGATAAAGTTCAGCAATGTGGCACATACTATAAATTCTCCCATCCCACTAAGCATTGCAAACTGCAAATTCCAATTAAACTTTAATTTCTTAATTAACTTTAACTAAGCAAACTTTAATTTCTTAAACTTAATTAAACTTTAACTAAGCAAACTTTAATTTCGGATTAACCTCTGAAGTCTGTCAAACAATAAGTGAGTGTTTAGCCATAGAGGAGATTCTTATTATAGCCCTCCATAGCACAAATACACAGGTACTACTTTGAAGCGCTTTCAAATTTTCTTTGTCTGTTTTTATATCATTTTCCTATATTTTCATTCCTAATAAGTTTTCAGTTCTATTCTGTAATGCAAGAAGTATTTCTAACAAGCGTCCATATTTTAAGTTCTCTTATTTTATTTCAACAAGTGTTATTGCTATTCAAGAAACTTTTCTGAAAAAAACAATACCCTTTCTTTTTAACCAATAAAACTATATTTCGGAGTGACAGAGACCGTGGTCGGGGAGGAGATCTCCTAACTGCCGTAAACAAATCATATCCAACTCAAATCTACAACCCAATACATCTTGCAGATGAAGGTCGAGAACTTTTGGTTGTAAAAGTATCCCTTTCTTCTTTAACTCTTTTCATAATAAATGCATACATCCCTAGTGGAAAATTTTCAAGCAATTGGTTAAACAGTATAATCCAAGGTATCAGATCACCTTTCTTGGAGATTTCAACGTTCGACTTTTTCTTGGAGATTTCAACGTTCAACATATCGATTTCGGGAGTCTATCCAAATCTCCCCAAAGTCTTGAGTTCTACGATTGGATACAAGAAAGTAACTTTTGTCTCTTCTGTACTAAAGTTCCGACGCATTTTGGTCTACATCACAGCCCCTCTCTTATTGATTACTGCATAGTCTCATCAGATATCTTTCATTTGTGCACTATCAATATCCATCCAGATTCGTTTGGTAGCGATCATGTACCTATGAAGACGATTATTTCTATCAATGGTAAAAACCCACAATGGCGAGCGCGGATTCTGTGGAGTGACTTTTTTACTTCATTTAATCACCAGTTAAATAACAAATTAGAAATTATCAACCAATTCAGTAATATCTGTCAACATAATTTAACTAAATTTCGAAAATGGCAAAAGTTCCCGTATAAATCCTACCCTCCTTGGTGGAATTCAAAATGTAGCTATCTATTAGGACAAAAAAGAAGACTCTGGCGTATAGCCAAAAGGTCTTCTAACGTGAACGCATGGATATAATATAAGAAGATTGCAGCCGAACTCCACTTCTACATATTGTCCATGTCTCACTGTTTCTGGGAGAAAACTGTGACATCTGCCGGACAGTCCAAAGATATTTACCGTATTCTAAAAACTCTTCAAAATAGAGTATCCATATGCACAGACTCATATCTATATATAATGGAAGGATCCAGAGCAATAACTGACATTGTCGCTCAAACAAATCTCTTTGCAAACCATTACTCTACGTATCCAATTTCTGAAGGACTACCACTAGATTTCAGCACAGACTTCAAGTATTCATACTATCAACCTTTTTCATTGACAAAACTACAGATGGCAATTAACCAATGCAGAAACACATCAGCTGGTCCGGACAAAATCTCGGCAAGGATACTTCAAGGCATAGATCATAATAACCTTAACTGTCTCCTAAATATTATAAATAAATCGTGGATAACAGGAATAGTTCCAGCGATATGGAAAAAAAAATTATTATCCAAATTCTAACACCAGAGAAAAGATCTGATGACATCAAATCCTACAAACCGATTTCTCTTACTAGCGTTTTTTGTAAAATTGTTGAGCGCATGATTATAAAACGGCTCACCAACCATATATATTCATTACGGATCCTCAACATAAATCACCACGGATTTTTGCCAAATAGAGGATGCGATAGCATATTATCTATCATCCATCAATCAATTATATCTGCTGAATACTCCAAAAAGTTTATTGTGTGTATCACTGTAGATATTGCAAAAGATTATGATTCAACATTTCAGGATAGCGTGATTTTAAAGCTATTAAATGCAAATATTAAAGGTAATGCAGCACTATGGATTCATAATTTCATCATAAATCGAAATTTCCAAGTTAAATTCAGGAGTGAGGTATCAGACCAAATATCCTTCCATAGGGGTATCCCTGAAGGAAGTGCATTACCTCCTTTCCTTTTTACCATATTTATGACAGACATTTAGGAAATAATTCCCAATGGCATTGAGTGCTATATTTATGCAGACGACATAATAATACTGTATAAATATACAAACCTAGAAAAATTAGAAATCAAAATGTCAAATGCTCTTATCAAACTACAGGAGTGGTGCCAACACTGGAAAAATCATGGTGGATCCTCAAAAATGTTCAGTCATTAATTTCTCGACAAGGAGGAAACAGCCTAAATTCAATTTATATATTAATCAGCAACCTATTTGATGGAACCAGCATATACGAATTTTAGGTATGTATTTTTCACATAACTTGACTTTCCGGCATCATTTCATGCAAAAGAGAAAAGCCACTCTAAATGACCTGAAAGCAATTGAAAGCAATAAGTGGGGTGCCTAATAAAGATAGCCCAGTCTTATATTGTCAGCGGATTGGATTATGGATGTCATGTATTCGTCACTGCCAGTAAATAAGATCGAAGAATCCTAGAGACTCCGTATCACGCCGCTATGAGAATTGCTACAGGGCTTCCTAAATGGACACCCATCCCAATTCTTCTTCAAGAAGCCGGAGTTCTTCCTTTATCAACAAGGCATGAGATGCTATCCTTGAGATTCTGCGTACGAAACATTTGCAAATGGAAACTATCTCCTTGTGCTATTTGGTGGAATAAAATATCATTCAATCCCATGAACAGTGGCCAACCTCTGGCTATCAGAGCAAAAGACTGGTTTTCTTCTCAAGGAATTCAAATAGACCAATTATTAAAAATCCCAATTTTAATTCCTCCGAACAGAATTGAAGAAAATCCAGTAAACATAATAATCAAATACTCGGGCTTGCCTACCCAAAGATATTATTTGTAATAGTTTTAATGAATATTATAACTATATTTAGCAGGACTTTGTTAAAATTTTTACCGACGCTTCAAAACAAGGCTCAAACCTGGAAATTGCAGTTTTCAATTCTAAAACCAATATATCGATATCAGGTAAAATAAACTCTCTAAACTCACTATTTACCGCAGAGGCAATGGCTTTGCTTACTGCTGTATCTAAAATTTGTGTACAGGCAGAAAGATATGTAATCTTCACTGATTCATATTCATGTCTCAAATCTTTATCTACTTGCAATCTATTAACTCCTGTTATCATTCAAAAAATAAAAGAAAAATTTTATTAGCAGTGCAAACTTGTCAAGAGATACAGTTAATTTGGAACCCGGGACATTCGCGAATCTAGAGAAATGAGATAGTTGATTCTCTAGCAAAATCCGCAATTTTCAACCCTTATTGTCTGAAATTTATATCTCCCGAAGACTTTGGACATTACATAACAAAAGCATTCCAGCTTAAAGGATTAAACAAGTGGGAAAATAGCAAATATGCTTCCAATTTCTCACACTTGATACTCATAAGCAAAAAACACTTACTTTATTCCCAATCTCGTTTAGAATATATATTGCTATCTAGGGTTCGTACCCGAACCTATCCTACAAAATCTGTTCTATACAGATTCCACAAGCCTGAAACAATCGATCCTATTCTATTATCTTGCCCTTTATGTAATGACCCGAGAACTGATCTCCGTAAATCCTTGGGAATCGGAGCTTTATCATTTTCTTAAATGTTTTAACTGTCCGCAAATGCAAAAGTGAAAACTCGAACTTTATGCGAATTCATGAAAAACTTATAGATTTGAACATAATGATAATACGTCATAAAAACGTCATCTAGTGCTTATCTATCACTGGAGAACTTTTGTCTCTGCTTATCGAAGAGGAACCATATTGTAATCCCATGAAACCTGTCTGCTGAGTGCTGATTTGGATCCGGTGACTTTGTATCAAATACAGCCATTAACAATCAACAATAAGGATCAATCCAACAATACGATATTAATCAATCAACTATATGTGTGTCTTCTCTCCTCAACGTGAGCTATAAGCAGCTTTAGCAATGAGTTCCAAAACTGCCGGCCATAACCCAACCCAAATAAATTTATACTTTTGCAAATTGTAGGGAGATTATTTACAGTGTTCCTGTTAAAATATTTGATATTTTACGTATGAAAAAATTAATAAATATATGGCGGGAAAAGATTTTCAAAATAGCTGATAAAATATTGTTGTACCTAAAATGAAATATGACTTCCTTCAGCGATGAATTAAAATCGGTTCGTGAATTGCTTATATATACTTCTTTAAACACGTACTTTTTTATACTTCTTATGTTTGTTTGAAATGTATCATTATGTATCATCAAGTTCTACTGTGTGTGCAATTATCCTCTTAGAAACAAATTTTTAGGTTATGTTCCTAACTTCGGCTGTGACCAATATATATTTTGTTAAATTTTTTCTTGAAAATTTTCTTCATTTATCATAATTTTTCTTCATAATTTTAATTGATTTTAAGAACTATAGCTTGAAATTGATAAAATACCATCAATATACGTTAGTTCCATTATCTTAATCATTCCTTAATAACAAATTTATTAATAACAACATTAAAATATATTCACTATTTAATTATCAAATAAATAAATGAATAAAACGTTTTCCTCTATATTTAACCATTTCTCAGCAAATTTTATGGTTGCAACTAATGCAAAAATTTAATATGCTCTCTCTCTCAGTGGCACTACAGTCGCCATGGAGTCAAGGGTCTACACTGTCTGTATCTGTTTATATATATATATATATATATATATATATATATATATATATATATATATATATATATATATATATATATATATATATATATATATATATATATATATATATATATATATATATATATTCTTTATCGTTTAAACAATTTATACACATTTAAATTTATGATAATGATTTTTATATACTTCAATTAATTATTATTGTTTGTATTTAGAATGTTCTATGTCAAATAAATAATATGAAATTTTGTAATTAGTTATAGGGTGGCTTATACTTCAGGGTGCTTCTCAATTTTTTACCAATTTGGCGGCATATTGTTAGCGATGCTGGTTTATTTCTGGCAACCTTAGCATTTTTGGTGCCATTTCGTTTCTTCAAACATACACAAAATATGCTTAAGAATAAAAAATCGTCAAGGGGCAAAGTAAAGTTTATTTTTTTCCTCAATTATATGCTATTTTATATTATATTGTTAGAAGTAAATTAGTGGGACCGTGAGTTACAAACTTAAATATGTTCTTTTTAGGAAAATTATGCTATAGAAAAATAACAATATCTTCTGTATAACAATATTTATTAAGCTTTATTCAAAACGCTTTGGGTGCGTTTATCTTTTATTTGCTTTATTGCAGTAGCACAGTTTTATTTTATTCAGCATTTTGAATAATGAAAATAGGTGCTAACAACTAAATTCAAAAAGAGGTCACCAGCAAACAGCTGGACATATCATTTTCATAACCTACATCAATGAATTTATTTTGCCCATGAAATGAGGACATTTGCGAATATCAGTTAGAAACTAATGAAATAAGGTCTAGAATGTTTGAGAATTACCTTTAGTTACAAAATTATTTAGTTATATACTAGGGTTCCTTTCAACTACATTTTAAAATTATTATTTTATGTACTGAATAAATGTTTATAAATACACAATGACATATGTTTTTAAGTAATTATTCAGCAATATTTTGCTAGATAATTGTCAGAATTTATATACAGGTCAAAAAATAAATAATTACCTGTGACAATAATAGTTACCTGTTTGGAAGAAATTGGTTGAGACCAGCAAATTTGGCATTTGGACAATGAAGAATGAATATAAATACGAGTCCAACACAAATGAATGAGAAAATTATGCACATTTTAATGATTCCCGCACAGCGAAGGTTAAACTTTTTTACCAAGTAACCACCCAAGAATGTTCCTCCACCAGCACCAGGTATGGTAACGAGGCCTATAAAAGTAATTTATGAAATATTTACTCGAAACAACTTTACTTTTTTACCAAAATTATTTTGGGTTAGTATAAATCTCTTTTTTAATGTATAATAATTTAAAAAAAGAATTTTTGGCTACAATTGTACAGTGAAAGTGAAGTTTTGTATAGTATAAATGAAATATGATTCTATCTTAATTAGAGCATTTATTTTTCAAAATTAGATATTAAAAGTTATCAGAATTAACAGTAAAATTGAACTATCCAGTTATATAAAATTTTATTCTCATTCATGAATCTGAAATGAATTATCAACTTACCTACTAAGACAGCTGCCCAGCTAGCAGCAATACTAAACTGAGATTCTATGACTTTAGGCAAAAATGTTGCTAATCCAGATACAAGCATCCCTGTGCAAAAAGTTATTGACATATTACTTATATACACTGACATGTTATTTACATTGTATGTTACATAACACTGATATGTTATTTATTGTATGTTACATAACACTAACATGTTGCTTACATACACTGACATTTCATGAAGTCTTATTTAATCAAGTTTAACTAATTTCTAATATTTCCTGGTGAGTTTGTTAAAGAAAAATATTATAACACATTATGAGTTATACATAGTTCCTGATAAGATGCTCATGACTTTTAAACATATCAAATTAGGTCTTCAAAATAAAAAGCCATTATTTCGATGTTTACTATTGCTGGGGAAAGGACATGAACGCTGCGATTCTGCTTTTTGCGGGCCTGCATGCCTTTTGGAAGAGCTAGTTATGAGTTTATTAATTTGTCCTTTTGCCAAATATGAAAAGAACTTACTATTTATCAAATACCTTTCTGAAATGCAATAATGTAGAGTGTATATTGAAAATCCTTTGTCTTTAAGTTATCCTCTACATGGTGTTGAACCATATCGATTGAATAAAATTATATTTTCAGTTTAATCCAATATGGCTTAAAGAACTTAATCAATAGGTATATAAGAATACTCCCCATTTTGTCTTAAAAATGTATATAAATTTTCTTTTTAATTATTTACCTATTTTACAAACAAATTTTGTAATCTTAACGAATTTATAAAAATGTGTATTTTTTTTATCAAAGTTAGATCATTATAAATAAAATGTAATGACTTAGTTTCTTATAAGTGTCTTCATTATAACAAATGTTTAGTCATGGTACAAAATAAATGTGATTATCAGTAAAAATGTCAAGAAATAAGCCACCAGAGGACCATTCACATCAAGTTTGCCGCCGGACATAGAGAGGAAGAGAGAGAACGACGAGGAGAGCCGAGACGCGTAGACGTGATAACTGATTTTGGACTATCACAAACTTTGAATTATAACTCTCTAAGATGATGTTAAATTAAATTAAGTGATTTGATATTCATTTTGTGAAAATGTAAATAGTGTTCTCTAGTTATTTCAAAAATCATTATTAAGTAATTTAAACTTCGTCTGTTATTATTTCCAATAATGAAATGACAAAACCCACATATATACTGGGCAATTCTAAATTGTTTTTTACAAATTAAGAGGGGTGATAGTACCCATGCAGACAAGTAATAATTACATAGGAACAAAGGGTCGCATTCCACTCTGAAAGGCAGAAAATAGGAATTCCCACCTGACAGAGCTTGCTAACACTTACAACAGTGTTGGTGAATAAGTGAATGAATAATACCAAAAGTTTCACAATCATATTTATTGTTTAGTGAATATCTCCCAGCAAATGCTCAAAATGCCGCTCATGTGTGTAGTTGCACAGTTGACATCGGCAGAGGAACGACAGGCGCACCCTCTCGAAGAATCCTGGTGCCGAATTAATTTTGTCCCCGTCAACAACGATTCTAGCCACGTGATCTCAGTTGAGTCCACAGGCGTCTCGTACACTAAGGATTTCATGTGCCCTCAAAAGAAAAAATCCGGTGGGTTGAGGTCCAGTGAGCGAGGAAGCCAAATCACTGTTATGTCCAATCCATCGAGCGGGATATGTGGCATTCAAAAAGTTACAGAACGTGATGGAAAAATGTGCTGGAGCTTCATATTGCATAAACTACATTTCGCTTAGGATGGGGAGTGAAACAGCCTGCAATAAACTGGGAGGCACTTGTTCCATAAAGATACGGTATGTTGCGCCAGTCAAATGGTCTGGCATAATGTAAGGGCCTACCAGGTAATAACCAAGGATACCTGCTCAGATGTTCCCGGAAAATTTTGGCTAGTGTCTACGAGGGGTTGTACAGAGGGCATTGTTGTCAGACTAAATGTATATATATATATATATATATATATATATATATATATATATATATATATATATATATATATATATATATATATATATATATATATATATATATATATGTATTAGAAAAAATATTAATTTTAATTTGTATGACACAATGTAATAATTTTAATTTTTAAAAATGAAACTTTCAATACTATCTTTTAAATAAACAAAAAATTTATAAACTAATAAATAATGTTTGCAAGATTTTTTTAACTTTAGAATTGTTGAAATAAAACAATTACACAGTAATAAATAATCTATATTTGACTTTTATTTTAAAATATAACAGCTTCAAAATATTAATATTAATTATTTATTTAAATTTTTTTATGTTAAACTTTATTGTCATCGACATTTGTTTCCATATGGTATGAAGAATCTGTTGCTTTTTTTTTTTTTTTACCTTCTGTGGCGCCAGCAAGGCTCAGGAATACAAATGTTGGATTGGTCAGGAGAAATCTGAAAGAAGATGGAAGGTCCTTTATGCTAGTTCCAAATCCACTTTGCACTGCTTCACTATTTTGCAATTTCTGGTGCATCTCAGTTTTCTTTTCAGCTCTTATTCTCAGAGCACCTTCACAAAAATATGAAAGATATTGATTATAAGTGATATTTTATATAAATTGAAAACTCTATATCAATTGAAACATTCATTTACAAGAAACTAACAAAATATTTACATATATCAAGGGGGAAATAATGAATATTTTCATAAAATTATTCTATTAAAATAATTCTCTGATAATTCTTTTAATAGAATAATTATATGAAAATATTCATTATTTTCTGCTTGATAAATTGATGAAAAATCTTTTGTGAATTATTTAGCAATTAATTCTACGGAATATAAACGGAACTTGAAAGAGAACAAGCAATTTATTAATGCATTTCTATAAAATCAATTTTTTTACAAATTACAAAAATAAAAAAATTCAACAAGAAAATTAAACGCTTAAAATATTAACATAATTGGAGAATAACCATTGTATTTATTTTAAAAATAAACGTTCTATTTTCAGTATTTTAATATGAAACAATATTTAAGCCACCATGATTAATAATAATAGAGCTCCAGAAGATTCACGCCGCTTCTCATTAAGATCAGCAAAGTGAAGCATCATTTGCCGCGAGCAGTGATCGGGAGGATGACACGAAAGCAGCTTAAATAGAATTACTAAAATATAATTAATCACAATTTTTTTATAAAATTAATCAAACGTCAGATGAAGAATAATAAAGTGAAAGTACGAACTATAGTAAACAGATGGAATATACATTCAATATATAGTTTAAAATTTAAAAGAAACCTGGAATAAAAGGAAAATGAAATACCAATATGGCCAGCTTCTTCAGGAAATGCTGACCACATTGGCACTAAATATGGCTTTTCTGCAGTGGCTATAGACTAAAGTCTTTATGAAGCCACTAATTCGTTTCCTATTTCTTTTATTCTATGTTTGTTTTAAATTTTGTGCTATCTATTGAATACTGAATACATGTTACATCTGTTAATTATATTTTGCATTTTCACTTTATTTTTCTTCATTTGGCATTTGATTAATTTTATGAAAAATTTACGATTATATATATATACTCCTTATAATAAACTGATAGGAAATCTTACCAGGGAGAGTTTTAGGAAATGCTGTAAGTGGTATAGCTACTAGGGCTCCAAGAATCGCAGTAAATATAAATCCAATCCACCAAGCCCCAACCCAAACACTGCTTGAAGATGTTAGTCCAAGTCTAGGAAAGAAGTACAATTAAAGAAAATGTTTAGTGCTTTGTGGAGAATGTAAAGGAATTTAATATATAACAAATAAAAGTAATTCGTGGCACAGATGCCCTATAATCCAGAGTGCCAAATTCGGATATTTGGTGAAATTTTGGCGGATTTTCTTATGTATCTGTCAACTTGGTTTTATTGCGTCATAGATATGGAGACCTATAAAAAATATGCAAAAAATTCTATTTTGGCGACCCAAGTATTTACGTCATCGCGCAAGTCACAATACGTAACCTTGGCAACATTTCTTCAAAGCCAAAAAATTCAGAATTTAGAATTCTGTATTATACGGCATCTGTACCAGTAATTTAGTAAGTTGAGTAATAATTTTATGATTATAAATTAACAAGAATATTTTTTAACTATAAATGAATTATTCCCTATTATGGGAAAGAAAAGAAATTGTACATATAATAATTTAAATGAATTGATATTTTTATGTACATCAAATTGATGAATTTCTCTTAATGTTATACGTAATATACATTGTTATGGGAAAAAAGAATTTTATATAATTTAATAATTTACATGATTTGATATTTTTATGTACTTTATGTAAGTTAATGAATTTCTCTAAATGTTTTACATGCATTTATTTACATACGTTGGAAAATATATAAATTGTTATTTAGTGATAGGAATAAATGAGGTAAATTAATTTATTTAAAACTCCAACTGTAATAATACTAGTGACACTTTAAACTATTATAAATAATAGTAGTCCAATAAATAAACGATTGTATTAATTACTTCTTTATTTCATTTAAGAAAAGAGAAAATAAGAGCTTAAGAGTAAATTTTTGTTGTTTTAAATCCATTACATATTAATTATTTTTAGTATTTTAATTTCATTTGAAAACTTTAGTTTTTTTTAATTTACGATGATTTTCTTAATTTAAAATATAAAGCTGAGATGAATATTTAATTTTATTAATCTTAGGAAAAAGGCACTTAATCAAATTAAGAAATTAAGTAATAATTAATATAATAAAATATTACCAAGGAAGAAGTCAGTCCAAGGTAAAATTCATTAAATTAAATTAAATATAAATAAAATGAAATCAACTTAATTGAATAAAATATTAAATATAAATTCATTTCATTAAAAAATGGATTACTTAATTGAATTATTTATTTTAATGAATATATAAATATAAAAAATAATCATAATAATAATGGAGAGCAAATTTCTTAATTATTATCAGAAATCGACTTACTCAGTGGGATCAACTCCAATATCTACATAGAGCTTAAGAAATTGTCCACCAATCAAATAACCAACAGCTGGACCAATTACAGCCATAGTGTAGTAAATTCCTAAAAATATACAAGATATGTAAATAAAATTTTTATTTATTATAATTTATTAAATAAAAAATTAACTGGTAAACCATAAATAAGTTCATTAGATAAAAAATGTTCATTCATAATATTAATTTACTTATTAGTCATACAAAATAGGGGAAAGATATATTGGCCATGAGTCGAACCAAGTAAATTTTTCATTATATTGATATAAAAATAGACTTTAATTCACAGAATATGACTTGCATGTAAATATCAAATAAATTCATAAAATTTAAAATTATAAAATATAAAAATATCATTCACAAAAATTTTAATAAGCATTTATCTTTTAAGTATCATTTTTATATTATTCAATAAAGAAATATATGTAATATATATATATATATATATATATATATATATATATATATATATATATATATATATATATATATATATATATATATAATTATAATTATAAATTATTAATTCCTGTATTATTTCAAATTTTTATGAAATTTAGACATTAATTATGAAATATTACTTACAGTATTTTAGAAACAAAAGGGAAATTTTTAGATTTGGAATCACAGCAAAAAACCTTAATCAAATACATGATATATTTCATTTAAGAATTACAGCAGGAAACTTTCAAGTTAATATTGTTCTAATTATTATAAATAAAAATAGAAAGTTTTCATATAATCGTATAAAAATGTTTGGTATTTTACTACTTCGTAATAAAGAATGTTTGTTTTAAATTTTGCATGAAAATAGGTCAATATTATTTTATTTCAGTAATTAAATTGTTTAAATATGTTAAACGTGATAAAAATGCTTTTTAAATTTAAAATTGAACACTATGAAATAAAATATACAATAAAAGTATAATATATTGTTGAATATTATTAATTTCAAACTCCATGTAACTCTATTTAATTCAATCTTATGCATTTCTATATTTTTTGTTATTGTTCTCATTAAAAGTTTAATAACAATAGCAATTCATTATGTATTATTGAACAAGTCATTATGTATCATTGAACAGAAAACAATTTAGCATCAAACTATTAGTCTATTTTATGACATTATTTTTTTAAGACATTATGTTAATTTGTTAGATGAACTAGATGTGTTTCCTTGTCAGGAAATTTTATTTAAATTAGTTTAGTCTACGGAATTGCGAGTTATTTCATATTAAATGTGATAGAGAAATATTATTTGTATATAATTGCATACACATTGATAATTTGCAAAATGTTGTTTAAAAATTTGAAATATGAATATGATATTATTCTACAAAAATTCTATTTTGGTTTCTACTTGAATTAAAAATTATTCATTTTGTACGACAAAGCTTTTGCTCAGATAAGTAGCATCTTTTCCTGACTGGTCATATATCCTTCATTAGGAATTAAAAATTAATTTATGATTTGTATACTGAAAATTAAGATACATAATTAAGCAATACTAACATAATATTGAAAATATTATAAGATATATATATATATATATATATATATATATATATATATATATATATATATATATATATATATATATATATATATATATATATATGTATATATATATATATATATATATATATATATATATATATATATATATATATATATATATATATATATATATATATATATATTTGTATACCATTGTGTTAATATTGCTGTAATTATATATATACGTGAATTAGTTTTATAATTGAAATAAGTGATAATATAAAATGAAATAAAAGCACTTGTTATTCTATTACACTTTAAATAAATGAAGTATAAGAAAAAATGATGGTTAAGGTTAATAAACTTTTCCTGATAAGACCTTGTAAAAAAGTTATGAAAAAATTATAAATTATTATACAAAAATTACTAGGTTACAAAATTTTACGTTTAGCATTCATGCCAATTTTACGCGTAAAAGACTTTTTATTAAAGTGACAAGATTATACTTTAAAAAAATTTGCTAAATACTATTACAGTGATTATGTAAAAATAAAAAATTAACATTTCTTATAAAAATCAATTTGTTAATTTAAAAATAATTACCAATGTAAGTTTTACCAATAACATTTTTTACATTGGGAAAAACTATCTGTGATTAATGAGGGAGAAAATATAATTAGTTCATGATTTTTCAGTAACATTGTTGATTTTTTTAGATTAAAATAAAAAAAGAAGTTTAAATATTTTTATTACTCTTTAATATTAAGAGCATATTTCAACAGAATATAAATTGGCTTAATATATTTCTTCCCTAGACGAAAAGATGGCGCCACCATTCATTAATGCGCTGAAGAAAATTATGGTGATAAATACACAAGTTCAAATCACAAAAACCACGTGGCCTTCATCAACCACGTGGCAATCTCTCGTCACATAATCCAGTTCAGGGGATAGTGTTTCACTAGTGATGTGATTTTGTGTGTGTGCGTGAATTAAGATTCTTCACAAACATCTTGCAGACTATTCTTCGTTCATTGATAACACTTTCTCATACTACAGAAAATAAATTATTTCTAGTTCAAATAGACCAGTTCTCTAACAAAATGCAGAATTTAATCCATGTGCTGATAGAGAAATGTTACATATTAAAGATTTCCTCTCGTTCAAAAATTTAAAATAAGATATGCCCTATATTTCATTTTTCTAAAAATGTTAATTTATTTTAATCAGTGTGAAAATTATCACCATGAATCCATTTGAATTATATTAATAATCCCTATGAAGCTATTTGAAAGCTAAATATTTAAGATTTATTCTGGTTCAAAAATTTAAAAACAAAAATAAAATATGCCATTTCGTCCTACTGAAAATGTAACTTTATTTTAATTACAATGATTTTTAACTGTTTTCCATGCAGAAAGGTTTAAAATAAATTATTGTGTATAGAAAAATGCTTAGTAATAATATGATAAATTTAACTTTTTTACATGGAAATACAAATATAATTTCTATTTTAACCTTGTTTACTAATGCGCAACATTTTGAATTTTTAAAAAAAATACGATTACATTAACAAGTAAACTGCTGAGGAATAATCTCACTTGTGTTTTGCTCCTGGATAGCAGTGGCTATCATGCATATCAGCTAATTGAAAAGGGATCTTACAATCAGAGATTACGTGTTTCAATGTTCCGTTCTAGCCTACATTTTTGTGCTCCATTTGTTTACATTTATTTTTTTTTATCGAAATTATATTTTTCACGATACTTGTATTACATTTAATAACATAAAAACATGTTACAGTAATTTTACTAATATGGATTAAAATGGATAGGTTCATTAAAAATTTAGATTTACTTGAATGTGATTTAAAATATTTCTGCAAAAGCATTGGATGGAAGCTATAAAAACTTGTGTTCCATTCAGGGCTCGACTTAGCCTAATTAGGGCCCGGGGCAAAAACTTCTTTTGAGACCCCTTCTGTTTCACAACAACAAACTTTTATTCAATTAGACAAACTACTATATTCTAATTACAACGTAAATTAAACGTTCTTTCTGATTTAATAGTCCCTCTGGTGTGGGGAACTGGGGCAACTGTCCCGCCTCTCTACCTTACTTAAGCATTGCTTCCATTATAAAAAAATATTTTTCCGCCGTTTCGATAGCGTAGGCTAGTTTATTTTCAAATTGTCTCATTATTTAGTAATAAATTCTCTAATACTCAATAAAATAATAAATATTTATAAAATAATAAATTCACTATTTAGCGATAAATTCTCTCACACTCTAAATAAACCTTTTATTGATTAAAATCCAAAATTTATTTAGAGTGTGGTAAATCTAAATCTACTACTACATTTTTGGTGCTAAATCTGAAAAACATTTTTGAGGATATCATCGAAATATATCCCCAATAATGCCACTAAACCAAATAACAGAAAACATATGTGCCTCAGAGTTGATTAATTAATTGAACGTCAATCATCCGAGCATCGATATTAAAATTTTTCATGGAAGTCACAATTTCAATAGACATTCGAAATAATATATTAATTGAGAGGTATTGAGATTAAAAAATGAAAAGAGTTTTTTCTTCAGTAATTTTATTAAAAGTAACGTTCCATTGTACAGTGTTAAAATGTTTCATGTTTATCATGAAGCAATAAATGCAAACCATTAAAGTAAAAATTATTTATATTTCATATAATTTAAACTACTTTGTATAAAAAATTTATTGCTTTACTCATACTTTTAATTAACTGAAATATGATCTGCCTCACTTAACCAATGTTGTTTTTAATAAACTCAAAACTTACTATCACTATAATTACTATACTGTTAAATAGTAAACTTAGAGAGAAAGGGTAAAATATAAAAATGTATTTATATAAATTCGTATTTTATTGAATAGCACTTCCAATAAAAATTACATTAAAATGCTACATTATTATTATTTTATCACAATGGTTGCGTGTCATTACTCATTTGTAAAGTCACATTTTTTTAAAAAAAATAGTGGCTATTCGTGAAAAATAATGTTAAAATGATGTTCTGCTTTTACCATAATGAAAGTAAACCAACGTAAAAAAATTATAATCGCAACTGGGTCACATCCCATTATTCCTTCTCAAATCAACTTCTACAACTGTAAGTTTGTAGCTGCATCGCAGAAATCGAAGTAAATGCTGTTTTGGCACAGGTTTTGATGAGACCAGATTCTGTTCTATTTTAAGGGCACCAGTAAAGATTTATTAAGAGCAGTAACCCCGATTTAAATGGAGACAGAGGAAGAACATTTAGTTAAATTATGTGTTGTCTACTGCACTTACGCCCTGTCTTCAGGTAGGAAGTGATAAATCGTTTGCTTAGTACAAACGATTTGAAAGAAAGAAATGAAGTGAAAGGAGAATTTTTTAAATTCGAGATGTTGCGTTTGCTAATATTATTAAATTCCAAGAAGCTGGCATATTTTATTTGCATGAATAATTCAGATTTTATGAATATAAATATACAAAATTTCAATAATAAATTTATATCACATTTTTTCAAATCTTATTGTATTTCAATGATAAAACATATTCTGTACCCCTGAAGGATATAGGAGAAAACGTGCATTATTTTTGCTACAGATAACAAGCGTTAATACTAAGTGTGCGAATGTTATTTTTATTGTAGTTAAAATGTAAAGAAGTAGCGTTTCTTATATTTACGATAATTTTTTTTCACATGAAGTCATTTTCGAATAGAGATCACAGTTTGAAATGAATTTCAACTTAATACAAATATCCACGGAAGAAGTGGAAGTCGAAGTTATAAATTGCCAAAAAAGTGTGTGTGCGTGTGTGTCCACAGGTCCCGTATAATCCATGACGCCAAATTCTGATATTGGTGATTTTTTTGGCAGATTTTCTTATGTATCTGGCAACCACGTTTTTATTACGTCATACATATGGAGACCTACAAGAATTATGCAGAAAATTCTATTTTGGTAACCCTAGTATTTACATCCTCGCGCATATCACGATACGTTATCTTGGCAACATTTCTTCATCGCCAAAAAAATCAGAATTTGGAATCATGGATTATACTTTACCTGTGCCTGTGTCTCTCGGTTTTACATACTATTATCAACTCTCTTGGCTCAATCATTTCATAAAAGTTTGATTCCAACACTCGAGAATTTTCGGTTAAAACATATGTTCTTTAATTATTATTTTAAATAGGGCATACTCAATGTTGAAAAAGAAAATAATCATTTGTTCAAAAATAAAAAAATTGATTATATTTTCTATGAATTGAATTATATTTTTTTACCTGAAATATAATTGAATTTTAATTGTAAAAGAAAATATCAATTTATTCGGAGAAGAATTAATATTTTTAGACAAAAGTGTGTTTTTTTTATAGACATAAAATACTTTTTTTAGACATAAAATTTAAATAATTTTCAATAAGTAGTTCTTAACAACGTTTTTTTAAAAATACTTTAATAATTAAATTATATTTTTAATAAAAACACTTCAATATTATTTATAGTTATTGAAATATTATTTTAAAGTATTTTATTTTTATATAATTTAATACAAAAATTATTTTCTATTAAATCATTAAATTCTTATCAATGTTATTGTAATTATGTATTCACATAGTTAATTTCACGAAAATTATAAAAAAATTATGTAAAAAAAATTATTACCAACACAATATAATCTCTGAATTATCTTGCATTTCAGCTGTGTCATTACAATCAAAGATATAATAAACTATTTTGTTGAATTTTTTAAGACTTAAATTTTCGCCCGAACAGTTAATTTCTCAGCTTCTATAGATTCAAAAAAGCACTTTTATTTTTTAGATTTGATAATTTTGCCCTAATTTTATTTCCTATCCATGCAACATAGTAGGACAAAATGGAATAAATTCTTAAAATCCACAAAATTTGTATCAGAATATTCATATTTTAATATAATATTACCAAAACATATGAGACTATGTTATACATTTCTTCTTAATACAGTGCAGCTCAAAAATAGTTTGTCCACCTTAGTCACTGCTAATGGTAATCACTCTAAAAATAAATGCCATTTGCTGACATTCTTAAGATGTCTTTCGTTGTCATCTTCAGTAGTCAGGGAGGAAAAGTAATTCTGGTTGAACACGGAATGACGTCGGTGCTAATGTTCGAATAGTTGTCTGACGGCCAAACAAAGCCCTTGAACCACAGTTGATATCAGAAATGGGTTTTCTTCGTTGAGGTTGGAAACAGTGAATGTTCGTCTTATAATTTTTTGCACCTAATTGAATTTTCCACCAATAAAATTAATCAGACAATTACTTATTAATGTAAGTTTTATGAAGTAATTTTTAAAAATTTTTTACAAATATGGGTGAAAATTATGAAAAGATATGAGCAGTTTATTTCCATTTGATATTGTTTTTCAATTTGTTCAGTATATGTAAGTGTGACTCTTAATTTTTTTCTAAATATAATATCCATTAATTTATATGTAAATTATTTTTCCAATTGCAAGTATTTTTTTTTAAAAAAGTAGGCATATTTAATTTTTGAATTAAATTTAATTGAATAACCGTAGTTAAAAAAGATACTGGTTTTTCAAGTGTAAAGAAATCTATAACAATTAATCAAATATATTTTGATGGCTTAAATGGTACTCGTATATCATAAGTATCAGTCCTAAGGCAACAAACATAATTTTCAGGAACAGTTTTCAGTCCCGAATTAAAACTGCAAAGGATTCTTACAGTGAAATATTTCATTGCTTTTCAGCCAAATATGAACAAGAAAGCAGAGAGTGGCTAACGATTTAGTGAGAAGTACTTGACTCTAGCTGTTTGCAGTTGTTCTTGAAAATGTCACAGAAATTTCTGAAAACGTTTGATAAAATCACTGGAAATCCATCCTAACAAAACATACTGAATAACAACTTATCCATGCTTGAATGCAAGAACTATTATCAACAACAGATCAAAAGGCAAGATAAGAATGAGCAACAAAAAGAAAATTTTGCAAGTAACTGAAGATGATGGATTTGATATTAGTTATATGTGAGTTTACAGGAAAGAACATGTTCATCAGAACGGGTTCACAAAGAAACAAAATTAGGTTATTTTGGATATCCGAAAAATCAGTATTTGTATGAAGTATACCCAGGAAAAAATGTTCTTATAAGTTTAGTATTTAAGTAGCAATACCTCAAAAATTTATTTTAAAATTTTATTTTTTTATTTAGAATAATCAGCAATAAAAGATGGTGAGTAATTTTTGCGCAATTTATCCTCATATATTGAGGATCAGTCAAGAGTTTTGTGGTTCATGCAAGATAGTTTCTAAACATAATGTGAATTTTTCGGCTTTTGTTCTTGAGAAATACATAAATAGCTTGGATTATTACGTTTACTTAAAAAACATTAGAATGGCCACTAAATTTGATTATTACGTATTAGCGACACCACGGCTTTTTAAGCTGAACGAAAATAAAAAAATATTTTCCTATAATTAGAAAATTTCTTTTCAGAATTATAAGTCAATTTTTCAAAAGTAAAAAAAATGTTCAATTTATAGGTTACGCGCTAATTACACATAAGTTTTGGAACAAAATTAGCTGTACCCAGGGATGTTTGTGCTCCGGGGAAACCCCGGAATTCCGTTGATTTTGAACTTCGATTCCCGGAAATTCCGGGGATCGTCGTTCAAAAGGAAGTAGGAATAATAATGAATTATTTATTTTGATCTGGGTAATTTTGTTTGCTTTGAAAGCAGAAAACGCAATAATTAGGTCATTCAATACTTTATAATTGTAATTTTTCATTTCCCCCCCCCCTTCTCGAAACTCCAAAATGTCGGTAGTAAGTCCGTAATAGTTTCCGGGGATTTTTTGGGGTCACACAAACACCCCTGTGTACCGTAAGTACCCTAAATTCTAATTCATTGTGGTATATATTGGAGATATGTCTTTCCGCGAAAATTTTTTCAACTCAAAATAAGCTTGAAGATTTGGTTTGTGATGCATTAGTATTCATTTTTTTATCGGCACACTACAAAAGATGATTGAATATACAAATATGCTTTTGTATCCCATCTCTACTCCGAGAGTAGCACAGAGATGATTGTTATGAGATTGCAATGACTGTTTGCAGAATACAAGATTTTTCTAAGACCATTTCTAGAACTCTTTTAACCTATTTCTATTCCTTTTTGTTTTTCTAACTCATTTTTAAATCTCTTTCTAAGATACATTATAATATTTATTAACAACTAATTTCGAAATTTCTATGTCAATTTTCCTACAAAAAGTTTTTCTTCACTTAAACTTTAAGTTGAGATATTTAACAAAAAAATCCTCTTCTTTCGAACTTTTTCTTTTCTTTTTTGTAATTTTTATGTATGAAACATTATGGTAAAAAATGAGTTCAGCGAAAATTTAAAACGACAATAACTCCAAATAAGTATAAAAACTCGATTGTACTTATAATGATTTGAAGAGTAAGGTATACGTATTATAAAAGTATGCACACTTATTAAGTAAAAAAATTCATAGTATGAGCACATTCTTTATCAATAATATTTTTCCTATTGCCCACATCAAATAGTATTTAATTTATCCCAATTTTTATATTTGTTATATTAGAACTGTACTTAGTATGCTCATTCTGAAATATACAGTACTAACAAAATTATGCAAGTTATAAAAACGAAATTAAAATCTACATGTTCTTTATGCCAGATTCTGCATTAATTACACCTTTATTTGGGAAATATATTAGTTACTTGATTTCCAAAAACATTTTATATTTTTGAATTTATGACATAATATTAACAGAATACAATAAAAAAAACTACAGAAAGTAGATAAAGTGAAAAAAAAATGTCTGAATCAAACTGACATAATAGTTCCCTCAGTAAAGGATTTGTAATAGAATTCCATGAATAATTTCAAATATGCATGTAATGATAAAGGAAAGAGGAAAAATTTTTTAAATGAGAAGGAAAAAATTTTAAAATCAAGAGGAAATTTTTTTAAAATATAGTTGTATTTCGATATAAATTAAAAATACATATGGGTTATTGAACTTTACTTTATAATATTTACAGTTATTACTTAATCACCTATTCTAGTTCCCTTGCAAATATTAGAAAAAACCCAAAACATTAATTATACTATAATTTTTCATTGATTCATTTAATTAACTTCAAATGAGCTCAACTTTAGGAAGAATAAAAGAAAAAAGAATTACAAATGTGTGAATAACTTTTAAATATTGTGACTGACAACAGCCAGTGAACTTCGATATCCACTTGAGAAAACAGGTTTTCCATGAAAAGAAACATGTTTTCAATCATGAAAGACCTTGTTCTTTTCCTCTCTTTTAAAAAAATATATTTAACTATTTCTTAAATTATTTATAAATATTTTTCAAAATATTAAGTTTTGGTTTTGTACTTAAGGAAGGAAAATTAATACTAGCGTTAATTTCTGATTTTCATCTTAAAATTCAGCAGTTTTTATTTATCATTAACAAATGTATAGTTAGATTAATTAATTTAAAATTCTGTGTGATCATATAGGTATTAAAGTACTCTTTGAAATATTTGTATATTAACAATGCATTTAATTTTTCCATATTAATAAAATGTATAGTTCATACAAAAATTTATTTAAATACCAACAAATATTTTAATACCGAAATTTCTTAAAAGGATAAAAATTTACATAATTATAGCTAATTCATATTTTGAAAATTTTTAGCGATTTTTCGTCTATTATATTTTTGAAATTTTCATAATAAATTTGAAATTATTTTTTATTATTTTTATATTATTTATTTATTAAAATTTAATAAATAATAAATATTAAAATTTAATTAATTAATTATTTATTTATTAAAATTTAATAAATAAATAAATAATTAAATTTTATTATTTATTTATTAAAACTTTTAGCGATTTTTCGTCTGTTATATTTTTGAAATATTCATAATAAATTTGAAATTATTTTTTTATTATTTTTTCTATAATTTTATTATTTTTTATACAACAAAATAACAAAATACTGTAATTCCCAATTCAATGATTTTATAAAAATTATCAGTGATTCAATCACCTTATTTTGTCTCAAATTTAGTAACTAAACAATTAAAATGATGCACAAATTTTTTGCTTTTTCATAATACAATTTTTTAAAATTATTTTAAACATAACAGCTGTGGGTAAGCAATCAGCCGTATAGAGATCTCAATATTGTAAAAAACTAATGTAATCGCAGAAAAAGCGAATGTTGCTGACTTACATAATGCAGGAAAAGTTCCAAATTTTGTTGAATTTTAAGATACTATGCTTTGGAAAAGATTTATTAAAGTTTTAAGTTTAATTTTTCTCGGTGAAAGAAACAATTCATTAAAGGTGGAAAGTTTTAAGCTCAAAACTTAATATTCTAATCATTTACTAGGTAAAAAAATGAATATTTTTGTGGAAAAGGGAAATTTTTTGACAGCTTGTTTATTTTCATTTTAGAAAAATTCTTGAATACTTGCTCCATTAATAGCCAAGGATATATATATATATATATATATATATATATATATATATATATATATATATATATATATACCTTAAGAAAAACCTCATGAATACGAACGAAAACACCTAAAAAAAGTCGTGTTTTATTTAAAACTTTAGGGAAATATTTGCTTCGTGTTAACATTCTTCCACGTATATTCATAACATTTACACACATATATTGTATTACATGGTGATTAATTATGCTTATAAAAATATCGTGTTACTAAAATTATGCTGTATCTTAAAGTGAGAAGAGCCTTTATTGTTCAGTAAGAACAACTCCTTAAGAATGCTGTAAAATAAATTTATAATTTTAAAAACTCAAAATTCTAGTCTGGATTATTACAAAGCAAAAACTTAATGAATAGAAGAACTTCAAAAGACACACTGATTTCAACTTCATGAAAACATCAGTTCCGTTAAAAATCTTGCAGGTGCATCATTCCACACCAGGATTACATAATATTCTTATAAAGGTGTCGAATTATTGAAGCTACGCTGTACGGTCGGATAGTGCAGTGACCCTTATCGGCCGTAGCAGTTTAATCTTATGTACACACCACCCCCAGCCGAAGCCTCAACCTCGGGAAAGTACTCGCTATCTTCTTCCATTAGCATCGTAATGAGGCTCGCGTTGCCAATTGTTGGCGGCGCCAATGCAGATAAACGACCCATTGCTCGTTGAGCCTACAGTATCGCTGTCGTGTGCCGGGTTGTCATTGAGTTGAGCCAGGATGAGGGCATAATAAGGAGCTCTGTCAAAATGGTGATGAGATTTTTTTTCTCCTTCCTTTATGACATTTTCTTGCTCTTTTTTAACTCCCCAAAAGACTATTTTTCTGCAACATTCTATCTGGAGATAAGAGCTATTAGCCCTATTGGTGGTGCAATTTTACAGCACAGTAGAAGAATAATGTGTTATTTCTGTGGAAAGAATTCTAAAACTAAAAGCTAATTGTTTTTATAGGAAAATTTAAAGTACATATTTTACGTTACATGATTTACGTTAAGATCTACACAAGAATATGAAGCTAAATGAAAATGTTTATGTAATAGAATTTCTTAATACTGGATGTCGAGTGCGTTTTGAAATAAATTCTTGGAGAATAATTTAAATATATGAGTATTCATTAATGGCAATTTAAGTTTCGTATTTTATTTCTACGTATTATAATTTACGTTAAGATCTACACAAAAATACGAAGCTAAATGAAAATGTTTATGTAATAAAATTTCTTAATACTTGATGTCGTGTGCGTTTTGAATTAAATTCTTGGAGAGCAATTTAAATATACGAGTATTCGTTAATGGCAATTTAAATTCTTTTTTTTATTTCTGACATTTTAAATAATTTTGGATTATGCAAATGGCTCACATTAATCTGGTAATCAAAAAAATTTGTTTAAATCATTTTTGCTTGTTATATTATTTGAACTAATTATGAATGTGTTATTTTATTTGAACTATTGGCTTTTCTGTCAAGTCGATTTTAATATTAGCAGTACCCAAGAAATTAAATATATAATAATAAAAGTTGTTTATGTAGATATAATTACATATAATATACATCGATAAGTAAAATTAATCTATAGCGTTTGCTTAACGAATGGTCCATGAAAGTATAATAAGACACACACAGCTGCAAATTCATATACACTTATATCCAAAATATATCGATACTATTGGGACGCAATGTTATTCACGTCCGTCATATCCTTAACACACAGATGCTTCTTAGGTGATGCTAAATGAGTAACAGCCATGATTAAGGTGGTTCAGAATAAAAAAAAGTTTTGTCAAAAATCTCTTGAAGAGGCTATGGCAAATTTTTGACTGCAAACAGACCATGATTGCTTGGCACAACAGCTAAATAAAATAGGAATCCTTTCATCAAGCTTATACCAACTTTTTCGTTCGTATAATTCGGGCACTGTGAACGCAGAGCACCTTTTTGCATCCCCAAAATTAGACAGAGATTCTCAAAAACGAAGTGACATAAGCAAATTGCACTGGAACGCAAAACTTTAGTGAGCTCCTTTTAAAGACTGCACATCTTGTTCTTTTCCTTGTTGATTTTTTAATTTTTACTTCGATTTTCATGTTATTTTGTTCTGTTTATTGCTTTAAATGTTTGTTCTTTTTACCATATCTGTTCTTCTGTAATACTTGAGTTGTTTTGTGTTTTGGACTGATTTCTCCAATAAAGCCTTATGTAACAACATATAGATGCTACAGCTGTTAAATTATTATTAGAATTAACGATAGATGAATAGAAAATCATAACTAGCTCGTATTAGTAGTTTAATTATAAGATAAACATGAGCAATTTCAGAGTTCTAAATAATTTCAAAGTAGTGTAATTGTGAATATGAGTGTTACAATCTATCAACAGACTTAAGATGTACAAAATCCATCCTCCTAATCTCTTATATCTAATTTTCTATATCTACTTTGGTATACCTATATTCGAGTAAGGGATAAATTAGAGTAATTGTGATTATGATAGAACAATCTATCATCTGACTTAAGATGTGCAAAATCCTTTTCCCTAATATTTTATGTTTATGCTTTATCCATTTCTGTATATTTATATCACTTTATTTTTTAAGTCTATTCTTATATTTATATACTTGAAATTATATTTAATTTTTAGGTGAAAAATGTTCAAAATTTTTTTAATGCAGTAGGAATAGAGAAATAATTTTTTAAGTGTAATGAATAACATTTCACAGGGTTTTAATATTCACATTTAATTATTAATTCATTCAATCTTTCGTATTGATTCTGGAAAATATCTAAATTAAAAAAAATTTTGTAAATAAATAAGAACAATTTATTTACTGGAAATAACAACTGATATTATTGTCATTGAACGTGCTTGCGCAAAATAATCATTTTTAATTAAGTAACCTAACATGATTGAATCCAGATTAAATGATATTATTTTAAAGCTGCATCAGAAATCTCATAATATCATAATAAGTAACCAAATTCATAAAAGAGATCTATGATACACTTAAAATAAAATATATTTGAGAGTATATTCAAATAGTTAATTTTATCAACCTAAGCAATAGGATCTCATTTACAATTATAAATTTAAAAAAGCATATGATAAAGCACTTACCCAAATACACCGAGGACATTTTAGTAGGGACATTCTCATCTAGATACGTACATCCTAAAGTGTAGAAAGGTGCTGCACCAGCACCATGAAGTAGCTGACCAATGAAAAACACATATTTGTACTGAGATAAGTAAGACATTTCGTCAGTGGTGCAGTCCACGGAACTGTTTGAAGCAGTAGAACAAAGGTCTTCCTGCTCATGGCTAAACGAATAGCGTCCAGACATATAGTGAGGTAGAGAGAAAACAAAGGATCCTAGGGCTAACACCAGGACGCCGAAACCGATGAAAACAGGCTTACTCCTAGAACCTCCCAGATAGCTCACTGGTATAAGGCACAGAAACGATGCGATGTCATAGCCGCCAGCAATGAGTCCTGATTCAGTGCTGCGAAGCTGGTACCTCCTCTCGATAGTGGTAATGACGACATTGATGAATCCGTTCACGATAAGTCCCTGCATAAAACCTGCCCAGCATAGCCAGAATAGGACCCATCTTGCAGATCTGAATTTCTGGAGATTGGACGGTTGGAGGGGTCCCCAGCCGCATGGTCCACCCATGTCATCCTCTTCCTCGTCCTCACCTTCTACCTTATCGTCGACTGTCCTTGAAAAGTTTTCAAGGTTGTAAGTCTGTGCCACAAGAGGTTCATGGCTGTGAGATTCGTGCATATCGTAGGCATCGCTGATGGAAGAACTGGTTCTTATAGTCCGGTGGTTACTATCCGTTTTCATGTTGGCGATTATGTGTATTGGCTACCAATTCTTTAAGCTAATCCGGCATTGTTATTAGTTATTCCCTGAAAAAAAATTATGAAAATTTAGAATAATATAAAGTTTTGAGTAATAAAAGCTTGTTATATTATTTTTATATTTAAAATAGAAAATAATATATAAATTTTGTAAAATGAAAAAAAATCAATATAAATCTTAAATATCTTCTGTTTTTTTATGTTATTAAATATTACTGAAATATTAACTTTTTTAAATAATTTGTTTGCTTTTTTGCCATCTGATACACATTAAAAAATATTCATACGATTTCTGACGGTTCATTTGGTTATTATGCATTATTTCAAGCTTTCCTTTTCATCTGTGATTCATACTAAAAAAGAATTCATAACATTTCTAACGATTCATTTGGTTCTGTATATATATATATATATATATATATATATATATATATATATATATATATATATATATATATATATATATATATATATATATATATATATATATATACTGCTCAAAACAATTAAAGGAAATTGCGGTTTCAGGTGGATCTTGTGACTGGGAAACTTTTTAGCTGATTGATACGTGGTCGACAGACGTAGTAGGTTATATGAGAATAAATTACACATGTTTGGCAGAAAAAAAATGCATTTTATTGCGCATTTGTGTACAAAAGGAAAAAAACACAATTTGTGTATATGAGAAAAAAAGAATAAGAAAAGGTGTTGTCTTCGAAGGAAGTCATTTTCAGTAGGGGGTATGGCTTCCACGGACGGCCAGCAACGTTGAACACCTTTGAGGCATGGAGTCAATGAGGCTATTAATCACGAGTTGGGTTATTCTGTCCCACTCTTCCAGAAGAGCTCTTTCCAGTTCTTGGAGAGTTTGTGGTGGTGGTTGGTGGCCAGCAACTCGTCTTCCTAGAGCGTCCCAAACGTGCTCTATTGGATACATGTCTGGAGAACACGCTGGCCGTTCCATTCGTACGATTCCTTCCATGAGAAGGAAATCCTCCACCAGGTTAGCACGATGTGACCTGCAGTTATCGTCCTTTAAAATGAAGTCATCTCCGATTGCTGCAGTGTAAGGGACTGCAATAGGTCTGAGGATCTCATCCCTACATCGGCGACCAGTCAGAGGTCTATCTCGAATGATATAGAGGTCTGTGTGCCCGTCAATAGAGATGCCACCATACACCAACACTCCCCCACCGCCAAATCTGACACTTTCGGCACGAACGCTGGATTATTCCTACTGCCACGGTCCCTCCAGATGAAAATACTCCTATTATCAGGATGAACAGAAAAACGGGACTCGTCAGAAAAATGAACATTGCTCCATTCATTTCTCCTCCAATTCACATGCTCTGTTGCCCACTCCCTGCGGTCGCGACGGTGCCTTGATGTTAGTTTAACACAAACCATCGGTCGGTGAGCATACAGACCTACACCATGAATCCGGTTTCGGATGTTTGAGTTAAAACCATGGTGTCAGTAGCCGAGCGAAGGTGTTGTTGGAGAAGAGTAACGTTCATATTTCGGTGTCTCCGAGCCATTAACACTAAATAACGATCTTCGTTGGGCATTGTTGCCCATCTACGACCTTGCCCTGGTCTTTGACCTGCACTTCTAGTCTCCAAAAAACGGTTCCAGATCCTGGAAATCACACTTTGTAGCACTCCAATGGCTTGCGCTACTTTGGCTTGAGTTTGGCCCCCTTAAAACCTACCAACAACTCTCCAAGCTTCTGAATTGGTTAAATGACTTCGCTGAGACATCGTACTCATCGAAACAAAGCAGTCACTGAATACCGACCATCCTTGTATTCATTGTCTTTTATTTAATTGAAAGTCAAATTTCATTCACTGCCACTGAAGTGAAGTTTTTGACGTCGAACTCAAAATTAGCATACTCCACAGTTTAAAAATCAGAAAAATTTTCATTTGTGATTCACTTCTTCCATTTTCAGCAAAAAAAAAAAATTTGTTTATATCTTTATTTTATGTAAAACTTACAATATCCTTTAATTGTTTTGAGCAGTGTATATATATATATATATATATATATATATATATATATATATATATATATATATATATATATATATATATATATATATATATATATATATATATATATATTATTTCACGCTTTCTTTCCATCACATTTTAGAAAAAGTTTATAGATTTCACGAGGTTCATTTTGTTCTTTGAGTATCACGCATGTTTCACGAATAAATACACTGATTCAGAATACTGATTACAGCTTAATCAGAGACGTTTAGTGACCTTCAAGATAAAGATCAAGTTCGTATTTTTTAATACAGTCTATAGGCTACCGCAGCAATTTTTCCCTCAAAAGAAATGTCAGAAAAATAACTGATATAATACATTTTATGTGAATTTGTTTAAATAAAGTTTAATATTTTTAAACGCGCTTTAAAAATTCTTAATTTTTTTTAATTAGAAATTTTAACGTTTATGATTAAAATTGCGTTATTAGCATTTATCCATTTTATACAGACACTGTGAAAATAATCTTATTTTAAATATTATTTTTTCGATATTATTTTAGAAATTTGGGTAAGTTCAGTGTACATAATACTTTTAGATTTTAAATTCTTAATTTTAATATGTAGTTTAAAATACACATTTCCCACTGTATAACTTCGGAACATAGAACAAATATTATTTAAAAGACGTTTATGAAAATAATATGAAATAATCTTACAGAAAAGGAATTCAGTTTATTAAATAATTTCAATTTTAAAATTCTATCAAAATTTTAATATATCTGCATTTTTTAAAAAAGCATAGTTGTTGGAATGATGCATAAATGTTATTATAACTATGTATTAAATGTATTAAAGATGTTGTCAAAACATATTAACCACAAAATAAAACAATAAAAATCATTACATTAATATATCTCAATATCTATTATAATAAGAAAATTTTAATACAACACAATTTTCGATTAATCTTTTAATTTCATTTAAAATAACAGAACTTTCAAATTAGCGAATTTAGTTATTCAAAAGGTAATTTGAATTATATATATATATATATATATATATATATATATATATATATATATATATATATATATATATATATATATATATATATATATATACTAGAGGGCGTGTTTGTATGTTGTGTGTACTTGATTTGAATAGAAATGGTCTAATATAGAAAAAACATGATATAAGAGGCATTTATGGAAGAATACTTCTGGACATAAATTTTCAATAGTGTAAAGATATTAAATTTCAGTAAAATATAAAAATTTTAAAGATAAAAACTTTTTTTCTTATAATAGAAAACAATAAAGAATTAAAATAACATTTTTCTGCAAGTTCATGCATTGTTTGCTCATATAATTAAGTAACTAAATAGGTTAATAAAACCTACAGCTCAAATTCAAAAAAATTAATTTCTCTCAATATCTATTTAATGCAAACAAGTCCCATATTTTGATAAAATCCTTGATTGTGACAATACTCGATTAACCAATTTTTGAATATTAAGAGAAAAGCTTATATAAAACAACAGCTGCATGAAACGGATAGAAAATCGTCATCTCCTAAATTGAAAAGTCGTTTTCATCCCCGTACCCATTGCCACTCGAGAACAATAAAATTATTCATAACAGAAAGGCACAACCGCAGTTCTATACGTGTGTTCATCCGTCTCGTGTGGTAATGAGTGACAGACAGCGGAAGTTATTAAAAGGAATTAAGTTGAGTCGTTTCGCAAATAACTCTTTCTCTATGAGTTGGCTTTGTTGTTTGCGGTGAAATGTAAGACCAGGAAGAGTTCCTTATCACCAAGAGACCGCAACTTCAGACTGCAGATGCTCAAGATATTATACTTTACATCATCCTTTAACACGAAAAATTGATGATTCGCAAGTGTATTTAGTCCCAATGTTTTCTTTATATCATTTTAAAGCATGTTAGGCATATGTAAACACGATTTCTCTGAACTCTATTTATAAAAAATGTTAACTTATATTATGTAGGAGAAATGCAAAATAATGTTTACGAAAAAAAAATTTGAATAACTGATATGTTTTAGTGAAATTGATTTATGAACGACGTAAATTGAATTTTCGACAGTGATTGAAAAATATAATTCTTTGCAGAAAAGCAATGTGTGTGTGCATTTTATATTTAAATACATTTTTAATAATCATATTTTACAGGAAAGAGTTATAGAGAGAGAAATGACACTTATTCAAGTGCAAAACAATTATCCTTGATTTTTGTTTGAGGAACAAGGTAAACTCTTCAGGAAAGACGTTGGTTGCTGCGAAAGGAAAACAATTTTTTAAGTAAAAAATGTTCTTCAATATTTGTTAATTTTAAATTTTCAGGTGAATAGATTATATTTTTTTAAAATCCTTTTACATTGTATTTTTGATTTATTGTAATAAATTGTAATAAGCTTATTGACACGTAAGGAAAGAGACTAAATTTTTTTCTGGTAAAATTGTTATAAACTGTGATGTTTCACAAGGAGAAAGTAGCCTACGTGTACAATGTAAAAGGATTTTAAAAAGTCTCTAGAATAGTCACAAGTAGTCACTTTACAAATGTAGTGTTCACATGATAGCGAGAATACATCTGATATATCAGTTTATATTCTAAAATTAATAAAAAAACACAAATTAAAATTAATAACAAACAAAATAATGAATGTAATTAGATTAATATTTGTGTCAGAAAGTTTCAAAAATTTATTTTACTACTAATATTTTTAAATAATTTGAATTAACTAATTTCATTAATTGATAAATTTTCTTAAGTAATTTACACTTAAAAATATTATTTGTTTTCATTTTAATAAATATTAGTAAAATCTTTTTCGATTGTAAACATGAAAAAATAGAATATCAAAATATTTAAAAAGCTTATTTTAATCACGCCAAATATCCCTTTTAAAATATTATGAGCATTATTAAAATAATCAGCTAGGTAATCATGATATTAAAAGTATCCTAGAAAACGAAATTCAAGATCTATTGGACATAATAAGGATGAAAAATTCATGAAATTGACCAGTGAAGCAGTATAGAATTTTATAATTATTTTTTTTATAAAAAGAATTATTGAATAATATATTTAATAATTAACGCACAATTTATGTTTCTACATTAACGCATTTTTCATCACTTTAGAATGCACCAACACCCATTGTAAAAAATTTAAATTGATAATTTATTCTTTATATAATACTTATCTTCTTACCTCTGAATCATAAGTAATCAAAGGTGCAATCAATGGCGTTCACCGTACGTTAATTTTCACTGAACTTCACTGTTCATTTTAACTTCTCAGAAGAACATACTGGAAGAACAAGAAAATAATTTTCGAGTGTAGCCCATGTGCGTGGAATTTATTCTCTGTCCAATGAGAAACCAGCTTCTTACGATCATTGGAAATTTGAAGAAGCTCAAGAGAAATGCGCAAGCGTAGGCGAATTGGCAAATGGGGTGAAGAGGAATGTTCTTTAGGCCCTCCTACGCTAAATAGGTCAATTTTGATACTGGACTATATTTTAGTTAAGCTTCGGACAGAACGTTAAGCAAACCTACAACGCCCTTTGGGAATAAAATTAGAATAGGAAATAAAATTCATGGGTAAATGCGAAAGACAACAAAAACGCATAGACGTTTCGACGAAACCAAATATTTTTCTAGAAAATATAATAAGGCAAGCGAAACAAGAAAATCTTGCACCTGTGTAAAACTAAATTAGTGTTGTTCGTTAAAAATATTAATAAAAAGGAGAAATTATAGCGAGATTAGGTGATGCATACTACTCTGCTATATTTACAAAAAAATGAAGGCAGAAAATGTATATATAAGCCTATATAAATCCGAGATGAAGTTTGAACTTAATTTGTATTATCAAAAATAGAAATTTAAGAAATTCGCATTTCATTAAATAATCAAAACCATTTCGTCTAAAAATAATTATTTTTATGAATCAAAATTAACAAATAGTTTTATTTAATTTCATTAAAAAATACTTTTTTAATACATCAGAATTAGTCCATGAAAATTTTAAAATAAAATACTCATAAAATATTATTCATCATCCAATCTGATTATGATAAATTTATTATATTGTAATAAATATTAAATCTTTACTATAATGCACTTATAATTTGTAAGTTGTGTTCAGTGATTTAAAAATCACTATTAAAGTAAATACCCAGTAAATATCCAGTAAATACCCAGTAAATAATATTTTACAGTAATAATTAATTAAACTAGAAAATTAAAGCTAATCACATCCAGACACGCTTCAGCACTTTAACATAATTTATAGCAACGTTCATGATTTATTAGCGAAATGTTTATGTATAATTTTTTCATATTTTCTTTTCATTAAGATAAAGAAGCATAATTAAAGAAAACATGAAATGTATGCGACAAGCAAATTACTTTTCTTTTTCAGCTCCGTAAAGGCTGCTTTTTTGCAATCATACGTGATTCGCAGAGAAAACAGTCCAATGAAGAAGTCTTTTATACAAAAATACATTATATGCAAATGTTTTTGGTTAATGCGATGAATTCAAATTAACTATACTAGCTCTATCTATCTATATGAAACACAAATAAAAGAAATAAAAATATAAAATAACAAATATTAGAGCATAAGGGAGATTTATTTTTAAAATTCCACTTAATTTTTCATTAAGTAATTTTATATTTTCTGCTTGATAGGATTAGAAAAACTGGAATACTAAAATAGTTACATAGGAATCAAAAAACTTATTTTATTATTGCTTAATACATTTGCTTCCTTTTATTTCTGAAAAACCTTGAAAGAAAACAGCATTTTCTTTCTCTAGGAAACCATTTTTAAAAGTAAGTCTTTCTTAATGTTAGAAAAATAAAACAAATTTTGATTCAAGTACATCTGATTAATCAATAAACTGATAAGCGAATTTTAAGCTAAAATATTTTGAAATAATTTTCCTAGTAAATAAATTGAAATGTGTAAGAACATCAGATACAAAATAGCTGAAAAAAATTAATTCAAAAACAATGCCCGTATGCTTTTATTAATAGTGAATAATCTTTTTACATAATATTCAGATAAGGACAAATTTATTACATCGCATTTATTACATGATTTATAACGTGCAATTTATTGTATGAAATATTTTTATTTGCTAATTATTACTTAATTTTATTAACATTTTACATCATTAACTAATAAAAGGATGAAGGTAATGAATAATAAAAAATGTCTACATAATAAAAACACAATTTAATGGAAGGAAATAAGAAATGTGGAGCATGCATTTAGTTAGAGTATTTAAATATAACAAACTATTCGGTTAAATGTCCGTGTGCATTAACATTTGTTGAAAATTCAACTCTCTTTTATTCTTTTTTTAAATTTTAATCGCAGCTATTTTCTTTATTTTAAAATATTCGAATATGTACGAGTTAAGATGTGATCGCAATACATTCATATTCATATAAAACTGTATGATTAATTTTGTTGAATCAAAAACACACATTTAAATGTATAAAAGAAATTAAAATTAATTCACATGAAAATAATTTGACTCAAATTTTGTAAAAAATTAAAAAAAGGAAATGTAATAAAAACTTAAATTTTTCCTTTATTTAAAAAAAAGCATGCATATCGATTATTTTAAAATACCTGATTTAATATATAATATTAAAACAGTGTATGCTTATTTCTTTATAATTAATAAATACTGAAGTTTAGAAAATTATTTTATCAAGTATTTTAAACATTTTTACATTATTAATTTTTTTTACTATTAATTACTTCTTAAGTATAAATTCGTTGAAATATTTATTTTTAAGATTTTACTTTCTGAAATAAACAAGCTAATTCGAAACTTAAGAAACCTCACTAAATTTATAAATTATACTACAATATTTTGAGCTTTAAATCACTAATTAATATTTTTGAAAAAATATTTCCTTAAAAACATCATTTTATTAATATTTTTATTATTAATATCATTAATATTTTTGAAAAAATATTTCCTTAAAAATATCATAATTTAAGACAAAATAGTGATTATTATATTAATGCATAAAATTAATGAATGTGAAATCTCGAGTTTCACGGGATTACTTCATATGGTGGTGGAACCTGATACACAACAAAACATGTTCTCATTAATATTCAACAAAAAAGAGAGCTTTATAATATTCTCCTAAGATAAAAACAATGTTCAGTTAGTCAACACATTGCAACAACAACAAGTGAAGCACATAATTAAAATTTAATTGGATCAGATTTTCTGAGAAAACGAATATGTTTTCTAAATAACAGCTGATACATAAAACCGAAAATGTCCCATAATCCGAAACTAATTAAGTAGCCAGGATATAATCATTTTTGAAAACATCTTTGAGGTAAAATGAATTTTACTCGGTGAAAATGGTGTTTTTTTTCGTTAGAAAACAAGCACTGAATATTTATATGGTAATTAGTTGATTTTGACCAGCTGTCATTAAGTGTATTGCTAAGAAGAACGGAAAGAAATACATGTTAAAAAAGAAAGATTTTGGTGAAGTTCTTGCTTTTTTTATTGAAATATTATTAGCAGTAAACCATGAGAGTCTTGCTTAGTGCCGAAGCTCTGTTGTGAAAAGAAAATCCACCATATGCGATTTGTTTGTTTTGTTTAACGGTAGAAAGATTTATGTATTTTTAAAGATCTTTGCAGCTGTTGTTTCAAAAGATGCGGTGTAAGCTTATTTATAGACTTTTTATATCCAAATTTCGTGATAATCTCAACCAGTATAAAATAATAAAATGCATTTTTAAAATAAATAAATATAAATACAGAATAACAAGCTATTCAAGATGTAATTTGATATATTAAAACAGTATAAATTGATGTGTTTTGTTTTTCTAAATATATTCTTTTTATTTTGTATTTATGTGTCTTTTAATTACCACACAATTTTTTTTAAATTGTGGTAGCGTTATGTTAATCTGTTAGATAATTTTTTTGGATTAAACTTTATTTCACACACAACTACGCTTACACTACATATTTGAAAATAGGATAGTTATATTGAAATTTAAGTTTTTCATTTTATATATATATATATATATATATATATATATATATATATATATATATATATATATATATATATATATATATATATATATATATATATATATGTGTGTGTGTACAGAAGAAAACGAAAAATTTAAATTACAATATAACTGATCTATTTTTAAACATAAAGTGTAAGCTTTGTTGTACGTGAAATTAAGTATATATATTTAATTCGCAATTAAAAAAATCTTATTCCTCTACAAAGAATAAATATAGAATTTTAATATTTTCAAATAAAATTTAATTTGACTAGAGACAAAATAATTCATAATGTAACAAACACACACACACAGGATAAGAAATATTCCTTATAATCTCACTTACATTTTTAATTCTGTCTCAATAATTTCATCTAAAAATCTTGCTGTAATAAAAAAGTATTTGAAATTGATAATGGATCTAATTTTTTCATTTGTGCAAAGTATTTTCGTTTGGAACAAATAATCCTTGTTTTTTTATTGTTTTCGTATAAAAATACCTCTGAATGTTAAAAAAAAATATTCTGAACATGTGCTCAGATAAGAGCATAATTGCATCTGCTTTGGTTTAAAGTGGATTCATACAGGTAGAAGCAGTAAGTGGAAATATATAAGAAGGAGAATGACGAATTTTACTACATTGTGATACATGTGACAACCCCATTTTCCTGATTTATTAATAATTAAAAATTAATATCCTCACATAAATAGTTGGCAAAAGATCTTCTGTGCTTTCTGTATCACAAATATTTGGAAATATAAATGATACAATTTTTTATAGACATTAATAAAATATATAATACTAATATGCTTGAAAAATATTCCGTAGTGATAAAAACATGATACTTTTAATAATTGATCCTTTTAAGGAATTTCTCACTTGAAATTACATTGCATCAAAATTATTCAACACAAATAGATTTCTTTACCGTTCTAAGTTTATTTTAACAGAATTTTACGATACTTTTAAAAATCTATTCTAGACACTAAAGCAATTACATTATATATATGATGGATTCATATATGGAACAGGAATTGGTTATTGTGCTTATGTTTTCTAGACGGACATAGTTATCGTGTGTGAATTCTTGGGAGTTTTTCTGCTTTTGTGAAAATATTTTTCGTTAACTTTACAAAATTTCGAAATAATAGAAAATTGCACTGAGACATTAAAATTCTGATATAAATTTGGTTTATCTAAATGAAAATGTAATTCAAATTTTAAATATATCATATTTGACAATCTATTTATTTAGATTTTTCAATAACAGTAATGAACCAACACTGAAAATTATGCAGCTACAGCATATCACATTGCAGAATATGAAACGTGATAATAGGGTTCATAGATAAAAAAAAAGTTAGAATGCACAAATTTTTATACTTGTTAGGATCCGATTTTGTAATTTTTATGATTGTGTCATACATGAAACTATAAAATAATTTTACTATATAAAAGTACTTAAGTTTTGTACAAAATGTTTTGAGTCACAATTATCACACTCATTTTTTTGATCATCAACAAAACTATTAATTGTTTTAGAATATCAATTAACAAAACTATTAATTGTTTTAGAAAATGAACAAAATAATCATAAGAACAATTCTGAACATTTTGGGAATGATTACAAAAATTAGTATTAAAATTATTAATTGATTAAGTATTCATTTTACTTTATTATAAAACTATAATACGAATCTATAACATTCTTTATTGCGATTATAAATACCGATTTTATTTCTTTATAAATTCATAAGAGGGTAATTTTTGTATAATTTATACAAAAATTATCCTCTTATGAATTTGAACAAGATCAATAATAAGTGGAAATTTCCAACTCGAATGTTTATATACATATCAGAAAAAGATGCAAAATCATTTATAGAAAAATGTTTTATAAGTTATGCTGGACACAGTTTTCTTAAACAAAATGAAATAAAACAACGGAATATCCTTAATTTCATCCAGAGATTTTAATTTTTTTATATCCATCAATTGTAAATAGAATCACTTTCTTAAAAAAGCAGTTCATAATAATTGAATTTAAAACCCAAACTACTGCAAATAACATTTTTCGTTGCTAGAAAATGATAATCTTTCATCCCAGAAGTTAACACGAAAGAATACGGTCTGAAATATCCGCCAAAAAGGAATCAAAGTAAAAATAAAAAAATTGTGTGTTGTGATTTGGTTTTTCTTTCGTTACTGTCTCCACGACATCACCCTACTTTCCCTATTTATTTTTTCTCATTACGTCACACTGTAGGGGTAGAAGACAAAGAAAAAGGTAGAGCTGGCGTCGGATATCTGCTTACCAACCAAAGCGTCGTAGGGGATACTCCCACTACAGAATAAAAAGTACGGGGGGGGAGACAGAAAACACCTGGCGCGTAATTACTAATAGCAGCAACTTTTGACTAGCAGGTGGTGGCATTATTACTTTTCCATTTTTCTTTTTCTCTCTTTAAGCATGAGAAAGCAAGAATCGCCAAATGACTACAATAATGATAGTGATTTGATCTAGATTGCAAGATTACAATAGTTTACAACAGTATCTAATAAAAGATGTAACTTAAGAAAATAATTTCTTCTGAATAAGATAGCAAACTTCTTACATTGATGTGATATATTGTTGTTAAAGGAATCTATACAACTTTTGTCATATATTTTGTAGAGTTCTTTTTGTTATATAAAATAATTATTCCGAAATTCTGTATTTTATTGATAAATTCTATATAGGCGTTTTTAATGTTTCATTTATTTATGTTTTTGAAAATTTAATATTATCAAAATTTGTCCATCTCAGTCTTTTAATCAATATTTATAACTGGTGTGAAATTAACGAAAAATACAACTTCACGGTAAAAAAAAAATAATACTACTGTCATATTTTGTAGCATGTACACTGTTTAATTCTAATACAATATGTGCGTGTCGATAAACTACTTTTATTAGTTCATCATTAGCACATAGGAAATAATAACTGAACAATAGGAAAAATGTTTAGCAGCTTCATCTGAAATGATAGTACGAAGAGCTGAAAGACTCTTATTAAGTCCATCAAAACGAATAATTATTTCTGCAATTCAGCTATAATTTTATATAGGTTAGACAAACAATGATTTTCCGTAAATTGAAAGCAAAAGATGAATGTATGTCTAAAAAAAGAACGCGCGTCTAGGAAAATCACTTCACTACATTATCAATTCATACTGACAGCAATGTTATAAATATTGATATTTTCATGAATCAAAAAAAAGTCATTAAACGTAAATTTGATCATTAAAATGAGAATGCTTTTTAATGATATTGAAGATGAAATTTATTATTTTACATTATCAGTAGAGTTTATATTATCTTATTTTACATTATATGTAGATATAATTTCTTACTTTACATTATCATTATCTGTCTTACATTATGCAAGCAACCAGAATATGTAATTGAGACAAAATTTATTTTATAATAAAATAAATCTCAGCAATCCTTCTTTTAATATTTTTTCACACATTAAATACACTGCTGACCACCCAAAATGCAACACTTTGAAAAAAGCTTGCAATCCATGCAAAATTTACACCAAGCGTTGGCAGTGTTGAGATATGCAAATCATTAAAATTGCGGGACAATTAATGCTATCTTTCCAGCGCTTTAGAAAAGGAGAAACGAGAGAGGGATTACTGATTTTTTTAAAACTCGTCAATTGTTTATTAATGCGTCTTTTTTAAATAAAGATTTAATTATACCTTGTAGAAAAGATTGAGAGTATGTCGAGCAAATTTCGGAGTTCAACCGACGGGAAAAATGACAATAAAAATCGTGGATTATCCCTTTAGAGAAGTCAGTGGTCGTGTTTTACAAAACCAAACCAAGCAACTGTGAATCGGATTTGTAATCACCAAATACATACATACATCACAGTGGTGCTGGAGATCCCTGGACTGTCCTTCAGGTTAATGGAATACTCCCCAATCACCAAGTACCTCATATTTTTGAACCATGGTCAGGTGACGAGGTCACATCTGAGCTGGTACCCTGCTCTCCACATTCACGCTACACAGCGGAAAGACATTGGAAGTCACATATTGACGTGGACAAATCCCCAACCCAGCAACCCAGTGAGGGAGTGTACGTGGTCACCTTCCCAATCACTGACAGTGGGAAATGATGTTTCACTTTGCTGATCTTAACGGGAAGTGGCGTGAAGCTACTGAGCCAGTGGAGGTCACCACCAAATAAAGGAGGGAATGGAGGACCAACGGGGCACCACTGCAAGAGATGACAGGAATATTGGACACATGGCAGTGATGGATCATTCAGCCACACTGCACAACAGATTCTAACAGACAGAATCTGTTGTGCAGTATGGCAGGCATAATTTCGTATAAGCTTTTATTACTAGGCGTCATTTGTTGCAGAGGGAAATGTCTGTAAAGTGTCCATTATTTCGTTTACACACGAATCAAAACCACGGGTGTTTGCATCGATAATGATGCGAAGAACGACGGACATGGACAACAAAATAAAACTAATTGTCTTTACTAACGAATCTACTTCTGCCTGCAACATCACAAATGTCGGAATCAAGTCTGAAGACACTATGGTGAGAGATTGTTGAACTATATATATATTGTAAATAGCCATATTGGTCTTGATATCATGGTTTGGGTTTATATTGGATTTTACTTCCTCATTCTTCTAGTACGTATTACCACAACATCCAGCTCTATATCTTTGAAATGTTGGTGTGCGTAGTACTCTTATATCTTCTATGTTTGTCATCAGCCGTATTCCGACAGGATAAAGCACGACCACATGGAACATGATGTGTTTAAAATTTCTTTAACCCATCAGATTGAATTACTTTTTTGGTCTATTCATTCTCCCAATCTATAGCCAGTCGAAAACGTGTGATGCCTGCTTGTACAATAACTGGCATGAGATACACCACCTGCTGCTACACCAGATAAACTTAATCAACTTGTGAAAGCTGCAGGGAAAGCTAAATTCTAAGGACATATCCAAAGCCTTTCTAATTCTATACCGAGGTGTATACCAGCATTTTATATCTGACACTGTCGATTATTCTAAATATTGGTTTTGTCGTCATCAAAACTTTGCAACAGGCAGTAAACTCAAACATTTAATTTTATTTATAAAATGTTATGTGTCAAATAAATTTTGATGTGACATATCTGATATTTCTTGGTATTAGATTTATGTCAGCAGTGTAGTTAGGATTATCACTACAATAATTTGCATTCATGACAAGCATTGTTCTTAAAAAGTAACAAGTTAATTGTTAATTACAGTGAGGTCATAATGTTTTGTAAAAACAATTCTGCTCAGCATCAATGCAGATACATATACAAGTTTAGCTAGTGAACCTTTTTTTAAATGACCGGCTGCACTAAGGATATGCTTATTCAGCACCATAAGGGGCGAATGTGATGGCTCTTATACAATGGGGTACCAGCGGGTGTGCCATCTTCACTTCGAAAGTGAAGAATAAAGAAACACACACACACAGAGAACAGAGCATTCGAACCCGGGATCTACTGTTACGAAGTTAAGGACGCTAAACACTCCGCCATCGGCTGGCTTAGTTAATAAACCAATGTAAGACAAAACAATTTTAATATTAAAAGAGCTATAATACACGTACTTCGTATTTGATTTCCTTTCAAGCCATACTTTGCAGATCTACTCTTATCCTTTGAGGTTAGATTGTAATATATAATCCAATTATTTTAATTTCAGATATAATTTTGAAAATATTGGAAAAATCAAATATTCGAAACTAATTTTATGGCTCTAGGTCAACATGAAAGATTCGATGGTAAAACATTCGAATTAATGTTGAAAAAACAATCAAACTTATTATTTACTATAAAGAAGTTTTCACTGACGTATAAATAATAAAACAATAAAAAGTTAATAATAAAAAAATAAAATTAAATGAAAAATGAATAAAAAGTTTTTCACATACTTTTTTGGATAATAATAATAATGTAATATATAAATAAAGAAATGGCAATTATTATTCATTTTTTTATTTTCTGGAATCACTATGATTAACACGCATAAGATATTGATTTTCTACAACACTTTTGTTAAAATAAAAATATTTCGGTGATAATTTCATAATATGCCAAACGAAATCATTTTTCTATCAGTGTTCGCCATTATTTGCAATTAGAGAAACAACCCGCACCTATCACTCATTTCCGAAAAGCCAGGAAGTCGATCTCACCCCACATTCATCAACAGTTAATGGTTTTGTTTCGGAGTGAAAAAAAATGTAACTCTGTGTAAATCGTAGAAGGCGGGAAACGTTGTGTTTCGTATCGCGGCAACCACAGGGCCGCTGAAAAATGTCAATACACCCTTGGGTCAGCAAACTCACGATTCACCACCGTGACCAATAAATAATTTATGGGTGCACCGTAACCTCACCTGACAACCTTTTATTCTCAAAGGAGGTTAGGAATTTAGTTTTTCATGATTTTATGCTTGATATATATAGTTTCAGCAAGACATTCCAATCTCAGATTATTGCTCGAACAAAAACATGAGCTCATTTCTCCTTTTTTAGACTTGAACTGACGGACAATTCTATATTGAAAGTTAATATGTAAATGTTAACTCTCAACTTAAATTCGTAAATTTAAAATTTAAAATATAATTTTATGAAATATTTTTCATTTTCAACAACATTAAACTTTCTCAATAGTATTAAACTCGTAACATTAAACTTTTATTTTCAATTAAACAAAATTCGAAATATTAATATAAAGTTAGTCAAATGTAAAAAATAATTTTATAATTAACAAAAAAAACTAATTAATGAGCAAAAAATCTGTAAATAATATATTTCTATTACTATAAGACACTTAAAATAAGTTATAAATTAATTATTATAAAAAAATTTGAATTTTCTATCCTATTTAATTTTTAACGTAACTTCAAATTCAAATTTTATCAAATATTTTCACATTCTAAATATTTTTCAATATGTTTTTTAAAAAAAACTTTTCTTACAATTTAGTTTTTTTATATTATCAGGGAAAAATACACCAAAATAATCTATGATGACGAAATACATCAAATAATTTTAAGAAAGAAAAATTAAAAGAAAGAAACATTTAAGCTGCAGAAATAAGTTGTAAATTTATTAAAATGTATGACTTTTTAAAAGTTATCTTTTTCATGAAAATTTCACAGGATTTACGGAAAAATAAAATTTAATAATCATAAATCCATCAGAATAAATTGCAAACATATATTTTCGAAATAATACGAGTTATGTAAATGCCATGATTTAAATTACTCCTTAAGAAAAGGTATTTTTTCAGTGGAAATGTTAAAATTAATAAAATGATGATGAATATAATAAAATTTTAAATTAAAAAGAATATTTTCTATGGGTCTAACGCGAAGTATTTTGTCAAACCTTAAGCTTTCATCATATTTTCCATGTACACAATGTTAATGCATCAAAAAAATCCTCTATTGACAATTTCTGTCATTTTTTCATTTTATTAAATAAAAAATATAAAAGTCGTCAAAAAAAATTTACTTTTCACATTGTGGTAGTTAAAGGAAATACAATCTTTTTCATTTTACTAATGAAACTTGAAATCATTATATATGAATTAATTACTTTCATTTTATTTGTTGTTTGAAATCAGAGAAAAGCTTTAAAAATTTAAAACATTTCAGGTTAATAGGTGTTTTAATTAATTGAAAATTTTTGGCCTGTATGTGCCTGTGTTTGAGAGAAAGAGAGAGAATATGCCAGCTAAGATTCTTAAGTGAAATCTTTTATTTATTTCAAATTTCATTTATGCGCGTAAGCAATAAGAGAAAAATTAATTGCTCAATGTAAATTCTATGCCCAAAAATGCACTGCATTTTACGAATTTTATAATGAAAATTGTCTACTTATGGAAGAAAGTTAATAGAGATTTTCAACTACATTTGTTTTCATTTATCCAACTATCAATGAAATAAATCCTTTAGATTATGCTTAAATAATCATTAAATAATGCTGAAGAAAATCTTATAAATTTTTCCCTATTTTTTTTTCGAATCTACCGCAATTTACCAATTTTATCCAAATTTTCTTTTCCAACTTAACATATATTTTTATTTCAAAATTTTAACTCTATACATTATTGTTGTCAACATAAAATAAAAAAAAATTATAAACAGTTAAATAATACTGAAACGAAATAAATGAGCTTATATATATATATATATGTATGTATATATATATATATATATATATATATATGATACACCCTGCAAATATATGATGTCATGTGTACGAATGCATGTGTGATGTTTACTGTGCAACATGTGTAAGTAAAATTAACCAAATGTGAAATTACTCAAGTACCAAATACATATTTCCAAAATGTAGGAGTGAAAGTACCAGCAGATTACAATTCGGTTGCTTTGTGTAAAAAATTATCTAAATTGAATAATAAGCATTTATTTTAATCTTCTTAACCAAATCTCTTATAATTTCCAATACAAATGGTTTTACCGAGGAAGTAATGTATGTTGCTTATAAATCCTGCGAAAAGAGAAAAATTTGTTATGCGATGCATATTACTTATGATTTTACAAAGTAAATTTGAAACTTTTACCACAAATTAATAAATTTTTACCATAAGCACTTTTTAGCATCTATCGGTCAATATTTCTTTTTGTCTATCATATATTTTTTTAATTTATTAATATTTTATTGATATATCTATGATTCAGCAAACTGTAACTAGTATCGGATGTATAATCCACCAAGTTGCTCTAAATAGCGGGCAAGGAAATTCCTAATGTGATAAAAGGAATGTAACAGAAAGATTTACATAAATGTTTATCTTCAAAATTTAAATATCTGTGTTATTTTCTTATCCTGTGCAGTTTATGTATCAACTTTACCAAGTCGTTTTTCATTACTAAATATTCAAAGAAAAATATGACAATTTTTGTTTCAAAACTTGCAAAGGTCTAATGCAGCCATTAAATTTTAATCAAAACAAATCAAATAATTCATCTAAAGAAAACTAAAAAAATTTTAATTTAATATTTCTGAAGTACTTAAGAATTTCGGAAGAAAAATGTTTTATTAAAAAAGACCTCTTTCAAATACAAATCTGTGACATATAATTCTTTGGTTTTGAAGAGATTGGAATATTTGTTGTTAAAATTAGAGGAGGTTAAAAAACAAACTTTATATCTCTTTTATTGAAAACTTTTATTGTGAAAAAGCAAAATAAAAACCTAAAAAACAGCAAAGCTCCTGTTATATGAAAATATAACAGGCTTCGTTCACACAGCAGAAAGGTCTGTGGTGTATTTTATAGTTTTACTAACATGAGATACTACATGCATACAAATTGACTTTAGCTTGTGAAATGTATTTGACTTAAGTCATTGCTGAAATGACAGTTATTAAACATGCATTTGATGATTTGAAGGAATAAGGAGGGTCATTTCTATCTTGTTGATATTGTAAGCACATCGATCGTGAACTGTACTGATAATGTAGGCGGTCTGAAATTATACCCGTGTTTACAAAGGAACTAAGCAAATCAAAGGTTAAGTGAATTGTGTATATAGGGGATCATTAGACGTTAGTCTAGATTGCTTTGACAAAATTATAGACTCAATATATCAATAATAAATTCTGCAAATGACATTAGATGTTGACAACTTGTAGCGGATGCTCTAACTCTGGAAAACATTGCAAGTTTATATATATATATAATATTTAGATTGCTTTTCGAAAGCATTTTGTCTAAATAGTAGACCCTTTTCATAGTCAAAAAATTTAGAGATCAATTTATATATATATATATATATATATATATATATATATATATATATATATATATATATATATATATATATATATATATATATATATATATGTATATATATATATATATATATATATATATATATATATATATATATATATATATATATATATATATATATATATATTATAACTGAATTTAGAAAAGTACTTGGGATTGCTTTGTATACTGACAGTCAGAGTATTTCAGGTTCTCATAAGATTGAATTGAGCTGTTTATTTTGCAAAGAACTATTATAAAAATGAAATAGAATTTAACATTGTTTTAAAATTAGATAAAGAACTGTGTATATCTACAAAATAATTTTCATAAAATTGAAATTGAAAATATATTAGCATAAGATATAGCTGGATGAAATACAGTATGTACTAAGAAATATCTAGAAAATTCATCGAAACTGTTCAGTACAGAATGAAAACAAGGCATGCAAGTTTTCATTCTGTACTGTACAGTTTTGATGAATCGTTACAAAAACATAATGAAATTAACTTTAGCATTTCTAATAATTAAAAACATACAGACGAAAGAAAGACATCAATCTCAAATTATTTACAATGAATATATAATTAATTATTGATAATCTCAGTCCATGGAATTATGTGATTCCTGTCACTCAGTTTATTAGTAAAATACAGCAATATAGCATTCAAATAACACTTATAAATGTGTGTGATCATAATTCATATATCATATACATATCTATCTATATATCTATCTATCTATATATATATATATATATATATATATATATATATATATATATATATATATATATATATATATAATAACGTTAGCAGATAATTCCTAAATGAACGTTAGCAGACATTTCCTAAATGAAAACCTAGTCACTCAATTGTCTCGGGTCAAGAATAAAAGAGCATTTATTCACAGCTTTCAATTATTCTGTTCAAGGAAATACTGTTGTTCAAATGCATAGCAAACAATTTGCTAGATAACAAAACAATTCTTGGAAACAGAAACCAGGAAACTGCGGACTTTTCATTTAAGAAGATCATAATGCTATAGGTAAAGATTGAGACAGAAAGAACAAAATAATTTTTAATGGTTGCATAAGCAAGGTATTAATCTTAAGATTTAAAAGAGATTGTTTACAAGTAAGGTAATTATTAATTTAGAATTCTATTAATTAATGAAATTTTTAAACATTTAAATCGCCTTTACCGATTTATACTAATTTTAAAGTGGATGTTTTGTCTTGTCTCTTTTTTTATTTTGCTTTTTCTTCTGTTCTATTGCCAATGTATTAATCAATGCCTTGAATCAATGGAAAATGGCTTCTAAAACCGATGCTTTGGTCTTCATATAAGAAAATGTTTATTGACAAAATGAACTTCGACAATATTCTCAGACATTCGATGGTGAACTTCACCTTGTTTGCTACCGCTCGAAGAAAGCTATTTCAAGGCAGGCAGAAAATTCGTCAACAAGTCGTATTTACGACGGACTGCTTCTAAATACAATGTCGTAATTAGTTATGTGGGATGAAGATGAAGCGTTATCTGACGTCATGAATATTTTAAACCAATGAGAACTATAATAAAGTGGTGTAATCAAGATTTCAACTGGAACGAAAGAAACAACAACTTTATAGTTAATAATTTTTGTTTTTCCGTATTTTTGTTCTTATATTTCTTGTTTAAAAAAATTAAAAAAATTTATAAAAAATGTATTTCTTGTTTTATCATATAAACTAATAACAATTACTGATGATATTTAAAAGTTATGATTTTCATTAATTATGTGGATTCATTAATTACATGGATTTATTCACATAAGTTGACTAAGCACATTTATCAAAATTATCTATTTCATATTTTACTTTAACTATTATAAAGAAAAAAATTTAATATCACTAAGTCAAACTTGAAATTAATTCAGAAAATAAAAAAATTGAAATCTAAAGAAATTATTAATATTTTTTAAATATTCTTAAACAATGACAAGTTAACTATTCCAAGGAACAAAACCATCCACAAATCTGAATTTGATGTAAGTAAAATTTGCTGAAACGTGAAAATGTAAATAAAAATTCTATTTTCTCATTTTTACATCAAAATTTCAAAAGAATATTTTTAAAAATTGTCGTGACGTGTTTTAAAATAAGCTAATCATTTTTGTATAGATGTCAGTAATATTAAAATAAAATTTAAAATAATTCATTTCCCCTTACGTACTTCACGTGAGATATTTTTGCTATATTATGAATTCAAAAATATTTCGAAATAGCAAAGTAGAAGAGAGAAAAAAACATATTTTAACTTAAATTTATAAAAGTCAGAAGATTCATTTTAAATTAAGAGTGGAATATTTTAGGATTTACGTACTTCACGTGAGATATTTTTGCTATATTATGAATTCAAAAATATTTCGAAATAGCAAAGTAGAAGAGAAAAAAAACATATGTTAACTTAAATTTATAAAAGTCAGAAGATTCATTTTAAATTAAGAGTGGAATATTTTAGGATTTACCAAATGCTTTAATATCAAAATTTTCCTAATACCTCACGTGGACATAACAAGGGCTTGGACGTAAAGTTTCAAAACCATCTTCTTGGGAGAGTAAACACAACGTTTAGCAGAAGTTTGATATTTCCACGTATGGGACCCAATCAGGGGTCGGCCCAGGTGTAACGACAGGTCAAGGTCAAGGAGCAGGGCAAGCATAAAAAGGGGCATAAAGACGCTGGGAAGGAAGAGGTAAAATAAAAAGTCCCGTGAAAGAATCCGGTTCCAGTGTAATCCTATCTGTTACGGAGTTTGAAGGCGAAGGTCAAACTATCCTTACCTGTACGCGACGAGGAATTCAACACATTGTAGACGAAAGTTTACTCTTACTCTCACTTTTTTTCCTTTTCCTTTTCAAGATAAGTTGGAATATTTAAAAAATCTTAGTAGACAATTTACTATGAAAATCATGAAAAGAATATTAAAAATACAATTTTATAAGCTAGTCGTGTCCTCTTGCAATACAAAGGAAAATAACTGACAATTTTAATTAAAAGAGAAGTGGTTAATTAAAAACTGTTAAATGTAACAGTCAATTAAAGGTTTTGGCACAGGTGCCGTATAATCCATGATACCAAATTCTGAAATTTTTTTGGCAATGAAGAAATGTTGCCAAGATGACGTATCGTGACATGCGCGATGACGTAAATACTAGGGTCACCAAAATAGAATTTTCTGCATAATTTTTATAGGTCTCCATATGTATGACGTAACGAAAACAAAGTTGCCAGATACATAAGAAAATTCGCCAAAAAATTACCAAGCTCAGAATTTGGGATCATGGATTATACGGCACCTATGCCAAGGTTTTCAATTAACATTCGTTTGAAAATTATATAATATAAATCATAAATATAATTAGGTGAATGAATGTTAAATATTTATATAATATAAGAATACGAATTTTGCATCATTTCTTATAAATGATTTCATAAAATGCAAATATACCAGCTTTAATTTTTTTAATATAATAAAAAATTTTTAACTTAAAAATTTAACTAATGATAACAATATTATTAAATGTATTTTTAATTTCGGTATAAAATGCTTATGAAAAACAGGAATATTTTTATGCCTCATATTTAAAAATTTTTAAGCTTAACTTTGAATTGAGTGGGAAAATAAATTTATTATGAGGGTATGCACAACACAAGTATATAACATTACTGCAGTAAAACATATGTCATAGCAAAAAAACAGTTTCATACATTTCTAGAAAAATTTATTTTACATTTTCATAAAAATATTAGAGAAATGTAACTTTTCAAAATAAATAAATTTACATCAGTTAATTTTGTATATTTGTAGCATGTTGAAGAATAAATTACGAGCACAAATTAGAGTTAATATAACATCTTAAAAAAGCGCTACATCATCAGTTAGAAAGAAATAGTAATTTTCTTAGAATTATATATTTTAATACTTATTTCAGACAGTCTTTCAAATGTATTTTGGCGAACATTAAATGCCATAACACTTTTGCAATGATTTACATTTTGATATTCAGAATATTTTGGAGTAGGTATTCAATGTTTTTTTTTCAATGCAGCGATAAGTAAATTCCTCTATGTACTTTTCATTTTTTAAATCAGTGTGGAATAAATGTAAAAATAATCTAGGATAATATTATATTTTTAGCATATTTTACTTTGATAAAAATTATAACTATTTTAAAATCAGCTAAATCACGCATTTTTAAATATTTGACATATCTAACAATAATAATAAGAGTTTTATAATACTATAATTTAATTTATGTATCAGAAATATAAAGGATAAATAAATGTTAAGAAAAGAATCCATCAGATAATAATAGTTTACAAAAATTGATAATAGACTATTGAGCTTATTTTGGGGCAGCCTATACTTCAAGGTGCCTCTTCATTTCTCGACAATTTGGCGCTGAGTTAAGTGATGTTAAATATGGTGATAAAAATATTATCATTTAAAAAATCATATTTTTACGTTTAAAACTGTAAAAATAGTGTAATTTTTAAAATTTTGTATCATTATATAATGTTTCCAGCACCATTTATTTTCTTTAAACTCGTATGAAAACTCTTTCAGCGACAAAAAACCGTCAATTTTCGTCAAAAGAGGCATGACCCGGAATACATTTCCCCCCTATTTTGTAAATTTAAGTATGAACATCTTATATATAGAACCTTAAACACAATTTTTAAGCTAGTAGTTTGAAGATGCCACAATAACTTGCAAAAACATATCAAAGATAAATTGTTTATAGAATTGGATCTACCTAATGGATTCCTCCTATGACAAAATAAAATACATCGTTTCCTACGAAGAATTTTACCAAGTACAAGGTAAAAGCGACACGCTGATATCACAGGACAAAAACCATCCTCGTGTTTGGCTTATCAGGGAAATCTGGACAATATCAGAGAAGAACTGGCTGCTCAAGGCTGAAGTCCTGACACACGAATTCCTAGAATCCCATTGAGACGTTAGAAGAGTCACTATAAATGCTTAGCACGTAGTTGGACTTAAATTAAAAAATGTTGTTGTGCTTCTCGGTGTTATCTTACATTGTGGTGATCACGATCAGAATGTTCTAACGTCAGGTTAAAACTTAAACAGGTTTAGAGAAGAATAACAAATTTATTTTCTTGGATGTTGGAAAAGGTGAATAAAAAACATTTTGTTTTAAGTGGTACACAAGTTGAAAAGGAATTGATTTTATTAATTCTTTTCCGTTTTTGTTTAATATCGCGAGATGAAGTAAATTAATAAACTTTGAAAAGAGTTGATTAAATATTAATGATTTTAATAAATTTACAGTGTAAATTAGCGAGTGAAGTGCTTTAAATATATTTTGATTCGTTCTCTCGAAAGATATATTATCTTTAAATATGAAGAGGTATTTAAAACAAAAATTTTCATCTTAGTCAACTTCATTATATTTAAAAAAATTATAAGAATTGCATGGTAAGCGTTCTGGCTTCCATTGCGCCATCTCTCATGTTCGATTCCTACTGCGGAGGTATGTGTTTGTAGCGGTTCGAATTTGACTTAAATTATCTGTTTCAGCCGATTTAACCTTCATGTACGAAAAGGAAACGTTAGAGTGACAACCAACGAAATGAGTTAAATGAAAAAATTCACTTATTTAAAATATTTGCTTGATTTTCACTTATTCTTTTATTTATCGGAATTTTTTGTCAAATTAAATGGCTTATAATGTAACAAATCACAATCGTTACGTAAAAACTGCAATTAGATGGCGTCCAAAATACTGAGATGTGATAACAGTGCATGACATTACAGACAGTCACTGTAACAGTCACATTACAGTCAGTCATTGTAATAATCACATTACAGTCAGTCATTGTAACAGTCACATTACAATCAGTCACTGTAACAATCATATTATAGTCAGTCACTGTAAAAGTCACATTACAGTCAGTTTTAACTCTAATTCATAGCTTTATGAAAGAATTTCTTTTCAAAATTCTAGAAAATATCCTATTAGTATTACTTCATTTATCTATAATATCTCAAAAGTAGAGGCAAATTATTCAGTATACCTTATTTTAATGTTATGTAAAGAAAAAATATAATATTTAAAAGAAAAAGAACATATATTTATGTAATGTTGATGTTTCACTTTGTAGTATCGCTTAAAATATGAAGTTATGAAGAAAAGGCTCTTTGCAAAGAATAAAATAAAACTTAGAAGTCAGGATGGTAAATGCAGCACAATAAAATTATTTCAAATACTCAGACAATTTGCTATGAAGCCATTTATGTCCTGCCATAATGGCACAAGGCGGAAAGTAATTATAACCTTACATAGTGGGGCGACCATTGAGTGTGACCGAAAATGGGTGGGTTTTTATAATTTAGATGTTGGAACCAAGCTGAAGACCACCTAATTTAACCGCAGAGAGGTATGATTTTACATGGAGGACACAGCGACTACGACATACTTTACGTGCTCCAGTCGCCATTAGTGAATACGACCATGGTTGACTCGGGATTCGAACTCACTGATGAACGAACTTCTGATGACCAGAATGACATCTTAACCAACCAGGGGACCAAGCCACAATAAAGCTATGAACGAGTGAAGCAGAAAGCTGTTAATATATTTTATGTATAATGTTGTGCAAGAGCCAATTTAAAGAGGACATGAAGAAAAGTCCATTTAATTCTCTTAAAAATCGGGAATTCAAATTTTTCTTACAAAGAATCATTGATTTTATTTTTAAAAAATCTTATTTTTTGTTACAAAAATGATAATAATTCTAGATAATACACGTACATTAGTAATGAATGATTTCATGACCTTTTTCGTATATTAGGAAAATATCAATATTATTTTGAAATTTTAACTAAAATTAAAATGTTACATAATTATAATGCTAAAAAATTATAAAAAATATAGCTTACGTAGACATTATGTAAAATGTATTCATTCTCACTTTAAAATTCATTTTTACTGATAATTTATGCCAACAATAAAAAAAACAAAAAATAAAAAATTGTGTGCATAGAAAATATTACATCTTCTTTTACATAATTCTTACGACCTTACTCGTGAATGTAAATAAATGTAAAGCTTTAATAATTTTATGGACTAATATAAAATTTTATATACATACATTAAAATGAAAAATAATTATAATAATAATACAATCCAAATCATCAAACATTTTATTTACATAAAATTAAACGTTTTACTCTCTCTCTCTCTATTTCAAAAAAATTCATTTTAAATATTGTTAAAATCAAAACAACTTACAAGCATCACAAAGTATCTCTGATAAAAATAATTCTTGAATGTAAATTTTATGAAAAATTATAACCGTTTGGAAAGTAAATTCAATGACAGATGTACGAAATGTATCTTCGTAAATTTGTAGTAAATTTTTTTATGAGTTGTTTCGAAAAAGTTTGTTTTACATCTTTTTCAGAATTCACTGTATACGAGGCTTAGTAACATCAGTAACATAATTAAAAGTGTTTTACAAGCCCCTTCAATCATTCAGGCCCATGTTATGAATAGAATTTGTGAACTATTAGTCAGAGCACTGACTATTCAGCAACAAACTGTCTTGTATCTGAGAAAAATGAATTAAAGGAAAAACCCCTTACTATGAAATGGGTATAAATTGATCTTTTCTAAGTACATGAGTCAGTATTACATCATGTTTCATTATATGGAATCATGAAGGGGTAATACATTCATTAGAACTGTTGTATGATTCATAATACGGACTGGAAATGAAAAAAAAATCGACAGGACTTAAAAAAAAATACCCGCATTCAAATTTTTGCAGATGGGGAATGATGGATAAAAAATGTTTAGAAATATTTTTAATATTTTTTTGAGAATATTTTACTTCATGAAGTGATATATTAATTAAAAAATAGACTACTTTTAAAATATATTAAAGCTTACTAAGTTTCATCGAGATTTAATTAAAACTATACATTTTTACCTAAAATAAAATATTCTTATCAATCCTAATAAATCCTTAATATAAGAATATCATTTAAAATTTTTCAAGAAAAGAAAATGTACAATTGGGAACGCAAAAAAGCATAATCTATTACTTTTTCTATAAAAAATTTATAATTTAACAAATCACAAAATTATAATTCATTTTATTTCTTATACTTTCATAAAATATTGCATTGCAAATAATATAAGATCGTTTTGTACTTCAAACACACACAATGCTTACGGTTTATAAAAAAAAACCTTTATACTGATCAATAGCTCTAATTATGCAGAGAATCTTGACAAAATTTAAAGAAAAAAAAACAATTGCAGATTTTTCTTTTTTAAAATTTATTGCTCCAAAATAATAGAATTATCTTATAAATATTGAGAATCATGCATTCATGATATTTTTTCATTTGATACATTATATCGGCAGGCGATTCCCAGACTTATCTTAAGCCAAACAGGTTTTTAAATACTCGCCAATCGCAAAGCGGCTCGCAATTTTGAATTACGATAAGGTGACGAAGTCACACCTGAGCTGGCACCTTCCTCTCCACACCCAGTGGAGAAACTCTGGACGTCACACATTACCCTTAACACGCGTCCCTAACCCACGGAGCTCCAACAATCCAGTGAGGGAGTATGTGGTCACCCTCCCATTCACTGTTCTCGACAAATGATGCTTGACTTTGCTGATCTTAAGGGGAAGCTACTGGGCCACTGGAGATATAAAGAAATTATATAGCTGCATACTTTATATTTTAAAAAATTCAAACATTTAAAGTTTCTCAATGACCATTTGAGATGGTCAATGTCTAGCCTTAAAAAGTTCTCAGGATCAACCTCCAACGTGGGGGAAAACGTTTGCTGTAGTTTGGAATTCGAGTTAATTCCTAGTTCCCGATGAAATAAACTTTTATATGCAAAAGATGACCACTTGTTGAAAAATGAAAATTTTTCCAATTTTGAGAAGTATTTACGAATAAGAAATTCAAATTTAAGTTTTTATGAAAAGTAAAGTTTTAACCCAAGAACAAAAAAAATTATATAGTTATAGAATTACAGCTCCCTCCTGAAGTAATTAAGAAGAAACAGAGAGTAGGCACTTCATCATATAATTACAATAACTGCTTTATTTCAGTTATCAGTTATTATTTAAAAAAAACTGCATGAAGAAATACGAGTTGAATAACCAAGTGCAAAATATTTGTTTTTAATTTAGTGAAATGAAGTGTTATGCGGCTAAGTTAATACACACTTTCATTAACAAAACAAATCACAAAAATCTTTCACACATTTCTTATCTAACAATGAACTTTACCGATGGCATGTATTATCACATCATCTTTCCGCTCATCATCGACATATCGGTCATTCTACACATGTTACAGCTCAACAATCTCTTAAGTATCGAATTCATTACCCTCTGTATGATATCAAAGGTCGTTATAATAAAAAAGATGAAAAAATGGCATCGGATATATTCGACGAAACATACTATGTTGCATTTAAAACTAATACATCATGTCGAATGGCTAGAAATAATTCATATATAGTGTAAAAGATATTCCACTGGAAAAAAATGGATTTGTTAATGTCTTAAGAATAATAATATAATTTTAAAAAAGAGACGTGTGTGGATGATATAAATAATAAATGTACTAGAGCATATAAAAACTCTTTGTGTCTCCTTAATTTTGATGCAGAGCATTTCATATAACAATAATAATAACAGATTTTGTAAAATATCAACTTTTTCAAACGATTTATTTAACTCTTATTAATTATTTAATTCATTCATTCATTGTCGTGTGCCAGGTAGGCTGGCAACAAGGGGTGCGCTGCTCCATTTTTCCAACTAAACCATATTTTGGTGTGGAGTCCGACTTCCTCAGTACACACATGCCATAAGGACCCGTTTATAGGGTAGGCAACCATTCACACCTCATTCATGTAAGGAAAGGACAAAGACAGGATAGATAGAGAGCGAAAGTACATGCATGCCCGAACCGGGATTCGAACACAGAACCTCCTTATCTGTAGTCAGGCATGTTGAACACTAGACAAGTTGGTCGGCTAATTATTTAATATTATTATATTAATAAATAACTGCCTATAGAATGAGAATTATGGATCACTCTCATATAGTTACACTCACGCACAGAAAGTTTGTATTTGTTTTTTTGCCTTGTGGTTATTTTTGCACAAGATTGTTAATTCGATAGACTTAGCCATAAGATCGAGTACGCATGCCCGAACACAGAGAAAAAGAAAAATTATTTAATACAAATTTAAAATTTAATCATAGCAATTCAAATAGAAGTTATTAATGCAGAATAAAATTATAAATAATTATAATTTAAAAATTAGATACATCGTGATTATAAATACTTAATAAAATGTTACGGGTTTTTATTTTATTACAATGGCTGTATTGTTATATATTATTTAATGACCTATATATACATTCAATTCATATTTTTAAAATTTGTATGACATTTGCATAGTACAATAAATTTTTTAATGCTAAACTACATATGTCGAAAAATAATAATCTTTATTTATATAAAATTATTAATGCTAAACTATATATGTTGAAAAAAGTTAAGTACCTGAATTGTGAAAGATTATAATTCAATGATTCAAAAAGTTCAAAATTATGCTACTATGACTTAAATTTATGTATTTAATTATTAATACTTAAATTCCTGAATTTAAGTGCTAATTATTAATTACTTAATTGTCACCTCTTAATTTGACAGCAGATAAGTAAGTAATTCGCTGGTTTATCGTTCAAAAGGTTAAGATTTTGAATCCTACATGAAAATTAATATGATTAGAAATTCACTTTAAATTAAAAATTAATGGTTTGTTAGTTTCAGGAGAGAAAAGAAAAATGTCAAATGATGAATCTAATCATAATATAAAATAATTATAATATTAAAAATAGCGTATGGTTTATGCGAGTTTAAACACTATTACTAACGCTGAATGAATTTTGTGATAAAATTATTAACAAAATAATAATTAATTAATTGAAAAATATTAATTTTCGTTGCAACTTTCATTAGACCTTCATTACATTGGTTATAAAAACTTAATATTCAATTTTTATCACTTGTATTCTGTTTGTCGTATTGAAAAAGCATTGAATCTTGAACCACTCAAATGTGCAGAAAGGGCGAAATAATTACGCCATGCAAAGAATTATGTGCATAGAAAGAAGAATTATGTCATGCATAAATATATTCACACAAAAAAATTAATCATTTCTATTCATACAATTTTCATTATACGATTTTCTCGATGGAAATCAGTTCCTCTTTTTGCCTTAGAGTGGATTGAATTAGAAACATTGAAGTCGTCATGTACGTTGATTAAAAAGAGCACTTCTTCATGTTGTGTCGGAAGATATTTCCTGGTGCACTTTTTAGATTGCATCATTTGCGACCGTAATCGGAGCCGTCTCCGATCATGTCAAAGTTTTCGTATTGAAAAAGCGGATCGATACACATTCAATTGAAGGATTCGTAGGCAGATACATGGAAATGCTGTGGGAGTTAGGAAAGGTGAATGCTCTAACTATGCTTTGATGGACACAAAAATAAAAAAAACTTGTTATTAAAAAACAAATAGTAAGTTTTTTATTTTTAATTTTTACATACTTCTTAGACAGTGAATTTTTCTTTTAAATTTCATGCACTTAGTTATTATTCGAGTACAAATATTTATGTTGCGAGTCATAAGCTTCATACGCACAAATTGAAGCAAATACACATACATATATATGTATACATATATGGTATGAAAGCAAATTCATCTTTCAGATTATAAAATAGGTTACAGTTAAGTTGTCTTTAAAATACACGCTTTTATATATATATATATATATATATATATATATATATATATATATATATATATATATATATATATATATATATATATATGTGTGTGTGTGTGTTTAATATATTAATTGCGATTATATTATTGACTCATATTTCTAATTATTATTTTTGAATCCCATTTGTACGGATATGGGTAAAATATCTGATACAATATTTTAGTTCACATATTTTATACAATAATTTGATGATTAAGGTTAGATAAAGAAGGAATACATAAAGAAAAATATTGTTAACTTCATTTATTTTAAAGTGATTATTTCGGATAAATAATCGAAATATTTAACAGTATTATATGCTGACAACTTTAATAAAGAAAATTAATTATTTAATAATACATCAATACTATATTCTTTAAAACTTATCGTGAAGAATTGTTATATTTAACCTTAACAAAGGTCATATATCACAAACTAAATATTATTTTAAAAATATCGCTTAATTTATCTTTATCCCATAAATTTATTTATAATTAATAATGAACAAAAATATTTCATAAACACAATTACTAATATTAAGCATAAAAGAGTTTAAAATAGATATTTTGAAGCTATGCAATTTTATTATACATTATTATTTAAGATAAAACAAAGTATCGCAGAAAACATTTTTAATTAATCGATTTTCAATGAAAACTTTTGAATAATAATATAAATATAATCAAAAAAATTTCATAAGAAATAGGCTGAAGTAATTATAATTAATAAATACATACCGTTTTAACCAAAATACATTCAATTAGAATCCATTCTAAAAGCAGGCAATATTATACTTTTAGAGCCTCTAGCAAAATTCAAAATTATTTTTTTATTTATTTTCAAAACAGAGAAACAAAGCAAAAAAATAGAGAAATCAGAGCGAATAATAAACAAGTTTCGTTTTTATTTTGACTTCGATGTTGTCGGCCGGGTATTGTTTTGGAAAGCCACGGATTGTTGCTCACATAAGTTCGAAAGTGCCCGCCGCGTGTGCAAGCAACAGTTTATTGAAAACGATGTGCTAAAGCAGCGGAAAACTGTCTTCGCAGGATATTTTCGACAATAGAGGGCGTCTTGATGCGTGGCTACTATTGGCGCAACTATTCGCTTCATTTTCTCCACGATTTTTTTTTCCCTTTCCCACTATGGCACAACATTACGTTTCCTTGTCAAGGGAGGTGCAGAAGTGTCAAAGCGTATTTTGATGAACCAAAGAAAATATTTATGTGGTTCTTCCCGTGAAAGAGCACATTTAATGCAGTCGATTCGCTTAGAAGTTGTGTTTATAATATGTGCCGAAGCTTATAAAACATTAGCTGATGCCAAATTACTTCAAGGAATTTTTTTTGATAGTTTTACTCTCAACTAACTCATTAGAGAATTATAAATTGTGTTAAAAGATTTGCTACTGAAATTTAAGAAATTGTGCTTTCTTTCAAGGAAAAACTTACATGGAGGCTCTGTGTTTGTAAATATGATGAGCATAATAACATTAAAAATGGATTAAATCATTCAATTAAATAAAATAATGACAGATCTTATTTTTCTACAGACATTTGAAATAATTTTACACTAAGTATAATTGTTTAATTTATTACATATCATGTAATTCAATTGTATACAACAAGTTAAAATTTTAATGATAAATATCCAATTATTTTGACGCAGTTAAAACAGATCTTTTTTTATTTTGAATAAAAAATTATATTAATAAAACATTTTGTCAAATAATTTTCGAAAGAATTTTTTAAATAAAATTCTAGTTTTTTTATTAGTTTCTCCTTATATTTGCAATAAACTTGAAAATTCTGAGAGCTGCATCATATTTATATTTAGAGGATAATTATAGGAACACGAATTATTTTTCAACTGAAAGTAAAATTTCCTTTCTTAAAATTTAATTACATTTTTAAAGCAAATAGAATAAACAAGAGAGTTAAAATATATTAGATGTACAGTGAATTTCTGAGATAAATAAATAGTTAAATAAGTAATAATTAAAAATTGTAGAATATTTTTTATACGTTATTTAAATACCGAAGTCATTAGCCAATTTTCTGCTGACATAAAATTATGTTAGATGTTAAAATAATGTTAAGCAAGAAAACTTTTGTTACGAATTAAAATTTATGACACATTGGGACTTTGTAATATTACAAAGCTTTTGAGAACGGAAGGTTCCGGGTTTGATCCAAAGTACTCTTGATTAAAGTGAAATGGGTGAAATTCTTTTGTATTCTGCAAGCAAAATTTCATGGTGGGTGCTTGAGAGTTTTCTAACTCTATTTCTTTGTGACATGTGTAGGTCACATAGGTTCCCCTAATGATGATTTGATCTTTTTTATCACGCATCTTTAACTGCAATCAAATATTTAATTTATTGCTTGATGAAATTGGAATAAATATGCTACTGCTGTAGCTCTTTAAGATTAAAATACATTATTAAACGTACTCATGTATTATTAATCATCAAAAGAGATCTTATTTTATTCTTTAGAATACTATTAAAATAAAATAACAATTAGAAAATTCTTAATGTTGGGATAAGCAAGGTCCTTAGTCTTAAGATTCAAAATAGATTAATTTACAAATAATGCAATTATTAATTTAAAATTCTATTCATTAATGAAATTTGTAAAAATTCAAATCATCTTGGTTGATTTAAACTAAAAACAAAGTTGATGTTTTGTCTTTTTTTTTTATTTTGCTTTTATTTCTGTTCTATTGTTAACATGTTAATGGCTCGAATCAATGAAAAACGGTTTCTCAAACCGATGCTTTGGTCTTTATATCAGAAATCGTTTTATTAACAAAATGAACTTCGACAACATTCTCAGACATTCAATGGAGAACTTCGCCTTGTTTGCTGCCCCTCGAAGAATACGATTTGAAGGCAGGCAGCAAATTCGTGGACAAGTTGGATTTACGAAGCAGTATCAATGATGTGACGCAGATAAAGCGTTATCTGACGTCATGGATATTTTAAACCAATGAGAATTGAAATAAAGTGGCGTAGTCATAATCTCAACTGGAGCGAAAGAAACAACCACTTTATCCTTAATAAGGAAAAGAAAAAAGGAGTTTCATAATTTGAGAGCAACAACCATATGGAAGGAATCAGGATCATAGTCAAAGAAAATTTATTTTGTCAGTATGATGCACCTATAAAAATAAGTATAGAATTTTCAAAAGTTATAAATTATAATTTTATAGTGCTTAATTGATTTTTCCATTTAATTAGATCTTATTTTTACTAGTATGAAACTGCTGCTGATGTTCTCCCATGCAAAATCATATTTACCTTACCTTTAAATTGCAAATTACATACATTCTAAGAAATCGTAAATAAGAATATTCTAGTGACGATTAAATTGTTATTTTTAAAAAAATACATATTTTTTAACACTATGCATATACTACAAAGTCATACTATTAGAATGTAATATTGAAAATTGTAATATTGTAATGTTGTTGGTGAGATGTAATATTGAAAAATAAATTCATATTTTCCGAAACTGTATTTTATTCATTCACCATTATTCATACCAAAATAAAAAGAGTCTACTCTATATATTTATGTATTTAATGGAAGTATTAGAATACATTATTTACATAGACACAGTGCAACACGTTATAAAACAAGAAAATTAACTTGCAAATTTTTAGAAAGAATACAGCAATTTACAAACAATTTTAAAGAAGTATTTAACTATATCAGTGTTCTAAAAATATGAAATATTCGGTATCATGTCTTGGTTTATAATAAGTAGTTTGTTTCATAATTTAAATATAGAAACTATATATTTGACTTGTCGACAGTATGTAGTTTCGATTTTATATTAAATATTTGATTGATTTGCAATTCAAACTAAATATTGTTAAAAAATTTTTGTTAAATAAAGTTTTAGTAAAATGCTTTTAAAAATATTCTAACAACCATAGTTTAATTTTTATCCATTGGTAGGAAACGCAAAAATTACCGGGGGGGGGGCATTTTATTTATAATAATAATAATAATTTTATAAGCATAATAATTTTATAGATAGTAAAAATATTTTTTTAAAATAGCTTTATTCGTATTATTATTAGCAAAAGTATTAATATGTTGTGAAAAAATGCAATTGATTTATTATACAAGTCATTTTCTTGTGATACAAAAGATTAATACACAAATTTTGACACATATAACAAAATGAAATAGACCTATTCAGAAAACGTATAATATCTTTTCTTTCAGAATTTCCAAGTTTTCAAATGAATAGTCTTTCCTGAAAAAAATAATAAATTGAAAAACTTTTTAATTAAAAGCATGTTTTTTCCCCTTATCTTATCAGTGGCAGAAGACAATCCAACGGATTGATTAGCCAATAATGAAACCAATTAAATGACTGACAAAGCAGTAATTGGTTCTTAGCGGAGAGTAAATCACGTGTCCTTGGAGACGGCGTCCTTGGCGACCCGAAAGAAGAGACGTCTGGATTTTGGGAGACACGTGAATAGAGCTTTTTATTTCCAGCGTTTTCATCACATTTTCTGATCAGATGATGTTGATCAAGTAGTTCTTTGTATCACTTTTAAATAAAAATTAGATAACCTTAGTTTGGTGGTCCGAGAGTTAGAGAAATTGATAGATGTTAAATCTTTCCCCTTTTTTTGCCAAGAGAGAATAAACTGTTTTTCCTTATTTGCTGAATGAAAGATTTTTTTTTATCGATTTTGAAAAACGTTATCCGCGGCGAAAGCTGATAGCTAAAACTATAGCCTTTTGATTTTAAAGACAAGGAATTTTTTTATTCAAAGTGTTTTTAATTTCATCGTTTTTCTAGGATATCCATTCTTCGTTGTTAGGTCAGGTGTGCTTTTGAAAAGTATAAAAAATTATTGAAAAATTTACTGCAAACTTGATTAATTTCTTTTATTGTCTCCATTTTGCTTGAATAACCGAAATGTATTTACTAATTTTAATTTATGCAGGAGCCGCCCATTCTAGTGGTGAGTGTGTTTAACTGTGGATAGGGAGGTCCTGGTTTCGAATCCCGGTTCAGGAATAAATGTACGTTTTCTCTCTCTCCTGTCTTTGTCCTTTCCTTGTATTAATGGATTGTGAATGGTTGCCTGTTTTATAAACAAATACTTATGGCATGCGTGTACTGAGGAAATAGGACTCCTACCAAATTACAATTCATTTGGGAAAGTGCAGCAGCGCATCCCATATTGCCAGCATAGCGGGCACAAGACAACAACAACAAAAATCATTTATTCTTAAAAAATTAATTAAATATAAAATTTTCTCATTAAAATAGATAGCTAAAGCTATCAAATAATTGGTGAAAGATTCTCCGTTGTCTAATAGTAGAAAGCTTTCTTCGTGGTAAGTCTCAGAATTGGTCCTAGCCTCTGTCAAGCAATTGGTGATAGTTCTGCTTTCCATTATGAAATGTAAAAGTAGCTCAAGAAATTTAGAATTTCCCCTTGCGTTTTCTGAATACGGCATACTGCTAATTTGAATACGATGACCTACTATGGATAAAAATAGCTCAAGAAATTTAGAATTTCCCCTTGCGTTTTATGAATACGGCATACTGCTAATTTGAATACGATGACCTACTATGGATATAAATTTTATTTTTGAACTGTTTGAATATTTTACCAGAATTTGTAAAATATTCAAAACAGTAGAATTTGTAAAACAGGGACTGATTTTTTTTTATAACTGCATAGATGAATTCGATGATCGTGATTATCTAGATGGCTAGATGATCTTGAGAGATTAGATGAATATGATGATCTTGAGAGACTAGATGAATATGATGATCTTGAGAGACTAGATGGATATGATGATCTTGAAAGACTAGATGAATATGATAATCTTGATGAGTTGAGATACAAATATAAATAGCCAGAAAGCAATAAAATTTGCAAAATAAATAATAAAATTGCGAATATTATAAAATACAGATTTCTTTGTTGCTTTGTAAATAATCCAACGCACGTTATTTTATCGTATCAATCGTTATAATCCTAATTTATTCCTAATTCATAGCATTAATTTCCTAATTCATAGCATTAATTCGTCACTATATTATTCAAATTCCTCAAAGCTAATATTTTTAATCCTTATTTTAGTCATTAATATCGTTATATATCGCTTCCTATTGTGCATATTTAATAAGAATTGGTCTTACAATGTATTATATTTGTATAGTTATTTTAAATAAATATTATATTTTTTTAAATAAAACAGCACATCAACTAAGATGTTCTTCTAATTTCTTTTTCTTCATTCAGCATTTTTGAGGCTTTATAATACAGAGAGCTCTTGAGACAATAATTAAAAACAACATTAAAGTAACGTTGTCGAATGCTTTTCTAGGGAAACATTCTCAAAGTGATGTTCTAACAAAAATATTTTTGGAAAAAGATAACTTACCTTCAATTTCAGTCATCTGACATAATAAATTCAAAAAGAATCAGAAGAAACGAGAATTTTGCATGAAAAACTAATTTTGCATCTTCAGGCATGTCACCTCATGCATTCATGGCATGGGAAAATTTATTAGTACACATGACAGGTATCCTTGACAGTCTTCTGGGTGATTATTTAACTCAAAGCATCCTTTAAAATAACTTGATCATATATGTATAGCAACTTTATTTGTGTTTGCTTTGAAGGAATCATTAAAAATGCAAATAATCTTTTGTCCTTTTTAAATGTCATTTCTTTGCAAAGGAGGTGAGAGACCTTAACTCGGAAACTCCCAGCACCGTAACTTTAAGAAACACTAGATACAAACTGAAAGAAAAACACATCAAAATGGAACATCAATCATATGTTATCAATGCAGACAGGATAACTACCAGGACTATTTCCAGACTTAGAACTCAACACATCTGCGGAATGACTATAAATGCAGACGAAACCAGATCTTGCAAATCGTGTAGGAACAGCCCTGAGGAGGAGCTCATCCCAGAACATATTTTTAACTGCCCAGCCATCATAAGAAGTTTACTGGCTATTGACCAATTTCCCCTTCAGAGAAATCTCTATAATGATAATATTGTAAACATTGCCAGGGCCGTGATTTCTGCACATGGAATGATTTGACTTGAAATGGACATGACACCAAACGAAAGCAAATATCATTTCTTCAAAGTTTAATAATACTAAAATATTTTTGCTATTCCAAATAAATAGCGGACATTAATTGGCTTCTTTAAAAATCTGAAAAGTCGGATATTTTACGTTTTTGAAAAAAATCCAAGCCTTACAGAACTTCAATATAGCTATCCCATACTAAGAGAACATATTCTCTATTTATAAAAAAAAAAACTGGTAGCTATTATTATATTTTAATGTTAAGGATTGCATTCAAAAATTTAAATTTTATTCACAGATGTTTTCTTTATTTTGAAAACCACCTGTAGATAGTAAGTTTTACTAATGTATTGCGAAAGAAGGAGAAAGTTCTCATGAAACCCTCTTAACAGAAAGCAAAGCCATAATCATCATTGTAACTGTTTAACTGTGTCAAAAATGGAGCATTTATTCTTTTATTTTGAAGTGCATGTTCTTGTTACTGTACACAGTGAATTTTAATGGATTTTATACAACAATAAATTAATAAACCACTACAAAAGTTCTAGAAAAATTACGGAGCTTTTAATCACAATGAATTGATATAATTCATTCTATTAATATACTGATTTATAATTGAGCTTATAAAATTCACCTGCAAAAGAAATTGGGCACATGAATTCACACAGAAACTTAATTCTTCTATGAGTTAATCTTAAGAGATTATGTCATTCTCCCGACTTAAACCTATAAAGCTTTGACTTTGTCGTTTTGAAGGGCTTATGGTAACGTCGTGACTTATGGTGAACAATGTCAAACTTGGAAAACATAAATTTTAATACTTTATTCATTTTTGAGATTATTGCTTAAATTCTAGGGAGATGAAAAAATAATAAAAAATTAAAAATACAATTATTTTTTAAATTTTAACACATGAAGTGTTACTAATATTAGTGACCGTCCTTATGATCATAGTTCTAATTTAATTAGCTGCAGCCTTTTCAAATTAAGTGCAGAAACTTGAGAGGAAAGAACAGCTTTTGCAAACGTCAAAATTGTCTGCGGGAACATTTTTCAAGCGGCAGCATTTTCTGCTTATGAAGCACACACACTGAAAATATAAACAAGGCTTACGCTTTTGATGCGGTGAGACTTTTTTGTTTTAAGTAAACACTTCTTTTTAATATAGAATATGGTGTGGGAAGACATATGAACGCGTTAACACACGGCTTTTATTTATTTTTGAACTTATCATTTTAAAAAGAGGGCAGCAAATGTAACGTCTATGTTTAGTAAGAAGATAAGAATAGCTTTATGCTATTTATTTAGTTTTTTAAACTATCTACCAAGAAAATTTTCAAAATTTATTAATATTTATCACTGCATTTTCAACGAGTTTTTACACCGGAAACGTGTTCAAATTGCAATAAATTTCATACAAATTAAGAAGTTTTGTAAATTATTCTTAATATTAAACGTGTATTTAATTTAAATGCTCTAAGCGTAAATTTCAAAGACTACCCTAAAATTAGTTTCAGACGCAAAATGGTTTCCTAAAATTTGCACAGTTAATCAGATATTTTACCAAACCGCAGAATTAATTGGAAAACAAATATTTAAAAAAAAAGAATGGAATGCTTGTAAAAAGTAGATTTATTTTCAATAATTTTAATAAGAGAACTAAATATTTCTTACTGGAAAATATCATAGTAAGATGTATGATGAATGACACATGAGTCAAGTTGTAAACATTTTCAAATTGTTTTTTGAACAGTTATAAAATTAATTTAAATTTTTATAGAGGTCTTACTTGAAAAAATATAATGTATTTTTGAAGAATTTTACCCTTCATTTAAATCAGGAATATAAAAAGGTGACATAATTGTTCCATTGGCGAACATTTAAATAGTATTTACTAAATACTATAATAAACAGAACATAAAGTTATTTAGTAATAAGTTAAATATAAATAAAATTCTTTTTCTCAAGAAAAGCATGTGTTTCATACTAATGAACTGAATAAAAAATGTAAAAATTAATTGAACAAAATCAGAAAATGCTGCTAAAGATGTTGGTAACAATTATTTAAAGTTAATCATGATGAGGAACCACAATAGGAATACCATTTTGTTGTTACAGCACCATCAGAAGATTGCATTTACCATAGTTTCCATTCAAGCTGTTCGGTGATGACTCCACAATGTAAGTTTGCTTATTAATTTACCTATGATTTGTGTTCCACTGATAAGAGTTTACTGAGCTGTTAGCAGAAAAAGAGCATCGTAGACAGTTGGCCTTACAGAATTTACAAGTGTACTTCCTATGTAAAGAAGATGAGTGAAACAACATGCGGTTTACAGAATAATCCGCTTCAATATTCAAGAAAATTCTCAACTGAAGAGAATCTGGATTAATGAACATACATCAGTACACGAATTCGCATTTGTGCATGACAATGCCCAATTTGGTCCAGGTAAATTAGCGAGTGGAGTATTTATATTATAGCCGCATCGGCTTGTACATTATCAGGAATTGGAGCATTAATTGCTCAACGACATGGGGACATCTTGAACGCATTGAAATCAATTACGCTGCAGCAATTGGGAATTAATTTATACTCACTGGTGATAATTTCAGATTATATTGTATTTAGCTAGATCAATTTCCTTTTTGACAAACGGATCTTTCAGAAAGAATGACCAGCGTATTTCGTAGATATGAATCCAATAGAACATGCTCTGGACATTCGAGGGAGAACGTTTTCGAAGACTTATTTATTTATTTTTTTTAAATCAAAATTTGGCTAAGTCTGCTAGTTTCTTTTCCTCAATGAAGCTGTTTAAAAAGAATAAAAATAAACCTTTTGTTCTCCTTAATGAATGATTTATGACTTAGTTTGTACATTTAAATAGTATTGTAATTATACAGTTACCAACTGGAGATGTCTACAATATATCTTAAAATGATCATAGAAAATAATTCTCATAATTTTAAAATGTGTCTCAGTGGGAATGTTTATTCCTCTTTTCAGCGTCATACTAGAGCAAAGACATCATTAATGAACAGTTGTTGCATTAATACATTTCTTGGTATGTGTGAGAATGTAATTTTTATGAAACAGTGTGAAATTCTTGAATAGAGTAATGGACAAGACACAGACACCATTTCTTACCCCATTTTATTTTTAAAGCTATTGTGCCTAAAATATTGAGTATAGCTCTCTCTCTGGGTTCATAAATTAGCACCAACTAATGGAAAGCATTTCATTGGTGATTTTAATTAGGAGTTGGGCAATAACTAGATTTTGCGTAATTACTGTCTTTTGGACTGAAAAGAAAATTTGGTAAGAATAGAGCTGTTTCACGGATGTAGATTGCCATTCATTATTATGGTTTAAAATTACCGATATTTCCTGAAGATGTTGAGGTACAGTAGAACTCCAATTATCCGAATTAATTGAGACTGGACCCCACTCGAATGATGCAAATATTCGGACAGTTAAATTTCTTTAAAAAAAAAAATCCTTTTTTTAATTAATTATTATATGTTGAAAAAGATAGAAAAAGTTACATATTTTTAAAGGAAAAGAGCTTTTAATCTATTAAATGAAAATGAACTACTTTTACGTGTTAAGGTATTTACAAGTGCTGTACATTAATACAGTATCGGTGTGCACCGCTGTAAGTGAAAGTCATTGCTTGCCGAACTTCTCAGTCAGAGTATGCTGTTTCACTGCCAGCCAAGTCACGCATCCGCTTGACAGTGAGAATTTATATGTGGTCAGACACGGGCTGAAGCCCTATTCACTTTTTGTAAATTCATAAATTTAATTTAACATGTATATTCCAAACAATTATGAAAATTTTTCTAACTACAGCAAGGGGTTCTTTTAAATAATTATCATTATTCTTTACAATTAATTCTTAGTTTATGTAAAAGCATTAAGATCTATAAGGAAATATGGCTTAAATGTTATGAGTTTAGCCATATATTTCAGTGACTAGATATAAGAAATTTATATGAAAATTAAATGTGAAAAAATAAATTTTGTATTGCTCCAATTATTGTGATTTTAAAATAATATTGAAAAAAATTCATTTAAATTAATATCATTTGAATGAAGTCTCAATGTGTAAAATATAAAAATTTAATATAGAAAAATATGCTATGATATTATAGCATTATATATATTAAAATATAATAATATTATATATTAAAATTTATATATAATAATATTAAAATTTGATTCAAAGTATTTAAAAATTTTAATGCTTTTTTTAAAAATTACTCCAATATAATTACTTTTATTATCTTAATATATCCTACTTTTTAGGATTATTCGAGAGAAGATAATAATATTTTTCCCAAATCTTTTTGTATACAATTAGTGTTATTACATTTTCCAATACTCTTTTTTACTTTGTTTTCCTTGGTAAGTTATTATGATATTTTAGTGTAAATGGTATAAAAATTAATGAACATTTTCTTTCTTATTAAGGCAGAGTTAAATGATTTGATTTCATTTCAAAAGTTAGGAAAGATTTTGATATTACAAGAAGTTTCGCAATTCCTTTTTTTATTCAAATGCCTTTCTATTCAAAAAATTAAAATGTGAGGCGGAATCATTCATTTTGAAGTATTTTATAGAGAACCCCGTTTGTTAATAATGTCTTTATTCGTGTTATCTTGAGGTATAATGGTTGACACTCAGCTGCTTGTGTTGTATGTTTATGAAATCATGATTCTAAATATTGAACTAAGCCGCCGTCAAAAGAGTATGTTTGCAGAGGCTAGACATTTCAAGTGTTTTCTTCCTATCACTATTTAAACAAATAAATATTGTGTGAGTACTGATAAAATTCTCATACATCTTAAGTTTTAGTTCTCTGCATCTGCTTGAGAATAAGAAAACTTTTCAGAGTTTGGTCCATTTTTTCTTACCACTGTTACGTAGGCAAACTTAAAAATTCGAACAAAATCGCTGCAAAGATTTCATGTTGCCAAAAAAAAAACTTCTATAAACAAAACTTTAAAATAAAAAATTACACCAGCAGACGATATATAGATGCAGATGATTTCATAAACTGAAAGTGTCATACGATACCACCTACTCTAATGACTTCATTTTGAATAGTTTCAACGTAATGATAATCGGGATAGATAGCAAAAGTTAAAGATAAGGGTGAAAGAGCCTATTTTTTATGGACCAAAAATTGATAAAGTATGTATAGTTTAATTTAGAAATCCCCATGATCCTTTATTCTATGTAGTATATTTTACTTGGAATGAGATTAAATTCTGAATTTTTTCGAATCACTTACAAATTTTATAAAAATACAAAGCATTACTTTCTCAATTTAATATTAAAAGTTCTTAATTTTAATATAAAAGAAAAAAAATTCTATTGTCAAAAATAATGGATAAATACATAAAAAATAACAATGAAATCAATTTCAAAATGTGAACTAAATGTTTAATTGATGTAAAATGAAATTATATAATTTAAAAGGAGGAAACACGAGAGGTTTAAATTGGCAAAAACATTCACAAAAACAGTTATCTGAATTTACACGTCTAAATTTTACCTAAATATGTTTCAAACAATAATTTACTTACTTAAGTATGGAACACAAAGATTAATATCCGAAATTGCTTGTTAATATTAAATAAAACATTAAAAATATTTAATTTTCATTTTTATCTATTTCAAATTATATCTATTTAATAATTTTGTCAACTTAGAATTATTCTTTGAGCCTTAATTTTTTATTTAGAGATTCAGAAAATTTTTCTTAGTTTTTGTTCAGTAAAAATACTTATTTTTGCGTGTGGGTTTTAAAAAATATCAAATCATTGCATTTTTACAAAGCATTATTTGCGAAAATCTGATACATTTTTGGAAAAATGATAGTAAAATGTGATAAAAAATTTTTCTGAAACTAAGACAAGAAAAATATTATGTAAACTTAGTTTAAAGTATATTACTGTTAGGGTTATGCTAAAACTTACTTAACAAATTCTAACGAAATTTTAGAAGAGAGGAACGTTTTCACTAATTATAATAAAATTAAAAAATAATGATATTTTTTTAAAAAATTACTGACAATAAAAAATTATAAAAGTTCTATGTTTAAAGGCAGATAATTTTCGCATTAAAAAATAAAAATTACGTCTGTTATATTAAAATAAAAATTTGCACTTTCAACTTCCCGTGTACCCTTAAAGGGAAATTTTGTAGAATTATAATATCTCGGTAGAAATATTATTATATTACATTTCAGTTTATTGACGCAAAATAATGATGAAATAATTTTAATCGTTCAAGGATTTAAATACGTGTATAATTTTATTTATAATTATTTTAATAAATTTTTTTCTAAAAATATAAATCTTTATTTGCTTTAATTTGGAAATCTATTTAATATTTCCACAATTGGATTTGAAAATTTTAATCATGTTTTCATATGCTTAATTAAAATTTTAATCATTTAAAAAAATATTCAGGTATAGAAATGTGATCTTTGTAGCTGAACTGTATTGATATGCGAATTACGTACATTTGTTGTAATAATGAAATTTTTAGTTGTTGTTTTAGTTATTAATATTAAACAAATCTGGAAGAAGTAAGAGAAAATAATTAAATTAGTTAGATATACATGTAAATTATCTTGTTAATTATTTTAGTCTATTTACAAACTTCATTTCATTTATAAAATCACAAAATGAGACTTTAATTTACAAGGAAAACTCTTTAAATGATATTTGGGAAAATTATTTTTAATAATTGTTGTTGGTTTGAAAACAATTATATTTCTTCATTTTCCTACTTGAATCTTTGCAGGAAGTCATCTATTTAAAGTAAATGAAAACATGACCATTTATTATCTGCAAGCGGATGACAGTTCCCTAGAGATCATTCCGAAAAAATATCAACTCCGCGTTTTTAAAGGGTAAAAAATCACTCACAGCCTATTTTCTTAATTTGCTACATCAATTTCTCTAAAACGTTTCGTTCCTCTACTTTATTTTTCAGTACTGCCAAGACAGACGTGAAGTCCGAGAGGAACTGGTTAATTGCAATTAAGATATCGGGACACTCGAATAACATCGCAGACCTTTTAGTTAATTGAAAGCTTAAATCAAAACCGTACACATAAAGATCAAGTTCTCAGGGTCGCTGGAGAGCAGGAAGGAAAGATTGGTAGGTCTCTCCGGAAGATTTATCTGAAGGAAAGCTTCCCTTCTCAACGCCTGATATCAACGCCGCCGCCGGTACAGTAATAAACAAAGTAGGGATAAGTCATAATTCTGTCGCTAAAACCATGCGTTAAAGTCTGCAATTATAAAAAATTTAGTTGGTTTTCAAAAGTAAACTTTGCTTAAGAAAGTTTATGAAATTGATAAATAATTAGCATAACATATAATTTAGACTTCTGAATATAACAAAAAACACATCGTTTATTTCAATGTTAAAATAAGTAGCAGTGGGTATATATATATATATATATATATATATATATATATATATATATATATATATATATATATATATATATATATATGTATATATATATGTATATATATTATATATATATCCATGGTTTTTAATTTAAGCGCAATTTTTTGTGAAATTACGTTTTATCGATAGTAAATTAATTCTATGTTATCTCTAGAATTAGAATTGAACTCTAATAACACTGTCACATCTGATAAATCTTTAAAATTATGCCTAATTAGAAACAAAATTGAAAATGAATGCAATTTTATAATATAGCTTTAAATTGCATTTACTCGGAATTGTGTGTTTTTAAATAAATAATATAAAAATTAGAAGGAATGCGTTATAAATATATATTATTGATAATTTTGTTATTACTTTTGAGAAAGTTAATATTTATTTACTTCGTTTCTATAAATTTTATTTGGAAACGCTTCATTTTATTTATTTTAAATTTTGCTTTATTTTATTTATTTGAAATTCTTAATTTTATTTATTGCTTTACTTTATTTTATTTTGATGTGCACGAGAATCATTATTTGACTACCCATCGAAACTAATATAAAATGTTGATTTTCATTCAAAAAGCGCAATGTCCACCATGATGTATGAAAAAATATCACTTTTTCAGTGAAAGATGGATATTTAGTTCCTACATTCACCGCGCAATTTGCTTGTGTTCCTGCCTTGGAATTTTCCGGGTTTTTTTTTCAAGTAACAAGGGAATTTAACATCATGAATATCACTCCCAGAACAAAATATGTTTTTGCTCGTCAACAGAACTTTATAGTATATTCTAGCTATTCAATAGAGTACTACCCAAACTAAAATAGCAAGGGATAACAGTTTTCAGCTGTTTGGCCATCTTCATTGTAATGTCAAATATACATTAATTTGGTCAAAAATCCTAGAATGGTAGTCAGACAATCTTTGCAGCGAGAGTTACAATGATTGATATCATTGATCCAAATGTTCAACAGCTTGAATTAAAAAAACCTGAAAGTGATGCCGTACTTCAGATTTTTGCCTCACAATTGTTTGTTAATAAATAGCCTAGGAGGGTTTTAGGAATAGGTGTTTAAGATTTTTCAGTTTTTTTCAATAGAATTTAGATAAACTCTCTTATTATACATGATAGGCTCTTCTTAAATATAATATTTAGTAGATTTTAGACAGATTTTAACTCCTAAGCTATTTATTATTTAGTGTTAAATAAAATTAATAAACACTATGCTTGTCTAATTATCTGTGCATTACCAGATATTTTAAAATATACTGTATTTGAAAAATAATTATGTAAAATGTGTTTCATTAATACTCAAATACACATAGAGATTCATTGAAGAATAATTGCATTTTATTATCAGAAGTGATAGTTTTAAATAAAATAATCTCATTCAACAATATCAAAATCATTATTTCTCAAATATAAAGAAAGCACCATAGTATATTATGCTCAGCTATGTTTACTAACACAAACATGTAAAACTTTTAGGCTCTACTATATCAAGTTTGGTAAAGTGAGTGAAAGCTATACATTTAAATAGTAAATATTATAGCTTAGGTAAATCTTTTCCGAAAGTTCTTTATAAGAATACATCAATATGGAAAATAAAATAAGGAATGTAATTTCTTTACTTGTCATAAAATATTTAGACACTTTTGAATAAAGAATAGTTAAATAATCCTTTAAAATACTCCATATTTTACTCAATTTCTCTAATTATTCTAAAAAATCTTAAAATGTCACTATATTAGAGCAAAATTAAAATGAAAAGAACATAGCAAACCTTTAAACCCATTTTTATATTTAAGTATGATTGAAACGATGAGGATATTAAAGATCAATATAAGAAATAATGATTAAGTACATTTAATTAGAATAATGATATAAAAATAAGTATTTATATAAAGCACGAATATTTCATGAAACTTTTGATAACATTTATAAAAGTTTCCCATTAAAGAGTTTATATTGGTTTTAGGCACTTTCATTGCAATTTTAAAATTTCTGTAACACATGATTTTGTAATTGAAAGGTACTTCATTTTAAAAGAATATTTTTGACAAATATATCTTGAATAGAGATTACGATTTTGGAGAACTACTTTAATTCAAAATATAAATGGTTTTTATGTTTTTTTAATTTATTCTAATTTTCTAAATCTTTCAATGATAAAAAAATTAAATTTAATACATAATATTTTCATCTAAAAATACATAAGTAGAAACCATCATATTAGTAATAACATCATAATTTAAATATATATTTATTTAACTTAATCACTTCAAACAAATTAATTAAATATCATGAATATATGAATGTATATATTTATACAAATATTAACTTAATCGTATATAAAGCTATATTAAATATAGATTTATAACTTATATTTAAATTTAATTAATAATTTGTAAATTTAATAGTTGTTTGTTTTAAAAGAATATTTTTCATAATAATATTGTGAATGTGTATTTATATTTTTCATATAAATACACATTCACTACTTTTGAAACAGTTTTCAACACCTTTTTTAATTGAAACTTTAAATAAAATAAATTTTTTACATTCTTGATAAAATTCATAAAATTCCTGGATTCTTGATTTGATATTATTTCTTTTTTCTGATATATTGAACAGAAAAATACGAGGAATTTATCAAATAATAATCCATAAAAAATACTCTCCTTAAGAAAGAGATTGACTGTAACTGTTTTTACAAACATGTACATGGGCAGCGTATGAATAAATATAAGAAAGTCAAAAACTATTGCTAAAATGAACAAAAAATGGGGCTAAATATTCAAAGTATTCAACTTCACTTCAAATTTGAAAGACTGGAATGTATAAATTAAACAAAGTTCTCTAGATAAACGCATCTGAGCAAACAGAGAGAAAGTTAAGGTGTCAAACACTTCACCTATCGTTGTTTATATAGCATTTGGCAAAGTGCTGTTGTAATATAAATACTTCCGGTTAATATTTTTAGTAGAATAAGAGAAATTTTAGTATTTAGCAAAATAATATTCAGTCAGAATTTAGATTTTTCGTGTTTTAAAAATTGACTAATTTTTTTCAAAATGTTTTGAACATAATAAAGAAAATTATACCGTAGTTCTAAAATTAATATGCGTCTCCTTGTAAGAATATTTTAATGATAAAATAATCGTTTCTAAAGTTAAACTAAGCAATTAATGCTAAAATTAATAAATACAAAAAGAGAGCCCCTCTAGAATTAAATATAAATATTTTTATGTGGTAAATTGTAAAATCCGAAATATTTATTTTTTATTTAATTTTTATTTAAAATAGTGCAAATATTACATCATGGTAACTATATGCATTTTATAAATCAAACTGCATTGTTATGGAGGAAAATCTGGATTATCAGACATAAAATGTCCTTCAAAATATTGTTTCAAAAACTTAAATTTTAATAAACTTGATTGGATAAATTTAAAATTAAAAATTCTATTTAATATTTTAGTAAATATGTATATTTATAATTGTTTGAAATGTATAATTTTAGAAAATTATATTTGTTTTTATAATGGAAAATATGAAAGTTGTAAATAGACTTCAAATTAATTTAGAAAATATTTGAATAGTACATATGTTTAAATTTATTTATTAAATGTCACTTTAAAGAGAAGAATATGTTTGTACAGTAAAACTGAAATGATTGACATCTGTTGGTATTTAAAAAATTGTTTTAAAAAGAAGCTACTTATAATCATGTTATAATCTGTAGCTTAAAATAATATTATGTAATGGAATAGAAATACAATTTTGTGGTTTATAAAGGACTTAAAATCAAATCACATAAAAAACAGCTACAACATAAATTTTATAATTTCTTAAAATATAATTTCTTAAAACCAATATGTTCACCAATTTTAAATTGTATGTTGCAATGAAAATTTTTTAAATTAACTAATATAATACTTTGGTAATTTCAAATGACTGATTCATTATAAGTTTTCGTAAAAAATGGTAGATCTTTAAAACGTGAAGTAAATTTGAATCTTTAGATCTTATTTCTGTATCTATTTCAAATAAATGTTCATGTATGAAGTTATAGTTATGAGACAAAAGATATATTATTTATTAATATTATGGCTTATTTATTAGTAATTAATTCATAATGGCATTCATTAATAATTATATAATTGCAGAAACAACATAAAATTGACCCATGTTTACCACTTGTTCCATTGTCATTAATACCAATCGCAAAATTAGACTACAAAAATCTATGCCAATAAATTTCAAATGTCTTTTGGTATTTCCTTCTTTTATTAATAATGTCAAGGTAGTTTTTACAGTTTTCAATTTCTAAATTTATTTTTTGAAAGACAATAGCTAAAATAAAGTTTCCAGGAATAACATAAAAATATTAATACTTTTTTGTTAAGCATTGGAAGAAATCAACAAGCTGTAACCGAATAAAACATGGTGGAAAAACAGCTTAAGAAAGAATTAAGGATTACAGTCAATACTATTTGACAAGAACTTTCTAAGCCAAAGTGACATCATAAAAGCAAAACAAGATGCCAACAAAGAAAGGTCTCATTTTATGAAAAACAGAATTGGTGGGGAAGCGTTCTAATCCGCACAGAAGACAGCTCGGGAAGCATGTGATGATCCAGACTTCATGACGTCACAATATTGCCTTTTATGAGAGCTGTTTCATCTTATCTATCCAATTTCGGGGCTTTCTCCCTCCCCCTTTACGATTAGGGTAAGAGCTTCCCGATTCGTACATCAGTTCTGATTGTCAGCCGACTGTCAGGAGAAATTCCAGTCTTTTTCATTCCACTTGTTGCACACGCTTCTAAGCGATGAGTTGAAGTTCTCTTTCAGGTCTCCCAATGCATACAGATCTTCAACGAAGATGCCTATGGAAGATATTTCATAAAAATCCAATTTATCATGTCAGAGAGAAAGTGATATATTGTTCTAGATAGCGTAATAAAAAGATCTCGTTCGTATTTTCAATTGAACTATTCACTCACTTTTTAGTAAATTTGATGTAATATTGTCTTAGATTTGGTTCAGCGAAGTTCTGTATATTACGACATGAAATTGAAAAAGAAATCAATGAATTCCTGGACGTATATATTATTGAAGTTTATTCAATTTTCTCTCTTGAGATATGATATAGTGAGAGGGAAAAAATGGAAGAATAATTGGTTTCTTAAAATTTATTGTTGAGCAATTTCGTTTCCTACAATAAAAAAGTGTTTTAATATTTTATGTAAGAATGTGTAATATGATATGGAACAGGAAAAGAACTCCTAATAATGAAAAATCATTATTTTCTCAAAGTTAAAAAATGAAGATGGAATAATGTATAAAAATTCAAAACTTTATACCGATATTAAGAAATATTGCATAAACATTTTTCAAAGAAATTTTTTTAAATGCGGCTTGTTATTAAAATTTATTTAAAGACATTATAAGTTAAAAAAATTTTAATTTCTCCATTTGGAATTCTAAGGCTGATTAAAAATTTTGGCTTTTTCAAAGTTACTTTTATAATTTAATTTCCATTCATAAATTAAACAGCATTTAATATTTGTAATACATATTTATAATATATTTTATATCTAAAAATCTCTTAAGCTTATATTAAGCATTTCTTTCTTAAAAGATGGAAATAAAAAATAAAAGAGAGAGTTTTTTTCAATTAAAGGTATGAGCTGATTAATTTTTACACTAGTACTATTTATTTCCGATTAATTCATCTGCCGCGTGCATTATATTTTAAGAACTTGTGATTGACGTAAAAAAAGAAGATATCAAAATTTTCAGAATTTCATTATCAGAATTTCATAACAAGGCAACAAAAATAAAATAAAATCTTCTTTATAAATAAATCCTGCAGATACGTGAATACGAATCACAATATTTGCTATGAACCTTGTTAAAAAATATTTGTGTCCATACATCCAAATTATCAAAATTAATTTTTGAATGCCTAAATTTAAACGTTTTTTTCAAACATAAAAATATATAAGTTACTCAAAATGCAGTTTCCTGAAGAAGTTTTTATTGCAAGGATTATTTTTGTCTGATTTTATATACAGTATATATATTTTAACATTTCGCAAAAAGTTTTCAATTAAATGAACTCTGCTTCCACATTTGCATACAGTAGCATATTCGATTTAAAAGATTTGAGTCTTAGTTTCGAAGAGATAGTTTTACATTAAATTTAGTTCTCATAAAATTCAAAAAACTATGTTGCGAACTTTCTTAATTTTGAGCAACAGTATAGAATGAAATAGTTAAAAATCAAGTGCCCAATACTCTAAATTGTTTACAATACATAAATAAAGTAATGGTTAAATGTGTGACTCGTGTTTGTTTCATAGAAAAAATGCTGGGTGATATGATCAATTTTGCTTTAAAATATAGATAAATTTAGCAGAAATTAGGATAAACACATTATGAACGTTAAGCATATGATAAAAAATAATCATATATTTCCTAAAAGGAGCCGACAGATGGCTAAGTGGTTAGCGCTCCTGATTCCTGAGCTGTGGGTCAGGGGTTCAAATCCCGATTCGGGTATGGATGTTGCTTTCTTTCTCTGTTCTCTCTGTGTTTCTCTGTCCTTTCTTCTGTGATGATGTATGAATTAGACCCACCCTATAAACGGGTTTGTGGTGATATAGCGCGGGCAACGCTACTCACCTCCGTGACTTGGTTCACAGGTGCCTGCTGGGTAACGACAAATGAGTAGCAATTTCTGGCCTTGTTGTGGCAAAAGGTTCGTTACACAAGTGCCCGCCGTTGGAAAAAAAATTCCTATAAGGATTAGTCTATTCCAGAAGAGGGAGGAGAGAATGCTGGAAACTTAAATACTTGTGCCAGCTAGGCTGACAATATGAGGGGTGCTGCTTCACTTTTCCAACTGAACCATAATTTGGTGTGGAATCTGACTTCCTCAGTACACACATGCTATAGGTACCAGGCCATAGGCATATGTTAAGCAACTATTCACAACCCATTCATACAAGGCAGGGAAAAAACAGGAGAGAGAGAGAGAGAAAGAGAGAGAGCGAAAGTACATCCGTGCCCGAACCGGGATTCGAACCCAGAAATTCCCTATCTACAGTCAGGCAGGCTGACCACTAGAGAGAGTGGGTGGTAAGGCAACAACTTTTACCATAAAAATTTTTCACTAAATATGTATGGGATAATTTTATAAAAATACAGTAATTTAGCAATTCAAATTTTTTTTAATGTTTTCAATAAATTTAGGAATAGAATTAAGTATTTAAAATTATATTTTTGACATCGTTTCCTTTCTCACTTTACGGAAACAATTATAAATTAGTTGAACTCTATAACAATAATCTGATAAGTGAAACAAAAAAAAGTGAATAAATTTTAAAATTCAAAAATTAATCTAATGATATGCAATACCAATATACATTTTTCAGGAATTAAATCTTCACTTTTGAAAATTAACAGCACAAAAATCTCACAATTTGAAAAATGGCGCTCATTATTAAGATGCATAGTACCACCTGTTAAAAATGTGTCAGTCATTTTAGTAAAAATTATCAGGAAATATAATTAGTTAGTAGAGAGATTTATGAAAATGCACTTCACGAAAGCTGTACCTCAAATCATATCAAATATGACCAAGTGTATCATGTATTAGGAGAAATAAAATTATAAATGTTAGAAATAGAATGTACTTGCAAATAAAAGCAGAGTAAAAAGGTTTTTGCTATTGTACAATTTATAAAATCTAATGAGATAAGAAAATTCATTTTGATTTTTCAGGTGAATGAAGATTAGAATATGCATAAACAGAAATTTATAAAGAGTACTAATATTTAAATTATAAAAATGACCTAGTGGAGATTAAATTACTTTTTCAGTCGTAATGAATATATAGTTTAAATAACTTCCCATTGCAATTCATTTCCGGTTTATATTTAAACTAAACTTTAATCACTTATTGAAATAAGAAAATTCAATATTGAACTGAAACAATCTAGGAAAGAATAAGAATAAGGGATTCAAGGTTTCATATTCAGCATATATATATATATATATATATATATATATATATATATATATATATATATATATATATATATATATATATATATATATATATATATATATATATCAATTCACTTCCATTTGATTTATTATTTAAGAATTTATCTCAAAATAATTATTCTCGATGATATATTTTTCCTTCGAAAACATAAATAAATAAACGAGGGATATCTCTGAAGTAGTTAAATCTCAGATACGTTTTACAAGAAATAAATTTGGTGCTAAAATAGCATTGCATACCACGTTTTTGTTTTATGCTTTGTTTATGTTTGTATAAATCATTGAAAAAATGTGGCATTAAGTAAATATATGAAAACACAATGACAAAAAAGAATAAATGATTTTTGCACTTTTATAATGATGTATTTTATAATTTTTTTACATAAATATATTATTATATCTTATTACACACACTTCATATAGTATTATTATTTTCTAGATGTTGTAGACCGTTCCAATTTTGCGGAAGCACACCACTCTTAAATATTTTGGCAATTTAACACTTGCTAAATTTAGACAAAGATACTATTTTCTTGAGAAATAGTTTTCCACATGATACATAAAACTGGCCACGGTGATCTGGTTCTCCCTATCGGAAGGTAGTGAATTCGAATCCCGGCTTACCCGAAGATACGACGTATTCCCTAAAGGCAGTTGGAGCATGTTAAAATAATCGTGGTTGCAATGACCTCCAAGTGAAATGATACTAATAGTAGTGGCAGATCATGCAGGTCTTTGGTTTGTTTATTGCTCCTAAATCAAGCTGTTTCTTTCTAACTGGTGGAACCCAACTTAGGGATAGGTAGAGGGAGGCATGCTGGTGCAACAACATGATTTTACTCTTTTACGTTTATTACACTTCAGGGGCAAAATCCCAAATATAATTCAAAAACAAAGGAGGTTATGTGCAAAAAACTTGAAATGTAAAACAGAATAGAAATATGATATCATTATTTCTAATATGATTATTTTTTTAAACGAACAAGTTGTTGTTGAGGCTTATCCCTCTTGACTGACTGCAAAATCAAACCAGGTCCATGAGCCCGAACACACAGACAATGGAGCACAAAAGGGACAAGTAAAATGTTTCCAGTTTTGTTACGATGGTGAGTTTTAGTGAGTATTTGATGACAAAATAATTTTATACAATAAAAATAGCAAGTTTTGTGCAAAGGGCATTTTTTTCCAGTTTATATTTACGAGAAAGAGTATATGTATGCTTCATAAAAGAAGATCGTGAAATATTCGATTGTTCACTCTAGCATCAAACAATAATTAAAAACTTTATTCTCCATAAAAGACTTACATTTTCGTTTAAGAGTGATCATATACTGAACTGAAAGGAAAATATTTGAAAGAATGAAAATCCAGCAAAAATTTCGGTTATGTTTATTACGTACGTTACAATGTTTGTGAAAATAGCGGAAATTGCGGCACAAGATGTGATGCTAATGATTGGACTAAAATCTTACAAGAGTCATATTTATCCCATCATCTTATAATTTTTTACGATATTTGAGTTTATCCTCCTTATAGAATGACTAAATATCTGATGAAATATTATTTCATTAGATATTAAATCCTTACTACTAATACTAAATCCTATTTTACTTATTCTATTAAATCCTGTATTTAGAGAATTTTGTGTAGCCAACTTAATAATAATATTATAGAACAAACTAAAGAGTTAGATTAATCTTCTAATAGACTAAATATAGACTTTTAATCCACATATCATACATGTTAGTCTTATCAGAATAGTTATATATTAATTAAGGGGTGGAATATTAATGTTAAAGTTTTTTTATAATTGTTTCCACATTAATGTAATGTTTCGTGTATAAACTAAGAATGTATACATTAATTACATAAATAAATTATTTTATAGTTAGTTCAAAACTAATCTCACTTTTATTTGTGCAAAGCTATATTTATACAATTGCCATAAAATAATGCATACTTAATTTCTTTTTAATTTGCAAGTTAATGGTAAACGATGAAATTGACTTTTAAAAATTTTTGCGATTCTTCAAATTAAATTGCTTTAATATCAAAGTATTTTTATCATTATTATATAATAATTATTAAGCTACAGAACCCAAATTGCATTTTGTACGCTTGCTTTATGTGAATTTTGTTTTTCCGAAATTTATATTTGTAATAATTCGATTCCCAAAATGAATTACAAAAATCAAGAATTTATTAAAAACTAGCTGTAATGAAATAAATCTTCTGAATTCTTTATTTTGCATTTATTACTAGTTCAATAATATTGTCTCACAGGTAATTGATTAATCTTCACAAGTTCTTTACTCGAACAGAATATAAATATAGGAATAAATTTCAATCTAGCTTTAGGAAAAAAACTTGTTACAATCAAGCTCAAATTGATTTTTCCGAAAGAAAATTTAGATAAAATAATCTAATGTAGTTCTTATCCCAAAGAAAATTTAATTATAAACTAAAAAAAAGATTTAATAACTTCTAAGATAATTAGATTACATTAGATTATCGCTCAAAAATATTAATAACAAAACATTTTCATTAAGAAATTATAAGAATATGTTATGCTACTATATAGTTTTGAGATGAAAAGTTGCTTCTACGTAAAATGTAAACATTTAGTGGAAATTTTTTTTATATATATTTTTCTTATTTTTGCTAAAATGCGTTTGAATAATTTTCATTTAAGGTATTGTGAAATTCGCTCAATTTTATCTCATGTGATTCAGAATGTGTAGTTATTTGCACGAAATTGATTTTTCCACGTCTTTTTTCTTTTTTTATTTTTATTTCGCTTGTGAAATAACAACCCATTTCCTCTTAAAATATCTAATTTCATCCCCGCAACTCTTTCCCGAGATTTAAATTACTCTCTTAAGCCTCTTCAACAAAATCTCTTACCCCAATCCACGGCTATAAATACCATTTTGCTCGGACTTCGAGAAGCATTTAAAATTCCCTTTACTTTTGTTACATAAAACCAGAGGAGTTGCTTTTCCCCCCGTTGCCATCTATCTATTCGATCAACTCCGGAAAACGACACTTCCTCTCGCTTTCACGGGGATCGTTTGAATATAAATGACGGAAGTTATCTTCTCCGCTTTCAGCTGGTGGCATCGGTCGCCAATGAATGCGTAATGGCCCTGTTTCTGAATGAAGTTATTTTGTCCGCTGAGATTGCATTATTCTTGGTGTCTCGTATCTCCCTCTCCTACTCTCCCAGGCGTTTCTATATACGAACAAACAGAGAAAATCAAAAAAAAATTTCTTCTACTAAAAATAGCTACACAGCAAATTTTTAACGCTTACTATGTAATACATGTTGTCAGATATGTTTAGAATTATAGTTTGCAGATTCTGAATTGATTTGGATACTCTTCAAACGATATTTATGCATTGTTAAATTAAATGCGGGAATGAAAATTCTTTTTTTAAATATTTTCTTTTTTAAAAAATTATATTCTTTTTTAAATTATTAAATAATCTTTCTATTTGGCAGTTGCCAAATAGAAAGATTATTTAATGATGCAATTATTTAATGAGATACAATGTGTAAAAATAATAAAAATTTTAAGATTACTAATTACAAAACAGAAATAATTTAAACAATTTAGAATCTTTAAAAATGATGCTTTCATTTTTAAAAATTTCATAACATTTTTTGCTGTCATGTACATTAAAAATGAAGTTATTTGCATATATATATTTTCGTTATTTTATACCTGACGATATCGATGAAATCTTACTAAATAGTGAACTTTTATTGGCAGTTTTTAAATTAAAACTATTTAGCTTCAGATAATTGTAAAATCATTGTAAAATCAGTTTCAATTCTTGACTATCGAATGAAAACCATTAATTTTAAAATTTGGAACTTTAATATTTTGTACTTTCTGAAAATACTTTCTTTGTCATGGAATAAATGAACTTTTCTAGAGCTTGAAGTAATATTAATTTTAAATAATTACTTGATGCTAGAACTATTAAATGCATAATTAAGATTGGCAAAAATCTAAATTGTCTGCAGAAAAGAGTAATAATATAATCCAAAATATTGAACACACACACAAAATGTCTTCTAAAGTTGCTTAGCTTTTGATAAAACGAGGAATTTCAATTGTTATTTTTCTATATCAAGTCAAAACACATATAAAGGTTTTTATTCCGAGAAAACCTGAGGAATTATTTGTTTCTTGTGTGGAAATATTTTACATGTCTTCTTTAGATAAAAAATCCAATTAATCATCCAGTGTGATCATTAAATATCTAAAATGGTTCACAAATTATGTCAAGCAATTTTATAAAGAAAATGAAGATAAAGCTCAAGAGAATAGCGAGTTTTAGTGAGTGCGTCCAGCGTGAGTAAGTGCGAACAGATAAGAATTTACAGAGAATTTCTTAGGCAGCTATTTTGTATGTTAACAGATTCTATGAAGACGAAATAAATTTCGTTATAAAACATTCCACGTCTATTATTTATTAACTTCTTCTACTTTGGAAATAAATGTCTTTGTAAATTTCATATATAGAATGATTTTTTTTTTGCAATAAAGATATGTGTGTGTAGAATATTCAAAGAATTTTTGAAGAAAGATACCACAAAACCAAAAACATTTAATTTAATGAGCGATTTGTGTTTCAAAAAGAATTATAGCAGTTACATTTAATGAATTTGTTTTTATTGTAAATAGTAATTGATATCTAAGTTCAACAGAGCTTAAAAATTACAATAGAGATACATAATATTAAATTGTTTTTAGTATTTCTTATGAATTTACATTTTTAGATTATTACGCATAAGTAATGCATAAGATGCTTATTATAACAAATTTGGCACAGATTACAAAAATTTCTGTTCAACAAAATGAAACTATTAAAACTTTAAAATTAATTTTAATTAATAAAAACACGTTTGAAGAATTTATAAGTCAATGAAATTTTATAAAAGAGTACAATTTTGTTTTAAGTAAAAAAACATTAGTTTGATACTTTGAATGCAATAATGTAAGAAACGAGAACTAAATCTAAACTGTCATTAGTTTATATACACTAAAAATGATTGGATTGTATTTTCTTCCTTCTGTATAAGCTTTGAAAAGTTGTGTTCTATAAATATAGAAAATATGTATTGTATAATAAATTTACAGAATACAAAATTGATGTAGATATTTTATAATAATTCCGGGAAAACAATGAATTTTATTAATACAATTTTATCGAATACATCTTAATTAATTAATGTCACTTAAATATTTTATTACGTTAAATTACCATAAATAAAAATCTACACGAACTTAAGACAATTACACTTTTTCAATGTGTATATATACTATTAGTTTAGATTTTAAATTTTTTTATGTAAAAATTTCTTTAATATTACCCATTTTATAATTACCAAAAGCCGCTTATGCCAATGGGTAGCAAAAAAATTATTTATCGATAATAGCAAAACTGAAATAGAGAATATTCTTTAACTTCAACATTACACGATTGATTTTTTACACTGAAGAAAATAGCTCAATTTCTTGTAAGACCAGATACTTCAATAAAAAAATAAACCTCATCTGTATAACAGATATTTATATCCTTATTCTGGAGTGATTTTTACCCTATGGTTAACAGTTATTAGATATGAAAATTACATGTTATTTTCTTTCTAATAGCAAGAACAGCACGATTCTCTTATCTGTGATTGCCCAAGACTAGCAATTTAAAGAGATTTAGAAAAATAATTTGTGTCTGATAACTAAAATATATAGATATTGGTAGAATATTTATAAGCAATATCGAGAATAGGATAACTCTCCCATTTACTATTGAAATAATTTCCCAAGAGATATTTAATAACTGTTTGTCTCGATATGTTTGTATAAAAATCAAAAAATTTCCTAAATACATATAACAGATATTTCTCTACTGACAGACAAAGTAGTTTCGCAATATACATGAGATTTTCTCCTCAATATTGGGTTATGTTACATTGAAACGTTTTCCTTTATTTTTATTAAGTTGATTGCAAAATATGGAAAATGATTTATAGTTATATATTATAATTTGGAAAGCCATTAATTTAATGGATAAACTATATTAACCGTTTAACATATAAATTTCAGCATAAAAATTAAAAATTTTAGTTTAATTTATACTATTTTTAATAAAAACATTAATCCTTTAAATAAATGCTACTTTGAAAATATATCCAATTTATTTTAATGATAATTTTTAAAACACACGCCATACTCGGAACTAATAATTTATTTAATTTTTACATTTAATATGTATGTCATAATTAAGGAATATTAAATTTTTAATTATTAAGTATCTCATAATTAATATGTATAGCATGGGATTATGAATCTCATTAATATACTTAATTTATTGAGAACTTAATAAAAAATTTAATTACATTCATTTAAATGGAAAAATGCTAAATGTTCGCTTTCCCTATTATAACTGTAAAAGAATAATTATGAACTTTATCAAATATGAATCTAATAAAAGATTTTATAAAATTTTAAAAACTGTTAAAATGAAAAAAGATTTTCTAATAAAGATTTTTCTAATAAGATTTTTCTAACTAATAAAAAATCTATAAACTGTTTCTCAGTTATAATAAAACTTTGAATTCATTTTAAATGGAAAGCAGATTTATCAATACAATTTTCAGAAATTTGCATGCATAAAAGTTCAATATAACTGTAAGCCATTTAGTGTAATAAAATTGAGGTTTAAATAAAGGATAAAAATATTTTGCATCAGACCTATTTCTTACTTCGGCATTATTTATGTATGATAAAATCTATGTTCTTAAACAGACCATTCTCAGCTTCATATTATAAGTCTTCTAGAAAATATAACTAATTATGTCAAGAAAATTTCAATGGGATTCTGTGAAATATTAAAAAAAACATTATACCTTTGCATCCCGGAGAATTTGTGCTTTTAAACTTATTTGTCAGGAATTTTATAAAGTATAACCAAAAAGGAAATCAATTCTAATGTAAGTTTCAAAGAATATCAATGGTCTGTTCGTCAATTAAAGAATGTTTTATACCAATTCATTTTAATTTTAAAAATAATCAAAAAAAATAAGTAATTGCTAATCAAAAAAATAATATATCTTATGATGCGTTGTCGAATTATATATATACCGCATATTAAATCGCTTACTTATAATCTTTTTTAAATTTATGATTTTAATATTATTTAATAAAACTTTAACAATTGCTTTAAGTTATTGCAATTTTATTAAAAAATATAAATTGATATTAATATATATATTATTTAATATAAATTTATTTACATTGGTTTTCTTGTTATTGAGTTTTGTGCTTATCCTTTGGATATTTCGAAATCAATATTTTTTTTAATTTAATTTTATTTATGAATAAAATTTAAGATTTGATCTTATAAAACTATAAATCTAATTTAATAGGCTTTCTAATTAAAGAATCAATTTTAGTGAAAATACTTATCAAAGAATAAATGTGAGAAATTATTTATATTCGTTTTTAAAAATATAATTTTAATATTTTTTAATAAATCTTTAACAATTATTTTAAAATATTACAATTTTATTAATAAATATAATTTAATATAAAAATATAAATTATTCAATATAAATTTACTTATATTGGTTTTCTTGTTATTCAGTTTGGTGCTGATCTTTTAGCCAATTCGAAATGATTATTTTTATTAATTTTATTTATTATTTATAATATTTAAGATTTAATGTTAAAGATTCAATTTTATTGGAAATGTTTTTCAAAGAATAAATGTGAGAAATAACAATAACTGTAAAAACAAATTTCCAATAAATCAAACTTAACTTGTTTCCCTTTTTAAAATTTAAGATTTGGTCTTACAAAACTATCAATCTAATTTAATTGGCTTTCTCGTTAAAGATTCAATTTTATTGGAAATATTTATCAAAGAATATATATGAGAAATTACAATAACTGTAAAAACAAATTTCCAATAAATCAAATTATAATTTTTTTTCTTTTTTGAAGAATAAGAAGTTTATTTTACTCCGTTTTTCACCTTACATTTCGGAGCACTTAGTGAAATATCATTTCTTATAAAAAAAGGTTCTGAATATTTTAAGATAATTTATTTTGTGGTAATGTTTCATAATATCTTTTCTTTAATTAGTGTATACATTTCCTGACAAATTATACGGCAACTAACAAATATGTGAATCTTTAAGCGGCCATTAGACATTTATGCAAAGCATCTTACGATATACATACATCACTCCATATTTATTTTATGAGTTCTTTTATGACGTCACGGACTTATTTTATGAAAAAGACGCCATTAAAAGAGAGTAATGTAGTCAAGCAGACATTTAATGTTGAAGCTGGATGACTTATTGGTGGCCACTAATTTAATCTAGTTGTGCGTCAAAGCATAAGATTTCCACGGCAAAAGTTCTCATGGAAGGAGACATAATACTAATTATTTTAATGTGTGTTTTCGGTTAATAGTTCTGTTTTTTAACAATTTAAAATACTAATTAAATTAATGTATTCACAGAACAGTGCAATAAAACTAATACGCAAAGGTTGATACATTTAGTAGTCTAAATGAATTATAAAAATGATTAATATTACCAAAATACAGTATTATGAAAATTACAAACGCCATTTACTGCATTTACTATGATTAATATTGCTATGGTTACAATGATAATTGCTGCAATTCTTTTTTTCTTCAAATTTATTTAATATTTATAAAATTGCTCTGTGGGATTTTTCCAGGGCAATTATTTGTAATAAATGTAATAAATTTTTGAAATTTATTTTTCCATAAAGAGAATTTGTTAGAATATTTGAACGTGTGTGTAGCCATTATGGCAAGCCATTAAAGCAAGTGTAGTAAAGTCAAATAAAGACAGCAAAATTTAATATTAATATAAATTATACTTATTTGCATTATAGTTAAAATATATATTTTGAAATAAATATTTTTTAATTTTTATTTAAGTATAAAGATTTTAATATTTATTAACATTATATTTGCATTTTTATACATTTTTTATAAATTTCCATTTGTATACCTTTCAAGTTTTAGAGAATCAAATTAATTTATTCAAAGATTATGGAAATTTAAAGGCTAAAATGTATAGAAAAGTTCAATCAAATAAAGATAGTATAAATGAGCTTCAAAGTTCAATTAAAGATTTCATTTATCAATAAATATTTTATTACTACTTTATATTTCAGTTAGTATAGTTTATTATATTTACATTTAGTAATAAATATACTTTTAAATATGATAAAATTATGTTTGAACTGTTATTAAAACTAAGCATATGAGTATAAAATTAATACAGATTAATTAAATACAATTTTAAAAATAGTTTGTTTCTTCAATGAAAATTTCTGCTAAGAAACTTATATCTCATAAACATTTAAAATTTTTAACTCTTTTACAAAATATTATTTCATAGAAAATGTGCAAATGAATATTACGTTATGCATTTTGCAAAAATAAATTAAGGTATACATAAAAGTAAGTGTTTTAAAATTTCTTCTATGACAAAATGAAAGTGGCAACAGATCTGAAATAAAGCTGGCTCCTTTTCGTAGAACGGAAGACATCCATTTTACTTTTATAGGCTATTTCATCCATGGGGGAACACCGCATATGAAGCAATTTGCAATCTCTGTTGATCCCTCTTGTGAACTTTTTATCTTTTTTTTTTTTCTCAATTCTTCACAGTTGTGAACGTAATCCGTCTTTCAGATGCGGTCAACACTATGCTCCTCAGAATATCAAAGCCTTTGTAGCAGGGTTACTTCTTGGCGGGATTTCGCCAACCAAACTTTTATCGCCAATCAAGATAAAAAGCTAAATAACAACTCTTCTGATAATGAATATATAGTGATAAACCCTGTGAGAACTCCGAAAATAAAGATTATTAGACAAAGGATTTCGAAAGAATTCGTTCTGACTTTACTAATATCTAAGAAGTTATAGTGTGACTTAAAAATGTGTGTGTTATGTAAATTCTCCCTTTTCTTACATTTTAACCAAATACCCAAAAAATTTGAACATTTTCTGAACTAATATATTGTTTTTTATTAACTCCACCCTACAGACATAGCCAGTTTGAAAATTTTCAACTATGATTACAACATCAAATACATGTATATAAAAACAGTAAAAACAAATATATACACAAATATAAAAGAATATTGCAAATATGTAAGTTTCATTTCTGGACAATAATTCTGACTCCAGATCAGAAGGTTGCGTGTTCAAATCACGTACGGGTCACCAGTTCTGGAGGATTGACTGCGCAGCATTATATTTTTTAAGATATTTATTATATACAACACAAATTACCCAGAAAACATATAAATGAACTACACTGGAATATTTAAGAACAAGATATTATATATGTATATAACTACAAAAGTAAGTTGGATATTGCCAACGAAAAAGAAAGAAAAATTTCTTAAAAATAGATATTGCGTCGCCACAAATTTAACAATCATATTAGACAATACACATTCTTATTACAATGAAAATGAAAGATTTCAATAAATACAATTTATAAATAAAAATACTGAAAATAAGACTTTAAAATATAATTTAAATGGTTATAAATTGATAAGTTTGCAAGCTGCGGATCCAATGAATACATTTTCGCAGTTTTGATTTTGCATCTCTATCATGAAACAAAGTTAAATGAATTTAATTATTAAATAAAATTTAAAAAAACATAATAGGGAATACAAATTGACACAATTTAGATTTTTTATTACATTTTTTTAAAGTTCAAAAGTATAAATAAAATTTTAAATTTTTTTATTCTGAAACGTTTATAGTCCTTTAAATTGAAATTTAAAAAATAATATTTAATCATCGTTATATAATTAAATAAAGAATATGTAGTATCTGAATATATTTTTGTTAATACCTATTAACTTCTATGTAATCGGCATGCAAACTTATAATTGACGTAATTCTATTCTTCGCAATGTCTATCAATTTTGTTTAAACTCATCATTATTGATAAAACTTTAATTTCATTAATGAAAGAAATAATTAGCATTAATTGAAATTTCTAATAACGTCTTTTAATACAACGCAAACGCATATTTTTAATGTTTGAAAATGTATACAAATTAAATTCAGTATTTCATAAAAAAATCAATCTTTTATTTCGTATGTATTAAACAGTTGACAAATTTAAATTCACTTTTCACCATTCTAAATTTTTAGAGTGTATTCTTTTACTAACAAAAATATAGTTTCATTAAAAATTATTCGTTCTAAAAGGAAAAGAATTAAAAATTAATTAAAAAAATAATTTATATAATGTTGTTTTTTTGCTTATAATAATGAATGGAATTAAAGACAATTACTACAAAAGTCTGTAATTTTTCCTAAAAGGAAATAAGAAAATATTTTCAATCAGATTAAATCTTTACTCTTTGCAAGAATCACTGGTAAATTCTTTTCATGCTTTAAGATCAAAGTTATTGCAAGTTTAAATATTTATTTAGCGTTTTAATAGCTTTTTAGTGACTTTTGTCGACTTAAAGAGCTTTTGAATGAATTCTTGGTATAACTTAATTCGTTTTTCCTAGTTTAAAAGGATTTAATATAAAGATTGTCTTTCAATTCTTCTGTCTTCCAATTCAATTGAAACTTTTCAAGAAAGAGTTTCAATTCAATGATGTTGACATAGTAATTTAAATGGGAATCATATAACTTATATTTTAAAATTTATTACATTTAGTAAAAAATTACTAAATGAAATGGGTTTTATAACAAAATTTATTTGGGGGATTAAATTTGCGTATAATTTAATTTACATAATAATATATTAAAATTTAGTAATCTATTTATAAAATAATGAATTATTGAAAAAATATGTGTAATATTAGATTATATTTTCCAATAATTCAAAAAAAAAATCACTTTAAATGATTTCAAAATAAAATTATAAAAGTTTTAATGTTACAAACATTGTTTTAAAACGAAAATTATATTACTTGTTTTATTCGTCTTATTTCACACACCATTTTTATAATTTTATTTATAATCTTATATAAAATAAAAAGTTAAATTTTTATCCAACTGAAATGCTTGATGATTAATTTAATAAATTAGTAATTACATTATTCTTAAATCTAAGTAAGGTATATTAATTATATCTTTTTCATTTATAATTTGTGTTTACACAATACAATAAACTTTTTCAAACATCTAATACTATAAACAAATTTTCTTTTGGATGTATATAAAGTAATATATCCAGTTAAGGTAGACCATATTCATATAAGACTGTAATTCTTTTTCCTGTTTCTTAAAATTATTTAATTAAATTTGATTAATTACTTAAAAATTAATTCAATACAACGATAAAAGTTTTGACATTCTATAATAAACAAAAATCTCTTCAAAAATGTACAAAACATCTTTATATGAAGTGATTACTGTTAGATATGTTTAAGATTATAATAAAAAATTTTGAACAGTGTTATTAATACTAAAAACTCAGACAATAAATGAGATAAAAAAAATATTTATAATCAACATATTGGAACTTTTTTAAAAACGAAACTGATCAAAAGATCTACAAAAATCACGCTCTACAAAACCATCGTAAGACCTGTTCTCACTTGTGGATGCGAAACCTGGACTCTAACAAAGACTCAATCAAATCAAATTGTAATATTTGAAAGAAAAGTCATAAGAAGGATTTTTGGTGCTGTAAATGATAATGGAGTTTGAAGGCACAGATACAATTTCGAGCTCTTCAGACTTTTTAAGGAAGCTGACATCGTCAATTCTATTAAAATATGTCGCTCGAGATTTGCGGGCCATATTTGTCGAATGGACCCCTCATCTTTGACTTCAAGAATTTTTAATTATAGGCCCATTACAAACAGATCTAGGGGTCGGCCCAAACTTAGATGAACTGATTGTGTAGAGGAGGAATTTAAAGTGCTGAAAGTGACAAATTGGAGAACTGTCGCCTCCCGGAGAACACAATGGAGGAGTGTTCTGAGGAAACCCTTGGAACACCTCGGACTGTCGTGCGGAAGAAGAAGAATCAACAAATTTTTAATTAAAGTTTGTGTTATTGGTTTCACAAAGAATGACCTTGTTACTGTAAAGCCAACGGTACCCTATATTGTATTCTTGCACAAAATTTATATGAAACCGCTTTCGCCAATTATATTAAAAACTACCTTACATGAAGCAGATATGCTTTGTCCTAAAATTTGTGTCAGATTTATATAATTTTTATTAGAAATTTCAAACAAATATTTTTATTGGGGATAACTTTTCCACTATGGCACCTCATCTACTTCTTAAATCTCTGGGATTGAATCACAGATCATTTTCTGTCTTTGGTTTGTCAACTAGGGACTCAAGCGAGGTCCCTTATGTAAGGTATTACGACTTGGAATTTTCTAGCTTAGAGGAGGGAATTTAAAATTAAAAAAAAGTGGTCGGCTTCCGCCCACATCCCCAAATCCCCATTTTCCTTTGCCATCTAAATTATCTTCTCCGGAAGTAAAGGAGAAAGCGCGCTGCTTGCGATAAGCAGTCAACGTCTTGGAACGGTTGTTTTGATTTTATTTTACGCTTGTTATCAAAGCTAAAGAGAGTTTAATGAAGATTGAAGAAGTGGCTTAAGACAGGGTTTTCGCTATCACCGATGCTTGAAATTTAAAAATCGTTCTTCATTACCATCACTGAAGCTTTCACTGAATTCATTTGAATAATTTTTGCATTTAACTCTGCAGATAATAGGTGAATGTAAGACACGAGTTTACTGATGGAATGTTATTATCTTAATAAAGAAATTGTTCCCTGCAGAAGCCTTTAACTTAAATTAATGGGTTTTACTTTGTTTTAGCTAATGGGCATCTGCGTATTTAATCTTTTAATTAACTCTTTTGCAATCTTATACCCGAGTACTGGTTTTTTCAAAATGACTATTGAAGATAAAGTTTCCAATATTTGCGGACTTGTCGTTACTTTAATAGTTTTGCATTATTTTTAAGTATTTGAAATATTTTTTTGATTTAAAAATACATCTACAATAAATACACAAAAGTCTTATTATAATCGCTATTTTTTTAACTGATGTTTGTTATGTTTCTTTAAGTAATTAGCATGCTAATGAATGGTGGATATAATACTTCTATCACATAATTTATGAGTGTGTGTGTGTGTGTGGATAAGCTTAAATTTTTTTATCATGTTAGTTTTTTATCAAGAAGTTACAGAAATAGGCAGGAATTCTGATGAAAACTGTAAACTTATACTATTTCTAGCACATACAGTCAGTCACAAAAGTCTACGTACAACCCTAAAAAAGGGCACATTTCAAAACTGAGTTATATTTTAATTTACAAAATAGAATAAATATTTCCTTTTTCACTAAAAACTGTGATTTACAAAATTAAAAAGTTTCAAACTATCATCTACTAGGAAATTTTGTGAATATGTAAAAATTAGCGCGTCACGAAAGTCTGCATACACACGATTAGTTGAGAAGAGAAAATTTACATATGAAGATTTGTTGAAGGTTACTTAAGTTTGAGGTGACACTTTTGTAGTTAGTTCATCGTTAGTATTTTCCATGATATTACAATAGCAAATTGCTTTAAAATGAGCCAGGGAAAGGAAACATCCTTAGAGCTTCGAAATTTGGTAGTAAAATTGAAATGTGAAAAGAAATCTTACTCCGAAATTGCCAAAATTGTAAACAAAAGTCGGTCAACTGTGCAAACAATCTACAGAAACTTTGTTAAACGCGGACATGTGCTCAGCAAATCTTGATGTGGTCGTCCAAGGAAGCTCAATGATCGAGAAGCAAGAGCCATGGTAAGAAAAGTGAAGAAAAATCCAAAAATTAGTGCCCCAAAATTAGCGCATCAAATTGAAACAGAAATTGGAAAGCAGGTACACCCAGAAAATGTTCGTAAAATTCTTCGATCGGCCGGCTACAATGGCAGAGTTCCCAGAAGGAAACCATTCGTATCATCTGTAAACCGAAAGAAAAAACTTGCCTTTGCTTCTGCACAAATTGACAAGGATTTTGAGTTTTGGAAAACAGTTTTGTTCACTGACGAGAGCAAGTTCAACATTTTTGGAAGTGATGGCCGCGGAAAAAGTTTGGAGGAAAAACAACACAGAAATGAACCCCAAAAATTTGACTCCCACCGTAAAACATGGTGAAGGCAATGTGATCGTTTGGGGTGCCCTGGCAGCATCTGGAGTTGGCAATTTGGTTTTCATCGAGGGTACTATGGATTGTTTTGGATACTTGAAGATTTTGCAAGGCAACCTACATGAATCAGTCAGAAAATTGGGACTTGGAAGCAACTTTGTCTTCCAACAAGACAATGATTCTAAGCACACAGCAAAGATTGTGAAGGAATGGCTCCTCTACAAGACGCCCAAACAGTTGCATTCACCTCCACAGTCTCCAGACCTTAACTCTATCGAAAACATTTGGGAGGAAGTCGACCGAAAAATAAGTCAACAACCCATTACCAGCGTCAAAACCCTAAAGAAGGCTATGCAGCAGGCTTGGTCCCAAATTTCACCTGAAACAACAAAGAACCTGGTGAATTCGATCCCAAACCGAATGCATGCTGTCATTGCTTCAAAGGGAGGGCCTACCAAGTATTAATGGTATTTTTATTTTTGTTTATTGCCAAAAATTTGAGTTTCCTGTCTCTGTATGCAGACTTTCGTGACCACATAATTTAAAACTTTTGTTATTTTAACTGCGTTTTAACAAATATGTTGATAATTTTATTTATTTATTTTAAGTTATAATGAGAAATAATTGTGAAAATAAAATTGAGTTTTCGAAATTATGAGTTATGCGCAAAATATATAAAAATCAGAGTGTGTATGTAGACTTTTGTGACTGACTGTATGTTATGTGTGTGTGGATAGAATTTAATTTTTATCATTAACTTCCAAAATATTCAATAGAAATTACAGAAATAGGAAAGAGTTCTGATGTAAATTATATACTTTTATAATTCCTTACGATTATTTTTATTTATTTCTGTGAAAAGCTTTTAAGGAAAATATTTTTATCTTTAAAAAATTAACAGAAAATCACTCTAAAATGTTCATTGCTTCCAAGTGAAGTGTTGAACTCAGATTATTTCCATACGCTGTATGTGTTCACTGATTAAACCATTTTATAAAATTATATTTTTTTATACGAAAATTGCGTGAATTCTGGATGAATACCTTATATATGACAATTGTTTCATGCATTAAAATCCTAATGGTAAAAAATTTGATGCACAAAAATAAAAATATGTTTAAAAACAAAAATACGAAAAAAATCTTATTTCTTTCACCAAAAATCATTGATAAAAATCTGAGAAACGATTTAAAAACAGAAATGGACTTAAAAATATTTGAATTTTGTTTAAATAAATGTTTGAAAACTAATCATCAAATGGTCAAAAGAACTTGAAATGGAATATTATCAAAAATTCCACATTTGATATCAAATGTAAGTGGTTAAATGTGTACTTTTTAAATTTGCATGTAATATTTTTTAAATAAATTATTAATAAATTTTTAAGACATTAATTTCATCATTTTTAATTTACTGAAATACATATTGACGTTTTAATTTTGTATGGTATAATGTTTCTTTGATGATTTAAAGCGAAAGATTCGAGATCAAAAGGAATTAGGGTCTCTTTAGCAGCTTTTGTGAACAAAAATAAGAGGCTAGAGATGGATTCAATTTGCAAATGAATGACAAATTGAACTTCCTTACAAATGGGCAAATTGCATATGCACCACTGTGATAAACTTTGCAGATTTATGATGCCAGAAACCATTATTTTTAAAGCCTTTCCCACAAGTGTCAAAAGATCTTTCTTGTTCTATTAAATTATCTGTAATATCTTCAGTTACGAGACACAATGAAAAATTAACAACATTCATGATTGAAAATAACGACATTTTTCATCTTCATTATATAACATATAGCCTCAAACAAACTGAATTTCTACTACTACACGATCACTATTTGCTTTAGATTTTATTAATTTCTAATTCCCATCATTGATAAAATAATTTCTGGCTTAAATTATTTTGCTTGTGAACTTGAACATTTTGAAAACTGATTCACCTCTTTTATTGAAGTAGAATTTGTAAAAATACAATTTCTTTTCAGTTTTTTAATGCCTTATCAATGGTTTTTGGCTCTTTCTTAGAAAGATATAAATAAATAATAAAAATGCACATTTTATTTCTTAATAACTTTTAATTTATGTTGTGATTTGGAGAGAAAAAAGAGTACAGTGTTTATCTAAATGAAAAATATTAAATCACAATCCACTTGATATTTACCTTTTCCATTTGCTTCGTCGAAAGTCACGTTTCTTTTCCCTCCCATTCAACTTAAGTTTAATAGACACTTACACATAGCTTTTAGCTACGAAGTAAGTGCAATCCATTAAGGTAACAGTATTACAAATATTGGATTATATGCAGGGACTATATTGAACAATATTGAGTTTTCGAGCAACGCTCTGACTGTGTTGCCTGATTTAATTTGGCGACAAAATAGTTGTGAAAGAGACTTTTAAATTACATTTACGTTTGGACGAGGTTCAGCGAGCTTACGAGGGAAGCTGTGAATATTTATAAAATGAAAAAAAAATGATTGTGTAAGAATTTGATTTGGGGAGAATTTCAATTTCATCACAGTCCCCATAGAGGATTTTATTACTTTTTCAAATGAATAAAGATGTTTTAAAATTATTGATATTTGGCATTAATATTTTTGTTGTCATTCTACGTACATGGATTTATTTTCTTAAAACTAAATTGTATCTTTGATTTTTAAGAAATTTTAGAGCTTTGCATTATTTTTTTATCAAAAAATAAAGAAATATAAGATATTCAAATTGAAAATTTAATAAATGTAAAATAAGTTTAAATTCTAATTAAACTGCATTTTACGTCAAGCTGCAGATTAATATTTAGCTCCTTTGCCACAGTTGTAATCGAGCAAGGGTTTGAATCTTACCCTAAACATGTTGGATTGAAGTTATTTAGAATTTGCTTTAAGCTCCAGGTTCATCTCTAATTAATATCCTTGTGTTTAAAAATGTTCTTTCGGCAACAAATTAAACTGTTTCATCGTATACATTTTTAATAAAGATTAAATTGAAACTAGTAAGCGATTTAGTTCAAAAAGTATTCAAAATAAAGGAATATATATATATATATATATATATATATATATATATATATATATATATATATATATATATATATATATATATATATATATATATATATATATATATATATAAGTTTTTTAAAGTTTGAAATATATTTTGATGTTTATATTTTTTAAATTTATCATATTTTTAATTTGCAGTTAGGGAATAAAAAAGTTTTATTTCTAATTATAATTTAATCAAAATATGCAATAGATTTTAGCTCGCTTTCCTTGAACATAACTTTAATATGAAGTGAACGTAGAAAATTTGCTTATAAATAATTCTATATTTATATTTGTCTATATATGTGACTTGATAATAATTTCAAACGCATAACATTTTAATGAATACAATTTAAGGGTGATTAAATTTATTCTTGTATTAAAAATGAGTTATAATAAATACATTGAAATAATTTATGGATACATATAAATTCGGTTTTAAATCAAATTTTACGTGAACCATTAATTAAATACAACTTCTATAGTTTTTATTGATAATTAATAGCACTTTGATTTAAACAAATGCATTTTAAATGTAAACTTTAATATATACTGTTGAAACATTTCTCATCAAAACATACTCTGAAAATAGTGGTGGCACTAAATGTTTTACTGGAAATCCAAATACTGAGTCGGATCAGGTGCAACAAGACAGTATTATGTTTAAAATAAACATCTGGGGGGATCTCTTTTTCTTGATTTGCGTTGGGGGAAGGTTAAATTCAAACAAACTTTAAACTATAGCTCATATAAAATGCTTTCTAGCCACCTGAGACCATACTTCAATTTTCTTATAATCATTTTTATCTTAAATTTTGGAGTTCCAATACCTTTCCCTTATGTATCATTTGTGTTTTTTAGATTAAATATTTAATAAAAACAGTCATTTGTGAATGATTAATATTTTTTGATTTATTACGTTATATATTGTTTGAAATCATCATATATCATTCAATGTCACGTATAATTTTATTATAAGAAAAATAACTGTTTACTACTTATTAAAAATTATCTGTACAATCAAGTTATTATAGAGAATTGAATATTTTAAATTTCAAAGATAATTTTGATTCAATAATTTTAGAAGAAATATTTTTCATTTATATAATGAAATAAAAATGTTAATAATCATTTTCAAATAAATATTATGTATGTTTTCGATAATTTAACATTTATTAACTGCAGACGTTTGATTATTATAGATGTAATATTTAAAAAATGTTCAGTTTCTTTAGATGCAATTATTGAGCATTTAATTATAAAATATGAAATATTGTATTACAATTACATTTCACAACTATTACAAATTTTACAAATAATAAAGAAAAAATTCACTATAAATTTTATATCTTTCTAATCAACTTCGTAGAAATAAAGTCACAAATATATCATTTGTAAATTTAAAATAAAATATATGAAAAAATAGCGAGAAAAAAGCTGTAGAAATAATAAACTTCCTCCAATATTTTGTATGTGAAATAAAATTTCAGAAATAATACTTGCTTAAATTGTTTAAAATATTCCATTAACTTTAACAATACATATAAATAAAAAAGCGTAATAATGATATTATAATATTCCTTTAATTTATGTATATTTGATTTATTTTTGACTTTTACTATTTCTATTTTAAAAATTTCTAAAATCACAAATTATTTTAAAAATTTCTGTAGCTTTAGAATTATCAAGTGCATCTAGATAACCACCTGTTGCTGAATTACTCATTACAAAGAAATACATAAGCAATCGCTTTTGTATCGGAAAATATTTCAAAAAGAAAAAAATACAACCCTTTTGTGTAATAACTCTTTGAGCACTTCATTACTGTCTAATACACCATTTGGGTGATATTATTTTGGCATACAGGGGAATAGAACGGTAAACAAAATAACTAAAGCAATTTATCATTCTGTAAATTAAAAACTTTTGGATTAAGAGTAAGGCGTTTAATCAAACATTTAATGGGAATTCACATAAATCACATTAGTATTTAAATTACTTAAGATTAAAGATTCTCTAAAGAAGATGAAAGAAAATTGCAACTGACCCACATTACTCACTTTTACAATAAGAAAATTCTGTGCTGTCATCTAAAGCAAATATATCAAGATATTCCTCTTGATTCATTTTTAATCCTTATTTTCTTTCTTGAAGTTTATCAATTAGATTTGCACGCGCTAATGCTTCAGTATTTTTCTTTTTTCAATTTGAATGTATTTCGAAGCAATTTGTTCAGCTATACATTCAAATATAAGTATTAATCTCAAATTTTTCTTACAAATTGATTTCGAAGGAACTCTCTACAATTTAAAAACTTTAATTACATAAAACTTTAGACTGTAGCAAATATTTAAACTAATATTTAAAACTGCATTCTTTAAATTTTAATTCAACAATAGTTAGGCTTTGGTGTGAATTTAAATTGAAAAGTCAACTTCAGAAGAATCGTTTAAAGGCAGAGAGAATACCTCATTAATATAACATTTCTTATGAAGATAATTTCGTGCAGATATTTTTATGTATATAAAAACATATTTAATATGCTGCTACGATACTTCAGATTATTAAATTCTTGAGAAAATTTACATATTTCTGAAAGGTAAAATCATTGATCAAGAATATATACTTTCTATTAAAAAACTGAAAACAATGAAATAAAGCGTTAACATATTATCATAATGAAACAACCTCTGGAAAATATGAACAATAAATAAAAGTTTACATTATAATCTCCTTTTATACTTTAAACACCTTAAATTCAATAACACGAACATTGAATTCCACGAAGTATAGCTGACCCCAACAAAAATAACTCTCGAACGAATTGAAGCGTTAATGTTTGTTGTGTGCGCCAGAGTTTAAATTCTCCTTTAATTCTTCCAGACAGGTGGTCTTACCATCATGGTTCGTCAACCTATCATCAGGGCTTCCACATGAAGTTCTTAACCTTCAGACCTCCTGCACTTCTCATTATTATGGGGAAATATTTCCCAATAAATGCCGGGTGGATGTTGACGGACGAGATGAGTTCTCACAGCTGGTATTCCCAAATTGGTCTAGTTGCGATAGTAGGGGGTGCACCAGAATATTGCCCATCAACTCAGGGCAAGCGGAAGTCGTCTAGAGCCATGCAGTTTAATCTCATCTACTGCAGAGCTTACTATATCATGGGATTGTAGTCAGGAAATGTACTTCAAAGATTGAGATGAAATTTTTCAAGTCTTTTGGAGATGTGGTATACACAATGAACTATAAAAAAAACTTGATAATAAAATTGTAAATTTTTACTTCAAATAATAAATTAGATAAATTGAAGTAAATTTAGCGTAAAATTTTTAATTAACTTTTTTAAGCTTTGGTCTTTTTAACCTTGAACTCAGGCTATTTTTTCACTAATCATAATTTCCCATCAAGTAATTTTCAAGTCTTTTGGAGATGTGGTATACACAATGAACTGTAAAAAAACTTGATAGTAAAATTGTAAATTTTTACTTCAATTAATTAATTAGATAAATTGAAATAAATTTAGCGTAAAATTTTTAATTAATTTTTTTAAGCTTTGGTCTTTTTAACCTTGAACTCAGGCTATTTTTCACTATTCATAATTTCCCATCAAGCAATTTTCCAAATTATTTAATGTTATGATAAATACAATAGCCTTTGTTCATCATATCATCAAAAATATTTAAAAAATCTAGAATCTAAGTCAATTTTTTTAGCTTGGATTTTTTGAACTGTCAATTAAATTATAATTTTCTTATTTTAAGAGCATTTTCATATAAATTTGTTAAAACTTACTAATATCCACCTGTCCCTTCCTTTGAAATTTTCAAAGATTAATTCTAGATTCATCAAAATTAATTATTATTGTATTTAAAATTTGAATATAATTTCGAAATAAAAACGCAAGATCTTCAGCAACATGTCAGTTGAATGAATATTTTCAGTTTTATCACTAAAATATGTAAAAAACTTACAAGTTTGTTTAATTTCGATTTTTAATTTCCCTAGTATCTTTTCGAGATATTTGAATTGTACAAAGGAAAATTACTTTTTTTAAATTTGGTAATCCTTTGATTTTTAAAAATTTCAATTAAACAACGAATTTTAGAATAAACTTTTTTGTATTAAATTTTAGAGTAACAAATTTCTCATACAATAAAAATTGTATCAAAATGTGTAATGTAAAAATATCACTTCATAATCTTGTATCATATTGAGTTAGAAAATATTTATATGATTCTTAATAGCCTGGGGTTTTGAGTACACAAAGTTATTTTTGGAAAGTTACTATTAACACTTTGACAACTCATAAAATACTTACATAACTTTTTAAATGTCACTTTATTTTTAGTGCATCAATACATTCCTATACTCTGCTTAATTTACTCTAGCATAAATTATTTCTAAATAGAAACATTGCTTTTGTCTGTAAAACTTAATTTGTAAATTTTGTATGAAGGAAAAAAAAAGCTGCATTTAACTAATTTTGAATATGTGATGATTATTGGTTGTAATTATAATGATATGCAGGCACATTAATATAATTAAGTAAAACATAATGAGATAATCCCCGAGTACAAAGCAGCTTGTCATTAGTTTTCATTTTAATATTTACTTAAATATTGTTTGGTTTCTGATTTAACGTTTATTTTAGAAGTGTGGCCTCTTGGTTACGATTTAAAGTAGATTCTGTATCCATACAGATTCATGTTTGACATGGAATATGAGCATATAAATTGATCAAATGCTGATCATCTAGTTTTCTTTATATTTAAGAAAAGTGGCCAAGCGTGAGCCAATCAGTTTATGAGACTGGTAGTTAAATCTATTTCATTAGACCTTCCTTTATTCAAAAGCATTGACAACTATGCTGCAAATGTGTGCAAGTTTTCAATATTATACATAACATTCTCACTACATCAGTGGAGGAATAATATCTTTCCACTGGGGTGTATTGAGAATGTTATGCTCAGATTGCTACTTCGTAATTTAAAAACAGTTAAAAATTGTGAAATGGGTGATTATGATTTGATTAAATTTTGTAACAGTTTGGTAGATTTTGAGGTCTACTACATCATTACATGTGTAATCAAAGCTTTGAATTTTCCATGTTGATAAATGAAATTTTATTTTCAACTAATGAATTTGAATTTGGTGCAATTAATGTTTCGCTAATTGAAAAATTAATACGTACTTGAAATTAATTTTGAAGTTTATAATACATTACTTATTCAGAATACATTATTTATCATACATACATTAAGTCAAAAGGGCTGCGGTAACCTAGTCGTTAGAGCATCTGCCTTCCGTCCGGAAAGGTGGTTTCACTTCAAAATACCGCTTCAATATACGTGTTCGTGAACTCATTGGGGTTGAAAGTCCTGTGGTTTTGAAAATTGATTTTACTATATTCGATTGTAAAAGTAAATTCTTACTTTTTTGTAACCAATCATCTAGATAATTTAAAATGATTTACAAATTTAATTTTCAAAATGTGTAGAAAATTAAAAGACAATTATATTGTTGGTGAAATTTTGTTACTTATATTATAGGCTGAAAAATTAAGATTTTTTAAGCTGAAATATGCAGTTTATTGAAGCGTATTTGAAAATAATTTAAATTAAAACTTTACATTTTGTAAAAATGATATTATGTTATCATGAATACATAAACAATTGTTTCTAAGTCAAATAATTTAAACATTTTCCTATTAAGACACAAGAATTAAACTTGAAAGTTTATTTTAAATTCGTAAGTTTTGGTATGTATAAAAAATAAAAAATTCATGACTGCTTTTTAGATCATGGACAATATGATTGAAAAAATGCGAGCAATTGTTTTCTACAAAAGTAGAAGTAATATCCCCATATTTTGAACTAAACTCAAGAAAGACAAAAAATAATTAATACCCTTTTTTTCAAACGATGAGAACTATCGAAAAAAAATTAAAAGCGCTGACTCTGGTATGTCTCTTAGTTTTTCCCGTAAATGTAAGGATGCAACAAATACTTCCCAAAATGAAATTGATCCTACGAGAAAGACAGAAATGATATTGTCCTTCCTCCCAAGAACCTTAGTATTCCCCTACTCAAACCACAAATCTCTTATGGCCATTCGTTCTCATTTCACACCTCCCTCACGTTGCAGATCGTGAAAGCTATGAATACTTTTATTTCGAAATACTCTCCAGAAAATACTGCAGGAAAACTGAAGAATTTCTATGTAACTATTTCTGTATATAAATAATATAAAAATTGAATTTTTTGCAAATGAGAAAAGACAATACGTTTTCCGTTCAGTAATTTTCGAATGTAAATATTATATTCCATTTTTTTAATTTAATTTACATAAATAATTTATTGGATATCAATTTTAAAAGACTGAAAAATAATTTTCATTTAAATTCCTCCTTATTTATAATATCTACTAAAATGTTTTTTAATTTTAAACAAATATTTTTTGTACAAGCATATAATTTTTGATTGCATCATTTCGAATTTATTGCATGCGTTTAGAAATAATGATGGAATGTTTTGCTTAAGAAATTGTAATTTTTAATTTTCTTTTAATGCAGTGATGCAGTATTACAGTTTCTTTAAGAAAAAATAATCTATTTCTTAATTAATAGGCTAAAATATTTTAATTAATAATTATCAAATTATTTTATTATGAACAAACACAGGCTTTTCTTGAAAACGCTGCACACTAAACTTATTAGCTTAAGTTTTTCAAAATTTAATCATTTATTTTTTGGTTTTCAAATAAATTGCCAATTATGTATTTATTTTATAGGTTTCCTAATTTTATCTTAAAATAAACATTTGAAAGAAATGAGTTAACTTCGAGTTATATGCTATTGTCGTCCTACCAAATCAGCTAATGAATGTTTTCAAACAGAATGATTATCCTTTAATCTGTTTTATGAAAATTGTTAACTTGATAGAGTATTTAATCACAATTTAAAATCTGTTGTCAATTTCAATATTGAGAGTATGGATTGCAGTGAAAAAAAAACTTGCCAAATACTTTTAAAATTTCTCTAATACGTTTTTACAGTGTTTCACAAACACACCTTTCTAGCTTCATTTGCCTTTGTTTTCTAAATTAACTCAGTTTTTAAGTTAGGAGATGTGAATTTAAAATAAAACACATAGAACAATAATTTATGAATAAATTTTACGAGAATTAACAATTGCATTTATCTTACTAAGAAATATTCACTAATTCCTCTTTTCTTTAAGTATATTTTAGTGTGTAATGTCTATTGACAAAATCTGATTCTTAGAAAAACTTGAGTAATAAAAAATTTCCCTTAGAACACTTATTTTCTAAAAACTTCTATTAGAACAACAGTTAAATTTAAAATTAATCTACAGTTAAGAGTCATATGTCAGTATAGACCTGATTTATAAAACAGCATTTTAATATTAAAAAAGTTTTGAGTTATATTTCAAATCAAATACCAATGAATATTATCCACCAACAAAAATATTTTTTTACAATATAATTTAGGAATAAAGTTAAGTTTTTTATATTTTTATCTGGAATATTTCATATATTTAGTCTTCAGAAAATATTGATTTTTTATATAAATTTTCTGAAGAATACTTATTATTGAGATTGAAATGGTTTTAGTGTTATTTAATAATATTAATGAGTGAATTATTAAAAATTTACAAAATTTAATAAGATAACTCAACAAAAAACACTTACAGAATTGAATTTTAAATATTGTTATTTTATATATATATATATATATATATATATATATATATATATATATATATATATATATATATATATATATATATATATATATATATATATATATATATATATATATATATATATATATATATATATATATATATATATATATATATATATATATATATATATATATATATATATATATATATATATATATATATATATATATATATATATATATATATATATATATATATATATATATATATATATATATATATATATATATATATATATATATATATATATATATATATATATATATATATATATATATATATATATATATGTATATATATATATATATATATATATATATATATATATATATATATATATATATATATATATATATATATATATATATATATATATATATATATATATATATATATATATATATATATATATATATATTAAATGACATCTTTCGTTATCAATAATGTTTAGATTATTTTTTAAACTCGATGTAAGAGATCCATAAAATGTGTCGTAGATTTTTTCTACCATTTTTAATTTCCCATGATTTAATACTCGGACTATCAATACATTTACATTTTTTCAACGTGCGTGCGTTAATTTTTAACATATTAATCTTTTGTAACAGCGTGACTTTTCACCTGCTGAGCAATCTTCTGTAACAGCGTGACTTTTTTTTCTGAGCAATCTTTTGCAACAACGTTTGTAACTCAGAAATTTAAACGACCATACCTTAATATAAAATCATGTTTCTTACAGAAAAGTTAAATGTTTTTATAAAAATGTGGAGTAACGAGGAGTTTCAATAAAACATTAGGTATTATAGAAAGATGAATGATTTAGACGTTTTTTTTTCACCGATTTTTTTTAATGATTTAAAGAAAGCAAAGGTGCTATCATTTAGTTCAGCAAGAATTTGGAGAGTAACGTTTTGATAGCTTGACAAAAAACATGACACTCTTGTCAACTTCAGTATTATCTGGCAAGAAGATTTTCTTCCACTACAGACTTTCCTTCAAATGTCTGAAGAGAAAATCAGATAGGAATGACAGAGAGACAAGTGCCTGAACTGACAATAAAGTTGTTCTGAAGTATAAAAATTTCTGTTTTAGAAATACGAATGAGAACATTCTGTTTGAAAATTTCGTAAACTAATTTTTATTAGAACTCATACTTCAAGTAACACATGGCATCACCAACCTATTTTCAGAGTACAGATGACATCATAATTTTTTCAACGATACATTTTTATTTAAGTGCTGCTTTTCATTTCATTTCGTTTTTACATTGAAATTATATATAGGCAAATTATTCTTTACACTTTACACAGTATGAAAATTTCTAAAACAAAAAAATACGTTTGTAAAAATTTGACTTAAAAATTTAATAAAATAAATTTATCTGATACAAATATCTACAGATTCTCTCTTATATGTTTATACATATTCTTATAACTAAATATTTTAAATTAATACATTTAATTAAGATTTAAGATACTTTAAAAGGAGAATTTAGATGGTTAATGATTTTAATTTAATTATTTAAGTACTCCTTTTGATATTTTTAAACCATGTGACAAATTAGGTGGACAATTTCAAATATGCTTTCAAATCTAATAAACAACATAACAAGGTTATTGGAAATATTAAAATTATAGATTTTGATATGTTTCTAAAATTTCTAAATTTTCAGAATGTTTTTCTTTATAAGTATTTTTTTTTTATAAAAATTAAACATTTTGTCTTCTTTATTAATGAGAATTCTAAACAAAACTATAAATACATTCCATTTTAATTTTGAATTTTCTTAACAAATATAACTCTTTCCCAAAACGAAAAATATTTTTAGTGTTTATAAATAAATAAAAAAAAATCACACTTACAGTTTGAATACGAGATAACTTTCATACCATTAAACTTTTATTTTTATTATTTTTTATGAATAAATACTCTTTATTTTCATTTCCAAGTTTTATAAACTATCATTATTACAAAATAGAAATTGATTTATTATATGTCGTGATTTTTAAACAAAATTTAAGAACTTATTGTTTTATTTATACTTTATCTTAATAATATTAAATTTGTTTTTACTACTACTGTAAAAGTATATTATTTTTTAAATTAAGATTAATATATATCCCTGAATTTTGATATTTATAAAGATTATATACATAAATAATTCAGGTATATATTTCTTATCACACTACTGTGAAAATTTATAAACTTAAAGTAATTATATTATTTCTAACGCAGCCAAATTGGCTAAAGCTCTTAAATGAAACTAAAATTAATCTAAATTTTCTAAATTAATCTAAATCTATTTCTATAATCTAAATTAATCTAAAATTTTCTAAAAACAAATCCTCTAAGGATTTCTTAAATATCTTTCCTTTATTTCTTACCTTAATGAATAGTTAAAATGTCTACTGTTACTTTAAAATGATATTTAATTTAATTATCCAAAACTGAGCTACATTTTAAATTGTTCCTTATGTCTTACGATATTTGTTTTGTCTATTTCATTGTTATATTGTGATATAGCTACTTAAAATACCAGTTTTTTTAAACATCCAAAGCAAAAAAGAAATGTAATGCGACACATTAGAGCAATAAACCAGCTCAAGTCCCATATTTTCGGTCCGAAACCTGTACTTGCTCCCTTGAAATTGCTCCGAAACCTGTACATTTAAAATATTCAAAGCCACATCAGCTTTTCCAGGCGACAGTATCTGAAGGGACTGTCCATGCAACCTGCTGCCCTAAATGAATGATGGGGTGCAATAAGGGGGCGTAAAATTTCGATCTGCCTCCGTTCGCTGGTTTACAATGCTCTCAAAAGTCACCTTTTCTGTTGTAACTCAGAAAAGTTTGATAAATCGATTTCAAGCCGACGAATCGATTTTCAGTATAAAAAACTGTCGGTGATCTCCTCTGTGTACAAACTTGTAACAGCCCTGTTCAAGGAAAATAAGCAAGAATTTTTTACCAAAGAATGATTAAGTAATTTAAAAGGTTTTCTACACACACACAAGTGCATGTTATGTTATAGTTTAGTAAATATTCCAAGAGCTTATAGTATATTTTATCAAGACAACAAGATGGAGTTTCGTTAAAAATGAAGAATAATTATTAATAAAATCAAAATTTTCGAATATAAATTGATTTCCATACGAAAATGAATGAAATTAAATTGCGCTTGATATACCATTTAGAATAAAATAAAATATGACTGATTTTTTTTTATTTTCAAATTGTATTATTTTAGATATATCTGAATTTTTTTGATATTGATGCTTTTAGTATGTGAAATTTTATATATATCTTTCAGTTTCACCCATATAATCATTGTAGCAAGATTTAGCTAATTTCCGCATTTTAAAAGAAATTGCTATATTATTATTATCATTGTAAATGAATTTTAAAAAAATGTTATTATTATTCATTTTCCGAATGAATTCAACCCAAAAATGAGTTTGGATTTCATTAAAAGTTAATAAAAACTGAATCTTCAATAAAACTTTCCTTCAATCCTTTGATGCTTTCGTTAATATGAGTTAAACCAAATGAGCCAAATTTTTTTTCTTCCAAGGATAACTTTCAATTTCTTAAGAATTTTGCAGAACACATTAAAATTTGTATAAAAGTTTTGTGGATTAAATTAAGTTTTGTATTAAGTTTCACTGGGGTTGTAAAACGTAATATTTGCATTACATGACTTTGAACATTAGCATTAATTAAGTGTACAAAATTATAAGAGGACACTCTATATAAGTTAAAAGATTACAAACAATTTAATATTTTTTCTTCTTAAATGCAGTCTGAAATTTTCTGCAAAAGTCATAAAATCCATTTTACTCTGGCTAATTATCTGAATTGTGGAGAGCCACTATAACTGCGTAACTTTCCTTACTTAGAGATGTGATATTTTATAAATAACTGTGTGCGTAGTATCAACTTGTCTTTCTAGTTATAAATTTAGTTTTTTTTAAATGATTGATTTACTGCCTTTGTTTTTTATTTCAAGAAAAAAGTAAGTCATGTTTATTTTATAAATTGATTTAAGACAGATTTTATTTGTTTAACACTAAATCTCTTTTTCTTTCCCGCTATAAGAGCTGTTAGCAATTATCAATGGTAAATGCATATATAATAAATTTATACACACATAAATTATGAAATTAATTTTATTTGTAAATTTGGAATAAAAGTTAAATATAAAATGTTTAAAAAATTTAGATTTACAAATATATGAACTAATTCTTTCTTCAGATCTGAATTTCTGTCTTTTGATTACCATAAAATTTTCCTACTTGATAAGATGTAATTTATTAAATGCATCAAATTAAACAATAAATTTGTATTGCACTGATTTTAATGTGGCAAATTCATTTTCTAGTTTATTTTCGAATTCCTCTCTGAAACAACTACTATTTTTAATGTACGTAATTTGTTCATTTTACAAATATCTGCGCAAATATGTCTTCCTTTATTAAATAGTTTCTTCAAAGAAAATTTGCCCTACAATACTTTAATTTGGTATACATTTTAGCTAAGAGATTTTCATGACAATAATGAATTTCATTAAATAGTTTAATAAGACAACTATCAAATGCCATGAATATCTTTTACCATAAAATGAATAAAATTTTTACCAGAAAATAAATAAAACTTGTCTGTAAATAAAATTACTTTAGATAACAACGGTTTTCTTTAGTTTTAGAACTGTATCAGAATCACGATACAGAATAATTAAATTATCGTTGTTTAATTCAATAAATTTAGATGCTGGTATTTTTTAATTAACAGACTGCTGAATTAAATTTCAATATCGGTGTCAGGTAAGTTTAATGAATTTTATAATTACATACTTGAATAAATTAATTTCATGTTTAATAAACTTCTGGAAGTATGATATGCCCCATGAATCATACACATTGTTAAAGTTACAATATATTTTCGCTCAAAAATTATACTTGACTGTTTTAGAAGAGATAGGGCAATACAAAATTTAACTAAGAGAATATATTAGTATCAAATGCAAAACATATAAAGACTGATCCTTGTTAAATGTTGAGATTTTGTCATTTATACAGTAAAAAATTTAATCTCAGGACTGTTTATCAAATATTTTATTCCATATTTATTTAATTAACATCTGATTTTGCAATGTGAGGGTCATAAATGACAAATGGATTGTACTAATATAAAAAACTTTAAATAATGCTTCGAAATAATCCATTTGATAATGATCCCAGAGATTTTTCTATCACTATAAAAATACCTCTTATTAGATTTTGAAATTAAAATTTAACGTCTATTTTAAAGTTGGAAATATTTAGAAAATAAACTCAGAAACAAAGCAAATATTTGATATAAACATTGAAATCAGTACTACATATTATACAAGCACGGCAAATTAATTTATAATTTAATACCAATAAAAACAAGAAAACTATCAAATTTGTAATAATTTCTGTGGAAAATATTATGCTGTCATATGAAAAAAAATGTGATTATTTAATCATTCAAAAAACTCTTTCAGTCAAAAATAGTAAAATTCAATACCACATATTGCTTTACCAAAATCATATTTATTTACATTCAAAAACAATTTTGTTGTAATGATTAAAATACAAATAGGTTATTATATTTTAACTCAAAATTATTTCAATTAAGATAGTATTTATAAAATCCTTTAATAGAATTAGAACCTATTTTATTTTAAATGTTCAAGGGTTTTTCAAAAGCAAATTAATTAATAATTCAATATCAATGATTGTGAAAAATCCAAGAAAACTATTCAATAACCCCTCCATATATAATGGATTTCTCAATGAATACCAAGCCATCCTATGAAAAGTTTCTTCTTCGATACAACTACCTAGGCTTTAAAATCTGATATTTCTCCCAACAAATTTTTTAATTCTGTTGTATTATTATATTCTACACCATTTTTGCCAACAATGTGTTCCACTGAAAATTTTTGACTCTCTGGTGAATATTGAAAGGATCTCTAAGTTACGCGAATACGAGAACGAATTCTTCTGACAAAGCAACGACGGATATCTGATCCATCTTCCTGCAGACGATTACGTAAGAGAGGGGTGGAAGACAAGCATAAAAATAAATTTTCCATTCACCCTCATCAGGTTCACCCTTATGTCAACTAGTCTAGGTAGAGCCTTCTGTGAAAAGAAAAAAAATTCGTGACGTTCCAGGGTGTCTGGGATAACAAGTGATACCGATATCAGGATAAGGGGTGATTGATTTGGCACGAGGGGGTAAGTACTCCTGAAAAGGGGGCCTCGGAAACGTTAGAGATAAGATTAATGGGACAATCAAGTTCGCTTAATCATTAAGGAATGTGCCTATGCAGCGAAAATATATTGGAGTTCAGCTGTCATTTATGCGGTTATTGAGTTCCTAATTTAAAACTTTTGATTTAATTTATTTCTCTTATATCATAAAATACCATGATGTTCTCATTCTTATGCTTTTTGTCACTATTTATGCTTTTTCAAATACTCTCATAGGACTCATAGGACATAGGAAGATCTTCTATTTTAATATGTTTTCTAATTAACTCTAAATTCTTTTTAATTGCAATCAATTCTAATTCATCTTAATATTTTTTATTTATTAGGAAAATTACATAAGCATATTCTATGAATTTAATATGACAGTTGCCAAAAATGAATTGTTTCTTCTCTATTTCGAACAAAATTTAAAAATTCAAAACGAAATAGGATTATCTGTGTATGATTTTCTAGCGTTGAACTTTACTTGAAACTGAAAATTAACTATGATATTTTTAAAGTTAATTTTTAGATTAATTGCATATCAAATATAGTTTTTGTATTACAGACATTGTTAAGTGAAGACACTGATTCCTTTTGTACAGCATTTTCCATTTCATTACAAAAAAGTTTCCAGTTTTAAGATCTGTTGTGGTAAGATTTGTAGAGCTGTTCATTTTGTGATATGAAAGAAGCAGTTTCTCTCTCTCAATCATCATGTTATTTTAAGATATATCCTGGTAAAATAGGAGAAAATGTATTGGATCTAGGTTGTTGGGACAGTTTTGGAAAGGTAGATAATACGTAAGTGTTATGCAAAGTAAAAACTCTTGTTATAAAATGAAAAAGTATAGTCTCCGTATATGTCTTAGAGATCATCTTTATCTGCATATTGTATTATTATTATATGCAATATAAATAAAGAAAAATAAAATGCTGAAATAGTCTAGTTTTAATTGTAATATTAAATTTTTAAGCATTTATTTTCCGGAATACTTTATTTTCTGGACTACAATTTACGTTGTATAATAAGTTGTGTTTCTTTTTAATAGTTGAAGAATTTAAATTTAAATTTCGGAAGAAAGTGAAAATATAGATAAACATTACAAAAAAAAAAAAAAAAAAAAAAAAAAAACTGATGTAGAATTTTACCTCAGACAGTCACCACACGGTAAGCATACAGTCCTATTATAACATAAATGAACAAATTATCAACTCAGCAGCCATCTGTCAGTATGCTTGTAGAAATGGAGTAACACGCGCTATCTTCAAAAACAATGCAAAATAATCTTTGTTTTTAAGGACATGAGAAAGAAACATGGGTCTTCATGAATATGATGTGCCAAAATTTATGATGAAATTTTCCCAAGATATTCTCAAAGCTAATTTCATTATTGAAGTCGTGAACATATTGCTGATTAACATGATATTTTAAGTTAATGAAAATTTTTTAAAATATATACTGAATTATATCAGATAAAATACATCGTAATTTTGATCCCAGATCAAAGTGGCGAGATGGACATTGAACCTAGTATTCTCTGTCCATGATTCTTCAAAGTATTAATGTTTTAACAGAATGAAATAAAGTATTACTGGCAAACGTGCAGCGTATAAAGTAAAAGATGGTTGGGGAATAGTAGTCTTTATTTTCTGGCCACAACACCTATTGAAGCTAAATAAAAAATTTGAGAATAAATACTGAACACATATGGAGAGATAAGATTGCTCTGATTTTTTCTTATTTGTATAACTACGCATAAGAATTGACAACGGAGAATTAGCAATGATCATAAGATGATTCGATAAACAGCATATAGGAAAACAGTCAGATAATGAAATCGATACTTCAGCTGTTTTTTTTTTTCCTAAAAAAAAGCGACGTCTTCTTTTCCCCTCAAAACTTAAAAATAGAGTAATTTTAAAACTATATACTAGACGGAGTATTGATTTTTGTCAAATATCATAGAATTCTTACTTCAATACAAAACATTTCACAAATTCGAAATATTTTTAAAAATATAAAGTGTTTTCAGCTGTTTTTTTTTCCTCTTTACAAATGTTATTATTTCTTAAATTTCACGCCTTATGACTTAGATCTCATTAGATTATGTCTTAAAAATGTATTTGAACTTTTTCGACCACCTGGTTCTATATTTGATGCTTCTAATTAGTTATGAAATTATAAAGTGGACAAATTCTTTATTTTGATGTGGATTAACCATTTTAGAGGTGGATGTCAACTGATATTTCTGTGTTATATCATTAGTCTCATGTATAAATATTTTGAAAATTAATTGACATTAAATTTTTGAAAATCAATTTAAGTTCTTATGAATAGTAAAATCATCTTAAAATCATAATACTGAAGTAATAAATTTTCATACTACCGCATTGAATATGAAATTTTACTTAGTATTCAATCTATGCCATTTTTAGAATTTAAATTATTGGAATAAATATTTTGTGAAAAAATGAATTTGAATAAAAAAAATTGAAAGAATGGCAACCATTTTATGTAAATGTACTTTGCATCAACCGCTGCATTTCTAGTGCAATAATGACATTGACCTCAATAACGAAAACTGAGTTAAGAAAACTTCATTTTTCTCTGTAGCCTATTTCCAGCTTCTTGTTATTCAGTTTTAATCATAACATCATGAATTAAATATTCTAATAATATTCCAAAAGAAAATAAATACTTGTTTTTAAGTACAGTATTTTTCTATACCAGCAACTTTTCAGAAGAAAATTTTAATTACGAAGATTAGCTTTCTATTTTTTCAATTTCAATTTTTTTAACTGATATGGATTTATATTTCAGACAATTGTTAATACAAGTATGATATATATTTTCTTTTCAATTGAGATATACATAATTTTAGAAAATGTTTATAATTTCTTACATATATAGCTCTATTTTGATTTTCCTTGAATTTTTAGCGATGTAATGCAGTTTAAAAACTGTTAATTTTTTCAAATTTTCACATAATATATTTCATTACAAAATCTATGTATTTTTAATTTTTTTAATTTTTTAATGTAAGACTTCTGAATAATAATTAAAATATTCATAATGAAGATAAATTTTTTCATGTTAATAAATTCATTTGTTAACACAGGAACACATTTCCATGTTAAAAACATTTTAAAATAAAAGGAATATGCTTAAACGTATTAAAGAAGACTAGCATCACTTACTATAACAGAGATTTGTATCTTTTAATTTTTCTGGAATATATATAGACTTTATTTAAAAAAAGAGCATCACACACAGATACTTAGAAATAGTTAGTTTGTTATTTAAGAAATAACATGATTTTGAATAAAAGTGTTATTTATGTAAAACTCTTAAAAGGTAAAAATGATACATAAATTAAATAACGAATTAAACTAGTAACATTTTAATGCTATTTGTAATGTTAATACAACACATTTTTGTGAAATTAATAATTAGTTTGTCAACAAAAAATTTCGTTAAATTATACATCAGTCATCAAATAGTATTATCGTAATTTTAATAATGCAGTATTTGATAATACAGATAAATCTATTTTAAAATGATTTTCTTATCATTTAATAATTATCATTCGTAATTATGATACAGGTATCATAAATCACTTATCTGGTCTTTCCTTTATTTTAATACATTTACAAAATGCAATTAAATTTCTTTGGTGATTCTAGAATTTCCTAGAATGCAGACATTTCTGTACTTTTTCTACCTACATTCCCTTTCGAATTTATTCTCCCCTTTCTCTGGGGAGTACTTTAACTCTGCAAACGCAACCGCGTCGGATCAGTACATGAAGTTTCATCAATGTTTTCATCAGAACAATCTAGTTTCCAGATACATAGCATCATCTCATGCCCTTTCCTGTTGAACACACACTTTTGTCGCCAAGTTCCACGCCACAAAATAAGACCAAAACGTCTTGAAGAACGGAACTCCATTACGACAAGAAGGGAAGCGAAGGTGTAGTGGGTGTTCCACAGCACTTTAGAAGTGAATGGAATTCTAGAACAGCAATTTCCCTTGGGGGGAGGGCAATGTCATCAGAAACTCTCCCCATCCCTCTTGCCACCCACGCGTCTCGCAGGGCACGATGTGTCACATAATCTCAATCCTGGAAAATTGCTTTCATCCCATCTAGTGTCCGCTCCAATAGAGTGGCTGACTATGTCAATGGACAACTTGAATGAAAGGGCTTCGAATCTGGTGCTCTGTTCGAGTTTCCGGTTTTTACTTTTTATTCCCGCCTGTTTCTTTGTTGTAAAATTCAGCTGGATTTACTCTAGCCGAGTTGCTGCATGAGCTGATTGTCAAAGCATCGAGAAGTGCTAAAAGAATTAATGTCCCAGTTTTGCTTTATGCGTCTTGGCAAGATGCTAGCTATGGCCTTATTTTTAATTCCTCTTGATATGTGAGTTAATTTCAGTAAACTTGAACCAATGACCATATTTTTAGGAAAATAAAATAAATAACTTTGTTAAATTAGAAAATAAGTGAAGTAAAATACTTTTTATTTCCTAATTTAAAATATAATAAATACATATTTAAACCATAAATTTTTCATGTAATTCAATAAAACTTAAAATAATATACAGCAAATATTCATATATAATCAAATGTGTGCACACAATGTACCTTTCACAAATATGTGTTTTTCTAACATAATCACATTTTTTAATGTGTTCTTATGTATTAATAATTGTGTGTTCTTGATGCATATAACGCAATCTATTTTACAAACTTTAATTTATATAAATTCATTAAGGGGAAATAACAATTATATATAGATAGATTCAATTGTTATATTTCTTATTATGTGTTCTTAATTAGCTTGCTAAATAATTTATATTTCATATTTAATTTGCTGTGACCTAAATATTAATAAAAAATTTGAATAATAACAATTCATTAAATGTATATTAATTATGATGTAAGACGTGGAGACCGTATCCAGGAAAAACTTGGCTGAAAAAACTTTCTCAAAGTCAACTTATGCTCATCACTTTAGAATTATCATGTAATTAATGAAGAAAATGTAGTTGTAATAAATCTAAACAATAGATAAAAAAATATATATCCTTCAAAAAATCATTTTGAAGAATGATGCTTTGTAATTTCATTATTAGTTTAATTAGTTTGTTATTAAATAACCACAAATTAAGCTAAAATCACCTAAATCTATTTATTATTTTAAATAAGAATAAATTGATTTTATTATTTTGTAGAATTATTTTTTGATTAATGATTAAAAGATTTCAGGTCTAAAATATATTTAATTTTTCAAACTAAATTGAAAATGAGAAATTGAAACTGCATGATAATGGCAAATTTTTTTTTATTTCATATAATTTTGAAATTTATTTCCAATGTAAACAGAAAACTAAAAAAAATAATAATAATCGTAAAGCAATACCAAAATTATTTATTCAAAAATAGCTCAGTTCATAATGCGTTGTGTTTTCTATGACTTCTAATTAATAATTTTGATAAAATATTTCAAGGCAAAATATAAATATTTCTTATATCTAATGTAAAAGCACGATTCTGGCATTGTAAATATGTTGTAAAGTTTTTTTCAGGCAGTTATTTTATATATACATATATATATATATATATATATATATATATATATATATATATATATATATATATATATATATATATATATATATATTATATTAAATAAATAATAAGTGAAATGAACATGCTTTTTAAATATTTAGCTGATTTTTCATCAGCTAAGATACAATTCTTTGCAGTTGCGCATAGTATCTTAAATAATGAACCGTAATAGCACGGTTGATTCTCAGTGAAATCACAGCCTAAAGTAAGATTAAAGAAACGCCGCTGGAAAAAAAGGGTAAATTTCAACTGTCATCGCGTTTGGAGCGAAACCAGACGTGATACAAGCGGTCGGTCAACGACTCACAGTTAGAAGAAAAATATTTCAAAATACAAAATGTTCAAGGGTCTCCTTACGGGAGACTAAGAAAAAAATATCCTCACTTAGTACTCAAGAGTAATTACTTATTAATGCGCCAAGATTCGCACCTCGAATAAGAAGATTGTATTTCGTATTACTTAGTCTTACGAAATCTCTAGAGATTTTTTATAACTTCTTGATAATTTTAGAGACTCTTAAGAATGTTATGTTGTTCAAAGTGGACATAAAACCTTGAGAAAAATGTTAAGCATATAAAGAAAACTGTTCTGAAATAATTTACTATACTTGTGCTATATTTGATGAAAAACTTAACTAATATGCCATTCAAACCTTTCTGTTACCAACTGAATTAAATGCCTTGTATAATTGTTTCTTCTTTCTCAAAGTGTAAATAATTTTATTAAAAAAATTATCTCTCTAAAATTGGCCTAGTTTATTTTTTGTTCCTTAAGGTTTGAAAAACGAGTTTAAATTTATTCTTGTCAATAAATGTATTTATTTAATGATGCATTTCAAATGAACGCTTTTTGTAGTTTTGTCACAAAATATTGAATAAAATTGAATACCCCTGAGTGAAGGAGACATTAATTCGAATTTAAATGGCATTAACTTAATACCAGTTTACTAACGCAAAATACAAAATAAAATTTTTTTAAATTTAAAAATAATAAAATAAATTTTGAGACAAGAATCTTGAATTTTTTGTATCAGAAGTTCATTCTATGTTCTGCTAACATTTCAAATATTTTTGGGGTTTTAGGGAAATTGTTTTCAACTATTATAGGGATTTTATGCATTTTAGGAAAACTATATTTAGGAGTTACATACTCTTAATTTATTTGAAGATAAATTTTATCACAATTATGTGAAAAACTCAAAGAGTTTTTAAAAAATATATAAATTTATCAAAAAATACATTTAAAACTTAAAAGCTAATCATATAAAACATTTCACTTTACAAAGCATTTCATTTTTAGCCCACAAATATTGATAAATTATTTAATCTTCTATTAGATTTGTTATATTTGTTTAAAAAATTTATTAACATCAGACTTTTCATATGGCTCATCATAATGTGCAAGGAATCCAAGAAGAAATCTTTTGCTTAGTTACATTACAAAAGCCCGAATAATTGTGTTCTAAGGTGTTTTGAGGAGTATAGTATTCGCGGGAATTCAAAACGTTTAATCTTAATTAATTTTAAAGACAAAACATAGAAAAAGTAGAAAAACTAAAGTGGGAAAGTATAAGAAAATTTTAATGGCGTAGCTAAGGGATTAATCTCATGATTTAGAGGAGATTGTTTACAAATATTGTAATTACTAATTTAGAATTCTATTAATTAATAAATTTTTTAAAAATTTAAATCGTTCTTGCCGATTTAAAGTAAACATAAATTGGGTGATTTGTCTTGTCGTTTTCCTTTTGGTTTTTCTGTTGCCAGGCATTTTTCAATATTTTTAATATATATCTAATTAATTGTCTTCTGGAAGAATTTTTCATAGATAGTGGCCCCTATTCACATATCGCAAAAAAGAATACCAGGAAAATTTCCAAACACCATCGTGGTGGCAAAAAGCAGAAGGACGAAATTTGTCTCCCATTATGCAACAGAAGCTGAGATGGAATCTGCTGCCTTTCGTTCTGAAGAGCATTAATCTCACCATTAGACTACATGGAGTTCAAATTATTCTAACTAATAGTTGTTGTTCCAGTTTTTAACTATTTTCTTATGTCTATATAAATTAGTGTTCGTTAGTGATGAGCTTATTACTAATAAAAATATAAATGGTAGGGAAAAGAGAAGAGAGAGTACAATCTAAAAATGGCATTCATTATTTTAAAGTTAATAAACATGAAAAGAAGGACTGTCTTTGCAAGAAGCTATAAAAAATGTATCGAAATTGTTTTATGATAAAAATGGATAACATAATATAAAATGTTGCTGCAAAATGCCACACACACACACAAACTACTAAGATTACCTTTTTTTAGTACTATAAAATAAGGGCAACTTATATAGTGGGACAAACAGTAGTGTGGCATCATTCCCCCGAAAGTAAATATTCGTAATCTGAAAGCAGTAATCAAGCCAAAGATCTCCAGACTTGGCCTGCCATCGCTATGAATAACATTACACACGGGAAGTATTACGAGCTCAATGTATTTAACGTACCTCATCCACCATTAGCATTAGCGCAAATGACGGTTCTTCAGATTGGGTCGGGATTTGAAATTTTCTAAAAAAAGCTGTTATTTTTTAGTTTTTTATGCACATATTTTCAACCATTGGTACTTAAATTTACAAAAGTAAAGTTAAAGCCAAATTTCAGAAACATTTTTGTTTTAACAGTCTATTATTTCAAGGTCTGAGTTAAAAAAAATAACTTTGATATATATGTTTCATTTTATCCGATACAATTTCATTAAGAATTTTCTGTGTATATCGTATATTTTTTAATTTATTAAGTCCACTTCTTGAGTGATGTAATGACTGCCAAAAACAGACATGCGCTTTCGGTAAAACGTAAAGCATACCTTCCACCATTATCTTATCTACTTTCATGGAATTTTAAGACAGTGCTCGCGCGGAATTCGAAGAAAATTTTCTTCGTCGATTAGGCTTGTGTCAAGAGGCATGTAAATGGGACCATTGTCAGGGAGAATGACATTATCAAATGAATTAGGACCGAGTTGTTCCAAGTCTAATCGCAACCACACTTCGTATGTTAAGTTTATTGCTTTATAAGCGTGCCGCTAAAATTGCTGAAAGAGCTGAAAGATAGCGGTGGAATTGGTGCTGTAAATTATTCTGAAGTTTTATTCAGAACTGTGTTTTTAGGAGATAGGAATTCTAAGAATCACACTTAAATGGAGTTTTGCAAAACGTTAAATGAAATAGAAACATTGGAATTTAGCATTCCGAAAATAAACTGCTTTTTTTGGAAACAAATAATATTAAAAAAGCAAAGTATATTAAATCAATGAATCCACGCGAATATTTCTGAGTTTTATAAACTGTTTTAAATTTTTAAATTTAGCCTTGAATCACATTTTTATTCATTAAATTATTTTAAATATTAAGTTCAAACAATCAGCAACAGGAAATTAAAATTAATAATGTCTACCTAAATATTTGCTTAGTATTTTGCATATCATCAAATTTCATATAATTTCACAATAGTTTATAATTAGCGCTATTTAAAAATTTTCTTGTTGAGTTTATTTTTCACCCTAAATGTGCAAATAAACCAATTTTTGTTTTCGCAAAAAATATGCAAACAAATAGAGTTTAAAAAAACCCATATTCTTTTTGCAAATAGATCACTTGATATTCTAGGCCATTTTCTTCTACACTAATAGTCATCTATTGAATATAACATAAAACATTGATTGGTAGATAGGATGATAAAATATAAACGATATTTAACGGAACTTTATAATTGTTACTTTTGTTTTCTAGTAATATCAGAAACCAAGTATCAATTACTGCATTTATTTTGATACTTGATTTTAAAGAATATCTTAGAAATTATTCTGCTTCGTTGTAGAATTTTATGACATAAATTTTAATTTATAAAGCATTTTTTGTAACTTAATAGAATGACTTGTAAATTATTTTGTTCCGTTGAAAAATTCTTTGGATTGTCATAGGAGGAAAATACAATCACAAAACAGAAATCGTGAAAAATCTTTCAAAATAACTTATTATAATGAAAATAAAAATACAATTTAAAATTAATTTGTCAAATGCGATAAATTATTCTCATAGATCATACCCTTCATATATTTTTATTTTATATTTTACTGTTATAACCTCTATTTTATATAATATTGTACACAGAAACCAGATGACAGCACAGTGCAGTTAAGTCTATATAAAGGATATGTAAGAGCTTAAAAAACATTGCAATCTTTGGCGTGGTGCTGAAACCACAATTTATCGGACGTCCAAAAAGGTATGATCATTGGCTTCCGGGCCAAGAGTGGAAGCCTTACAGAAACTGTTTAGTTTGTGAACTGTTCGCGGGCCACCTTGACAAAAGTATACTGTGCATGGTAACATAGGACTGTCCAAAATCAGCGACTGGGCAAATATGATACACCATGCGCCATAGATGGCAGAGGGGAATGACAACTGCTGAGGTTCGTTGGGTGCTACCGTTGAGCAACTGACAGTTTAGCTGAGCCCAAGGACTACCAACAGTGTGGTTTGCGAATATTGCTGCGTCTTTGCCTCCTAAGCAGGTGCCTAATTCGTGCACCAATGCTGACTGCTTTTCATCGGCAACGAAAGCTAGAATTTTCAAGCGAGTATCACAACTGGACCTCCACTGGATGACAACACGTAGCGTTTTCCGATGAACCACGTTTTATGCTCCATCGGATAGATGGACGCTGGCTTATACGACATAAAACCTCTGAAAGCAAACACCTTGCAACCATTTCCAGAACTGTTCAAGTAGGAGGCGGGAGCATTATGGTCAGGACAATGTTTTCTTAGCATTCTTTGCGATCACTCATCATAATGTACGACACGATATACGTCTATGTCTATATATGCATTGTTTTTCCTGAAGATGGTGGCGTCTACAAGCAGGACAATACAAGGTGTTATAGAGTTGGCAATGTGTAAGTGCGTGATTTGAAAAGCACCAGGATGAGTTTACCGTTATCCCATGAGCAGCAAACTCACCTGACTTAAGCCCAATTGAGATTGTGTGGAACCATCTCTAACGGGTTGTTCGTGCCATGGATCCACACCCAAGTAATTTAGCGCAAATGGCCATTGCTCTGGAGTCGGGATGGCTCAACATCCCAGTGAATACCTTCAGGAATTCATATGACTCTCTTCCTGTACATCTTGCAGCAATCCACTCTGCGAAAGCTCACCTGACTTAAACCCAATCGAGAATCTGTAGGAGCACTTCTATCGGTATGTTCGTGGCATTTATCTTCAGTGGCTTAATCTAGTGTAGCTGGCCTTGACACTAGAGTCAGCATGGCTCAGCATACCAGTGAATACCTTCAAGAATCTATTTAGTCTCGCCGCTATCCATTTTGCAAAAGGTAGTTACTCTGGTTTTTGACAAGTCGTTACATTAATGTGACTGGCTTATATTATTAAAGAACGTTTTAATTTTAGTCTGCGTGACTCTTAAATCAATGTTTTCTCTTTTTACAAAACTTCTATATATTAATTTTGTATTAATTAAAAAAGCATTTTCTTGAATTTCTAATTAAGTAGATCAAAGAATCAAACATCTAGATCATCGTTTGATTCATATCATTTGAATTTTTTTAATTAACTGAATATTTTGATAAATTAAACTTGTCTCAAACAATAGAGTATCTTTAGATAGTTCAAGGGATCAATTTAAACATATGCATTTGTAAACAAACACATATCTAAGAAAAATTAAATAAGTTAAACTCCCATTCATTTCAAGGACGTTATGTTGAATACTAAAGTTTACTCGACAGCTCATGTCCCTAAAGCTGTTATACTATTCTTGCTCCAAACTCTAACGTAAAGCAATTGTTTTTGTAATGATTCTATCAGAGACAAGAGTATTTCTTAAATTGGATTTCTTGATATTTTACTTCGTTTTTTTTCAATACAACACTGAGTTGTGCATAAAAAAACAAAATGCTCGGAAAAAAGCATTCAATCTGTTTCAATTGAATAATGATTCTTCTATTACAAAGCTCTAACAGAGGTTACTACAGCAAGCACCAATTTTTTATGTTAAAACTCGCCAACGGTTCGCCAACCTTTGTAAGGGACTTCAAAACATATGATTTCGAATTGTTTTATGCTTTTTAATAAAAATATTTTCTGCACTCATTATGTCTAGATAGCATTCCTCACTTTACGTATCTTATATGGATCTTCAGTTTTCCATTCCTAATTATTCTTGATTTATTTGTCATTAAATACAGACGCATTTATATATAATAAAATAAACATTGTTCTTTGAATTAGCAAGCATTTTAATCCCTAATGTAAAAATTTTATATCAAATGAAATACTTGCAATTAATATTTTAATTGGTATTTCATTTTAAAAATTTTGTAACTGCAATCGTAAAAACAGAACAATATTCGTGGTGGACACTGCGAGAAATATAACACTCTTTTATAGTCAGACTTTTTAATCTGTTCAACAATCGATGAAATTAGAATAGCACTTTATTTCTTGATTTCATGATACTTGCTTTATACCAAACCTTTGAAGCGACATGATGTTCATGCAACATTTCAAATCAAACAAACTATATAATTATGACGTCATAAAAATATTTATATACTTTTATTACAGCATGTGATATTATTTAATACATTATATATCACAAGAAAACGTTATACTAACAAATGGATTTAAAATTATCGATATATATATATATATATATATATATATATATATATATATATATATATATATATATATATATATATATATATATATATATATATATATATATATATATATATATAACTTATAGAATAAACTGTATATAAATTATACATTAGTATTATAAATTGCCAATAAATATAGGAAAAAATTAATAAGTAAAAATTTGTAACTTAATGAAAAATATACAACAAAGAGAATGTTCATAAATTTATCCATGTATTTTTGTAAATGCGCACTAAATTTACTTAACTAGAAATGTTTCATTATACATGTTTCATGTGATTTTATAGGAGAAATATTTATATATTGATTTTTTGTAAATTCTACAATAAAATTAAAAAAGTTCCAAATATTATGTAGTTTATTTTCAATTTGTTAGAAGCCATTATTTGAAATTTAAATGATTTAATATGAAAAAAATGAGGTTATCTATGAGAATATTTTCCACTACAGCTATTTATTAACTCCCTGTGATATGTCACGCCTAAATCACTTATCACATACAGATAATAAATAGCTAAAATTTTCTGATCTGTTATTAAAACAGATCAGAAAATTTATAAGAAAAAGTAATCAGGATAATAGAAGATGAAAAAAAAAATTTATTTAACTCAATAACCAGTAAAGAATTTAAGAAAAGGCATGAAAATTATCTCTGTCTCATTTATCAATCAAAAATGATTCCCCATCTAATATAATTTTACTCATTAATATTAAATAAAATTTCAAAAAATGTATCTGAACTTTTCAGTTGTAAAACGTGACGAAACAGTCAAGTTGAAGAAAGTTGATAACAAAAAAACTGGATTATTAGACTAAAGTTTTCTTTTGCACAAATAAAAGCCTTTATTGCTGGTATATTGAATCAAGTATACAAGGTCTCATATTGTTCTCTAAATATCATTAGTCCTTCACGAATAACGCAATCGTGTTAAATGAAATTGTATTTTTTCCAATTCAAAATAAACCCAATAAAGGGATTGACTTAATTAGCCACGAGATTAATTACTTAATTATCCTCTAATGTCACGAGAGAAATATATTACTACCCTTATTCTTAATTTTAAATAATTCCATTGAAAACTCCCCATCAATGTGTTCATCAAGTTTAATTGTAAAAAATAAATATATTTACTTTAAATACTAAATAGTTTATTCTCAAGTTACTTTTTTGTTTTGGAACGTGGTTTTTCTAGCATGACTTATGATGAAGATTATACATTACTTAAAAGATAATAAATATTAAAATATACACCCAAATTAAATATCAAATTTATCAAATGTCAAAATAATGATAAGAAATGTTTGACGAACTTTTCAATTAAAACTTTAAATCCAAAGAATTTAAAAATATTACGAATTGGAAACTTAGGTTATTGTAATGTAAAGATTTTCAGAACTTTCTTTTGATTTATTACTAATTTTTTGTTAATATTTATTCGAAGAATTATAATTTAAATATGTAATTAAATACTAATAATTAGTACTAGTTAGCAATACTTTCATTAGGTGATCGATTTTCTTATCCATAACAGAAAAGATATTAGCATGTTAATTCTTCAATTTTACAAATATAATAGACTAATTAATTATAAGTCAGTAATTTTTATGAATATTAATTTAAAAACTATTTTTAGCTTTTGTAGCCATTATTTAACTATATTATTGTAACTCTAGCAGTAATCATTCGCGAAATGTGATGTGCAGTTATAACTAAATAAATCTTAACTCAAAATTTTAAATTAGAAATTATGTGAGTAAAATGAGCTAAGATCTTTGAATAAATAACTAAAACACGGAAGCTACAACATGAATTAAATTAATCCACATTGAAACTAAATTAACTTGTAAATGAGACTGATGTAAGAAACTAAAATGCAAAGTAACGGATAAAAATATTTTGATAATATTTAAAATTGAAACGAACAGAAGATAAGTAAGATCGAAACTATAATAAAGGAAAATATTATAAAAAATTAAACCAAACATAATTATTAATTTAATTGGTAACCTTTGTACCTATAAGCAATATTCTTGTTTCTTGACATAATAGTAATATATATATATATATATATATATATATATATATATATATATATATATATATATATATATATATATATATATATATATATATATATATATATATATATATGTATGTATATATATATATATATACATATGTGTGTGTGTGTTCTTAGACGTAAGATAAATAGATATATAAAAGTAATAATAAGGAAGTATTATGCTGTTTTAGAAAATATTATATATCCTGCATCCAAATCCCATATCCAAAGACATAAATCAAATTTCATGAAAATCGGAAATTATTCAACTATCATGGATTGGTTATAAAATTTCTAATTGTTCCATACTTCAATTTGAATTTCAATTACATATGCCTTTATATTAAACCATGGAGCAAATTTGAAATATTTAGATGTGCCTTTAAAAAAATATTTCTATATATACTTATAAATATATGTTTAGCTTCCTATCACTCATTTCTTTTTGTTATATTGTTTTAAAATGTTACAATTGGATTACAGAGCATGGACAACTAATCATACTTTCATATTATTCCATTAAAATAAGAATCAATCATACTTTGTTACGAAGTTTCTCATCGTGAAAATAAGCTGAACTTTTCTTGACGTTTGTTATTGCTAAGAATGCCAAGGACACAATGTTTCGCCAAAATTTAATCCGCTTGATTGTCCGAAACGCGCTCTTCCGTTCTTAGGATGAAGAAATCATTTCTGGAACAGCAGTGGACTGTTTGGGGCCTCCGCCTAGGGTCACTGCTCAGTTCAAAAAACTTCTTTGGTCTCGTTAGAGAGAAAGATTCTTTCTCGTAACACACCACGCTGCGTAAAATAATATAATTGCTAATAAATTAGAATCAATTCAGATTTCAGCTTCTTTTTTTTAGTTCCTTAATCTAAGGATGAAGAATTTCTTAGAGTTGTCAATGATATAAAACCTTTTAAATTATAATAATAATCTTTTCAAAATATGAATTGTTTGTGAAATTCTGGGAATGAATATCATTTAGACTGCAGTCATTATTGAATGAAATTTAAGTTTAAATGAGCTCATTCACGCGATGCAATTATTTTACTATTATGTTATCACTATAAGATTAAACTTTTCAAGTTTATGAGCATTAAATGTGTAAATTAAATAAAAAGTGAAGATTTATAGATGTTTCTTATTGGAAATTTTATTGGTACTGACAAAATTTGCTGGTTGTTACAGAATTTCTATTAAGAAAAATTATAATATTTTTAAATGTATTAAATATTGTAAAAATTATGCAAAACTATTTAGATAGAAAAATTTAATTTTGTATAGCATTTATTACTTCATTATAAAATAGTTTCTATTTCGAACCATGATTTTTTGCTACAGATTAAAGCTCTTGAAAAGCGCTTATGTCATTCAGAAATCATTGCAGACTACCTATGAATGATGACAATTTCACGCTAAATATCTTGTCTGAACTGATGAAGTGCTTCTTAAAATCTCGGACTGAAAAATCTCACGTGTAAAACTTCTTCAAAAAACTTCATTCAATGTAAAACTTTATTAAATTATAAAACGTTTTACTGAAAATTAATCAAATAAGCAAACTAGTATGAAAAATAATAAATGAAATAATATAAACAGGACCATGACACGATACTTTTGGACAATTTTGTTTTTTATATGGAAAAATCTTGGGTGTACAATTTTGTAATCTAATTCATGGGTATTCATTAAAAATTGATAAATTATTAATCTTATTTTTCTTCTTTTGTTAAATTCTCTAAAATTGTTAAATTTAAAGCGATTTCTTTAATTTTTAAAAAGTGTCTGTACATATAATTCTCTTATAATATTGTGGATAGATCTTTGGAAAATACCATGTTGTATGAAACCATGCTATTTGATACCCAGAGTTAATATCATTCTTGAGAGATGAAGCAGTAAAAATGATGATAAACGCATCCTTGTCCATCATTTCTGGTTCAATCTTTTTAAACTGCTAAGTGTTGAATACTCTGAATATCCATATCCCCAAGCAAGTTCTAATATGTCATGAGCTTCATTTTATGGTGATTTCAGCAAGTCTTTTATTTCACTTCAAAATGATAGTAATTTTTTTTCTAACCCAAATTTTATTTTGATGTTCTCATACAAAAAAATTACAATGCTGAACAGTTCTCGATTGATAGTCAATTCTTACAATTTCTTTTAAAAAATGATATGAATAAAATCCTTTAAATAAATATCACGTTGTAAAAAACTGTGTAATCAGTGTAAACTCCCTCTTTTAAGAAAATAGAAAGAGATTTAAATCTGCTAATTGAAAAAGACACTTTCACCCAGATTTTTTTTTTGTATGATTAGAACTGCTAAATTTTTTCGATAGAAGATGGTAAATGTAAGTGAATTACAAAATTCAATTGAAAATTCCTTATTTTTATGCAGAAACATATTTGCAAACATATTAAAAGTTTTAGTCCAAGAAATTACTATTAATTTCTTACACATTGTAGAGAGTGCTTATTAGCATTTTCTCAATGATTTACTGGAACTATAATGATAAAGAAATATAGCATTCATGAAAATAATTTTAGAGAAACCCAATCAAAATAACAAATATTAATTTGATAATATTAATATAAATAATTTAAGTAATTTTTATTCAGACTAAATTCAGTTTATAGTTTGCTTACACGCGCTTAGAGGGAACGATGACCAAATTAATAAATTAATTTCGTTCTAAGATTAAAAATAAATTAAATTACAGGAATTAAATAAAATTATAATTTTATTAGATATACCTAAGCAAGTGCATTGTATTAAATTTTTATAGAAAAGTTAACTTTATGGAATAATATTGAAAGGTAATAAATTAAAATTTGAATCTTGTGTATTTTCAAAACTCGAAAGATAAGAAATCGTAATTCGATTAAATCTTTTAAAAGAAAAATGATGGCTTTACTACCATTGAAGTGAAATATAAACACAAGAATCCGAAAGGAATACATATATCACTTATAAGGATATAAGGGGTATAATATATCAAATATTAAAGTTCATCGACTCTTAAAAATCTATTGGTTTTTATTATTTTTCTTTTGCTTTAACTTTATTTTTCTAGGTTCTTTGTGTTTGCAACTATAGAGATTAGTCATATAAATTGAAAAGCCACACCCAGTATGTGTGCATGTAATCCAATTTTCGATTCATTAAAAAATATAAGATTTTTTTGTAATTGTTAGTTTGAAAGAGTTGAGAGTCTATTGTCACAATGTTTTGAATTCGGTGGGTTGAAAGATTAGTCATTCGAATCCATTCTAGACATTAAAAAACTTATTTCTTTTAAATATTTTTTCTATGAAAGAATGTAGCATCGCAAAATCATATACCTCTTTTTAAATCTTATTCAGACGAAGTAAGCATAAACTTTCGAATTTTGAGATATTTGTGCTATTTTTAATTCATGGTTTTATTGAATAACTAAACAAAAATAATGTCTGTTGTATTTCAGTTAATACAGGAATATAATTTCTAATTTTTAATTTATTCTTCAAACTGTTGTGTAATATTTATTACAATTTTTCTATGGTGGTTTTCTCTTAAGCAATTTGAATCATAGTCCAATAATACATAGTACATAGTATGAATAATAATGTAAAGTATGAAAACTATAATGTCATATCTAATGTATTTTTGTTACTAAATGTTGTTATATTGCGCATTTTGACGTATATATATTATTATTATTATTATTATTAAGCTTTATATTGTTTTATTTCTCGTCTAGAAATTTCAGATATAAAATTACTTTAGAAATCATATTCATTAATGTACAAATCTAATTTTTAATTGGTGTTTCTAAAAATATTTAACAATAGTCATATGCAGGCAGATTGCATTAATATTTCTGTATGTAGGTATATGATATATATAATTGTCTGTCAGAAATTTAGATATATATATGAATTTTACTTACATAAATTTTATTGAAATGTTATTTATGCTGTACTGTTGCTTATATTGTTCATACTTTTTCTATATTAATGGGCTATGAATAAAGAATTAAATAAAATTAATAATTAAAATATTATTAATTTTCAAAGTTTAAGTTCATATTAATTGCTGGCTACCCAATATGCAACACCAAGAAAGATTGCACACCAGAGAAATATCACAGCAAACTTTATTAGAAAAATTGAAATTACAACTTTTTGTATATTTTGGATTATAATAAATGCTTATGTATCGCAGATTAGTTGTTGAGAAAGTATGGATTACATGTTTTCGATTGATGATAGATCTTAAAATAAGTCAGCCAAAGAAACAATTCAATCGTATAGATGAAGAACTTTTTAACTCTGCGTGCCACATGTGGCTGCGCACAAGGTCCTATTGAAATATGATTGCCAGTGCTTAAAATATCGGAGAACAGATTTCAACAACTCAGAGTTGTAGTGCTGCTATTCAATGTGCTAGAAAGATACAGGATTGAATTTCAATATCATTCTAAAATATGATATAGGTGCAGAGACAATATGACAATACATAACACAATGGTTCAACAGTCTCTTACCAACGTGTGTCCAGAATGAATCTGACAATCATTAAATTGCAGGAAGATGTGGGATTCATTATTAAAGACAATGCCTCCATTTCGATGTCGATTGCTAATCGAACCATTGATGGAGCAAACCCCTGTGATTTTGAATCAAAGTAAATAAGACAGCCTGTAAACCTTTCGCTCAGCTGTAAGCCACATCCAATAGCACGAGAGAATACCAAATAAGCTTTAGTTAAAAGCACTGATCTTTTCAGCGTGAAAATCTCCAAACTGGTAAAGGAAAATCATGTAGGATAATTTACTAAAATCTTTTCTACAGAACTAAACCATGAGTTGTACTGAATCTTGAATGCAAAAAAGTTATTGATGACCAAAGATTATACGAAGAAAATACAGGAAGAAATTAAAAAGTACCAACTATAATTCACATTCTACTCGAGCATTTATCTGAATATTAATATACTCAACCTGAATCATAAATTTTCTAACCCAACTCATTGAGCCAGTTCGTGGCAACTATTTACACATCACTTGTTTTAAAGAACTTTGATCAAGATAAATTGATTTTGGAAGATAGAAATAATTTCAAGGTTCTAACTTTGCATCTGATTTTTACAGAAGTTTTTGTCTGTTGAGCAAAACGTAGAGCCCAATATAAAAATGACACAGTATCACTCCATATACTCAGACCAGTCACATTAATGTGACCTTCAAGTACGTTAGACGTCGACATTAAATAACCATACATGGAAGGTGGGTGGCAGCACAGTGCAGTTGAGCGTACATAAAGGGTGCGTAAAGGTTTCGGAAAGCATTGAAATAGTTGATTTATCTGACTTCTGAAAGGCACATGATTGTTGGCTTTCAGACCAAAGGTTCAATTATTTCCGAAACAGCTAATTTTTTTAACTGTTCGCGTCCAGCCATGATAAACATATATCGTGCATGGTAAAATGGAGCGCTCCAAAACCAATGGCAAATGTTGCGCAAAACTACCATAGATGACAGAGTTGAACGACTGCTGCGTAGAGCGTGTTTGGCGAATAGACGTGCTACTATTGAGCAACTGACCACCCAGATAAAGTAAGGGGCTACCAAGAGTTTCCCCAAAACAACTATTCAGCAAAAGCTGTTGCGTTGAACGCTGACACCTGGTTCATGCACTTATGTTGATTGTTGTTAATCGGCGATGAAGGATGGAATTTGCTCACCAGTACAGCAACCTGACGTCCACTGAGTGGCAACAAGATTTTCTGATTAATTATGTTTATGATTTATCGGACACAGATGGGCTAGCTTATAAGACATAAAACATCTGAGAGCACGAACAACTTGAAAATATTGCCCGAATGGTGCAAATTGAATATGAACACAATGGTCTGGGGAATATCTTCTTCGCATGTTCTGTGTTCATTCATCATTATGGAAGACAGATGGATCATACAAGAAGGCATCTGTGCTTGTGGACCATATCCACCGCTATATGCGCGGTTTTCTGTTTAGGATAATGGCATCTCCCAGAAGAATAATGTAGGTTATCTTATTTTTGTCAGTGTCCGTGCGTAGTTAGGAAAGAACTAGAATGAATTTGCCGTTATCCCTTGGGCAGTAAACTCACCTGACTTAAGCCCAATTGAGATTGTGTAGATTCATCTCTATCGGGTTGTTTGTGGCATGGATCCTCATCCAAGTAATTTAGCGCAAATAGCCACGGCCCTAGAGTCGGGATGGCTGAATATCCCAGTGAATACCTTCAGGAACTTAAATGATTCTCTGCCTGTAAATCTTGCAACAGTCCACTCTGCGAAAGGTGTTATTCTGGCTTTAGATACTTGATAACATTAATGTGACTTTATTGTACAATGATATGTACAATGATATGTGCGTGATTCATTTGTAAATTTTGAATTCTGCACATTTATTATGCATATGAAAGATGCATACTGCTTACTCGTAAATTCCCTTGAAAAGATCACTATATGTCTCTCATTTGGAGAAGATAAGTTCTTTTTACAAAAGTTACTTTTAGAAATTTATACTTTTATACATTTTTAAGTATCCATATTCGTAGAGAGTGGATAACGTTCTACCATTTAACAAAATTTAATTGTATAAACAAATATATAAGGTTTACAGAAGATACTCAAGGTTGAGATTTTTATTCCTTGGAAAGCATTTATGCAAATCGGAAGATAATATCTTAAAGTTGCTTGAAGAGATTGAATGACTAACGACTGTCAAAAGTTTTTCAACTAGGATGTTCTTTAAGCCTCATTTAAACGGTAATGGTGTTATCTTGTATCAGCAGAAATAATGAAAGTGTATATGTTATTCGGAAAATAAAGGTAAAAATATTATAGTTGAATATGCAACACATTTCTTACAAGTTTTCAAAGCTAAAGTTCATCGTACCTTTCTGATAAGACCACACCCTCGATTTTCTGTTAGTTTCTATTGAACAAGAAAAGAAAATTCTCCCTAAAGGTTATATTCTGTGCATATTGAAAATTTTATAATAACTTTAAACTGTTAAGACGTTAAGAAGTTGTACGTGTAGTCGAGTTTTGATTTTTTCTGATCTTTTTTTTACTTAGAAACATTCTAGAAATTTCAATATTCTGTAATGGTTTTATATTGATGCTATACGCCCTCAGAAATTATCTCCTAATATTAATGTTTCGATTTCAATGAACACACAATAGATTTGATCTTTTTATTTAACCAAGTATTAGACTTTCAAAAATTTAGCATTATAAGAAATATAAGATAAAATTAAACTAATCAAAAATAAATATTATTTGTATCTTATTTTATTGTGCTTGAATCATTTTTATTGTTGATTTACGCAATTCACGGTTGGCTAATTTAATACGCTTGTAAGCCAAATTCAGTTATTAAAAAATAAAAGCAAAAGGAGTTACAATATCAATTGAAATAAGTAATTTACATAATTAAATGTTAGTAACTTATTGCAATGAAATTTTATTCTTATCATTAAATTAATTTACTAATTAATTTTATTCTTGTCTGGTGTTATTATGAAGAAAGTACATGCATCTTTTCATTCTTAAAAATATTGTCTTTTTTATTACAGATACCGGAAGAAGGATTTAAAGGAATATTGATTGCAATTTATTTTACATTTAACATCATTCACTCTATGATAAAGAAATCGTAGCAATTCAAAATCTACGATCTACGGATCAAAAAATTAAAATAAGGGTAAAAATATTTTAATAGGACTATATAAAACAAAAAAAAATAACTTTAATTATTATAATTGAAAATTGTATTTATTCTTTGAATTTTATGCTATTATTATTATGATATTCAATTTTTTTAATAAAACAAAGGTGGGCTTTTCAAATACACCTTAAAAGGCCTTACTTTCACCTTATTCCAAAATAATTTAAAATTTATTTTGATAATGTAATTTTATTTATTGCTTCACCTATTTTTAATTCCTATTTTGCTATTTATTCTATTTAATTTACATTGCTATTTTATGTTTGTTCCAAATTTAAAACAATACCACGCCACAATGCAAGCAATGATACTATGCAATTCTATTTAAAAACTTTTTTTGATGGTGGCACTTATTATGTATCAACGTAATTTTGTGTTTTATTTGTTGCCAGGAGAAATATTCGAGCCTTTATGTAGTCATGTAAAATCGACTGTTAATAAGAATATCTTTGACAATTCTTCTTTGCATTATAGAAAAATTGTCAACATGTTTAGGTACATAAGGAATTATATTATCAATATCTTGAGTAATATACCGCAAAGGAATAAGTATGCGAGAAGTAATGTTGCTAAAAGAACAGATTTTGGTAGGCTTATTGATCTGTATCTGGTGACATATTGGACTCTTATATAATGCTAAGTAGTATATTAATATAATACTGAATCCAAATGATTCTTTCCAAGCTTTTCAATCGGTAATGATTTCACTTTGCTGTAAGATGACGTTCAGTCTCGCAATATTTCTCTAGTGAACCAATATCTCGAAAGAGAATACATAGTACAGAATAGTTCGTACATAATAGCAACGTATTCACTTGATATTACTTTCATTGAGCAAATGCAGTGCTCCCTCAGTAAGCGTATTGCTATTTATTGAAAGTTAGTAGACACATCAAAATTATTGTAATTGCATTCAATTTTTTAAAAAAGTAGAACACTTTGGAAGATTGATTCTTAGAGAACAGTTTTCATCCGAAGAATAAGTATGCTAAGATTGTTGTGAAATCTCTTGCCAAGAGTAAATTTTTTTTGACGGTATTCAAAATATATTCTTGTTTTTATTCATTGAAACTGACTATAATTTGAATCACTCCTTGTCATCCTTGTCCAGAAAACCTTGTCAGACTTGGAATATTTTAAAAGCTTTAAGTTTTATTTTTACTTTCATAGTTAATGTAGACATACTTAAAAAGGGAACTTACAAACCACTTCACTTGAAGAAATAAATAAATTTGATTCAGTCATCAAGGTGAAAAAGCCAACTTTTTTAAACTGTAATTTATCAAATTAGATTACAGCTTCCAAAGAATTTAGTGCGCAAGAAAAATAGCAACAATTGAACTAAAATTAGTAAAAAATTTATTAATAATAAGTAATGATTTGTTCTACATTTTATCGCTTATTTAAGAAGTGGGGAAATTTTAATCTTGAATTCTATCCCTCTGCGTTGAAAGTGGCTCAATTTTTCAACGTACTTAAATCAACGGAATAAAAATAAGAAACATATTTTTTGTTAATTTTGCAATTTTATCAAACTCTAGCCTAATAATTGGGTATTTCTTCTGATAACGTTCTGAGGATTCCAATTTATAAATATGTCCTCACATTTGTAACTATAAAGATTATTTTTTAAAATATATTGAATTATCTCCCATTTAAATATCTTGTCATAAATTAAGAGTTTTAACTTGTAAAATTTCTCACTTCTATATTAAACGGTTTATTTGAAGCTAGAAAGTGTGATAATTGGTTAACAATGTGACACTTTATTAAAAAAAAAACATGATGACTAAAAATTAAACATTTATTTTGCAACACTATCATTGAACAATGATAACTATAATTTTATGGAAATAAATTTTTGTCAGCATACATAATAAGAATCCATATACATGCAATAAGAATCCATATACATTCAAAATTGTTCATATATTTGATGTGTTATAAAGTCAATCAATATTGTGAAAAATACTTTGTTCAATAAATATGGAAAAATTAAATTGTTGCCACATGGGAAAAAGTTTCCTTAAAATATTCAAAATAAATTTTTCTAAAATCGGAAACAAAATGGAATCACCTAATTTCATATATAATGTGTTTTCTGTTCTGGAAAATTCAGAATTTCCTCCTGAAAAAAAGCTTATGAATCAATATATATACATGCATATATATATATATATATATATATATATATATATATATATATATATATATATATATATATATATATATATATATATATATATACATTATATATATATATATATATATATATATATATATATACATACATATATATACACAAATACATACATACATACATACATAAACACAAATAACATTGGAGATGATATGTAGGTAGATACAGAAAAATTACTGATTTTATGCAAAGATGGAAAATCAGTTTCCAAGCAGAAAATGCTTCATTAAATATGTTCAAGTATCTTAAAAACATTTTTAAGTGCAACAAAATGGAATTATTTTTTAATTCTTCTTTTCTCAAACTAGTTAATAAAATATTGAACAATGAAAAATTTCTATACTTTCTTAATTGATCATTAAAAAATATAATTTCCTATTTCACTATCGCTAATTATTAGTGATCATTGATTATAATTTATAAAGTAATTTTAAATATTAAAATGATGTTTCACATTATTTTAGAAGTTTTCAAATTGTAAAATTATTTGAGTGAAATGCAGTGAAGCTTGCATACTCAGCTAGTATCATAAAGTATAAATTATGTGAAGAATATCATATAATTATTTATTTCATCAATTTATAACTCTTCACTTTAGAAAAAGGAAATAAAAGTGATGATGTATATCAATAAGAAGTTTATAATTTATTAACGATTGATTAAAATTAATCAATCATTTTTAATATGTAAGTTACAAAAAATAATAACTATTATTTTATGTTTCAATTTAGAAGATCTTTAAGCAATTTTAAACTGTGTATAGTATGTATTTACTGAATAATGCATATCCTATGTGTATTAGAAAGGAACCTTAAAAATTTAAATACTTTTCGTGATAAACAATCTAAACTTTGCTTTATACAACTGCATGTCAAATAAAAATATATTAATTGATATGATTACTCAGTTCCAATTTATTTATTAAAAATATTGCAGCGTATTTTAAAAATTAATTTTTAATACTTTCGGTAATTTTATTAATAAAGGCGTGTTAGTTAGAAAAATAGAATTATTTAACATAATTAAAAAAGCAATTTTTCTATGATGCTTAAAGGAATATTTATTATTTGTGAAATTTTACTTAAAATATAAATAAGAGTAAAATTTAAGCTACTTTAAAACTCATATTATAAGTAATAAAACAAATTTTTGTCGTTTCGGTTTAAATATTTTATGAAAAATCATTATCCGGAGCAAAAAAAAAAATATGACAGTAGCAACATGTGTTTGGATAACTTTTTACTGCATTAACGTCATCGTAATATACTGTTAAAACACATATTTGCATAAAATATTTCCTCTTCATGAAGAAATATGAGAATATATATTTTCCTAAACGACTAAAATGTGAATTTACTTTTTATCCTTTCATTCTTTCCGAACATAAAATATATTTATTAGAAACAAAATCAATGGTTTAGAAAATGGGAAAATAAATTAATATTTTGGTGTGCGTCAATAGACAAGAAGCTCTTTAAAATGGGTATTATTTTAGTAACAAAGATTGTTTTGAAGAAAAGATACCAAAATTATATTAAGCTTGTTGGCGAATGTTTTTTTTGTTTTACGTGCTCAAGTTGATGAATGTTTTACACGCGAAATGGCTTAATTGAAAATAAATTTTTATGTAAAAAGCTATTGGAAAGACATGGAAACATTTTATTTCATTGAAACAGCAACTAAAAAATAATAAACAAATTAAGGAATTCTTCAAGCATGAAAATGCTTAAAATTTAAACACTCAAATTTATGTGCTTAAACTTTAAAAATTTTCATTCTTCCTTTTTGTTATAATTTCTGTTTATTCCTTTTTATTACATTTTTGTTGATAAACCTCATAAAGCAGAAGTTCGTTTTACTCAAAACTTAAATATTAAATTTATTTTTGCCTAACAAAATTTTTTCTTAAAAATTGCAAGCTATATCATTTAATCAAATTTCAATATAGGAAGCTTATTTTAAGAATTTGCTGTAAAATATTAAATGAATGTAAAATTTTTTAATACATATATAAACTAAACTCTGCGGCACGACAGCCCATGTGAGCCAAAGCATACAGTGCCAATTTATGTTTTCCTGATCAGAAAACCCTAGAGGGCAAAAGCATATGTTTCGATAAGGTGGTCAGCCTAAAGTGTAAACCCCAGTGTTTAGTTACCAAGCATGATTGGTACTCAGTTTATAGACCCCCTGAAAAGTTGAAAGGCTGAATTGATCTTGCCCGGCCCGAGGATTGAACCTCAGACCTGTGCCTTGGTAGCGTGAAACGCTATCACTAAGCCACCGGGCTTCATATATATATATATATATATATATATATATATATATATATATATATATATATATATATATATATATATATATATATATATATATATATATATATATATATATATATATATATATATATATATATATATATATATATATATATATATATATATATATATATATATATATATATATATATATATATATATATATATATATATATATATATATATATATATATATATATATATATATATATATATATATATATATATATATATATATATATATATATATAAATATATATATATATATATATATATATATATATATATATTATATATATATATATATATATATATATATATATATTTATATACATATATATATATATATATATAGAATATATATATAGAGAGAGAGAAATCTTCGTTGGGACATTTCTACATTGTACATATATCCTTGTATTGTCTACATTTATTTTTATGACACCAAAGTGGCCTGTTCTCAATCGTGTAGTTATTTTTGTGATTTCACTCTGTTGGATTCAATCTCTCTTAATTGTTGATTTGCCTTAATTATTTTCTTTTTAAGTTGATATCGGGTAACGGTGTTTGTGTCGTTGAGTGTAACGAGTCGTCGAGTTGTAACTGATTTTTGCATCCAGTCCATCTATAAACAGAAGTTATGCAGTGACACCCACGCCTTTTGGCAAACCTAGAAAAGTCTCTTAGTGTGAATGTATTAACATTTCTCGTTCTAAAATAAATATTTTATTTAATGATCATAAATAATTATTTTAAGTATTTTAATTATTATATATACACAGCTCACATTTATCTATTTTTTGAAGTGTCTTACTACAATAAATTTTAATGGAAAAAAAACGCTTTTAACAAACAACAAAATTTTAAACGCCTAAATATGGTGTTAAACTATAATAAATGCTATAATTAATATTCTTTATCATTATATACTCAAATTAATTATATTATGAAAGTGGAGTGTATTAGCTTATTCCATAAAGTTTTTTTATTATTAAGAAAAATCTTATTAATTATTAAGAATAAAGATCTTATTCTTATTAAGATCACAAAAATTGAAAACCTAAAGCTGTATTATGTGAAATGTCTTTAAAAACTGTAAAGAAATAAAACTACTGTTAAATCCAAAAGTTACAGTCCAAAATAATTTAAGCACTTAGATAAAGAAGAAACGTTTTGCCTTCCTAAAAAATTCACCCATTTAACAAAATAAGTTTCTGGGCTCTGTTATTTAAAACTATTGTTGAAAATATATTTTCCCCGAGCTCACATAATATAAATCAGTTGGATGCATCAAGCCCCTTTTACTATATTAAATTTGCTTTATGAAAAAAAGAAATCTGCGTAAAATATTCTCTATTTTCAAGAAATATGAGACTATATTTTCTTCCAAATCACCGGAGTGTGAATTGACTTTTCCAACCCTATGTTCCTCCCCCAGTGCAGAAATATTAGATTCAGGGGAAGAAAGACGATCAACAGTTAAGGAAACAACAAAATAAATGGCTCTCCTAGCTCACTTGGGAATAAAATTCCCCTTTAAGGTTTACATTTTGGAAAATTCATCGCCAAGTAGAAATCATCGCCAAATGATTACATTTATTTCTATTGCTAGCATTTACCGTATTTTATTTCTGCAAAAAAGACAAAGTTATAAAATTGAATGGTTTAATACATTTCATATGCTATATCTTATGATATTAATTTACTTCTTAATATGCTTAGAAATAATTTAAATGTGAAAAGAATCATTCAAATTATTTTTCTTTTATTTTAATGTGAAAATTTATAAATTAGAGATGGGATGTACAGAAATCTACAATTTTCTCGTAATTTGAGAGATTAAACATTTGATGACATAGATATTAATACAACTTTTTCTCCTATATTTTATATTCATATCTAATACAATTAAAAGTGTTTTGAGTCAATTTTTACGTAAACTTTCATTAACATTGATATCCTATAAACGTATAAATGATTCATTAATATTAATTAATAAATTCATTAATATTTATATAAAAAATTTTTATATTTTAAAAGAATTTAGTTTTTGTCAATTTTAAAATGAGATTTTAATTTCATAATGAATAATTACATATATACTGTATATATACATCAAATCAAAAACTTTTTTCATCGAGTTTAAGTATCAATAATAAATATCTTTTTGATTTAAATTGTCTCAAAATATCGCTTACTCTTATTATAATATTGAAAAAAGTTTTAAAATATTATTTTATTTTATTTTACAGAGAAATTTTTTAAAAGGTATATACGTAAGTAAAACTTAAAATCAATTGGTCTAATATATTTTTCTATTCTGATAATAAGCAAACATATTTTAGTTACAAATCTAAAGTATTTCTAAAGTATCAACATATTTCTTCCAATTAAAATAATACTGCATAAATTTATACTTTATAATATATATACATATACATATATATATATATATATATATATATATATATATATATATATATATATATATATATATATATATATATATATATATATATATATATATATATATATATATATATATATATATATATATATATATATATATATATATATATATATATATATATATATATATATATATATATATATATATATATATAAGCAATCTTTTAATACCTTTTGAATAGATAGTGCAATAAATTGTCATATTTTCTTGAAAAGCCAAGTGCATCAATTATCAGTAAGCAAATAGACAATGTTTTTTTTTGTAAGAAAATTACTCTAAAATGTGCTCGGAAGCTATTAAAACTGTGCACTACACCTTTGCATTACAGATAGTAAAAAGATTTTGATGTTTTATAAAATTAATGAGGAAGGAAAATTAAAATTGTGTCATTAAAACCAAGAGAAAAATGTATCGTATTATGTTACCAATGATGCATTATTTTGCATGTTATTTGAAGCTCACATCCGCATAGCGAATGTAATATGCACACACATGATAAAGGATGCGCTGGTTAAATAAAAACATACATATATAAATGTATTGTATTTAAATTTGTGTTAATAATATCAAATAAACTATAATGTACTTAATAAATGTATTGTAATGAAAAAATTGGTCAGTTTTGAGTTGAACTAAAAAGGTCAAGTTGATTTGATAGACCTTAATCACACTGGAATGATGTATCAAAATTATTTTTAGGCAATGATGTATCATGACCTTTTCATTTACGGATATACTGCTCGTTTCTATACAGATATAAACACAAATGTACATATCTGAAATAAGCTGTTCTGTACATCAGTGAGAAATTACTGTATTATCTAATACAATGTAAGAACTCGGAGATGAGCAGCAAATATATCTGATCATAACTTCCGTTATATCAAACCATTACAAAAAAGAGATGATCATAAAACTAAATATATTAATCCTAATTATGCTGCTCCCTATAGGAGTGATGTGGATGACGTACTCTTGCCATAAATAATTGATCACATATTTTACACGAAAGGAATAGACGAGGAATACAGTCCATTTATTACAAACATTCCTCTCTCTCTACTGGGACATATCCACCACTTAATTTATATCTTCTAAAATGTAATCAGTTTCCTTAGAATGGCCTCTAGATCTCCAACTGTGATTTCTCATCAATCCTAGTTGGTCAATTATGGTGACGCTTAAATAGAACATAGCATCAAAAATGTAGGCGTGGTAACTGTAATGAAAATCTTTACCTTCCATTATGGAAGGTGCGCCTCAATTACAATGTCTAAATTATCCTTATGATGGTAAAAAAAATGCAAACATGGGTGTGATCTATATATTTATCTTTTAAAGTTAAGTCTTTTTTATTATTTTTAATGATTAAATCTTAATTTTGATTCCTATGTTCGAAACCAGACATTAAAGTCAAAATCTGTTTATATTTTTCTGAAATACTTAGGATTTTTTTATTCGGAATTTTGATATCATTTGAAAAAAATATTATTAAAGCAACCAAAATTCTTTTATAAGTATCATATTTAAAATTACTTTCGGAAGGAAATGACAAGATTGCAAATGTAACTTTTTGGCAATTTATGTTTTAAATATTCTATTATTATCATTATTAAATTTTAAAGCCTTTTTTCTTCTATGTCTTAGTAGTAAATGGTATAAATTTATATAATAATAATATCAATTCTATAGGATTCAGTGCAGTTATTTTCGTAGAATGAAGAACAAATAAGCATAAGATACTATTTTGGAGATATGGGAAATAACATATTTGGAAAAGTAATGTTTATTTCGAAAATCTTATTATCTCTCTCCAAATACGCTTTATGAATTGTTGGTGTTATCTTTCTTATAATATACTAAATTGAAAGCATTATCCTAAAGCTAAATTTATAATTATAATTATGTCTTTTTATCTATCTATCTATCTATATATATATATATATATATATATATATATATATATATATATATATATATATATATATATATATATATATATATATATATATATATATATATATATATATATATATATATATATATATATATATATATATATATATATATGGAATAGTTTAATGCACTAATGATACAACAAATTGGGCATTTTAACTATAGTATATTAAACATTATTTACAGTTATTTACAATTGTAATTACAAAAAAGGATTATGAATATATCATATATATTTCGGAACCGTTAAGGTTCAAAATACGTATTAACTAGATCGTCGTCTCTCGTTTTTTTTCTTTTCTCTAGTTCTTTTTCTAACAGCTGACCATCTCTAGTTCTTTTTCTAACAATTGACACCAGGATCACTGTTGAAGCAGCAAGCACTTGATGATGTCATGATGTTGAGGTGCGTTATCAGGTACTCCATATACACACACACACACACACACACACACACACACACACACACACACACACACACACACACACACACACACACACACACACACACACACATATATATATATATATATATATATATATATATATATATATATATATATATATATATATATATATATACAAGGAATATCTAAGAAAATTTTCATTAATATCTATTTTTGTTTAGTATTTAATGTCTGATAATGCAATGAAAATGTACTTATTTAATTTTGTAGTTTAGTCAGAACATTATATATAACACTAAGTAAAAAAATTCTGTGTTATAACTGCCATAAGTTAGTTTAATGTTTAATAAAACCATAAATGTGGTGTAATCTAACGTTCTATTGCTTGGTCGAAGGAGAAGAAAAAATATTGCCTCAATCTCTTGGCTTCATGACAAATAACATATAATCCAAGGGATATTTTTAGGGAAAGCACATTTGCCGCTACTTTCCACAGACCGCAAAAGACACCTCTGGAACAAATTGCAGTGATCCGGACGCTATATATTATAAGTGAGAAGGGAATTACAAGGGATTTAGAGGGAAATTCGCCTTTCCCAGATGACTCTCTGTTTTGTAGGATTTACTGGGGAGTCTTATTCCGCAAATTTGTCAGTGATTCTTCGTGGGTGACCACGAGGCATAAATATTGCCTTATTTTTATAAGTCTGGTCAAATATGACATCTCATTAATCATAAATAAAGTACTCAAATATGATGCTATCTGAAATAAGTAAGAATTTTTTTCTGAAATAAATGCGTAGATTTCTGTAAATTTACTGTACATAAAGAACCATTCGTACTTGAGAATTACATATAAATTCGCGTTGATTGTTAAATGGATTATTAATGAGGAAATTTCCTCCTTTAAAATGTATAATTTGTTTGATTTGAATGTAAAATGTCTGATTTTGTTGTTGACTCTTTAGAGACTGTAATGTGCCTGTTATTAATCCGGACTTAATTGTTAGTGTCTTGTGGAAATACTGGGCTCAGCTGTTGATATCGTTAAATAATGAGATCTCAGAAATGATCTACACTTATTTATTTTTTACACTTTATAATAGGTAAAAGCTCTAAAACTTTTAAATATTATTAAAATTCTAAACATTGCATCATAGCATATTGCCATAGTTGCAGGATTTTATCACCTTGCTATTTATAATTTATAGCCTAACAGAATAATTATGGAAAAATAAATATTCGAATTAAAAGACCACTGTTGTAATTCCCGCTCATGTGATTTCCATGTAAACACACGTCAGATTATTTTATGTTTCACGAATTTTTTTAATGTTTCATAGAGGCTGTAACCATAAGTACATATAATAAGCTCAATTTTTCTTATTTTAAATTTCATAGTCATTAAATAAATGTTTTAAATTTGATGTTTGATTTTTACTAGATAATATATATATAGTATACGAGGTTTGTTCGGAAAATACGTATAAAAGTTGAATAATAACTTTATTTAACATTTATTCAGGTATTACAATATTTGTCTCCTTCAAAGTACTCACCCTGAGACGAGATACATTTCTACCAACGCCGTTTCCACTGTTGATAAAATTGCTGAAAGTCTTCAGTTGCGATGCAGTTCAATTGCCGTGTCGTTTCTGCCCTGATGCCTTCCACATCTTCCAAGTGCCGCCCCCGAAGCACCATTTTGCATTTCGGGAACAAGAAGAAGTCACAAGGGGCTTAATCGGGTGAATAAGGCGGGTGCTCTGTCATGGTTATTGAGATTCGGGCCAAAAACTCACGCACAACGAGCGACGTGTGAGCAGGCGCATTGTCGTGATGAAGAATCCATCTGCCCCCTTTTGGCCATTCTCACGGCCATTCTTGCCCAGCTTTGCAAGAAACTTGATATTGATGCGCGTTCCTCAATCAGAGAGAACTTCATGCCGACGGCAGGTGGAAAAGGGTAACTTTCAACAGGCAGCCGCACACTCCTATTTACACGCAGAGCGGTCTGACTTGAACGGAGCGTTGATGGGATTGGTTACAACAGTAGTACCATCTGGCGGTGACTGCAAACTGTAAAATAAAGCTATTATTCGACTTTTGTACGTATTTTCCGGACAATCCTCGTATATTATAATCTAACAAAAACCTTCGCTTCTCTTAGATTTGATAAATCAAAATGATACATATAAAATTATTTTAGTGCGTTAAATATTCATAAAATAAAGGCACATATTTTAAGAAATTAAATAAGTCTATAACTCCCATGTTAATCCTCAGTATATATATGAAAAAAACTTCAAATTTTTGAAATTAAAATTTTTAAAATTTTTTCACAGTCATTTGTTTTATTTAGCTTATTTATAAAATTAAATACTGATTTTGCTATCAGTTACTCTCCATGTTATTTATGCTCGTTTCTTGTGCTTCATAATTATTAATTTACTGAATGAAATGCAATGATTCATTTTGGAAGTAAAATTACTACTATTTTTTAGCTACCAATATAATTACAGGTACCAGTTTAGCTGTCATAATTTATTTATGGTGATGTTGTTGATTTAATAAAATGAAAGCTTAATTTTTGAAATATTAAAAATTTCGCAGAAAAAATTGCATTTTAAATAAAACACATACACACAGCACAGCACAGTTGCTGTATAATCCATGATTCCAAATTCTAAATTCTTTTGGCGATGAAGAAATGTTGCTAAGATCGTAACGTGCGCGATGATGTAAATACTAGGGGGCTACCAAATAGAATTTTCTTCATAATTCTTATAGGTCTCCTTATGTGTGATGGAATAAAAACGAGGTTGCCAAATACATAAGAAAATCCTCCAAGAAATCGCCTATCTCAGAATTTGGAGTCATGGATTATACAGCACCTGTGGCATATATATATATATATATATATATATATATATATATATATATATATATATATATATATATATATATATATATATATATATATATATATATATATATATATATATATATATATATATATATCTAATTCGAATAAATTTTACATTTCACAAAAACACATGTAAGTATTTTAGACGATACTTACAAAATAGACTCATGAAAATAACCATATATTTTTTAAAATTTAATATAATGAATAATAAATGTAGTTTAAATTTGTGGGAAAAATTCAGGTTAACAAACAAGATATATGAAATGTAATAAAAAGGCAAGAAATGACATTTTAATATTCGTAAAATTTTATAAGCCTTAAGACACTTTATTTTAAGGTGCAAAATTTATGAGTACTGTAATTGGCAATCTTCATTTATATATTTGTAATATTTCATTCAATTTAATATCTTATATTATAGTGGCTTAGAGTAATTTAATAAATCTGATAACTGAATTTCAGTAATCACAAGAAATTTTTTTGTAATCTCAAAACAATTTGTTTCAGTTTGTAACCCGTGGGATTGGGCATTTACACTTTTATGTTCTAAAAGGACATTATTCTTTCAACTGAAGCCAAAAGATATAAATCTGGAATACCTACTTTGTATAAATCGAGATAAGATGTTTCTCTAGCGATGGGAACTCTGTGGGAGGTCTTTAAGAAATGATTGATAGCTACTGTAATCAGAAAGATCAGAAGTGAAAAAAAAATTCTGCGGAGTTACTCACATAAACTATAGGAAAAACATTTGTGTGATAAAAAAATAAAAGTTCAAAGAGTGTTTCCATTAGCTGTTCAATTATTTGTATACAAATGAAAACAAATGCTTACATTTTTAAAAACAGTTTAATATTTAATCCTATATAAATTAGAAAAACATTTTATTTAGGTTATATTATTTAATATTAACAATTTTTAGTTATAATCCTTATTTTTAAACTATTTATAAATTGTTAATAATAAGAAATATACGAAGTTTAAATACTTTATTATTTGTTTCAAAGCTTATGATTAATTAAAAACATAAAAATTAGGAAAGGAAATTCTATTCAAGTGTCTTTTTTATTTGTAAGGGCAAATTAGAAGACAACTGTGGTCAAAATCACAAAGAATAAAAGTAACATGAACTGGGATATTAAAACTGAAACCACGGTAAATTTATATATTGTTCCTCTTGTGCCGAGCTCTCCAGTATCTCTCTTACAAATGTTCCGAGTTCAATGCAAGGCAATGACTCAAATTTATATATTGATCTTCTTGAGCCGAGCTCTCCAGTATCTCTCTTACAAATGTTCTGAGTCCAATGCTGGGCAGTGACTCAAATTTATATATTGATCCTCTTGAGCCGAGCTCTCCAATATCTCTCTTAGAAATGTTCCGAGTTCAATGCAGGGCAATGACTCAAGCTTATATATTGATCCTCTTGAGCCTAGCTCTCCAGTATCCCTCTTTCAAATGTTCCGAGTTCAATGCAGGGCAATGACTCAAGCTTATATATTGATCCTCTTGAGACTAGCTCTCCAGTATCTCTCTTACAAATGTTCCGAGTTCAATGCAGGGCAATGACTCAAATTTGGAGCCGAGCTCTCCAGTATCTCTCTTACAAATGTTCCAATGCAGGGCAATGACTCACATTTATATATTGATCCTCTTGTGCCGAGCTCTCTAGTATCTCTCTTACAAATGTTCCGAGTTCAATGCAGGGCAATGATTCAAATTTATATATTGATCATCTGGAGCCGAGCTCTCCGGTATCTCTCTTACAAATGTTCCAATGCAGGGCAATGACTCACATTTATATATTGATACTCTTGAGCCTAGCTCTCTAGTATCTCTCTTACAAATGTTCCAAGTTCAATGCAGGGCAATGACTCAAATTTATATATTGATCCTCTGGAGCCGAGCTCTCCAGTATCTCTCTTACAAATGTTCCGAGTTCAATGCAGGGCAATGACTCAAATTTATATATTGATCCTCTGGAGCCGAGCTCTCCAGTATCTCTCTTACAAATGTTCCAATGCAGGGCAATGACTCACATTTATATATTGATCCTCTTGAGCCGAGCTCTCTAGTATCTCTCTTACAAATGTTCCGAGTTCAATGCAGGGCAATGATTCAAATTTATATATTGATAACATGTTTTTCCAATTTTCTTCTCTAAAAACTTTTTTTAATTAATCATTTGTAGATATTAAAAATATATTATCTATTATGCTATTTGTGCAATTTTGATTGCTTTCTTTGCCAGGGAATCAAGTGTTTCATTTTCCTGGAGCCCACAGCAATGAAACCTCTTTACGTTTTTCAGCTAAACCATTGAGCCTCCAGGCGAATCTTTAAAATATCTGCTGACGCAGGAGCTCACATGAAGCCATAATCAGGAGAAACAACCGCGGAATCTGGCAGTATAACAGCCCTTGAAAATTTTCAAATCGCCACTGGATCTGAAACAGAGTGATTTGAATCACTGAGATCTCCGCATTAAAGACTATTTTATACCTTCAGACAGGAAAATAGAATTGAAAGACCTTACAAAAGACGCCAACATTGATACCGTCAGTCAACATAGACTATTAAAATGTTTGATAGCATAAACGTAAGCAAAAGGAATCACATTTCATTTATCAAAACATATGAAGTCTAAAATATTTAAATCGAAGCAAAATTCAGATGTAGTGAACTGCTTTGCCTCCTATAATTAACTAAGTCGCTGAAGTATTTTTTCAGAAAATTCAAATTATGTCCTTAAATTGTTTCGTAAATTTATCATATCAATGTCTTCTAGTCAAAATTGGAAAAATATTTGTGTTGAATTTAAAATATATAAAAATATTTTTTCCTCTTGTGCTTAAGTAATATAGAAGAGTAAAAGAGGTGTTCAAAAGATTTTCTCAAAAATTTTTTGAATTTATTGAAAGCATTTTGGAACCTGAAAACATCATTTTGATTTTTATTAAAAATAAAATTGTTAAAATCAATACTTAATTATATGAAAATATTTTCCTCCCATATAGTAAAACATTTAAAAGGAACATCAACTTTATACTAAATCTTATATCAATTAACCCTTTAGCGGTTAGGGAAAGTAGCAGTTTTTGCTTACTTAATTCGCGCTGTACTGCGACTAAACAGCAATCGAAATTCGCAGCTGTTTTCCTCCGCCGTTCTTCCGAAAATGTCACCCTTCTGTGGCGATGGGATGAATAGCTCACCTCGCGCGTTTTATAAAATTCTTAAAGTACTTTTAATACATAAATACCAGTTTTTAAGTACTTTAAAATATTTAATAAATGATAATTTGTAAATAGTAAATTATAAATGATAATAACCAAATTATAAATAATAATCATTAAATATAAATACAAGTTTATACAAATATTAAATTGAAAAGTCTAAATAAATATAACTAATGTAAAACACTAATGTTGATATATTATGAACAAAGTCGTCATCAGATTCAAAACTAGATAAGCTTTCTGTATCACAATCATAATCATCGTCATAATCAATATCATTTAACTTTCGCTTTTGAGCCATTTTTCTTTACAAACACTCAAAATACCACGCCAAAATGGCTATATAAACAACAAGGTAAAAACATAAACAACTTCAATCATTGTGAAAAGAAATTCATGGAACCCGTACTGCCATCTGTAGACAGTAAAACTAACTAAATTTGCGAGTAGGATTCGTTTGTAACATTATCAATGCAAAATAATATTGGCGAACGAGCTCAGCTCGTCAGCGCGCATTGGGGGAAAATTTAACTACGCGAGTAGAACTCGTTTCTAACCTTTCCGGTCGAAAACACGCTGCCGAGCGGAAATCGTTTGCGCGCATTATGAAGCACGATTCGATTGCGAGCTCAGCTCGTTCATAACCATTAAAGGGTTAAAGAGCTTCATTAAGAAATATATTCATGCAATGTTTATGCAAATCCAGTTTGGTCCACTTTTTAGGAAAAACTCAATAATTCTTAGTTTGTTTGATATTCATTTTCCCATTTACTTTAATTGTAGTAGAACGTTAAATTTTTTAACACTCTTTTCTCTAAGTTTAATTAATCAGTTTTAAAATTTCAATATTGGAAAATTAAGAAATTTTTCTAAATATAAAAACTATTAATAAAATTGATACAAATCTGGGTCGATTGAATAAAATAATTTTATAAAGAGAATAATTTTGACAGAAAACAAAATATAAAAAAAAATTTTACCAAAAAATATTAAGAAATAATATTGTATGCATTTATATGTTTTATATAACACATGCAAATTCACAGTAAACACAAAAAACAGTATATTAAAAACTTTTTATATATTTTTATCCCATTGTTTAATTGAAAGCATCTATTTTACTATGAATTTTAAAACTTAGATTTTAACATAAATGTTTATTTTTAATTATTTGTTAAAAAGCAGAAACAGTAAAACAAAAATGTATCTATTCAATTTAAACATGAAATAAGCAATGCGAATTGATTTAGAATTTATTTATAGTATAATGATTCATTTAAATTCTATCTTGATTATTCTCATGGGATTATAAATACAAAATAACTTTAAAAAATTCAGTTACAAAATTTTAAATTAATATCCATTTCAAAAATACATTGATATGAATTAGATAATTAAAAATAATATTTCCATTTCATAAGTTAATATTTTATTGTATTACTTCATCATTCAGTCGGTAGTCTAAATGATTTAAATCTCATTACATGTGTTTTGAAGATGATTGAGCTATGTATGTATCCATGGAAACAAACATTAAGGTTGTATCAGTAAATATCGTAAGCGCGTAATGTATTTTATTGCCGCAATTTTTATAATAATCATTAATATCCTAATTATATTGGAATATATTAATCACTTTGATACAATTTTCATTATTATGTCACAACAACAATCAGATTAGGTCACAAAACTTTTATCTTAAAAGAATAATGATTGTCACAATTAGATGATAGTAGATAATATATATTTGGCAATTTTTCCACTCTGATTTTATAACATTATATTCAATTTCTTAAATTACTTGTGCATTTTAAAGAAAAAGAATTCAAATGTCCTATTAATATTTTAAAGTAAGCAACTGAACATGTCCAATAAAATCATTTTTTTAAATGAAAAAATATTCTCAATTTGAATTTCGCGTAAATCTTATGTTCGGACATCCTATAACAATATCGATTTACATGCTAATGGAATTTTTATAGAAGGGACAAGATTCGAATCCCCAAATCCCGATCTCCTCCTCTTCCATCCCCCTATTCTAATATTCTGGAAGCGAGTTCTCGCATCAAATAACTTGGAGGATATTTGGTGCGGTAGAAACGGTACACCAAATATACCCAGAGATGAGACGTGCACCGAATACTTGCACAAGGGATCATGGTTGATCTTCCTATTTTCACAAGAATGGTATTTCTTCACCCAGTCGCAAAAAGAATGAAAAATATTTTCTTTGTAACATATCAATATAGAAAAATAAATATATTAAAGAGTTTTCTATGATAACTTTTTAATGAAGTTATTTTTTAAATCTCCACTACAAGAAAAGTATTTTACAAAAGGAAAATGTGAAATATTTTGAAAAATTCATATAGCTTTGAAAATTTAATTATGCAAGTGAAACTTTTTTGAATAATTTTTATTGATTATTTATATACATGATTTTTTATTCATTTTATAGTTATTTTCCACTATAATTATTTGAAATATATTATAATATACTTTTTTAAATAAATAACTATAAATTATTTAAATCTATCGTTATTTATATTACATGTGTATCTTTTAATGTTTTATGTAGTTTTTAATTGTTTATCAACATATTTCACGAAAATGTAAATTATTTTTATATAAATAATAGAATCTAATAAATAAAAAAATTAAAATTTTTAAATCAATCCTCGCTGGCTTTAATGAACCATAAAGTGGTATGTTATATCTTGTATTTTTCATTTGTCTTTTTCTTTTGTTCTGTATTCTACGAGTTCAATTATGGAAGCAATATTGTTAAAGATTTGAAAATTTGAAAACTAATTATTTAGAGCAACAGGTTATTTTTTATGATTTTGAAAACTTTTACAAACTGAAAAAATTATTAAAAATATTTCTTTGTTATTGTTAAAAATCATGAATGGATTTTTTTCTCCTGGCCAACGACACTCAGACATTCGATGGTGAACATCGCCTTGTTTGCTGCCGATCGAAGAATGCGATATGAAAGCAGACTGTAAATTCATCTACAAGTCGGATTTACGACGCTGTCTAAATACGATGAGACACAGATGAAACGTTATCAGACGTCATGGATATTTAATCCAATGAGAATTGTAATAAAGTGGCGTAGTCATGATTACAACTCGAACGAAAGAAATAATCATTATATGGTTAATAATAAATAAAGCTTATACCAATAATTAAATAAATATTAGGATTTATTTAGTTATTGGTATCAGCATTATTCGGAGAAAATTACCTTAGTAAATTATATTATGAAGAATTCACTAAAGAAAAAATACTGAATTAAAAATAAAACATGTTTGAATGATCTGTCATAACATTCCATAATGGTTTCTTGAATTTCAACAATTTGTATATTTCATTCTAATATCTTTACAAATGCTGACATAAGAATGCCTGTCTGTTATTGATGACAATTTTAGTTGAATTCGAGAAAAAACACATGATAACAATCTTTAACGTGATCAGAAATTCAGAATTGTTCCATGCGCTCGCTTGGTATTCGAGATCTACCGATTAAGAAAATAAGCACAAAAATTAATATAGCAATCTAGCTTTTAATTCTATAGTTTTTGTTAAATGTATTGAACATTATTCTTCAATGTTTTTCCTTTTTTTATATATAATATTTGCTAATATTATAAATAAAGCATGTTATAACTCAAAATAAATAAAAAAAAATTTAAATGAGAAAACAATTACAAGAAATACTTTTTTAAATTGTTTTATTGAATTCAAATAAATAATTTTTAATGCTTTGAAAGAAAAAATATAATTTTTTCTCTTAAGATTCCTTAATGTTCATATTGGAAAAAATATACTAAGGATAAAATTAATTAAAAATGTAGAGAAAATTAAAAATTTAAATTTAACAAAAAAACTATAAATAAAATTAATATTTTATATTTTCAATATAATAGATATTTAAATGAAATGAATAAATGAAACTATACGTAGAATGCAATAAGATGTATGTAAGTAAAATTCGAGAAAAAATTTAATTAAACCAATAAAAAAAATAAGTTATTTAAAAGTATATGTAAATACAAAGACGGTTAGCTTCATCAGGAGATATTGACCCCAGCAGTACAAAACTATCATTTCTCTACCAATGTCACAAGACAAACATAGATGCAAAAACCACCGCTTACATCAAATGGAGAATATAATTATTGAAAATAGAAAAATATCGGAAACATCAACTAATAAGAACAAGTATATAAATTCAAGAAAATATAAATGTTATTGCAAGAGATAAATTAGATAAATGCTATCATACAAATAAAAGCTATAATTCCAATTATAAATAAGTAATAAATTAATACTGAATATAAGCAATAAAGATAACTGACTGGGTGCAATTACTAAATAATATAATCTCAAGCTTCTTCTTATAAAAACTTTCAAAGCTTATATATGTAGCCTTTTTGTAATTTAATAACTCGGCTGTAGTTTACTTTTATAAAAGCGTACATTACTTTTTTATAAAAGCGTATATTACTTTTATAAAAGAGTATATTACTTTTATAAAAGCGTACATTACTTATTCTATAAATACCTACATTACATTTATAAAAGCATATATTTTTCAAGCATAATTTACTCTTTACATACCTATTCGAAAAATAGTATTTGATTAAAATTTGTGGCAATTATATTTAGGAGAGCAATATTAAAGCATTTAATTTTTTAATTGTAGCAAATTTTATAGATCCTATCTAGTTCCTATTATATTATGTGTGTTTAAAAATAATACATTTATAAATTTTATAATTTTCAATATTTATAAAGAAAAAATATCTTCATTCAAGCATACTGAACTTAGGGTGAATGTTCTTCGCAGTATAAAAACTTCCTTTACTCCATTGATTAAGGGAATTTATTATTGTTGTCACTACCTTGTAGTCTAACTATACTTTTGAAGCTTCTTGTGCCCACAAAAGATCTTTTGATACCATTGCATTTCTTCCATTATAGGAAAACATGGAAGTGCCTCCTTATTTTTTTCACCCTTCATTTCTTTTGCCTCCATATCCTATCCTAGAAGATCTTTGAGATGAGTTGTAACAGCTTGATGTCACATCAAGAAGAACCTTATTGTTACCTTTTCAAAGAATGGCAACATCTCCGTTTTCAAGATGGAAATGTAGAAGATATAAAAAATACTCAACTATGTATTTTCGTATTTTATATACTTCTTATAAGAGGAAGGGAACAAAGTAAAAGGAAATGTCACATTTATCACTTTTTCACAAAGAAAATTCTTTTTTTAGTCTGAAAACTTGATTTGGCTTTTGAATTTATCTGGGAATAACTGAAATCAAAAAATACATATATTTATATTATTTGTATTTATTTTCCATGAATTTATTTGTGATAAAATTGATGGTTTCCTGTGAAGTTATAACAAACTTTAAAAAAATATTATAAAACCTGCAATAGATTTTAAAACTTTTGGAAATTTAAAAGCTTAAAATGTTTTTCAATTTGAATTCAATTTTAATTTTAGCACTTTAAATGTAAACATCAACTGTTGACAATGTTTTCAAAAGTTCTTGAAAGTTATTGAGCTTTCCAGAATTTTTAGATAATATAATTTCTGAAAATTATTAATCTAACTGTATACATTGAGGTATACCTCATAAGCTAAATTAATTTCTCAAAACACTTAAAAAATATTTGATTTTCAATAAGCTCGGAATAGAATAAAACAATGAGCTTTAATTTTAAAGTTGTATAACTTGTGGCCTTAATTTTAAAATATATCTGTGTTTTATAGTTTTAAATAATAGTCATTAATCTTAAGTAGGTTCTTGGATTTTTATATATGGTTAGATCAAATCACAAATGAAACTTAATTTAGTTTCTAAAAAAGTCATATATATATATATATATATATATATATATATATATATATATATATATATATATATACATATATATAATTTTTAAGAAATAAGTTAATGAGCAACTTTTGATGAAGTTGATTTCTCTGATGAAATAAAACGTATTTTTAATAAAAATCGGGTATATTTTAAATACTGAGTTGTAACATTCAGTATCAGTGGAGTTAAATTGTTTCATAAGTATTTTTATAAATTACTTCTTTCAACTAACCGAAATTTCGACTAGATTGGTGATTTAGAAACTTAAGAAATTTTTTAAATCCAACATAATTTTTCAAGAATGTATTCTTTATTGCGTTTGCAATAAATGATATGGTATTTATGAAAGGTAACCATTTTGTTTCGGTTGCATTTTTAATTCGGATCTGTTTAAGATACCAACCAGTGAACCATTTGTTCATCAAAAATCCAGTCTCTCTTAACATTCTGTAATGCACTAACACATATATAAATATAAGCAAAGTTATAGAAGGAAATTCTGCTTTCATTATGAGTAAGTCAAGATTTAAGACTGATAAATTTTTCGGTCTGACTTATAATGATATGAGATAAATTTTGTTTTAATTGCTTTTGTGATTATATTAGGACTTGGTAATTATTAATAACATAATTTAGCCTCATATGTTCTCGAAAATCACAGTTAATAATCTATAATATCTCTTGTCGGCAATTTTTTTAGGAACAGGTCCCCATTGTGAAAAAATAACACAAGTTATACTTCAATTATTTTTTTAATAATTTGATGAAATTGCATGAAATTACCAATAAAAATAGCAATTCATTATAATTTTGGCTTCGTAGAAAAAGGTTGAAAAGTATCACAATTTATATATACATCAAATACACTGACATACTTAAAAATGATTGAAGACAGTATTTTATAAATAATTCATAGACCGATTTTGAGTAATCGTTAGTAGTCTCTCCAAAGGGCCCCTTAAATATCGTCCTTGTCATATCTGCACAGAAATCTCATGTCTGTTTCCAAACGATACGAAGATTGCCTTAAAAGGTTCTTGTTAAAATAGCAATAAAAGGAAATTACTCACCAGGGGGCAGCTTTATGCAATACTGTCTTCTGAATGATATGAAGCCAGGACACAAAAGCGTGATGGAGTAATTGCTCCCAAAGGAATAATTAGGCTGATTTATATTGCCAAGTTACGTGAATATGAATGATTGCTTCTTGGCTGAAATGAATTATTCTGAAATGCTTTATAATCCTCAACATTTTAAAATATAATTTTCAGATTTATATCCATTTAAATATGTAACTATTAAATTTTATCACACTTTATATATTGATAATTGAACTCTTCCTGAAAATCACTAGATATTTCAGCTTTTTTTTTTCTAAGGGTGAATAAACAAGGGAAATAAAAGTTTGTGTTTAAAAAATGTCATTTAAGGATAGCTATCTCAAATATTTTTAATAACTGAATAAAAAATACCGTTGAGTAATTCTTATTTAAATATTAGTAAATTCTTATTTAAATATTAGCAAATTTAAATCACATGAAGTTTTCTAAAGTGCAGTATGTAAGCAAGCTTTAATTTAATAAATATTTGTGTTCCTTATGAATTTTTTTCAGTAATTTAATAAAGTTTTTTTTTATATTTTACCACTGTAAAACCAAGAAAATACCAAATTTTTTAGTATTTACATTAAATACAGAATGTTTTTTATTCTGTACCTAATCATGCAATTAAGTGCTTTGCAATTTCTGTGAAAATAAAACAAAGTAATAAAACCATTTGAAGTCAATTTTTCTATTATCATATACAAAGATTATGGGCTGTATAAGAAAAATCCTTCATTTCAAAATATATATATTATATACATACATATATATATATATATATATATATATATATATATATATATATATATATATATATATATATATATATATATATATATACATATATATACGTGTGTGTGTGATTTTATTAACAGTTAATTGCAATTGAATAAGTGCTAGATGTGTAGAATATCACATGGCGAATAATTTCTTTTCTTGGTGGACATTGATAACTGAATTTTTCGAAATAAAAACTAAGTAATTTATAAATCCGAATTAGTGAATCTAAAACATTTTACACAAATTTAAAACAGAGTACAATCGGTGTTATGGCGGATATTTTGTAAGCTGTATTTTCTTACAAATGATACAATTTTAATTAAATATATGATAGGTATACTATTATAAAAATTATGCAGTTGTTCAGTGATTCAAAGGGATATATTTTAAAACTGATATTCACTTTTTTGAGGCTTAATGGAAAATGAAATTTTAAAGGATTTACCATTTTAAATTTAAAACGATCATTTTGCTTCAAAAAACATAGCGTGTGGGTTTTACACGATTTTTTTTACTTTGTTAGAAGAGTTTTCTGATTATGTTACTTTTTTCATTATATTTTTATTACATTTTAAAATTGAATAAAAATAAAATCCTATGAAGGATTACTCTTAAGATAAACACATTAAGTAAAAACGATTATCGTTATGACAAATTTCCTATTAAATTAAGGTGAAATCTCTTACAAGTCTGTACATGTTGGTATAATTGATAGGTCATATGAAAATACATTCACAAAAAGAATATTCAAAAACAAAAAAAATATATCATTTTCGTATAAAATTCATTCTTGTTTGAACTATTATTATTAGTTATTTTTATTAATATTATTATAAAATATTTAATTTTAAATGTATCAACTACTAGAATTTTTCCCAATTACTGAACCACTTTCATATTTTACAAAATATTGAGGAAGGGAATGATATTTATCGTGCTAATACCACTTGTAGAAAATTTTTATTTTAAAGAAGCATTAATTTTTGACATTCTAGATTACCTCAACATTCAATTAAGTCACTTTATATTTACAAATGTAAATTGCTTATAATTATCTACTTAATTACACAATCTATATGCATTAAAAATAATTTTTTGTGATTTTTTGTGTGCATTAAGAAATGGCAATTATTTTTCATAACATAACCTATCTATTGAACCAATTCATTTTTGTATGGCATTTTGCTCCTCTTATTTCTAAGCTGATTTATTTCTCGTGGTGACGTAGACCACATACCTGCATGACTGCCATACTATTAATAGCAATAGCATTGATATCATACAAATTTGCATGATAATGCAAATATCTGGTATTCTTTCCAATTGTCGTGTATATTTTATGTTTTTGAAATCCCTCATCTAAAAATAAATTAAGAATATAGTCTTTTATTTTAGGATAATAAATCTTTATTTTTAGTCAAAAATAAATTTGAAGTCTTAATTCATTACAGTTTAAAAAATAGTGACAGTGATGTTACATGTTAGGCAAGCAGGTTACAGTAAATTTCGTACAATAGAAAGAAATATTATTATAGATCGGGCTAAAATATTGATAACATTCTAACATAAATTTAGTTTGTGTTATTACAATTATATTTTTATATTTAGTCACAGAATATAATATATAATTTCTATTCTTATTTTATTTTATAAAAATCACGGATTAGTAATAAAATAAAATAGAAATAAAAAAATTTTATATTTAGTCACAGATAATAATTATTTTTGATATGATGAGCTGTGTGTGTGTGTGTGTGTGTGTGTGTGTGTGTGTGTGTGTGTGTGTGTGTGTGTGTGTGTGTGTGTGTGTGTGTGTGTGTGTGTGTGTGTGTGTGTGTGTGTGTGTGTGTGTGTGTGTGTGTGTGTGTGTGTGTGTGTGTGTGTGTGTGTGACAAATACTTTTGTTGTTTATTAGTGCTGTTCAATCAATTGAGGAAATTTTTCTGACTTAATTGGCTAGTTATAACAAATATAATGTCAGAAAGACGAAACGAGTTGTAAAAGGGATTTTATAAATGAGTACAAAAATAAGTAAACAATAATATAATACCATTTATCTGTATTGTTAATACAAACACGTATCTTTCATCGTGGAATTAAATAAATTTATTATCTACAGGAATGTTACAAAATTCTAAAACATACAAATGATTCCTGCGATATCCTTAAGCAATAACATTTTTTAATTTACTATTTCTTTTTCTCCTTCAATGCATTAAATTCATTTCTAGATAGTTGAGTTTTTCTGATAGGAAATATACTACAGAAAAAAACTTAAAAAGTAATTTTTAATCCCATTTAACATCAGAATATATAAAGCTTCATTTTAATATAAGTTTATCTTCAATTAAATATGTTTGAATTACCTATGTAGAATTTTATATAAGTTTTTATGTATTATTGATAGAAATATATTATTTACGAAAATAATATTTGCAACAATATAATTTTAAAAATTCTTCATTTTAACAAATTTAATGTGCATAATTTATAACTGGAGCCTACCGATGATTGAGTGCTTATCGTTCCTAACTCCTGAGCTGTGGGTCTCGGGTTCGAATCCCGGTTCGGGCATGGAATTTACTTTCTTTCTCTGTCCTTTCTTCCGTGATGATGTATGAATGTGGCCGACACCCTATAAAGGGGTTTGTAGTTGTATGAAGTGCGCAACGCAACTGGCCTCCGAGACTTAGTTCACAGGTGCCCGCTGGGTAATGACAAATGAGTAACAGTTTCTTGTCTTGTTGTGGCATAGGGTTCGTCAACCAAGTGCCCGTCGTTGGAAAAAAATTTATAACTGGATTAACTGAAGATTTTATTACTCCACTGACATTTTAAAAATTTTATTGTTAGTAAAAATAATCTAAATTTTGTTTTTAATATAAATATTTATAGATAGTGTTTAATATTTATATCCCAAGAGACAAAATCTAAAAACACCTTAGTAGTTAACTTGAAAAATATGCATGCGAAAACCAGAAATATAACCTCTATTTCACTTTGCTCTATAGTCGCAGAAATCAAAACTTTTTATTCCAATGATCCATGGGCTTCTCGCATTTAATTTTAACATGGTAAATCTATGTGATCTTCTTTTCAAAAATATATTTACGTTATCTTATGTCAATATAAAAATTTCACGATAACAAATTTGTACTGACCATCATGGAAGCATAAGTAACCAACCCACTTATGAGGGGCAGAATTTATATTGAATGCCACTGACTTCGAGTTTGTTACTGAAAATAATATTCCATATTACGATAATAAAGAAAACTGTAAGACAATTAATGGACAAATTTTTATTTAAAATTGAAAATTTGATCAATTATCTTAAGAAGTTTAAAAATAATTACCACAAAAGAATGGGAATCGAATCCTCATTCTCGACAAGAGTAGTTAAAGTACCTTTTTATTATTTTCTCTTTTATTAAAACAGTATACCTTACACTCATTAATTCTTCGGATCAGTGTGATTTCTTACGCCACGTGATCACCTGAACTCTTTGACTCTCAAATCAACGAGTCATCTACTTGATCAAAGAATTAAAAAGCAGCAATGATTCCAGTTTATTCCCAGCTTCAAAATACGTGACGTCGTCCGCCAGTTGACGAGAAACCCCACGAAGCCATAACAAGTTGCCTGTTGCTCGTTCCAGAATCTCACCCCCACTTGATGAATCGTTCCCTAATCCCCATCCTCTGGAGGGGTGTGGGTGGTAGAGGGCTCAATCGACCCCCAGTGGGGGTCACGCCCCTACCATCCCCCACTCAATTGAAAAGAAAAAGATTCATGACTGCCTTCACTTCAGTTCATAACTTTCCCACCCATCCGGAAGAAGAGCAATGGGGGTGGGAGTTGAGTCGATCTAAAAAATTGATGAGAAAAGTGGGGGAGGGGAAGAGATCGCTGGGAAGAGATATCTGTCCGAGAATGTTCGTGAGTGTGAAAATGTTATTCATGAAGTTGACACAGAAGGGAGATGGGATAATTTATGGTGACAGTTGAAGTTGTGATAGGGATTTTTTTTTTACAAAGTCATTTATCTTGTAATATAAAATCAATAAATGTGTTTATTCACTTTGCACCATCTGTAAGATTTCTTTACCTTATAACATAAGTCCACCTCAAAATTTTGGGAAAGGGATTTTGTAAGATTTATAGCTTCGAGAGAACTTGTCTAGAAAAGTCACGTTTTTAAATTGATCTAAACACTCAAGCAAGTGCTTCCAATCTCATCACAATTTCTAACAAATGTATCTTATAGGAAATTTGAATGTTTTACATATTTATATTATTAATTTTTTTTTTTGCCTTTGAAGTTTTGCTGAAGCAAAATCTTTTTTAAGCTATATATATGATAAAAAAATTTAATTATTAAATTTTATGTAAAAAAAAAAGAATTTATATCTCAGGAATGTAACAATGGTAATTTGAACGTAACAATTATAAGTCGATAGAAACAATTTATATTTATATGTTGTTGAATAATTAATACGAATATTTGGCATACTTAATACTTTTATAGTACTGTCTATTTTATAGTATTTGAACCACCAGTATTATATATTATTAGAAATAGTATTATAAACATAGGATTAGCTTATTTTATTGTATGTGAAGCAAAATCTTCCTTTAAGCTATAGATATGATAAAGAAAATTTAAATATTAAATCTTACGTAAAAAAATGAATTTATATATTTGGAATGTAACAAAGCTGCTGTGTTAATATTAATTTTGTTAATGTTAGTGCAAATGTTAATTTTTGGGATCAAGTAATACTAACTTGAACGTAACAATTATATATGTCCATAGAAACAATTTATATGTTGTTGAATAATTAATATGAATTTTTGGCATAGTTAATGCTTTTATAGTACTAGCTATTTTATAGTTTTTGAAGCAATAATATTACAGAGTATTAGAAATCGTATTATATAGTATTAGCTAATTTTAAAGTATTTGAAGCAAAATTTTAGCTTAAGTTAAAAATATCATAAAATAAATTTTAAATATTAAATTTTATGTAAAAAAAACGTTTATATCTCTTGAATGTAACAATGGTAACTTCAACGTAACAATTATATATAAATAAAAACAATTTATATGTTGTTGAGTAATTAATATGAATTTTTCACATAGCTAATACATTTATAGTACACTTGTAAGTTAACTTATTGTTTCCAGAAAAAAGAGTTTCTTAAAATTTTATAATTCGGTGTAGTAAAATGTGCAAACTCTAATAGGAATATGATTTTAAATGTGAATCAGAATTATAAGAATTATCTTATATTTCTGATTCATTTAAAATTGTTTTAAATTTTAAATTATATTTACACCCATGCGCAATTCTGTTAATTGACGCCAATATAGTTGTGCAAGCGCGTCCTCGTATATGTTCTTATTCTTTTCGTCAAATGATACTCAAATAGCTGATTTGCAATTTCACTACATTACGTTCTTAATAAAATTTGATCAACCTTCATTATACGAATGTAATTGTTGTTTATCTTTCAGGACTTAATAAACTTCAATACTGCTAAAATTTGGTGTTCAGTCAAGCTACTGTCAATAATTATTAATAGTACCATAATTAATGATAAAATTATTAGCAGTAACGCCAATAATATATATTAACGTAAATGCTAAAAATTTTCAAAATTGGAAATTAAATCTCGCCTTGGTTATTTCTTCCTGTTGCAAACTTTGTAAATCAGTGTATTACTCGATAGATTTTAAATTATTTACTTATTTCTAAAACTCATATTTAAAAAAGATTGTTTAATCTATTGTTACGTCTTTATCTCATTACACTCAAGAAAAATGTTAATTTTTAATATAACATTTTTCTTTCGTAATGAAATCAAAATGTTATTGAAAGTAATCGAATCTTGCAAATTTTGAAGTTGGATGGATAATATAATTTTTCTGTTCGAAATACGTAAAATATATCATTTCAAATACATTCTTTGAACATTGACTATTATTTATGTCTATTATGTTCCTGTTGTTGTTGCTTTTGACACTTGGACAAGCCAAGCTCGCTATGTCGTTGGCTATGCGAATTTAAGTCAAAAGAGTGCGTCTTTCGTTTTGGATCAGAGCACCACGAGGGTGAAAGTACGATTTTGCTCTATTAAGGTGCCTCGTAATTTTGAACAACGGTCAGGTGACGAGGCCACACCTGAGCTGGTACCCTCCTCTCCACATTCTCGCCACACCAGCGGAAGGACTTCCTCAACCCACGGAGTTCCAGCAACCCAGTGAAGGAGAGTACACCGTGGTCACCCTCCCAACCACTGCCCGCGGCAAATGATGCTTCACTTTGCTGAGCTTACGGGAAGCGGCGTGAAGCTACTGAGCCACTGGAGCTCTATTATGTTCCTTAATATAGGAAGAACCAAATATAATTTATTATTGATATTTTTTCACTTCAGTGGACGATATTTTATATCACTAAATAAAAACATAGCCATTAATCTAACTTTAGCAATTAATTCTTTTATACTAGAGATTAAAAATGAATTGAATACTATAATATGTGTTCGCGTGCGTGTGTATTGCTTATAATTCATTATATGTGTAATAAAGTGGAAGTATTCGCTTGATGAGATTATATAGAAGATTACATTTAGTATTTATTTTATACTCAAATTATATAAATCATAAATAGTGATCAATAAAAGAGAAAACTTTTATGTTTTTTGGAAAATCTAATAATGTACTCTCAAAAGAGTCTCGAAACTGCTTATATTTGTCAACAAGTCAAGCACGTTTATAAAGAAATCCTATAAAATAGTATCACATAGCTCTTAAAATTATTTTCAAATTGTCAATAAATCGCTTTGCTTGCAATTGTTGTTACATTGAAACTGCAATGATTTATTTCCTAAGACATTTTCAACATTATTTTTAGTTTATGTGCAGGGAAACTTTATTGAGATTGCAATGTAGACCATTACCTGTTGGTAAAATATGTAGCTATTTGTAAACTTAATTATTGCCTGTAATCATAATTTGAATACTTAATCAAGTAATACTAATAAATTCAATATTTGAAATGATATTGGTATATACCCATTGATTTCTTATAAACAGTAATGAAAAAACCGTTGACATCTAATTTTACAGATTTCCTAATGGAACTACTACGTGTTACACCTGCTTTTGTTATTATTTGAAATTTTAAATTTTTATATCAGAATTTTATAGCTTTTAAAATGCTGTAAACCATTTATTTTTCTCTTCTATCGACAGCCAATTCATATATATATATATATATATATATATATATATATATATATATATATATATATATATATATATATATATATATATATATATATATATATATATATATCACTTCAAAATTAAGAAAGCAATGAAATTTTATTACTTTATTGTCCTGTCTAAATATAGTATTTCATGAAAGTTCTCCCCTAAATACAAGCTTGTAAAGCTGATTAAATAAAACAAAAATGTGTTCATAATTTGTAAATAACAAAAAAAAGTGTTTATATTTGTATCAATATATTTGTTTATTTACATGGAACAATTAATTGTTATTGATAATTCTATGTATTAGAACGATATTCTTTTTTCTTTTAAGTAATTTTAAATGACTGTATTTCCTTAAAAAAAGTTGTTCAGCAAAAAGAAATCTGTTACTATGCATAAATAGAAGAAGGTCAGATTTTAAATTTTCTCGATTTCAAAATTAAGTTCTAGTTGAAATCTACGTTCAAAATTTCCTCAAGTTATAAAGGAATGTAAGAAACTTGTTTTTTAAAGTATTTATAAATTCACCTTAAACACTTTTATGATTAAACCAAAGGATGATATTGAATACCATATCCATATTGCAACAAAAATTAATTTAAAATATTGAGTAATTTCAAACTAAAATAAAATACTGAAATTAAAAATTTTGCTTCATTTGTTAAATAATGCAGTTCAATTGAATAATGATCGATAAAAGAATTAAATGCTTTTGCTTTTTTATTCTCATTTCGAGCATGAAGAATGTTATTTAAGCATTTGGAAAAATTTTCAAGAATTTTTCCGTTAATTTTAAAAGGAATATGTGCATAAAAATTACAATTTCAACATATTTGAGATTAAAAAAATGTTATAATGTTGCATTTTTTATTCTATTGTTTTCAAATAAAAATAACGCAATGAGAATAAAATTAATTACATCCATGTTTAACTAATGGTTTTTCAATAATTGTTAAACCTTATTTATTAAAACTTTTTATTCAAACATTTAATGAATTTTATATTAAAATTTAGATAATTTGAATCAAAAAATAAATCCCTAAGATATACGCGTTGAGTCATTTCTTAAGATTTGTGAAAATAATAGTTTATGTAGTATCATTTTTGCCCTGTAATTCACTCGAAAGAGTGTACCAATTGCGCATATTTCTCATATATATTACAATAAAATGACGAGCATATACAATAACTTCTTCATACCTTGTAAAGTATTTGCAGACCATCATTTTCATTAATTTTCTTCATGCTATTCATCTTATTCTCTTATTAAATATCAAGATCACAGATAAAAATTATAAGGGATTGATTGGTTTCTTCTAGCGCAAAGCTCTAAAAGGAACATGCTGCTGATTATAAAGGAATATGATGGGATATTTATCTTTTGAAAAGTTTTATCGGGTTTAAACGAAATGGTTAAAAATGAGATGACTAAAACTATGCAAAAAACTGGTATAAAGCTTGATTGGGAAGAAAGCCTTTGTTATGTCATTCATTCAAAGCAAAAGCTTTGAAAATTGACTATGTTGTTTTCCTCTTACATAATGGGGTGTAGATATGTACTGTATATAAAAATAACAACGTTGCATGAATTATTAGGAATTTTCTGACATGTTCTAACGACATGACATGATTCTTCTTCTGACATGATCTAACGCTAAGAAACTAACATTGGTCTTCTCATCGGGTAAATTTACCTATTAGTTGACTGTTTGAACTCAAAGATGATATAAATATAAAAATTTTGAACGGATGCGAATGAGTTCTACGAAGAAAATTATTAAAATTTATGTCAAGATCGAATCCATATCCTTTTTTATAGTGAATATTTATGGTCACAGTATATGTGAATATGTGTATTTAATTTCCTGGTACATATGTAAAAACATAGATAAAGTACATAGGTTATCTCTGATAATTAAAAATAATACATTTATTTTAAATTTAAATTAGTACAAGCTTCCAAGATGGTCATCGTAGATACTATAAAAAATATTTAATGCTGTAATGACCAAGTACGAGCTCATTTTCAAATGGGAAAAAATTTAAGATATATATATATATATATATATATATATATATATATATATATATATATATATATATATATATATATATATATATATATATATATATATATATATATATATATATATATATATATATATATATATATATATATATATATATATACACTTTTAAGGGAACAGCGGACGTTTTAAATAACATATTTTATTGCTGAAAAATAAAAATAGACCAACATTTTAAAATTTTTCGTTTCTTGTGTTATCATTAAATGTCATATTTAATGGAGATTTTTATAGCATGAGATAATTTAAGGCTTCTTAATTAAGAGATCCAATATTTAACTACTCTGTCACCAACAATTTTTAAAGACTTATTTCACCTCTATCATTCTTCAATAAAATTGATTAACAAGCTGAAACTTAATTAACAAGCTGAAACTCCAAAGTTTACATAGCAAACAACTCTTCATCAAAAACGTTAATAAATGCTTACATTAGAAAAAAATCCATTAAAAATAACCTTTCTTTTGAGATTAGTGAAAATATTGTTAAAACTTAATCTGCTGAAACAATCAGCTAGTTTTCTGTCATTTTATTAATTCTGACAGACATTATTTTTAAAAAGGACGTATTCGTTGACATACTTAATATTTCGTGTGTTGTCTTGAAAGCTCCAAAGCTAAATAAGATGACGAGAAAGGAACCAAGAAATTTTATCTTCTTTTTGTCTGCACAGACTTCAGTTTTTGCATGTTGTTACTTTAAAATACGGTCATTTGTTGAAAAGAAAATTAGTAACTTCCTAGTTTATGTAGATTATGTAGATATAAAAATGCATCTTGCGTCGCTTCCATCATGTTTCTTTTCGAGTAAATTTCTAAACATGTAGTTATAAAAATAGTTCTAGAGAAAAAGCTGTGTTTCATAATTGTACCAGTGGCTTGAATTTTTCCCAGCACAACATTTCTGTATATTAATTTTTCTAAATATTGAATATGTATCTAAATATTCTAATATCTAAATTTCTAAATATTGTCTTTATATAATTCTAATTTCTAATTAAGAATGAATCAATATCTATATCTATCTATCTATCTATATCTATATATATATATATATATATATATAAATATATATATATATATATATATATATATATATATATATATATATATATATATATATATATATATATATATATATATATATATATATATATATATATATATATATATATATATATATATATATATATATATATATATATATATATATATATATATATATATATATATATATATATATATATATATATATATATATATATATATATATATATATATATATATATATATATATATATATATTATCACTTATATAATTCACAATTAGTCTTTGAGAAAAATATGATTAATAATTTTGCAAAAATATCTAACTTTACCTTTTCCATGATAATTTTATTTTCTAAGTTTCATTTTTGTGGAAAAAATTATAATTAATTTTTAAAATATTCGTTATCACTTTCAAATTATTGGCATTATTATCTTTGTGATAGTTATGAAATAAATATGTATTATCAGAAGCAGAATGTGCAAAAGCTGTAAACGCAGAATTGTACGCTTCATAAAATTAGTCATAATGCACATTTCTTAAGACAAATAACTCACAAATTCTTACATTACGAAACTTTTAATATTGATATTTCTATTTTGAAATAATTTTCGAAACTATCATTTTAAAACTAAAGTCCTTTTGTAGAAATTTTAATTTAAAGTTAATCCTATTTCATGGACGTAATAGACTAACAAAAAGTTTTCTGAGTAATCCATTGAATTCATTTTATAGGCAGTTTAAAAAAAAACATTTTTTTCTTCTTCCCAAGTATCGGTCTTCCCATAAAGAAAAAGATCTCAAGATCTATTTTCCAAAGAAAAATGTGACAGTTAAATTTCACGCTGTTTTGTGACAGAAACCATTTTTGGAGAGGTATGTCTTTTCCCATTAATATCGCCCTGAGAGACAAATTCTGACTTTTTTTTTTTTCTTTGAAACATACTTCAGTTTGATAAATGGTCTTTCATACTATCTACTCAACCATTGCTTCAATACATTCGCGTTTTTCTGCTTTAAATGGTTGCCATGTTATTGAAAATTTCACCTTTGAAGAATCTGTCTTTATCCATTTGATTCTTGGGAAAGTAATATGTAAAAAATTTATAACCAAAAAATTTGAAGCAACATTGTTGTGTTACGACACTGAGAAGTTTTTGCACGAATTGAACTTGACAAGTCCGATTTGATAACCAAGGTATTAAACAGTCAATATTAAATGGAAATCGAAAAAAGTTTATTTAACCTATAGTAAATAATGAAAATTATATGTATTTTTAGTAAACAAAAGTAAGTACGTGAGAAGATACCATGATACTCAGGTATGCATTTTAAGATTGTAACAAGCTCTCTTTTAACAGAAGATTCCTAAGAGCATACAGGAAATATAAAGAGTGCAATATACATGCTGTATAATTAAGGCATATCACAGAACTGGTAAGCAAATCACAATTTTACATATTAAAAAAAAATTTACACTACGCATTGAAAACGTAACTACCTGAGGGTTAGAAATACTTGTTTTTAAAAGATATATACCATCAAAAATATTAATCATAAGTTATTAAACTTTTGTTTAAAAATGTATAATTATGCATATATATATATATATATATATATATATATATATATATATATATATATATATATATATATATATATATATGCATGCAAATACATCCATGCAAGTAATATAAACAATAACTTGCATAATATGAATTAAGAACATATTAGTAATATTTGTATAAATTTATACTCTTAATATTTATATTACTATGTTATAAAAATATCAAAAGAAAAATGTAGACTTTTACACAATAAATTTGACATTTCTTGTATCATATAATTTCCAAAAACATTTTATAAACATCTCAACCCTAATTTTTAATTATTTTGATAAAGCAAAAATTAGGCGGCCAGCCGAATCGATAGCACGATGGGCATAATTTCAACCAGCACTTTTTGTAATAGCTCGAAATGTATTATGAACTATAGGTGCCTTTCTAATTACACATCATATTCAAAAATTACCGTTGATTGTCCAATAACCATACCGTAAGAGACGTTAATACAAAAATGCCATGTTTACATTCATTACGTATGTTTCGATTTCACATACAATTACATATAGATAGAAATACACCTTCACTTCTAAATTATTTATTGTTATATAATTCTATACGTTATTTATATTATAAATAAGCTTTTGAATTAAGTAACAATAAATAATTTATTGTTGGTACTTAGGTCAAAAATGCAAAGAAAAATAATAGTGATAAATTTAAATTCAATAAAAAAATGCAATTATTATTTTATTATTATTTAAATAAGGTCTGCACAGAAAAGAATATTATTAAAAGCAGTGCAAAAAATCTACAAATTAAATAGTTTTATTTGTGTTTTCTTTGTACTTTACACATCACTTCATTACATTTCATATTGCTCTAAAACAAATTTTAAAAAACTCTTATTTTATTAAGTTACATTATTCTTAAAATGGGTGTGATGTCATTATTCATCATAATCATTTTCACATTAATATATTTTTTCTATATTTGGTGTGTAAACTTAACGAATAAGACAAATATATATAAATATAACAAATATAAATTTCGCCATTGATTGATGAACAGTGCTCTGTCACAATATCTATTGAATGAAAGACAGACAGAAAATAGTCAAAAGCTATTCCAGACAATCGAATCTAAGCTTTCGCGAATGAGCGTGCCCTCAAATTCTATCTGACTGGACAGCGGACATTTCCAAAAGCAGTCATGTCACATACCGTGAAAGATACGGAAAATTGCTTTTCGCCCTTATTTCGTTTCGGAAGAACAGTTCGGAAATGGACTTCTAAGTGGCCCAATTGTTTGTCCTTCTATTTATTCGTCGTGTGGATACATAAAGGTCTTACTTTATTTACTTGTAATGCAATAAGGAAATCTTTTGATTTTTCAGTTACATTTGAGATTGATGTTTAGAATTAAATTTATATCGAAGTTGCTCAAAATCAACAAGCCCCATTAAGATAACTTTTTAAATCAATATATCATATGTTTTATTTTTTGTACAATATTATTCCTTATGATTAAATAATTGAGTAATTTTGCTATACACTGTTTTATTGCTTTAAATACTTTATAACCACTCATTGTGAATATAACTACATTTATGAATTTTCAAAATATTTGAGTATTTATGCCTGTGTACTTATAAGTACGCGTGTATATATAAGTATACAAGTAAATGCATGTATGTATAAGTATATATGTATATATATATGTGTGTATCCGTGTGTTGGCCTGGTTCGTTCTTATTGTATGAAGGTAGTAAGTTCGAATTCCGTCATAACCGAAGATCCGTTGTCTACATTAAAGGTAGTTGGATCACGTTAAACAGATCATTATTGCAATGTCGTCCAAGTGAAATGATGTTCCTAGCGGATGGCAGAACAAGTATTGGTGGTCTTCTGCTTGGAATCTGCTTATAAATTACGATGACTCCTAAACGGCAGCTTTTATCTAACTGGTAGAACTTTCAAAGAATTAGTGCACCTAGTGAGAAACAAATACATAGTGAGATTCATTAAAGCACAAAATATCATTAATATCATAAAAAGGATAAATTATTCAAGAGCAAGAAGAGCAAGAAGGGGAGACCCAGAGAAACATGGATTGATAATGTGGAAAAGAACCTGGAGACCATGAAGATAAAGAATTGGAAAAATTTGGCTCTGAAGCGGGATAAGTGGAAGGAGGAGTATTGGAGGCTAAGGCCTGCATAGGGCTATAACGCCAGTTAGAAGAGGAAGAAGCAGGTAGAACTTTCATTTAATTCAAGAGGAGCGCGAAAGTAATCTGGTATTTATTCACAGCAAAACTAGAAGTAGTGAGATACAAATATTTGATGCAGGAAGAAAAAGAAATATTTTTCCGATTAATCTATTCTAATACACCAAAATAAATTCAATTTATTCAAAATAACAAGGTTTATAAAAAGACTAGTTTCAAAATGCTAGTTAATTAAAAAACAATTTCGATTCTTGTCTATAAATGTAAATGTATATACAACTTGCATAAAAGGATGAAAGCTTTCCAATTTTCAAGAATTATTGGTAAGGATTTGGAATGTTTTCATCGTTATTGTGATTATAAAAAATACCAATTTAATAGCCAAATTTATTTTTCTGCTACATAAGCAATACAGGAAAATGATATAAGTTTTTAATTTCATTCTTTTCAAAAAGCTATCAACATAACTTGATTCCATTGCAATATATTTTAAAAGCTATGAAGCGGCTTATTATTGAAAAGAAAAACCGACTTTCATCTTCATTTTAAGGGACTATCAATGAATTTTAAACAAAATCTTTCTTCATTTAGGAAATAAAATTTACATTCATAAAACTTTAATCATCTATTTGGAAACAATTTTTGTCATTCATTTAACAATATATTTATACTATTTTATAAATACTAATAAAGTTTATATTTGGTAGCAGATAAAGACCACGTTTTTAAATACTATTTATAATTGATTAATTTTCTGATAAAAAAATATCGAGAAAATAGTCACTATAAGATAATAATAAAAAAAATCTCTCAAAATCATAACAGAAAAGATACCATCACAAAATTTCTCAATGTAAAATAATTTTTTGTAATAACATCTCCAGAGCATCTGTATAAATCTACTATGGAATAAATTACTTGAAAAATCATATTGAAATAGAAATGCATTTTCAAATGATTAATCTAAAAAAATTATCTAACAATTAATCACAAATTAAAAAATTAATTCTTAAACCTCATCCAGTTTCGAGCATTTATTATTTTACAGATACGTAAACTTATGACACTCCATTCTAAATTAAAGAAAGCAAATTATATATTTTTTTTATCAAAAGTTATATTTTCCCCTAACAGGGTAGGTATCTGTCAATACAATATGTCAACTAGATTTGATGAAGTATCTCAATATATTATCTGGCGGCCATATAGGGAAACTTGATTACATTCTGGATAAGATCAATCAAATGATAGATATATCAAAATAGTGAGACACGCAGCAATTAGGCTGAATATCTCATTTATTTCGATTCAGAAAAATATTTACTTTATTATATGTTGGTGACGGTTTTAATTACGTAAATGCATTGTTAGGTAAATGCCTATAAATAATTAATTTTTTCGAAATAGTTTTTCTTCAAGGAAAAACAAAGGATTAAATTTATATTAGAAGAATTATTTAATTTAAAGGAAAAACTATACTTAGATATAATTCTCACGGTACCTCATTATATTTTATATACAAATATACCTATCTATAAATGATTGCAATTGTCTTCTAATAACTAAATTGCATAATTTATTTTGGTTCATTAATCTCTATCACTAGATAATGTTTTATCAATAAAACACTTAAAAGAATATTCCAGTTTATATATAAATATTAACTTTAAATTGTTTTTATCTTTTGTTAAAATTATATATGTTTCTTTCTAACAATTTTGTATAGAATTTTTTTTGCCAATCTCTGCATGGATTTTTTTAAATTCGAAATAAATTAAAAATTTAATTTTGTTGTTTTTTTAACATGGTAGATTTATTTTAAAATATCTAACAGTTATTATCCTATTTAAGTTATATTTTGAATGTATAAGCCAATATTTTTGAAATAATGAAGCAAGAAATCTGTAATAAAATATTTTAAGTTCAAGGATAATATATATACAAGATATTTTAGCAAGAAGTAGCTCTAATTGTTTAATGGTATGCAGAAATATTAAACATTAATTGGAAAATTAATAATGTTGATTATTTTAAATACCATAATTTTGTTGGAAATAGGTCATTGGTTTCTTACATGGTATTTGTTTTTCTTTGCAGTTGGCATTGTTTTGAACTGCTTAGCTGAAATGTATGTCTAATTAATCAGCATTTTTGTCTAAAATTGGTCCAGTAAAACTTAAAAAAGCACATGTTTCCTTTAAATGCCAATCAATTTTTTTTAATTCGATAAAAGAATTTTTAATTATAACTTTTAAATTTAAAAACTTCAAAAATAATGTTTAAACCTCTTCAATAATGATTAAAACAATATTAAAAGCAAAATCAATAATGATTAAAATTATATTAATCAAAGCAGGAAAAATATTGATCTCCTGCCTTGATTAATTTCTTAATATTTTTTAGTTGTTTTAATGTTTACTCATTTACATCACAATTAAGCTGAAAATAAGCAATTTCTTAATATCTTTCAGAATTATGTATTTTTGCTTAAAATATTAGCTCTGATAGTTTTATAAAAAATATCTTAAAATAAATTTTAGACATGATTTGATGAAACATCAAACTGATTAATCCTCAAGCTTTTCCCCTGAAATTAGATAAGGAACTTTCTAGATGTAAAATCTCTCTCAATATATTTAATAAAATTATAGTTTAAGGAAATCATCGCCTTTAAAAATATTAAGTCTAACAGTTTACCATCATAAATTCATTATATTCCATAGTAATTTTTGAAATAAATAAAACAATATCCAGTTATTACATGTAAAAAATAATAAAATATTTTCATACGAATAGATACATATTTGGCGCAGTAACTAAAATATTCAATAGAAAAATAGTAATTTTCAAAATACCTTGCAATATTAAAAATTCCAAATTTAATAACTTGACACTTACTTGTTTCAGATGCAAATATATCTACAAATATATAATAGATAATCTTTTTCCTTCATTAAAAAGTTTTTGTTAAAAACTCCTGGAAATATCCATCATTATATTCATAATATATGTAATTCATATACAGCATCTGAAAAACTAATTATCTTAACATGTGTAAAATAAAATAGATAAAACTAATAAAAGCTGCATAACTCATAGCTAAAGACAAAAATTACATATCCTTACACATTATTACATACATTTCAAAACTACAAAGTTTTATCAATGAAATACGAATTACATATTATGATTTATACATGAATCATGTTCAGTAATTCAACTTTCAATGAAGTGTTTCGGATATAAAATTGACAAAAAGCAAATATTCAGAATTAAGATAGTGAAATGTATACTTCAGTACGTTGGCTGTGATTTGAATTCCTATATTACATAGCCTTACAGCTGAACACTTTTGCAAAGTACAGGTTGAGCTTTTTTAAAGTGACAGTGTTTGGAGCGTCCCGTAGTGCGATCTAATAGCCGAAATGACACCAAACTTGATATTTAGACTAATCAAGACATAAAAAAAAAATTTGCAAAAAAAAAAAAAAAAAAATTAGTACCAAAATATGCCGCAAGGGTATTTTGTAACGCTGCTGTAGCTTACAATAACGAGAATTATCATACATCACGGGTATCAAAGAAAAATGCAAATGTTGTGCAATGACAGTGCCAGCAATAAGGGCTATAAACGCAAGTAGTAGGCAGCTCCGACAAATTAACTCAGCTGCAGTAAACGAGCTCCGGTGGCCATGCCTCTCACGTTACCGGAACATGCGTTTGTGCAGGCGGAGTATCAAATTTGTCTATTCTAAAACATAACATAACAAAGACAGTACGGAATATTCTTCGTGATATGTTACTCATGACCGTGGAAAACGTTGGGCGCAGAATGCTCAGTGTTGTTTTTGATAACGGTGCTCACATTGAATGTGGTCTAATTCCTCGCCGGGGAAGCTAATGTGGTAAATATACATTAATAATTTAACTGTATGATTGGGTGTATTAGTATTTTTTTCTCCTATTTTATACATTGTAAAACGCCACAAAATGCCCTAGTGGTGATTTTTGGAACCATTTTTTTTTTTCACTGAAACTTTTTTCCCGTGTTTTGATTAGTTTAAATACCAAGTTCGGTGCCATTTCAGTTATTAGATCACGCTACAGGGCGCTGCAAAAACTGTCACTTAAAAAAAGGTCACCCTGTAGTCTTACAGGGACTTCTACAGGGGAAATAAATGTATGGAAATAGATTATAGATAGTCGCGGTAGTATTTCCATGTCAAAATGGAGAAAATTTTGAAGATTCTCATACGTCTACCTCCACAGACATGCAGGCAAAACACCGAAGAACAACATTCAACATTTGTTATTTATTAGGGCATATGATTGTGCTTAGGACCTTCCATACTGAAGAGCATAGTCTTACTATAAAGCCATAGTGAGCTGAATGTTTACTAGAATTGACGAAACACCTCAATATAATACTTCGATCTTTTATTGAGACAACTTTATTATATTTAGAAAGTCATTGATCATATGGTAGATTCATCGATAGGAAGATTAGAATTGACGAAATACCTCAGTATAATACCTCGATCCCTTATTGAGACAACTTTATTATATTTAAAAAGTCATTGATCATATGGTAGATTCATCGATAGGAAGATGTGCAGTTAACTACATAATTTAATTTGTCACTTAGTAGTATTCGAAAATTGTATTTCAGATGTATAGTTTAACTAAATCTGCAAATATATATTTTAAAGGGCCTATGATTTAGTGTATACGCTTAAACACATACGAGTAAATTATTCTTTCCATTTTATCAATTTAATGTTGATTCATTAAGCATATTATCTGCAAATATATATTAATAGGGCCTATGATTTAGTGTATACGCTTAAACACATACGAGTAAATTATTCTTTCCATTTTATCAATTTAATGTTGATTCATTAAGCATGTTATGAGATAAAATACCACATTAAATTATAATCAAAATATTGTAAAAGAAATAAAATCTTTTTACAATGTGTAAAACAATCTTTAATATCAAAATCTTATCAAAAGCTTGCAAAATCACGTGTCTTTGTCATAAAATTTAATTAAAATACATAAATTTTTGAAAACTAAAACTACTTTAAAACTTTATTAATAATTTTAAATTTTTGAATGTAAGTCTTATTATGATTTCAAAAAATATTATCTATTTAAATTTCTTACTTTCGAGTACATGTTTGTAAATTATTTCATGTATTCGAATATCCTTTTATTCAATTTATATAAAATAAACGTCTTAGTAATTACTTCTATTTTTATATCATTTAATTCTTGTGGAATGGAAATTTCCCTTATATGAAATAAAAAATGATAAATTTTCAAAGTTTAGGAGCAAATAAAATCACAAATTGAAGGTAAAATTGTCCATATCACTCTTCAAGATACTCAGGATTTAATTCAAAGTAGAATTACTATAACATTAAAAACAAAACTTTGCCTAGGGAAAAACTTATGAAGGATGGTTATAATAATCTGACCATTGTTCAACTGCTATGGACATGAACAGATTTTTTTCTTGTAAAAAATGTTTTTATGAATTACAGATCATATTCATGGAAAATAAGATAGTAAAATTGGAAAATTCCTAAATAACTACCTCGATTAAATTGTTTGAACGTGGTAAGAATAGTTTTTATTACCAGAAGCCACAATGGACTTATTTCTAAAACCATGGTCTTACCACAATGCTAAAGGCAATCCAACCAGCCGTGTTAATTTATTTTTAGTGAATATCCCCTCAGCCAATTTCTCCGTGAATATGAAAAATGGAAACATAAAACTAAAAATTCCCAGTTAAGTTTGGTCTCTCTTTTCTTTAAGAAATTTTATTTCTTCTTCGCTAAATTCTAACTTCCCCACTAAAAGCAATTTTTAAAGTCAATTCTCAATGAAAGAGTTTCACTTAAAATTCAAAATGAGAATATACGCCGCTATTAAGACTCAAAATTGCAACTAAGTAATAAATATTCTCCATAAAAGAGGAGAAGGAGTGATATGGTTTCCGCAAACGTTCCATTTGTCGTTCCGAGATTTAATCTCTTTAATGGAAGCACCTCACTCTCATCCATTTTCAGCTTAATGATCCACTTTGGTTATATTAGATGCCTTCACCCATTCATTCATTCATTGTGTACCGCCACCCCCCGTTGAATTCCATAGTCAATCGATGCGATAAAAGTTTCTTTGGCAAAATAACATCATTTTACAAAATTCCTAAATCCAGTACAGACGGAGTGCAATACACTACGGTGTGGCAGTTGTTTAACAAGAGATGATTTAAAAATATTAATAACTTTGTCAGACTAAGATTCTTAGCATTTCTATTAATCCATTGAGTTATTTTATATGATGATTTCACTTTTATGCTGGATAAGCAACTTATAATGTCAGATATTTCCTAATTTTAAGCATGTAATTCATGTTTCTTTACAAAATTTAAAATTTTATTAATTAAAAAAATATCAAAGTAATTTAAAATTTAATGTACATTCAATGATTGCATTTGAGAAGTAGGAAAACAAAGATTTTGTTGTGTCAAAGAGCAAATAATCGAGATAATATTAAAGTTTATTTTATTCAATTGAAAATAAATCACTTCTAAAAAATTTCGTTTATGATAAAATCAAGAAAAACTATTGTTCAAAAATTAGAAGAATAAGAAAATTGGTTGTATCGGAGAATTAATAAAGAGCTTCCGTCAGAATTTGAGAGAACATAAATCGTAGATTTCAAATCCAAAAATATCCTGCAACTAAGACTTGGAAATAGTTAATTTTGTGATTTTCTTTTTGCATTTCTTAATAAATAATGGCATATATATAGTCATAGTAATAATAATAAAATTTTAAGTCACTTAGGAATGTTATCATCACTAAGGAATGTTGACTTAAATCATTTTATATTATTGTTCACTGAAGCAGCATTTAAAAATCCATAATACTTAAACCTGTTAAGAACATATTTTTGGAATTAATAATCTATAGTTGTAATATGATAGGCATCGATACATAAACATTTGAGATCTTAACAACTAGAGTCTGAGTTTAACAAACAAGTTTACTTTTAATTCTGATAATATTTGCCTTTATATTCAACTATTTTTATATACTGTTGTCACGTATGATGTATAATTACGTCAGAAAAATATTTTTATCCTATAGTAGTATATAAATATGGAATATAGTATAAATATAAATAGGACATACTCGTTTTAAAAGTGTCTCAATTGAAATCTAAATAACACAAGAAAAAAAAATTTAACAAATTTATATAATATTTCTATTCCTATTTCTCTGATTGACTCTATTTTAATGAGTTAAAAATTAATTTCTTAGCTATACAAGCGAAAATGTAAAATTAATTAAATATGATTTCTTAAATTGTTCATTGTATTCATTAAATACCGAAAAAATAAAGAATAAGTGAATAAAATTAAACGTTTTTAAACTGACAAAACTCTAAAAATATTACAATTGAAACTCAAAAATTTTCTATGTTGGACTTCCCAATGCTTCAATTTTCCCACCTTTTATTTCAGTCCTATAATGCATTAATTTTAAATCTATTTTAACTTTATACTTATTTAATTAAAAAATTAATTCGTTTTATGAATATAGTTTGCGATTTTTATCAGTAAGGAAAATTTTAATTTCTTGTAAAATATTACGAAAATTTGGAATTGTTTATATATTTGGCCAGCATGTCTTAAATAATTTTTCAAAAGTTTTTGTTTACGGATATCCCATCCATTTCGAGACAACGATGGCAGACCTGACGGATGCCCCATTATAGTATAAGTTGCCTTCCTCCTGCCCCTTGTGCTGAAAGGTGGAAATCCTAAGGACAACGATGGCAGACCTGACGGATGCCCCACTATAGTACAAGTTGCCTTCCCTCCTATCCCTTGTGCTGAAAGGTGGAAATCCTAAGGACAACGATGGCAGACCTGATGGATGCCCCACTATAGTACAAGTTGCCTTCCTCCTGCCCCTTGTGCTGAAAGGTGGAAATCCTAAGGACTATGATGGCAGACCTGACGGATGCCCCACTATAGTACAAGTTGCCTTCCTCCTGCCCCTTGTGCTGAAAGGTGGAAATCCTAAGGACAACGATGGCAGACCTGACGGATGCCCCACTATAGTACAAGTTGCCTTCTCTCCTGCCCCTTGTGCTGAAAGGTGGAAATCCTAAGGACAACGATGGCAGACCTGACGGATGCCCCACTATAGTACAAGTTGCCTTCCTCCTGCCCCTTGTGCTGAAAGGTGGAAATCCTAAGGACAACGATTACAGACCTGATGGATGCCCCACTATAGTACAAGTTGCCTTCCCTTCTGCCCCTTGTGCTGAAAGGAGGAAATCCTACAGCAGCGGCCATTAGAAATAAAATAATCAGAATGATCAAACATTATTAAATATAGTCCCATGTAATTACATTCTGAATAAAAGATTTTTCATATTATACAGTACTTCTAATAAGTACAGGCTTAAATACAATCTTTTATTCTTCTTTGTTTCAGCATCAAGTATTGAAAACCCTATTTGTATACGTAGAATTTGCATTGTTAATTTTTTATTGTTCCTTTCTTTTTTAATATCTATATTCACAGAATTTAGATATTTTTCATTATAATATTTACAATGCTACTTTTAATAGTATAATTCAGTATTTATTTCAGTTTTCTTAAATCCATTGCTTTAAAATTTTTTCTTTTACATTTTTCTTAATTATTTGATTTGTATTATTAAAACTCATATTGCTTTATTTGATAAAAATATTTTTAATAAGTATTCACTTAATAATCAGTGTATGTTACCTTAATGGAAAGAATGCATTTACATATGTAAGTGATTGAATATATTATCGAATGGAATTATATCTAAATAAATATGTTATTAAATGTATAGTCCTAGAAAATAAAACTCTAAATAGATTACATGTTCTTTCGGAAAATGAGTTTGTGTGCTTTAAGTTAAATAACCACAGATCCAAGGTTCGATACTCGGACAGAGCAAGGTCAAATCAACGTTTCATTCCTTTAGTTAGTCTATAAAACTGAGCACCAAGAAGCGTTAAGCTGACCACCTAACCGAGACATATAAGTCACACCTCTGGGCTTTCGGTGAGTAAAACAGATATAGGTATCGTAGGCCTTGGCCCACATGAGTGATCATGCCACAGCTTTAGTTTTTCAAGTTAAATAATTGGTTAACTTTCATATGTTTTTCATGGTCTTGACTTATATATTTAGTATGGATGATCTATTCAACATCGCTTATAATATTTGCCTATCAGTATTTTTTTCAACAATGTTCTTTGAACGTTTCAAGGTTCTTTTGGTTCTATATAAAGTATAAAATAAAATCAAACGTTACTAACACTGATGGTTAAAATTAAAAGGCTTGAAACATATATACAAATTCGAAAAATAAAAACTGATATTTTTTGTCTTAAATATGTTTATAGTTTACAAACAAGGAATACTTAGTTCTCGTGAAAAGAATATTAATTGCTTTGCTGTTAAAGTATCACAGCACATTGACATTGTTAAAAATCATTTTATTTATTTATAAAAAGACTGTAAGATTAAAGTATCATATTAATGTAAGTTTCTTTTCTTAAAAATTATATATATATATTAAAAATTCATAATTAAGTTCTCTGGCCTTCAAATGAAACTTTCACAAAAGTTTAAATTCCTAATTCATAAATTGTTTATTTATATTGCATTTAGTGCAAAACTATTATTCGAAAAAAGTTGCCAACAAACATCTGGCAACGAGCTGAAAGAAATTATTTCATTCCAGAGGCATTTGAAACAGGACATTAAGAAGAAGACTCGATGTTGCCAAATAGAGTAAACGTGACGGAAACTCATAGCCGGGTTGATCGGGAAAAATGGGAAAAGTATCAAATAAACGGAAGCAATGGGAAGATAATGTGATGAATTATGCAGAAGCAGAACCGATTTCCAGAACTATGCCTGCTCGACAAGAATACATGGCATCCGGAAACGTGACGCGCCTATAGTGCTTTCTACAGCTTCAACAATACTTGGCATTTCTTAGAAGGAGTGAATTACCACACATTGCTACAAAAAGCTTTGATCGGGAATAAAAATAAAAAGTATTTTTAAACGCTTTCTGTTTGCTTATTGTTTTAATCTTAAATTTTAAAATAGTTAAATTAATTTTAATTTCACATTTTAAGCATATTTTTATTTGAATTTTTCTCCTTTTTAAAAAAAAATGTAAATGAATATTTGAATTGACTAACTTCATAAATTTAATGGTATATGGTAATTACATTCCATATACCATTGAATTCAAGAAACTAGTCCAGAATTTAGAACCTTGAAAAAGCTAGTCATTCCTGAATGTAATGGAAAGTTTATGAACTGTTTGTTGAAAAAATTCAATTTATGAAATTGATGTATATAAAATAGTTATTTAAAGGTAGTTCGGTGTAAAAAAATTTAATATTCGATTTATTTCGTATTCTTTGACGAGATTGATTGTTTGGATTTGTTTGATTGGTTGAGTCCAAAAAGGACAAGCTGCTCTTTTATTTATTTTAGAGAACTATTGTTTTGAAAAAAAGTTAAAAAATGAATAGTTAATCAAAAATTATAGTAATGATGAAATTTTTTGTGAGTTATCAAAGCATTTTTTATTGAACCAAATTAAAGAAACATAGCTTCTAGCAGACTTTATGTTAGGTTAGTATAAGACTTTTTAACAGTGTAAATTTGAAAAATGGTTTGCAGAGTTCTGTTCAATGAATCTTATTATCATACTACAACTATATTCTTAACAGCAGACTCTATGTTAGATTGGTATAAGAGACTTTTTAACAGTGTAAATTTGAAAAAGGGTTTACAGATTTTTGTTCAATGAACCTTATTATCATACTTCAACTATATTTTCAACAGTAGACTTTGTGTTAAATTGGTATAGGACATTTTAACAGTGTAAATTTCAAAAATGGTTTACAGAGTCTTGTTCAATGAATCTTATTATTATATTTCAACTATATTTTTAACAGCAGACAAATAAACACTCACCGAAGCTCTTTAATTAAATGGGAAGAATACTCTAAAATTCTAGAAAATTTTAAAATCAATTACTTACTTTAATTCTAAACTCTTATGTTTAATTGTGGCATTGATTTTTTTAACTTAAAAAACTCCAAGCTAAATTTGTAAGAATTTAATTTAATTCAACTTAGAAGCTCTAAGATAAATTTAGAAAGTCAAGTTAAATTTATAAAAAGTCCCTACCATCAGTTTAATTTCTCAAATATCTGATATTTTTATTATTGCTTAAATATGATATATTATTACATCAACTATTTGGTTTACTTTCTTGCACATCATTAACTACTAGCAAAAATTTGATGATGGGTTAAACACAAAGTATCGTAAATTATTCAATGCTGAAACGTAGTTTTTATAGACTAATCACAGTTTTTTAAGCAAATGATTATAATTTGAAAACTGTTTTAAAATTCTTCAGCAATTTTATATAAACGCTAATTAATGATATGTTGCATTTTTAAACTATATTTCTAATGTTGTTATATTATGGAAATTTTAATAATGAAATAAATTTTAGTTAATTTATGTAATTATTTTAACTTAGTGAAAATAATTTGTTTTTCAAATCAATAAAAAAATATTTTGCTTTAGTTTATAAGTTGTTTTTATTTTTACAATTGGGCATTTCTAACGGAGCTTTTTCCTCTTATGATTTTCAAAATCAGACCAATATTTCTATTTTAATTTTAGATTAAGATCATTTATTTGGGTGGATATTTTGAAGGTATATATATCCTATACATAGAATAATCAAGTTTTCATACTTGATTCTCTGTGTCTACCCAACGCATAAAATAGATTTTGATTTGGAATAAATGTATACTGATTTCAGTATATATTATGTTTTACCTTGCAATCACTGAATAAAACTTTGCTTATCATCCAACCAATTTCAATCAAACATTATAATGTTTTAATTGTATTATTTGTTATTTTTAATAATATGCATTATTTATTAAATATTAAAAAATATTTTCTATTCTTCAACGCAAATTGTACAAACTTTTTAGCTTATATTTCTAATAATTTTGATAACAAATATATTACACGAGTAACTGTTACTCTCTCTCTCTTCATCTTTAAAACTGTTTAAAATACATCAAACTGTTGTTAAAATATTTTACTTCTTAGAAGGAAAAAGAAACTATTTGCCTAATGTTAACTAGCATGATAGAGTTAATTTTCTCATAGTTCAGACGTTAATTTATCAATCTATTTAACCTGTTTCTATTAAAATAATAAACAGAAGTCATATATAATCGAAATGTACATCATAAAAGTCCTTTTGGGATAAGGATGGTCTGCTCAGAGCCTATATAGGGATATATGCATTGAATATTCAAAACTAAGTTTAGTAGTAAAATAAATAAATTTTACCTATGCAATTTTCTCGTGATCTGTTTAAATGAATTATCAACAATGAGCCCCATTAAAGGTTATTTAGCTTAAGAATAATCCATTGACTGCATGCATTCAGCATATTCAGTATCCATTGACTAAGTGATAATATTTTCAATGATGACATTTTCTTATTATCATTTAAATGGATTATCAGCAATGAGCATCATTAAAGATTTAGTTTAAGAATAATCCATTCACCGAGTGGTATCAGCATATTCAGTGTCTTTGTAGCTAAACGACGTAGCAAAGTATTTTTACAGATGACATTTTCTTTTTATCAATTAACTGAATCATCAGCAGTGAACTTCATTATGTCTATTAAGCTAAGAAGAACCAGTACAATGTATGTACTAATAACATTCGATGAGTTAGTTCTATTCTGAATTGTTAAAACTGCAGTCTATTTCAAAACATGTATATTTCACTGGTGACATTTCCTTATTATCAGATAACTAAATTATCACCAGTGAAGATCATTAAGTCTGTCAAGTTAAAAAGAACCAGCACAGATATATATACTAAGCACATTCTATGAGTTCTATTCTGAATTGTTAAAACTGTAGTCTGTTTCAAAACATGTAAATTTCGCTGGTGACATTTCCTTATTATCAGATAACTAAATTATTACCAGTGAACATCATTAAGTCTGTTAAGCTAAAAAGAACCAGCAAAGATAATATACTAAGCACATTCGGTGAGTTCTATTCTGAATTGTTGAAACTGTTGTCTGTTTCAAAACATGTAAATTTCACTGGTGACATTTCCTTATAATTAGGTAAATATGAATTGTATAATTAGTCTTGTGTGTCCTTTAAACTTTTTTTTTATTTTAATTATTATTCTTTTTAATTCTATAATATTTTAAATATTCAATCAATTTCAAATTTTTCCAGAGAAATTCTCGAAAATAAACTGCATTTGCTTAAATTGCATGTAAGACTTAGAGAAATAAATTTTTTACACTAATAAAAATTTTTATCATACTTAATGTCTTCCATTTCCAAGTAATTTTTAATTACTTAAGTTTCTTTCTTTCACAGTAACTGTGCGAGCTAAAACATTTGAACTTTTTTCACAGCTTCTACTAAAATTCCACTGGTTTTATATGTAAAGGAATTTTAGAAATTCACAGAATTTAAGCTTAAATTATTCCCTTAAAGTAGACTGCTAATGATATTCTGTATATTTGTATCTCTCTTCACTTAATTTCATTTCCTTAGCGTGATTTTCCCTGGCAACAAATTCGATCAGGCGAGAAATAATTCAACTCTCTGTCACTGAAGGAATTTAATTTTAATTAAAATTCCATTGTAGCATCGGTTGGGTAGCAACAAGTAACTCTTGTCGCCAGTGATTAAAATAACTGGTTACTATTTGCATTCTTCAAGTTAATTTTAATTATTTCTTTGAGGAATAAGCGAATAAAAATCATATTATCCAGGACTCCAATTTAAGAATAGGATTTTTTGCATTTTATATTTATTTTTTTTTCTTTGAAAGAGACATTTTGCACCATAAAATGTTTTAAATATATAATTTCTCCATTTATTATGTTTTTCGTAAAAACTGAAATGAAATTTGTACTAAGCAAATCTAAATTATATCAGCTACACAGTTTAAAAAATTATATTTTTAGCACTTTAAGTAAGACAAAATTCTTAAGGAATGAAAGCTTTTGAGGGGAATAAACAAATTCCAATCTATTATCTATGTTTATATTGTTCAATACATCACAGTAAATTAAATCGAATATTTCACATTTCTTGCTTTTTAAAATTCACAGTAGTATATTAATTTATACAAATATATATCACATAAAGATATAATCTGTATTAAAAAAATGAAAGTTCATATAAACTAAAACAGAATCATAGACCAAATAATTTAAAAATATTTTAAATTCTAATAAATATAAAAATAAATATAAATAAACTATAGGACTTATTAAAATTAATTTTAACATCTTTCTAATGGTCATTTATTTTTAAAATAATTTCCAAATAAATAAACTTATTTTCATGCGGTCATTCCTTTTAGTATTTAATCTTAAACTTAAATAAACAAAATCGAATGCAAAGAATTTATAAATAATTTTTGCAAAGCAGATGTTATTTCCTACTTTGGAAATTTCTTAATTCATTATAAATTTTTTAATAAATATGTATCACCTCATACATGTAAAATTTATTAAGATAAAAATAAATTTAAATAAAAAATAAATTCCTTGAATTTCTTGTGAAAGCCTGTCATGACAAGTATTGTAGTTCAAGTCTGACAGATAAATAAACATTATTATTAATTAATCTATAAAAAAATTACTTTACAAAACTTGTCTGAAAGCTTAAAGATAACAAAAAATAGACACTATGAAACTTAATTTATTTTTTAGATAAGTTATTTTAATGGCTGCGAGGTAAAAATATGACTTAAATAAGACATGACAAATTTATAGATTCTTTTCTGCTTAAAAATAAAGCAAAAATTTGCAGAATGGAGTAAAAAATGTTTCTAATTTATGAGAAAAGAAGAAAGAAAATCAAAATAAAATTATCTTACATAAAATTAACGATTGTTTTCTTAATTATTATTGTTGTCCCCTATTTCAATAAAGAAAAAATGAGAGTTAATTGAATCCGTATTTCATTACACTGCTTAATATAATTTACAAATATGGTAGGTGTAAAAATATATTATAGATATAAAAATACAAACATTTGGAATTTTGGAAATACTTCCATATAATGAAAACATTTTTTAAACTCTATTCATATATCATTATTATTGATGTTAAACATTTCTGTAGCAGCTATGAGACTATATATATTTATCACAATTAATCGAAAGTTCTGTGGTCGGTCTTACCATGTTACCATGGGTGGAGAAAATTTTCCTCCCCCTCTAGATCAAAGTCAAAATTGAGGGAGTGGGTCTTTGATGGTGCCATCTATCGGAGGAAGCTTAGATCAAAGTTGTACTTTCACCTTCGAGGTGCTCTGATTAAACGAAAGACCTTCTGACTTAATTTCGCAGCTGTGGGCTAACGAGCTTGGACAAGCCAAGCTCGTTATTTTTTTTATAAGTAACAAAAAATATTTTTTTCCTAACATTACTTTAACAAGTAGCATTGTATATTTCACTTTTAAAATACTTTGCAAATAATAAGACCGTTTTTTTACAAAACATTTTAGATGAATTCTTTGTAAAATTTTTATCTTAATAAATTTTACATGTATGAGGTGATATATATTTATTAAAAAATTTATAATGAATTAAAATATTATATTTACTTATTTAATGTTTTAGATATTTTAACAGATTTGATTTTTATTTATCCTTTTTATACTGTACATTTTTGATAAAATGTAATAAGAAATGTATGATACATGTAACTATACTTTAAATAATGATCCATATGCAATGGAACTTAGATAGCACGTCGAAATTCATATTTTAGTTTAATAATCCTACAACTATGTGCATGTGTTTGAGTGTGTAAAATCATTAAAATAAAATGCCTTATAATTTTTATGAAAAATTATTGTCATTCATTTTCAATAAAGTCTTGAAATAGATGCAAATGTGACATTCTACTTTGATACTGTCCATTTCGATAATCAAATGAATTCGTCTTAAATGATCCTCGTTTGACCTAAGCGATAATTTTTAGAATAAGATTGGTTTTAAGCCAGTAATCTTTGATACGTGAAATATATAAAGTTATTCTATTTACAAGTGATTTAGTATTAATATGATTTATAAAGGAATTACCATAATTTAGAGAATCACTAAAATATATCTATTAAAAATTAACATATATTAAAACAATATACAAAATCAATGCAAATTGATTAACATAAAACTATACATAGTCAAACTTGTGCAATTGAGATTGGCTATATGTGGTTTTATTATTCAAGTATCTAACTTTTTGTTGATTTACAAATGGATTTGAAAAAATTTAAAATAAAATTCTACAATGTGTGTGGGGGAAATTATAATTCCATTCCTATAATCTGTTTAAATTATAAATAAAGTAAAACGTAATTTTCATTTTTTTCATTACTTTCTTAGAATGTAAATAAAATGATTCTGGGTTTATCTGCTAAATATATATATATTTAATTTATCCAACACTTCAATCAAAAATTACGAAGGGTGGTTCTTCAGTAGTAGATTGAAAAATTTCATTTTAAATTTTCTTAATCTATGCTATTTGTACGTTCACATTATTTTCATCTATTCTATTGTACTATACATAAAAATTTATTCAAAATGTTTTTTCAGTGTACCATTCCAAAATCTTAGTGTGTAAACTTTATGCTACCTACCTTTATTTCATGTAAATATTACTTTATACGATAAGTTTCTCAATAAAACACAAATATATGATATATAATTTGTAGTGTACCAAAGTTTTTATTATGATTATGGTTAGAATATTTCTTTAGGTAAATAAAAATGTAGGGTTTTAAATAAATTTTAAGTTACATAAAATTTTTTCTGTGTAAGTTGAATCTTTCTTATTTCAACATCATGAAAAGCAGTTTTTGGCAAATTTTAAATTCATTCAAATTTTTATTCATATTATAACCTATGTAATGAGAGCGATTATCTATAAAAGTTTATATGCTTTGGATTATTCTAATTAATAATAATGAAATTTTTCCCTTCATTTAAAATTAAAAAAGTAAATTCCGAAAAATACATTTACTTTTCCAAATTTAAAATGTTGTGTTTTTATTTTTTCAAATTTATAAATATTTTGCTTTTAAATTATATACTAAATTTAAAACAAATCAATTTAATTCCATTTTAGTAAAGAACATTTCTTACCAATAAAAATGTTACCAAATTATATATTTATTCTACCATTTCGGTCTAAAAGGTATTGAGTTTATTTGATCCAGATAAACTTGTTCTTATTAATAGCACTTTAATAAGTATTCATGGTCGTTTGTAAGATTAAAAATTTAAGAATATTATATTTTTCTTTTTCTTCTGTTGTACCAATGAGGAAACTTAATTTTGTTTTGTAAATGAAGAGATTGAAAATTAAACTTGTTAATGTAAATAATTTCTGCCCTAAAAATAAATCATAAAATATCTGAGATTAGTATTCATATCGCTGCGAATGACTGAAAAAAAATGATTTTGAAAACGTAATTATGGAAAGATTGATGGTAGCTCAATTGTTGTTCTGTTTACGATAAGACCTGTTCTAAATTTAGGAAATAATTTATTCGTGTTTTGAAATAATTACTATTTTTAATAAAAAGTAATCATAATCTAAATAGATCATCTTTAAATGCCTGGACACTGCGCGAAATTTAAGTTCTTAAATATTCTTTTAAAATACTGACCAATATAGATATGATAAATGAGAAATTTTTTGATTATTTAATTATATATATTTTTAATTAGTAAATTTATTTTCCGCTTTTTCTTTTACAAAATATAGACATTTTTTCAGAAATTACAAGAAATCCGTAGATATTTTAAGATATAATTTTTTTTTCAAACCATTTAGAAATTATGGCTATTTTTAACATTGAAAAATATTGATTTTAAAAAGTTCTGTAAATATAGATTATTAATGCATCCATGCGAGCCAGTATAAATTTACTTTTTATTTAAAAATATTAGATTAACAGAATTTCTCTCACTGTATAAAAATATTACAGTTAAAAATTTTACATATTATGAATATCCGAAATTAATCTTACAAATTACAAATTCATACTGTTTTTCTAAATTAAATATATTTCTTATATTAATTTAAACTGTTCATTATATTATCATTTTCCTTATTTTATCATTATTTATGTTTTAAAATAATTTAAACTGTACATATAAATGCAAAATCTATGTTATGATCGTATCTGTAAATGAACATTCATTATTTTTTGAATAATAGAATACTTAAATATTTCTGTTATGTTTTAGATACATTAATACAATTGCTAAAATTCTTTCTCAACCAAACTTCAGATGAATTAAATAAGTTTTGTACTAAATTAATTTCTTGTCATGTGCTAGAAGCCGAGTAAAAACGTTTTCGCTGATTTTTCGGTATCTGAAAAATTTCAAATCGAAAAAATATCGTAAAAAAAAATGAACTCCTTTCAATGGATCACCGTTAGTAGTTTTAATATAGTGGGCCACTTTGCCACAAAGTTAAGCGTATCAGTTACGAGCAGATCGAAACAGAAACTTGCAGAAAGGAACAAATGAAAAGCGAGGAATTCCAGACATTCCAGGATGCTCTCAGAATGATCTCAAAATTCCTAGTGTACCGCTTTAAATGTTGCCACACGCGACTGTAACTGATCTGAAAAGAAAGTACATTCCTAGTTTTGCGCACATTCCTAAAGTTTCATTTGCAGAAAAGGGAAAAAGGAAATTCGAATGCAATAAAATAAGCTTCTAAAGAGAAGGAAGAGTAATAAAATTCAAATATTTTTTGGAAAGAGAAAAAATTAAGCTCGTATGGTTAAAGCTTCAAATGATTCTTGTAGTTCTGAAATTTTGAATTTATTAAATTCTTTCGAAAATAATGAAAAGAATGTATAAATATGAAGAAAACCATGTATGAGAAATACAAAATTTGACACATTTAATAATGCCAAAAGTTTCAAATAATAATTTTTCCATTTTCATCATATAGAGAATTATAATTTTATTTCCATTACGTAAAAAAGGAAATTTTTTGTTGATCAGTAAATTACAGATGTTTTAAATTTTTTCATAAAAGCTTTAGTACACAAGCAACTAGACATAAAATGTTTTACAATCATTAGATTTATCTACAATAGACTTTTATTTAGTAATATTCTGTAAAAGAAATCATTTCTAAAAATTGTAAAATCTATCACAAAATATATATTATTCAGTGATTGAATTTTCAAAAATGTTCATCAGTTTATGAGAACTAAAACATTAATGCTTTACAATTCTAAATTTGGAACAATTCATACTCGGAATAAAATAATTCACAGTGTCTAAGATTTAAATTTTTTATAAAATAAATTAATTTCTATAACATTAAAAATATATTTATAATGATAATGCTTTAATGATGTAAAATAATTCTTCATACTATGAAACAATGTGAAATGTTAAAACAATTACATCTACATAAATTGTTTCATGGGAAAATTTGTGACTTATTTTAATATGATAGTTTTACTAAGATATTTTAAAACACAACAGAAATATTTAAGTATTTTATTATTCAAAAAAATAATGAATGTTCATCTACAGATACGATCATAGCATAGATTTTTCATTTAAATGTACAGTTTAAATTATGATAAAACTAATTTAATACAGGAGATATTTAATTTAATACATGCGTTCCATTTAATACATGAGATATAGGCAATAAAAAGTTCTCACATTGCTAGTTAAAACAATATTATTATGTATATTGAAAAATAAAAATATACAATATAATATTTAGCCAGTATTTAATACTATTATTTGCTAAATATTCTTTTAAAAAGAATCTGTTCTATAATTTTTAAAAACACTGATATTTGTTTTCAGTTTATAAATCTTCAAAAGAAAATTAATTCATAACACAATTATATAAGCTAATAAAAAATGTAATGAAAAATATTTCATATCATTTTTTTGTCTGAAATTAGAAAAAAAATTAGAAACATTATAGAAAATTTCAACTATGCTATAAATTAATTGATTTTAGTATCTGATACGTATTGATAAATAAAACTTAAAAATTTGGTGTTCATTATTAAAAGAGCTCAAAATGATATTTGTTATTTAAGAAACAATTTATCTATAAAAGAAACATGATAAGGATAAATTTTTGCTTCTAATAATTAAAAAAAAACATTTAATAATAAAAGATTGTCCCATAATATTATTCCGACGCTCTTATATGCCATTTGAATGTGATAGACTTTACTTAAGAAATAAATTTTCATCTACTCTATAAGTACTGAAATTGTAATCCCGAAAAACAGGAAAACTGGAATTTATTATTTTAAGAATTTACAGCTTTAACAATAAAATTAATAAATTCAAAAATTCTCAATAATTTTATAATTCATGTGAACATAAATTTATAATACGAATTTTTAATACAAAGCTTTAGGAAATATAACTTAAGCATTGATATATATATATATGCATATATGTACAATGTGTGTGTAAACTTCTATTTTTATGTATATGTTTTTATCCATAGTAATGTTCTATTTATTATTGCCAAAAATTAGCATTCAAGGTATTTTTATGGTAGAAATAAACAGATTTATATATTATATATATATACGCGAAGTTCTAATGTATTCTTTTATTCCAACTTTGGTAATAAGAATAAAAAATATTGATTTGGTATCAAGAAATCATAAGAATTAATAACTATATTAGTAAAAGAAATGTAAAAATAAAACGTAATTTTCAAACATGAAGAAAGGTAGAAGAGAAAAACATATTACACAAGTCTCTAATAAGTTGAACTTTTGAGTATATGATGATTTAATACTATGAATACGACGTAGTAAATGATATCAAGTTACAAGTTTCTGAAAAATATTTTGTTGAATATTGATACAACTATTTGTTTAAAAAAAAAAAGAATTCCGGCAAACATTTTGTTTTTTAATTTAAAAATGATTTTGAGTTTAAGAACTTTCTTAATTTCAATTTCTGTAACATTTTTCCAATTTAAATTTTTTCAATTTTCAAATGTTAGTTATGATGTACTTTTTACAAAATTATTCAATAATTTTTCAGTAGAATGGAAAGAAATACACACATATATATATGTGTGTGTGTATTTCTTTCCATTTATTAAATCTAGTTTTATTAAATCTACATAAATCCTTATCTTTTTCTACTATTCCCAGTTCTTATTTATAACAAAATAGTTATAAATATTCTGATATAACTTCGATCGAGCAGTTTAACTAATAATACTAATAATTTGCTAATAGTAATAATTTGTAAGTTTAAGTAATAATTTGCTAATAAAAAGTTAAGTTTTGTTTCATGAGCTTACAAACAATTCTAAGAAAATAATGTTTCAAGTAAAAAATATAATTAACGCATAAAACATTTCTAATTTTTAATAAGAACATAAATGATTCTACCATGCATTAAACATTATGCTGACATCTAGTGGCAGTAATTTGAAATATAATGTTCTGAAAATTTTCAGTATACTTTTCTAGTGCAAACAATAAAAAAGAATAATGAAAGAATTGTATAATTGTGACATTTAATATAATAATTATTATTTGATATTATAAATTATTAAATATCAAAAAATAAGCAGATTAAAGCGTTACTATATTAGAAATTAAGGAAAATTTCTGTAAATATTTATTGAACTCTAAAATAAAATTATCAAAATCCAAAATCAATGAAATCAAAAGCCAATACAAGTATGTTGATTTCACGTACGTAAATCTAATATAAATCTATTAGTTATTATTATGTAATTATTATAAATTATTATTTTATTATTATTATAAATTATGTAAATCTAAAATAAATAATAAAAAAATAATAATAAATTTAGAGATCTAATATAAATAATTTATTAACAACTTTTCAATAATTTCTCATTCAAAAGTATATTATATTTTCAAGAAAAGCTTCTTTAAAATTTATTTTTATAATAATTAAAATCAATTTTACAGAGCATAGTTAAAATAAGCATATACTATCCAAATCAGAAAATTGCAATAGGCATTAAATATACTAATAAATCGGCCAAAATTAATATTATAAATGATAAATATATTGATACCTAAGCTAATGATATTTTAGAATTTCATTTGTAATTTTATTGATTTTTAAATTATATATTCACTTGCTTTTATATATAGAGCGTATTTATAAATTCATATAGAATGATCTAAAATGTAATAAAAATTATTGCTATGATTGCAAATGTAGAACAATTTAAAAAAAGAATTTATTAAAATAATTTATGAATCATGAATCATATTCAAGTATAAAAACTTAAAATTTCTTTAATTTGGTAAAATTTTATTTCTGTCAAATGTAGTAGAATAAACTCTAACATTAACACCAGCTTCACTAGTTAGGCAATTCATTTATTAGAGAACAAGAAACGAGATTTCGCACCAAATCAAATTATGAGGATCTTTTATATAATTCATGTTATTTGAAAATTATTGCTGTCGAAAATAATATTGTTTTGTCTGGTATCTTCACAATATAATATTGAATAAACACATAAATATTACAGATGAATCTTATACAGAAGAACTCCAATTGTCCGTCTTTCCGAATCACTTTCAGAATTATAAAAAATGATTTATTAATAAATATTAAATAATTAATTAAAATAATTTATTAATAATTATAAATTGAAAAATAATTAGAATGAAGAAGAAAAAAGAAAAAGCTCAATAACAGGAAAGCGAAGAGAAGGAAGATGAAAATGACATGTCATTTGAAGAATCCATAGTTAAGCATTCTTTTGAAAATTCCTGTATGTTCTGAAGTTAGTGCTGAATATATATGAGAATGGATTGTGATTATTCGTTAGACCTCGATTTTTAAATTGCAAATAATAAAAATGCAATGCCTTATTTTACAATGCTTTGTAAAGGCTTACAGTGCTGTCGAAGTTGAAGCAGATGCGGGACCATCAATCCAACTTTACTACATGCAATTTTTCCCTGTCAAGTGGATGTACAACTTGGCTGCCCATAGACATTTGAAGGCAGACATACAGCTTACTCTGGCTGAGATGTTTAGGAGGCAGTAACTTTCAATAATAGTAGAGTATGTTAGACTGTACTAAAACACAGTACTTGTAAGAACTTTAACATGTAAAAGTATTGCCTTATCATTTAATTCATGAAAAGTTCTTTTGAAGTTTACTACATGCAACTTCTCCCTGTCAATTGGATGTACAACTTGGCTGCCCATAGACATTTGAAGGAAGACATACAGCTTACTCTGGCTGAGATGTTTAGGAGGCAGTAACTTTCAATAATAGTAGAGTATGTTATACTGTACTAAAACACAGTACTTGTAAGAACTTTAACATGTAAAAGTATTGCCTTATCATTTAATTCATGAAAAGTTCTTTTGAAGTTTACTACATGCAACTTCTCCCTGTCAATTGGATGTACAACTTGGCTGCCCATAGACATTTGAAGGAAGACATACAGCTTACTCTGGCTGAGATGTTTAGGAGGCAGTAACTTTCAATAATAGTAGAGTATGTTATACTGTACTAAAACGCAGTACTTGTAAGAACTTTAACATGTAAAAGTATTGCCTTATCATTTAATTAATAAAAAGCTCTTTTGAAGTTTACTACATGCAACTTCTCCCTGTCAATTGGATGTACAACTTGGCTGCCCATAGACATTTGAAGACAATCATACAGCTTACTCTGGCTAAGATGTTTAGGAGACATTAACTTTCAATAATAGTAGAGTATGTTATACTGTACTAAAATACAGTACTTGTAAGAACTTTAACATGTAAAAGTATTGCCTTATCATTTAATTAATTAAAAGTTCTTTTCTATTAAAGTATCTAGTCTATTTCTTATTTTCAACATACGCTAATTAATTAAAATAAACCCTTTTTTTAAAAAGAATTCAATTAACCGACATTTTGATTATCAGAACGGGGTCCGGTCCCAATTAATTCGGATGAGTGGAGTTCTACTGTATATTTAGGACTTATATTAGATAATACATTATGTTAGAAATTATTAAAATTTAAAATCCGGTAAATGCATTTCTGTGACAGTTTTGAAGTAACTTTAGAAATCAATTTTTTGCCATACAAGTAAGCTTTCATTAATTTTCCTTCGTTTATTATTAAGCATAACCACAAAAATTCCACCCATGTGTGCGAAATAAAACAAATTATAAAAAATATTAAACTTTCTGACTCATGAATTTTCCCTTTTGTAAGTGGATTATTTGACGAGTCCTTTTTTTTAAATTTTATTTTTTAAAACAAGTTTTAATGTAAGTGGATATATAAAATTATAAACTTAAACTTTTTAATTCAATTCATATATATCACTGGATTAGTTTATGAAATAATTTTCAAATATTCTTGCTCAAGCTATTTTTTATCCTTACCGTTTCTCAATCTAAATCTAGAGTTCCCACTTTAAATGCATATAATTTGGTAAATGTTTACTGTAAATCAGTGGATTTTTTCATTTTTGAGTAATGTGTATAATAAATATTTTCGAAATATATGTCACGGGAACTAAAGATAATTTTATATAAATAGTTTAAATGTTTAATTTTCCTTTAATTCATTTACTGGTTTCAACAACTGTTAAAAGTTTGCATTATCTCATTTCAGCTAATTTTGCAAATAGTCAAATGATTTAAAAAATAACCATAATGTTGCAAATATACTATATTATCATTGCTTAATTTATTCAAGATTTAAATTTTTTTAACTTATTTGAAAGTTTCCTTGAATTATTTTTACAAATGTGCAGTTTTAATGAATTAAATTTCAATATAAAGTTTAAGTACCTCTTATGAAACTATTATTCGGTAAAGATTGAAGAAATTTTAAAATCTTCTAAATAATCAACATTTTTTTCAAATCGTTATTTTGAAATAAACATATTATCCCGACACTTAAATAAAATGTGTTTAATAAAAAAAACAATTAGATGTTGAATAATTAAGTTGGAAATTAAATTTCCTACTTTTGCTTACTTTATACTGGTTTTTGATGTAAAAATTAATTCAAACGAGAAAGAGAAAACAAGTTTTTTCGCATCTCTTTTTAGACATTAGAAATGTCTTTCACAAATAACTCAAAAAATAATAAGATAAATAAAAGGACCTTTCCTTAAATAATCCAATTAGAATAACATATTTACGGTATTTATAAATTAAAACTTATAAAAATCTGATATGATAACCAGATTCTGAAATATGGTCTTTTTATTAAAATAAAAATATCAGGCCTTTTAGATTAAAAATTATTATTATTTGCTTACATTTAATGGTGAGAAATTATATATTACGAATATAATACATCTTAAGCCAAAATGGTATAAATAAGATATAATAATCATTTTTTGAAAATGTTAAATATTCACTTTAAAAAATAATGCAAAATGGAACAAAAAGTAATCGTGCTTCAGTTATCTAAATATTAATATTATAAATACGGATGTTGTAAATACAAATAATAACATTTATTGTAATAATACACTGCTTTAATAAAGCTGATAAGCTAATGTGGTGTTAATATGAAAACATCAATTTGTGGTTTTTATCAAATTTTACCTTTCTTTATAAAATCTTAGCCTCTCGCTAAATTATTAAACAGTAAACTATTATATTTAATATAAAAATTATCTTTTTATATTAATAATATTTTCTGTGAGTTTGTAAAGACACACACACTATAAATATCGAAAAAATATTGACTACAAAGTATAGAAAAAATTATTGAATTAATTCATAAAATTTACAATAAAAATAAAAATTATAATTTTTGTAAATTTATTAACGCAATTATTTGTTGTTTAAACTATTAAGTATATTAAATTTATAATTTTTACACATTCTCGATCACCCTTTAGTAAGACAAAACTACTCAGTACTTATTTTTGTTTAAATATATATCTCAATTTCCTGTTTTATAAAAACAATTAAAATATTTTTCAAAAGTAATAAATTAACAGTGTTATATTCATTACATAACTTTCCAAATTAATGAATAGTTCAATGGGGTAATCATAAGCTATTCGAATTAATATTTGAAATCTTAATTGACTTTCTTGAAATAGTTGCTTTTCCTTGATATAACTCACGTATACGTAAACTTACAAATATATACTGATTTCATATCAGAACTCTTCTGCATTTTTCTCAAGTTTAGTATAAGAGTGCTTATAAAAAAGAAAACGTGTTTCAATTTTCATAGAATTACGCATCTTATACTTTAAATTCAATATTATAACAAAAAACGTATTTTGCTGAAAAATTTTATAATACAAATATTCCATATCTTTTAACAATATTCAAATATGTTGTAAAAATAAAATATTATTTTTTCAATTATATTGGCCTATGAAGACAATTTTCTAATTGTGAGGCTTACATTGGCTTTTAGTACTTAAACAACAAATAGAATTTAATCTTCATGCTTGCAAACACTAAATTTGATTTTTATATCCTAATTAAAGAGAAATAAGCTATAAATGTAATTGAAATAATTATATAAAGCTTTCAGTTTGCAAGTTACATTTTTGTACCCAATAAATATTAGAGCAAATATTAATAATCAATATTTTATTAATAATCAACTTTATTGATTTATTTAGCACACAGAGTTTTTTACTAAGAAAAAAATGCAATCATTCATTGCTTCTTAAGTTTTTCACAGAAGTTGCTCGGATTTCCAAGTCCACTTAGGTTGGAATAATGTCATCTGTTCTGTATCTTCAAACTATGAAAAAAAACAGAAAATGCAATTAGTATATAAATAAATCACTTTATTTGAATAACTAAAATTTTCTCATCATCACATTTCTAATCACTATGTAAATTCTATTCAATAAATTCTCAATTTGTGACTTTATACTCAAACGCAAGTTATAGGATAAATATGCATTCTTTAATGAAGGTACATTTGACATAAATACTAAAAGTAGTGACTGACTATAATGATATATTTGCTTTTAAAATCTAATCAAAAATTTAAGAATCACAAAAACAGTATCATTGAAAATTTTCTTAATCTTAATTCGTTGAATGTATTTTTTGGTTATGATTATAAAACTCTTTTTGCTACTTTTGATTTTTGTGTTCATACTGTGTGATAAGTAACTTCACAAAATATAGACATTTTTAGTAAATTAATAGAAATGTATAGAATCCTCCTATGTATGTATAGAATCCTCCCTATTTTCCCAATAAACATAATAGTTTAGATTAGAATTATAATTCTTAATGCTAATGCAATGATAACAGAATATAATTTTTACACTTGTAGAACCAAATCTTAATTTTAGATTAAAAATAATAAATAGAAAAGAAATAATTTCATTCAAATAATAACGTAATTTCTTATTTATGTAATTCAAAATATTATCGTATTATTTTCCTTTTGATAAATGCTTATTATTAAATTACAAAATTAGTATTAAATGAACATATTTGTTATTCACTCACCTTTTTATTTCTTTTCTTATATGTATCCGATTCAATCTGACTTTTTGGTGCGTTATCATCTGAATATTTAGAATAACTAGACTGAATGTAAACTGATTTTTCATCTGATGCTTTGCTATTGGTGTCTTCAGTGGAGATTTCATAGGCTGATTTATCATCTTTTGAATCTTCTGTTGATTTGTCAAAAGCTTCTTTACTACCGCTTCCATCATCCACTGGTTTTACATAAGCTGATTTGTCATATTTTGCATCTGACGATTTTCTGTACAAAGATTTATCATCTACTTTTGGATTTTCGTTACTGGCTTCAGTAACATCAACTGACTGCTTTGGTTTCGGCGCTTCGTCAACAACTGATTTGTAACTTGATATGACTCTAACACTCAATTCCTTCTGGTCACGAGCTTCTGGCGCTTCGGTAACTTGTTGAGTTTTATCAGTCACGGGTCGTTTTGTGGTAACCAGTTCTACAATATCAGGTATCACTAAAGGCTTTGCAAAGGACATGACAGTTCTGAGAAGTTGGCGGACATCAGGACGGAAACCTCTTTCTAACTTTTTCAAGTTTTGAATGGACTGAAAGAAATCAAAATCAACAACATTTTAATCAAAATAATTTCTTAAAAATTTCTAATTTTATCTTAAAAAGTTTATATTTTTTGTACATGCATGCAAATTAATTATCAAGGTAAAAAAAACAGCTTTGATAAGGAAAAATTTCATATTATTTAATAAAATATTCGAAAAAAAATTTCCATGTAAAATGAGTTTTTAAAAAATTGAACATTGCGAACACGCACAGATGTTCCATTCTCTCTTTGATAAACAGTTTTATTAACATATAACTTCAGTTAATATGAATCAATAAGTAAGAAAAACGAGCAAAAATTTAGAATGAAAACTATTTATTAACGCTAACTTTAAAAAATATTTTCACTGTTAAAATTAACTACATTTTTAAGATTACAGCTTCACTGTTTATGAGTACCTTCAAAATTTATAGCATCAGGATTATGATTTTTTTTCTTTATAGAAATGGTGACATTTATTGAATAAATGTAAAATATTCAATACATTCATTTTATTGAATGTAAAATATCTTAAATTTAAACCAACTACGTAACTTCGGTTAAAATATTCCTATTTGATCATGGATATCCATTTACAATGTCTATAATTATTTTTTACAGTAAATATCCATATGTGACACAGAATAGCACTGTTTTCTCCCATTTCATCAACCAGTATAAAAATACACTACAATAATTGTTCCTGCACCAGCAGGCTTTCATATACTTAAACTTGAATTGGGTTCTATCAGTTAGAAGCAGCCGGGCTGTGTAATTTAGAATCAGGGACCAAGCAGAAGACCTTAAAGTATTTGGTCAGCCACCTATACAGTTATCATTTCACATGGAGGACTTTGCGACCATAATATATTTAACGTGGCCCTGCCACCATTAGGGAATACGAAGTGTCTTTGGTTGGATCGATACTCGAACTCACTACCTTCCAATAGTGAGAACGAAAACTCTAACCAGCCAGGCCATCATAGCCCTTACACTAAAAAGTAAAGATGCAAAATTGTATAAAATTGTTTCATTTTCGTTACACGTATGACAAAAAAGATAACACCTCTAAATAGCATTCAAAAGTGCTTGCTTTTTAGATAGGTATTATTAGTTAGTAAAATATTTCTGAGAGTAGAGTGTTGATCTCAACTTCCATGTAAAGCAGCAACCAAAAGTTAATTAAATTTGAATATTTATAAACAACTCGCAAGTTATGAGGATGAAATTAATATTATTGATTGTAATTATATCTTTCAAATCGAAACAAAACTCAGTCATTAAGTTATCATCAATTATAAACCTTGCATTCTCTTAAAATCAAAAATTTTACTATATTACATTTATCCATTAATTGTGATAAAGCATAAGAGGACAGTTATAAATAAATTTATTTACTTTTTGTATATCAGAATACACATTATCAAAACCTTCATCCAGTTTGGATCTTGTGTCTTGCAATTTGTTAATGATATCATCAATGGCCTTCTTTGCTTCTGCTACCTTTCCTTTTTCTGGAGCTTCATCTCTAAGAATCAAATTAATAAGTGATTTTCCAAATCCGTTATTTAATTAATTATAAGAAATAAAGCAATTTGTACATATTTATTATAGAATATTTTTTTAAATCATGCCATTGACAATTAAAATTTTATGAAACTTTTTTATTTCCAATGGCCAAGCAAAATACAAAGAACTAAAGGTTACAAAAAAAGTAAACTACAGAAAATAGACTGAAGTCATTTGCTTAAGGAGCGATTTTGCCTCCCAATATCTCGTTTCCTCCGTTGAGCAGCAAAGAGCCCCACACAGGTCACTGGTCTATTATTAGCTTCTACTAGATCCGCTAGCTTGGACAAGTAGGAACAGTAAGAATGCCCAAACACTTCAAACGAAAGACTAGGCAGTCATTTCCTGTTGTTAGATGAAAGGTGGCAACTGCATTTCGTCTTGCTAAATCAGGAATAAGAGAAGGATCTAAATTACTCCAATGTTTTTGAACTATAGGAATCTGTAGGTCTTGTGAGGCATTAGAAGCAAATAATTGCTTTAGAAATGATTTAATCTTCCAATACGAGATGGGTGAGGAAAGATGTTTTAGAAGGCCGTCACCTTTCTTTGCAAGGATAATTGCTATGGTAATCTGTAGGTCTCGTGAGGCAATAGAAGCAAATAATTGCTTTAGAAACGATTTAATCTTCCAATACGAGAGGAGTGAGGAAAGATGTTTTAGAAGGCCGTCACCTTTCTTTGCAAGGATAATTGCTATGGTAATCTGTAGGTCTCGTGAGGCAATAGAAGCAAATAATTGCTTTAGAAATGATTTAATCTTCCAATACGAGATGGGTGAGGAAAGATGTTTTAGAAGGCCGTCACCTTTCTTTGCAAGGATGTTTGCTTGCTCATTGCTCCATAATCCACAGTGGCCGGGCACCCACTGAAGGACAATTTGTTTCCCTCTCAAGGCAAGAGTTTTCAGAAATTCTTGACATTGTTGAATTTCAGCCGTTCGTGGGTGTTCAACTGTAGAGATTGATTGCATGGCTGCCTGAGAGTCAGAAAGGATAACTGCTCTTTAAAATTTGCAATGAATAGCTGATAGTTGTTTCAAAGCTATGCATATCGTTATAGTTTCATTGTCGAAGGAGGCACCTATATAACCTGCTAGGGCATAAAATGTCTGAGAAAACATTAGCCCGATTTTATGAAACTAATGTCATACAGATTATATATTTCGTGTTATAATAATGCATGATCTGAGAAATAGCATTAAAGGATTTCTAATATGAAAACATTGCTTCCTCGAAAGGTTTTAATTTTCTAATTGATTTGAAAACACAAAAGTGCAAATTACTTCTTTTTTAACTTTTATATGTGTCCAACAGTCAGTAAATATGTACTGCTTCCTATATTCTCAAATAATAAGACCGTTGAAATTAAGATAAGACTTGATAAAACCTTTGAAATTTTCATTCAAGTAATTTGAGGTTATTATTATAAATCAATGAAAATATTTAAGAAATATTTAAATTAAATTCTTCATTTACTAAAATCTTATTCTAATCAATATTATTTTTAAAACGAATATAACTGTAAAACATTCGGGGACGAAACTTTTATCAAACAGAGGCACAAAAAGTACTTAAGTTATTGCACAAATATCATCAAATAATTAAAAAAAAATATCCCATTATAAATTGAAAATTAATAAAAATAAACTGTTACTATAAATAAATCAAAAAATGAAACATGTTATTTACGGTTCACACCAAGTGAACTAAAAAAAATTTTAGCTTTATCAAAAATATTAAGAATGAATACAAAATATAGTTATATAAAATAAGTAACAAAATCTAAAATTGAAAAAAGAAGGAGAATCCAATTTGCGAGAGAGATTTTATTTCTGTTTATTTCTTTTCTTTTTATTTTAAATTTGAATTGTTTGATCCGTTATTGCCTGAATGATATAAAAAAACTTTACAAATAGAATTTTTTAACATTCCCATTACAAAGTAATATATTTATCAAACGTGCTATGCTTCCGAGTTTATTTTGAACGCTTTTGTTACTGAATAATAACAAAGCATGAAACTATATTTCTTAATTTCTCACAAGCGTATATCTTTTAATTTTTACAGTATTGGCTTCATATATCTTATCCTTATATTCTCAAATTTGGCGAAATCAACTGTGGCAAAAATTTTCTTGATAATAGAAATTGTCATAATAATAGGAAATAGTAATGTTTGCAAAAATAGGAATCATCATATAAATATGAAATAGGAATTGTTGTGAAAATAGGAATCATAAAAATAGAAAATGAGAATGGTCAAAATAAGAATGGTGAGTAAAAATGACATTCTTCAGTCATTTTTACACTGGAATATATACTCTGTTACGTGTTCTGAAAAGTGTTCGACTTTCAATCCCTCTTTAAAAGATTAATTAAATTTTATACCAAGAAATTGCAGAAAATTCACATTAAACGAGTTCAATATTTTTTTCTCGAATGAAATTTTGTAATATTTAGCGATTTTATATATCCTTTTACAGTTGAAAAATTACTTGGCAACGCTCTCAAACATTAATAATATAAAGCGTATTACTTGAAATTTCCTTGATTTTTAGCTAGTTCCAGAAGAGTGAAAACAGGCATTCCTCCTAAAGAGTGCTCCAGCTGATGTTCAATCAGTTCCGGGTCTTCATATTCAGGTACTTCATATAGCAATCCTGCTATGTCGTCTATAGCTGTAATTAAGTTAAGTGTTTAACTTGATACAGACAAATAAATAAAGTAAAATGCTTCAGAAATTAGTATCATTCATAAAATGACATGGTATTTTTGAAATCTTCTATTAATTCTTTCTGAGTATTTAAACAGAAAAAAGAGTTCTAAACTTTACAAAAATTTATTTCAAGGAAATATTATATTGCCTTTAATAAAGGATTCATTCATTACTGCATATAAAATTATCGTCATCTGAGTACAGAATCATCAAGTGCGGCATTAATATTCAATTCATAACAAAAATTAATGTCAATAATTTTACCACACACCTGGAATTTTATTTTTACATTAATTATAAATGAACACTAATTCTAAAATCAGTAAAATTTATTAGTAAAAATATTTTAAAATTAAATTATTTTCACATTTTTTTACATTTTCTCTGTAATCTATTGAGCCCTAAGCACTTAGAAGTCATTTAATTTAGCATAAACAATGATTAATACACTTTAAATTCAACTGAACATAATTTAGTTCACCTCGTTAGCTTAACATACATTTGTAAAACATACAGAGGAAAACGTAAACTTGTGAAACCCAGTGTGAATTGGAATGGTTACAATGTAACTGGAAACATTCAAAATATGTAATGTGGTAGCCAATCTTGGTTTCGTATTGAGAAGAATGCAAAGACGGTAGTCATAAGTAATAAGCTAGATGCTGGGTTACAAAATTGTCGTGTTAGGGTAGATAGAAGGTATTCAGAACTTTATTACGATGTTTTAAAGATAAAAGTGTATTTATGGGTTCCATAAGATGAATAAGAGATTCTGAATACTGTTATGCTGTTTAATACATTAATGCAAAACAATCAGTCTCAGAAGTTGCTGTATTCAGATTCAAAAGTTGAAGCTCCACCCACATGTGAGCATGTAGATTCGTATCGGGCTATGGTAAGATAATATCAACCACTACAATGTGAAGGAAATGGCTATTAATGAACTATTTGTTTGGAAATCACAAATTTGTGTTCCTCTGTCCTCCCAATTTAGAAAAACACAATCAAAGTAGTATCATTAATATGGTAAATGGATTCCGTTCTGTTTGCAGTAAATTATGTGTTCATAGATATGTCAAAATTAATCCATTTAACCTAATAGCAAGTATATAAGAATCTGGCAGTTTGACTTTAAACATCACCAAATCAAATCATTCTAAAGTGAAATATTTATAATCAGAATATATCAAAAAGAAAGATTCTTCTTTTCATAATATTAGTTACTTACAATTATATTTACTACATTTTGTTGTATTTTCCTTATTTTTAAATTCGTTATTAACTTCTTATTTCTGCTAACTGCTCAGAAAATTAGAAATTTTTTTTAAACTTTTGCAAAGACTTATTTTTTTGCATTTCAATGGTTTTATGTTTTTATAACCAATATATATATTTTATACAATAACTGATTTGTGAATTTAAGTGATTTTTTAAAACATAGTATTTAATAAAATCACATAACTGTATCTGATGTCAATAAAGTGCAAATAAATTAAATAATAAATATAACTTCTTATGGTATTTTCCTATTACACCAATACAATAATCACCGTAACGGGAAAGAAAAGGTAATGGTAAATTATACTGTGGTAAATATTCCATTTGCATGCATCTTGTATTGTTTAAAAAGTTTTACATTTTCAGAAACTACTAAAAAAATAATGCAAACATTTTATATTTCGATTTTACATAAACTAAATAATTATCATTTATTGACAAAACTTATTGAAACATCAATGTTTATTTCTGGCGAAAACTGTTTAGCAATCACCTCGGTGATCGATTGTATAATTATAATGTAATAGTACCCTTTTTTCAATTAAATAAAATTAAATTTTGCTGTATTTGGCTGTTTTTCGCCCTTTGTGATTTGTGACCGTAATACACCTTTTAACCAACAAAATTATCGATAAGCAATCTTATGCACCAAATACCTTTAGTTTTGTTCAGTATTTAGCTCGTTTACCATTTTTATCACTTTTTAGTCAATTTTTGCACACAAAAAAATTTTATTGGTATATATTAGATTTAAAATAAAATTATGAGCTAATAAAATCATTGTATCTACGTTATATTATTTTCGCTTCTCCGTAAGAAATATGATATTCCTTTAGGATCATAAGCAAGGGTATAATAAAAAAGTATCTTTCTTACTTTAACTAAACCTGACTGAAATGCATTTTTTTAAAATTTTTCTGGGAAACTTATAAGGAAATACTTATAAATAATCTGGCTAGCATAATTAAAAGAACTGTAAAATTTCTTTAATAATTTTTCAAATGATTTTGGAGATTTTAAATTATTACAGAACAATGACTTAGAATTTTTAGAAAGATAAAGAACAGAAGTTTTTATTGAGTTTTTATCTTCATTAATGTGTTTTCCTGAGCCTCATAGAGGCTTAAAATGTGTGAATAAAAAATAACTTGTTAATATAACATCATTGCATTGATAATTTTAAATATAGTGCTATTCGTTTGGAAGGTGATCAATACGAATCTTAGAAGCATGCCTTTCATATTTTTAATGTGGGTATATTTATACAGTCATTCTTTTTAAATAAAATCGCTTGTTATGTAATTTGCGACACATTTGAAACATTTTTTTATTAACTTTAAAATTATTCATAATAAACTTGATGAAATCCTTGAGATTCTGCAGCATGGTCAATTTTGATGGAATTCAAACAATTTTATTTTAGGAAAAAACGATATTAAATATTAATTTTATCGAAATCAATACACATTTGATCAAATATCAATAACTAGCTGTTGGGAAAATTAATGTCTTATTTACATATTGATATGCATTAAACACCATAATGACGTAACAAAAAGGTAACTTGTGGAACTTGTACTTTCAAGCATGTATAAAAAATAAAGAGATATAGAATTATGCAAATGCTATTAAATTATACACTGAATTATTTCTAATAATTTGATTAAGATTTTAACTGAAGCATATAGAGTTATAGGTTGTTTTTACAGTTTATAGGCTTTATTTTTTACAGTTTTCTTTGCATGTTATTTAAATTTAATGAATGGAGTAATTAATCCCATAGCAGAAAACAAATCTAAATTTTATTTTTACTTCCTTATCTTCCGATTTTCAAAGAGCAAAAATATATCTAAATTATCCTCTATTATATAAATTCGGTTAAAAAAATTTTTTAATAAACTTTGTAATAAATATATTTGGTACTTTCTGCTATTTTTGTTTCCGCAGTTCAAACCTATAGTTTTATCATTTATTTATTTATTATTTACTTATTTTTGAGATTTGACATTTTAATTTTCACTCAATTTTTAAATTATTAGTTTCTAATTCAGTTTAAATACAATAGAATTTTTCTGAATTTCACATTATTGTTGTTGTTGTCTTGTGCCAGCTTGGCTAGCAATGTGGGATGCGCTGATCCACTTTTCTAATTGAATCGTAAATTGGTGTGGAGCTCAACATGCTCATACAAAGAAAGAATAAAAACGGGAGAGAGCGAAAGTACGTCCATTCTAAATTATCTTGGTAATGAATACAAATAATATTTTTGGTCAATGTGATCATATTTATGCTAAATGTAGTATAATAATTTTAAATAGATAAAAAAATTCTAAAGTTTAATTATCTCCATGTATTGCTTACACAATATTTGTCAACATATTATGTCTTAAAATATGTATCCTCTCGTCATCAATGGTTTCCTTGATTTTTCTTTTGATCAAAATTAATCAATAATCATTACATGTGAAACTGTAACATTAAAATTTAGCTTCAAGAAAAAAAAGGGAATTTTCAACTTGTTCTTTAAAAAATATAACTGCTTTTACAAATAATGTACTTATAATCATACAATATTTAAAAAAAAAGGATGAATTATTTTATCATAAAAAATGAAATAGAGCAATAGCATTAAAATTTTTAAATTACTACCGAAACATAAACATAAAATATTTTATGAAATTTAAATTTACGATTTTATGGGGTCTGAAAAAAATTGCCTGTGTGTTCATATTTGTGGCCTTCATTATATTTTAATAAACATCTAAAAATAATGAAATTTGAACGATTAACTTCTTAAACTTACCAACAAGCATTGGATCTGGTCGTGTCATGGGTACAGCAGCAATTGCTGACTGTATAACAAGACATAACACAAACACAATCATTTTTAATGAAAATATGTAGCAATTCTGAAAATAAAAATGCTAACATTAATAACAAAAAAGTTAAGTGACATTATCTTCAACTACATGAAATTGTTTGTTCATATAATGTTTATGAAAATTGGCATCATTCTAAATTAAATTATCAACTTTAAATTAAATATTCCTTTAGAAAATTATAAACACAACTTAAATAAACTAATTTTTATGGCTAAATTGTACTAAAAATTGTGTTGGAATACAAATAAATTATGAAAATTTACGTAAAATGGTATTTCTTAAATTCAATGTAATTTATTTGAAATTTTTATCATTTGAATTCATCTTTCTTAAACTTTTCGCTTTCATTCGTTGTTACAAAGGTTATATCTCATGAGATAAAATCTAGATATTATCTTGTGTGGCATAATGCTACTAAAGTAAAATATTGATATTAATGCCTAACCATATAATAATCGTTAGGATTTTTTTAATCTCTAGATTTTTATCCTTAGTTTACCTTCCAAATATCTGTTTGATTCAAAATCTTTTATGGAAGCTTTTAGTTAAAAATGAATATTCGTGATTATGTATAAGTATAAAGATCATGGCCATAAGCAGAATAACTGTATTTTTCAAAAGTCGCGTATTTGATTTGTTTTAAGTGATTGCAACTGTGCACAGTGCAATTATCAAAAAATCACTATGCTGATCTAGAAAAAATTGAGGCATTTTTTACAAATCATTAACAGCATTTTTAACACGTAATTCATAAATTTAAGTATATAGATATGTAAGATCTTTGCGAGATTATCCATATTCTTGATGTAAAATTAAAAATTGTTTCATTTTTCTAAACAATATACCCTAATTTCCTTCTGATTAATATTTCATGCATTCATAATTAATTATAATATTACAAAAGAAAATTAATATAACATTTCATACATACTACATTTTTTCATTAAAATCAGCTTAAGTTAAGCAACTGAAAAATAATGCATCGAATAATTTTATTAGTTAACAATTAAAGGAGTATTTTTAATAAACTGTAATTTCTACACATACTGATTAATTTATTGATATTCTAATTTAATTTTTGAACTTATAAACTATACAGTGATTATTATTCGAGAAAGTGGGAATAATCATTGCAAATGTAAATTAAACTTCATTTTACCATACGTTTCACAATTATTGCTCCGATTTCTCTTTGCTACTTTTAAATATTGTATTTCTGCTATGAGGTAATATCTGCTTATTTACCTTTGTCCTAAGGCATTTTTATTGCATGTACAAAGCAAAGTAATATCAAACTTTCAATTATTTATTTAAAAAAATTTATTTTCATCATTAAAAAAATTAGCTTATTTAAGTAAATTCGTACGGAATAAATATATTTTAGAATAAACAAATCGAAATAAAAATGGACGGAAAATATACTGTTTTAGGAGTTTTAATAAGCAACAAATTAATTTTCCAACTATGCAAAATATTGGTTTATATATTTAACATATATAGCAAAAGATACATAAAATATAAAACCTCATAAATGTTTCTAAAATATGAAACTTTGAAAGTAAATATTTATCATTTCTCTTATTCAAATTCAATTTTATTTTCATTTATAAAAGATTTGTTCATTATTAAAATAATTTTATTTAATTTTTTATAAACTTGATATTTTATATTGCATAAAATTAATTACTATTTAATAGTCTTAAGAAACCATTGAAAATATGTGAGAGAATATTCTAATTTTAGATTTTATTTACTGTTTATTTTAAAATTCTACCTACATAACTCTAATAGTAATGACATATACTTACAACTATACTAATTATATGTTCTCAGTTGCATAAATAAAACAATTTTTCTTGAATTTAGATCAATTGGTCTAAAATGTTATCTTTAAGAGGACAATGTTTCAAACAATACATAATTATTAAAGTAAATATTAATTCAAGAAGACTACTTTGAATTGACCTGTGATTTAAATACCATATTATAATTCTATTACAAATATAAAAAAACTAAAATTTCAAACTAATTGAATGCTGATTCTTCTAATGTAATCCCTTAAAGAATTTTAATGCATATTAGAAACAAATACGAATTAAAAGAATTTCACTTTACATTTTATACCACAAAAGTCATAAAATACTTTTTTTCATCATTATTAAACTCAAAATTCTATAAATTTCTGTAAAACTTTTAAAATTTAGAATTAAAATTATTAACTAATTTTCTTATTTCTTTCAACTTTTCGTTAACATTTGTATTATCACCCTTTTATAAATAAAATAAATTCCAATGGAATGTTATAGCGTCTTCCTTCATCAAAATATAAAAAATAAACTTACTGTAAATTCTAAAGATAACGACGTAGAAACGAGCTTCTGACAATGTTATGTTATTAAAATATAAGAAATAAACTTACTGTAAATTCTAAAGATAACGACGTAGAAACGAGCTTCTGACAATGTTATGGCCTTCACATACAATAAAATATTGATTTCTTTTACTTCTTTCAAAATCACGCTTTCACTGGCAGAAGGAATGAAAAGTTAACAAAACACTATTTAGATATGTCCAGGTGTCCAGACACCTTTACAAGATTTCTGCGTATTGAAAGCAATGACTTCATCAAGCAAATAAACAACGTAGGCAAACTAGGTGGAATGATCTGGACTCTTTTTTTATAGCACTGCTGATCCATGCACATGACATGCATTAGTCTGCGAAGGATATCTCAATAAATTCTTCACGATTATGTCTCATTCGTGAAATCAGAAACAAATTAGGAATTATAAGCTCTCTTGCACTACAATGCTCAAGCAATGATTGCAGTTCAATTATTGAATCAAGACTGATGACTCTTTGCACGTAAATTGATTTGAGAATGGATGGATGAATAAATATTTAGGATAAAAAGTGACTTTGACTTTTTTTATTAATAGGTTTCCAAGTAGATTTTATAAGTTTGCTGCAGATTTAAGATGAACTAAATCTTTTAGCTTTTTTTCTGAGAAAATAAATTTGGACAATGATTAATTTCAATTAATTAAAATTTATTTTGCTCTACATTAACCACTTTTTTTACAAATGATAGTTTCTTTGCTGCGCTAATATGAATATTTAACTATGAACTTGAATCATTGTTACGTTAGCTCCAAAACTAAATTGAGACTGATGACTTTGAGCGTAAATAGATTTGACATGGATGGATGACTAAAATTTATGAATAAAAAATGACTTTTGACTTTTTGTGTTAATAGACTTCAACGTAGACTTTACTGGTAGTAATTTTATTTAAAATGAGCTAAATACTTGAACTTTATATTTCTGTGCAAATAAATCAACATGATGATTAACTGCAATTAATTAACATTTATTTTGCTCCATATAAATTATTTTATCTTACAAATCATATATGAATATTTAACATTGAGCTTGAATCATTGTGTGTTACTTTAGAAGTATAATATTTTTTACCCTATAATGCAACGTTAACTCAAATTAGGGAAATATAAAACTTATCTACATTTTAACACAGATATTTCAATATAGATGTGAAATACATAAAACTGACAATATTCATAAATTATAAGTGAAAAAAATCTAGAATCATTGACTTGAAAACTAAGCATTTTACTTTTAATTCAAAGTTTTGAAAACAAGATTTAAAAGATTTAAAGAAGAAAGAAAGTCATGAAATCAAATTTTAACGAAAATAAATTTACTTCGACAATATCAAAATTGTACCATAAGATGTTTAATTTGAGTGAAAATGCTTTTGATTAATGTAATATTTACAAAGTGCATTTTTCGTCTGAGTTAGTTAAAAATATTGCATAGTATGCATCAACTTACTATATTTTTGCCAATGCCAGCAATTTTACAGTATATTAAATCTGCAGGTTCAAATCATAGGAAAAAATTATTTTTTCCCTATATTTCTGCTAACAAAGTTCAAATATTTTTTGCACAATTCATTTGCAAGCTTTTTTGTACAACTGCATTACATAAATTACCATTGTACATATAAAAATACTATAAAAATTGTTTTGTGGCTTTGAAATTCTCTTCAAATGCTCTTAAAACCAACTTTTTAATTTAATTCAACATTTTTGATATTAATAAATGGAAATAATTCAACTTAATTAAAAATTATTATATAAATTCTAACTTCACTAGAGATATTTTCTAAAGTCAATAAATTATTTTCACTGTATTTTTTGAAAATTCAATTCTTAATTTCACTGGCCATAATTACGAAATAACTTTTGTGTGCAAAATCATACTTTGCAAAACATGGTACATTAAAATTGTTACAAACTAGTTTTAAGTATTGTTATTTGGTGTGTTTATTTGACTTTTAAAATACATATATAATTGCTACATTAACAAGTAAATTTGAAAACAATTGACTTTTATAAATATTTTTAATAGTATAAAGTTATATATTTATAACAAATATCATAGTATCTTTCTGAATGACGTAAGGTGCGTGGTAGTATAGAAAAGACAATTATTAACAAACTGGTGCATCGTTCATCCTTTCGTGAGATGCAGTTTCAATGGATACCTTCCCACGTTGATATACATGGTAATGAGACAGCAAATATTTTGACTATATGAATGCTGATGAATCCTGTTCACCAATAAGAGAAAATGTCTTGGAGGAACATTATTACTCAAGTGTTTTAAGCTGGAAAAGACGGTCATCACCAGTCTTATCAGTGGATACTTGAGATCTATGTCCTATTCTTATGTAAAAAAAAAAAGGTTTACCAATTTGTTTGAAGTGTAATGACCATTAAACAACTCCTGACTATATTCTAGATTGTTTGGGACTTTCCAGAACTGATCTTTTCGCAATCCTAATTTCAGTGTTAGATTTTCTTAGAATGACAAATTTCATGTAGTTGACTTTCATTGCTAAACATTAGAGATATGCAATGAGCATAAATTACAACTGGTACGTTTTTCTTAATGAAATAGACTCCTTGGAAAAATTAGACTTTGAATCACAGCTCCTTTTTATTTGAATCATGGATTATTTTTTTTTCACTTTTAAAATCAGAAATAATATATTTTTTCAAATTTAACAAACTTCTAACTAGATATATAGTTTTAACATAATTTTCTTCTAAATTTGAATAAGTTTAATAATTTAATTTACAATGGAGAGAAGAGAATCATTTTCTCTGAAATCATTTGAGACAGAAGTTTCAATAATTTACTGTAAATATGTCAATAGTTTCTCAAATATCCCCAACATTATTTCTTTAGCTGTTATGATATGTCTTGTGCAAAGCTCTGGTAAAACATACTTTCTGGAAGAGAAGCAGTTTTTTATTGGCATATTTTGATTTTTTTTTTGTAGTAAAATGTTCTTTGAAAAATATCATAAAATAACACATCACACATAACTTTGGTATAAAAATACGTTGAACAGAAACATGAACCGTGTTTTATTTGACATTGGACGTTCTTTACTTTCGCTGAAAATGATCATTCCAAATCTAGCTTTCTAAGCTTATATTTCATTAACAATTTTGAATTTTATTTTCTCTTATCGTATTTCAAAACCTTATAATGAGCTTAAAATAATGATAAATGATGAAGAAATTCGAATGTATGTAACCGCATCTGCTATCATTCATCTATCACTTTCTCGAAAAGCTTGAGAGAAATCAGACATATAAATTGATTTACTAAGAAAGTAGTTGCAATGTTTTGAAATATCATATATATATGTATATATATATATATATATATATATATATATATATATATATATATATATATATATATATATATATATATATATATATATATATATATGTATATGTATATATATACACTGCTCAACATTGAAAATTCAAAACCAAGAAAGAGTTGTCAGAGAGTGCGAAACTCAGCAAACAGAGAGAGACAGCAACGAACTATGAGTGATTTGTATTCCGAAATTATATTTATAATACAAAGCGAGAACAATATTGGTTCAGTAGAACCACCCTGGACGGTGATACACGATGCAATGGCATATCTAGGCACAGAGTCAATTAGAGTATGAATGACGTCCTAAGGAATGAATCTCCATTCCCTATCAAGCATTTGCCAAAGTGCGTTTTCTGAAGGAGCCAGTGACAGGGTCTGCAAAGCATATGTCCCAGTCAGGTGGTTAGCTTAGTGTGAAACTCCCAGTGTTTAGTTCTCTAGCATGCTTGGTATTCAGTTCATTAACCAACTGAAGGAATGAAAGGCTGAATTGTTCTTGCTCAGCCAGAGGATCAAACCTCAGATCTGTGTCTCTTGAAAACATGAGGCACTATTACTAGGCCACCAGGCCTCCTATGTATTTGATAACTCTCTTTATTTTGTACATCTTTTATAATAATTAGCTGAGTTACTCCTATCTCAAACGTGTTCAATTGGTGAGTGATCTAGTGAACACGGTAGACAGAGAAGCAGCTGAATACTTGCAGGGCATGCTGGTTGATACTAGCAATTTGCAGTCGAGCGTTATCCTGCTGATTAAGGGCATTGGGCACTCCCAGAAGGCAGGCAGTACCACTGGCCGCAACACATAGCGTAACGTTGGGCTGTCATAATGCCTTGAATACGAACTAGAGATGATCTGGAGCCATACGCAATGCCGCCCCAAACCATGATACCGCGTTGTCACGGGGGGGGGCGTTCTACTATTGCTGACGGTTTGAACCTGTCTTCACGTCATCTCCACAGTCGTACGTGGAGACTATCACTGAAGAAACAAAAACGTGACTCATCTGAGAAGGCGATCCTGTGCCACTCCGTATTCCCTATTTTTCTAATCCAGCACCATTCTAGACGTTGGCGTTTATGCTGTGGGGTCAATGGCAGTCTTCTAAGCGGACGCTAGTAGAAAGCAAATTATTCTGCTTGAAATGGGAATATACGACAAATGGTTCTGCTCGATCTTGCACATGAAATAGAATCTTGGTAGACGTGCTTTGCGAGGCCCCCAACGCCTAAATCAAGCCACTACACCCCGAAATAGCTCACCATGCGTCGATCCACGCATGCTGATGTCACTACGGCTTCACCGGCATTCCACAAATATTCTATAGTTCCTTGTTCTAACCATCTTCACCAAAGCCTGTGCTCTGTGGACGCGTCCTGGTGTCTGTCAGCTGCGATTTGTGTACAATACCTTCAAAGTGTGCAATGCATTCAAAGTGAAAGCAGCTTACATTTAAGCTGCTTTCACTTTGAAGGTATTGTTAAACCTATAATTTTTGTGTTTATTATTCTGGGATTTATTTCAAATTAATATATATAGATATATACATACATACATATATATATATATATATATATATATAATATATATATATATATATATATATATATAAATGATGCAATAATAACGGTTGCAAAATCGAAATAATAACCATAATTAGTATAGAAGCCATAACTCAGGAAGATAAAAGTTATGTTTTTTTCGTCAAATGTCATGAAATAAAATTAAAGATTTTTTTCTACGAAATTTGATTTAATATTCTTTAGTTTAATAATATACCTTCCTTAATTCAAATATAATTTCTTCTTATGTGTATTAATTCCAAAAAATTTATTAGATTATTTCATGCCATACCTTAAACTTTATAATCATTTTGAATAGGGACTGTTCTTTCTTATAGACAATCCAGCATCTTTCAAAAGGCTGTAAAATGACATTTTATGTAGTAATTGTCAAGCATTTAATTTAACTATATTTAAACTACTTAAAAATAATTTTTCCGTTCATTTAAATTGTTTTTCAAACAAATTATTCATATAACTTATAATAATGTTTTCCAATTTTTAAGCTCATATTTTACTTTTCTTCACGACTTCCCATAAAATATTAGAGCCTTTTTCATCACATTTTATTCTATTTTTTTAACTTCCTCGTTATATTTTAAATATAGTTGAACCTATGATAACTGAACCTGGAACCAGGGGGTACGTGTACCTTCCTGGGGCTTGAGCAGCCCCCAGGCACGTCGGCAGGTGGTGGATCGCCGAATGTCCTGTAGGAATGACAGGATAGCCTTGAATATAGAATCAGAGGCCGCGAACCAGCTCCCGTAAACCCTGGTGTTATGCGATCCGTGCCTAGGGCTAATTGGCACCGGGGTATTGGTGTCTTAATGGAGCCTCTAGTTGCCTGGAGAACTTCTAGAGTAATTTGCCTTGCCCAGTAACTCAGGCAATGCTGGGTGGACTTATATTACCTGAGCTTATTAATTGTTATCTTGTGGCTGAAAAGACACAAGAAATAACAAACCTTTCTGCATTTGCAGGTGAAGCCTCTGAAGTAGACCTTGCTGAAAAAGACAAGGGAACTCAGAAGCAATCTAGTAAAGGGGCAGCAATGAATCCTTCACTTGAGGTAGAAATGAACTCCAAACCATCTTCTTCTGGTGAAAGTCAGGAAGCTATCCCTAGCATGACTGACTTTCTGACCAGATGGGACAGTTTCAACAAGACCCTATCTGCTGGAAATGTCATACACAAGAGGAAACGGCAGAGCATATCATTTACGAATGTGAGGCTCTTGTCCTTCCTAGACTAACTTCTTTAGGCATCATCCATACTAGAGAGTTACACTTAGACTCCATTAAAGGGTTATCGGACTTTATTAATAAAGTGGGTGACCCGAGCAACTGGAACTAGGAAACATTGGGTTTGGAGTTAATGGTACAAAATGCTGATAAAAGCAGGGGTGCCTAATGACATACAAACCCATCTCTAAGAAGAAGAAGAAGATGATGATGATAACTGAAAATAATTTAGAATATATTAATGCGAAATAAAAATTCCTTGCACAAAAACACAAAAATTACTCAAAATTATTTTATTCTGAATATGAGATTTTGTACTGAACAAGCAAGATACAAAATATTTTTACTTGATTTTATATACCCTCGAATATTAATATTTTTAGAGGATTGGTTCATTGACTTTTCAAATAAATAATTCGATAAATATTAGTATTTCATTAAATCTGAGAAATATTGGTGATTATGAGATATCTGGTTTTAAAAAGAAATACGTATATTTTTTATAATTGTTTGCATTGAAGAGAATTCAATGGATTTAAAATTGCATTTCTTAAAATTCTTAAAAATATTATTTTTTGGAAATACATTATAAGGAAATTATAAAGGAAATGGTTTCATTAATTGTTTATAGAATATCACATCTTAAAATTTTCTTAACATTTCATTAAAAATTGAAAGTTTTTCTCTCTTGTATAATGAAACACCCATTTTATATCAGCAATACAATAAACTAAATAACCTTACTTGTTAAAAAATAAGTGCAATCACTTTTTGTATTAAAAATATTTTATGTAAAGCAAAATTTCATTTTGTGAAATCAATATACATTTTTATAGCTTTCATGTATTTGTTTGCATAGAGTTGTTTCGTATAATTACTTATTATCATTATATTAAGTCTTATAGAATAAAATGTAATTAATATTAATTAGTACAGAAAGTAGTTTCATTTTGGTTGGTAAAAATATTTTAACATATTATTTTATGAAGTTTTTATTTAAATATATTTTCTATATAAGTGAAAATAATTCATTTCTTTCAAAGAAATGATTATCTTTAAAATTAAAGATTAGAAATTGTTGTGCTTCTTTAGTTTTTAAGTATTTTTCTATGATAGAATTAAAATTTCTATCTTTATTATCTAAGTAGGAAATATTTAACAATTTAGTTTTTAAATCTTCATTATGTTTGAAGGACAGTTGGACAACTAACACAAAAATACTTTAACTTAACAGTTTTTATAATTCAATATAATAATGAGAGGTTTTGTATTAATTTTAATTTAGGTCGCCAAACTATTCAAAATAACTACGCCGTTTTAAAAAGTGATAAATCTATAAGTTGTTCCTTTTATTTGCTAAAATAAATTATTAAACGGAATTTGATTGATGATTTCTGTATTCTCAGCCATATAGTAGAATGTTTGTGCTTCTTTTTAGTTGTAAATGAGTAACAATAAACTATGAAAAACACTTGGAATAATGATAACTGCAGAGTGCAATTATTTATATGTGCTTATATATGCTTTAAACTATTTTAAAATAGAACATGGTTGGCGAATTCCTAATTTTGATAAAGACGATAATCATGTGTTTGCTCCTAGTCCTCTATTGAACAAAGAAAATTTTCAAAGAACTGCTATAAAGTTTTCTCAGGGCTTAATCATTCCTGTTTAAGAACTTACCTGTTTACAAATGCATTCGAAAATACAATAGGACACCAGAGTGGGTGCGCCATTATAGCCTAGAAAGGGAACCTTTATAATTTAGAAGCAGAAAACAAGCAGAAGCCCAGAACTGGGTGGCTATCCCCAAAAGTATCATTTCACTTGGAAGATAATGCGGCCACGACATATTTAACATGCCCCAGCTGCTATTAGCGAACATGATGGAGCTTCTATTGGGTCGGGGTACAAATTCACCTCCTTCCGAACGAAAGCCCTAACCAATCAAGTCATTACGCCCTCTGAATGAAAACACTGTAAAAAATAAAATGACAAATCATTTTTAATAATAAATAAAAACATTATTAAAGATTATTTGTAATTTTTTGTTATCAGCATTTTTAATGTTAGATCGCAACAAGATAATTAAGCAAATTAGTGTTACTGTTTCCCATTATGTAAGGGACATACCTTCCTCTTTATTTCATATGTGACCAATGTGTTTTCTCTAAAATTAACTTGTGTAATTAATAATACAGTAAGGATACTTGCAAGAACCTAATAGCATATTAAATTTCAATCAATAATCAAATCTGCCTTAATTGAACAAGAAATTTTTATTACCAATGCTAAATTCTTGGTTTCTTAAACAATATGTGTCCTGGTTCGTTGTGTCAGTATAAAAATCGGTCTGGGAAAATCGGAAAATATTTGTCCAGGTAAAGTAAGGATGAATATTGTTTTAAATAAGCTGTCTCTTTTCGGGAATTTAGGAATACCACTTTAAATTAGTGGCTTTCCTAAATCAGCTTAGGAATGTAGTTTTAATAGGAACCTCACCTCAAATAAGTACAATTGGGGAGTTTGAATAATAACTATAAGAAATTTTTTTTTATGTAAATATTATATGTATGTCAAAATGTTCGTCTTTTTTATTTTTTCATGGATATCTAGTTTCAAATCGGGCTCCACAGCTGATTTTTTATAAATTTCATATCTCTTTAGTTTAACATAACAGCAGGAATATATTGAAATGTGCTATCAGGAATTTTCTTAACGTGTTATATGCTTATAGTTGTATAAATTACCTATAGATCATGTATGCATTGGTAATTTGTCAAAATTATTATGACAGATGTTATGAGTATTCTGGAAAAAAATACTATTACAGAGAAATTCTTATATTTTAACATTTTCATTTGCATCTATCACAGGTTTGAATTATTATCGGCACGAACATACCCCTTAACATATCCATTATTATATAATAAGTGAATAGCAAAACTTGAGTTTATTTTTAATTTAATTTATTTTGTTATTTCTGCAATTTTTTCAAAAAGAAATAGACAATATTATCTACGAAAATGATGACAAGAATTAATTTTGAAGAAGAAATTCAATCTTGGTATGGGAAGCTACTCAGAGTATGAAATAGTTCCAAATCATTTGGACTAGAAACCTATGATCTTAAAGATAATGTGCTTGAAGAAATATATGATGTAAAGCAATGAGAATATTTTTTTTAAATTTGCTAATAGATAATTTCATCACAAGATACCTCCTTTGAATGAGTTTTTATTCATCATTGTACATTCTATGAAATTACTAATAAGTTTTAAAGTGTCTTTGTCAGTATTCTACAAATAGTTATATGATAATGATATGCATTTTTTTTTTAAGGAAATTCAGTTGATCAATGAAAATTACAGATAATGATGAGCTTTAAACGAGAATTTCTTAACACGGCATTATACGGTCTCCTTTTAATCTGTACAGTACACTTTCCTTTTCCCTAATTCCCCATCTTCTATATATAATAAGCTATAGAAGAAATAACTTTTAATAAAGCTTAAAGTTTATGTATGCAGTTCAGCTAAAAAATTAACACCAAATATTTGTATTTTAATTCTTCAAACTTCAAGTGTAGTCTATAAAAGAAATCTACATTTTAATGTTCTTTAATTTATAAATACAATAGCGATATATATATATATATATATATATATATATATATATATATATATAGTCTCAGCTTGTGTCACTAAAAAATAATTAAAAATCTTATTGCTGATTGTATTTTTAAAAAACTAAAAATAATTTTGAGAAACTTCTTGTCGTAAAATAAATCTGATTCTTTTGAGATATTTAAATCTAAATCTATCATAAAATCTTTCTCCTAATATGAGGATGTTTATATTTTACTTCAACTCCACAAAACAAAAACTGTTGGATTTTCTGATCATCTATAATTCACTTTAAGACACTATATATATCTTAGTCTTACGCTAGAGAAGAGTTATAGAGAAATAATGATACTGAATGATCAACTTCCTGTACACAAATTTCTTTTTTCTCCAACTCTACTGGATATTAAATCACAGCTCTTTTCCAACTGCTTCAAGTTAATATTTAGAAAATAATTTAAAGAATATGTGCCAATGACTCATCAGTGTTTTTGAGTTATCTCAGCCTTAATAACTACATGTATATAAAGGAATGTTTCTGAAAATCCAAAGGCATTACTTTGAAACAAGGGATCCATATTACAGGGTGTAAAAAGTATCCACTGTGTTTATTTTTAATCAATTTTATAATTATCTTTAGAAATATGAAAATTTTTCTATAAATAAATATTAACATACGAGACAATAATTCTTGTATCAGTAATCAATACCTTTATTCTTTCATTGTGTTTCTGTCAAATGATTGGAGTAATATTAACTACACATCAAATGTTCACATACGTAATATTTTAAGAGCTTTTTATGGTTGATAATTTTTTTTTCAGAAGGAATCTTCACTTGAAGATATGTTTCATTATGTACCATATTAGACAAAATTAAATGATCAGTAAAGAAATAAGAAAACATCAAAAAACAAAGCAACATTTAATTTAGAAAGAAATTTATTCTGCACTTCTAAATTCTTGCTATAATTTCAGTAATGTGAATATGACTTGATTTCTCTATTTCGATTAATTGCTACAGCTATGAAAGTTCCTTATTCTACAATATTAGAAGCATTTTCTAAACTTCCCTCTTTCAAATCTGTTCATTTTTACAGTTCTTTTCTTCGAGGTGAGACATTCAAGTTATCTAAAAATATTGGTTTTGAAACCGATTTAATTTTTTACTTACATTGTCACAATAACTTTATTGTTATCTAACTCCTTACTTAAGACATTTAAAAATTAATTGCTTATTTGATGTAGTGAATTTAAACTATTTAAAGTAGTTTCTGAATAATTAAACAACTCTACAGTATTTGCTCCGCGTTAGACACTTTTTGCATTGCAAAACAGTACACAATGCAAAAATTTAAGTTGTAATTTTTGCATTTTAATAATTTTTGTAAATATACATTATAATTCCTTTACTATAATAGATAGAAGAATCAAGGCATGTAAGTTTTGCACTATTTATTTAATAAAAATTAATTGTAAATAATAATAGTATAAAAAAATCAGAATAAAATCAGATTTTAAATTTTTATTGTTGTTTAAGTTAAGAGTGATAATTTATAGCCACTATTTAAAAAAATTAAATTATTAAATTTTTAAGAATGAATGACAATTTTCTGGGATTCTCAGAATTATGTAAAGGTTAAATTCATTTAAGTACAGAATGCATTTGTAATATAAATATTAAGATGTAAAATGCCAATGACATCCGGTTTTATGAGCACCTTTATCCATAACATCATTATATCCTTGATAATTTATTTTAATTTTGGATTATTTTGCTTAACGAAATGCTTTTTAATCTCATTTATCAATAAATAATAATTTCATTTGCTATACATTTACAAAATTAGCATAACGCTATTCAATCAATTTACTTATTTTTAAATGACTTATATTTTAAAACATTACAAATTGATTACTTTATTAAAAAATTACAAATTGGCTAGAGGCAGAGTGCGTCAGTAAAAATAATGCAATAAGGATTTATAAAGACAATTGGACTACAGTAAAGAGAAAAATCCAGTATTTTCTTTTCTGAAATAAAAATGATGCCATTATTGTAGTCAAAATACAACTACTTGTTTACAGCTTGTAGTTTCCATAGATTTTCCCTTGCTTTTGATTTTGATTCAAAAATCATTGCCTTTGGATTTTCAACACATGTATTATATATATGTGTGGGTTCTTATCTTCATTGTCAGGAAAAGACACGTTATTGTTTAAATGATTTAATTATGGTTTTGGACAAAATGAGGAAAAAGTCATTTACAATTAAATCACGATCTAACATCTTAGATAGTTATAATTCAAATCAAGTTTGATATCTATTCGCGTCCTCACGTCATTTCCTCCGCGTGTCTGGCGGCAAGCCTGTGAGTGTTCCTGAGCCTGTCTCTTGCAAGTTCTCTGGTGGCGCTTTTAATCCCATAAGCATGTGAGTGTCCCTCTGGTGGCGCTTTCAATCCCAAACACACAGACACACACACACACACACACACACACACATATATATATATATATACATATATATATATATATATATATATATATATATATATATATAAATATATATATATATATATATATATATATATATATATATATATATATATATATATACATATATATATATATATATATATATATATATTCTTTGAAAATATTATTCTACTAACATTTATAATGTTAAATTAAACGCAGTAGATTAGCATGATTTAACTGATTCTAAAATTGCATACGAAATTTTTTGTAACATCAATCGATAGTGAATATAGATATTCATTTTGTTTTTCATTAGATACCTGGAGTCATTATTGATCAATTTAGATAAATGTAATAGCTTGTATGTACATCTATAGTTGAAAACATTTAATTTAATTACATAAGTAATTTTTAACTATTGTACTTTTATTTTCGTTGGTTAAATTAGATGAATAGTATATTTCTTGCAATTTTAATGATCATATTTTATACTTTTCATTGTTTTTATGAATGCTTATTCTAGAAAATAAATACTTTATTTTTTGCTTAAAAATTATTTATAGATACCAAAATTTACTTCACTTCGTTTCATATATATGCGAAAAGATAATCTCTAAAACGAAATATGATTGGCTGAGTTTATTCCCTTAAAATTCCCAATATTCCCCAAAATTCCCAGTTTTTTCCCAAAATTCCTGGGAGTTTTACATTTCAAGCCGTAAGACTCAATAAGTTATCGACAAATAAGCTTAATTTTTGATGATAGAAATTAATATTCAAATAAGTTAATGCATGCTTAATATTAAAAAATTACGAATAACTTCACTGTTAATGTAAATATGTGGAACATTTTATAGGACAGAATTCTTAGTAAATAAAATATAAAAGTTTAAAAAAACATTGTTAGCATGTAAAAAGCTAAAATAATCTCTAACTCCTTAATGACACAAATGTTATTCAATTTTTTTAATATTTTGCTTACCAAAGGAGACCTCAAATACATTATGTAGATAAAATTTAGTAAGCTAATTATTATAATAAATAATTAGCTTACTAATTCTTTAATACTTAAACTTGATTTAATTAAATTATATAAATTGACATGCATAGTGAAATTTCAGTAGTAAATTTAAAGCTGTTTTTGATACATACAGCACATAATTGCTGTCTCACTAGTTTAAAAAGTTTATTCATTTTATCAAAACATATAGTAAGTAATTTACAAATAAGAAGCTGAGCAATTAAGCAATTTTTTGTAAAAGAAATCTCTAACTCTCTAACCAAAATTTCAAATGAAAAACCTAAATTTATTGATAATAACTATTAGTATTAAGATGTTAAAAATACAGTAGAGATATACTGTATACATAATTGCAATGTAGAAAATGGAAAAAATAGAAATTCCAAGGACAAGTATTGTTCACAATGAAGCCAAATAAATCGTAGTAAATTAAGACTTAAATTTTTTTAAATTATGTTCTTAAAAATAAATTCATAAAAAATAGAAATTTTCATGATAACTAAAAAAAATATTGGCTTACACAAATACCATAACAAAATAAAAATTCTAAATTTCAAGGGCATCTCTAGAATGTAATGAATTTAAATGACAACAGCAATTCTTTTCGAATAATATTTCATAAATGCATTTATAAGAAATGTATATGTGATTAAATCAATGTAGGTAAATACTTGTATACTCAAATTATCGTTGTTACTTTATATCGAACAATAACATTGGATTTTGGAGTAGTTTCATGGTTAATAATATACAAAACAATTGCAAATGAAAAATAAAATATACGTAAACAATATTTTGATTTCGATTATAATTTAAGTTCAAATAGATAACGCATTTTCATGGTAACCAAACTTTGTTATGACAAATATTAGAAAAATCAAATTTATAAATACTGCGATTTTTTTAAAACATCCATAAAAAAAAGAAATTAAAGGTTTTTTGATGAATAAAAAATAAAACGGTAACGATTAAACTTTAATAATCGAAGCGGATCTCAAGAATCAAGCATACAAGTCTGAATATATGTAATGTAATAAATAAATAAAAAAAATAAGAATCGAAGGTTCAAACAAATAGGAATTAAGGAAATTTAATCTCAATTAGTAAGTAAATTTTTAATAAACAAAAAGCGTAATCCAACAGTTTAGAAAAATATGTAGCTATATTGGATTTAACTTGCTGTCATATATCTTGGCATGCCCAAGATTGGTAGTAACTTGGCTACCTTTATAGAACCAATAGTGGCTTATCATGGCATTTTATACATTGGAGAAACCTTGTTCCCCATAGTAGGACCAATTTCGGGTTATGTTGGCATGCCCAGTATTGGGGAAAAAGTAGCTCCCATTATCGGTTCATTATTGGGCTTATTTTGACAAGTATGCCAATATTGGACATAGCTATTTTGCTACTTGGGTATAATATTCTATTTTAAACAAACCAGAAATATAAATTTCAAATAGATTACAATATTTTTTCGGGCACAAAAAATTTTAATATTCTCAAATTACAGCAAATAAATATATCATAAGTAATAAAAATATTACGTAGTAGAAGTTGTATCAAGTGTACTGGGTTTTAATATACCACTGAGCTACAAAAAATACAATAAAATGCAAAAAAAAATCAAAAGAAAATATATAGATGCTAATAAGATATAATTTTAGCTGTCCATTAATTACTAAAGTTAATTTGTCGGAAATATGTAATTTTTACTTCCTATTTTTTTTACAGATGGCGCAGCTGCAAAAGATAGAATTTCTATGATTTCATATGAATTTATCTCATTGAAATTTTAAAAATACAAGTTTAAAGTAGGAAACTTGCAGCTTAACATCACATAATGTAGATTTATTCTTTTTGTTTACTAAATATTTGCCGGACCGCCTGGGCATTTTTAAGTATTTAATACTCATTTATCGTGTATATTTCGCACATATATTTTATAAAAAATACTTTGCGTGTTTAAAATTATTTTACATTTTCTTTATTTTAGTATGACATCCACTAGTGATGCAAACCAAAGTGAAGAAAAAAACAGCCTGGGAATCCCAGCTGCAGTTTTTGTTGTGAGTATACTTTATTTTAAATATGTAATTGTGGGTTAGATTTATAAAAACATCTGTCAATTAATTAAATTATATTTTTAATGTATTCTATATTCCAAATTGTTGGTATTTAATGTACCCCTATAATTTGGTGCCTTTCTTGTCATTTGTAACGATATATTTATTTTGTAATTTTTCTACAAGGTGTTCCTTACAATTTGAATGCTCATAATTGCGATTTCATAGTTTTTATAGATGTTTACCGCAGGCAAAAAAAGATTGGGCCACGGTAAAGTGCTGTTTCATGATGGTTAATGTAAAAATTAGTTCTGTTGTTTCTTATCTTAAACATTTTCTAATGATCGTGTATATTATAAAACAAAACTTTTGTTACTAGTTTAATGAAAATTATAATGTTTTTGGAATCAAATGCAGTGTTGGACCAAGTACAACTATGATTATATTTGACTCTAAAAATATGTCACTAATTTTTTTAGTAGTTACTTTTCAACGAACTGATAAAAATGTAAATAATTTCAAAAAATGCTACGACTATTAAAAACTGATCAGTAGTATGTAATTTGTTGGCTATGCTGTGTTTGGCAGAAAAAACACATAAAATAAATAAAATTCTAGTATATTTAATACATTTAGAGTAATTTTCAAAGCTGTTGCCAGTTGCATAATTATTAAGTTTCCAAATGCAAAATGTCTAAAAAGCAATAACCCACAGAATCTCACTAAATCAGTAGTTCGTGGTCTGCCAACTCTTCTTATTCTATCAGGAAACTCATGATTTTTCATTTCTCCTAATTGCCCAATAATGTATAAAAGTCTACTGATTCTTGGCAATTTCTGGGAAAAACATAAATATAGTTAAAATTTTGCTGGAAAAAAGTATTGAGTCATTTTAGTAACTTAAACAGTCAACGGATGGTGCTTATAAAAAAGTTTAATAGGATTTGGAGTTGTCTATTGATCAGATGGAGCTCCTGCGCAGAATGCACATTTTTCCAGTATAAATTTAAAGTAAATGTGTTAGTCTTAGTATGTAGATTATTAATAAATGAGTTGTTAATCTTTGATTTAACTCAAAAGAAAAAAAAATACATGTAGTATATTCTTTTATTTTTCATATCTCCTTTATGAGGTTGATATTTTATTAAAATTAACGCAAAATATGTTTAACATATATCTTTCTCAAAATGTATACTCTAACGAGTAACACTCTCCTTGCATCATTTTGAATATTCTATTTCAAGCAAAAATGCTGCTAGTAGTATCTCCTGATTTTTTCTCTCAAAATCAATAGAATCTACTGATCAACCCCCCTACTAAAGTTGGCAGGTATGGCGATAAAATCTCAGTTTTTAAAATCCTAACTGCTCAGTGTCCAATTTTGTATTTTGCAATCTCACACTATTTTTAATTTCAAATTTTGAATATTATATAATATTTACTTATTAAAGAACTGCAAAACTAAAGGCCATATACTTAACTGCAAATATTTTACAAAATTTACGTATTAGAAAACAAATATTACTCTCTAAATGTTAGTGCTATTATTCATAATCAATCAATAAATACCATCATAAATAGTTTTTTATTTTATTTAATCAAAAGAAAATAAATGTTTTGAAAATACATCTAAAGAACTGCAAAACTAAAGGCCATATACTTAACTGCAAATATTTTACAAAATTTACGTATTAGAAAACAAATATTACTCTCTAAATGTTAGTGCTATTATTCATAATCAATCAATAAATACCATCATAAATAGTTTTTTATTTTATTTAATCAAAAGAAAATAAATGTTTTGAAAATACATCGTATGTAACAAAACCAAGCAGTTATTAATAACTATGCTATAAATCTAAGCCAATAATGTTACTAACATACATTTTTTTGAAAACTTATGTTTCTAATTATCTGGTTACCATGGGCATCCATCTTCAAATGAAACATTATTCTAGTTTTAATTTATTGAACAATATAATTCATAAAACTCAAATATTTCTATACTATGCTTGATAATTTATACATATTTTACCATGTGAAATAACTAATGAAACAAAATGATGCCTATAAATTAATTTTAGTCATCATCTTCTCTCACACAATAAATTAAAAAACTATTTCAAAAATATAAATTACACAAATTAAACAACTTTATAAAATTTAAAAAACGTCTAATTAAAATTTAAATTGAAAGGAAATAATCAAAATTTCATGTACAAATTTGATTTAAAAATAAACTTTAAAAAATAAAATACAGCTTATATTTCAAGGGTTATTGAAACTGATACTAAATCAAACACATTGGAATATGTCATAAAAATGCCAAACGAATTCTGGTGCAGTAATCCACAAGTTTGGCATTGGTATTAATTCACAGAATGAAACCCAATAACTTCATCCCCCTCCTAAATGTTACCAAATCCACTGCAATATGCATGCTGCAGAGTTATTTCAACAACTTGAATTATGCCACTATGAGTAATATTTGGTTTTTAAAATCCCAACTACGTTTAATTTTCAACTTTGAATATCACAATTTTGTGCCATTTTTTATTTCAAATATTGAAATTTGAATATTTCATTATATTTACTTACTACAGAAATATAGGGAAACTAAAGATTAGAAATTTAATTTCAAATATTTTACTAAAATTATTTATTAAAATAGTGTAAAATAATTCTCAAAAATTCTAAAAATCAATACTATTATTCACACATGGTGAATAAAATATTTTTACTCAATTTTCTAATTATTTTCTTTAAATTAATCAAAACAATAAAAACTCTTAAAATATACTGTGTATAACAATACCAAGCAGGTATTAACAATTGTCCTATAAATCGAATTCAATAACGTAAATAACATACAGTTTTATGAAAACTGGTTTCCAGTTTACTAAATGGTTGCATCCACCTTAAAATAGAAATATCTGTTACGATGTAATCTAAAATAGAAAACAAGCAGGCAAAATAGTCATATTAATGTTAATAATATATTTTTTTATAAAACTTGATTTCTAATTAACTAGACATTACCACTCATTATTCTAATCAATAATTAAACAATTCAATTCAACAAGATATCTATATGTAGATCAGAGTATAAATTAAAGTAAAAGTACTCTCTATATTATCAACTTCACTCATGCTCTAAAACTTAAAGAAACAAAATTTCAAAAGTGTAAATTACAAAAGTTACTCAAATAATGTTGAATTTAAAAAATATACTTTTCAAGCCTAAATGTGAGAAAATTGAAACAAATAAGAAAAACTTCAAGGGTTATTAAAACTGAAGCGAATTTCATACATGCACACATCAGGTTGCGTCAAATTCTTTCGAATCTATTCCAGTGCCATCTATAGTAGGTTTGGCTAATTTTGCACTCGTACTAACCCCTAAGATTTAGCCAATTTTAAAATACAATTAACCTTTTCTTATTTTAAATAAAATTATTTCATAATTTTTCACCACTAATTTTTTTCATTAAGGTTGAGTTAAATATTAATAAGTATGTTTCTTAATACAAATTTTGAATTATTTATTTAATTATCAGAATAATAAACTTAAAAAATCTCCAAAATATCTAAATTAATTTTATTTTATTGGTATTGTAGTGTATGTAAAACCTCAATGTCAAATTTCATTTGTTGCAGAAATGTTGATATCTTGTAATTTTAGTTTTATCATAACAAAGTAAGTGAAACAACACTCTCTGAATTTAAAAGAAGGGTTGAAATTGTTGGTTTTTATAATCTTAATAAATTTAAGCTGAGAAAAAAATGAAATACAAATTAAAATGAGTATCACAAGCAATTTAATTTTTCAAAGACATTTAGAATTATACTATTAGCAATATCGTTTATTAGAATAAATTAATAAAATAGTAAATTGCTTATTATATTATTTAAGCATAATTTTGTTCAATTAAAACTTTGTAATATGTTTGTATTAGTAGACTTTTTAAAATTCCTATTAGTAGAAATTGTATATTTAGTTATATATAAAAACTTTTTTTGTATGACTAAAAAATGAGAATTTTTATTGTTTATGATTATTTTTCTTCAGGAAGATGTTGATAGTTTTATGAAGCTAGAAGAAAATCAAGGAAATGTTGAGTTAGTGTTAAGACGTTTAGATGAACAACATAGTAAATATAAATTTATGGAAATGAATCTTTTTAGAAAAAAAAGAATGTGAGTTCATTGCATGTTAAATTATTATTTATGATTATATGTGTTTTTTTAATTTTTTGAGATTTGTCATTTGGAAGAAGTCTTGCTCATGCAAAATTCAAGGAATAAAATCCATACAATAAATATAAATCTACAATACAGTATCTACAAATACTAAATCAATATACTTTTCAATGCCTCTGTTAGGATGGGATTAATAAGTTCTTACTTTCAATTTGAATTTCAGAGCAAATAAGTTTGTTTTTAATTTTTATTATACTTTCTCTCGTGTAACAATGCTTTTATTTCATAATTTTTAATTATTATTCAGTATTCAAAATGCATATTAATCTATTTACTAAGATAATACTGATATACCTTTATTGTAAATTTAGTATTCGCATAAAGTTTCTTATGTGTGAAATTTCTTATTAATCTTTTTTTTTATTATTTGTAGATAAATTGTCACTATTTTCATATATATATAAAAATTTATACTTCTATTTAAACATAGTTTGTTGAAACTAAATTAATTGCTATTATTTTAATATTCTTAAAGCATGCCTTATCTTGTTATTCTCTCAAATTTGATGCTAAAATTTTTATATTTTATTGACATGCATTTTTAGAACTTTATAATTTAATTTTCTCACAACATATTCCTTGATTCCAATAAAGTGATTATATTTGTTATAAAATGAGTGATAATACTTGTTATAAAATGAAAATATTCCCAAATATGCCAGAAGATTTTAAAGTATAAATAAAAAACAACCATGTGCACTGTAAATGTTAAATATTTTTTTATTTTTATATCAGTAACTTGGTAAAATTTTATAAATGTGTTTTTCCCCATAATCCCTTCATTTGACTTTTAATTTGCAATATTTTTTGTTAAACTTTATTACTATATCACCTTCTGTCATTACTTAATTGGGGAACAATAATGTGTATTGTAAAACCTAGAATCTATACTTATTAAAAATTCTTATCAACTTGATATATATAGTTTTTTAGGTTATATTAATGTTCTATGCATTATTTTAAAAATACACTATTTGTGCATTTTAAAATTTTAAATTGGTGGTTTAATAATAATAATTATATTTTGAGTAAACATTAGTTAGGCCGATCTGGCAGCCAAACAGTTATCTATTGTCTTCAGTTCAGCTTTTTGTAGCTTCTATTCTACCTTGGGTATGAATGTTTTTAATGATTTTGAATTCATTTTAAACTATAAATTTAAGGCTAATTTGTCCTCATAAGGAAAAAAAATTTAATTTGTGCGAGAAACTAACCCACCAAATATAATTTATTTGAAATTTTGTTTAAATAAATCTTACTTTAGCTTCATTTAAATTGTACAAAATGATATTTTAGGTATATTTTTTTGGCTTAAAACTTTTATATTTTGTTTAAAAATATTAAAATATGTCAATTTGTTGTATTTCGATAAATTTCAAGCTCTTATATGGAGAATTAGGATTCTTATCATTCCATGCTTTTTATGTATGCATTTATCATATTGTCAGAAATGATTGTTTACAAAAATCTAGCTCATTATCTTAAAAATATGTATTTGAAAGCAATTTTTCTGTAATTTACAATTTCTTTGCTATGCATTTTCTTTAGGGTAACAATCAGCTATAACTCATAAGCTGCCACAGTTGTTAGTGGAAAATTATAGAATTTTTAATGTCTGGTATCAGCACTTATGGCTTAACTTTGATATACTGTAATTTTATTTAAATAAGATTTCTGCTATTCACTGATTTTTAGTTAAATATTTTATTGATTCCACACATAATCCAGGTATATAAGTTTGTAGTTATTTGGAATGCTCTTTAGACTGTATGTCATTGTTAGATTAGCTCTTGTGTACAAAAAAAAAAAAAAAAATGATTGTAGAGTGATAAATAAACCAAATCCAGCAAATAGCTTTCATTTTCAAAAATTTATAATGCTAAAAAGGGTAAGATTATTTTCAAATATAAATACATTTATGCAAATAAACAAACTTATACCTGATTCTACAATTTTTAATCTCAGCATACATTTAATAATTTAATAAACAATGTATAGAAGAGATAGAGCAAAGAGATGGATTAAAGAAAATATATTCATATTGATTAAGTACATATTGCCAGTGACATTATTTATAAATATTATAGGAATTTATGATTTTCCCATGCATTTACATGTATGCTATTTTAACATTTATTTTTCTTTATAAATGACACTTCTGCATTTTTTTGTAGTTTAAGGAAACAAATTCCTGATATCAAGACAGCTCTTGATATGCTTAAGCTGTTAGCTTCCAAAAAGGTATTGTCAATGCCATATTTGTGTAATTGTGATTATTAATTTACATAATGTCTTTCAAATTCTCATATTTTTATTGCAAAGTTCATAATTATGGCTGATTTCTATTATCTATTAATTCTAATATGTATTACATAATAAATTTCACTCTGAATAATTTATTTTATATAATTTATTTTAATTTTGTTTCATTATTTACTTGTATTCTTCTTTTAAGTGTTAAATGCTGTTTGATTAAGTTATTAGTGAATGTTAAAATAAATGTTTATGATTTTTTTTTCTTTTTGATTAATAAAATTAAATAAACTAACAAAATCAACTAATATTGAGAATGTAACTTATGAGTTAGATATTTTTCCTTACCAAGTTTAAAAGTTACAAATTTATGTGTAATGTATCTTATTTTTAAAAGATTTCTTTGTATACAAATATTCACTTTCTTTAAATTTAACAGTAAGGGCAGTATTATCATATTAATGAATTTGAATATAATTCAGTGGTAAAAAAATATATTTTTCACCCATTTTGAATTTAAGAGTTGTGTTTTAAATTTCTGTTCATTTAATCGCAAATATTACACAAAAAAGTTAGAAAAAAGTTTTCTTTTGTAAAGTAATACTAACATGCAATTATCTTACTGTTTATTATGACCTATTTTAAGACTTCAATCTTAATAAGAAATAAAGAAAATGATATAACACAATTATATTCATTTATAAAATAATGCATCTCAGAAAATATATGTACTAAAATGTTCACTTTAGTTATATATATATATATATATATATATATATATATATATATATATATATATATATATATATATATATATATATATATATATATATATATAATCTGATTTTCAAAGTTAATTTCTACCCTTGCATTGATCTTGAAAATAGTTTACTCTAAATCTTTGTGTATCATTATTATTAAAAGCATAATCATTGACAATGAAAGTTATTCAAAATTATTCACTAATAATTAAATTTATCTCATTTTTGCTCTTGAAATTATTGCCAATTCATTTGTCTCAATTTTTTTTATTAAATTAAATCATTTTATTACTTTGTATGTACAATATGAAGAACAGTTCTGCATTTTTCCTTTCTCTTCTGCTGTCCTTCATTTTTCTTTCAACAAGCTGAAATCATTATCCATTTGTGTAATCATTGTGATCTAATTTTAATCTTTCTCTGTTGTTATATGAATTATTTTAGCAATTATATTGAATTTCCAAATTTTGCACAGTGCTTTAATTGTTTGTTATAAGTTGTACTTTCTCCTGTTATATCATTTTTGCATTTCCATGGACTATTTCTTTATGCATCTCTCTTTGATAATATTTAGATAATAATTTAGGAACTCAATGGTTGTATTTATATGTTTGAATACAAGAAAAAAATCATATTTAGTTCTTCACAAATTTTTGTGTTGAAAAGATAGCTAATAAAACAGATTATCAAATTGTTTTATCTGTTTATCTAATACTGTCTGTTAAAACCTTAAAAAATCATTTAGGAGCTTCCATTAAATTCTTGTATATAACTTTGAAAGATTTTTATCTTTAATGATCTTTAAACCACATTTACCATTTATTATCTTTAACTTTTTTATAGTTCACATGACACCATAAAATTGTTTCTGTGCTTCTTCCTTAAACAATTTTTTTTTAGAAATTTAACTAACATAAAAGGGTGTTAAAAACGAGTCCTGCTTCATCTGCGTTACAAATTTGCACTTTGCACTAACACATTTGCACTTTAATTTTAAATTTATTCTTGCAACATCAGCTTAAAAACCAAATAATGTGCTTTTTACTTTAACACCTTTCTTGAAAATCAGTAGTTATAATCTCAAATTCTAGTTTTCCTTTCCATATTATAAATTTTATTATATGGAGACTCTTTTCCAAATAAAAGACTTGAATGTAATAATATAATTGTTAACTAATAGTTGAATGAATTAAATACTAATAGTATGTTTGCTGCATTTTTCACTGATAAGTGTCTCATGTTTTTAGGACGAGGAAAAAACTCTTGATACACAATTTATGCTTTGTGATGATTTGTATATCAAAGCCAAAGTACCACCCACAAACAAAGTTGGCTTATGGCTTGGAGTAAGATATCTATTTGGTTTTATAATTTTGTTGATTATATTTTAACTGTGATAAATACATTTTAAAGCTTCATAAATTGAATTTTTTAACCGTAGGCTAATGTCATGTTAGAATACACATTGTCTGATGCAGAAGCTCTGCTGTCTAAAAATTTACAGTCCGCCACAAAGAATTTTGCTCAGTTAGAAATTGATTTAGATTTCTTACGTGATCAGTTGACAACTACTGAAGTCAGTATCCTTTTCTCAAAAATCATTTCACATTAAAAAATAAAATGTCTTAGCATCCATTACTCTTATTCTAACATACCACTGTACTGCATAATCTTTTAACATTTTGTGCATACATCAGTTCTTATAATAATGAAAAAAATAATTCAACATAATGTTAAATTGTAGTCATTAAATCTTCAAAACAAAATGAACATTAAAAAAATATCCATAATTTGGAATGTTTTGCATTATGTATGTTATTGATCTATATTTTAAAATAAAATGTTTTGTAATCATTTTTATTTTATCTGAGTGTTTGAGATGATGAAGTCCCAGATCAACAAATAAATAATAAATTGTTTGAAATGTTAAATGTAAGAAAGCCTACTTTCTACTGAAAAAGGTTTTTATTTATTTTTATTATTACACTTTCTGCAAAAAGTTGTTTGACTTTGCTTTCCCCTTTTTTTTCATGCTTAACTAAATGTGGCCTTTGTCTATCGATTTTTAAATATCCCATTCAAACAGTTAATCTAAGTTTATACTTTGTTCTTTTTATACAATTAACTGCTATAAAAATGCTTCATTTTATTATTTTCATTTATTTTAATAACATTTTTGTATCAGGTCTTAGATAACAAAAGTGCTTACAATATTTGATTATTTTAGGAAGCTGAGATATGAAATATTTTTTATGCGTTAAAAAGCCAGTTTCTTTTAAATTTTCTTTCACTGAGAAGAGTGAATATCTGTATAAAATTGATTTATAATCATTTTAAATAATGCAAGTTAGTGAACTTAAGATTCTACTGTGTAAACAAATTAAACTTGGTTGTTCCTCCCTTTTATATTTCATCACTTGCAAAAAATGTAAATTTTGATTTATCATTCTAAAGGATATTTTAAAAATATTTCACAAACCAATTCTAGAATTTTCTTAGCTAATACTATTCTGGAGAAAATGTTTTTTTTATGCAGTAATTTTTTGGTAAGATGTTTATGAAAACCAACTACTTTTTAATATCTGTTGTTATCACTCATAAAAATATTGTTGCATAGTCAAATAATTCATTGATATCAGAGCATTTTTTTTTTGTTCTAACAAATTACTTTTTTTCCTTTGATATTTTAGATCCAGATGAAGGATATATTAAACATTGTGAATGAATTTTTATGATTCGAATGTTTAATTTCAGGACTTTTTTAATATTTTTTCCTTGTTTCATTTTACTGAAACTTCTGCCATTAATATGCATGTTGCAGTTAAATTTCCCTTTTGTCAAATCATTCTTAAAGTTTGATAGTTTATTTTTATTTTCAGAATTCAACATTTTTGTAAACATTCTATTAAAAGTGATTTATTAATACTACAGAAACTTTTTAAAAGTTCTCTATATCTTTTTATCTCTAGAACTGAAATATATGGCATCTAAAGTGGGTTTATTGCTATCATAAAAAATTATTCTAATTTTATTAAGATTTTTCAATATATTTTGTGACATATCATACAAAAATAAACAAAAACATTTAAAGAATGTATTCAATATAAAAACAATTTGTGCCTCATGGTCACATATTCTGTTTCATAAATTACTAATTATTATGATCTTATATTTTAGGTGTAAGAAATTACATAAATTTTATGTATTCCAAATTTTTTTTATAAGTAACTGCCATTGATTGAATATCAATGAACTAGAATTTCAGCACTGCATCTAGAAGTTCCATTATCTCTTTGTAATATGTATTATAATCTGCTTAGTAAACATATTCATCAATATATTTGATTTATGTGTATACTAATATGAAAAGTATTTTATTTATTCAAAATACATCACATAAAGTACATCACCAATATCAAAGTAAAATTTACTAACTTTGAAGCTCTTTAATTTGTTTTTCCTTATGTTGATGTATGTAAAAAAATTTTACATGAGGTAAATTTAACATTATAAATCTTTTATATTATCAGAAATTTGCATGTTAATTTTAGTGTTTATGAAATCAGGTAAGAAATATACTAACATTTTTAAAGAATGTATTCAATATAAAAAGATTTATTTGCATGTCTAAATTTTACTATTTATTTAAAAGTAAAATGTATTTTTGTGCATAGCAAGTTGTAAAAGTAATGTTCACATTTATTTTATCACTTATAAATAGCAATGCTTTAACTTATTTTACTGTCAATGATTGCTATATATTTTTTATTTGATGTATAATCCTTGACTTAGACAAAGACATGGCAAGAGTTTATAATTGGGATGTAAAGCGAAGAACAGCTGAGAAAGAAAAATTGGCACCTTTACTTTAAAATAAAATATTGTGCAATATCAATACCATTTGTACAAAAGCATTTTCTTGCTACTGTTTTGCAAAAACTATAAAGCTCAGCTTACAAATAAAACCCAATGATAATAAAAGTTTAACAACAGTACTGAGCCTATAGTTTTTTCAGCTCATTTAACTTATTTTGTCCTTCGCTACTGATCTGTAAAGCATGACATCTCTTCTCTGAGTTTTATATGAACTTCATATTTTTACTCTTGTATTATAGCTTATAAGGTGCTGAGCAAAAAAATTAATAAATTTCCTTTATCCTTGTTTTTTTGTGGTCTTATTATTGAAAATTAAAAATGTTAACATTATTATGATATTCCTTAATGTGTTAGAATAAGTGCTGAAAATTCCCTAATTTGTGTAATAGAATTGTTACTTAATTTGTTGTTTAAGTGAATTGCAGGCAGGAAAATAATTATAAGGTAAAAATTCTATACAATGCTAACAATGCTGTAATTTAATTATATGTGAGTTCAGTTATATATAGCTTGATTCTGTTTTACTTGTTAACATTTTTAAAGAATCATTCTAGTGAAATTTTCGTAATTTTATCATTTGTAAATGTACCTAAAATGATCTTCAAAAAACATTTTGTTATTTATTAAACATCATAATTTTGAATTAATTTTAAATTAAGATCTCTGTAATATTTTAAATGTTTTACATTAGTATTTTCATTATAAATTAATTTTCATTTTACACCTTTTGTTTCATTGACAGTCTATGCATTTGTTATTTTATTGTAATTGTGGCTGTAAACATTAAAATTATCATCCAAACTTTTTAATTAATATTATATGAATATTTATTTATCTACAAATGTAAAAGGGTACTGGAATTAAAACTTATATTTTTTTGGAAAATGCTAGTATAAACAAATATATATATATCATTTTTTGATTGATTAATTGTTTACATAAAAAACAGCTTGCAATAAGATGTGATTTTTTTTTCCAAAATGAAAATAGATCTAATTTTTTTAATTTAACAATTTTTATAAATGAATTTAATGTGCTGTTTTTAAGTAGATATACATGATGTATTCAGTTAATATTTTCAAAAATAAAAAATATGGATTTTTAATAATGCAACAAAATGTTCACAGTACTATTCATATTAAAGCAATTGTTTTTCAATTTCTGTATGAAAAATTAGAAATATGTAAATAAAGTTTTTCTAGCTTGGATGGCTAGCAGTAAACCTGTGGATGAATCCTCCTGGGAAAGTCCTATGCAATCCAGAATATGTTTTTGTGAGGCTGGATGTTCACAGCATTTTTTACAATTGGTATAATTTTTTGCACCATATTCAAGCGATAAACATTTTAGGTGTCCACTTGAGAATATGGTCAAGGCAGTCTGAGATATTTAGTCACATTTTATATCCAGGAGATTTTCCAGAATACCATTGGTGCGTGGGTGGAATTTGCCAGATTGAATGTAATTTAGATTTCTCATTAAAGTTCCTGGTATGTAAGTGATGAACTAGTGGGCGTATCTTTCTCACTGGCCTCCTTAGCCAGTCTATCTGTGGTCTCATTGCCATTAATATTTTCTTGTGATAAAATCTATTGAAAGTGTACATTATGGTCTTGGGAGATCATTTTCAATTTCAGCTGAATAAATATACTTATTTCATTGTTTATAGTGGACCAGTCACTGAGATATTGTAGAGCACCTCTGCTGTTTGACAAAATCCAGAGTTTTCCAAAATTACAGTTGCTGGAAATGATAGAGCAGCATGCCCCACCTTAATCGCTATCAACTTACATTTGAAGACTAAACAAGTATCAGGGATACGTTGCTTTAGCATAATTTCAGACTGAAGGGCTCTAACATAAACTCTGTTCCCAGTACGGTCTTTTGTATGACTCCATCAGTGTACATTTGTATTGCATCGCAGGGGATGCAGTTAGTAATTTCTAGTGCTAACTGTCTAAGGTGATCTTCGATGTGAGTTTGCTTGTTTTCAGTGGAATTCAGATAAAAGTGAAAGATAACGCTTGTCATTCCCTCTGAGGAATCAAAAACAAGAAGATTGAGGATCAATCTTGTGAAAAATTAGGTTTTGAGATTCTGCAAGGTCAAAAGGGGTAAAATTCTTCAGTCTTTGATTGTGTCAATTGTGTAAATTCAAGGAGGTACGATCATTCAGGGCATATGTATAGATTTTGTTAAAATATTTAACCAAGTTTGCTCTTCTAATGTGCAATGGTTCTAAGTTTGCCTCATGTAAAGCTATATCAGATGGGCAGCTATTTCTGAGTCCTAAAATGATTTGAGCAGCACTTAATTGTACTCTTTCTAATTTCAGGAGATTCGTTTCAGGGGTGCAAGCATAAATTGGATAATCATGTTCACACAAGAATAGGTTTTATAAGTGAAATATATGTTATTCTGACAAAATATAAAGGCAAATAAAGTATATCAAACCATTGAAAACAGTTGTAGATATTAAATTGAGAAGCAATTTTTTGAAGTAAAATATGCATAATTGGGTGATTGTCAATAATGATTGTTTTTATCATGGAATGCATGTTTTTTTTAAAAATAAATCCTTTTTGTTACTTCATAATGATTTTCCTAATATCAGTTGATTTCAATAATATAATTTAAATACAATTAAAACTAAAAATAGTTTTTTTAATTGCTTGGTAAACATATACTTATTAGTGTTTTTAAAAAATCTAAGTTCCTAAACGAACAAGATTTTAATGAATATTTGTTGAGACAACTGTTGCATTATTATCCTTCTGTAGTATGAATAAAAAAATTATATAGATTTTTTTGAGCATAATATAATATTAATAGCGCTATAATACTGAGCATAATAATGAAAATCACAACAATTTTATTTACATGCATTAATTAATTAAAAATGATTAAATTTTTGTAAATATAATATTATTCTGGTTAAATAGGTAAAGCAAACTTTTCAGTATTTATCTTACATGTTTTTATAAATGAAAGGCAACATCATTAAAGAAATGAATTAAGAAAAATGTCCAATTGAAAAAAATAAATTATTAAACTGTACTTAATAAGTATTTTGAATATTAATTGGTATATATGATTTATTTTTCTTCTACTGTTTAAATTGGCCCAGCTGTTGATATGCAAATAGTTATCACACTGGCCTTTTGTCTAATATACCTGTATTGACTCCCACTTTGTGAATTTTTTTAACTATTTGGTGTCTATTTTAAACTGCTGATATCATATGAATTATATCAGTTGCTTCTTGAATATAGCTTGGATACTTTTACTGCATAAAGTAGGTGAATTAATGACATTTCCTGCAGGTCATTAATTTAAAAAAATTTGAGTTTGATCATGCAAATAAAAAATATTCAACTAATCGAAATTTTAATGGAAAATTCATTTTCTCATAGATTAAGAAATCGATTTAATAATTTTTTTAAAATTTATGATTTAAAAATGATCATACTTGTATTTATTCCTGTTTGAACAAACAGCTTAATTTAGTTGAAATAGGAAGAATTTAGATCCTTCACTTGTATTAAGATTCTTGTTTAAAGAAAGTTTTAAAATCTTGGAAATGAAATGTAAAGTCTGGGAATACACACACATAACACCAAACTAGCAGCAGAATGACCTGCAGGAAATGTCATTAATTCTTCCTTTTGGAGTTCAACAATTCAAGGGTTTGAATTCCATCTTGGACATGGATGTTCATGGTGGTTCGGAATACACTTTAAAATGTAGACCCCTGTCTAATTAGCTCTTGTGTGCAAAAAGGTTGAATGACTAACTTGTCACTTAAGTAATGACTCTTCATAAAAGAATTTCTCTCATATGAAAATATATATATTAAATTACATTATCAAATTTTGAATTATTTACATTGCTCTTAAATTGTATTGTAATATCTGTTTTTATTCCATTATATTACAAATAATGAATTAAAAGAAGGTGTTTGAAATCATGTAAATATATTTTACACAAATTATTTCCAACTAAAAATGTTAAAAATAGTAATTTATTTTTATCATAGGATTTTAACCAATCTGTTTTTTAGAAATATATAATGAGTTCATTTGGAATAATGTTTAAGTAAAAATTGGGAAATTATTTATAAATTTGGAAAAACTAAATTATCTGTTCTTAATGTGTTTTTTTTTTTCCTCTCTTTTTTTCAAGATTGCTACCATTTTAACTTATTCTGCAAACAGGAAATAAATTCATAGTTAATATGACAATCCATAACATTAAGCTGTTAATACATATTGTCTATGAAAACACAATCACATTCAATATCTGAATTATTGACCATTTTCTAATAATAAATTATTAATTTTATATCACCTACTAAATAACCTAACTGGTGATAATTTGTAAAAAAAAAATTTAATATCCATCTCATTCATATCATAAAAGATACATTTCAGAAAATTTCAAAGCACTCATTATCACACACATTCCAATGAGAAACTGAAACCCATTTCCATTGTTTAACAATAGACAGGATCAAACCTGTGATCTTCCACTTCAAAGAGTTATTTCATTGCAACATCACTGTTCCTTTTTAATCTTTGATATCTGATAGCCTAACAGCCAAAAGCTTTGTAAGTTACTTCTTTGTCACCTACATCTGTTTTCAAGCTTTTATTATTATTTTACAGGGAAATTTTACTCCTTTTTTTTAATTTACTAATTTATTAATCTAATTTCTATTAAATCAGTCTCCTAAAATAATGATAAATCAATATTGAATTAGATTAAAACTTTTTTATTCTTTTCTTATAAGTCATTATTTATTATATTCTGTTAAAAGAAAGAAAGTATTAAGTAAATACAATTTTTAACTTACTCCAACTAAAATTTAATGAATTTTCCTTGTTAATTGCCTTGACATCTGCAAAGGTTTTTATAATATGCTGTAAATAGTATATCTTAAGAAAAAGATCGGAGTTCCTACTTTTTGATGGATTTTATGCTTTTTTATTTCAATGCATGTAAAATTCACTGCAAACTCATTTAATTCTTTCGCGTTTTAAAATTAAACATTTTGAGAAAAAGTAGACCTGTTAATAATTTCATTAGTTCTATCTTGAATTTATTGAGATCAAACTGAAAATTTTAAAATGTGGAATACTCTCAATTTTGTGCTCAATTTGCAGGCTAATGTAATATTTCTGTGTGTATTAATGATAAACAATATAATTCTGAGAACTTATAATCAAATCCTAGAATGAAGAATAATTTTTTCAGTATTACAAAAAAGGTTGATTATATTAGGAAAAAATTAAATTATTATTTTAACAAATGGAAATTAAACAATAATTATATTTTATTTTCATTAATGTGAAATGGATGACTACTGTTATTTCTAATGTTATTCGATTCAACTATTTTTTATGATTTAATATTAAATAATTAAGTTTCTCTTCCTTTTTGATTGATGATATTCCGTATTTGGATTTCTTGTTTTTCCATCGACTGAAAATATTTTACAGTTTGTGTGAACATGGATAACTTTGAGAATGATGTAGTAATAGGAACTAAACGGTCAAAATCAATGAATAAAAATGCGATTGTGTTGAAGTAGTTTGTTTTGGGTACATTTAAATAGTTTCCATCTGATCAGATAGAATGGAAGCTATTCAAAATATACTTTAAGTTTGCTACAATGCTAAGTTTAGAAATATTAGCTCCCCTTCTAGTGATACGACATCGAATATACACTTTTGGATGAAATTCTATGTGGCGGTGAAATAGCATTTAAAAAGCTGGATAATTCTTTGAAGCTGAAATCAAATAATATATCGTCGACGGCAGAATGTTTCGTGAATGAATTTCTTAAATATTGAAAAAGTTTTATTTTATTAGCATTGGAAAAACTTATTTTACTAGCCACACTTGAAAGTTCAGTGCTTTCTAATCTCCAATCGAAATAGTCCTTATGAATTGTATAGGAAGTAGACTGATTATAATCTTTAGATACTCATGCGCTTTTGCTTTAAGTCAGTCATGTGACGAAATTCACTTTTAACGACTTTCATTCTGGTTGGAGTAAGACCACAAGACTTGTCTGACAAAAGTGAACAATCGACATACTCATAAATGACTATTAAAATTTTTGATTGGGATGTAGAAAATTAATAATTTTGGAAGTCATAAAAAGTTATGATATTCGTTATTTTCACTATTAGTTCATTTAAATGAATTTCAACTGATTGAATTTTACTTTTGATTTTAGACCTATTAAACGTTGTCTTCGAATGTCACATATTAATTATATAAAATAGTGCTCTCTAATTAAAAAGTTAACTTTCAATTATATAGAAATGGCCATTTTGATGTTTTGACGCAAATATAATTCCAACTGAAGAAACTTTATCCAAAATATTTAATTGACTGTGAATTAGATGTAGTTAGTTTACTTCGCTCTCTTTTTTGTTTATATGCAGCACTGATGTTGGATGCTGTGTCAATTAAAAAATACTCACTGGTTCCACGATCACATATAAACTGGCGAAGGGGATAATCCTTTGTATACGAATTCAACATAACTATATTGTCTGTATAGTCTGCTTATATCATCTGCTGTAAACAAGATCAAGATAACTAATTTGTATTTTTAAACCAAGATTACATGGAGTGGTTAGGATATAACCTATTTTTACAATTTTGTGCTATATTTTCCTCATGTCATCTCCCGTAATGGAAATTCGATATATGCTTTGTCAATAATGTTATATTTCTGTTTTTTTTTTTTTATTTCAAACATTAAAGGTCTATTGGAATTCAATTCTTGTCTTAAATTTCGTAACAATTCTGTCACAACCAGATGTTTTTGAGTTATACTAAGGTACAGACCAGGTGTTCCATCGCACATGTCTGTATATATGAATTCATCACTTCCACTTTTCGTGATTTTCATATTCTTCATAAGAGAAACATAATTCCTTATTTCCTTTTTGACGGTGTGGTCTTACCAATGGGCACTTCCCTTTCCCACACCTTTGACCTCGAATTCTTCCGATGCTGGGAGCAACGGCGTCAGAAGTCTATACACGAAGGTCGAAAAGGGGGAGTTTTAGTCTGAAGGTCATTTCTTCCATCCTTTTCATGAGAACCCAATTTTTCTTTTCAAGAAACTGACCATAGGAGGGCTTTGCCAAAGTGGTGACTACAAAGAGGTTGAGTTTTTGTTTATCCGACCGGCAATTTTGGCAGCCTTTTCCATTATGAAGTTAGTGCTTGGAGAAAGCTCTAATTTGCATCCATAGCTGCTGAAAAAAAATTGAGAATTATGCCTTTCTTTGTAAAATCCGTAGCAGCTTCCCGATCGCCAGATACTCATTGGAATTTAAATTTTGGCGTGTGATGATTCCTCAATTCCTTTTGCTAATCAGTTCTTTGAATGACAGAATCACGTCAGCACTAATTGAAGTATTTTGTCTCCTATATTAGAAATATGGTAGATTATGTAGAAAAAGGAAAATTATATGTATGTTGAGAATTCATCTTCGCGTTAAAAAAATTTTCGCGCATTAATGAATGACAAATAAGATAAATGAATTGTAGATTGCATGTTGATAAATGAATTGTAAGAGGAGGGATCCTTATCCGATGAATGTGGGTGGTCTCTCTTTGAAATAAAGTGATATAAACTATAAATATTACAAATCCAAGTGTACTTTTTCTGTGTTTAATAACTTGAAATTCACTTATTTCTATTTATTTTTTTAATATAATTTTTAAAAAATAGAAAAAACATTAAATAGTTTCTTTAAAAATGAATGATAGTTATTTTCCCCAATCCTGTTCTAATTTCAGTCAATCATCTTCATCTATAAATCTGTGCTTGTGGTATTGAGAAACGTTATAAAATTGTGTCATAATTTTTGTATCTTTGCTTTGATTTATATTTATTTGCACTCAATAACTTTCATTGCGAATTAAAAAAATACATAAAATTAAATATGATTATAAAATATATATAATCATGAAATATATTTATTTCACTAAAAAAAGTTTTGAGGTCGAAAAATTTTGATATGATTTGGATTAAATTGTATCAATTTTGTATTGAATTGTTCTAAATATATCAAATTTGTCCCAGGACCTAGACAAAATTTTGGAAAGTATATAAATAATAAAATATTACAAAATTCTATATTCTTAAAATAAAGAGGTAGGGACAGTAAAATCTTCACAGTTTAACTGCGATCTGCATGCAAATGATATTGTATTGCTTTAATTTCGATGAAAAATGTATAATGAACTGTGCTAAAATTCCTAGAAAACCAGTGTAAATATTAATTGAGCAGTACGTATAATATAATGTTCTGAAATTTTGCAGCATTTCTAATGTTCTCCAACAAAAGTAAGCATGTTTCATTTTCGAAATATTATAGACAGCCGTAATTATTGTCACACACAAAGTACATTTTAATCTAAAACAATAAGTACATCTAATGGCTGGTTAAAGTATTTTTAAAATGATTAAAAAATGTATCACTAATTACTCATTAAGTGCATTTTTAATACTTCATGGTTATTCAAGTAGCAATTAATTCAACTTTTATATTAATTAGAAATTACTAAAATTAACTTTTAATCAAGTGTAATTGCTAACTAAAACTAATTAGATTTAATCTCTAAGCCAATCTCATCAATATTTAGATACAACTAATGTGGATTAAATAAATATCAACTAAATGGAAGAAAAACAATCGTTATCATTAGAAATCTTTATAATTCGCAACAATGTATTTGAATTGAATATTCATATTAATTTGAGTTCCGTTAGAGATCATTAATGTGTTAAAAATCAACATCAAGATCATTCATTGGCACACTATATGATTCCAATAAATAAAAAGATATACATATAGATTACATCATAGCTGTACAGTGAATGATATTTCTGTATGTGGTATAGAATCCTAAAAAATTGCAATCCATTAAAAAAAATTTAATATCTATCAATGTCCATTTTTTTCAACTTCCCAATGAAAAAAAGAAACCGTAATCAAACACTACATAGTCTACCTAACATGTTATCATCAATACAATTAAAAATAATAAATGTTTTCTCAGGTGTCGTTCCCGTCTCTGGAATATGGATAGAAATATAAATAACATTTGTTTTGCTTAATAAGTGACATAGACTAAGACTGAATATCGAAGAATTGTGCAAGATAAAACTCACACCTAAATGCGGGGTTTTATTTACGTCATACATTAACTAGATTTTCTGAATCGATAACTCTTAAATCCATTGTTTTAATGTGCATTGTTTTAACATGTTAACTTAAAGAAATGGAAAAAGTGTGCGTTAACCATGGTGTTTTCTGTTGTGAAGAGCCTATTCTTCCGTTAAAAACGTTAGCTGCAGTGAAACTGGTGTCAGAATTATGGAAAAAAGTCGATATAAATAGTGCTTTGTGTGATCAGTCATGGAAGTTTTATGGGCGAAAAGGGGATCTATCCCTAACGGATAATTTCAATACGTTAGAGACCATTATATCAATAATGCTTCGAAGGCTTTTACCAGAAAAATTAAGAATTGAGGTGAAAAACTTTATAAGACCCATTGGATTATGGATGTGTGAATGGCTTGAATTTAATAACACATTCATCAATATCTTGAATCTAAGAGAATTGTTGAGCTCTATAGAGTGGACTTGCCATGGAACTATCGACAAATATAAATCTGCTTATTTTCAATGTGCTGATAGTAAGGAGGCTTTTATTAGAGCATGCTGTTTTTGTATTGAAGATCAAATACATGAAAAATGGCCGCAGTTTCTACGATCAAACAGGCCGGTTTTTTACAATTGTAATGTTGAGCACTTGTTGTTGTATTGGATTTGTGCAATGCAAGGTACGTTAAAAATATTTGCATTGTTGTTAAAAGGTTACATGTGTGAAACATTTCATATGATATATAACTGTGCAATTTTCTCCGAGGAGGATTTTACAATTGAAAATCTTAATCAAATAATGATGCTTTATTGCATTACTATATTAAATTTCTGTGCATTCAAGTACTTTTTTTTTAAATTGACAGTTGACGAAAGGAGTGAGATGTCATTAACTTGCCTGGAGTTTGCTTTGCATAGTGAAAAGAATTGCAATCCCACAATGAAGCCGGATTTAGCAGATATAATTTTCTTTCTGCTGCGCCAACTGGATGAAAAAGATAGGAAACTTCTTACGAGTAATTATTTTTGTTATTTACTTGTTATGGCTAAATATTGGCAATATCATAACAGATTACTGAAAACTATATCTCATCTTTGGGATAGACTATACATAGATGGATACTGTGATATTTTGTCCGTTATAGTGAAACATCGTCTAGAAGGGAGATACGTCCAAAGAGATCTAGCTGAAAGCATATGGTATGCTACTCCAGAACCTATGAAACGGGATTTCTTTTCCTATGTCCCTGAATATCCCAAAATGTTATCAATGTTTGAATTAAGCGAAATTTACAACTGTGATTATATATTAATAGAAGCAGATGTGGTTGAAAGAAACGAACTTCTATCTTTTTTCGAAATTTAGTACTTTAATGTGCATGAAAGAGGAAATCATACAAAACGAGCAGTTTTCGAATTTAAACATTCACGTGAACAAAATTAATTGGATGCAATTTACTGGCTGATTTTATGCAATAATTGTAAAAATTTCTTTTGTGAAATGCAATCTTAAATGTTTTTAATTAGAAAACAATAAATTCATTAACTACACCTAAAATGTGAAAAATTTTCATTTCACGAAAAGAAATTGTAAGTTTTCATTCACGAATGATTTCATTTTTAAACTAATCTGGCAAGGAAATGGGAATCTTGTAAGTGGAAATGCGAAATTAAATCCTTGTTTTTATTCAAAATCTTTAGAAGTCATTTGTTTATTTTTATAAAATATTTTACACCTTTATGCACGAATTAATTAACATTAGCAAGCCTCATTTATTAACTATTCTTTTATTGCAATCCTGAAAAACGAATTTTTAGATTAAAATCTTGTAACTATATCACTACTATAATAGGAAATAATTGAATTAGTTGGGTATATCAATTAAAAAAGTTAATTTTCTTAATATTTTAAACAAAAATATATTTTGTTACTACGGTTTTTCATGTACATAATATACAGTAATTTATTTTAATTTTAGAAAAATTTTTAAAAAATTAAAAAGAAAAATTTTAATAAAATTAAAATTTTTCCGCAATTATTAAATTGGTATGAGGAACAATAATAATAGAAATTATAAATTCATGTTTTTCTAATCAAATGATAAAACTGAGTTTAAGATAGCTTATAATTCAGAACAAATATTAATGGAAATCACCTTTGAATTGTTGAAATATCTGAAAATCAAAAGTTTAGTCTATTTTATTAACTGTGGAATAATTGACAAAAAGAGAAATTTAAGTTTGAATTAAAAATTTTGTTTACTGATTCATTCGAATTTAATAATAAAAAAATTAAAAATAGATAATAATTCTTAGCTTTCTTCGCTAAGATTTAAAAATTTTCATTGCGCTTGTCATAAAAAATTATATCGAAAATTGTTTCACATTTTATGAACTAATGTTTAGATTAACTTTGGTTGAATTAATATCTTTGTTCATGCTATATTTGTTGGCTACCATTAAATTTTTCTACAATTGTGTAATAATTAAGATGTTAAACTTTGTTTATATCCAAAGTTGTAAAAATGTTGATTTGATGAGATTTTAATTTCTGAATAACTTTTAAATCACAAATATTTTATTTATTTTTGTGAATAAAAGCTGTATCAAAAAGCAGTGAAGTTGGCAATTATTTGAAAATTTATAAAAATGTTATATTATACAAAATAGAGTTAAACAATACTGTATCATAAATTGTACTATAAAAATTTATAAATTTGTAAACATTTTCGGGCTAATATTTCTTTTCTGAACATGTAAGATTAAAATCTAAGAAAACGTCAATTTAACTATTAACAAAATTATATATTTTTAATTTTACTAGCGTGTGATATTTTTGATTTGAAAATTTCCAAAGTATGTTAATTAAATTGTTAGAGTATGATAATATAAACATAGTAACACCATTCTCTAATTATGATATGGAATGTATATTTTAAATAATAAAACGTGCAAGTTTATATATATGTAGTTTCATGTAAGCAAACTAAAAACTTCTTGTAACAATATTATTTAGTTGTTGATTTCGTGTCTATATGGATCCAGCAAAAGAGAAAAAGTAAAAATCACTGGACACCACACTGAAAGTGGCAACTACAGCGGCAGCTAAATCCAAAGCGTCTTGGCTATAGAAGATATCGTGTAGGTAAAGGGTCTTTATAAGTGGTACTGAACCAAGCTTTAGTGCTCTAGGAGAGAAAGTTGGGCACTCGAAAATGTGTTTTGGTGCTAGCAGTTGGACATTTGGATAGTTTTTGCATGGTGTGTAAGATTCATCATCATGATGAATCTTCATGCCCTAAAATGATGACTCTTGAATCTTGCAATATTATGTTAGGATTATATATTATAGGATATATTATGTTAGGATTCTAAGGGTTGTAGATAAATAAATGTGTTAGAGCGTCAAATTCTGTAATGATTGGCTTATTAAAAGATTGAGAAAGAGGTAAAACTTTAAATCTGTCTACTGTGTTTGCCTCAGACAGTGTGATTATTGTCATAGGCTGACCATGGTCTCTGGCTTTTTTGACCAAAGAATCAGCACACTCATTTCCTTCGATATTTACATGTGCAGGTATAAGTTAATTTTTTACGCTAGCCACTACTTTACAGGATTTTTCCCTGCAAAGCAGTGGCTAGCGTGGAAAATTTATAAAAAGAGGTGAAGTTAGTCTCTCCATTAATGATGGCCTATAACGCCTATTTTGAATCTGAAAGGATTATCAATCCTCTCATAGAATCTATTGTTTGAAAGTCAATCTGGTAAAAAGTAGGGCTTCTTTAATTGTTAGGAGGTCACTGGTGAAGTTAGAGGCTATTAAACCAGTGTTGATTTTGTGTTCGTGTCTTCTGTAATCTGCAAGAATGTATAAAATTCCAGCAACCCTCTCTTAGAAGGATTTATCTGAAGAACCGTCAGTGTAGGTGTCTACCAAGTTCTCTTGAAAAAGCTTATCAATCGAATCTAGTCCTTTTTGTCATTGGGGCAAAAGAGCATTGGGATCTTGTTTTTATGAGTATGGTTTCAACAAGTTTAGATTGATCTTAACATGTTCAAGTGGTTTCCTGAGAATGATTGGTTCTTAAAGAAAGTCTAAGGCACACAGAGAATGCTTCCGTTTGATTCGACTTCTGATATCTCTATTATGCTGTGGAGTCGAAGATCATTTGAGCCTAATTGATTATTTTCATTCATTTAAAACACTTGTGGTGATACAAAAAATAAAACTTCGTTGTCTGAATTGAGGCACTAAAGTTTGCTAATGACTTTATTATGGCCAGTTCGCACCTATTTTCAATAGGGGATAAACCATATTCCTGTTCGGCTTTTTTTTTTTTTTTTTTTTTTTTTTTTTTGTTGATGAAACTACACCAATGATAATTTTTGAAGCTCTATACTGGACAATATCTATTTTATTTTTAATAGTGGTGGAGGCTGTAGTCCATATTGGAGCGGCATCTACAAGCACCAATCTGATGATAGTGCAGTAACTGCTGTTTAAGCTCTTAAGCCCCTGGTTTTTCCACAAAATTTTCTTAGAATTTTCTCAGAACTCTGTTAGCAGTTTTCTCGATATGCTGCTTAAAACGGGGCTCAGGATCTAAGTTGACGCAAAGACAGGATGGTAGCTCAACATTTTTAATTAGAGAGTCATTGATTTTGATAAAAGTATTGAAGTGCTACGTCTCCTATTGCTTTAGAAAATGCTGTATTTTGTCTTTATTTGCATTGACGGATAATTTGAATTCATTTGTTCATGTAGCTTTTAGAGTTGATTCTCCCACTCTGTCAAATCTTTGTGTGAATACCAAATAGTAAAATCATTAACGTGCATGAGGTTTTTACTTCTGGAGGAATATGGAGATAAGATTAAGTAACATACATGAGAGGAAAAAATCATTATCATTCAAAAATGCATACTGTCTTTCATGTAAAGCCCAGTACAATCCACAATTTTTTTTTAATTTTACGAATGCTACTTATGAGCCACTAAAAATATACATAATTGAACAGATAAGTTATATTGTGCAATTGTCTTTTGAAAAGCTACTAAACTGAAAAAAATCTATTAAAGAGTATTTTCAATATTTAAAAATCAACATAAAATTAATCTGAAAAATGCAAAATATAATTTTATTTCTAGATATTAAACTATTTATAATTATGTTTGTGAGATGTGAATATAATTGATGAAAAAGTATAAAATTAAAGACTAGCAAAATAAAGCAGCAAAATTTTATGACAAATGTATTGTAGAATTAGACAGAAGAATGAATGAAATTAAAAATTTAGATTAAACAAATATATAATTTGAATTATTAAACTCATTCACAATCAATGAAAAATAGTTTAAAAATGCATCAGTCATATATTCATAAGGTGTCATGTTATTCAGCAATGTTTCTAATATTAAATGTAAAATCGCTTGTGTTCATTAATTAAAAGAAATGTAAAATTGTGTCTGAATATTAAATTTATTTCTAATTTTAAAGGCAATTGAGTTTTTATGATAAAGGATAGACGAAATCCGATCAGTCTGTAGTTGCCGTGAAACTATAACTCTTATATAAAAGACTCTTCTTACTTGCTCGTGATGTTTAAAATAATTTTCAAGGTTCCTGGTAAATGTCCGGTTATTGCTATGGTAACGTTCTCTGCGAGATGCGGGTTGTGAGGACTACGCGATTTGGTTTTGTGCTGTGATTTTGTTTCTTAATAATAATTGGGGAGTGGTGTATCCAAGTTGGGTGGATGGAAGTGGTTCATCAGATGTATTTCGGTATCGAACCGACTGTCTTCGTAGAGGTTCACGGACATACCATCGGCCAGACAGTGCATTGACTCGTCTGAACTGGGGCGCTACTGCTGGAATGGTTGTGCTTTTTAGGTCTGACATGGAGTCCATGTTATCTCCCATTGATGGGTTCTTCTCTTGCAGCGGACATGTACAACCTTAAAATCGTTTGGCGAGTAGGCTGTTCACCTTCTTCTCCCAAATCCCAAATGTCTGGGGACAATATTTACTTTATTGTAAACTCAGAAATCTTTTGGAAGAATGAGTCATTAACATTATTCATATATTTGACACCGATTCTAACAGCTAACAGCCAAAAAGATCCAGCTAATTGTCGAAGTTTTGAGTAGGGCGATTTCATCTTCATCACGTAAATTGCCCTTTAAGAGTATTTTTATAAGTAATTTACAGTATTCTTCACGTGCATATTAAGAAAGAATTCGGAAAACTTTCAAGCACTCGCTCTTGACAGGCTTGCAAGCAAAAAAGCAGAAGTACAGTCTCCATCTCCCGTTATTTAATTGTGCCTGAAATCAAGCTCGGAACTTATCTCTCTAAGTGGTATCTCGCCACTAAGCCAGAATGAGCCTTTCATCATACGTATATGTATGGCCGAATGGTATCAGCATGACCATTTATTAATAGTTCCATACATAAATACTCCGCAATCTGATCTCGGAATGAGACTGAAATCTCAGAGCGCAATCTGTGTAATAAAGAGTTTTATTATTGCTCTTGAATTGAATCTAGGAATCCTAGTTTATTTGACATGTTAGCTCCTTCTTCTTAAAATTGAGTTTGTATGTGATTGGGCACCTCTGCTTTTATCAGCATTTTGTACCATTAACTCCAAACCCAATGTTTCCTAGTTCCAGTTGCTTGGGTCACCCACTTTACTAATAAAGTCCGATAACCCTTTAATGGAGTCTAGGTGTAACTCTCTAGTATGGATGAAGCCTAAAGAAGTTAATTTAGGGAGGGCAAGAGCCTCACATTCGTAAATGACATGCTCTGCCGTTTCCTCTTGCATATGACATTTCCAGCAGATAAGGTCTTGCTGAAACAGTCCCATCTGGTCAGAAAGTCAGTCATGCTAGGAATAGCTTCCCGACTTTCACCAGAAGAAGATGGTTTAGAGGTAATTTCTACCTCAAGTGAAGGATTCATTGCTGCCCCTTTACAAGATTGCCTCTGAGTTTCCTTGTCTTTTTCAGCAAGGTCTACTTTAGAGGCTTCACCTGCAAATGCAGAAAGGTTTGTTACTTCTTGTGTCTTTTCAGCCACAAGATAACAATTAAAAAGCTCAGGTAATAATAAGTCCACCCAGCATTGCCTGAGTTACTGGGCAAGGCAAATTACTCTAGAAGTTCGCCAAGCGACTAGAGGCTCCGTTAAGACACCAATACCGCGGTGCCAATTGGCCCTAGGCACGGATCGCATAACACCAGGGTTTACGGGAGCTGGTTCGTGGCCTCTGATTCTATATTCAAGGCTATCCTGTCATTCCTACAGGACATTCGGTTATCCACCACTTGCCGACGCGCCTGGTGGCTGTGCTCAAGCCCCAGGAAGGTACACGTACCCCCTGGTTCCAGGGACATGTTAGCTACTGAACTATCACTTGTTGATCGCTCACATATCGTAAACGACACTTGCTTCTCATATCACTGACAACAATTTCACAACAGTTACTGTGTTGCTTATTTTTAACGAGGTCGTTATTAAATCACAATATGCTTGAATAACTGTAGATTAGGAATAGTTTATACACACATTTTGCAATTTTGAAAATACAGTATTCTTTCCTGGAATGCCAATGATCTTTCATTTTGATCATTCAGACAAGTGGGCATTTTATTACGAAACATGAACAATATAGCAAATGGTCCAGTATGGTTTATTTATGCAACTTATATTCTCAATAGAATCTTAGCTACCATTTGGTATTATTTTTAAGTTAATATGCTTTTAGCAACATCTGTGGTGATTATGATGTGATATTATTATGTAATCAGTGGCGTAGAAAAGGGAAAACAAAGGAGACCATCATGGTCTGGACTCCACATGGAGAAAATTTCCTGGAAATTTTCAATTTTATTTTTAAAAATACATTTTATATTCAATAATTATTGTGTCGTGTTGAGAAACGAACCGCGAAACCTGAGATGAACCGAACACTCAAGACACTGATGGGAACACATGTGGAAGAAGAACACAAGTGTTAGTTTGTGAAAGATGGGGGGAAAAGGTAAAAGAACAACTAAAACGTCTTGTAAACGAAGTTTCCAACTTTTATATTTCTTTACTAACAATAAGTTTACATAGTTTAGTTTTTTCATAAGTGTGTTCTTTTTAACATGTTTTCGATTACCATGTTTTTTTTTTTGTACTTAACTCAATTTTTGCAGTGCTATATCATTTTGTACTACAAATCTTATGCATAACATTTTGATGACAAAAATATTAAAAAAATTTTTGAAATAAATACTTATACTGGTCAGTTCTATTTTCACTTAAGATATTTCTCATTTTAGCTTAAAGTTATTTATCAAATTATTTTTGTATTATATTTTATATATCCTAATTTATATGAATCAATGCAGAGTTTAGTAATATTCCGAAAAAATAAAAACATTTAACTCAGTGAATGAAACAAAATTAATTATTCCTTATAAGTACTAATTTTTTTGAGGATATCTAAGTCAATTTGCAATGTCTATAAAATATTATAATATTGATTGAGGAAATAAACCTAATCTATTCAAAATAAAATATATAATATCTAGTTAATAATGTTTCGATTGAAACATTCATCTTAATGATTCCTTTGAATGTGATTATTATCTAAAAATTCAAAGTAAAATTTTTTGTAGAATTTTTAAGGTCTTGAAATATTATTTGACATGATATTAATTTTCTTACAAGAGATTAATTTATTTTACGAAGCAATATATTGTTAGTATTTTTATTGATAAAAAATATATGAAATATTGATCAAATTGTAATAAAAATAATTTAAAAATATCGTTTCCAAAAAAGCAAAAAATCCTGAAACTGAACATAAAATTGAAACTTGTCTGAATGTAATTAAAATACATGTAAAACATTTATTCAGAAGTGCCTAAAACTCGCATCTTTAACAATAGTAAACGTATGTAACCCGAATAAAATGAATGAATGAGTGTAAAATATTTCATTAAGAAATGGGATATGAAATATTTTACACTCATTCATTGCTTTCATAAATACTATTCTATGTGTGTGTGTTTTCATTATAAAGGTTTGATCATATTTTACTCACAGGAATTAATATGAGACAACTAAAAATATGAGAATAGAATTTTAGTGTCGTGAATTTTGCTAAAATAAATCAGTTTTATCTCAGAATTTTGATCTTTCGGGGAAGACATAGATCATTAGCTTCTTAACGTATCACAATGCATGTTCATAAGAATCCTAGAATATAGCAGATATTTAAACTCAAGTTTTAAGTTTAAACTTTTTCGGAAATAATTTTTTGACTTGTGTAGTTTTATTGCCTTTACTTTTTATCACTTCCTGTTGAAAAATTATTTCTCCGAAAGTTAAAAGATCAAATGTATTAAATGTTTTTCTCTTCTACATGATTGAATACTTATAAAATGTTTCTTGATAATTATTTTTTTTTAATTGAGTATTTCAATTTACATAATATTTTAACTTGAAAGCAATCATTCTGGAGGAATATAATGAAATCATGCATAATCATTATTCTACATAGTAAAAAATCGTAAATTTGAAACATATTTGATTTTTATAAATTAATTGACAAAAAAAGAGATATGCATAAAATAATACATAACTAATTCTAAACAAAAATAAGCTCGAATTTTAATACAAGGACCTCTTCGTTTTTATAAAACAAAGGTACATTTCAAAATTTTAAGAAATAATTTTACTAAAAATTAAAAAATCAGTAAATTTTTCTTTGGTAAAATAACCAACTGTAAACTTCTCATAGTAAAATTATGAGATATAAATATTTTTGGTAAAGTTTGTGTTTGTCGTTCACAGTCATTTTTTCCACACGAGATTTAATTTGCCCGGGACCAACAGTTTAAATATAATTTCTGGTAATAATTTGATTCACAATGAAAAACTTTAAAAGAAATTAAAATCCTTTGAATCATTTTACCTTAATAATCTCGAATAATGAAAATATTTTTTCCAAATATGAGAAATAATCCGTACTATTTCAACATCAATTGTAAGTTTTGAAGGTTTGTTCAATAATTTAAAAATTATATATTTAAGATCAAAATCATAGGATAAGATCACCTAAGTGACTTATCATTTTTACGTGTAGAATAAGAAAAATTTAATGTGATCCACACTAATGAAGTAATTGGACAATTTGCTTGCTCAAAAGCAAGACAAATGTATATAGTAAAATTAATATATCAAACTATTATTGTTTATGAGTATATTTTTATTTATATGTGTAATATATATTAATATCTTTCCATTGCTTATAGTAATTGTTTTTATAACACACACTAATATGCAAAATAAATAATATCCTCTTTTAACTAATTTTAAATTACTATAACTCAGATTATTCTACTGAGTATACTAACACATTTCTGAATCCAATTCTAGTTTTGATTTTTTTAACTATATTTTTTGTCTTAAATTTAAAAGTATAATTTGAGCCTTTAAAACTATCCATATTTTAGATTATTTTATAGTGGGTACTTCATTATTTTTTTATTTTTTATTGTATTCTTCTGTATATTGCTATTTTCTGTGGGGAGGGCGTCAAAATAGATATTGTAGCAGAGCGCCAGCTGTGTTCGCTATGCTACTGCTTTTGGGAATGGAATTGCAACAGTTTGAGTTCTGTAGGCATTCATCAAGATTCATTTTTCTCTCTAATGTTTTAGAAGCATATTACAATAAGCTGCATAAGAGGAAGTTTGACAAAAAATTTCATGTGGTACCAAATGAATCTTTCAGCACCAGACTGCCAAATCGGATGGGAGAATATTTGAAACTAGGAATTAATGCTTTTTCAACACTGCTAAATGAACCTTAAAGTAACTTTTATATGTGCTAATGTAAGGAAAAAAACTGTATATCTTCCTGCATTAGACATTAAAATTACCTGAATAATTTGAAGATTATTTGAAACTGAGAATTAATCAGACCTTATCATAATTAAAAAATTAACTTTAATAGTAACTTTTATGTGTTCTAAAATAAAATAAGAAATGTATCTTTCAAAAAATATTTATTGGTGTTTTATTAGAAATCAATTGAAATCCGAAGGTATTCTAAAAATGTATTTTACTGTATTAAGAAATTTAAATATTATTGGAAGTAAATTCTGATTTTTGCTGTAATTTAGTATATGAAACATAATTTTTAATGTGCATGATATGTGTGAAAAATATCTTTTATTATTTCAAAAACCTCCTTTCATCTAAATGTAAAATGAATTTTTTAAATTTGATTAAAAATATTATTTTGATGTATTATGTATGAATTAAACACACGAGACAAATTGTGTTCACAAAATAAAATCTTCACACACACACACACACAACTAGTGAAACATAACAAAATAGTCTCAACACGTATGCATTCAATCAGTTATTAATGTATGAAAAAAATAAAAGAAAATGTCACAGCTATATTTCTGAAATCTTCTATTGTGAAGATTCTTCATTAAAGAATGTGAGCACATGTAATGTGTACTGACTATTCATACCGAAATCAATATTGAAAAAATACGCTATTCTTTTAACCTTATTTTCAATCGATAAAGTTTAAAGGAACGAGCTTGGAACAAAAAGAAAAAACTTTTCTGAGCCCATTCATCACGCGCGCGCATGATCTTTAAAGATCAAAAATTTAAGTAGACCGCTTGATCATTCTATTGAAATCATTGTCTGGAAAGTTTAATGTTATTAAAAGGTTCAATCAGGCGATACAAAGATATCAGAAATTTACATACATATTCATCAAGAGTTCCTTGAAGATTTGATGCTTTGTGAATTCCCTAATATCTGGAAGCTAACTAAGATTTTTAGAATGTATTTTTGGGTGTATTTTTCATAGACAGGGAGCCGACTTACGAATAACAAGATCAGGAAGCCTGGAAAGAAATTATGTACACATACTCAAATAAAAGTGTACGTAGGGAAGCAGACACTTGATCTTCTTTATCCATTTGCTTAACAAAGGTTACATAAATACAATCATTAGACCAAGGTGGGTGTAAACAATTAAGAGGGAATAAAAAAATGCAAGGAAAAATAAAAATGTTATTTAATCTTCTAATAATCTATGCCTGGGGTACATTCGAAGATATGAATTTCATAAATGTTAAAAATAATGGTATCATGTTTTGAAATTATTCCTGTTCTAATTCTGCAAAAGAGCTACTTAGAACGATACATGAATCATTCAGTCACAGCAGATAGTCTCAATCTTGTTTCAACAAACACTCTGTTCTAAGTTGCTTCTTATCAGAACTTTTTCTAAAACGACACTGTGTTTCTGGAAATGCTACAGAACAAATAAATAACAGATGTTTACACAGCTGCCTGTAAGCACTTTGTCATGTTTTCACTCCTACTAAAGGAGGAATACTTAAAGAGAATCTAAAATTATAACCAACAACCAATGAAACACAATTTGTGGTCAAATACAGGTGAGATCAACTATCATGTTTCTTTTAAATTTATATGTTTATATCTAGCTGTCTATAGTTTCCGACAGAGATCATGTAACTACCATTCGGAGACAAAGAGTCTGCAATTTGGAAAATAAGAAAATTTACTTTTTTAAAATTTTGTTCCAAACGATTTTTTACTCCAGGAAATAAGGTCACAAGTATAGATCAGCGAAATACAAATCTAAAATCAGATTTGAAACAATGGAAATTTTCCTTTACCTAAAGAAACTTTTAAATATAAATTTAATGAATCCACTCAATTGACTTCCAGAGCATTTATGAACTTCAGCTCTATTAAAATCGAAAGCACACATTCATTCCTGTGTATAAAAAACAATACTTTTCAAAAATTTAAAACAAATAGTGAATTTTATATATTAAAAATAATTAAAGTATGGAGTGGAAAGAGAATCCAACAATGCACATCCTTTTTCTTGTACTTCCAAGTATTATGCATAAGTAATAATCCTAAAAGATCGGAAAGAATCACACGACTTTGTCCTTCAAGCTAGCAAAGCTCTGAAATGGTGTGCATTGTATCATAAACATGTTTCTATTGAGTTTAACTCAGGGGTTAACTGAGGTCTAAATTAATTACAAATATTGTAATCGATATTTAGAAATGAAACAAAGCCTATATTTTAAGATCAATTTTCTGTCACAAGTTTTGTTCCATTCCATGTAGGCATTTTCCATTCAATTCCGGACAAAGATCCAAACTACAAATATAATAAGGATTTTATTATATAGATAATAAGTATTTCACTTGTTTTTGATACTGATACAGCTTGATTAGTTCTCCAAAAGTTATTTTTGGCTCACTTTGCCTAATGGTAGAATTTGAGAACTTCAGAGTGAAAGATACTTTTTTTCTGATTTTTTAAGCAGTCTTTAATTTATAATCCTGATGAGTGCGAGATCATTTAACATTGAAATACAATGTACCAATTTAAGATGTTGCTTATGTATACTCTATTGGCTTTTGAAAGAAATTATTCATAATAATGATCATTAAAGATAAAATTATTTACTTTTGGTAAAAAAAATTAAATTACAGTAACAATACAAGTTTCTAAAAGTTAACTTTCATTACTGTATAAATATACTCTGATACAAGAAATTGACACTTAGAAGCGCATTTAAATTTATTTAAATTTTTTAACAAATAATTAAAACTATCCCTCTATAAAGCAAAAGTGGTCCCCCTCATGATTAAAAGTCTGTTTTGCTCTGTTTTTTAATGAATAAACCTTATACACCGAATTCTAAGGGTTTGCTCAAAGTATAGCGAAGGTCTTAAAAATCCTCCGTGACATGGCTCTTTTAAACAAAAATTGATTTCAATGTATAGATAAAATGATTGTATATTCATAAATTTAATGTTGTATTAAATGGGTTGTAATTAATAAAGAACGATTCGATTATTTTAATTTAGTTTAAATTTAATATTATATATATTCCAAGTCCGTTGAAATTTTGTACAGAATTTCATCTAGTATTCCTGCGAAGTGCTCAAAGAAGTAAATTTTTAAAAACACCTTTTCAGTCGACTAATGGGTTAAATAAGCTTTTATTGGATTAAAATGAGTTTTTATGATTATAAAATTTCCAAAGTCAACACCATATTTTATATAAATTTATTTTAAAACTAAAAAACATGTCTTATTATTTCCGACACCTGAAAACCTAGAAGAATGATATTCGTACGCATTTTTTTTTTCAGAAAATATTAGTTTAATAATATTTTTGAAACAAATTCCCAAAAATATCACATTTAACACATTTAGCGGTGGATTTTTACAAGGTGCCAACCATTTCATTTCCAACATACATATTTGTTGTATATGTATCTTAATAATTCTCATTGCATTCTACAGTTTTTGTAAATAAAAACTCTTTTTATCTTATTTACTTATCATTTAAGAAAAAAAAAGAACATGCGAATAGGTTACAATAAATATAATGTAGAAAACATTTTCTGAAACAAAAATTTGGAATATTTAGTTTATTTTTCAATAAAATACTATTGAAAAAGCTCATAAAAATATAGCTTTGTGTTGTTTGTTTCCCATCTTAAAATAAAAATCACACATTCAGAATAGTTCAGTCCGATAGTCATTCCCTACTTATCTGATATTGAGGAGTTAAGAAAGTGGCAACCCTACCCAAAAAGGGATAGCAACAAGAAGTCAAGCCAGTGAAAATGAAATATCCGAAGAGAGGACGAAAGAAAAGGAATGTAGTAAATTGCCTCTTTAAAGCTCAGCTGTGGGGAGGAGTAGACGGCAAATGCTTCTAAAATTTTTCTGTTAAGAAAAAAAAGCACTAAATTATTTTAAATGATTATAGACCGGAAAGTATTGTCGTCTGAAATGTATCGTATTCTAAAATTTGGAAAATCAAGACTAGATTATTTGTCCTTAAATATTCCTGAATACTATAATCCTCCAGTAAGTGGAAGAAAAGAGTTTATAAGTTTTTTTTACGTAAATAAGTTATTCAGATGCGAAGGAAAAAGAATTCAGAGATTCGTTGATTGGTTGGACTTGGACGATACTTCATTTAATAATGTCCTTCATGTTTTCAGAAGAAAGAAATTCCTTCCCGTCGATAAGCCTACCTATTTATTAGATAAGAAAAACTGGTGTGAAGGCATAATACGACAATTTTGCATTTTTATCTGTTACAGAAATGATTGCCGTGTAAGACATTTCGTTTTTCTTAATATCATCGAAATATTAGATTATTACGAATACCTTGATCCTCGTTCAAAACAACGTTTGTTGGGTTACTTTCTGAAATCTGTTCCAGAAGATGATTACTATTTCCCGATAATAATAAAAATGAAAAAAATCTTGTTTAATAAGTATGTGGAGTATAATTACACGGTGTTTAGATACCACTCAATAATATTGCAACCGCCAAATATGCCAAAACAAATAATCAATATGTTCTATAAAAGACGTATACATTTTCTACCAAATATTTCAGAATATGAGTTAGAATATGATAAACAATATATATATTTCTTGCTTTTTAGATATGGATATACGAACAGGTTTAAGACTGGTTCACTGTGTAATTATCGTGAACTGGTAATGCATTGTAGGTAAGTGATTCCTTTTTTTACATTTCTCATGGATTTTTATGTGTATAACGTTAAAGTAACTGTTTGATTTAGTATTGTTAAGATCATATACAAGGGTCACTCTGAAATTTTTGAGATACAACTAGGTTTTTAAAGTTATACTTACAAAATTTTAGGTGTGTTCAAAGTAGTCTCCTCCAGCATCAATGCACTTTTGTAGACGAATTTTTCACTGATTAAATGCCTCAAACCATTCATTTCTTCATTCCATTCGAATAGATGAAAAATATGCATTTATAGCCACATCAATCTCTTCTTCTGAATGAAAACGACGTCCACATAACTTCTTTTCCAGATTAAAGAATAACCAAAAGTCGCACATAGCTAGATCAGGTGAATACGGTGGATGTTCGATCACTTTAATTTGTTTTTGTTTAAGAAACTCAACTGTTAATCCGGCTGTATGTGAAGATGCATTGTCATGGTGAAGCATTAGTCCCCTAACATTCAGTTCTTGTAGAATTTCTGGAAGACATTTAGTGGTATACCAGTTTGCTGTAACTGTCTTCTGTCCCTCCAACTTGATGGCTTTGACCAATCCCGTACTTCTGAAGAAAACGGCATGCATCACTTTTTTCAGTGGGCGTTGTTTTTTCACCATTGTTGGCGTGGGATCATCTTCAAAGACCCATACTTTGCTTTCTTGACGTGTTGGAACATCAAAAAACAGTATGTACGTTTCATCACCTGTTACAATTTTAGAAATGATGCGGTGGCCACTATCATTCAGCATATGAAGAGTTTCTTTATTGATTCTGACACGCTCCTCTTTTTGATACTCAGTTAGATTATGGGGAACCCAACGGCAAACTACTTTTTTCATATGTAATTCTTCATGAATGATTTTGTGTATGGCTGCGGATCCAATGTTAAGTTCCTTCTGTATCATTTGATAGGTACAGCGATTATCATCCATTAACATTTTTCGTATGGCAGACACATTATCCGGGATTACTGCCGACGGCGGCCTTCCTGTGCATTCTTCATCCTGAAGAAAATTGCGACCTCTTCTAAATTCTCTAAACCTTCTGAATACAGTAACACGAGCTGGAGATTCATCACGAAATGCTAATTGCAACCGTTGAACGCATTCTTCTTGATTTAATCCTGTTTTGAAATCGTAGAAAATCACAGCGCGAAAATGTACTCGCGTCAACTCCATTTTTTCTTCTGTTTAAAATTTATTCCACGCTAAACAAGTTGAAGTAAGTCAGTAAAAAATCGTCTTCTGTGTTAAAATACTTTGTACTTTAAAATTAAACCGTTATTTTTATTTTGTAAATTCTCGTCTGAGTGTATCTCAAAAATTTCCGAGTAACCCTCGTACTGAGTTTAATTACCACTCAAAATGAGTATTTTCTTTGTAAGACGCATTTGTTTTAAATTTTTGGAAGATTTGAAGCGTAAATCTTAGTTACTTTTAATCGACTAAGAGTCTCAGAATATTTTAAGAATCTGCCAAAAATTTTTCCTCCTCAAAACCGGATGTACTTTTTCGTCCTCAGGATACTTCCCACGGATTGGTTAAAAATCGCCCTTTTTCTCACACAGAAGATTTCTACCCCCTTGCCTGAAAACTGTCAGAATGCTGAAATTAAGAGGGAATTGTCATATTACTACATTATGTGTATTTGTACATATATAGCACTTTGCTAGATGTGCAAATAAATAAAAGTTGTTAAAACTAAAGCGCTTATTTAACTTTTGCGTATAACTTATAGATTTTGAAAATAATAATAAACTGTTTTTTGTGTAATTTAAAATAAATGAACAAATTTCTCAATGTTTCCATGTTGACTTCGTGAATAAGATAAAGTACCAAGAATAACAATATTCTTGAATTATTACGCTTCGGATTTTTTTATGCAATTTTGATTAAGCATATTTGCTTGTTTACTGTACAATTTTTTTGTATAGTTAATATATTCTGTACAGTGAAATTTCCGTTTTTAAATGCCGCAAATACTTTTTAATATTTTTATTATCATGAAATGAAATAAGTTTTAATTGTATACATATATCTTATATTTGCTTTATACCTACACATTTTTACAATAGTTTACTGAACATGTTCGTATGTAGTAATCAGTCTAGTTAGTTTTTACCATGAAAATAAAAGACCAAATTATTTAAATATTTTAAAAAATTTGTTATTTTTAATTGTTATTTTTAAAGAAATTTACGAAGACTTTTTAATTTATTCATCTAAATACTTAAATCTAAATATTTCGACATGATAAAACTTGCAAAGCAATTTTCATAAGCCTTTATGACCCATGTTTTATGTTGTGAGAATTCTCTGATAAATATTGTATCTGAAAAATTATTTTCATTCTATACTAAAATATTTTCAGACGTTTTTGGACTATTAAAAGCCCAATATTATAAAATATATACGAAGAAATGATTAAATTTTCATACATATATGATTGTGTTTTTGTAGGTACAATTTTTAAATGTAAAACATATATAGATAACCTTGCATTTTCACTTTTCTGTATAAATTAAACAAAATTCAACCTTGCTGATATAATTTATTGATTGTCTAACTTCGTAAATTTGATATTTCTTACAATATTTATATCTTAAAACAATATTATAAGATCATTTGTTACTATTACAATTTTTTTTTATAATTAAAACATGATTTAAATATTCCTAATAAAAATATCTTTTATTGAAAATTCGAGAAAAATTCCTAGTGATGAACGAAAGATTAATTGCGTAAAAAGCATTGTTTTTTAAATATTCAGCATATTTATTCTCATTTACTCAAATTAATATCATATTTTTGTGAAGCTACTTGATGAAACACAGAAAACAAATTTGAATTACAAACACTAAGGAATTTAAGTAAAGTTTTTCGATTGATGCGGCAACCTTTTTTTTGGAAATTTTACAAAGCATTCTAGATTTTATGAAATTATTGCCGCTTTTATTTTGTATTTCCTTCCATCTGGAAACAAATTTTTTCAATTCTAGGCTTTAAACTCTTTGATCGATCTTTGATCGTTAACTTGAAAAATATGCTGCTTAGCAATTTATAGAAATAGCAGCGCAATAGCATATTACTACAATATGTTGGTGCGTTGCTTATCTGCTCTAAGGATACGTAAAATGTGATGAACAAAGGAAATAATTGAGCAATAAAAAATGTATTAATGAGCTTCAAGCAATGTTAATCTCTCATATTAACACGATTTGAAAAATTACTCAAATAGGCAACTAATAATTATTTGATATATTTTTAAGTAAATAAATATTTTTCCATTTTTTTTTTAGTATTATAATATTTTTAGCACACATACTAAAGCTGGTTTCCATTGCTTTAGAATTCAACCGTCTAAATAAATGAGGAATTTATTAATAAATATTTATTAGTTTAATTTTTTAACCAATTGAAAAATATATTATTTATGCTCTGTTTGATAGATAAATGTAATTTTTTATTTACTTAAAAGTGCTAAAGCCCGAATTTCTTAGCTAAATTGCTTTTTCTCAAATCGAAACTGAACAACTTTAAGTTAAAATATCACTTGTCATGTTTTTTGGAGAAAAAATTTCACGAAAATTAACTTTATTTATTAATCTGAATTGAAATATATTTCAGTGCATGTACTAAGCAATTTAAACTGGTCAATTTTTACTTATATAAATTTTACCAAAGATTTGTTTCCACAAGTGCATTACTTTAGATATTTTTAAAATAATATTCTAGCCTATATTTGAACTGAAATTTACATATAATTAAAAAATAAAAACAAAGAAAATCATAAAATTTCTTTAATTTGGCAAATTTGCCGGATTTATATGAAAAAACTTATAAAATAACAATAAAGTCATTCTTTCTTCATAATAAAAAAAGTAATTCTCAAAAAAGGTATTGCATGCGAAACTTTTCTATAATCTAATTTAAGAGACTTTATGTAGAAGAATATAGTCTCTTAAATAAAAATTTAAATTTTATTAGAGATTTATTGTTTTAGAATATTTATTTATTTTTTTAATTATTCGAGACTTATTTTTCTTTCTTTTAAATAGGAAATTATATACACGATTTAAGTCCTGAATCATTTCTTATACTTATTTTCTTGGTAGAATTTGATTCATTGCATTTAAATTTGCATTTCAGAAATTTTTAATTTTAAAAATTTATTGGTAAAAGCTTATGTATTTTTTACCGAAAAATTTTATTAATTTATTATTTACCTAAATTTTTATATTTTTCTTATAAGAAAATGCGTTGTGTTATGAAAGTTTTTTGTTATCTAAAAAATAAAAAATAAGCAGCTTTATACCTTACGAGATACCTTACGAAGTAGTGAAAATTTTATTTAATTTTTTTAGCGCATTTATTCTTCGCTTGTGTTTAAATTCTTTTAACATTACTATTGAGCACGTTACATCGAAATGTTCAAATTCAATTTATGCTTGTATCAATTACAGTTTTCATGCAGGAGAAAGTGAAATATCAATGAACAAATATTTTATATTCTGTTCTTTTGATACAAAATATGATACTTTTTATGTTTTTAAATTTTGAATAAAGAATAACAATACGCTGAATCTTTTGAATAATTTCGTTATAATTATCTCTAGTATTACAAAGTGGCTGTAATCTTGGATTTTGATAGGTTTTCCATTATATAAATGTTTAAGCGAGATACATTACTTAATATGGCATTTATGAGTATCTAATTCATTAAAAATGCAAATGAAGCTCAATTCTATATAAGTATTAAGCTTTATATTTACCATTAAAATCGTAATGAAAAATTATCTATAATAAAGTATTCAAAATCAAAGAAAAATTATATAGCAAAAAATAAAATACATTCTTAATGTAAAAATTATTTATTATACCAGTTCAGAATTTTATTTATTTATAATATAAATAGAGTAAAAAATTTTATACTTTGGATTTGCAATTTTGTATGTTACGAATATTTAAATACCTAATAAAATCATAAAAAATTTTTGGCATAAAAATAAAAGTAAAAAAATCTTTAATTTTTCTTTTAAATACCAAACGAAGCAAATTTTTTAAGGAATAATTTATAATAAATTTTCTTTTTACTTTTAATTTACGTTTTCTGATGTGCAAAATATAATTTCTCTTGATAAATAATTTCTACATAATTTGCATAAAATATTTACGATAGTTTGTAATTTCAATAAGAAATGTGAATATCCTTAAGAAATTTAAATGATGTATTTCTTTTTCAAATTGAAAAATGTTTAAATAAGATTTAAACAATAAAAATGATTTTAACCAACGATAAAGAAATTGAAAAAACAGTGGTGATGGCTTCAAAGAAAATAGTTTATGAATATGATGATGTGTTGTTCATATGAAATTAATACATTTCAGTGGATTGGAAACTGTATACTTTTCTCACGAATGGTAGAAGAAAGAAGCGATAATGGCATTTACTGATTAACTGGATATGTTTTGAATTATTATCAGATGAACGTTTAACAGTTTGATATCCTCAACTATGGGCTATATTTCTACTAAAAATTTCACAACAAGGATTTAACATAGAGTTAGAATAGAACAATATTTCTAGTTTACTAGCACTCTCTTTTGATTCTATGAATCCTTAAACGCTTTTTACAATGGAAACTTACAATTGTTCCAATTGACAAGTAAATCTTTAAAATATTTTTCCAAATATCAGTAATATAGTACTAATATAATTAATTTCATTAAAGATATATTATACTTAAAATAGAAAAGCTAAGTAAATTACACCTATGTGAATCAAGAAAATATTTTTAGAATATTCCTCGGAGAGTTTTTTATTTAAATCAATTTTCTATTTCTGGGAATCTTAAAAGCAGCATGAAACATTAAAAAAGACTAACAATAAATCAATTTTCGTTAAAAATGTTAAAGTAACATTTTTATTTAAATGTCAAATATATATACATTTAAAATTTTAAATTATATCACAAATATCAAAATAGTATTCATTAATTTCCAGTACCTCGAGACATTCTTAGATAATTTGAAAATTTTTAAGTTAAAAAGTTGTACCCTATTAGATCAAATATAAGGAACATAAGCAATATTACTTTCTATTTATTATTTATAATCTTAAAAGCAATAATAAGTTATATTGAAGATATTGTAATAATTAAACAAAAAAGGTAAATGAGATCAATAAAATTATTGAACTACTTTAAATGCATGAGTAACAATTATGTTGAAAAATTAATATACAATAAGCAAATGTTATAGATATTTGTGTGTGTGTGCAAAACAACAGAATTTTCTGTAAATGGAAAAAAATGGAACTGGAATTTTGTTATTGACAGGACACCATTGTTTGATATACTTAATATTATCATTGTCAGATTCTTTTGATTCTGAAGAAAATATATCAACCGAAGTTCAAAATTTCATCTTCTCTGTCACTACACATTTTTTAAATGTTCCTTAAAATATAAATTTGATAAAACAATTTAAAATATTTCTCTTATAAATATAAAAATTTATTTTCTCTTTATTAATCTTAAAATCATTCATGAGAGAAAATCGCTCTTTTGTAGTAATAAATCAAGGCGAGAAAGATTCTTGCTTACTTATTTCATATAGAATAATCAAAAAGCTTTATTTACATAAATAAACATTCATTTTCATTCCTTTCGCTATTAATTAAAAATATCCCTAATCATACAGGAAGTTACATGCGTGATGAGTTGTCTTTCTTGAAACGAATTCCTGATTACATACGAGAGGTAATGGGAAGATGTTTGAAATAGTACTATCGATTACTTATAGAAATAGTATAGAAAATAAATTTAATACCTTAGCCTTTTTAATATTCAACAGTTTGTGATCATTTAATATTCAACTGTCTGTGATCATTCAATATTCAACAGTTTGTGATCATTTAATATTCAACTGTCTGTGATCATTAATATTCAACTGTTTGTGATCATTCATATTCAACAGTTAGTGATAATTTAATATTCAACTGTCTGTGATCATTAACATTCAACAGTTTGTGATAATTTAATATTCAACTGTCTGCGATCATTAATATTCAACTGCCTGCGATGTGTAGTTAATGTTTTAATGAAATGTAATTAATAATTAAGTGAAAAAAGTTCGAATACTTCTGGAGCTGTTTGACTTCTGCTGAATAACAAAACAATGTGATAGTATCAATATAGAAACAAAATGATACAAACAAGCTTATCAAAACATACGAGATTATAGGAATCCTGATTATATTAAAAATTATAAACTTTCTGCTTCTATATTAGTAAGTTAGAACTTTTTAAGGAAAATTTAAAAAACAAGAGCAGTTAAATATTTTTTAATTCTGAATACTGAAAAATTACAAAAATTATGTTAATTAATCAAAGTTAATTTCTTTAAATAAATTTCAACTGGACTTCATTTTTTGAAACAGATAACATAGTAAATTTTGTTTCAACTTTTCTTATTGTGTACAATATTTTCGTTGTTACTAATAAAAGATTTGTAGATGATTAAATAAGTTAGAAGTTAAATCTGAAAATTTGAATTAATTTTTATAACTTCTTTTTTAAAAATTATCTCATATGCTTTCGAAATACAAAGAAATTTTTATATATATGCAAGGAAAAATGATCGTTATAAGTATTTGTTTCTCTATTCTTAAATATATCTAACATTAGAAAATCGTTTTTATGTTTTTTATACTTAAAATTGAGAAAAAATTATTATCATAACGTAAGGTAAGATTCACTTACCTTTTTACAAACAAGGAACTCCACGATATTTTTCCGATAGATCTATTAATAATCGACAAATAATTTCCATTCTCAGAAACATTGGAGCCTTGCAGTCAGTTTAACACATTCAATTGAAATTAACTTTACAACAAGCACATAAATGCTAAACATAAACGGCACACTACATTAAAAAGGGAAACAAAGGAAATATCTAATATTCATTCACACACAGCATCATTCTCTGAGCGTGGCTCAGTATCAACTGAGGTTTCTTTGGCAGTGGCGCAACAGATGGGAGTTCGTGACACTCTCGCAACTTTGGACTCGAAGGTATACCAGTTCGAATCCAAACATCAAGATCAGTTCTATGATTCACCTGTAAAAAACTAAACACAAAAAATATCAATAAACTGATTACAATGTAATTCAATAAAATAAAAGTAATTTAAAGTCTTTGAGTTGGTTTTAACAATCGTCCATAATGGGAATATATAACTTCTTGGTTATCAGGGATTAAATCTTTGGTTTGGCGAGGACCGTCATCATTCGATCCAATGGAAAAACTCACTGCTGGAAAATCAATAGTTGTCACTTCTATTGGATAAAGTTTTTGTATTGGTCTCAAAACACTTCCAGATTGAGTCTTAAGTTCCACTAAACGTACCATTCCATCCTTTCCAGGAAAAGTTTTTAAAATTTTTGCCAAAGGCTAGTTGATTCGCTTGATGTTTGTATCTCCGATAAGAACAAGATCCCCTTCTTTTATGGATGATCCACTTTTTACTTTGGAATAATCTTATTACAACCCAAGATATTCAGTTCTATCGGTTTCGCAGATCTTGCCGCAATTTCAAACGGTAAGCGTATCTTTTATGCAGTTTTCTTGAATCGATGATGTCAAATTCAGGAACGCCTACATCTTTAATTTCTTGTAAGAACATAGATGGAGTGAGGGCTGACAGGTCGTTTGGATCTTCTGAGAGGTACGTCAACGGACGAGAGTTAATGAGACTTTCAGCATCGCATAATACTGTAGCTAACTCTTCTTCATTCAGGCAAGCTTTCTCTAATACCCTTCTCAGAATACCCTTCAATATTCCTATCAATCTCTCCCAGAAACCTCCCCACCAAGGGGCAGAGGGTGGATTAAATTTCCAAGAAATTCTTTTCTTTGAAGCGAAATCTTTGACTTTACACCAATCGATAGTTCTTAAAAGATTCGCTGTTCTTACAAGATTTGTGCCATTGTCCGAATATACAGTAGAAGGACGTCCTCTCCGCACAATAAAACTGCGAAACGCCCGGATAAAGCAGTCAGTGGACAAGGAAGATACCAACTCGAACCTCTCAGATGTTTCGATTTCTCCAATCTCCAATCTTCCTCCTTTTCTATCTCCACTATTTCTTTGGATATTCTTGCAGAATCTAATGACATAAGCCATGATTTTCACAACTTTATTGAAGGAGGATATCCTATGGAAGAACTCAAATCTGTTAGTGACTAAATTTGTTGCAGAGATCACTGTTTTCTTTCTTTCTGAAAAGTCAACATCTTCGTCTGCAGAAACTTCACTAGCAGGCCAATCTTGCAGGGGCAGCTTCAGCCAATCTAGCCCTTCCCACCATCGGGATTTCAATAAATCTTTCGGATTGCATCCCCTTGAGGGTAAATCGGCGGGATTATATTTTTCTTGAATATGCCGCCAATCCTCTGGATCTGTCAGCTTCCGAATTTCATTCACTTGGTTCGCTACAAAGGTGGCTCAATTATCCGGCTTTTTGATCCAGTATAAGGCGTTCATCGAGTCAGTGTAGAAAAAAGTTCGTGTATTATTCATACTTAAATCTTTTTTGACAGTGTGAGCGAGTCTGGCTCCAATGGTGCACGCAAGAATTTCTAATCTAGGAATAGTGATTGATTTTAAGGGTGCTACCCTTGACTTAGCCTGTAATAATTGACTATTCCCTCCATATCATTTCTAACAAAAATTGATGCTGCATAAGCAGATTTGCTAGCATCTTCAAAGACATGGATAGTAGTATTCGCATCAAGCTTGGGTAGTTCTCTAGGGATTTCTACATCTTTTAAATATTTTAGTTCATTGGCCCAAAAAACTAAACAAAGATTTCAGGATATTATTCTCATGGATTGCCCAAACATTTTTCTTAAGATTCTGCGTTCAATGGTTAATAATTTATTTTCATCTAATTTAGTAATTACCTAACATTCACTTCCATAAAGTAAGATTTTTTAGTAGATGTTAATTTTTGTTTTTAAACTCATATATCGAGATTTTAATTATTTTTTGAGGCCATGATATCATTTATTTGACATTGCGAATCTGTTGTTTATCTCTACAGTCAAATGATTGTTAGAGGTACCGATAGTTTCAATATATTTGAATTGTGGCACTGTGTGTTTCAAAAGTGTAACTTTGACTTTAAATGGCTATGTAATCTGTGTATTGTTTGAAATCTCCAGGAATTTTGCTTATCTTCTTTTATTTTTAGTCCCAATTTACCACTCTCAGATACGTCGCTGGTGCTCTGTCGATTAATTATTATAAATGTTGGTTTTTTTACATTTAATAAAATTTCTATAACGAAATTAATTATTCTTCTTATGCTCAAGTATTTAATAAAATATCAAAATAATGAATTTATAATATGCAATTTAAAATTGAAAATCTTTTTGGAAATATGAAGATATTTTAAGTGTATACTTTTTTAATGAAATTATTTTGAGTAAATTTATGTTTAAATAGGTTGTTTTATACGAAATCGCATTTAAAGGTATGATTCTTCTATTTTGGTCACCCAGCTATAAGTACAAGTTAAAGAACAACATATTTTTCGAAGTTCAGCATACAAAAAATGACACTAACAGCAAAAATTATATTTTATGTAAACGATAAAAACGAACTTATGAAAATTTAGGCAAAACCATTTTTTCCTAATAGAAAACAACAGGTGTATATGAATGAGAGAAAAATATGCAAATATCAGACTTTCGTAGCTAAATTTTGTTTATTTTCAACTTTTGTTAGCAGATGTTTTGGCAAAAGTCAGTACTGCCGCAATGTTTAAAAGAAGCTGTTTGTCCGATTTCTTAAGATAACGGGGTGTAGGATAGATGGAATTGGGGGTATCACAGGCTGATGCTACTCTAGGAGACTTACTACTCTATTTTACAATGTGGCCCACCATCTGTTGAATCAATATCAAAGCGAAGCTTCTACGTCCAGAAGACATGTTCCAGGCTTACCACGAGTTGCAACATCTGCAGAAGACAGTTTAATATTTCTGAAGAGAAGAAGCGCTTCTGTTCCGCAACTTGCTACCCACCATTTTTTACCATCAGGAAGAAGATTATCCATTAGTACAGGGCAAAAGCGTCTTCATCATGTAGATATCTAGTTGCGTTTGTCTCCCTGACCGAACGGTAGAGAAAGGCCCGCTTATCTCAGCCAGAGAACACGTTTCTTGGAACAGATAGCACAATGGGTTTCTGTACTTTTTACATACGAGTTCAGATTCAAAAGGTTGAACGATTCAGAACATGTGCTGATCTGGAGGAAACAAAGCACCAGATACTGCCAATACAACACTGAGGAAAGCCACAATTACTGCGGTAGTGAAATAATGGTTTGAGCAAGGATCTCACTTGATGATCGCACTGACGTGCATGTGTTCAAAAGAGGAACTGTGATTGGTGTGAGATATTGTGATGAGATCCTTGATTCAAATGCCGGTATAAATGGCAATGATTTCCTTCTAATGGACGACCCCATAGAGCTGTATTTGTTGAGAAATATCTTGAAGGTCTTGATTTAGAGCGAATGGAATGTCTAGCTTTATCTCGAGACATGAATCTCATAAAACATATGTGACAGTATATTGGTAGGCAGATTGTTGCTTTAAGTCCTCCAATGTCTGTAGGAAACTGGAAAACAGCCTCGGTGTCTTGTCTTCACTTCCCATTTCTTGAACTAACAGCATGGAACATCGAAGTCTGCCAATCCATTTAAGCTATAGATGGGCATATTCCATATTAAAACTTATTTTTGTTATGTTTCTATAATATTTTACCTTATAAAACTGTGATTATTCTTTTTTCCAAAAATGAACTTTTTCACCAAGATGCTTTTTTTTTGTTTCAAATAAATTGTGTTTTACTCATGTTAACTTCTATGTTGCAAACAATACATACCCGTTTTGTGCCCTTATAATTAAAAAAATTTGGTGCTTCTACATGTTTCTAAAAGAAATTAGCTAATAAGCATTTTGTTCTGGAGAAGGACGCAGAGTTGCTCACCGCTTAAAAAAATTCCGTCAGATTCATATTTTTACGCTTCTTTTTGAGTTCCTTCACGCAGCTAAGTGGAATCTATTGTTTTCTTGGAACAAATGCATCTTGTTTGAAATTAAAGAATGCATTCCTGAATTATATTCGTGCCGTAATAACGAAATAATCTAGCTGAGGAACACATAAGAACAAATTAGTAATTACAGCAAGTGATGTTAAAATAGAAAAAAAAACACATATTTCCCAATATATATTGATTGAATTCCATCTTTTTGGTGATCGAATTAATGCATTACATTTTTCAGAAGCATTTTTGATTTTCTCGTGCACTAGCTATCAATAATTAAACTAGAATGTATATCAAGTTCATCGTATATAGTATGAACTTCAGTAATGATATAAATTTGAATATATATCAAGTTCTTCATGTATAATATGAACTTGAGTAATCATATAAACTTGAATATATATAAAGTTCATCATGCATATAAAGTCTTGAATATATATCATACGCAGAAAAACTTAATTTTTTAGATTTATTGTACATTTAAAATGCTGTTTTATTTTTTTAAATTGAATAAAGCAAACCATATTTTCATTAAATTCTAACACAATTCTAAAAGTTGATTCCTAAAAGCAGTTAGATTAAATAAAAATGTGAAATTAAATTTATCTTAGAACATTTAAAATAGTATAGATTATTGAGTGTACTTATAATATGTATACTAACAATGTAACTAATAATTGAATACAGCATCGTTAAAAATTTGAAAATATATTAATGTATATTTAAAAAATCATCAATGTAGCTTTTTAATTTAAATTTCGTTTAATTTTCTGTTGCACATAATAAATTAATGAAAGTTCTATTAAAATTGCTTGTTTCATGGTAAACTGAGAAAGATGTGGATTAGACTACTAGTCAAAAAAGACGAATTTATTCTGTAAAAATGCAACCTACGTTATTATTAAAATAGGTATTTCAACTCACTAAGAGCTATCATTTATAATTGAATTTTATAATGAAATTTAATAATGCAATGTTAGTTTCAGATTACAAATATTTTGATATTGCTTTTAAAATGTTTAAGTTTAGTCCATATTAAATTTCATTAAAAAAGAATTTTGAATTCTTATACATTTCAGTTATTAATAATTTAATCATTTTGTCAAGGATAACTTTTATTTCACACTGTCTTACACTGAAATGAAGGAACAAAGTTCTTTTCGGTACCAGACATTTCTATCTAGTGTGATTGAAAAAAATTTTTACTTGATAAATCAAAACCCGATCAACAAATGAATGTCTGTTAATACTTTTTGAACACTTACATTTGATTACATGGTTTCGGTATTTTAAAAGAATCGAATGATCATTTCTTATCTACAGAATCAAATAACATGTTTGCACATTCGATACAAATCATCAACTAACTATCTCTTGTTTACAGATGGCACTCTCAGCTCTAATATGGGATTATTTCACAGGTATTAAAAATGAAAATCTTTAAAATATATTTTAGTGAGTTTCTTTTTCCTGGAACAAAATACAAAAGAAGACATACTGCGCCGAATAAAAGAAAATCCACTCATCAAATCAGAAATAAAATACAATTACAAAAATCGTAAAACACAAGTTCGTAGTGGTAAGAAGCTAGGCAAATTTGTATCTCATTTAAGAATAAAAATGACACAAATGAAATGTGTGATATGTACTGGTATTAAAGTCAATACAAATCTTTGATAGACCTTAGTAAACCAAAAAAATTTTTGATAAAGTCTTGTAAATTTAAAACAGTGCTGAGGTTTTGTTTTGTTTTGTTTGTCGCTCAACGGTCATTTTTTGCACACGAGGGCTAATTAGACCATAAAACAGTGCTGAGAATAATGGTAAGATGTAGATGATCAAAATTAGGACATTCAATTAAGATATGATAGATAATTAAAACACTTTTACAACTCAGACACCAGAATGCTGGTTCATTAAATAAATTATAGTTATGAGTAAAACGAATATGGCCGATGCGCAGTCAATATAATTTGATTTATAAAATATATTTTAATAATTTCTGTTGTAATCTCCAATTGTGGTACGAACTGCTCACGTCGATTTCCCAAAACAGGATTATTAATTATCTTTATCTATATCAAAAGCAATGTGAAATACAAAAACAAGTGAATTCTAACATTATTATTTTTAATAATATTGCAATGGGCATATAATTGTAACTTAAATATATAAAAACATTTACTTAATATAATAAATTTTAAAAAATAAAGTATTATATTTCTTGAAAAAAATTTATGTTTATTATTTTTTTTTTTCACATTCGTAGCTTGGATTTACAGAGTCACAAAACGTCATTTAGGATCAATTAATTCAGGTCAAAATATAGCATAAATTTTGAAACACATAATAAGTCTTCACACATTATTTTTCATAAACGATATTTTTTGCAGTTGCGGTTATAAATTATTCCTTAATAAATTTTAGTACTTAAGTAGTTTATTGATTTCTATTTTGGACTTTCCAACACAAATATTCTATTTGTCGCAAATATTGTTACTAAAATACATTTTTAAGTATATGTATTTTTTTAATGAAACTTCAAAAATTAAAAAAATGCTAATCATATCCTCTCATTAATTTAACGAATTATAGTTAAGAAACTGAACCATGAAAAACAGTGTAATATATTGAACTATATAAATTTTTAATATTAGATATTTATAACTCAAAATATAAAAATTGTTTTTCTTTCTCATATTATAAATTTAGACTTTAACGCCTTTCGATTAATTTCAATGCTTTTTAAAAATTATTTAAACATATCAATTTCCTTTACTTTGTTAAAAACCATTATCATAAACATGCTAATTTACCACTGTTTTCTTCCCACAGGGACGATCGTGATAATTTGGAACATATCTTTAAGAAGAAAATGAAACATGAGATTCTATTTCGTGTCTTCCAAGTGATTCTGATGTATCGGAAGAAAACTGAAATTTATTCTGCATCAGAGCTTAAAGTTATCTGGGATACAATAACAGATCCGTATCTTGTTGAAGAAGATTTTCTTCCCTCTCCTCTAATATTGGAAAATGACGGTTCAGATGCTCGTGAACAATATCTGGAGATTTATAAATGGTATGCGGAGAGCGTGTATCCAGAATCCTCAGATAAAACCCCAAGGTCATTGCTACATCTCGCAAGATGCAAAATTCGAGCTTGTCTTGGTACAAGATTTCTTCTGCCAGAAGGCATTTTTGATCTGAGCGTTACCCAATATGGAACATCAAGCGAAAAATCTATTGCCCTTCCATATCATTTGCGGAGATATTTACTTCTTGAAGATGTACCTGCATTAAGAAATAATTCTTTGAGGTGTTGACTTTCGATCAACAATTTCTCATAAAGAATTTACTTTCTGAGATGCAACTTTCATATATTTGACATTAACCATTATGTTCCATAGAAGTAGGTATTACGCGTAATGAATGTAATGTATTAACTAAAAACTTAATGAAAAAATAACTATTAACAGAACAAAAATAACTTGGAAAGAATCGTAAAACTGTATGTTCAGTTAGCATCTCTGATTGAAAAATCATAAAAAAGTGGAGCAAAGCTGATTTTCAGAATTTAGTATAAGAATGGTCCAACCGTTTGAAAAGTGATCATTCCCCATTGTGTGCTTAAGTATTACACCATTATGCTTTTTTGTAATTTTCTATATTTTTCTACTAATGAAACATAATGGGATGCTAATTTATTAGATGCATCTCAAATATGAAGATACAATAATATCTTTATATAGTGAAACTCAAATGCATAAATATTTTAATATGATTTTATGTATGCAATGTATGCGTACACAGATAAACTTAAACATTTACAAATACAAATGTTTGGTTATTATAAGTCCCAAATTAGTTTACATTTTCATTGAATTGGGAGATGAAACATAAAGAATTAAAAAAAAAACAAAATACTACACGCGAGTTTAAGAAATTGTAATTTAAAATATTACAAAACTTATGTATTAAATATTTCAATAAAATATTTTACTCTATGTTGACATTTTGATTAATATTACATTCATTAATTTCTACTTCAAATCATGTATTTATGTGAACAGATACATACAAATCATTTATAAATTGATTGATGTTAGTTCAGATTGTTTTCCCGCTTTAAATATTTAACGAATATGGTAAAATGATTTAAATTTTAATTTCTTACTTCATAAGAAATAATTTTGGCAAATTCCCCATTTGTTAAGAATAATGGCTTAGTTTTATATCCTGCTGAAAAATGAAAATTGTTTTGTTATGTAATGACTTACGTGTGCTAACTTAAAACCAGTTGTTTGAAAACACCAATGAGGAAGAAATTATCTATGGTATTCGATATTTTTCTAAAAACTTAATTTTTTTTAGCTATATTTGAAATGATATAAAAAAAATGATTAATACTTTAAAAATAAATCAAAAGCCTATTTCATAATTTCAGGTCAGGAATAATTTTTAATGATATTTTTGATTTTAGACCCTCCTGATTTGAACTTTTAGAAAGATCAAATAAAGAAAAGGAATGATGGACTGCATTATGAAAAATAAAATCCTTCACAAAGCTTTTTCTCTTTCCCACCAAATCTACTGCAGAAATTTGGAGAAAAGTATATTCTCAAGCACAATAAATGGAGGCTGAATTTATCTCTTATACTGAACAAAAGAGTGAAAAAACACAGGTGTTGCAATACAGCCCTTTCCTAGCTGCTTAGACCCTTATTCTGGCCACCGAGCTCCAGTGACTCAGTAGTTTCACTCCGCTTCCCCTTAAAATGAGGTACAGCTTGTCCTTATCTGGACCTTGCGCCACAAAACCCAATTAACCCGTTAAAGTTAAGCATCATTTGCCGCGAGCAGTGATTAGAAGTGTGACCACATACACTCGCTATCTGGGTTGCTGGAGCTTCGTGGGTTGGGAACGTGACCATGTTAATTTGTGGTGTCCAATGTCTTTCTGCTGGTGTGGCGTGGATGTGGGGAGAAGGGTGCCAACTCAGGTGTGACTTCGTTAGCTGACCGTGGTTCAAAATTACGAGGCACTTGGTGATGGACGAGTATTCCAAAACATTACTTTAGGTATAGTCCAGGGCTCGCCTGCACCGATATCTATGTATCTTCTGGCCACCTGCAGACTGCCCTGGTCGAAGCCAACATGAGCACAATAGAACTGAAATTCTACAAGGCTAATGTTGAAGGATAATTAGAAATTATGTTACTTGTTCATTCTAAAGAAATATTGTTTGCGTTTTTAATAACTACACTACTGGCCATTAAAATTGCTTCACCAGGAAAGCGGCACACCGGAAAGCGAATTGCTACACCCGGAAAGCGAACCTGCTGTGATATGCCAATGATTAGATTTTCAGCGCATTCATACAAAGCAGGCGACAGTAGCGACATCTACAATGTGTATAAAACCAGAGATTTGACAGCAGTTTTCTCATCTCAATTTCCGTTTCAACGTTGTTTTCGGCAAAGAAAGTTGTTGTAATGCCTCGTGTAAGAAGAAGAAATGCCTATGAGTACGTGTCTGGCTTAAATCGAGGAAGGATTGTAGCCTACCGGGATTGCGGTTTATCGTACCGCAATATTGCTGCTCGCATTGGTCGAGACCCCATGACTGCTTGCAGAATATGGAATCGATGGGTTCAGGACAATCATACGGAACGTCATGCAGGATCTCAGCGACCCCCCATCACTAACAGCAGAGAAGACAGACATCTTATCCGCATGGTCACAAGGGATCGTACAGCCACGTGATGAACCGTGAGTCGAGAAATGGAGTAATTTGCAAGGCAACAAGTTTCTGCTCGAACAGTTCGACGACGTTTGCAGCAACACGGATTGTCTGCACGGCGACCATGGCTTCGGCTACCATTGACGCTGCGTTACAGACAGGAGCGCCTTCAATGATGTGGTCAGCGACGAACCTGGACGCGGGAATAGCACTACGTCATCTTTACAGATGAATCTCGATTCTGTATACAGGACCGTGATGTCACGCATCCGTGTTTGGAGGCATCGTGGAGAACGAGCATTGCCAGCTTGCATTGGACATCGCCATACTGGCCCATCTGCTGGTTTTGTTTTGTTTGTCGCTCAACGGTCATTTTTTGCACACGAGGGCTAATTAGACCGGGACTTACGGTTTAAAGTGGATTCCGAACCACTACAAACATCCATGCCCAAGGTGGGATTCGAACCCACGAACTGTTGAACCGAAGGCAAGAGCGCTAACCATTCGGCTGCCAGCTCGGCGGCCCATCTGCTGGAGTGATGGTATAGGGTGACATTGGATACACGTCTCGATCACCTCTTGTTCGCATTACCGGTACTTTGAACAGAAACCGTTACATTTCTGATGTATTAAGGCCCGTGGTTCTGCCCTATCTTCGAGGCCTCCCTAATGCTTTGTTTCAACAGGATAATGCACGACAGCATGTTGCCCGTACTGTTCTGAACTTCCTTGATACAGAACAGGTTCGACTGTTACCCTGGCCAGCACGTTCTCCTGGTCTGTCACCAATTGAGAACGTGTTCCTCATGGGCTGTCGTGCCACAGAATTTAGTTTGGAGATTATTACAAATATTTAGTTAAACTTTGTATTAGAATACATGTTATTGAACGGCTCATCATCTATAACGTTAGAACAGCGCTCCTCTAATAAGAAGAAAATTTCAAATTCGATATCAGCCTCCATTTAAAAGCTCGAAGCACGTGTTGGAGATCTACATGCATATCTTATATATGTGTACTTTGGAATCTTCCGTGTTAGTCTCTCTTATGACTCGTGAAAATGACCTGTAAAAAATGAGCAGCAGATATTCTAAAAGGTATACAACAGCTACAGTTAATCTAACGTACTCCAGTGACATTGTCCACCACGTGGTTGCTATGTTTGTTTATCATTCAACAATCACATTGCCTGCATAGGCTAAGTGGACAGAAAATCTACAGATTAAAGTGAATTCAGAACCATTAAAAACATCCATTTGAACACAGGAGCTGTTGAACCGAAAGCCATTATATTAAGTACATTCGGTTGCCTGTTCGGCAACCGCATAAATAAAAATCTGCTTTTTAAAATAAGAAAATTTCTTAAAATATAAGTTGGAGAAAAAAAGATTTGAGTCATTTACGTGGTAAAAATGTCTTGTTTTTTTGATAATTCTCTGATATGTACTGCAGGAGGTTGTAATAAATACACAAATGTATCAATTTCTTGGCTATACAGTGGGTGATCGGATAACGAACAAATCGGACAATGAATACTTTCACGAAAGATTTTAGTGTTCGGACAACGAACACATATTCGGATCACAAATTCTAACGAATGCTTCTTTGGCTTTCGGAGCATGATGTGCTGGGTTGCCAAACCCTTGGACCAAAATTTTGTTTTTCAAATCTCTTGAATTATGTTGATTGCCTATTAAACTTCAAAGGTCTATACTAGAAAAAAGTTTTGTTCAATAGAATATTTATAGCAAAAGTAGACCATCAGTTTTGGTTTTGATTTCATTCAAAACCAAAACTGATTTCATTTTGAGTTTCTCTCTCTCTCTTCCTTGTTTATTCGTTGAGGTATTGGGAGGATGTCAGAGCTATAGTCTTAGAATGGCACCTACATCAAGTTGATATCAGTAAGGTTAGGGATCTTTACAACAATGATGCTATTAATCACTTCTGGAAACTCTTAAAAATGAGAGAAAAGCAATCGATATTCTTTAATGTTCTTTCATACCCCATAAACAAAAAATGAAAAGGACTGATTAATATGCAAGACTATACGCCTGCATTATTTTTTTTAATAAAGTCACTACGAAATTATACAATCTTTTTTAATTTAATTTTTAGGATATCCCGAGCGAATTAATCGATTTCACAAAGAAATCTATGCTAAACCCTTGATCGATTAACAAACAATTCGGATGGCGAACATAGTTTTGTAACGGATTATGTTCGTTAACCAATCACCCACTGTATTTAAAGCAAAAGTGTATATTTTGTACTGCGTTTATTCATTAAACCACTTTAAATTTTGTTTCACTTACACACACACACACGTTCTTAAAATTTTTTTAACTAATTTTTCAATTTTTTCTGTTTTTACAAAAATTTGCCAAAAAAGGAAATGAAAAACAAAGATAATTATTTTAGAAATGTAATTACAATTAAATCAATAAATATCGATTATGAAATGTTAGACATTAAAAAAAATAAATTCACTGTTCTCTTATGGAAAATTGAATAATAATCTTAAATTTCCATAAATATGAGAGATGTTATAAATTTATTTTTAAATGGTTATTAAATGATCTTTATTTTTATTTACCTAAAATAATCATAGTTTAATTCCACGATTCAATTTGAACACGTGAGAAATGAAATTTTTTAATGAATTTTTGGAAATATTTTAATATAAGAGGATAAATCTATATGTGTTATATAATTTGATGATTACAGTTACAAATTAAAAACATCTCTTAATGAATAGTCAATCAATTGGTGCATGTTGATGATAGAGACTTATGTGTGATATAGTAGTTTACGAATTATGTTTTAGTTTATAATGGTACAAGCAGTTATAGAAAAACTGATTATTTGAAAAAATCCTAAGTGATTTATAAAACTAAGAAACTAAAACTTAACTTTTACTATATATAAAAATAAATATTACATATAAAATTAGAATTTCATTTAATGTATATTTCAGACAGGCAATTGTAAGTGTTAACTTACAACTCAAATTCAGTTTTTTTTAGAAAAATTACAAAAATTATATTTTATATTAGTTTAACTTTCCATGAAATGAAACATTTTGGTATTAAATTTAATGTAAGAAAATATTTTGTAGGTGCTTTAAATAATATTTTTAAGCTAATAATTTTTATATTTACTTTTTATAAATAATATAAGTGCGACTCAATTATCTCACTAGAAGTTTATTAAGTTAATCGTTTTATAACTTTAATTCTTTTCATTTGAAAAATCAAAGAAAATTTATTGTAATAAAAGAAGAGTTCATTTTAAAAAGTACATCAACCAATAAGATTGAATTATAAATGTATATCATTCTTTATCTCATCGAGCCTTACAATACATATATATATATATATATAGATATATATATATGTATACTAAGGATGATGTACATTGGGTTTATATAATAAAAAAATGGGCAGTTTTATTAATTTCATTTCACTTACATATATATTTAAAATGTGATATTAATGTTTCACCTGACCAGTTTATTACTAAAAACAATGCTTAACCAGTTAATTCAATTTTGTTAACTTACAATTTCGTTTATACATCGCTTTGTGCTTCTTCAAATTGGATACAATTGTCGAGGTAGCTCTGTTAAAAGCATTTGTACCTTTCTCCAAATCCAAAAATAACCCAATTCCATCTGTTACAGTCTTCTACTTTCCTTATGAAGTGAGAAAGACTCTTATGGAGCTGAAATTAGTATCAAGAATAGCAAAAATAGTCAATCGAGTAACGAAAAGGGGATCACATAATGTACATAATGATGCTCCTACTAGCTCTTGTGGGATTTTTTACCTCTGGCACCGAAGAAGTTAATTTTACCCCTGCTGATTTTCTCTTTATTTCCTTACCTTGTAAATATTATTTCAAAGATTTTAACTGTATGGATAGTATTTTAAATCTCACGAATGGAAAATTCAAACTAGCGTTATCTTACTGACTGGGTGATTAGGTAAAATGCTCTAGCAGTTCGCCAGGCATGTTAGAGATTCTGTTTGGAAAATATAACCACAGGGACATTCATCTTAGCCATGAATCGCATTGCTCCAAGGTCATAGGAGGGTGTTAGCTCAGCTTCTTACAAAGTTGACCTTTCCCCAAAAGGGGAACGAAATGATGTTTAGCTCTCCACCGCCTGCCACGGCGCCAAGTAGTCGCTTCCCGCAAAAGCGCCAGGAATTCTGCGAGATAAATCCCCCAAACCCAATTTTTGCTGGCTGAAGCAACACCCCTGTTAGGGGGTGTTGCCCTGTCTCGAATATGTTGAAGGTCACGGGTAAACATACACTATGCCCAGATCAAAGGTAAGAAAAAAAGGCTTTTGAGAAGCCAAGTGTCTCATACTGCCTTGACTGCAGAGATGGAAGAGTGGTGTGGTACAAGGACACCGACTAATTGAATAATAATTTTTAATCATTATTTAAAAATATTCGACAATACCTACTTGGCATTGCCAATAATTGGCAGCCTTAAATGTAAAAACTTTAAGCAAACAAGGGCAAATAAAAAGAAATTACAAGAAGTTTTTGAAAAAATCAAATATAAGCGAACATAATGACGATATTATACGTCTAAATTTCAATAAGCACTGAAAAATAATAAAAAAAGTAAAGAGATTTATTATATCTTGAATTTTTAAATGTTTATCTATCATTTTTAAGAAAATTTTATCTATTTTATGAAAAATTAAATAGATTACTTGCAGAAATTATGTGGAGTTCTTTAAAAAATGAACACAGAAAATATTATTCAACAAATAGCAAAATTTTAAAAAAGGGAGAATAAATTTAATTCCAGAAAAAAAATATTAAGCTCAGAAAGATGAGGACGAATAATGTTTTTCCGTATGGAACTAAAAACTAGGAAAATAAAAAAGGTTAACATACATCATGACTAAATAGATTATCAGGCATCACATTATCTTCAAAATCTTATAATTTTTGGAGAGATAAAATGAGAATTAATAAGCCCCTAAAGGTAATATAAAGTAAAAATATGCCGAAGTTCTCTGAAAGATATTTTGCTTTTAATTTAAAAAGAAAAATTGGGAGAACTTGAGCGATTTGAAAAGGATGGGCATATACTTTTAACTACATGGAAATTCTATGAATGACAAGTTAGACACATTTTTTATAAGTTCATGTGATATTATTGAGATGCATAATTTCAGGTAAGAAACCGATGACTGCAGAGGGGGCTCGCTCATTATTGTAACGATTTTGCAAACATATATATTTAGATATATGTTAGTATTTTATTTTAATCTGATAGCTTATTCTCTGAACTATCAGATTACTTCTTGATTCAGCGGCATCACGAGTATAACTAACACCTGTGTGGGTACGATACTTATTTCAACATCCTACTCCCGAAAAATAGAACAGAATAAACTTAAAATAAGAAGATGATGTAAATAACAATAGAAAAGTACCTACTTCAAAATAATTTAAAATATAGATAATTTAAAAAAAAAGAGCTCAGATTTTATACTTATATATATTTGAGATAAAAAATCAAAACTAGAACTGGATTAATAAATGTGAGAGTTTAATAATCGGACTCTTACAGTAACTTAAAATTAGTTAAAAAATATATTTTAATTAATAACACGTAGTAGGATAATACTCGACAATTAGGATTTTCAACTTTAAGCACACTACAAATGATAGAAGTAGCAACTTAAATAATGGAACAACAAGTGGGTGTGTCATCGTAGCCCCGAAAGTGGGTCTTCGTAATTTGAAAAAAGGGACCAAGCAGAAGACCCCTAGAAAGGGACCAAGCAGAACCACTTCAGAGATATCATTTCACATGCAAGACAATGTGACCACGACATATTTAACGTGTCCCATCCTCATTAACGAAGATGACGGATATTTGATTGGGTGGAGATTCGAGCTCACTACCATTCCATAAAGAGAATAACTGCCCTAAGCATTCAAGGCACTGCGACTAATGCATATTAATATAATTGTTTCATAAAGCATAAATTTTGTGATCAATAAAAACATGTTTATATATATATATATATATATATATATATATATATATATATATATATATATATATATATATATATATATATATATATATATATTGCAGATATAAGGAAGTGTAAATATTAACAACAATAATATTGACATATTAAACATTCTGTATACATATTCCTTGCCTTTGATTAAGAAAATTGATCAGTTAACTTAATAATTGTCAGTCCCTCCAAAATTTTTTAATTTATCACTTAAAAATATTAAATGTGAACTAAACATATAAAAATATTTAATACATTTGAACTTTTATATTTGTATAAAAAATTTAAAGTGTTAATTTATAGGCAACAATATTGCAGCCGTCTGGCTGTATGATGGTTATGACCTTTGGGACACACCGAGTGGTCTCGGGTTCGTATCCAGAATAAGCTTTGATTGTAAAACAGGAAAAGTAGTCTGACTTTCTGTTTGTAATGGTTCCCCGTGTTGGAAGAAGGTAGCATACCCTCTTGTTCTTGTCTGGAGCCTTCATCCTCGTTAACAATGTTCTCTACTTCTGCTTTGTTCTTCTTTCTCATGTGAACATCAGATGTACACACGAGCCCTCCCCCCCCCCACAAAAAATTACAAGTCAAGTAAAAATGATATCTGAAAATGCTTGAACGTTACACACATTAGTTGGAAATAAGTAATTTTAAATAATAAGCAATTTGTTTTTAAATTTCAAACACGTATGTTAATAAATAATACTCGTGTTGGCTGAAAATAGCTGTTAAGTCAGCAAAATTTGAGGAGTACGTGATAGACAGAAAGTAAAACTTTCCGTCTGCATAAACTTTCAAAAGTCAACATTTTCCTACGAAATCCATTGTTTTTAATGAAGTAATACGATCAGCTAAAAACAAAATTTGTGAAGGTAGCGATATTTGGGAAGAAATGATATTCTAATTGTGTAAACGATAACAAGGAAAAGAAAACGATGTATTTTCCTAGAATTTAAAGATAATCACTTTTCGATAATCTTTTCGCTGTATCGTATTTCAATTCTAGGAAGATAACTCTCTTCACTGGATATTGCAGAGTTATTTTGAAAAACTCCCCCCTTTCTTTGAAGGTTAGTCTGCTGCAGGACACGAATGTTCCATCACAAAATTTGTATTCAGATATTAAAATAAGTATTTCATAATATGAGTTTCTTTTGTGGTAAGAAATCAAATATTAGAACAAATATTTTACTATGTGATAATATGAATCTTTCTAAGAAATTTATAAATAAGTTTAATTGTATAGAAATTCAGCGATTATATTATATAATTGAAGTCTTAACATTTTTATGTAAATTACGATTAAATAAGCGTAAAAAAATGTTTTGATACTTATTTGTTTTGAAAAATTTTATAGTATTTGAAATCTGTAAATGATAACAAAAGTAAAAATAGGGTGACCTGTTTGATAAAAAAACAAAATATAAAATATTAGAACAAAAAATAAGGAAAAAATGGGGTAATGGAAAAATATGTTTAATTTTAAAAATCTGGTAGCTTTTTTTCTGACCAACATTTGCATAATTACTCTAAACATAGAGATCGGAATTAATTATTTTTATTTATTTCTTCTTTTGAAAGATTTTATTATTGTCAGTTAATATGCTGGTAGGTGCCAAATTATTTATTTTTAAGAATTTTCGGAACTAAGAAACAACTATTATGAAAGAGAAGGAGAGAGAGAAAATCATAAAAGAAAATAGATTAGAAAATGCTGGAATTTTCCAAGAGAGATATTTTCACTATAAATGACAAAAGCGTTTAAAATTCCTAATCAGCTCTGATCTTTAAATCTTTCGTTTCGAAGAATCCAGATGTCGCTGAAGCTTTTAAGAGGGGTAACGAAATATTGTGACTAAATTCCCACTAAAATAACAGAGGGTTTGACTTTGATATTGTTTTACAAAACGAGTTAAAGTGAAACAGAACAAAAACTTTTGGACTATTTTTATAGCATTGGCATATTTATTTTCATGATATAATGTGCCGAAGTTAGTAAATTTGGAAATTTTGCAGAATCGATTGACAATTTACTCTTTCAATATCATTTTGGATACATAACTTCAGAACTTTTAAGAATTATCACCAGGTGGAGCAACAAAATAAAGGGAGTTTCTCTGCCTAGAAATGTTCCAAAGTGCTTTTGTAATGCCAGTCATTTATCTGAAAGTGCAAAGGGGTGAAAATGTACAAACGCAGTTAAAGTCTCAGGAGAGAGAAGTGATAAGGAATAGAACTTCAAGGCTGATTGGGGTTGTTGAAGGGAGCGTTTCTTGTGATGTAGTAAAAACTCAAACCGTCGCTTCTCCATTTGAATGAGAAAATTAAATATATCATTTTCATGCATAAAAAAACGAGAAATGAATAAAATAATTTTTTTTTATCATCTGTTATTTAAACTGTAATTAAATAATATTTATTTTCATAAAATTTAAAGTTTTTGCTAATTAATTTAAGTTTTATATAATTAATGAAATTTAAATAAAGGATTATTTTTCATTTAAGAATAAAACAAAATCAAGAATAACTGAGTATGATAACAAATATTTACATGTTGTAAGTATTTACAGGTAAAATTAATCAGTCATTGTATTTAAGAAAAGGAATGTAAATAAATAGCAAGCTAGTGTGAAACTGCTTGTGTAAAAGACTTATCATATTTAACTGTAGTTTCCTATTGTTAAATATAACTTTATGTAAGGAAAAAAATTAAGGAAGAAATTAATGGAAGTAGTCAATTCATTGTTGAAAAACATTTAAGATTTTTAAAAGCTAGTCTTGAAACGCTTTCCTGTTCTTTATTATTCGATCAAACTATACCAATTACAACATTTTAAAAATCAATTTTTTTTAATTTGACGTATTTACTCAGCTTTACATGAAGCTGCACATGAAGTTACTTAATTTTTATGTATTTCAAAATATCGATTTATTCACAAATGAATCTATTTTTATTCATCTATTTTTCTTTTAACACGTTCTTGTTATTTTGATATTTTGATCTGGAGTAAGATTTTTCGCAAGTTTTATTGTCTTACATAAGCACTCATGAATTTTCATATAACCTTTTTGTAATCTTGGTTGCCTATTACTGCTTTTTTGTATTGCACTGGCAACTTAAGATGGGAAAAAAAAACTAACGATTTTAATTTTCTTTGCGGGAAATCTCATTAATTTCAATTTAAAATTGCATTCAAAGTATTATTTTTTAAAATGGCATGACATTAGACAAATTGAATAAATCTAATACTTTACATTTCAGCAATCAATTTTTTTGACATTAGATGTTTTTGGATAGAAATAGTTTCCATCAGTAACTTTGGCATTTCTCTTATAATTCCAGCCGAAGACTGCAATACAAAAAGGCTTTTTTTAAATTTACAATGGAATGTTAATGAGATAAGCCTGTGTGAAAAATTAGCATCAGTCTCTATCACTGAATTACTCTACTGCATGACATGAAATTTGGCACTCTAAATAACTTTACGAGTTTTGGAGTTGTGTGTTTTTAACTTTGCTTGAAGCAAAAATTTCTAGAATAACACAGAAAATAAATATTGCATGAAAGCAACTATGCAAAAATTAATTTCAATTTTATTAAGATGCAAGACGAAATTGTATATTTATTAACAATGTAAAATTTCATTAGAAAATATTTCAATAATTTTAATTACAGTAAATAATGTTTTTAAATACGATAAAAAGATAATTAATTATTATTGTTATAACATATGCGACAAACATTTAGTATGATGCACTTATTAGTGTTGCTTACAAGGACGTTATTATGTATCACACATATTTAGATTAAAGGAACATTCGAAAGATTCATTTATTTGTTGAAAAAATGCTTTAATTTAAGATAACTGTTAGTGAAATTAATAAAATCACGTGTATTAATTATATCGCCAGGCAAAGTACTAATTTTCAAGTTTTTAACGTAAAATTGCTTTGTTCTTTCTTTATTCTTTGAACTTTGAAAGGCTATTTAGTACATGGATCAAAAATGCTCACATCATTTTCTTATATTATAAAAGCGAGTATTACTATTGCTTATTTAAATGTTTGAATTATTATTTTTAATATTATTTTTTTCAGTGCAATCACAGATATTGATTCATAATATTAGAGAAATTCTCGAATTATAAAATCTTCATCACAAATTTATTACAAACTGACACCCAAATAACAATTGTCTTCATATAGCTAGAAACTGGAAGATTTTTCTTATTAAACTAATAAAATTAGATCCAAAACAAATTACCACGTAACATATTTACATCAGTAAGATTTAGAAAAATAACCTTGTTTTTTGTAATGTGCCTATTTTAATATAAATGTCAGAGATTTGAAAAAAATATAATGTCTTACCGAGAATTTTTTTCTTTAAATTTTTCTTTCTTCTTTTTTTAAATCACTTAAAATTTGTCACTAAACTCACTAACGACAGGAAATTTTGCATTATTGAATATTTAATTACGCATGAATATTTTTAAATTAATATTATAATATTTTTATATATTAAAGCTTATGCGAATTAATAATCCATGAAAACTAGTGCAATTTGTCACTGTCAATGACAATCGATTGATGATGTCAAACAGTCATTATTTATAATTGAAATTGATGAAATTTAATACAGGCAAACATTCATTATTTATTATTGAAATTGATGAAATTTAACACAGCAAACAGCCATTATTTATTATTGAAATTGATGAAATTTAACACAGGCAAACAGTCATTATTTATTATTGAAACGATCTAACAGTCATTATTTATTATTGGAATTGATGAAATTTAACACAGGAAAACAGTCATTATTTATTATTGAAATTGATGATTTTTAAAACAGGCAAACAGTCATTATTTATTATTGAAATGATCTAAAAGTATTTATTTATTATTGAAATTGATGATATTTAAAATAGGCAAACAGTCATTATTTATTATTGAAATGATACCAATTAATTGAAAATTTTTGGTTCCCAATCTGAAACAAATCGAACACTTAGTGTTTGAGGAAAATATATTTCAGTATCCTATCCATGCTTGAACGAATCGACAACAGATCCAACATTGAATACATTACCATGTCTTAAATACTTTAGAAACTGATTTTACTAATTATTCTTTCAAATGCATAAAAATACTTTAGAAATAAATATTTTAGAAACTGATTTCACAATTTCTTTCAAATACATGAAAATTATGTCTAAAGAGAGCCTGAGAAAGTTTAAAATAGTATATTTGTTTTAACATGATGCATTAACTTTTTAGAAGTGTGAGTAACATAATGTAAAATTTTATTGTATATTAGTAATATTTACACTATACTCCGAAATATTAGTCAGTACAAGCGGAACATATATTTGGAAATGTAACACTATGGTTGATATAGAACCATAGATTTTCCTTTCCGAAGAAGCGACGCGCGGTCAGTCGTTTAATAAGACATAGTATTCTAAGCACGAAAATCAGTTATTTTTGGATATCTTTAATTCTGTTGAAAAATCAAATTTTAAATTCCTTCTAAAGTCGTTAAATTTTACTGCAAAATATCTAACTATAGTTTATATTAATTGAGTAATGATAATTTATTGATAATATATTCCATCACACACACAATTAATATATTATAAATAATGTATTATAAATACTACAAAATTTTAGAAATAACTTGAAGAATGTTTCAATACAAATGAGGGTATATAATCTAAAAAAATCAAGGAAAAGGTAAAATCAAAATCATTATTTTTATTACAATTTTATGTAGAAACAATGAAGTTTTAAATTTCCTCCTCCTTCAGATCAATGTCAAAATTGAGGGAGTGGATGCTCTGTTGGTGCCATCTATCAGATGATTTAAAGAGCAAAGTCGTACTTTTACCTTCGTGGTGCTCTGATTAACACAAAAGACGCTCTCTCTTGACTTAAATTCACATAACCAAGGCATAGCGAGCTTGGCTTGTCGAAGTGTCATAAGTAACAACAACATGAAATTTTAAGCAATGATTATAAATAATGTCATGCATAGTTTAGTGTTTGAGAATATTGTTGTATAAGAAATTTCGTCACTAAATTCTAGGTGAAATTTTCTTCATTCAAAATAGCACATTTTGTCCAGAAATATAACAACCAATACAACATGGTTTATGGAGTTTATATTAAAATTACTATACTCTGTTATATTCATCGTAAAAAATTTAAACATTTTTCTTTGTTAAGCGTTTTACTTCATGCTATCAAATAAATTCATCAAGCTTACCCTGACATAATAGTTGAAACAGGTTTTCTGGGGGGTAATGGTATAGGTTCGATTCAAATCAATATTTTACAAATGAAAATGTCAACTTTCAATGGAATGTCTTCCTAAGAGGTTAACGCAATGTATATATTTAAGTAGATTGCAGAATTTCTCATCTTTTAAAGTATTCATGACACCATGTTCATATATAAGTCAAAAATAGATTATATTTATCGTTTCAAAATTATAAAAACATAGAAAAATTGCCTTGATTATATTTTTTAATTAATTAAATATATATTTTAAACAAATGATAGATACGTTATTTTATAGAAATGCTAAATTAATTGAAAAGAATATTTTATTAGTTTCACATAATATCAACAATTACTTTTTTAATTTAACAAAGCATTACTTATGTATTATTTCACACTGGAAAATTACTTTTCATTAATGAATATTTTAAAACTTTAGCTATCATAAGTGAATAATTTTTGTGTGCATATTATTTTAACAGATAAATAGCTAAATATAGTATCACTTATTCAGATTTATTACTTTTATTAAATCAATTATAAGATGTTAATGGAAGTGACTGTCCTTCATTTCTATTTAGTTATAAATAATAATGCGCCCTTCTCTAGTTTAAATTCATTGGAGAACAAAATATACTGTGGACACATTTTTTAAAAGTATGAGCTTAATAAATATTTTATGTTTCCATTTAAAAAAATAATTAAAGAGTTCGAAAGACAATTACTTTTTCACCTTTCTTTCTGGTGTCAATTAATCCAATTAATTATAAATAATTGAACATTAATAATTGCACATTGAAATAATTATCGTACATTTTTCTCATACATCAAGTAGCAATAATGAAAAGCTCAGCTTTTACGTTCCATCGGTTAAAAAATGTTTTTCAGAGGAAAGTAATGTTGCTCTTAATAATGATATTTAAAAAATAAAAAATAATTAAAAATGTGAACGCTTCGTAGAATTTCAGTTCTACTAGGCTCATGCTAATTCCAAACAAGTGAATGGCTTTCGAACTGGGCAGTCTGCAGGTGGTCAGAACAAGGGTCTAAATAGCTAGGAGAGCGTTGCAGCACCACACCTGTGTTGTTATTTCTATTGTCCAGTAAAGAGGGGTAAATGTACCCCTTCCCTCCTCGTTTTGCCCGAGGAAATACTTTCCTTCCTATTTCTGCAATAGATTTGGCTGGAAAAAGAAAACACTTTGTGAAGGATTCTTTTTTCCATAATGCAATCCAACATTCATTTTCTTTATTTGATCTTCAAGAAGTTCGATCCACGACAGGAGAGTCTACAATCAAGAATATCAATATATATATATATATATATATATATATATATATATATATATATATATATATATATATATATATATATATATATATATATATATATATATATATATATATATATATATATATATATATATATATATATTCTATCTTAATTGCTGCTTACAAACGAACTGATTTCTCCTAAGCCATTATATAATAAAACAATTTCAGTTTTCCATTTCAATTTCAATTTCAGTTTTCCATAAGATAGTTTTCCATAAGTCGATTATTCTTCAAACATGATGAATTTGACGAAATTATTATTTTTTTTTCGATTAAAAAATAAAAATTTCAACAATTTGTCATTATTTCTTTAACTTAACCTGAAAAGACAATCTCAATTTAGAAAGGATTTTACGCATGCATGAATGCAAATACATGATTAATTTGAAGTTAAAATTAATGAATACAATATTAATTAAAATCAATTTGTCAACATCCAGTAAAATACTTTAATGAAATTTTTCTTCACACATAAGTATTGTAATATTTAAAATTATAATTTTTAAAATTCCAGGATATAATTTCTTAAAACTCTTTGTTTCATTTCTCAATTCAATGAAACTATAAATTAGTTCGGAGTGCTTTATAAAAAATATGCATGATTTGTAACTACAAATCATGAGTATTTATTATTTAATTTTACCTTGACTTCATATTTGGCATGCATAATATTATATTAAAATAATTATGCATAACATAATATTAAATAATACGTAGGAGTAATATTATATTCAAATATACGGGCTGTTATAAAATTATTTATTAAAATCGTAAATATATGACAATTTTGATGTTATCATTTTACGTTTAGAAATTTAAATAAATTGTGTTTAGGTTGAATAAAACAGTAAAATACGTACAAATATTTTCTACATTATAAGGAAATATAAAAGTTAAAAATATTCAAATATGTGTTGTATGTTTTGAGTTTTATTTCACACAAGTAAATGTAGGTTTGATTGTTGTAGTTTTGTTGTTTAAAAGGTTGTAGTTTTGATTATTCATGTTTTGTGGAACTAAAATAGAAAAACAGCAAATCTATAAATATATTATTATAAGGTATAGCAGAAAAGGCTGGAAATAACACATTTTATTTCTTTGTGATAAAGTATTTTTTATCAGACATATATCAGTAGTGAATAGCTGTAATTTGAGAAATTAAATTTTATATTCATCATTTGTCTTTTTTATATTTCAGGTTCGTTCATGTGAAGATGAAAGAGAAGCTCATAGCCCTGTCACCAAGAACATTGGTAATATTGGAGAAGTTTTGTGAAAAAACAGAGGGAGAAGCTTTTGGAAACAAATATTCTCAAAGCCTAAGATGTGCAATTGAATAATAAAAATTAGATATAGTTTTCTACGAAATGAAAAGAAGAAAAAAACACATATATTAAGATAAATAGATACTTTTTCAACTTTTAAGAGATATTACATATTAACCTTTACAAAAATATCTTTCTTAATAATTTGATTTACCAATTAGTTTTATAATAAAATTTATATTAAATGTTTTTGTGCTTAATTCATTGAACTTTATTCCATTTTCAAATTATCGATGAATATGTTATATTTATATATATTTTATATCGAAGAACAATATAGAAAGCAATTATCAAAAAATTAAGATTATCATTTATGCTCACATTGTTGATTACAAGAATTATCAATAACAAAATGAAAGCTTTAAAGCTTTATAAAATATTTAGGCAAATATCAACTGACTGTTTCACCAGCATTTTTTTTTTTTGCAATCATGTGGTGTGGTAATTTAAAATAAAAACTGTTAAAATTTAGATGTTGATTTAACAATTGGCGTCGTTTAAGTTATAATTTAATCAGCTGTTACTGCTTCTGTTTGCAGAAATAATTAGAGTAAAAATCTAATGTTTTAAAAATATATACATAATAATAAGAACATTGTGGCTTGTTTGGAGAAAGTTTTGTTCTCGTGACTGGCATTATATAACAACAGTTTCCCCTTACATAATAACTAACAAAAATAAGAATAATAACATTTCTTGCATATTGTAAGTATATATATTATTACTAACTAGTATGTAATATATACTTACAAATTAAAATTTGAGAGAAATACATGCTTAACATATAATGCAATCTAAAATAAATGTTGAAGTTCTGCAATTTAGTGGGCCATTTATTTCATTGTATTTTTCTTAAATGTGTTTGGTGGCGAAAAAATACAAAATTTAAAAACATAAAAAAATTAGCGTACAAACTTTGCAATTTATATGTAAATGAAATTATAAACACTTCGAAGAAGACACCATGTAATAAGATGTTAATTTTAAATTTAATTAGATTCTAAAATAAGCTTTTCCAGTAATTAAAATATATTATTTATTCTTAAGAGTAAGTGATATTACTTTTTAACACACGTAAGTTTCTTTACCAAATTAAGCAAACCCAGATTGTGCCAAAAGGGCGATTTTAAAGGAAAAGTAGCAAACCGTAAGCATCATAAAATAGTTTCGATTATTAATTGTTTAAGCGTTGCCGTTTTCATTATTTAATAACGCACAAAATAATCTTATAGTTTATGTCCAACGTCTGGTAGCAAAAAATTCTGAAAAATTTACTTTAAATTTCTTTATTTCTCAAAGTAATTAGCAAAAAACTCCAGAGATACATTATGGTCACCAAGATTTGGAAAGCGGAAATCTCATGCGGCGACCTTCTAGTTTTACTTGCAAAGCTTAAATTATCGCGCATGACACATTCGCGCAATAATCTGCACATCTGGTCCGTTGGTAGTTGACAAATTTCGTAGTGTTCGACGAATTTCTGCTAGTGTCGAGGGTGACAGATCAGGAGGCGACTTCGTCACGTGAATGCATTTCAAAATTGCGAGCTGGTTAACCGAATTTAACTGCTTTAATTGCCAGAAATATTAAGTTGGAATAACCTGCCCACACCTATAAAACTAAGTTTTTAGATTTCTTTATGTTTACAGAAATTATATATATTTTAACAAAATGCATTCTGATAGAGACACGTTTACTTTTAAACTAAATGAAATTTCCTTAGAAAAATTAGCACTAACGGAATACGTTTCAAAGCTCTGGAAAGAGTGTAATATAATGAAAGCAGTTGAAGACGAATCATGGATGTTCTATTCAAGATCTAGAGATCAACCTTCGATAGATAATTTCAAAATTTTGACGAATGATATTTCAGATAAAATTATTCAATTGAAACACCGTCCTTTGATAAGAAAAGCAAAACTTTTAATTGTACCCATAGGATTACATCTGTGTGAATGGATAGCGGAAAACAAGATTTATATTAACCACTTGAACCGCCAGGACTTTTTAAACTCTGTACGTTGGACTCCTCGGGGATTCATCGACAAAAAACTGTCTATTGATTTGTGGCTTAGGAAAGTCAATGATCCTATATTTTTTGAAAGAGCCTGTTATTTTTGTATTGAAAATCAAGTAAAAATGCTGTGGGAAAAGTTACCACCATACCTTAAAATTGCGTTGTATGATCTAAGCAGACATGAGTACGTAATAATGAAATACTGGGTTCTCGAAAGAACAAATCATTTAGAAGAACTGATATTAAGACACGGAAATTTAATATTAATGCTTGACGGAAATGAGGAAAGATTAGAAAATCAGAATATCAATTTATTAATGATAAAGTTTTCACTGATTGCAGGAAATTCGTATGCTTTTAAGTACTTCTTTTCAAAACTATCGAGAGAAGAAAAAATTGAGAATGCCTCGTATTGTGTGCAGAAAATTGAACTTTATGGCCGAATCATTAAACAATATCCTCTAGAGTATGCAAAAATGTTGTTCTTTTTGCATCCTCAATTAACCGCAGAGCAGAGAAAATTCTTTTTCCGTAATAATCTGAAATTTCATTTCTATGCTACAATGCTTTTTTGGCAGTACCAAAATCTCCTACCGAGCTTAATCACTGACCTAAAAGAAGACTTAACATTTGAAATATTGTATCCTCTTATAGTAATTCTTAGTGCACAACTTCGACTAGGAAGATACATTGAACCTGGACTGGTCGAGGAAATTTGGCTAAATGCATCAGAAAGTGTAAGAAATAGTTTACTTGAAAAAGTTACAAAGGTTAATTGTTTATTGATTGCGTTTGAAGGAGGAATACTTGAAATTAACAAATATATTTTCAAAACAACATCTGTACAAAGGAATGAATTGTATTCATTCTTCGAAATTTAGTTTTTTTTTCATATGGAAATTTTATAAGTTTACAAAATATGTAACCAATTTTATGATTCTCAGAAAAAGCTTTATTGCTTTAGGAATTAACATTTTGAAACTGTTGAAGATTACACATTTTGTTAATATATTTTCATTTTTTATTACGTTTTAAATCTCATTTGAAAATGTGAAATAATTATGCAGCTTATTATTTTCCCTTCGACAAAAGAAAAAAATTTTGTATAACTAAGAAGAAAAATTAAGTGTTCACTTTCATATTTCACCAAAATTCTTCAAAATAATTATAAAATGTTTTACCTTTTTTAAAATATAAAATCTACTCTCTCTTTTTAAGTGTTAAAATGGTTAAGAGTATTTGTAATGGAAATTTGCAATACTAAAATGCTGGAAAAATATGCGTAGTAAATAGTTTTTAAAAGTATTGTTAGATCTATTTCATACTATATTAAATTTCCTTATGTTCATGAGCCACACCAGCAATTTTAAAAATCAAAGAACTATTCGTATAACATGCGTTTAAACTCCTTCAATTCTCAGAAAAAAATTATTAAGAAGAAGTCATAAGCAGAATTACCACTTAATTTATCTAAATTTTAGTAAATGTAAACTTTAAATTCAAAACTTTCTGTGAGTTTACCAAAATTAAAATTTTTCTAATTCACAAAAATTACATTGACCCACTGTTCTAAGTATAATTTCTTATGGATAATGAGATTATTTTGGTTCGGATCAAAATTGCATATTTTCAAGAAAAAATTTCTTTTTTTAATTTTAAGATAATTTTCTATTAAAACATGAACTATTCAAAATTCCAAAATAAATATGAAATTCTAAGAATTTTTGACGCAAACATTTCAACTCTTCAAATTTTACCTTTAATTTGAACAGTTTCTTAAGTTATTTGATGAAGATAAATTTTATAAAATAGGCTTAATTCAAGCAAATTCGTTGGATTTCTAGAGTATCTAGGGAATTAAATTAAATAGAATAAAACCATTCATTTGTTGAGAATTCTGAACTGTTATAAAATTAACTTTTTCAACTGCAAAATAAAATTGCGGTTTTTAAAGCAACTCAAATTGAACTAAAAATGTCTCAAATAAAATTTATATAAATGATGAAACAAAATCTTTTTTAAATGTTTATTTTAGTTAGTAAAAATTTGCTTCTTCCAAAATACATTGCAGAGCAAATACAATCGCACAATAAAAAATGTTCTTAGGAAATATAAATCCTGATTAAGTAAATTTTCAAATTTCTGTTGGCACACAAGATTTCCAAAATTTGCTTGAGAAATTATTTATTATTTAATAATAATAGATTAATAACTCTCATGAATTTACATTTACTCTAAATCTTTCAGAAAAATTTATAAAAGGCAAAATCTCAAGAAAATTTTTCAAAATTGTGATCCAGAGTAAAATAATTGCAAATAAATGAGTTATATTTAATCAAAGCAGTTGTGGTGAGCTACTTCGGATAATTTAATTATTTTTAATGAATCTATATTTTAGTTAAAAGTACTAGCTGCAATTAATGCTGAGATTTTCCCATACCAAAGGATTAATATGTTCAGACCAAGTTTTTTCCTTGAATCAACAATACTGAACTTAACATTGTCAATTTAGAGTTTTCAAGTTATTGATATACAAGGTGATCATAATTAAACTGCAAATTTAAAAACGCTGTAAAAAAAGAACCAATGGTCAGAAAGACCTGAAATTTCACCAGAATGTGCTTCAAACAGGGGGATTTTGTTTGGCGTGGGAAAAAAATGAAGAAAAAAGTGGCCAATAGATGGCGCTGCACAGGCGGCTGTAGGTTAATTACATGAATTCTGACATGCACGATAATCAATTGTGGCTATAAGCTGAACGTTAAACCAGTTGTGCTATTGTAAGTCAGGCAGATGTTGTGGATCTCTTGGTGTAAATCCTATTCAGAGCGACAAGGTAATGCCACATCGAATAGGAAAGAATCGGTTTTTAATTGCCATTTTTTGCCATGGTTTTTAATTTGCGGCCAAAAACCGTAGAAAAAGCTAACAATTCGGTTTTTAACTGTCCTTAGTCTTCTTCAAGAAATTTTCAATAGGGTGTCCACCATTTTCTGTTAGGAGGTGTAAACGTATAACGGTATTTTCCACAGCAGCTTGGTGTGTATCAGTGCTGATGTTGTTAACGTGCTGAGTAATGCGGCATTTCAAATCCGCTAAGGTGTCTAGTGGAGCACTGTACACAACATTTTTCCAAAATCTCCAGAGCCAAAAGTCACAGGGAGTATTGTCCAGAGATCGTGGTGGCCAGGGAGTTGGAAAATGTCGGCTGATAATACGGTCATTTCCGAAATGGCGTTACAACACCATCGAGAATTCAGGCTACTCAGCATTTTATACAAGACGTTAATTTGGATATAACCACCTGTGCAGCGCCATCTATAGGCCACTTTTTTTCCTAATTTTTTTCCCACGCCAAACAAAATCCCACTGTTTGAAGTTCATTCTGGTGAAATTTCAGGTCTTTCTGACCAGTGGTTATTTTTTTTACAGCGTGTTTAAATTTGCAGTTTAATTATGATCACCCTGTATATACGTAAAAATTCCTATACTTTGACTAAGGTACCAATATTTTCAAATCTATATATTAATGCACGTACATGGACTTATGTTGGTGTAACAACATACATTTCACTAAGTCCGTGGTAGCCTGGTTCTCGTAGTGTGAACTCGAATTCCATCTTAGTCGAAGATCCATCGTGTTCACTAAAACTAGCTGATGAACATTAAGTAAGTTATTTGGAAGAATGACTTATTTAACGTACTCCACCAAGGAATTAGCATGTCATTCCGATGAATTTTCTTACATTACGACTAGTATTCATATGTAAGAAAAAAATCTGAAAGACTCTAGAAAACTCGTCATAATTAATAATAAGAGTTACGTATATATGAAAATAAAGATAAATCCAAAATTAATAAACCCTCATTTTGAAAAGTGACTAATCAAGCTTGGAATTGCAATTCAAAAAAGTCATGATCAGAAACTGGGTATACCTTTGACTTCATGGAGTAGTTCATGTGACGGGTAAAATCTGTTAAAAATCGTTTTTTAAACAACAACGGAGTTTTGAGTAGTTAGAAAAGTTTTCATAATGAAGTATATTTATGAATCACAAGGAAGAAAATGAAGAAAACTCCCTAGTACTGACCCAAGTATAGTTTTCATACTGAAACACACCACCTATTTCTTGTCAATCAATTACAGGGATCGAATTCAGTATCTTCCAAAGAGGGCATTCTGTTTTCAAGGCTAAAGTAAACAGTAAAGCATTAACTCCGATCATATTTAATTATTGGTTAAACTTGATCTTAGTATTTCAACAACAGCAGTTAACTATACTGTATAATTTATAGTGGTATATAATTTTAATAAGAAAGATTGCGCACATTATATATTTTCTTAAAATTTTATATTACGGCATAAATTTTATACCACGGATAATGATTCATAGAATATGGTAATATATAAACTTATAGTGAATGTATATTAATAATATTGTAAATTTATAGGATTTATTTTAATTCTTAATTAATAAAAATGCGTAAAATAATTAACAGATATTTAATAATTAATTATACTATTTAATAGCAAGTAAACAATTTCTGGTTTTTGCCTTAGTAGACTAGTTTTGATCTTGCTGTCTCAAAAATCTTGTTTAGTTTGATTATTAAACCTGATAAACCAGTCCTTTTTTACACTTTATTGATTTACAAGTTATTTTAATAAACAAGATTTTGGAATTTTTATATAACTTAATTTGCTTATTACCGAATATTATTTTACTTAGTACATAACTGATGAGACTTCATTAATGATTTTTAAGAACCTCAAAATAGAATTTAATTTATGAAAAACTAACGTTAGTTAGAACTTGATGTTCTTCGTGTTTAATGTTACAAGTGATTTGACATTCGATACTCATTCATTATTAACAGTAGTCAAAATATTTACATTTGCTTAAAGATAATCTTAAATGTATAAATTATTAATTAAATTAATTGCATATTTATTTGTTATGTATAGTTTAGATGCATATTTTTATAAATTGTTGAGGTTATGTTCCTTGTGAATTATTTGAAAAAAAAAACAACCATAGTACACAGATGTTCTGTTCATAAATGTCAAACTACATTGAATATTCCATAACCTATGACATCAAATGAAAATATTAAAATTAATTTTTTTATTATTGAAATATACATTAAAAACATTAAAAACAAAATATGTAATTAAAAATTAAATACATATTTTGTAAATTATTAGTTTTTAATCTAAAATAAATATGTTAAATTTTATAGTGAAATATCAAAACAAATTGGCAAATTTATCAAATTTAAAGCCTGATGAACTTTTTTCATCGCTATAATTTTAAGCATTCTCAACAAAATCCTAAAAATTAAAGGAATATTAATTAATTCAAATACATATACAAACAAAGTTCATTTTGAGTTTAAATATTATGTGTCTACTTTTTATAATGCATTCACTATAACTTCGGGAAAATGTCATAAGGACAGTTATTTCTAACTGCTTTAATTAAGTGTACACTATCAATCACGAAAAAAAGTTATTTTCTCCAAATAAAATTGATGAGGAATAGAAGATTTTATATCACTAATTTATTAACTTAAATCACAAATTAATTAATTTAAATGACAAATGGTACTTAAAGCCCTTTAGCTGAAATATTTTATTAGTAACAACATATCATAAAAAATAAACATGAATCAAAATAGATTATATGAACAGTTAATTTACATTTTTGTTGTGTTACAAATGTTCACAATGAAACTCGTTATTTAACGTTACAAAATAAGTTAAAAAATATTTTTGGCCTAAATTAAGCATTGTTTAAACAGAAACTATTATTAAACATTATATAAAAACTTTTCTTTGTTATTTAGATATTTTTTATCCTCATATTTAAATCAGTAATGGCTTATTATAATTTTTTTTCGTTTTGCTTATTCTCATTTCCTATTTTTAAGTACTCAAGAAATGTACTATTTTTTCTGCTATGAAAAAAATTGTAAATTATAAAACACTAGAACAATAAGTGAGCCATATCTGCATTATTAAAAAATATATTTTAAAATAAATATTTTTTAGAAATAGAGAGTTTGTTTTTAAAGAATAAAATTCTAAATACTTGAATAAAAAAACTGAAAATAAAGTTTATAATCATTCACATTCCCCATACGAGCATTAAACTAATCCTATCTTAAACTATATATCCTATAATATCAGTGATGATGGAAACACCTACTGAGAATATTTAATACAACTATAGAGTTAAAACAAATGTATGTCTTGCATACACAAATAGAAACTTTAAAATCTATGAGTATTAAGGAACAGATTAACGACGACTTCACTTTTTACAAGATTGACTAATTTCTTTACAAGAATTATCTAATTTTTAAAGAAAAGCATTTTCAATATTTTAAATTGTAATATAGGATACAAATTAAATACAAGCCGAACAATGGCTGAGTGGTTAGCGCTCCTGATTCCTGAGTTGCAGGTCCGGGTTCGGGCATGGATGTTACTTTTTCTCTGTTCTCACTGTGTCTTTTCTGTCCTTTCCTCTGTGATGTATGAATGTGGCCCACCCTGTAAATGGGTATGTGGTGGTATGTGCGGGCAATGCTACTCGCCTTGTGATTTGGTTACCAGAAGCCCGCTGGGTAACAACAAATGAGTAGCAGTTTTTGGCCTTGTTGTGGTATAGGGTTCGTCAACCAAGTACCAGCCGTTGGAAAAAAAATTTAAGAAACAAATATTTATAATTAGACACAAGAAATTTATATAAAACTCGAATAAAAATTTACTCATTATTCTACAATGTTGATTAACGCTATCAATTAGGTAAAACATAATTTCTAATCAATCATATTTTCAATCATCAAATATATTTTAAGTTTTTCTAGTAGATTCCGCACTTGAACCGATTCTGTAAAACGGAACTTTTAAGTTTGAAAATGTCCTCAGGCAAAAGAAAGTTTTCTGCCAGGCAGTCACGTATTACACACCTTGATAGATGTTGGAGACAACTTGGAGTTTTCACTGACAATTTTGGTCAAGTAATATCTTCATACCACTGATGTATTTTTAGTAGTTTGGCAGCAGTTTCTGCGTAATTCAAAGATGATGGAAGCAGAAAATCCTCCCTCACTAAATAAGGATCATATATTGTATGACACAGAATTTTCATTTGTAGAACTGGATTTCTTTTCAATCTCGATAGATAAATGTAAATTACTTGACTTATTAGAAATAAAATAGATATTTCGATTTTCTTGTTAGTTATAGATGCTAGAAGTGGGTAGTCTGTCGATCTGTTCTGTTCTGGAAAAATCCTAAAAGAAAATCCTGTGTTAGGTAAAAAAAATATTTATAAAATATTTATCTATTATTCAAACTATAATAGATTTCAAGCTTTGAGGAAATGAATAAAAGGACAAACACACATGTCCCAAATCTTACACGCACATTTCTTATACAATTTCAAGTTTTCAAATTCAAAAAATCTGTAAGTGATTTCCAGCATTCAAAATATAAAAACAAAGTAATTAACCATGTAAACTCAAAATTAAAATAACTTTGAATTATTTAACATAATAAATATTATAATTATAATTTTTATTGTTTAAAAATATGTAAAATAATTATTTCTAACGTTATTACATTTACCACAAGCACTTAAGATTTTAAAGAAATTTATTACATTAGTAAAGACATTTTTCACTAAAAATGTATATCTGTTGTTAAATTCCCTTTTCAAGTAAAGAACATGTTATTTTGTGACTATTGTAACTGAAAATAGAATATAAATATTTTTGTTTTTCTTAAGTTATTGCATTATTTAATAGAGATGTAATTCCATTGCATCCCGGAATTTATTTCTGATTTGAAATATTTGTTTAAGTTATAAAATAAACATCAAATGTCTGTGACGGTCTCAATTTTGTAGAAAAAAGAAAACTTTTTTTTCTACGCTCATCAATAAATGGTTTTTATAAAATTATTTTTTAACTCTCTGTCTCTCTTGATAAGGATTAATAGCACTGATTGATTCTAGTTTGAGATATAGTAACTCTATACTTTTAATGAAAGAAAAAAAGACACAAAATAATGCGAAGAAAACTTTTGTACAAATCATTTTACTATTTTTCATTATTGCGGTTAAGGTTTTATTGTTAACTTAAGTATTCTTCATTAATTTTAATTTAAAAAATTTTTAATTAAAGTAAATCACTGTCAAACAAAACTAATTGTTCTTTTAGTGAAATCTTTCAATGAAACCAAGAGAACTTATGTAAATATAATAATTTTAAATAAAAATACTGCTTTAATATCAAACTTTTGAATATAAATATGAAATAAGTAAAGAATCAAATTACTTTTTTTGTCTTCAAAAATCTGTAAATATAATAAATAATAATTTTTTTCTCATTTGCTAGAAATGAATATTTTATGAATTCAGATATTCATTTAAAATATACGTCATAAATACAAGTAATTTGGATTGATATTTTATTTATTGGTCTCAACAGATCTGGTTTTCCAATTTTAGAATTTAACACATTTTTCTATCTAGTAATTTTTAGTTTTAAAAAAATTGATTTTTTTACATTAGGATTTTTATCAGCGATGGCTCAAAAAATCAAGCAATTTAAAAAAACTTTTTTTAACAATAGATTATTTTCTTGATGCATTCCAAGAACTATTGATTATAGGATGTTCCAAATTTGCTTCATCTCACATCAACGAAATTTTTGTTTTATTATGATATACAATGCACAAAATTTTGTTATAACCTGTTAAAATTTATGTAGGTATGTTATCTCTACAGACCATTCATTTATACTTTAGCACTTCTACTTTAAAAATTCTCTCACCTTCTGCTTATAAAAATCTCAATAATTCTTAAGCGACATCTATTGAAATGTTTTATCTCCTACAGTTTAAAGAGAGCAATTTATATTTACATTCATTTACTTTATTGTTTTTTAACCTTAAATTTTATTCGGAATTTAGCCTTTAAAACACAGCTTTAAAACACACAAATTTTATATTACGGCACAAATTTTATACCACGGACAATGATTTATAGAAGATGGTAATATATAAACGTATAGCTAATATATATTTTTTATTTGTAAACTAATAGGATTTATTTTAAATATTAATTAATATAAATGCGTGAAATAATTTACAGATATTTAATAATTAACTATATTATTTAATCTAATAGCAAGTAAACAAATTCTGGTTTTTGTCTTAGTAGCCCTAGTTTTGATTTGACGGATTTTCATCAATCAAGTTATTCTTGCTGCCTCAAAAATCTTAATTAATTAGATTATTAAAACTGATTAAGCAATCCATTTTTACACGTTATTGATTTACAAGTGAGTTTAACAAAAAAGATGTTGGAATTTTTATATACATGCCATTTTGTTTATAGCTGAATAATATTTTACTTTGTACATAACTGATGAATTCACTAAAGATATTTAAGAATCGCAAAATAGAATTTAATTCATGAAAAATTGGCAAACTTATCAAATTTAAAGACCTATGATCTTTTTTCATCGCTATAATTTTAAGCATTCTCGACAAAATCCTAAAAATTAATGGAATATTAACTCTAATTCATATACAAACAAAGTTTATTTTCAGTTTTCAATATTATGCGTCTTGTTTTTATATTACATTCACCATAACTTTGGGAAAATTTGATAATGACAGTTATTTCAAACTGCTTCAATTAGGTGTACACTATCAAACACGAAAAATATTTTTTCTTTAAATAAAATTTATGAGGAATAGAAGATTTTAATTCACTAATTTATTAACTTAAATCACAAATTAATTAATTTAAATGACATATGGTACTTTAAGCCCTTTAGCTGAAATATTTCATTAGTAACAACATATCATAAAAAATAAATATGAATCAAAACAGATTCTATGAACAATTAATTTAAATTTTTGTTATGTACACTCCTTTCTGAATATTCCTTTAAATTCTATAAAATATTCAATTTTTGAAATTAAAAGTTCATTGAAACTCGTTATTTAACCTTACAAATTAGTTAAAAAAAATTTTTGGCCTAAAACTAAGTATAGTTTAAACAGAAACTATTATTAAACATTATATAAAGATTTTCTTTGTTATTTAAATATTTCTTATGCTAATATTTAAATCAGTAATGGCTTAGTATTCAATTTTTTTCTATTTTCTGATACTCATTTCCTATTCTTGAGTACTCAAGAAATGCACTATTTTCTGCTTTGAAAAAAATTTTAAATTATGAAGCAATAGAACAATAACTGAATCATATTTGCATTATTAAAAAATATATTTTAAAATTAATAGTTTTTTAGAAATAGTTTATTTTTTAACGAATAAAAACCTAAATACTTGAAAAAAAGACTGAAAATAAATTTTATATAAACATTCACATTCCCTATTTAAGAATAAAACTAATCCTATAATAAACTATATCTATATTCAAAATTATGGTGATGAAAACACCTACTGAGAATAGGTAATACAATTATAGAGTTAAAATATATGTCTTGCATACACAACTATAAACATTAAAATCAACGAGTATTAAGAAACAGATTAACAAAGACCTCAATTTTAACAAGATTGACCAATTTTTTTTACAAAAATCATCTCATTTTTAGAGAAAAGCATTTTTAGTATTTTAAACGGCAATAAAGAATACAAATTAAAGAAATAAGCCGACCAATGGCTGAGTGGTTAGCGCTCCTGACTCTTGCGTTGTAGGTACGGGGTTCGGGCATGAATGTTACTTTCTTTCTCAATTCTCTTTGTGTCTTTTCTGTCCTTTCCTCTGTGATGTGGTGGTACGGCGCGGGCAATACTACTCGTCTCCGTGAATTGGTTACCAGGTGCTCGTTGGGTAACGACAAATAAGTAGCACCTTCCGGCCTTGTTGTTGCATAGTGTTCGTCACCCAAGTACCTGACGTTGGAAAAAAAATTAAGTAACAAATATTAATACTTTGACACAAAAATTTACTTAAAACACGAATAAAAAACTTTACTCACATTTTTCTACAATTTTAATTGAAGCTATCTTATCTGCGTACGTAAAACCTAATTTTTAACCAATCAGGTTTTCAATCAGCAAATATCTTTCAAGTTTTTCTGGTAAAGTAGATTCAGCATTTGAACCGATTCTGTTAAACGGAACTTTAAGTTTGAAAATGCCCTCAGGCAAAAGAAAGTTTTCTGCCAGGCAGCTGCGGATTACACACCTTGATAAATGTTTGAGACACCTTGGTGTTTTCACTGACAAGTTTGGACAAATAATGTCTTCATACCACTGATGTATTTTTAGTAGTTTGACAGCAGTTTCTGTGTTACTCGAAGATGATGGAAGCAGAAAATCCTCTTGCACTAAATAAGGATCGGATATTGTATCCCACAGGATTTTCATTTCTAAAACAGGATTTCTCTTGGATCTTGATAGGTAAATGTAAATTACTTGACAAATTCGAAATAAAATAGATTTTTCGATTTTCTTGGTAGTTATAGATGCTAGAAGTTGGTAGTCTGTCGATCTGTCGTGTTCTGGAAAAATTCTAAAAGAAAATCCTGTGTTAATTAAAAAATATATTTATAAAATATTTATCAATTACTCAAAATATAATCGATTTCAAGCTTTGAGGAAATGAATAAAATGATGAAACTAATGAGAATAAAATGGTGAAACTAATGAATAAAAGCACACATATCCTATTCTTTTACGTACATTTCTCATACAATATCGAGTTAACAAATTCACAAAATCTATAAGTGTTTTTGTAACATTCAGAATATGAAAACAAAGTGATTAACCATGTAAACTGAAAATTATAATAACTTTGAATTGTTTTACATAATAAATATTATTCATTTAATTTTCATTGTTTAAAGGTATCTAAAATCCTTATTTCTAACGCTATAACATATGCCACAAGCACTTAAGATTTTAATGAAATTTATTATATTAGAAAAGACATTTTTCACTAAAAATTTTATCTGTTGTTAAATTCCTTTTTCAAATAAAGAAGAACATGGTATTTTGTTATTGTTGTAACTGAAATTAGAATAAAAAAATTTTTGTTTTTCTTAAGTGGTTGTATTATTTAACAGAGATGTAATTCCGTTGCATTCCGGAATTTATTTCTGATTTGAAATATTTGTTTACGTTATAAAATAAACATCAAATATCTGTGACGGTCTCATTTTTATACGAAAATGAAAACTTTTTTTTGTACCCTTGTCTTCAAAGTTGTTTCTATAAAATTATTTTTTAATACACTCTGTCTCTATATAAAAATTAATAACACTGGTTGATTCTAATTTGAGATATAGTAATAGCATACTTCTAATGAAAGAAATGAAGACACAAACTCATGCGAAGAAACCTTTTGTACAAATAATTTTACTATTTTTCATTAAATCGGTTAAAGTATTATTGTTGGTTTAAGTATTCTCCATTAATTTTATGTTAAAATTTTTTAATTAAAATAAATCACTTACAAACAAAAATAATTGTTTTTTTAGTGGAATCTTTCAATAGAACCAAGAGATATTATGTAAATATAAGAAATTTTAATAAAAATACTGCTTTTATATCAAACTTTTGAATGTAAATATGAAATAAATAAAGAATCAAATTGCTCTTTTTTGACTTCAAAAATCTGTAAAAATAATAAATAATAATTTGTTTCTCATTTGCTAGAAATGAATACTTTTGAATTCAAATATTCATTTATAAAATATTCGTAATAAATACAAGTAATTAGAATTGTGATTTCATTAATTGCTCTCAACAGATCTGGTTTTTAAATTTTAGAATTTAACACTTTTTTTATCTAGTATTTTTTAGTTTTAAGAAAATTGATCCTCTATTACATCCGCATTTTTGTAAGCGATGGCTCAAAAAATCAAGCAGCTTAAAATTTTTTTCTAACAATAGATTATTTTTTGATGCATTCTAAGAACTATTGATTTTAGGATGTTCCCGATTTTCTTCATCTCAGATCAACAAAATTTTTGCGCCATTATGATGTACAATGCATAAAATTTTGCTATTAACTGTTAATATTTATGTAGGTATGTTGTTCCTCGACAGATCATTCATTTTTATACTTAGCACTTCTACCATAAAATTATTTCACTTTCTGCCTATAAAAATCCTAATAACTCTTCAGCGACATCTATTGAAATGTTTTATCTACTACAGATTAAACCGAGCAATTTATATTTACATTCATTTAATTTATTGTTTTTTTAACCTTAAACTTTATTGGAATTTAGCCTTTAAACACAGCTTCTTAATTTATCTTTTCTTGACCTTTTCATTTATAAAATTAAGCTATGTCAATATATGTCCTAGTACTATCAATATTATAACTAGTACTTAAATGCAGGAAAGAAGAATTCTGAAAGACTGAAGAAAACTCGTCAAAATTAATAGAGAATAGCTTATATAAAAAATATCCAAAACTGATGTACCCTCATTTTGAAAAGTTACTGTATTCAAGCCTGAAATTACCATTCATAAGAGTCATGAACAGAAACTGGATACATTTGATTTTTAATTATAGATATAGATTTCTAAACATCATTCATATAAGTATCTTCCAAAAAGGCCATTCTGTTTACAAGACTGAACTAAGTGGTAAATTATTAACTCCGATCATATTTAATGATTGTTTACTTTTGATCTTAGTGTTTCAGCAACAGCTGTCACCTATACTCTACAATTTAAAGTGGTATATAATTTTTACAAGAAAGATTGCGCATTATATATTTTTATCAAAATTTTATATTACGGCACAAATTTTATACCACGGACAATGATTAATAGTAGATGGTAATATATAAACGTATAGCTAATGTATATTAATTATATTGTAAACTAATGAAATTTATTTTAATTATTAATTAAGATAAATACATGTAATAATTAAAGATAGTTAATAATTAACTATATTATATATTAGTTAATCTAATAGCAAGTAAACAAATTCTGGTTTATGCCATAGTAGCCCTAGTTTTGATTTTACGAATTTTCATCAATCAAATTATTCTTGCTATCTCGAAAATCTTAATTAATTAGCTTACTAAAGTTGATTAACCAATCCATTTTGACACGTTATTGAGATTTACTAGTGAGTTTAACAAACAAGATGTTGGAATTTTTATATAAATATCCATTTTCTTATATAGCTGAATATTATTTTACTTTGTACATAACTGATGAATTCATCAAAGATTTTTAAGAATCGCAAAATTGAATTTAATTTATGAAAAACTAACATTAATTAGAACTTGATGCTCTTCGTGTTTAATCTGACAAGTGATTTAAATTTGACACTCATTCATTATTAACAGAAGTCTCTCAAAATATTAACATTCGCTTATAGATTATGATGAATGTATACAATTATTAATTATATTAATTGCATATTTATCTGTTACGTATAGTTTACATAAATATTTTTATAAATTGTTGAGATTATGTTCCTTGTGATTTATTTGAAAGAAAAGAACCATAGAACACAGATGTTCTGTTCATAAATGTCATACTACATTGAATTACGAGGGTTACTTTGAAATTTTTGAGATATGCGCAGACAAGAATTTACAAAATAAAAATAAAATTTTAAATTTAAAGTACAAAGTATTTTAACACAGAAGACGATTTTTTACTGACTTACTTCAACTTGTTTAGCGTGGAATAAATTTTAAACAGAAGATAAAATGACGTTGACGCGAGAACATTTTCGCGCTATGATTTTCTACGATTTCAAAGCAGGATTAAATCAAGAAGAATGCGTTCAACGGTTGCAATTAGCATTTGGTGATGAATCTCCAGCTCCTGCTACTGTATTCAGATGTTTTAGAGAATTTAGAAGAGGTCGCAATTTTCTTCAGGATGAAGAACACACAGGAAGACCGCCGTCGGCAGTAATCCCGGATAATGTGTTTGCCATACGAAAAATGTTAATGGATGATAATCGCTTTACCTATCAAATGATACAGAAGGAACTTAACATTGGATCCGCAGCCATACACAAAATCATTCATGAAGAATTACATATGAAAAAAGTAGTTTGCCGTTGGGTTGCCTATAATCTAACTGAGCATCAAAAAGAGGAGCGTATCATAATCAGTAAAGAAACTCTTAATATGCTGAGTGATGGTGGCCACCGGATCATTTCTAAAATTGTAACAGGTGATGAAACGTGCATACGTTTTTTGACGTTCCAACACGTCAGGAAAGCAAAGTATGGGTCGTTGAAGATGATCCCACTCCGACAATGGTGAAAAAACAATGCGCACTGAAAAAAGTGATGTATGCCGTTTTCTTTAAAAGTACGGGATTGGTCAAAGCCATCAAGTTGGAAGGACAGAAGACAGTAGCAGCAAACTGGTATACCACTAAATATCTTCCAGAAATTCTACAAGAACTGAATGTTAGGGGACTTATGCTTCACCATGACAATGCATCTTCACATACAGCCGGATTAACAGTTGAGTTTCTTAAAAAAAAACAAATTAAAGTTATCGAACATCTACCGTATTCACCTGATCTAGCTATGTGCTACTTTTTGGTTATTCTTTAATCTAAAAAAAGAAATTACGTGGACGTCGTTTTCATTCAGAAGAATAGATTGATGTGGCTATAAATGCATTTTTTTCATCTATTCGAATAAATGAATGGCTTGAGGCATTTAATCTGTGGAAAATTTGAATACAAAAGTGCATTGATTCTGGAGGAGACTACTTTGAACACACCTAAAATTTTGTAAGTATAACTTTAAAAACCTAGTTGTATCTCAAAAATTTCAGAGTTACCCTCGTATGCGTAAACTATGCTATTAATTGAAAAGATTAAAATTAGTTTTTTGTGATTGAAGTATACGTTATTGCAAATGAATTTAAAATTAAATACATATTTTGTAGATCATTACTTTCTAATCTATAATTAATAAGTTAAATTTAATAGTGAAGTATCGAAACTACGTTGCAAATTTATCAAATTTAAGGTCTTTTGACATTTTTTTATAGCTATAATTTAAGCATTGTCGTCAAAATCCTAAAAATTAAAGGAATATTAACTAATTTAAATACATATAAAAACAATGTTTATTTTGAGTTTGAAATATTATGCGTCTTCTTTTTATATTGCATTCACTATATCTTTGGGAAAATTTGATTAAGACAGCTATTTCTAACAGCTTTATTTAGGTGTATACTATCAAACGCAAAAAAAAGTTTTTTCTCCGAATATATATAAAATTGATTAGGAATAGACGATTTTCATTTAGTAATTTATTAAATTTAATCACAAATTAATTAATTCAAATAACATGTGGTACATCGATGACGATGTGGTACTTAAAGCCCTTTATCTGAAATAATTTATTAGTAACAACATATCATAAAAAATAAACCTGAATCAAAACAAATTCTATGAACAGTTATTTTACATTTTTGTTATATACACTCCTTTCTAAACATTCCTTTAAATTCTATGAAATATTTTATTTTATAATATTAAAGTTCATTGAAACTCGTTATTTAACTTGTGCAAAATAAGTTTAAAACATTTTTTGACCTGAAATTAATCATATTTTAAACAGAAACTATTATTAAACATTATATAAAAAATTTTCGTTTTTATTTAAATATTTCTTATGCTCATATTTAAATCATTAATGGCTTAGTATATATTTTATCTATTTTCTGATTCTCATTTCCTATTTATGTACTCACGAGTAGCACTATTTTCTGCTATGAAAAAAATTGTAAATTATGATACACAATAGAACAATAAGTGAGCCATATCTGCATTATTAAAAAATACACTTTAAAATTATTAGTTTTTTCGAAATAGTTTATTTTTAAAGAATAAAAACCTAAATACTTGAAAAAAAAGACTGACAGATAAAGTTTTTATAAACATTCACATTCCCTATATAAGAATTAAACTAATCCTATATTAAACAATAGCTATATCCTAAGTTATCACTGATGATTAAAACACGTACTGAGAAGAGGTAATACAATTATAGAGTTAAAATATATGTCTTGCATACACAAATAGAAACATTAAAATCAACGAGTAATAAGGAACAGATTAACGAAGACTTCACTTTTTACAAATTTGACCATTTTCTTTACAAGTATCATCTAATATTAATAGAAAAGCATTTTCAATAATCTTAAACTACAATATAGAATACAAATTAAAGAAAAAGCCGACCAATGGCTGAGTGGTTAGCGCTCCTGACTCCTGAGCTCTGTGTCCCGGGTTCGGGCATGAATGTTACTTTATTTCTCTATTCCCTTTGTGTTTTTTTTTGTCCTCTCCTTTGTGATATATGAATGTGGTCCATCCTATAAACGGGTTTGTGGTCGAATGGCGCTGGCAGTGCTACTCGCCTTGTGACTTGGTTACCAGGGGCTTGCTGGGTAACGACAAATGAGTCGCAGTTTCTGGCCTTGTTGTTGCATAGTGTTCGTCACCCAAGTACCTGCCGTGGGACAAAAATTAAAAAACAAATATTTATAATTTGACACAAATTTACTTAAAACACGAAGAAAAAAATTAACTTACATTTTTCTACAGTGTTGATTAAAGCTATCAATTAATTAAAACCTCATTTCTAGCCAATCAGGATTACAATGAGAGATATCTTTTCAGTTTTTCTGGTAAAGTAGATTCAGCATTTGCACCGATTCTGTGTAACGGAAATTTAAGTTTAAAATTGACCTCAGGCAAAAGAAAGTTTTCTGCCAGGCAGTCGCGGATTACACACCTTGATAGATGTTGGAGACAACTTGGAGTTTTCACTGACAATTTTGGGCAAATAATGTCTTCTTACCCCTGATCTATTTTCAGTAGTCTGGCAGCAGTTTCTGTGTGACTCGAAGATGATAAAAACAGAAAATCCTCTTGCACTAAATAAGGATTGGACATTGTATCCCACAGGATTTTCATTTTTAGAACTAGATTTCTTTTCGATCTCGATAAATAAATGTAAATTACTTGACAAATTCGAAATAAAATAAATATTTCTATTTTCTTGCTAGTTATAGATGCTAGAGGTGGGTAGTCGGTCGATCTAATCTGTTCACAAAAAATCCTAAAAGAAAATCCTGTGTTAGTTAAAAAAAATATTTATAAAATATCTCTCAATTACTCAAAATATAATAGATTTCAAGCTTTGAGGAAATGAATAAAATGATGAAACTAATAAAGAAAATTATAAAACTAATGAATAAAATAGTGAAACTAATCAATAAAAGGACAAACACACATGTCCCAAATCTTACACGCACATTTCTTATACAATTTCAAGTTTTCAAATTCAAAAAATCTGTAAGTGATTTTCAGCATTCAAAATATAAAAACTAAGTGATTAACCATGTAAACTCAAATTTAAAATCACCCAAGTACCTGCTCGTCATCATAAGTTCGTCACCCAAGTAACTGCCGTTGGAAAAAAAAGTTAAGAAATAAATATTTATAATTTGACACGAGAAATTTACTTAAAACACGAATAAAAAACTTAACTCACATTTTTCTACGATGTTGATTCAAGCTATCTTATCTGCGTACGTAAAACTTAATTTTTAACCAATCAAGTTTTCAATCAGCAAATATCTTTTCAAGTTTTTCTGGTAAAGTAGATTCAGCATTTGAACTGATTCTGTTAAACGGAACTTTAAGTTTGAAAATGCCCTCAGGCAAAAGAAAGTTTTCTGCCAGGCAGCTGCGGATTACACACCTTGATAAATGTTTGAGACACCTTGGGGTTTTCACTGACAATTTTGGTCAAATAATGTCTTCATACCACTGATGTATTTTTAGTAGTTTGACAGCAGTTTCTGTGTTACTCGAAGATGATGGAAGAAGAAAATCCTCTTGCACTTAATAAGGATCGGATATTGTGTCCCACAGGATTTTCATTTCTAAAATAAGATTTCTCTTGGATCTTGATAGGTAAATGTAAATTACTTGACAAATTCGAAATAAATAGATTTTTCGATCTTCTTGGTAGTTATAGATGCTAGAAGTTGGTAGTCTGTCGATCTGTCCTCTTCTGGTTTGTTTGTTTGTTTGTTTGTCGCTCAACGGTCATTTTTTGCACACGAGGGCTAATTAGACCGGGACTTACGGTTTAAAGTGGATTCCGAACCACTACAAACATCCTTGTCCAAGGTGGGATTCGAACCCACGAACTGTTGAACCGAAGGCAAGAGCGCTAACCATTCGGCTGCCAGCTCGGCATGTAAATTCTGACTATCTCTATGAATTCTGATTCTGACTTTCTGACTGAAATTCTGACTATTCGACTATTAAATTCTGGAAAAATCCTAAGAGAAAATCCTGTGTTAGTTAAAAAAATATTTATAAAATATATATCACTTACTCAAAATATAATAGATTTCAAGCTTTGAGAAAATGAATAAGATGATGAAACTAATGAATAAAATGATGAAATTAATGAATAAAAGGACATGTCCTGAATCTTGCACGCACATTTTTTATTCAATTTCAAGTTTTCAAATTAAGAAAATCTATAAGTGGTTTTTAACATTCAAAATATGAAAACATAAATTGTTGAGATAATGTTTCTTCTGAATTATTTAAAAGAAAAAAACCATTGTACACAGATGTTCTGTTCATAAATGTGATACTACTTTGAATAATCCAAAGCCTGTGATATTAATTGAAAGATTACAATTAGTTTTTAGAGATTAAAATGTATACTATTGTAAATGATTTTAAAATTAAATACATATCTTGTAGATCATTAATTTTTAATCTAATACTTCACTATTAAATTTAACTTAAAATTAATAGGTTAAATTTAATAGTGAAGTATCAAAAATACGTGGCAAATTGATCAAATTAATAGTCTTATGACCTTTTTTCATTGCTATAATTTTAAGCATTCTAAACATAATCCTAAAAATTAAAGGAATATTAACTCTAATTCAATACACATACAAACAAAGTTTATTTTGAGTCTTAAAGATTATGCCTCTTCTTTTTATATTGCATTTACTATAACTTTGGGAAAATTTGATAAGACAGTTATTTCTAACTGCTTCAATTAGGTGTACACTATCAAACACGAGAAATGTTTTTTCTATAAATAAAATTGATGAGGAATAGATGATTTTAATCACTAATTTATTAACTTAAATCACGAATTAATTAATTTAAATGACATATGGTACTTAAAGCCCTTCATCTGAAATATTTTATTAAAAACAACATATCATAAAAAATAAACATGAATCAAAACAGATTCTAGGAAAAGTTTATTTACATTTTTACTATGTACACTCCTTTCTGAATATTCCTTTAAACTCTATGAAATATTTTATTTTATAAAATTAAACGTACACATTGAAACTTGTTATTTAACTTGTACAAATTAAGCTAAAAAATATTTTTGTCCTAAAATTAAGTATAGTTTAAACAGAAACTATTATTAAACACTATATAAAATTTTTCATTGATATTTAAATATTTCTTATGCTCATATTAAAATCAATAATGGCTTAGTATAAATTTTATATATTTTCTGATTCTCATTTCGTATTTTTAAGTATTCAAGAAATGCATTACTTTCTGCCATGAAAAAAATTGTAAATTAAGAAGCAATAGAACAATAATTTAATCATATCTGCATTATTAAAAGAATATACTTAAAAAATAATAGTTTTTTAGAAATAGTTTATTTTTTAAAGAATAAAAATCTAAATACTTGAAAAAAAGATTGAAAATAAAGTTTATATAATTATTCACATTTCCCATACGAGCATTTAACTAATCCTATATAAAACTATATATCCTATATTATCATTGATGATGAAAACACCTACTGAGAATATGTAATACAATTATAGAGTTAAAAATATGCATATCTTGCTTACACAAATAGAAACTTTAAAATCTACGAGTATTAAGGAACAGATTAACGACGACTTCACTTTTTATAAGATTGACCTATTTCTTGACAAAAATCATCTAATTTTTAAAGAAAAGCATTTCCAATATTTTAAACTGCAATATAGAATAAAAATTAAAGAAACAAGCTGACCGATGGCTGCGTGGTTAGTGCTCCTGACTCCTGAGCTGTGGGTCCCGGGTAATGGCATAGATGTTACTTTCTTTCTCTATTCCCTTTGTGTTTTTTCTCTCCTCTGTGATGTATGAATGTGGCCCACCCTGTAAATGGGTTTGTGGTGGTATGGCGCGGGCAATGTTACTCGTCTCCGTGAATTGGTTACCAGATGCCCGCTGGGTAACGACAAATGAGTCGCAGTTTCTGGACTTGTTGTGGCATAGGGTTTGTCACCCAAGTACCTGACGTTGGAAAAAAAATTAAGTAACAAATATTAATACTTTGACACAAAAATTTACTAAATTAAATTATACTGTAAATATTATATAAAAACAGTTTTCCCATACATAATAACTAACAAATATAAAAATAATAACATTTCTTATATATTGTAAGTATAAATTATTACTAACTAGTAAGTAATATATACTAACAACACAAATAATTTGAGAGTAATACCTACCTAACATATAATACAATCTAAAATAAATGTTAAAGTTCTGCATTTATGTGAGCTATTTATTTCATTTTATTTTTCTTAAATATGTTTGGTGGCGAAAAAATACAAAATTTACAAACATAACAAAATTAGCGTTAAACTCTGTAATTTAGATTTAAATAAAATGATAAATACTTCAAACAAGACACCATGTAATAAGATGTTAATTTTTTAATTTAATTAGATTTAAAATAAGCTTTTCCAGTAATTAAAATATATTATTTATCTTAAGAGTAGAGTGATATTACTTTTTAACACACGTATGTTTCTTTACCAAATGAAGCAAACCCAGATTGTGCCAAAAGGGAGATTTTATAGGAAAAGTAGCAAACCATAAGCATCATAAAATAGTTTTGACTATTAATTGTTTAAACGTTGCTGTTTTCATTATTTAATGACTTTCAAAATAATCTTATAGTTTACGTCTAACGGCTGGTAGCAAAGAATTCTGAAAAATTTGCTTTAAATTCCTTTATTTCTCAAAGTAATTAGAAAATAACTCCATAGAGATACATTACAGTCGCCAAGATATGGACAGCGGATATCTCATGCGTCGGCCTAGGCTCTTGTTTTACTTGCGAAGCTTAGATTATCGCGCATGACATAGTCGCGCGATAATCGGCACATCTGCTCCCTAGGTAGTTGACAAATTTCGTAGGGTTCGACGAATTTCTGCTAGTGTAGAGGGTGACAGATCAGGAGGAGACCTCGTCACGTGCGTGCATTTCAAAATTACGAGCTGGTTAACCGAATTTAACTGTTGTAGTTGCTAAAAATAGTCAGTTGGAATAGCCTGCCCATACATATAAAACTAAGTTTTTAGATTTCTTTATGTTTACAGAAATTATATATATTTTAACAAAATGCATTCTGATAGGGACACGTTTACTTTTAAACTAAATGAAATTTCCTTAGAAAAATTAGCACTTACGGAATACGTTTCAAAGCTCTGGAAAGAGTGTAATATAATGAAAGCAGTTGAAGACGAATCATGGATTTTCTATTCAAGATTTAGAGATCAACCTTCGATAGATAATTTCAAAATTTTGACGAATGATATTTCAGATAAAATTATTCAATTGAAACACCGTCCTTTGATAAGGAAAGCAAAACTTTTAATTGTACCCATAGGATTACATCTGTGTGAATGGATAGCGGAAAACAAGATTTATATTAACCACTTGAACCGCCAGGACTTTTTAAACTCTGTACGTTGGACTCCTCGGGGATTCATCGACAAAAAACTGTCTATTGATTTGTGGCTTAGGAAAGTCAATGATCCTATATTTTTTGAAAGAGCCTGTTATTTTTGTATTGAAAATCAAGTAAAAATGCTGTGGGAAAAGTTATCACCATACCTTAAAATTGTGTTTTATGATCTAAGCAAAAAAGAGTACGTAATAATGAAATACTGGGTTCTCGAAAGAACAAATCATTTAGAAGAATTGATATTAAGACACGGAAATTTAATATTAATGCTTGACGGAAATGAGGAAAGATTAGAAAATCAGAATATCAATTTATTAATGATAAAGTTTTCACTGATTGCAGGAAATTCGTATGCTTTTAAATACTTCTTTTCAAAACTATCCAGAGAAGAAAAAATTGAGAATGCCTCGTATTGTGTGCAGAAAATTATACTTTTTTGCAGAAACATTGACCGTTATCCTCTAGAGTATGTAAAAATATTCTTCTTTCTGCATCCTCAATTAACCGCAGAGCAGAGAGAATTCTTTTTCCGTAATGATCTGAAATTTCATTTGTATGCTACAATGCTTTTTTGGCAGTACCAAAATCTCCTACCGAGCTTAATCACTGACCTAAAAGAAGACTTAACATTTGAAATGTTCTATACTGTTATAGTAGTTCTTATTGCACAACTTCGACTAGGAAGATACATTGAACCTGGACTGGTCGAGAAAATTTGGCTAAATGCATCAGAATCTGAAAGAAATGGTTTACTTGAAAAAGTTACAAAGGGAAATTGTTTATTGATTGCGTTTGAAGGAGGAATACTTGAAATTAACAAATGTATTTTAAAAATAACATGTGTACAAAGGAATGAATTGTATTCATTCTTCGAAATTTAGTTTTTTTTTTCATATGGAAATTTTATAAGCTTACAAAATATGTAACCAATTTTATGATTCTTAGAAAAAGCTTTATTGCTTTAGGAATTAATGTTTTGAAACTGTTGAAGATTACACATTTTGTTAATGTTTTCATTTTTTTATTATGTTTTAAATCTCATTTGAAAATGTGAAATAACTATGCAGCTTATTATTTTCCCTTTGATAAAAGAAAAAAATTTTGTATAACTAAGAAGAAAATTTAGATGTTTACTTTCAACTTTCACCAAAATTCTTCAAAATAATTATAAAATGTTTTACTTTTTTTAAAATATAAAATCTACTCTCTTTTTAAGTATTGAAATGGTTAAGAGTATTTGTAATGGAAGTTTGCAATACTAAAATGCCGGAAAAATATGCGTAGTAAACAGTTTTTAAAAGTATTGTTAGATCTATTTCATACTATATTAAATTTCCTTATGTTCATGAGCTACACCAGCAATTTTAAAAATCAAAGAACTACTCGTGTAATATGCGTTTAAACTCCTTCATTTCTCAGAAAAAAATTATTTAGAAGAAGTCATAAGCAGAATTACCACTTTATCTAAATTTTAGTAAATGTAAACTTTAAATTCAAAACTTTCTGTGAGTTTACCAAAATTAAAATTTAAAATTTTTCTAATTCACAAAAATTACCTTCACCCACTGTTCTAAGTATAATTTCTTATGGATTATGAGATTATTTTTGTTCGGAACAAAATTGCATATTTTCAAGAAAAAAGTTCTTTTTTTAATTTTAAGGTAATTTTTTGTTAAAACATGAATTATTCAAAATTCCAGAATAAATATGAAATTCTAAGAATTTTTGACGCAAAGATTTAAACTCTTCAAATTTTACCTTTAATTTGAACAGTTTCTTAAATTATTTGACGAAGATAAATTTTATAAAATAGGCTTAATTCAAGCAAATTCGTTGTATTTCTAGAGTTTCTAGGGAATTGAAGTAAATAGAATAAAACCATTCATTTGTTCAGAATTCTGAACTGTTATAAAATTAACTTTTTCAACTGCAAAATAAAATTGCGGGTATTAAAGCAACTCAAGATTTCCAAACTTTATTTGAGAAGTAATTAATATTGAAAGAGAAGTAATTTATTATTTAATAATAATAGATTAATAATTCTCATAAATTTACATTTACCCTAAATCTTTCAGAAAAATTTACAAAAGGCAAAATCTCAAGAAAATTTACAAAATTGTGATCCAGAGTAAAATAATTCCAAATAAATGTGTAAATTTTAATCAAAGTAGTTGTGGTGAGCTACTTTGGATAATATAATTATTTTTAATGAATTTATTTTAATTAAAAATAATAGCTGCAATTAACGCTATATGAGATTTTCCCATACCAAAGGATTAATATGTTCAGACCAAGTATTTTCCTTGAATCAACATTACTGAACTTCACATTGTCAATTTAGAATTTTCAAGTTATATATACGTAAAAATTCTTAAATTTTGATTAAGTTATCAGAATTTTCAAATCCATATATTAATGCACGTACAGGGACTTGTGTTGGTGATACAACACACATTTCACTAAGTCCGTGGTAGCCTGGTTCTCGTAGTGAGTTCGAATTCCATCTTAGTCGAAAATCCATCGTGTTCACTAAAGGTAGCTGATGAACGTTAAATAAGTTATTCGGAAGAATGACTTATTTAACGTACTCCACCAAAGAATTAGCATGTCATTCGGATGAATTTTCTTACATTACGACTAGTTTCATGTGTAAGAAAAAAATCTAAAAGACTCAAGAAAACTCGTCATAATTAATAATAAGAGTTACGTAAATAGGAAAACAAAAAAGAGAAATCCAAAATTAATGTACACTCTTTCTGAGAAGTGACTGTAATCAATATAAGAATTACAATTAAAAAAAGTCATGATCAGAAATGAGATGCATACTTGATTTCGTGGAATAGTTAATCTGACGGGTAAAATCTGTTAAAAAGAGTTTTTTGCGTTTTTTAAACAACCATGGAGTTTTGAGTAGTATAAGTTAAATTTAATAGCGAAGTATCAAAAATAAATGGCAAATTTATCTAATTTAAAGTCTTATGACCTTATTTCATCCCTATAATTTTAAGCATTCTCGACAAAATCCTAAAGTTTAAAGGAATGATAATTAATTCAAATACATATACAAACAAAGTTTATTTTGAGTTTGAAATATTATGTGTCTTCTTTTTATATTGCATTCACTATAACTTTGGGAAAATTTGATAAAGATAGGTTATTTCTAACTGCTTCAATTAGGTGTACACTATCAAACACGAAAAAAAGTTTTTTTCTTCGAATAAAATTGATGAGAAATAGAAGAATTTAATTCACTAATTTATTAACTTAAATCACAAATTAATAAATTTAAATGACGTATGGTACTTAAAGCCTTTTATCTGAAATATTTTATTAGTAACAACATATCATAAAAAAATAAACCTGAACAAAACAGACTCTATGAATAGTTAATTTACATTTTTGTTATGTACACTCCTATCTGAATATTCATTTAAATTCTATGAAATATTTTATTTTTTAAAATTAAACGTTCATTAAAACTCGTTATTTAACTTTACAAGTTAAGTTACAAACATTTTTGACCTAAAATTAAGTATAGTTTAAACAGAAGTTATTATTAAACATTACATAAAAAATTTCTTTGTTTAAATATTTCTTATGCTCATATTTAAATCATTAATGGCTTAGCATAAATTTTATCTATTTTCTTTTTCTCATTTCCTATTTTTATATACTCAAGAATTGCACTATTTTCCGCTTTGAAAAAAATTTTAAATTATGAAGCAATAGAACAATAATTGAATCATATTTGCATTATTAAAAAATATATTTTAAAATTATTAGTTTTTTAGAAATTGTTTATTTTTTAAAGAATAAAAACCTAAGTACTTGAAAAAAAGACTGAAAATAAATTTTATATAAACATTCACATTCTCTATTTAAGAATAAAACTAATACTATATTAAACTATATCTATATTTAAAATTATGGTGATGAAAACACCTACTGAGTATAGGTAATACAATTATAGAGTTAAAATATATGTCTTGCATACACAAATATAAACATAAAAATAAACGAATATTAAGAAACAGATTAACAAAGACCTCACTTTTCACAAGCTTGACCAATTTTTTTACAAAAATCATCTAATTTTTAAAGAAAAGCATTTTTAGTATTTTAAACGGCAATATAGAATACAAATTAAAGAAACAAGCCGACCAATGGCTGAGTGGTTAGCGCTCCTGACTCTTGCGTTGTAGGTTCGGGGTTCGGGCATGAATGTTACTTTCTTTCTCTATTCTCTTTGTGTCTTTTCTGTCCTTTCCTCTGTGATGTATGAATGTGGCCCACCTATAAACGGGTTTGTGGTGGTACGGCGCGGGCAATGCTACTCGTCTCCGTGAATTGGTTAACAGGTGCTCGTTGGGTAACGACAAATAAGTAGCACCTTCTGGCCTTGTTGTTGCATAGTGTTCGTCACCCAAGTACCTGCCGTTGGAAAAAAAAGTTAAGAAACAAATATATAATTTGACATGAGAAATTTACTTAAAACACGAATAAGAAACTTAACTCACATTTTTCTACAATGTTGATTCAAGCTATCTTATCTGCGTACGTAAAACCTAATTTTTAACCAATCAGGTTTTCAATCAGCAAATATCTTTTAAGTTTTTCTGGTAAAGTAGATTCAGCATTTGAACCGATTCTGTAAAACGGAACTTTAAGTTTGAAAATGCCCTCAGGCAAAAGAAAGTTTTCTGCCAGACAGCTGCGGATTACACACCTTGATAAATGTTTGAGACACCTTGGTGTTTTCACTGACAATTTTGGACAAATAATGTCTTCATACCATTGATGTATTTTTAGTAGTTTGACAGCAGTTTCTGTGTTACTTGAAGATGATGGAAGCAGAAAATCCTCTTGGACTAAATAAGGATCGGATATTGTATCCCACAGGATTTTCATTTCTAAAACAGGATTTCTCTTGGATCTTGATAGGAAAATGTAAATTACTTGACAAATTCGAAATAAAACAGATTTTTCAATTTTCTTGGTAGTTATAGATGCTAGAAGTTGGTAGTCTGTCGATCTGTCCTCTTCTGGAAAAATCCTAAAAGAAAATCCTGTGTTAGTTAAAAAAATATTTATAAAATATATATCACTTACTCAAAATATAATAGGTTTCAAGCTTTGAGGAAATGAATAAGATGATGAAACTAGTGAATAAAATGATGAAATTAATGAATAAAAGGACATGTCCTGAATCTTGCACGCACATTTTTTATACAATTTCATGTTTTCAAATTAAGAAAATTTATAAGTGGTTTGTAACATTCAAAATATGAAAACAAAGTAATTAACCATATAAACTCAAAATTAAAGTAGCATTGAATTATTTTACATAATAAATATTATACATCTAATTTTCATTGTTTAAAGGTATCTAAAATCCTTATTTCTAACGCTATTACATATATGCCCAAGCACTTAAGATTTTAAAAAAATTAATTATTTTAGAAAAGACATTTTTCACTAAAAATTTTTATCTGTTGTTAAATTCCTTTTTCAAGTAAATAAGAACATATTAAAGAAGAACATATAAAGTTATTTTGTGATTGTGTGTTGTAACTGAAAATAGAATGTACATATAATTAAATATTTTTGTTTTTCTGAAATGTTTTTATTATTTAATCGAGATGTAATTCCGTTTCACCGGATTATTAATTCTGATTTGAAATATTTGTTTAAATTATCAAAGAAACATCAAATGAATGTGACGGTCTGAATTTTGTCGGAAAAAGAAAAAATATTTTTTTCTACCCTTATCTTTAAAATGGTTTTTATAAAATTATTTTTTAACACTCTTTGTCTCTATATAAAAATTAAGAACACTGATTGATTCTAATTTGAGATATAGTAACAGTATATTTTTAATGAAAGAAATGAAGACACAAATGCATGCTAAAAAACCTTTTGTACAAATCATTTTACTATTTTTCATTAAGTCGGTTAAAGTATTATTGTTAACTTAAGTATTTCATTAATTTTAATTTAAAAAATTATTAATCAAAATAAATTACTGTCAAACAAAACGAATTAATTTTTTATCTGAATCTCTCAATGCAATCAAGAGATATTATGTAAATATAAGAAATTTTAATAAAAATACTGCTTTTATAATGAACTTTTGAATATAAAAATGAAATAAATAAAGAATCAAATTGCTCCTCTTTGACTTCAAAAATGTGTAAAAATAATGGATAATAATTTGTTTCGCATTTGCTAGAAATGAAAATTTTTGAATTCAAATATTCATTTAAAATATTCGTAATAAATACAAGTAATTTGGATTGTGATTTCATTAATTGCTCTCAACAGATTTGGTTTTTCAATTTTAGAATTTAACACATTTTTTTATCTGGTAATATTTAGCATTAAAAAATTAATTCTATTATATTAGCCTTTTAATAAGCGATGGCTGAAAAGATCGAGCAATTTAAAAACTTCTTTTTAACTATCGATTATTTTTTTGGTGCATTCCAAGAACTATTGATTATAGGGTGTTCCAAATTTGCTTCATCTCACATCAACCAAATTTTTCTACCATTTGGATGTACAATGCACAAAATTTTGCTATTTACTATTAAAATTTATGTAGGTATGTTATCTCTCAACATTTTTATACTTAGCTCTACTACCATAAAAATTATCTCACCTTCTGCTTATAAAAATCTCAATAATTCTTCAGCGACATCTATTGAAATTTTTTATCTACTACAGATTAAAGAGAGCAATTTATATTTACATTCATTTACTTTATTGTTTTTTTAACATTAAACTTTATTGGGAATTTAGCCATTAAAACACAGCTTCTTAAATTATCTTTTCTTGATCTTTTGACTTAGAAAACTCAGCTATATCAAATTGTCATAGTAGTATCAATACAAAATACAGATAATACAACAAAATCCATTATAAATAAATAAAAAAAACTTTACGATATAAATAAAAGACTGAAATATGTTTTTAAGATCAAAAATTCACTAGCAAATGTAACTATTAGTATGTTTTCTTAATTATTAATATATATCCTGGCCCATCTAAATTTTTAATATTATTTAGCAAATTTTTAAAAACTGAAAATAGTATATTTTCAAGTGTTTCATTAATTCTGATATCAATAGGATTTTTAGGGATTTAAGTGAAGATTTAACTTTCAAAATGTTTTAAATTTACTCACATTTCAAATATTTTACATCAGTTATTGTAAATTTACTTTTATAAGATTTCATCAAACCTATATATATATATATATATATATATATATATATATATATATATTTAAAAGAAAAATCATTGTATCAGACCAATCAAAATAACAATTTATTTTTATCAAGAATTATTTAGGAAAAATTTTTTGTTTTTTTCCAGAATAGATAATTTTCCTTTTCGTTGAATTTGATTTATAATAATTTTAAAATATTTCCCACCCGTATGATGTGTGAAAGAATAAGCTCAATATAGCTATGCATGTCATAAAAGGCAACTAAAATGGGTACCCAGGATTCGGGTAAACGCTCGTAACCCTATCCTTGGGGTGTATATCAGGGTACTTATTCACCATGTTCAGGGATGGAGTAGGGCAGTTGTCGGCAACCGGTGGCTCTTTGCTTCGCTGTTTATTTCGTGTTAGTACTATATATATATATATATATAGTACTAACACGAAATATTACTTATTATCTTGCCTTGTGGTTGGTTTGGTTTGGATTGGTTTGTTTGTCGATCAACGGTCATTTTTTGCACACGAAGGCTAAATAGACCGGGACTTACGGTTTAAAGTGGATTCCGAACCACAACAAACATCCATGCCCAAGGTGGGATTCGAACCCACGAACTATTGAACCGAAGGCAAGAGCGCTAACCATTCGGCTGACAGCTCGGCAATCTTGCCTTGTGAGAGGCGAGTAAAAATTTTTGAAACGCCATTAAAGAAGGGGCACATTTATAAAAAATAAAAATAGTCCAGAATCTCGACAAATAGTGCAAAAATTTTTCGAAATCATTCCTTTAAAAAATTTAATTATTTCGATAAATTGAAGATCTCAAATTGTAATCCACTTAGCAGTCAACGAGTCTTTAAAATTTAAAGGACACAGCCCAAGTTTTTCTTTTTGTGCGATTTATCTCTAATACAGGCCTTTAAGAGAGACTTTTAAATTATCGGGAAAGTAAGTTTAATATTGACATTTGCTGTTTCAAAACAATATTATTAAACATAAACTTTTTAGGTTTCAGAGACAGCAAAACGATCGTAGCTTTTGTGTGAAATCTCTAGATTCATGGAAATAGAGCTTAAATTTTCATAATTTAATATTGGTATTGTCAGCTTTAAAATGTAAAGAATTATGGAGATCATTAGTCAAGCGTATTTGTGCCTATTGGAGGGAAAAATAAAACTAATTTTATAACACAAATGATCTGGAGAGGGAAGATACGTCGATTTTAACAATTGAAAAAGTATTCCTGACTCAGATGATGAACTAAAAAACTAGCTTTTGCTGTTTTTTCCTTATTTGTATCTACATAATTCATGTGAACAATCACTTTCAAGCATGAAAATATCAAGAGAAAATTAAAAAAATTGGCTTATCTATGAAAACTTGGAATCGTGCCTCAAATTAATAACTACATCATACAAACATGATTTACCCTTATTTTCCAAGGATACATCTTATTATCTTTATAACAATGCAATACCAAGTTTTAATTAATTTACTGTTAGTAAAACTTAGAATTATTTAACTAAGTCAAGCTTGAGAGTGTACTTTCAATTTTAATTAATTCCAAAATAATGTCTCATACTAAAGGAAAACTTATGTTAAAAAAATGGCTCTGCGAATAAATTTCAAATGTAAAAAAATCTACATTTGGCTCTTTTGAATGGCAAGTTTGTCGACCACTGGCGTAGGGCTAAAAACAATACTCTGTAAAAGTTTTTGTTGCGAAGAGGTGAATACAGGAACTCTTATAAATTTTTACCTATAAGTGATCAATGGACTCAAAATTTGAATTTTAAAACTTAAGTTCTCTATCAGAGTAAAACTTTACAGTTGTGGATTGAGCAGATGGATACTTATACACTGAAATTACTGGAAACCTAAGAAATACGATGGAATGTTAATGGAAATTTGGAGATTATAAGAAATATACTTTTTTTACAGCTCTGTCATAAAAGAAAACATTTTGCAATAACGGAATTATGCTGAGCTAAAGAAAAAATCAAACTTGTGATCAAAAAATTTCCCTATGAAATCCAATTGTGGGGAAAACTAAGAAATCATAAAATCCACAATGACTTTCAAAATCAACTGTCGGATGAACTGAAAGAGAGAATAATAGTATTTAAGGTGAATAAATAAAGTTAACTTATTAAGAATTTCATACTATCAACACAGCTAATAATACATTGATCAACGAGAAAAAGGGTCATGAAATATTGACAGTTTGAGGAGGTGAGCGAAATTGTCAATGCAGATAAATATTACTGATGTTTCTATTTTTAATAAAATTTTAATAACCAAGAATATTCAAGGATTAAAAATATATATTTTACTTATTTTGAATTTTAATTATTCGAAAAATAGTTTTTTTTTTTTTCAACATTATGTGTTAACACACGAGTAACAAACGATATAAGTGATGTAAAAATTATTTTCAGAAAGAATAAAATATGAAATTTGATTTGATTTTGAATCAAATATTTGAAATAATGTACGCAAAGTGATTTTAAATTTAAATCCAGTTATTAAGCATTTATTCTAGCAAAAACTTAGTTTTATTAAGCAAATATAAATGATACACAATAAACAGGAAATAAAATTTACAGTATTTTGAATGTCAAAGGAAAAATTCCTAGCATTTCCAACAAAGTGGACGCTTCTTAATATAACATTATGATTTATATAAAAATGGAAACCTATGAGAATAACAGATTATCGCAGTGATATTTTAAGAAAAGTTCTCCTCTATTCGTTGATTGTGTTGGTTGGAGTCTCGTTGGGAGTTGAAAGATCATAGCAACATCACATATTACAGTATGAATAATCATTTTTTAACCGGTTAGTAAAAACGATTATTCAATAATCTGATGCTATTGTATGAATAATCATTTTTTAACCGGTTAGTAAAAACGATTATTCAATAATCTGATGCTATTGTATGAATAATCATTTTTTAACCGGTTAGTAAAAACGATTATTCAATAATCTGATGCTATTGTATGAATAATCATTTTTTAACCGGTTAGTAAAAACGATTATTCAATAATCTGATGCTATTGTATGAATAATCATTTTTTAACCGGTTAGTAAAAACGATTATTCAATAATCTGATGCTATTGTATGAATAATCATTTTTTAACCGGTTAGAAAAATCGATTATTCAATAATCTGATGCTATTTTTGTATTTTAAACTTATAATTGTTATTTTAAATTCTTATAAAACAATGAAAAAAGTTGTCGAATGCTGATTGGCTTCAAAAAATTGTTAATTTTAATATTGAACTATTTTATACGTCTTGAAGTATAATTGATTTTATTTCGTATCTTGCTTCAATTAAGTGCTAACTAACAGAATATGTATAAGTTTACTAACGAGTTCTTTTATAGGTTCCTTTTACGTTAAATTCATGGAACATCTCAATTGATTCTAGAGTTATTTAAATATCTTAGAATCAATTAAGATTTACAATATTTTTGTAAGAACATTAGATAATCTTCAAAAGTATGAACTCTCAAACAGCTGCTCAATTATTTGACATATTAAAGAAAAGTGTTTCAATTAGCATGCTTAAAATAATTAGAAAGTAACTAATGTATGAAAATTTAGAAAAATAAAAGAAAAATTTTACTTGCCTGCTGCTCTCTTCAGCGTAACGTAGCAACATCCCAATTGAAAATGGTAATATGTCATTTTTATATCCATAATTAAGAAGCAAGCGATATATTGTTGTGTTTTTGCATTCCTTAATGTCTAAGAATTTTTCAAAATATGCATTTGAAAGTCTCACAACATCTTTTATACGTAATGACATTTGCCAGTAAGGCAGGCAACAGGAAGACACGTGCAAAGTTTGTGAATGATATCTAAACAGAGTGTACTTGGCATAAAACGCATCGAAGCAGAGGTACTTAATTTTTGTTATGATAGCTACGTAATATTTTCTATCTCTCATATATTTAAGAAAGTATTCCAGTAAACAGAATTTGGAATCCATTGTGAGATATCGACAATAGTCAAAGCATTCCACTAGCTGCAGGAACACAAAATTTCTTAAAGGACTGTTAATGATAAGATATATATGCACAAAAAGTTCTTCTAGAGTGTCTCTGCACCAAAAGTTTTTCCTGGTGTAACGTTGTTTATAATCTTTGCATATATATCTGATTGATGATATTCGCCTGTTCCTTAAACGCCGAAGAAATTTCTTGACTGATGTATCATCCAAGTCCAGCCAATCAATTGCTTTTTTTATACTCTTTTCTTCGTATTTATGAACTGCATGTGCAAAGAAAAGTTGGTCATAACCTCCATTCCTGTATAGGTCAAGATTAAGAATAAAAGAATTACTTCGAGAGAAATAATTCATATGAAATTCTTTCAGCATAAAATAGTCTTTTACAATGATTGGTACCATTGCATTGGGATCAGGTTGGGTCAATATTTCATAAAATTATTTCTAGTAATTCCACAAGCTTTAAGAGAATAAACTACGATTCTCTGCTTACACTCAAACCGAGTTCTTCAGTTTGACGCCAGACTTGCCATTCTGTCTTACGAAGGGGAGGACCGGTTCTTCAAAATAATCTAAAAACGAGTTTCAGCGCCTTCTACAGTAGTTATTTTGGGCAGTCTCTCTGACAGAAACTTATAAACAACCCCAAAGCACCTTTTTACAAAGAAAAATAGTTTCTAACTGAATGGGGTGAATTTTAACGGGGTGCATGAACCGGAGATCATTCAACCGCAATAGGGGTAAGCTCCTCCCCTCAACATTTTAGTATCCTAGGGGTTGTTGACTTTGTCCCTTCCCTCGTATCCTTATTTCCTTCAGAAAGTTTCGATCCAGGTTTACTCGGCATATATAGTCAGTTTGCCTTGAAGGCTGTTTGTCCCCTCTTGATGCATAAGACCTTAGAAAACAGAAGGCTAGAAAATGAACCTCAAACTGCGCATGTGCTGAAATCTACGATCACTTTCCACTCATTCGGATAATCGAATCCGAATATTTCCGATTATTCGTCTATATCACGGGTTTAGCTATTACTATTTATGATTTCATAGGATTTATAATAATTATGATTGTTTTTCATTTTGATTGTTTATCATATGAAAAATGAAAATCAGTGGTAACCATGTTTGTTCAAATGAAATGAAATATGTATCTAATATCTAAAAAATTTTGAAGCTTTTAAAACTTACAAATAGTATATTTATGTTGTGCTATTTTCAAAATGGAATAAGTATTTTTATTGTGAATGCAAAAATGTATTGTGGTTACAAGAGAGTATAGGAGCCAAGATGAAACACATTCTTAGTAAGAAATTATTTTTGATTTACTTTCACAAAAAACTAAGCACTATACCTCGTATTTTAAAATCTCATTTCGGTCCATCATTTAGACATCAAAACACTTCCTCCCTACTAAAATTACGTGATGCCACATAATTTTGGACTCTGAATATTCCTTTTTATTTACTTATCACTTCATGACAAAATGCTGGAAAGTTATTTTATACAGTTTATGAGAATATATATTAGAGATATATATATATATATATATATATATATATATATATATATATATATATATATATATAATAAAACTTAAAAATCAGTATCTCTTATACGTGCTTGACCAATAGAATATATGCAATCATTTTTTACAATATTTCATTTTAATTTATTGAGCAATAAAGCTAAATGAATCATGAATAACATTGGTTTTATGATAACTTGATTTTTAAAATAAACCAGACATTGACTAAAATTTTTTGAAAAACATCTCAAATCACTTAAAAAGCACCTTAAAGCAAGCCATCGCAGCCAACTTTTTATATCAACCAATATTCAAAAATGAGCAAGTTTCAAGACATTGGGAAAATGTATGCACATCAATTAATCAAAATATTTCCAACATATGTAGCTGCAGACTTTTGCAATTACTTTTTTTAAATAATGATACTTTGACCACTTTATTAAAAATAATAAAGTAATATTTCTTTAAGGTACAACTTCATGAGTAAATAAAAATTAAAAAAAAATTTTTTTTTCATTTATGTTATTAGTTTACTAAAATTATTAAATACACATTCAGTGGACTAATACTATCAAATAATAATACAATAATGATTTTTACTCTGACTGTATGACAACTCTTTTCTACGCCAGTATAGAGCAGTAAACATTTCAATAAACGTGCACTTATGTAATAGAATTGTTCTTCTATTTAAACATATTCAATCTCACTTAAGATATCAATTAAGAAATAACTAACCAAGATTTTAAAAAAGTTTTTGGTTTTTTCATTTAGAAAAGAATGTCTGCTTGTTTCGTATTTGCTATGTATACCCTTGACTACGGAGCACCCTCTTTGGCGCATTCTGTAATCACGCCATTTTCGACAACCTTTTTTCTTGTAAGTCTTAATGTTGTACTCTTAGAAAAAACCACGCTGTAAAAACACGCAGCAAAATAACCGCTTTATTTACACAGTTCTTTTGTATTTAATTAACGCAACCTCCCCACATTGCTCAATGATGAAAGCAATTGGTGTAAAAACGTATTAAAAGTGCATAGCATATACAAAGCTACTTCTTATTTCTAAACTGCCAAATCCATATCTTGTATATATATATATATATATATATATATATATATATATATATATATATATATATATATATATATATATATATATATATATATATATATATAATTTCCGTAATTTCAAAAAATAAATTACTACGCAGAATAATTAACACATAAACAGGGGGGAAGGGATTGGCCAATTGGCCAATGTAACAACATGCACTTACACAAGCGCATTCGGATAACCCAAAGTTCGGGTTTTTTTTTTTTCTGAATGAGGTGAAAGGGTTCGGAGATTTTACAGCGCATACGCAGTTAAAAGTTCATTTTCTAACTCTGGTGTTCTGTATGGTCTTGTTCTTGACTGCCCACAATCACCCCTGTGTTATTCTTCCTGGAAGCGTAAGTCTATGAATCCCAGGATTGGAGGAAAAAAGTGACCGATAACTTCCTTTCCAAATCTGACTCTCCTAAATGCACTGAAACACTTTAAGCCAATCAGAATCAGCTATAGTTCCAGCATAGCTAAGAGGGTAGTAAGAGGGTAGAAGGCTAAGAGGGAGATAGTAAAGAGGGTAGAAGATCGACGATCCAGGGACTTCTACAACCAGCCAGCCGACAACTACTCCATTGATGACGTAGTAAAGCAGTGAAAGAGAATAAACTGCTCGGAGATTCTGAAAAAATTTTTTTATTTATTTTAAGAGTTCAAATTTCTTTTCTCTAATCAGAATAAAAATTATGCAGTTGCCCAACAAAAACTGAGCAATGTTAATTTTATTATTATTTCTTAAATGTTAAAAAATTAATATTCAAATTAAATGAAAAATATATAATATATTGAAAGCATATTTATTATGTTATTTTAACATATTCAATATTTAGATTTAATTTCAATAAGATTCACCCTTTGATTTGATTTTATTAGAATTGAGCCATTTTTTATTGGGCCTTATGAGAAGTCAAAACAAAGAAATACTTTCGGGTATTTTTCTCTATACATGCTTCAGTTTCATTATCAATAGGAAACAAAAATCGAATATCATCTCTTTCAATTGGAAAAAATAAATAATAAAAATTTATTTTATTTATTAGCTTTTGAAAAGCTCTTCTTCCCTTATAAAATATTTCGATACGATGTTTTTACAAAGAATTCCGGACATTTGGTTTACAGTTTTCATCAACGATTTTCGTATGAATGGAAAAAGTTTACCAGCAGAAATTAAAATAATTTATTTGGACTGATTAGAGATTGAACTATCTTTTACGATTTAAAAGCACAATTTATAAAATTCACAAAGCAATACAACCTTAACATAGTTTAGTTTCCACTAAAAATTGTGTTCTCCATTGCCGAGATTTTTTTAAGGTCGTAAATTTCACTCAAAATTTTTAGACCTATATCATTATTTTGTGCAAGAAATCTTGTGCATATATATATGTGTAAATCACGATAATACTTTAAGCATTTTTCTAATAAAATTTTTCATATTTTATGCTGGTCATCTCAGTTTTATGTAATTGCGATGGTCTTTAATTTCGTTCAAAGTTATTTACCAAATAACTAAATTGATGTTTATGTGCCTTGATTTATGGATCAAAACGCAGGAAGATTAAGAAAAAAAATTAGTGAATGTCGCAAGATTTATTTTATTATCAATCCTAATTTTTTAACACAAAATGTCCCAATCAAGTTACATGTTCATGAAAAATTACATTGATAAAGCAAATAAACATGGTCAATTCAAAATATAATATGCAGTTAATATTACTTCGGCTCATAAATTCAATAATAGGATCTAACTGTATGTGGTTACTTATTATTTAGAAATTCAAAATGAAAAAAATGTAAAAATTAAATGTACTAAATATTATTTGACATGTTTATTATTTTTTTAGTAAAATATGAACTCTTTTAACAAACAAATTATTGTTAATATTTTATATCTCCATTTATAAATCCATTTATATCTCCATTTATAATACAAAGTGTAAAGAAGTAAAAATTTCAATATTATTTTAAATAAAATAATATAAAAATATCGTATATCATAAAAATATATAAAAAAGAAAGATATTTCATAAATAATCATTAATCATTATCAAATCATCATCATCAATCAAATATTATTAATAAAATTTTGTCAGCATATAATTGAAACACAAATAAATAAAATTCTTTAGAAGTCCTTAAAACTTTCATCATTAATTACCAACTGGAAACGCCTAAATTATAATACTACATACACATTAGTTACACTATACATATATTACCGAATAAAATTAATAAATATGTGTAAAGTAGTTAATTTGTCTCATTAATTAATTAATTACTTTTATTATTACTATTACTATAAATTGTAATTATAATTTACCTCCCCTCCAGATCAATGTCAAAATTGAGGGAGTGGATCCTCTGGTAGTGCCATCGATCGGAGGAGTATTAGAGTAAAGCCGTAGTTTCACCTTCGTGGTGCTTAGATTAAGCGAAAGAGTCACTTCTGACTTCATTTCACATAGCCGTCGGCTGGCGAGCTTGGCTTGTCCAAGTGTTATAAGTAACAACAACATAAGTTATCTTTTATTCTATTCTCTGAAACTTCTATTAGACAGCATAAAAGTAGGATAATAGAATTTTAGTGTATTGTGAGTTTCGTCAAATTAATAAGCTACATCTCAGGATCTGCCCATTTGAGAAACATCTAAATCATGAGCTTCTTAAACTACCAAATAGTACACATTCAATAGCATCATAGAAAATATTAATATATAAGAGTATAGGTAATTATGTGAATATATATAAATACACTGCGCTAAACAATTGCTAAGGACGGATAACACTATCATCCATAGCAACCACAAAATGAAAGGAAGCAAAATGTGGAAAATTAGAATAAGTGCGGGATATAGTAAGAAGAAATATGCGTATGCAAATTTTTCTTCCACGTCTGTTCATCACGTGATAGTGTTCATAAGAGCTTTAAAGGTTTTGACGCGTGTGGACAGTTGTTATTTCAAGTCAAAGTTTTACAGGAAAGATTTAATAGACGAACTTGAAAGTTTTGGCATGTCTTTCCGACATCACTTAGATGATTTTATGCGTGGCCGAATTATTGGAAAGATCGAAGAAGGGCGAAAAATAACAGATGTTGCCAGGGAGTTCGACATCGCTCACAGCGTTGTTTCAAGGCTGTGGAAGTCATTTAAAACTACTGGAATGTGTTCTAGGCGGCACGGGAGAGGTCGTGTTAGAAGTAAGATGCCTGCAGAAGACAGATATATCGTCCTATCAGCAAAAAGGAACAGGTGCACCACAGCTCAGCAGGTGCCAAACCAGTTTCTTGCTGCCTCAGGAAAGCAGATCTCTCGAAAAACTGTTGCCAGACGTTTGAGGGGAAATGGATTATACGAACGCAGACCTGTTGTGTGTGTCCCATTGACCAGACAGCACAGTACGGCCCGTTTGCAATGGTGTCGTGAGCATCGCAATTGGACTGAACAGGACTGGGCATGCGTACTATTCTCAGATGAGAGTAGGTTAAGTCTGTCATCGGATTGTAGACGTCAACTGATCTGGCGCGAGAGTGGTACTGCTTATCGTCCAGAAAATACCCAGGAACGGGACCGATATCTGACATGCAATGTCATGGTGTGGCCGGCATCATGATCAATGGCCCCACGCCCCTGGTTGCGAATGGGACTATGACGATCCAACGATACATTAATGAAGTTATACTTCTTCATGTTCGTCTTTTCCGTGGTGCTGTCGGTGATAAATTTGTTTTTATGGATGACAGCGCAACATGTCATCGAACACTCGCTGTTGAGGATTGCCTAGACAGCTAGGGTATTCAACGCCTCGTACGGCCATCACGTTCTTCAGATCTAAGCCCCATTGAAAATGTGTGGGATGCTTTGGGGAGGCAGGTTGCTGGTCGAAACCATCCTCCGACAAACAAGAACACCCTCATCCGTGCATTCCCAGAGGAATGGGATAAATTGCCTCAACAGCTGCTGGATAATATTGTGTAAAGTATGATACGACGTGTGGAATGTTGCATCACACTCCACGGTGGACATATTCCGTACTGATACCTTTCTTCAAGGTGCCTGCTGACTTTTAGATGCATTGTTCGATTTTTCCGTATGCAGCATCAAATGAACATTATTTTTCTTTGAGATGTTTCACAGCTTTTGTACTTTCCAGAACAATAAATATTCTTTATTCTAATGTCTGAACAGTGTTCCAACTATATTTTATCCTACTAGGCCTCATGTCTCGCTTAATGTTATGCTACATTGCAATTTGTGATCCGTCCTTAGCAATTGTCCAGCAGTGTATGTAATTACATTCAATAGTTAAGGCTACAAAAATCTAAATCTGGATTACAGTGAATCAAATATTGAAATACCTTAATTTTAAAGTAAAAATAATTAACTTTGCATGGAAACATTTTTATAATTTCGACTTTAAATATCTTTATTTGTTGATTAAATTAATTTTACTTTCATCTCTCCCTTGCTTACCTAAGCCAAAAATGGAATCCGAAAAGGAAAAATCGACTTAACAAATTACTTAAAAATATAAATCTTCATGTCAATTTATCTCCTAAATCCACTTAAATGTGTTATATCATCAAAAAATTAGATTTCCTTTTAAGCAGCGTAAAAGAAACATTATTTGTTATTGAGACATGAGAAATTTCTCAGTGAATTTATTGTGCTTGTATTCAGGCTAAGGAAAGGTTCTGACATTTTATCTCAAGTATTGCTGTAGCTCCGTAGTCTAGAGTCGCGCTATAGCCATGAGAAAATTCTCCCCACCCTAAAATGTTTCTCCACCTTTTGTCCAACTTATTTATCACCAGCAGCAGAGTGACCGCCAAAGAAAGGGTGATGATTTCTCTAAAAAGCTGTGCAACCTCTAGGTAAGAGAACTGTCTTACTGGAATCGAAAAGGTTAAAACTAAGGAAAAAGAAAAAAAGTTATTGCTTTTGTATTCTTGAAAATTATTAAATATAGTTTATTTTTTCTTGTTAACATTTAAGTGGTTAGTATATTAGAACTCTTTCCAAATATTACTAGTTAAACTCTCATAAATTTTTGTTATTAAGGAAATAAAAAAGTTTTGTTGTTAAACAACGGTTTTAGATAAAAATTTTTATAAATTTTAAGAATACTAAGTTCTGACACTAAAAACCTCATCGAGTAAATTACATTTTCTGTCAATACTCATCTTTACATTTACATAAAGACTTTAACCTAGTGTAAATATTTATTTTAACATGTAGTTTTGAAATTTAAAATCAAAATTGCTTATTATCTTAAAAAAGTATTTATTTAAAATCAAGCTTAAAGTCAAAATATTTTCAGAATAAAATTTTTTTGACATGTAATTTTGTTGTCTTCACATTGGCACAGGATTTTGAAAAATTCTTTTTTTCGAACATTAAAAGAATATAAATGTATTCAATGATGTTTTCTTTCGTATGCTTGAGTATTCATAAAATGTTTCTTAATAATTTTTTTTTTACTAGTTTTTTCATTTTATGTAATAAAAGGATATTTTATCTCGAAAGAAATCCTTCTAGAGGAATATAATATATCAGGCAGAATCATTGTTCTCTATTGCAAAATATTAAAAACTAGAAGTATCTTTAAATGTTATAAATTTATTGCCTGAAAAACACCATTACTAGGGACAAATATTTACATCCTTGAGTAGACGTCGACAGCCATTTTTTTGCACTCGATGGCTTATTGGACAGAGAACCACTGTTTAAAGTGGATTCCGAAACACTACACAACCACAACTTTGGTGGGAACCAAAACTTTTTGGCTGCCATTATGTAAAGTAATGCGTAAGTACTTCAGAATAAAAATTTTTAATTTTAATAAAGAAATATTTCAAAATCTTAAAAAATAGTCGTATAAAACATCAAAAATAAGTAGATATTTTACGTTTTAATAAAATTACCCACCTAATTCTCAAAGTAAAATCAGGAGATATGAATGTTGAAATTTCGTTTTTTCTTATCTGAATACTATAATTTGTTGTTTGGTTTGTCTGTAACTTAGTGTTTATTTTATGCGTGTAGCCTATTTGGGCAGGAACAAACAGCTTAGATTATATTTCTTGGTGATAATGTGAATCGATGAAAAACTTGATAAGGTAATATGAGTATTGCTTTTGTAAAAACTAAAATTATTATAAGTTTTTTAACTGCTTAATTGAAAATATTTCTGATTTTATTAAGCTCCGGGGTCGCAGTAAATTTAAAGCACCATTTGTACATATTTATTTCTTATATTAACTTATATGGTATTTATTTCCACTTTATCTCGCTAAAAATTATAAGATTTGGATGACAAGCGTTTTATAAGATACATTTTAAAAATATTAAGTGACAATCCAACTCTTTTAAGTTTTTCTGAACTTTATGCATATAAATAAATTAACTATGCTTCATCACCTTCAAATTTATATTCGACTTCTAATGCAGGGGCGCTCCGTGGCTGAGTGGTCAAAGCATCACTCCGCTAATCGCTTGAGAGCGTAAGAGTGTGGGTTCGATTCCCACCGTGGCCCTGGGTGTTTTCTTCGTTATCTTCTGTGGTTGTACATTCTGCCATTGTGCTATTTGTCCTATTATCGACGAAGACTTACAAGTGGATCTCAAGAATCAAGCATACAAGTCTGAATATATGTAATGTAATAAATAATACTTCTAAAGCATTTATATATATATGTCATTGTTTTTAATGTTAGTACTTCATTAAATAATTAAATAGAATAACTTTCTATTTAATCTTTATATCTTAATGATTTTCGTAATTGAATTAAAATGTTTTTTAGAGGATTTCATACTATATTAATAACAGTTTTTTAAATTTTTCAGTATTTTATACTATTTATCAATAGATAGAAAGCTGGTAATTTCAAATTAGGAAATGCAGAAAATTTTTAGATTTTCTCTCAATCGAAATCGAAGAAGTCCATATTTTGCATTTCGTCCATATATTATACCATTACAATAAATTTTGTAAAAAGCAGTTACCTCTCCCAGTAATTTAGTTTTGTATTTATTTCGTCTTGATTTTTATTTTAGTCATAAAAGACGCATAGTTTAAGCTGTCAAAAAAATAAAAATTTCTTCGTAAGAGATATTATGAATTTTTATTATTTGTTGGTATTAAATTTACTTTCCTATCAAAAATATTAAATTTACCAACAAAAGTAACTAAACAGAAAAAATAATTTTAAACTATCTTAAGTGCACATGCTTTAGACAAAAACTTTTATCAGAATTGTGAAGAAATAAAATATTTGCCTATTTTAATTTTTAAAAGAAATATAATATATATGTTTTTCGTATCCTGTACTTAGAGCATTTTATTGCATATACCGCCCCTGTTGGGGAATTCCAAAATGTAGCAGGCACTAAAGAACATTACCAAATATGGTTAAGGAATTTCGAACTGACCAATGTTATTTTGGGCCACTATTCTCAACGAATGAGTGACCAGTATCTTGTACCCTTCTTAGGGCTTTCTCGGGGCTTTATTTATTTATTTATTTTTGGATGAATTCTCCTGCCAAAAGCAGACGTGCAGCACATGTCATGGTTGACCTTCACATTCTCGAAACATAATAAAATAGTTCCATTCATTAAACTTATTTTTGAAATTTTTTTTTGCCTCTAATAATAATTTTACCAAGACAAAAAGTAATTACATAAAACATGACATTATATATATATATATATATATATATATATATATATATATATATATATATATATATATATATATATATATATATATATATATATATATATATATATATATATATATATATATATATATATATATATATATATATATATATATATATATATATATATATATATATATATATATATATATATATATATATATATATATATATATATATATATATATATATATATATATATATATATATATATATATATATATATATATATATATATATATATATATATATATATATATATATATATATATATATATATATATATATATATATATATATATATATATATATATATATATATATATATATATATATATATATATATATATATATATATATATATATATATATATATATATATATATATATAATATATATATATATATATATATATATATATATATATATATATATATATATATATATATATATATATATATATATATATATATATATATATATATATATATATATATATATATACATATATATATATATATATATATATATATATATATATATATATATATATATATACATATATATATATATATATATATATATATATATATATATATATATATATATATATATATATATATATATACATATATATATATATATATATATATATATATATATATACATATATATATATATATATATATATATATATATATATATATATATATATATATATATATATATATATATATATATATATATATATATATATATATATATATTATATATATATATATATATATATATATATATATATATATATATATATATATATATATATATATATATATATATATACATATATATATATATATATATACATATATATATATATATACATATATATATATATATATACATATATATATATATATATATATATATATATATATATATATATATATATATATATATATATATATATATATATATATATATATATATATATATATATATATATATATATATATATATATATATATATATATATATATATATATATATATATATATACATAATATATATATATATACATACATATATATATATATATACATATATATATATATATATATATATATATATATATATATATATATATATATATATACATATATATATATATATATATATATACATATATATATATATATATATATATATATATATATATATATATATATATATATATACATATATATATATATATATATATATATATATATATATATATATATATATATATATATATATATATATATATATATATATATATATATATATATATATATATATATATATATATATATATATATATATATATATATATATATACATATATATATATATATATATATATATATATATATATATATATATATATATATATATATATATATATATATATATATACATATATATATATATATATATATATATATATATATATATATATATATATACATATATATATACATACATATATATATATACATATATATATATATATGTATATATATATATATATATATATATATATATATATATATATATATATATATATATATATATATATATATATATATATATATATATATTTACTGAAACCACGTTTTTTTTGTTTTAGAGTATTACTGTACAAAAAATATATATAAGGTAACACCTTTCAGTATCATTTTAATTCAATGTAAAATATTGAATAAAAATTAATTTATGCTCTAAGACTGAAAATTGAAAAAAATTTCTGAAAGATGTACAGTTAATGTAAAAATTACTGTATTATTTTGACAAATGTAATAAAAATGCTCATGAGAACATCTCCTTTTATGTCATTGTTGTTATAAAATTTACATCCACGATTTTAATTCAAAACACAATTATACTTCTCCATGTAACAACTTCTCAAACTTATTCTCGACAAATATAAATTTTTGTTTCTTGTTTCAATAGCTGAAAAGCATTGATTATTAAACGTGTTTCCTTTGAACATCCAACAGCACATATTGATACTAAAAATGTAAAAATTTATAATTGTTTACTAAACTTTTAACAATTATTTTTACGCGGTTTCTGTAGTCCATCTGAATGCTAATGGCAATTGCTATTGTTTATATGCTTATACCTAAAATAAAAATTAATACCTTTATTATAAACATAGTTGCAAGAAACAGAATTACTCATTCTTCAGAATGATCCTTTTTAAAATAACAAAAAATTATTGCTAAATTTTAACAGTGTTGCTAAATTATTGCTAAATTTTTACACTAAATTTTAACATTGATAGTGCTTAGTTTTAACAGCTTATGTAAAATAATGCTATATATCTTTTAATATAGGTATAATAATAATCGGTAATATTTTTTTAAACTAGTTTATAATGTATACTTTTTAACAGTAAATATTAATTTTTTAAATGCATTTTTAAAATGCAGATATAATAATATAATATTTTTCTGTATAACAAGCCAGTAATAAAAAATACACAAGTTTCAAACGTTTGTTCTATTTTTAGACATATTAATAAATTATTATCACACAAGCAACACAATATGCATTTAATAAGAGATTTTAGAAGAAACCACAAATAGTTTTATATATATATATGATTGTACGAAATTAATTTTTCTTGGATACGCTATTATAAATTGTATATTGAATCCTTATATGAATGCTATGCATGTGAAAATAATGTGTGTGTGTGGGCCAGGCTATTAACTTACAATAATGGGATCAAGTTATAATAGTTGCAAACATATAGTAACTTTTTTCACTTGTAGGTTCATCCTGTTAATATGATTCAGACTGAAGAATGTGTTTACTTATGCACTATAATTGGCATATGTACCAAATAATTAAGTGTCATTTGCATTTGTAAAAAATATGAATTATTTTAGAAAATTATATTGTGAAGCATATCGTAATATTTATAAAGAACTTAATTTTATTGCAATTGAATTTAAAAGACCTATATTACAAATAAGATTTTAATCAAATATATAAAGACTGGTAATCACATTGTAATATTTTAAAATCAATTAATATAAATTTTGACACTACATCGTTGGTTGTTAAAGCACATTGACCCACTAATATTACTGTAAGATTACATTCTGTATCAGAAGATCCATTGTGAACATTATTAGACAGTTCAAAGATTCATAAGCATATTTTTTTAAACAATTCGGGTTTGCTGGTTGTAGGAACAACTAATTTAAAAATTCCATATAAAATCATTCTTATGTCTGTTACATTTAAATACTTATAAACCATTGTAAAAAAACTATTTAAATAATAGATTTAATACAAAATATTTTTGATTATGGAAATATTTTATACACAATCAACTGCAATGGGAAAAATGGAATCCTTGGTGGTAAATAATTCAAACACTTTTTATACACACTTTACAACTACCAATGAACAAATTACACTGAGAACTGCAAATCATCAAATCATATTGTTAAAATTTATAAGAACTCGATATGAGATTTTAAAAGGGATTACACTGACTTTTATGAATGTGAAATAGAATTGTGCCGAAAACCAATTTTAGGTGTGTTGTATAAAATTTAAAATAATAATTTATATTTCGCCAATGATTGTTCCTAAAATGAATTCAAAATTTAACGATGCAAATTATATTATTTGTAACAATTAGTTTTTATATTTGACTAAAATTACAGTTATCTGAAAGAATGTATTTTATTATATATATATATATATATATATATATATATATATATATATATATATATATATATATATATATATATATATATATATATATATATATATGAATTTTAAAAGAAAATTTAAGCCATTTGCAAAGAATTTTAATTTATTTAAATAATAATACAATTAAAAACTACAAATTTATTCCGCGAATGATTTACAAATCATATCAGTTTCTGACATTATAAATAACATTATTTTTTTAACAAGTTTTTTGTATAAAATTCTAATTTGCTTTTGTTATTAAAAGCATATTTTGTAATTAAATTTATATATCTTTTTGTGACATTTATAAGTACAAAAATTGCTTTGCAAGTTTTTATAAACCAATTATACAGATTTAAAACTCTAAGTAGCTATTCTTTTAAAGGATAGACATTTTTTTTCGTAGTAAATGAGTTCCAGGTTTACCTTTTGTTTTTTTGTTAATGTTTGACAAGAAATCTTCCTTCGCATGTTATCATATTTTCTTTTAATCCGTAAAAATAAAAGTTCAGTAGTATTTTTCTTGTAGTAAACGCGTTAGGTATAAGTTGCCATTTTTTATAGTTAAATTATTTCTGTGAAGTACACTTTATATATACGTTTTAAATTATTACTGTGTTTACATAGATAATACGTAAATATTTAAAAAAAGAGTAAAATAGAAATTTTCACAGCAATTCTTAAAATTACAATGAATCCTCCAAAAGAGATTTCATGAGTTCAACGTTTTCTCATGCCAAAGTTTTAAATGATTTATTTATAATCAGGCACTTTAAAATTGAAAAGCTGTGGTGGGTACTAGAATGGTTAGTGTTTCCTTTACAATCCTAACTTTTCGTTAAAATTTAAAGCAAATCAGGTTTAATTGTGAAACCTTATTACTTCAGAAGGAGTTTGATCCAGATTATAGGGTCTCAATAAAAGCTATATTGAAAAACTTATCAACACAGAATCAAAAACATTCAACCAAACAGATTAAATTGCAGATTTTATTTTTACCAGTTTATGCAACTGCCATTTATTATATTTCAGAAAGTTATAAAGAAACGGAAGGTAGAGCCCGTGGCTTTGGAGAGTTGAGACATTTATATATTTATAATATTTATATATAACACATGTTGTGTGATAATTGTTTACAAGATATGGCACAAGTACCATATGACCTAGGATGCCAAATTCTAAGTTTGGCAATTTTTTGGAGGATTTTCTTATGCATCTGACAACCGCGTTTTTATTACGTCATACATATGAAGACCTATAAGAATTCTGCAGAAAATGATATTTTGGTGACCCTAGTATTTACGTGATCGCGTACGTCACGATACGTCATCTTGGCAACATTTTTTCATCGCCAAAAAATTCAGAAGTTGTGGAATCCTGGATTATACGGCACCTGTGACATGATATATACATTATAATTTGATATAATTTTATCCTTTGAAGAGCACATTCTGTCTTTAAAAATATATTATTGAAAAAATGAGTACTTTAAAAATAAAATTACTATTTTTAATGGAAGTGTTGGCTCATTTATATTTTAAAAGCAATATAATGAAATAAGAATATAATAAAATAAAAGTTATAACACTTTCAAAGCATAAACATAAAATTTATTACAATGAAAACTCTAAAAATATAAACCAAATAATTTACATTGTACCTTTTCTATACAATGTATTCAATGGGGAAAAAAAAAAACCTCATGAAATTTTTTTTTATTTATACATATTCAATTTTTTATACATATCCAATTTTTTTATGTATATCCAATTTTAAGAAGCTAAAATATAAAATGGGAAAAGTATCTGAAAAAATCTCCGAAAGAAAAAAATTACCAGGAACTTGTTGCCACTTATGTGTAGATTATAAATCATTAAATTTAAATTCAAAATATTAACAAAAGAAAGTAAATCTAATATTTTTTTCATCATGAACATCCTAGGCTCTCTACACCAGAAAGTTATTGGGAATTAAATTTTCCGTATGAGGAAAAATGTATTAAAAGCGATCATAATGTCCGTAGAACACACTTTTAAACCATTTGAGCAAAATCAGTATTACAATTTTTTTTCATAAGCAAATTTTAACACGCACACTGTTACAAAAAAGTTTTTGTTTATCTTACACACTTAATCCATATTTATAAAATGTAGGTATTAAATTATAAACTGTATGCATAGCTAGAAATATAAAATTTCATTTATATTTCTAGTTATGCACACATTATTTCTTCACGATAAACGTATATTAATTCTTTACTACACTCATTTTTTTTATAGTAATATTTAATATTAATTTGTTTCATTTAATTTTTTTATAACATTCACGCGCATGACCATATAGTTCTGAATTAAAACGAGAAATAAAATTCCTTTTATATTAGAATATTGAATTTCTTCCAATGCCTTTAAGAGACGTATGTATGGTTCGTGTGTATCTTTACATCCTTTTAAATCAATGAGTGCTATACAATAGTTTTTATTCAGTAAATCTATTTTGAAAAATATTTGGCTTTAATTTGGCTTTTATTCATCGGAATATTTATCAGAACGTAACTTATAACTACCTACAATACAATGAACTAAATTATACTCATTGATCAAGTTTAAATGACTACTAAATACAATCATACATACAGTGCAATATAATTTAGCAATAGTTGTTTCAAATCTTTGTTCAAACTAAAATATTGCACAATGCTACAGTGTGATTTTCTTCCAATCCCTAAATATAATTTTTTCACTAATAGTTTATTTAAATAATGTATAATACAAAAGTGTAGGTCTTATATTTCTTATAACAATTGTTGTATTACAAGGCTTACATATTATTCTAATAATTCTTAAACAGAACACATTTTTATCAAACAAAAACGAATGAGAAAGAATACGAAATAAAATTAAATCAAAAATTATTCAATGTGGGAGAAATCTTTATTTGCCTTACACCTAAAAATTACTAATATATATATATATATATATATATATATATATATATATATATATATATATATATATATATATATATATATATATATATATATATATATATATAAATTCATTGAAATCACTGCAAAATTATAAACGAAGAATATAACTATGATACTTTATTAGATAAAAATACAATATGCACAAACATTACCAATTATTTATACCACTAATATTGAATACATAATTTATATTTGATTAGAACTATTTATGAAATATCCATTATATCATTTATCTTATAGGCAGGAATTTCATATTGCAAGTCTTTTAAAATATTCTGGATCAAATTCTAGGAATGTTAGTTAAATCTTTACAAAATATACAATAATCACAAATAATTTACGACAAGAAGAATTGATATAGTAATAGCTGTTTATTATTTTTCTTTAATACATATTGCTGATTTCATAATGATGAACATGCAAATTTTATATATTCTACAAATAATTTATATAAACTCTCTTTGTTTCTTTTCTTCCAACGACGTAAATTTTTAACAATAACAATGTAAAAATTTTGTGTATAAAAATATCCACCTAGCCCTTCAAATGCTATAGTTATTATTGGATATTTTTCCTGGGCAAATAGTCAAATGTATAGTTACTTTCATCTTGAAAATCTCTTAAAGCATTTTTAAAAAACTTTTTTTTTCCTTTTGTTCATGAGAAAAATAATTCATCCTCAAAAACCAACTTTTTCAAAAATCGTACATAGTCTAATTTTAGTTATAAAGATAATTTTGGTAACATATTATGTTCAAAATTTGATTTTATCTCTTCAAATTAAAAAATTTTCATTCTTTTCTTCATCACATAATTTCGTACACTATAAAGAAATTTTTTTCTTGTTAGAACAGTTTTAAAGTCCTGAATTAATGGTACTATACCATAGGAATTTTGATATATATTTCGTGTCATGCTTGATAAATATTATTTACAAAAGTCAAATTTTATATAAGAAATAATAGAAATAACAAGCAATAGACGAAATAGATTGTGTAAGGTTCTTCTCAGGCTGTAAAATCTATCAATATGGTCCTATTTTAAATGCTATAATCAAAAAAGTTAACACATTAAAGCAATTTATTTATGTAAAATAAATTTTTATAAATTTCTTTAAAGTTAATTTTTACCAATTTCTTAAAATTTGATTTATAAACTTTGTAATATAATTACACATTTCATAATTCTCAATTTAAAAAATTATATAAAACATGAGCCAGACACCTATAAGGAAAATACAAACTAAAAGTGTTTGTTTTTGCACATTTATTTGAAATTTTTATTTGCCATTTTTATAAAGTAGAAGTATCTTATATGTACTTAATAACTAAGCAGGAGTTCAATATTTAAAACTCTATATTCAATATTGGCAACTATTATATTCAATACATTAAAACGATAACATTTTAGATTGTACTTTTAAAGCTGTTTAAATCTATTACAGTTTTCTCTAAACTAGGTTACATTGCTGATTAAGAAATATCTTCAAAACATGTCAGTCATGAAATTACATGAAATTCGAACAAATTCAATGATGGATAAATAAACTAATTATAATACCTCGTATCGTTAAGTACCAATAATTTAATGTGTAGAGGAAAGAAATCTTAAAGTACGAATAATTTATTCTTTCATCTGTATTATATTTTATTAGTCCACCATTTAAAATGGAAACCTCTTTTGATAACTTAGATTAGATAAATTCTTTGGTAAATCGTAATCGCATATATTTTTATTATTTTAAAATGGTGATTTACAAAGTAGACTATTAAAGAAAATTTGGAGATACGCGCTGCTCAATAAATTAATATATAAAAAGTTATTGCGCTAATTAGAATGGAAACTTCTAATTTTATAACTTATTGAAAAGCTCTTTAGAGAAGGATGTAGTCTTAATTTGAAATAAAAATATAAATTTAAAACCTTTTTTTTTTTTTTTTTTTTTTTTTTTAACAAATTTTACATGTTTTAGAAATTTATGAAAAAATATTACTGAATTAGAAAATTATAATTTAGAAATTATTTCTCTTTCTTATTAATCCCAAAAAATTAATATTCAGGAAACTAATTTAAAAAGTTGAATTATATTTTTAAATATCCTTTGCACTTTAAATAAGTATTATTCATTTTTCTTTTATTTTATTTTAATAAGAGCATTAAACTATTTATCAAGCTTGTACAAGAAAATCAAGAGAAATATCTCGACATCAAAATGCAGGGTGATCTTTTTTTAAAGTGACAGTGTTTAGAGCACCCTGTAGCGCGTTCTAATTTCAGGAATGGCCCCAAACTTGATATCCAGACTAATCAAGACACGGGAAAAATGATCCGTGAAAAATATTTTAGTTCAAAAAATCACCGCTAGGTCATTTTGTGGCGCTTTACAATGTATAAAATGTGAGAAAAGAGAAATACTGACACATACAGTCGTACAATTAAATTATTAATCGTTATTTACCACATTAACTTCCCCGGTGAGGAGTTGACCACATTCAATGTGAGCTCCGTTCTCAGAAACAACACCGTGCATTCTGCATACAGCGTACCCCACAGCCGAATGTAACATGTCACGAGGAATATTCCGCACTGTCTTTGTTATGCTGTCCTTTAGAATAGACAAATTTGATACTCCACCAACATAAACGCACGTTCCGGTAACCTGAGAGGCATGGCCACTGGAGCTCGTTTACTTCAGCTGAGATTATTTGTCTGGGCTGTCTACTACTTGCTTTTATAGCTCCTATTACTGGCACTGTCATCGAACAACATTTGCATTTTGCTTTGATACCTGTGTTTTATGCTAATTCTCGTTATTGTAAACTACAGAAGCGCCACAAAATGCCCTAGTGGTGACTTTTGAAGCTGCAACTTTTTTACGGAATTTTTTCCCCATGTCTTGATTAGTCTAAATACCAAGCTTGGTGTTATTTCGTCTATTAGATCGCGCTACAGACGCTCCAAACACTGTCACTTTAAAAAAGATCACCCTGTATATTTTCAATACACAAGAGGTAAAGCTTGGATAGTTCTGCGTCGCTTTAAGATTATCCAAAATTGTCCTGACGTTCACGATTCAGTATTTATCTAAAGAAACCGCTATAAGAACATCGCAATAACTTGACTGCTTTACACGTTACAATTTATTTCATTCTGTATAAGGCTATATATTCAAAATATTTGCATAATAACGTTTTCAATAAATAGTAAAATTCATTACATTTAATGTAAAAGTTGCGGGAGATACATTTATAAAAAATCATTCATTAATACAAAGGAAAATTCTTGAATAAAAATTATTAGTGTTTAGTTAGAAATGTAGAGGTGAAGAATTTTCAGGTTAACTTACATTAAAAAGTCTTCAGTTTACAAACTGAAGAAACACAATTTATGTATCTTTAAGTGAACACTTTTGAACGAAGATTTACCTTTTCTGCGGATGCTGTTACTTTGAATATTTGCCACCTTGATCTCTTTTTTATATTTATTGCATCTATTGGTCATCTACATTTGAAAAAGTAAAAATTCAAACATTTTCTATTAGTAATGAAATAGATAAATAGAAATTTTAAATTAAAAAATTACTTTTGTAATATAAAATATAAAACAGCAAAAAGATAAAAATTTTCCATAAATCAATATTTACATTTATTAATTTCTTATTAATTTTTTCAATTCTCTCGATGTAATTTCAATAAAAAGTAATTTTAATAATCCCTAAGAATTTACTGATTAGATATTATCTAAGATGAGGAATATTACTACATTTGAACTCGAAATTTCCTTTAGGACGCAGATATATTAAATGAGCATATTTTTCAGTTTTTCACCAATTTGAAATTGTACATAAAAAATTAAAATAACATTTATAATTAGTAAATAAAATTTTGCTATATTACTTAAACTCTTCCCAAATTCATGATATTCTGAATTATTCAAAATAAACTGCTTACTTTAGGCTTTGTAAAATTTGTAAAAATGTATTACCTTGCCATCCAAAATATAATGCAAGCATCTCATTTTGCAAACGCTTTGCCTAAAACCTCATGAAATGCGAGTAAAATTTTGCCACTCAAATGTTGAAAGAGATTTGAATTTTTCACAACTCTCGTAGAAAGATTATTAAGTTTGAAACTTACATTATACTAATTGTGTAAAAATCTGAAATTTTTTTTAATATAAGCCGAAACTTTTAACTTAAATTAACTAGGAATAACTTAATTCGCTGAAATATTGTTGATGGCACAAGAAAAAGTTGTTACAAAGGTTTATCTTTATAATAATTCATTTATGAATCAATTTAATCTCTTATATTTAGCAAAGTAATACTTGTTTTGTCAAATTATTAACCGAAGTTTGTAACTATAACAGATCTAAGTTTTAAAAAATTAGAGAAAAAAGTTCCAGTAAAAATGTTTCAAGCATCACAAAAACATGGAAAGTTTCCCGTTCACGTAATTTTTGCATTTTGTTCCAATAATTCATATTTTTCTTGTTAGGAACTAGATTTATAATTCAGTATTTAAAGCTAGAACTTTATTAAAACTTTAAATTAAATTGATATACTCGGTTAACTTTAATAAGCCTAGTTTCAAATATATTTACTCAAAATAAAATTACTTATAAACTGAAAAAAAAGATGATCTATTAAAAGTTTTTAATTTTCAATAAATATTCTTTTACCTTGTGTAATACAATACATATTATTTTACCTGTATGTTTTAATCTAATATTTAAAAATCAGCAGTTGTGCCCTAATTGAACATTTGAGCTAAAATTACACAATAGTATTAAAATTTAATTCTGGTATTTACTACTTACTTCAAATTTTGCCTATGTCACACTTAAAATGGATCTTTTTATCCGAATTTCAAAAGGTAGAAAGCTTAAAGCACTGTTTCGTTTGAAACTCGACAATGCATAGAGAATTTTCTTGAAAAAATAGAGACTTTTACTATGAAAAGTTATGGATTCAGATAGAATGCTATTTCATGATCAAAATTCTCTGGTCAATTGCAAATATATGTTGTTATGGTTACTAATGATACTTGGATAAGACAAGCTCGTTATGCCTTGGCTTTGCGAATTTAAGTCAATAGGGAAGGTCTTTCGTTTAATCAGAGCACCACGAAGGTGTAAGTACGACTTTGCTCTTCAAATCCTCAGATAGATGGCACCACCAGAGGATCCACTCTATCAATTTTGTCATTGATCTGAAGGGGGAAATTTTCTCCCGACCATTGCACTTACGGTAACTGCTCAATGACCCACCACAGGACTTTTGATTACATACATTTAACGAGCACGTATCTCGCATGTACTCGGCGGGTCTTTGGTGGCATTGGGAATCGAACCCGGCCCTTTCGGGACGGAAGGTCGATATTCTAACCACTAGGCTACCACGGATTGCAAATATATTGTTTGATAAAGAACATTCTTCATAAAAATTAAATTCTATACGAATTTTATAACGTATATAATAATATATAGAATATATAATATTTTTCATTTACTGCATCCGAATAATTAGGAAGAACGTAGTATTCTATTACATAAAGAAAATCTAAGAGAAAATAAATTAAAATTAGCTAATAAAGCCTGAATCTCTAAACATTTACAAAACTCGTAGAAAATATGTGAAAAGTGAATATTCTTCAGTCTTTTGCATACGTAATACTGTATATTCAATTTCCAAAATTTAAGTATTAAAATCAGCAAAGTCATAACTTTATGTAAAAGATAAAACAAGCAAACATACTCGTATCATTCAATGATTATTGCCTTCTATACCTTTTGAAAGGTCTAGTTTTGTATCAATACATAAAGAAATTCATTTATTTATTCAATAGTTAAGCACTTCCCAGTCACTAAAACTTATCGAATTTCCCCCAGTTCCTTTGTAATTTTTTCATTACTATTTTTAATGTCATTAACAAAAATTACGTGGAAACAATACCAAAAATAATTTTATTTCAAAACAAAACTTAAGATATAAAATTTATTTTTATATTCATAAATTTTTTCTCTTTAAATTGAGGACCAAGATTAGTTTACTTTTACCAATATTTCATTAAAAATTATAGTTTTTTCCAAGATTAGTTTAGAATTTTGGCTCAACAGAAAATGTTATTAAAAATGATGATGCTTATTCAAGTGCTATTAATATAAGTTATCTTTATGAACTATTGTCAACTTTCTCGGTGAGATAGGGGCAATAATCATTGGAGATCATTGAAAAGTTGTTCTGAACACAATATGTTGTTACTTATGAAACTTGGATAAGCCTAGCTCTCTATGCCTTAGCTACGCGAATTTAAGTCAATAGGGAGCGTCTTTCGTTTAATCAGAGCACCACGAAGGTGAAAGTACGACTTTGCTCTTCTCCTCCGATAGATGGCACCACTAGAGGTTCCTCTCCCTCAATTTTGACATTGATCTGAAGGTGGGAGGAAATTTTCTCCAGACCATTGCATCCATGGTAACTGCTCAACGACCAACAACAGGACTTTCAATTCCACAGATTTAACGAGCACGTATATCACATGTACTCGGTTGGTCTTTGGCGGCATTGGGAATCGAGCCCCACCCTTCCGGACGGAAAGCCGATACCGTAATCACTAGGCTACCACGGCTTAACTTGAACACAATATTGTGCTCCTTAACGATTCTCAAGTTGATAGTATGCTACGTACAAATTCAAGGTGTAAATAAAATGCACTCATTCCTGTATAATAAAGTTAACTTATTTAAAAAATCTAAGAAAAATATTGCCCTCTCTGGATTCCCATACATTGTGACATTTTTGGAAACTAGCAGGGTTTCTAAAGCGGAATCTATTGTCACAACCCGACTCATTTGGCTCTTCATAACATCAAAAGAACCATTAACGAGAATCAAAAAGTAAACAAAAAGATTAAAGCCTTCATATATATTGATGCAGCTGTAGGTAAGCTGAGTGATTTACTCAACAAAAGTGGAATTCCAATTTTCCTGCTTTCATCTATTAAAGTTTCTTGTGCTTTCGCTTGCTTTCTAAACATTACTGTTTGTAGAAGTATTTACATCTTATCGGAGTTTGTGATTCGGCATTTGCCCTCTGTGCCAACAGGGTGATATGGATAATGACCATCTCAGACATTGCCCCATTGTTTGAAAGTTTCACGACGACAACTTTACGGACACTAATTTGAATTTTTTTTTTATGCTTTATCACTTTATTGGGCTTATTGTCAAATAATGGTAGAAATACCAAAGATTTAAAATGTTAATTGAAAACTTTAATAAGGTGCAAAATAAGTCCATTGAAATAATATACTTTCAACCTAAGAAAGAAATCTGGAAATTCAGTAACGATGTACTTTAATAGTCAATTTTTGCGCACAGGGTGCACTAGACAAGCATCTACAGTTTAAAGTGGATTATGAATCATTACAAATTTCATGGAGAATTCAAACACTCGAATTGTTAAACCGAAAGTCATATCATTTACCATTTGGTTGCCAGATCTTTTTATACACGATTTGATAGAAGTCAAAAGTTTAGTAGGCTAGTATTTATTGGAAGAGATTTACTTCAGATTGCTTAGGAGTAAAATAACAAAAACTAAACTATTACTTATATTAGTTACAGCAATGTTGTATACTACACTTAATTATAGTAAAATATGCCTTGTTCATTAATTTTTTTATTATTACAGTTTTATCTTACAATTATTGTTGTAAGGTTTTCTTTACAGCTTATTTTAGAGTAAAGCATTCATATAGTTACATTTTGTATAATATTCAACCTTGTTTTAAAATTTAAGTTACAATTAGTCGCAGAAAAATTTAATTTTCCTGATACATTTTTAAATTTTCTAATTGAGCAAAAAATTAAAAATGTAAAATTTTTTAAAATCGTCAATTTAATAGCAATTGGAACCTTTTACAATATATCGTTTGTTTAAAATAAATCTTACTGACTTTTTCATTGAATTATCAAATACACACACTTGTTGACTATTACGATTCACTTAAGAAATCCAAAAATAAGCTAGACTTTACCTTTTATAAAATCTTCTTAAAGCATCTCTGGTCGAATATATTTTATTACCTAAAAAGAGAACTAATTTTATATTTATGTATAATTCCTTAACATGTATCATTTAAAAATATTCTAACGGTATAAATGAAAATTTTCCATGTGTTCTCCAATTTTTCACCTTGGATTGAAATGAGAACGTTGCATACGAATGGAATGAAAAATATATGAAAGTGTCTCTGGCTAACTTAAAAAAGGCTATCTTTCATAACGAAATTTTGATTAGCTTTTCTAATTTACGAGTAAAATTAGATTAAGGTGGATTTAAATTGTATAAGTACACTTGGGTGACAAAAACTTTTGTTTCAGAACTAAGAACACTTAACTAAGAATACGGGAGCTCATAATCCATCCACCTTTTTTAAAATCATGTATGCGTAATGTTTAGAGATGTAAAAAATATGTACCTGACCGAATTTCCTTACATTTTCATAGGAATTTTTTTAAATATTTATCATTTTTTTCAATTTTTGAAATATTTTTATCCTGCTAAAAGCAAGTTTGCCAGATTTCTAAAATGTTCAACCGGACAGCCTCCCTCAGAATCACAGGTATAAATAATAAATGGCATTTAAATTTAAATATTTCTGACACCTTAATATTTGAGTTTCTTTTTAAGCAACACTTTTTAAAAGAGGAATAAAAATTTAAGTAATGTTCATTTTTTTATCATTTGCCAGGAATTTAGAAAATCTTTTGCTTTCAATCTTGCTGCAAAAATATGCAAAAGCTAATCCGTTAACCATAGATTTCTTCAAACCTTCATCAGTCAATGTTTTGTTCAAAGAACATACTCTCTGTTAGTGCTAATGCCCATATAAGCAGAAGGCACTCAATCTTGATCAGAGTGGGAATTACTATGCGATTATCCTTGAAGTAATTAGACAACCCGAGCTACATTTCTTTACTTGAAATTATCATATCTTTGGTTGTCTCTTCTCTCTTTCTTCCACTATTCCCAATTTGCTCCAAATAATCCTTACCAAAGTTGTTTGCTAAGGAGTCCCAAGTAAGGAAGAGTGTTTGCTAAGTATCTAAATATCAGCAAAGTTGTTTGCTTTGGAGAATCTTGACCATGGCCACGAATGGTGAATACGATGACATTTATTAGCAGACCATCACTCTTCAATGATTTTCACTTTTCATACTGCACTGAAACAAATGACAAAACTAAGCAATCCGTCAAAGTTATTTTCACACTCTTTTGATCATCTATATCAAAATTTTATTTTAACCAAAAAGTGAAGTAAATCAGCCGGAATATTGAGATTTTGTCTGAAAACTAGGATATCTGGCAAGCATAACTATAGGAATTTATTTTCTCTTTACAAATGCGAACTGGCTTGGAAAACAGGTGAAAGCAGATTCTAGTATTTTATATACCTGCAAAACATGCAAGATTTCTTTTTTTAAGCATTTATAACTCAAACACAGGGGGAACCTCATTTCATATTGAAAAACAATTTTAAATGTAGCTAAAGTAATAGTAAATGTCTTTATAAATGACAAATTTCGTCATTTTACCAAATTTAGCACCCTAAAATCTAGATACATATTATCTATTAGAAGTAGCCAGTTTTCTCCTAAGGATACTTTTCCAAGCAAATTAATGAAATTTAGATTCGAAGCACGAAACTGGAAAAATATTTATCCCTAAAGAAATGTATTGGTAATAATTCTAACCTGTAGTACGGAAATAAGCACTAACATTTATAAGTTAAGTTGCTTTAATTGTACTAATTCCTGTACTGTATCTTTGTAAAGATATTTTTCAATTTTAGAACTACAGTAGTCAAAAGCTTAACAGTGTGTATTGGACTATATAGTCATATTGTTTTCACAACTAATCAGTTAATGAAAGGTTACCACAGTATATTTATGAATTACCATTATATATTTCTTGAAGTGTATATAGAAAAAAAAATTTCTTCTCTAGTTCCATTAAATTGTGAACTGCACAGTTATACTTAACTACTTAAGTTTAAATTTTTTTCCATAAAAAAAATTGGAATCTCAACATGAAAAATTGAATCTGTAAGCAAAAATATCCATTTATATTTTTACTTTTTGAATATAATTAATGTCATAATTTACAGCTAAAATATGTACTGCAAAGGAATAATATTGGAATTTTTCTTCAGCTTCATAGATCATTTGATTAAAGCATTGCATTGTAAACTGAAATTAATGAATTGCTTACCGAGATATTTTTCCGGATTTAATAAGGCTAAAATTTTGTTTCTGAAACTGTGCGGCAAAATGCAAGGGCGAGTGCCTAATATTATACAGAAAATATTAATTTTCCTAAACTTAAAATCTCCTATCGGAAGCTTATTGATACATTGATGGTAGGATTGTAGTCACTAAATTTAAGTGATTTCTTTTCTCTTTCAGAAAATACATGGCCTTTTTGCTTTATGTTCAACAAAGTTTATTTCTGGGACTCATCAGGGCCTGGTTGTCGGACTCTGGTCTTCTGAGCGGAAGGTCCTGGAACCTATCCCAGTCACTGCTGTAAAAGGGATGAATAATGATCCGTTCTCATTTCTATGTGCACGTTTGTCAAGATGGACAACAGACTTGCAAGTCGAAAGAAGTTTACAACTTTCTGAAACCTTTGAATCTCGCAAGTATAAGCTTAGGAATTTTCCTGGTTTTTACCATGTGACTAGTACATACTGTCACAAGATAAAAACCAGGAAAATTATACGAAAAGTCCTCCTGTGTGTGTGTGGACGTAAAGTTACTAGTAGTCTTAGACTAGTAAATGGTCCATATATTGGTGATGTACAGATTTTTTCAGCTAATAAGAAACATTGCCCTAAAAAACAATAGAAAGCACAACTCAACTCGTTCAATTTTAAGAACTTACTTTTTTGGAAGTACACCTTTACTTTGCAGGATCTTCATCTTATTAAAACGCATCATTATGTCTTTGATAATATCAGGCATCTCAAGCACAAAATTTGAAACAATAAAGTTAGACATAAAATATTTTATAAATAATAGAAATGAGCACATTTAAAATTTTTTAGGTGTATATAAATGTTTTATATGGATCTATTGAAAACTGTATTTAATTGCAATAAAAATGAATGGAATATTCGGGAAATGTTTATTGCTCACTTTTACCACACGCGAGTTAGTTTGGGACCGGTAGTTAAAAATAATTTGGAGCTATTACGATCGTTCAAGCCTGAGGAAGGATTAGAACCCCAGAATTGTTGAACTGAAAAAGTGCTTGTCGTTCAGCTGCTCAGCTTAAATATTTCACAAGTACTTTTGCTTGAGTAAAATGCTATTATCAGAAATTTTCCAGATTTTATCTTGTTATTTTTAATTTTATCAATTTATTCTGTTTTATATAAATCATTTTAATCATTGCTTGCGATCTCTTAAGATATCTAATGTTTTAAAGAGGATTATTTTTATATTCATATTCTATATATGATAACATTTAAAATATTCCTTAGATAATAGAGTTTTCATTCTATTTAAAAAAAATTTTTATGCATACAAAATGTCAGGTATTTAAAATTGATAAGCATGTAAGAATTGTCCTTAATTTGACGAATGAAAAAACGCCAAAGTGAAATTTTCCCCACGTTATTTGCTTAAGTTGAATAAATTCGTTTTCCTTAGCATCTAACACGTAACACATATCAAAATTTAAGAAATATCTTTATTAAATAAAACAGAGACTTGAATAAATATATGATATGAATGACTACAAAATAATATTAGCTTGTAATGAAAAATATTTTTTAATTTATGCAACTTGAAATTGTAAATGCCATTGACAGTTTTTTTAAAAATAAATGCAGAAAAATAGGACTTTTTCACAGCTTATATTATTTCCCTCGTTCGATAACAGGCTTGCGTATACAATCAATGATTAAGTTTTAATCCAACGAATTGATATAAATCGATTTAAATATACAATAACGATACATCGGCGAAATAACAAACTTGTAATTGTGTTAACAAAACAAAAAAATAGAGTTTTACGTTCACCAGAACTATACGCAAGTAATGCAAATTAGGAAAGCAAACTTACGAAGTTTGCGCCAATATTTTGAATGAAAGGTAAATATGGTGATGTGAAAAATTAATAAATCCGTATTAAACTAAGAACTTAAAAGTACTGGATATATAATTTTTTGTACTGGGGTAAAAAAAAGCCCACTCCTTCTTATTACCATGAACATAAGCTTTTAGAATTACAAAAACTTTCTAGAATCTCCTGTGTACGATTACAAAGTTTTTATCTAAGATAATAGAGTAACTTAATTCTGCAATTTTAAATGTTACTAGTACATTAACTATATATATTGCATAGACACTTATTAGTACATCAAGTAAAAAATTACACGGACACCCATTTACCATATTGAAATAAATTCAATATAACTCTCCTAATTTATATGAAAAGAGTTCACAAACAGCATGTAATAATATTCAATCACAATTTATTGAAAATTCTAGTACATATCCTTGTGTGTTTTACTACAGTAAGATAACGCTTTATAATAGTACATATAGGAGATTATCAAAAAATGGAAACACTTAAAATGTATAAAAAGTCCTTCAATACTATGGTGTAGGACCACCTTTGACATGAAATACAACTTGGGTTCGACTAGGAATCGATATACATAAATGTTGAATAGTGCTTAGGACGTCAGCACGCCTGTATGGTATAGTGATCTAAATCTGAAAAAAAAGATTTATGCGGAAAAGTTTATTGGTCAGTTATTGATGCCAGAAATTCTGCCAAACAGAATAAATATAGCCAGAGACTGAATGCCTGATGTCGGGATAAGGACGACTCCCCTGATGCAAAGAGGAAGGTTAAAACCAACTGAAAAAACCCTTTTTTGCACCAACCAAGAAGTACTTTTAGAAAGATTGAATTCCGTGAAATCATACTTTCTTGATGTTTTCATAATTTATATTGCTCATTTTCTGCAATTTAAGAAAAGATTGGAAAATCTACAAAAAGTTTAAATATTACTCTTAAATTATTGTATGACAGACGCTGTGAAGCTGAAATAAATTCGGTTAAAGCAGGGTGTACACGCACTTTGAAAATACTCGTAATTCCAAGAAAAATTAATTGATGTAAGTAACGATATTACAGCGATATCCAAAGCTAAAAATCTTTTAATATCAGTACAAAAAAAGCTAATTATTCCAGATTTTATAGTTTGGCATTCAATATTGTTCGAAATTAGCTCTTTATAAACTATTTAAAAGAAAACAATTGTTCTGGTCTCGGCTGTTAATTTGGCCAATAAAATAAAGCTGAATTCAAAAGTCTAAGAATAAAATGTAACCCATTTTTAAACAAAGTAAAACAACAACTACATAATTTGAATACTTCATAATATTTATCTAGAAAACAAGTTTAAAATATTATATTCCTAAATAAAATTTCTAAATAATAAGAAAAGGAAGTGGAATGTAGATGTTGTATTTTTAATGATGTAATGTATACAGTTATTGTATAAATGTAATAAATATGCAACACAAAAAAATGCTTAGTATTACTTTTAACATAAAGACAATGAGAACATAAAATACACAATTGAATTGATTACATTTTTAAAAGCAGTTATATCAAATGACTTATTTAGAAAAAGAGTGGGATTGAATATATTGCATTCGTAGCACGATAGCAAATGTATGCATTATTCTGAGAACAAGCTCAGAAGAGGGGAAACCATAAAAGTCTGTTGCGTAGTGCTGCCATCTGCTGCCACCAATAATTACTTTCTTCATCCGGACATTTCCTGCGAGTATTGAATTAATAAATTAACAAATATTTTTTATAATTAACAAATAAATAATGATAAAAAACCTTAAAAGAACAATAATTAAAAATATTTCCAAAAATTTATGTCAAATTTTCCTGAAAAAAAAATTTAGATGAAAACCTATTCAAAGAAATTCCTTATCTAAGAGATTTAATTTTGAAAGAAAGGAATGCTAAGATCTTATAGAATATCCTTTAATGCATAGCAAAAGAATTTATAGGTGTATTATTTGTATTAAAAGTTTTTCTAGGCTTTATATTAACAAATACTTAACGTTTTTGCAGCGATTTAATGAAGAATTATCTTCGGTAAAGGATAGGAGCAGAACGCTTAAAAGCATTATGCATCGGAAAAAAAAAAAGAAAGAAATTGCTAAAATATAATTTTTTAAAGTAATTATATGCATCGAAAAAAAGAAATTGATAAAATCTAATTTTTTAAAGTAGTTATGTTATGAACAAAAACTAAATCATACATTAAGTAAATTTGCATTAGAAATATATTTTCCTGTTTGCAATCATCATTTATTTTTTGAGTAATGAAGATATTAATATTAAATAATATTTTAAATTAATATTATTAATTTTTAAATAATATTAATTTAAAAAGTAATAACGACGAATCTTTGGTCGGCATTGATTAGAACTATAATGAACATGATGTCCTAACCAACCAGGTCACCGCGTCCTCATATTTTGTAAGCAAGTGTCAAACGACATAATATACCATTCCATGTCATCGTCACGTATATCAAAAGAATATTAATTTAAAAATCATTTATAATATTATTAATATAATTTATTACAATTATTAATTATTAATATTATACGTATTAATAATTATAATATTATTAATACGTATAATATTAATTTAAAAATTAATAATATTAATTTATTTAAATTTTTATAAATTAATTTATAAAAATTTAACGAAAAATTAATAATATTATTAATTTTTCGTAATTTAAAAATTAATAACATTAATTTTTAAATTATTATTTATTAATTCAAAAATTAATAAATAATATACTAAAAATATTTATTAATTTTTTTAGTATATTTTTTACTTTACAATATTTTTGGGCATTGAAAGATTTCTTGCAGCCAGGACCTGTTGTGGAAAAAGCAGGTTCATCTAGCAAAGCAAATTAATCAGAGACAATAATTTTCAAAAATTTCCAATTTCTAATACTTTCGAAAAAATATTATCAAACTTGATAAATAAATATATCAAAAAGAAATATTTTCATTCTAATTATTTTAATGCACTGTTTGGAATAAATCAGACTTGGAAATTTTTACTGCATGCCTTGTTAGTTAAAATAATCTAGTAAGTTATTTGTTGAATGCAAGTTTTTTCTATTATTCTAAATTAACGAATATTCTCTCATTTCACCCATACATTGAAATCATCTGCTGGTTCCAAAACTCTAGTGTCAGAAAATTCCTTTGACCTTTTCCATACTTTGTGAACCATTTCGTAGAATTCTCTATGTAAACCCACCCAATAAGAAGTAGAGCAGGAAGCTTCCATTCATTATGAGGTTGACATACATGCTAATAATAGATGGTTTCAAGGATTCTTAATAATATAATTTTAAAAATAATCTTTGCCTCGTGTTGCCTTCAATTTTACTAAAGACTGCTTCTCAATCATGTTATAATATACTAAATTCAGAAATAATATATAATGTTATACATGAATGCTAACTTTAATGGCATTTATTTAATTTTTTTAACATATTAACATAGAAAATATAACATTCAACAAAAACAAACAAAAAAAAAAACTATGCATGACAGATAAAATGTGACAGTGTATATATAAACAATGGGATAGTAAATAAAATATATTGAAAAATAAAATTAGCTTTGTTTTATTTTATGAATATAAATACACTGCTCAAAACAATTAAAGGATATTGCGGTTTTAGGTGGATCTTGTGGCTGGGAAACTTTTTAGCTGATTGATAAGTGGTCGACAGACGTAGTACGTTATATGAGAATAAATTACACACATTTGGCAGAAAAAAAAATGCATTTTATTGCGCATTTGTGTACAAAATGAAAAAAAAAACAATTTGTGCATATAAGAAAAAAGAATAAGAAAAGGTGTTGTCTTCAAAAGAAGTCATTTTCAGTAGGGGGTATGATTTCCACGGACGGCCAGCAATGTTGAACACCTTTGAGGCATGGAGTCACTGAGACTATTAATCACGAGTTGGGGCATTCTGTCCCACTCTTCCAGAAGAGCTCTTTCCAGTTCTTGGAGAGTTTGTAGGGGCGGTTGGTGGCCAGCAATTCATCTTCCTAGAGCGTCCTAAATGTGCTCTATTGGATTCATGTCTGGAGAACACGCTGGCCATTTCATTCGTACGATTCCTTCGTTGAAAAGGAAATCCTCCACCAGGTTAGCACGATGTGATCTGAAGTTATCATCCATTAAAATGAAGTCATCTCCGATTGCTGCAGCGTAAGGGACTACAATAGGTCTGAGGATCTCATCCCTATATCGGCGACCAGTTTGAGGTCCATCTCGAATGATAGAGAAGCCACCATACACCAACACTCCCCCACCGCCAAATGTGACACTTTCGTGCACGAACGCTGGATTATTTCTACTGCCACGGTCCCGATAGATGAAGATACGCCTATTATCAAGATGAACAGAAAAACGGTACTCGTCAGAAAAAAGAACATTGCTCCATTCATTTCTCCTCCAGTTCATATGTTCTGTTGCCTACTCCCTGTGGTCGCGACGATGCCTTGATATAAGTTTAAAACATACCATCGGTCGGCGAGCATACAGACCTACACCATGGAGCCGGTTTCGGACAGTCTGAGTTGAAGCCGTGGTGTCAGTAGCCGAGCGAAGGTGTTGTTGGAAAAGAGTAGAGTTCATATTTCGGTGTCTCCGAGCCGTTAACACTAAATAACGATCTTCATTGGGCGTTGTTGCCCGTCTACGACTTTGCCCTGGTCTTCGGCCTGCCCTTCCAGTCTCCAAAAAACGGTTCCATATCCTGGAAATCACACTTTGTAACACTCCAATGGCTTGCGCTACTCCGGCTGGAGTTTGGCCCCCTTCTAATCTACCAACAACTCTCCAAGCTTCTAAATCGGTTAAATGACTTCGCTGAGACATCGTACTCATCGAAACAAAGCAGTCACTGAATACCGATCATCCTTGTATTCATTGTCTTTTATTCAGTTGAAAGTCAAATTTCATTCACTGCCGCTGAAGTGACGTTTTTGACGTCAAACTCAAAATTAGCATACTCCACAGTTTAAAAATCAAAAAATTTTCATTTTTGATTCTCTTCTTCCATTTTCAGCAAAAAAAATTTCGTTTATATCTTTATTTTATGTAAAACTTATAATATCCTTTAATTGTTTTGAGCAGGGTATAACAGGTGATGATAATATTATTTATTGGTTAAATTGTAAGCTATTACAAGTCATGCAGTAAAACTCGCATGTATTTACAATACAGTCAAATCACTCAGAAAATTCTTCTGTTTTTGGACCATGATTGGATTGTGATCATCAAACATGTATGTTTTTATATCATAAAATTGTTATTATATGATACGATTGTTATTATATGAAATAAAATGTTATTTCCTATGATATTTAATTTGCGCTGGTAAAACTAAGAATTGTTTAAATTCAGTTTTTTATTTCTAAAAATGTATAATCTTAATTCATATAAATCTGGTGGCAATAGTCTGAGAGCTATTTGAGTAGGTATAAAATTACCAGATGCATTAAACTTGAGTTGTGGTTTTAGATATTTTCTTCGGCCATCGTATTTTCTCAGAAAAAGTTTTTATAAGTATTAGTAAGTTTTATTGATATCTGGAGTTACGATGCGGTAAGTTACATTACATTTAAGCTTTTTAATTATTTATTTCGATCGGGCAATAAACGAAAATATACGAAAATCGGGATTATAGTGTTGAATGATATACTTGTGTTTCTGGATAATCTTAATTGTATTTATTTACAAAAGTTGTTTAAAGTATTTTTGTTAAATCTATACAATTCTAAGTGTATCCCAGCTCTTTAGTGTTAGCTGGGAATGATGCGGTTATCTTTTCACATCTATTGGTCCTATCTGGAATGATTTATTCTAATGTACTTCTTCCTGCAACACGCTTTCGCCACGATGAGGCCATTAATAGGGCTAGGGTGAAATCATTTGGAAATATATATGCATCATAAGGAATGAATGGGTAAAATATAAAGCAAGTCGGAAATGTGTAAATGCATTTTGTTACACTGCTCCCTAAACATATGTAGTGAACTGTGTTGTGGTATATTTTATGCTCTCCCTTTTTCAGGATTAAGAAAGAAAAATTTATTGACAAGTTTCTCATCAATTGATTTTTCATGTATCTCTAAAAATCAGTATTTCATAACTCTTACTTATTTTGACTGTTACGAGGAATTAGAAGATTAAAACCATTGTAGACTTATCTTTTTGATATTCCACCTGATTTTTTTAATCCATGGTCTCTTATTTTAAAAACATAAGACTTTTTCGTGGTAAAGTCAGTATGTCACTTACAAAAAAATTATACTCTAACGATTGTGTAAGCTAGAAATTCGTAAAAAAAATTGTTTGCTTATGTTTGAAACAACCAAAAAAAATTTCAACTAATTCTATGATTTCTCTGAATAAATAACTCAAAAGGTTGAAAAACTTTTGACCGAATTAAATAATGAGCTTATAATTTACTGTCCAAGACTTCTTTTTAAATCTGAGTGTTTTCATTTAAGATGTTAGGATCCTAATATTGCATACTTTATGCTTCTGCATTCTTTATTTTGCTAACATTATACAGGTAATATATCAATATTTTGAGCCGTTGTATAATTTATTTTTAAATAAAATTTTCCATTTAAAAACCTCGTTATTAATTTTAAACTTTGATTTTACTTCTGAATATACTCTAAATCTTGCTTTTTATTTCTCTAAATTCTTCGGATTTAAAAGTACTTTCAATCTTGAATCTTTAAACTAGTTTTTGTATATTCAGATTGGGATGAATGCTGAAGGATTGTTTAAAATTTCCTTTTTCAGCGTTTTCTCATGATTCTGACACGACTAATAGCCCGTTTTATATTGATTTTTCAAGTGATTATTTTCGTAAGTGTGTTTATAAAGTTTCTAGAAATTAATGCTCTGTTATATCCTTTAACTTATTCTGCTTAGGAAATCTCTGCACGTATTTTGTTTTGCATCACTTCGGCTTATTCCAAGAGTAAGATACAAAATCAATAACGTTCCCATCAATTCACTTCATTGCTATTTGAATATGACTGCAACATAGTTTTTCAACCACTAAATAACTTGTATAAACACAAGAGTTTAATATTACGTTGAATAGCATGAATACTGTGTGATGAATGCAGAGCTAATGTGTCGAAATTTAATATATATTTGAGCCATAGAGAAATTGCAGAATATCGTGTAATTATCTTAATGAAAATTAAAATTCTATGAGTAATCACAACGTATAAACAAAAAATTTTAAAATATTTTATTTTAAACGACTTTCCTTTAAAGATTTCCAATAATCCTTAAAATTCTATTAATTCATTAATAAGTTTCCATTCTTATAAAAAAATTAAATAGTTATTTAACACTAAGTACTTCTTTCCCTATCCTGCAAAGGGTACGTATTTAAAAATTCCTTATAAAATATCAAGAATAATCTAGACTTGTATTTAATTAACTATGTGTTTTGATATTAGGATTCTTGGAGTCGTATTGATAGCCATATTTCCTAGTAACGATGCAAAAATTTAAAAATATCACCAAACTGAGAATTGCGCAAAATTTCGCCAACTCTGGATTGAAACTTTCACTTGTCTCTAAACCTACGTATTTAAAGGGAATTCCTGTGCAATTTTACGCTTTATCTTCAAATGTAGGAATAATTTTTAATGATATAAAGTACTTTGATTATTTTTTCTTGTCTTTAAAATGTTTCTTATTTAGTGTAATTTTTAACAATGATTACGTAAAATTAAACTTTTTTAAGTCATTTAAAAATATTCAGTATAAATTTTGATACTTTGTGTGGTTTTTATCAATTCTATTAGCATGTCATAAACATGGAGCAATTTTTGTTGTAAAATAAGGAAATGACTTATTTTTGTAAAATATAAATGAGTTAACAACTTTGTAAAATTAACAAAGAAACAGTAATTTTTGCTTGCGACAAACAAAAAAGTATTGAATAATTCTGACATAATCTATTGTTCACAATAAACTATACTTTTTTTTAGTTCTGATAAATTTTAGCTTGAATACCAGCTATGACTTAAACTTAGATTTAGTGCTAAAATATTTAAATGATAAAACCTGATCTTAGCATGTTTCTCAAATTCCATTTCAATATTGTATTTAGTTAGTATATCTGCTTAAAATAACTGCATAAATTGTTTTTAAAAGCCAATGTTCTTTCATTAGCCTTTACTCTTATTTTTATTTCAAAATTCTGTATAATTTTTCCTATATTTAGACTTTTATAGTTTTATTTTCTGGATAAAGGATCAGTTATTGACTACATTTTTCTCTATATACAAAGTTTTTCTACTATAAGTGTAAATTTTTGTCTTAATGTCTGAATAGTGACTCGTAGAACATTTACCTTTATTGCTTACAGCTATTATAATTGTCTCGTACAATAGCATTTCTAACAAATAGAAATGCTAAAACAATATAGGAAGAGTTAATTTTTAATATGCTCTCTAAAATATTTTTAGTCTGTAGATTGTATTATTTTCATGAATTTACTTCCAAGAAGCTGTATGGATATACTAACATCTTAATTTGCTTAAGTTCAAAGGATTTTTAGACCTAGTTTTAAAAATGAACCAAGATGCTTATTTGCAGAAGAAGCAAGATTTAGATTTTAATAAAATCTCGGCTAAATGAGTCATTTTTAAATTCAATTACTTTTAAAACCAAATTGTGTAATCCAAAGTTATACATATAAAAAATAATTTTAAAATTTTCTTCAAAAATCTTGTCAGAACATTTCAAAGGATTGATGTCCTTTAAAATACTTACATTTAAACTATTGTTTGGAATTGATTCTTAAAAATATAATTGTTTAGCATTTTATTGTTTTTAAAGAATCGATTGAGAGTTTCAATAATAACCAAAAAGAAATGCTTATAACTTCAGTATACTGTGGACAGAATTTTAAAAGTAGGAAATTCCCCGAAATATTTGGTAAATCTGATTTTTCAAAACGCATAACAAATTGCATTTGTAAAAGCTCGAATTCGGAAGTTTTTAGCTTTGAAAAAAACTTTCTTAGTAAAGCATTCTCTAATCAACCAGAGGAAAGAATGACTGGTTAGGCGACAGCTGGTCTGTGCATTTAAAATCTTTTACATAAAGGCTTAAAATACATTCTTTTGGTAACTCTTTCCTTAGAAATATTTTTCTAAAGAAGCAATCCTATATTCTACTTCTGCAGCTATCTTACTTTCATCCCATACGATAGTCCTGGGAAACATAGAATAGGATCTTGTCCTACGATTTCGAGTATTTTTTATTCCTTTAAAGTTTAGAATTCTTGCTTAAATAATAGGTTTGCAGTGTCCTTCAATAGCTTCTTTGAAAGCTTGGTGCTTAATATTAATCATGTATCGGTAATAATTCATGGTAAAATATCTAACGGCTCTTCCACGAGGATGTAATGCCTCAAAAATTTAGACATTATGTCATCAACAGTTCTTATTTTTATATTTTTAACTTAATGGCTTTTAAATACTTCATTAAGTTCTTGCTATTCTTTATTTTGTTTTAGAGATATGAAATTCTGAGCTATTTTTCATAAAGATTGATAAATCTAACCAACTTTCATTAATCTTATTTTGACTAGCAAATATGTTAAATTAACGAGGTTTATATGGATGACATTTGCGAAATAGTTTTCTATTCTGAGATGTGAAGTGACTTGTTCTTAAAGGCATTTGAGATTTATTGATTTAATAGATGCCAACAATTGCGACTTAGGCTTACACTGAGAGGGACTTATTTCAATTTCAGATTATCTTAAGCTTGCAAGTAAATGTGTGTGGATTTACCTATAAGAACATTGGGATAGATTTATATTGCTTCAAATATTTATTTTCACAAAAATTCACCGTTGGCCATATTTTAGTTTAAAATTCATTTCCATTCCCTTATTTTCTTATTAAATTATTGATTTGTGCTAAATTATTTTAAATATTTGGTCTTTTGTAAAATCGGAACATTTTGATCTTGGCTAAAAAAATTCTCGTATCTCAATTTGTAAATTCTGCTATTCGGGAATAATAAAAATTGCTACATGGAAAGAGCTTTATTCCACTGAATATTTATGAATCGGGCTAGAACTGATGAGATTAGTAGTCTCATTGAAAACGAGAATTCATACTCATTAATGAGGGGGGTGAATACAAATATTAAGGATACTTATTTTTTAAATTAGATTTCAGTAAATGCAATAATTCGAAAATTCCTCTCTCTGACTCTAGATCCTTACTAATTCGCAGATAGTGTGATTAACCATGATTTTCAGTATTCAGTTTAGTTTTATTGAAACAATGAACTGAAATTAAAATAGAGAGCACACTTTAACCGCTAATAAAAAAATTTGATACTCTTATAACAAGCTTAATTTAAAATAAAACTTCGTGTTTCAATTTAATACAAGCTCAGAAATTCGCAAAAGGAATTGAGATACGACATAGCTAAGAAATTGAACTTGTTAACTATTTTATAGTTAATTGTAATAGATAAAATAGAGCAGTAAACATTCAATTACTACATTATCCATTATAAACATCTAAGAGAAATATGTGTTTTGGCTAAAAATATTGTTGATGCAATTTGATTTTTCGAAGAACTAAAATATTTACTTTGTACTGTTAAAACTTCAGCTTTATTTCTCAAGGATTTAGGCATTTATTTACTAGCTGAAATGTGTTAACGTGTTTTCTCGTGGAATAAGATAGTTAAATTCTATCTGTGTAAACATGTTCACGCATATCATATAAACAAAATTTAACGCTTGGTTCATTCCTACACAAATCTTAAAAATAGATGATACTTGGATATAAAACGTAATAAAAGTTGTTAGGTAAAATTTTGAAACACTTAATCACGTTTTTTACTACTTATCTGAAAGCCATAAAAACTCTGGTTAATTGTATTTCATTTAAAAATGTTAGAATTTATAATAGAATGAATTATTCTGAAATTGTGTTAATTCTGCACTTCATGTAAGAACTCGATTTGTATTAAATATATATAACTACTTCAGCTACAGAAATATTGATTAAAAGCTAATTCATTTCTTTATTTTACTAACAATGTGCGTGATGAAATATCTATATTTAAAACTTCCTGATCTGGAAAAATTTTAATTGAAAATATTTCTTGTTTAAGGAGATTGAAGAGTCATTGACAGTTTCGTATAATGTTCGGGGTTTTAATGCTTTTTCTGGAGTGTAGTATGTACAGTTAGTCACAAGTCTACGTACATACTCTGATTTTCGTATACTTTGCACATAACTCAATGTCTTAAAAATTGAATTTTACTTTTACAGTTTCTCAGAATATATAAAATTATCAACTTATTTGTTAAAACGTAATGAAAATATTCAAATTATGTGGTCACGAAAGCCTGCAAACAGAGACGGGAAACTCGAATTTTTGGCAATAAACAAAAATACCTTTAATACTTGGTAGGCCCTCTTTTTGAAGCAGTGACTGCACGCATTCGGTTTGGCATCGAATTCAACAGGTTCTTTGTTTCAGGTGAAATTTGGGACTGAGCCAGCTGCATAGCCTTTTTACAGTTTTGACGCTGGTAATGGGTTGTCGTATTTTTCTGTCGACTTCCTCCCAAATGTGTTCGTTAGTGCTAAGGTCTGGAGACTGTGGAGGTGAATTCAACTGTTTGGGCGTCTTGTAGAGCCGCCATTCCTTCACAATACTTGCTGTGTGTTTAGAATCATGGTCTTGTTGGAAGACAAAGTTGCTTCCAAGTCCCAATTTTCTGACTGATTCATGTAGGTTGCCTTGCAAAATCTTCAGATATCCAAAACGATCCATAGTATCCTCTATAAAAATCAAATTGTCACCTCCAGCTGCTGCCATGGTACCCCAAACCATCACACTGCCTCCACCGTGTTTACGGTGGGAGTCAAATTCTCGGGATTCATTTCTATTTTTTCCTCCAAACTTTTCCACGGCCATCACTTCCAAAAGCATTGAACTTGCTCTCGTCGATGAACAAAACTGTTTTCTATAACTCAAAATCCTTGTCAATGTGTGCAGAAGCATAGGCAAGTCTTTCCTTTCGGTTTACAGATGGTACGAAGGGTTTCCTTCTGGGAACTCTGCCATTGTAACCGGCCGATCGAAGCCAATAGCCAGCCGATCGATCTACGATCGAGCCAAAAGAAAAATTCCACGAATATTTTCTGGGTGTACCTGCTTTCCGATTTCTGTTGCAATTTGATCCGCTAATTCTGGATTTCTTTTCTTACTATGGCTCTCGATCATTGAGCTTCCTTGGACGACCACATCAAGGTCTGCTGAGCACATGTCCGCGTTTCACAAAATTTCTGTAGATTGTTTGCACAGTCGATCGACTTTTGTTTACAATTTTGGCAATGTCAAAGTAAGATTTCTTTTCACATTTCAATTTTACTACCAAATTTCAAAGTTCTAAGGATGTTTCCTTCCCTGGCTCATTTTAAAACAATTCGCTATTGTAATATCATGAAATATACTAATTATCAACTAACTACAAAAGTGCAGTCTCAAACTTGAGTAACCTAAAATAAATATTCATATGTAAATTTTCTCAACCAATCGTGTTTATGCAGACTATTGTGACGTACTAATTTTTACATGTTCACAAAATTTCCCAGTAGATGATAGTTTGAAACTTTTAATTGTGTAAATCAGTTTCTAGTGAAAAAGGAAATATTTATTGGAATTTACAAATTGAAATATAACTTGGTTTTGAAATGTACCCTTTAAGGTTGTATGTAGACTTTTGTGACCGACTGTATCTACGTTGAATAATAAATTAGTGAAAATCTCTAAGTTAATTGAAACTATAGTCCAGTTCTTAAACAATATTTGTAAAATGTTGAATATACACGTTTCCATCAATAGTTTGCAACAATTTGTATTGATTTCACTAAAAGAGTTGATTTTACATAATAATTCATACGTTTGACTATTAAGACTTTGAATCATCAACGCGGAATATTTTCAATCAGTCTCATAAAATTGGAGAATTTTAAGCCTATTAAATGTCGCAAGATTCTTTAATTTGTTTACAGTTGGGAACAAAAGCCCAACATGTTTTCGTTCAATTCATTTCTGATGATTTTTACTCGATTAAATTTTGAAATTCCTTTAATACAGTATATAAACACTAACAGTATTAACGTATTAAAATTTTTTCCACATGTGTTATACCAGCATGCTCACTTGTACCTTGCACTGAGTTGGGTGAAGTCTTCATGATTTCGAAGCAAGAACCCCAAGAGATATGCACTGAAGTGCACAATGTAAATTGCGGCTCGTCTTAAAGAACTTATATTCAGTTGCGTAGCTCCCAATATGCACATTCACTTAGGATTGAAGCGCTAGCAGCATATTAAGTTTTTTACTCGTGATGTTTAAATATATATTTTATAGTTAGTAAATTATGTCAAATTATTTAGAAGCATTTTCAGTTTCTGGTAACCATTATTCCATGTGTAATTTAATCACGGTGTCCTCAAAGTCAACGGTCATGTTTTTTATGCTTGCAATAAAAAAACGTGTTAATTTATATAGTTTATTTAAGTGATAGACCAACTTACGCGCGCGCGCGTAAATATATTCAATAAGAATAACTACAACTTTTTCTCTGTTAGAACAGATTATCCAGAAGACGTGTTCTAGGCTGACCACCTGCTGCAGAAGACTGTTTTATAGCTTTTACAGGCTAAAGAATAAGAATTTCTGTGCAGGAACATGTTGAAGAGTATGAAAATAATATACATTATAACGGTTCAAAGGAGTATTCATAATCACACTTCTGTGTAATGTGGCTAGTTATGTCTCCACCTCACCGGATGACAGAAGGGACCGCTTATCTTGGGCAAGAGAACAGGTTTCCTGGATTTGACACCGCGGAATTTTAGTGCTTTCTACAGAAAATTTCAGACTAGTATGGAAGAGCACATTTAAGAAGTGTGCTGATCTTAGAGGGAAAAGGCATCAGATGTGAGAAATTCAGCATTGTGGAAATACAGTTATAGCGGTAGTGAATTAACTGTCGGTAGAGTTCTCACTTAGTAGTCACACTTACCTGCATGTAGGGAGGAATTGTCACTGGTGTAAGATAGCTGGATGAGAACTTTGATCCATATGTCCACTCATTGTGAAATTTTCCATTTCTTATGGACGATAACGCACCATCACTTCAAGCTATAGTTGTTGAGGATTATCTTGTGACAGTCTTGCTTCGGGAATAATATAATGGCCAGTTTGATATCCAGATCTGAATGTAAAAAAGTATCAGTGGGACTATCTTGGTTGATGCTTTAAATCCTCTTTCAAGCTCAGTAGCAGAGCAGGAAAACAACTTATTTCGTGTTTGTGTTTAAAGGGGTTTCTAAATCGCTAATAATACCCAGGGTGGAATTTGAATCCAACGAACTCTTGAACCGAAGGCGTAAATGCCAACTATTCAAGTAACAACTTGATAATTCAGAATTTAAATTGTTCTGTTTCAATCTGAAAACACTTCTATGTCTTAGTTACTTTAAAAATTTCAGAATTAAAACAAATCTTAAAGCACTTCGATTACTTGCTATAAAAGGAAAACTCCGAATTGCACAATTTTTCAAATTGCAAATCCATGGGAGCTTTAATATTTTTCTTTACTAAACTTATCTCTTATTTCATGACATGTGTGTGCATCTTGTACGGATACTGCGGATGTCCTAACCTGTAATTATCATAAGATTGAAAATATTTTAGAAAGTAAGTTCTTGATTATATAAAAATGTCTAAAGGGAGGTACCGATGATTTTGGCGAAAACAATATTTACTTCAAATTAACTACTTGGATGTTATTGAAATTAATTCTAGCGAAACTTTTATGAGCATTAATAACATTTTTCTGCGATATAAGCCCATGAATACTTCCCCCTAATGCATAAAATATAGAAATATACTGTATTGTCTTTTATTTCGAATAAGCTAAGCGAAACTTATACAATCAGATTTTTTGACACCCTTTTAATTCCTTCGTCTTGATAAATTCGCCTGTTCTCACGCCGATCAAGATATCAACGATTGCAAATTCGCATATCAAGCAAATTTTTAAATCTCTCGGGAAGGCAAATAAAGGATCAAATACTGGATCAAGCTATAAGAAACATTTTATAGATAATTTAACACTCATTTACTGAGACTAAAATATATCAAAGAATTGAGTTTTATACGTATGTAAATTTACATTAAGAAACTCATCCTTCTTGGAACAAAATTGGACTATTAATGATTAACTGAAAGAAAGCTTTGAACAGTTCTGTTAGTATTTGTTACCGATGTCGTGAGATAAAACTAAATACATTGTTGAGCAATATGTCCTACCACGCTGTTCCAAAAACAAAGATTTTAGATTAGATTCGTACTCTTTAAAATGCTGATGTTTTTATAATATAAGCCTTTGAAGAAGATACTTTCTCCCTAATGCATAAAATACAGAAATGTGTTATCATTTTTCACAAACGAAGCTTACCTAGTTGGATTTCTTAATATCCTTTGAATTTCATCACCTAGAAAAATTCACCTGTTCTTGAGTCGATCAGGATGTCTTCGATCTGCATATTCAGCGAATTCCTGATGTCCTCGTTAAGGTAAAAGAATGATACCACTATGTGGTTCCAGCTGTAAAATAATTCAATTAAATTCGTAACTTGATTAAATGGTAATTTAATAAGACTAAGAACATGTCAAAGATTTACTTAATATGAAAATGTTTCTATGAAGAAATTCATCCTTGACACAAAATTGGACAATAAGCTGAAAAGACACTTAGCAGTTATGAGCATATTTGTTACCGTTTTAGAGTGACAAGAGCAAATTTGATTGCAGTCGAGCAGGAATCAATACCACGATGTTCCAAAAATAAAGGGTTTAAATTCCAGCTGTAAAAAAAAAATTACTTTTATAAGGATATAAGCTTATAAAGACAATGTTGCTTTTTGCCTAATGCATGAAATACAGAAATGTATCGTCTATTTCATAATCTAAACGATACTTACTAAATCTGTTTTTTGATACCCTTCTAATTCCTTTGCTTTGAGAAATTCGCCTGTTCTCACATCGACCAAAATGTCTACGATTGCAGATTAGCACTCTCACACATCAAATGGATTTTTCCATCTCTCGGGAAGGCAAATGAAGGATGAAATACTGAATCAAGCTATAAAAGTTTTTTTATACATAATTCAATGATGATTCATTTACTGAGACTAAAAAATATGACTAATTTTATTTGAAAATGCTTATATTATGAAATTTGTCCTTCTTGGAACGACAGAACTGGGCAGTTAGTGATTAACTGAAAGAAAAATTCGTCAGTGTATTTGTTAACGATGTCAAGAGATGAAAGTAAATCTGTTTTTGAGCAATAAACCCGACCACGTTGTTCCAAAAACAAAGGTTTTTTGCTTAGATTCCAGCTCTTAAAATTGCTAATATTTTTATCATAATATATGCCAATGAAGAAACTTTTCCTAATGCATAAAATACAAAAATGTGTGTATAAATTTTTATTTAGTAAACCAAAGGAAGCTTACACAATCGGATTTCTAGATACCCTTCGAATTCCTTCGCCTTGAGAAATGCTCCAGTTCTAGGGCTGAGCAGGATGTCTCGCATCGCCAACTCACATATAAATTGAATTCTTCCATCTCAGCAAAGTAAAAGAGATGAGACACTGAATCCAGCTGTAAATATTCTTACTTACAAAGAAATGGTTCTTTTGAATTGACACTAAAAATGTCTTAAGGATTTTATTTTAATATGAAAATTTATATAAGGAAATTTAGTGGATAAAACATCCAGCTCTTGAGTTTTTTAAATTTATAATGTAACTATATATGAAGTTAAAATATGTCTTGCATATACAGAAACTTTAAAATTAATTATTATTAAGATACAGATCAACGACGACTCTTCTGTAAGATTGACAAATTTGTTTACAAGAATCTTCTAATTTTTAAAGAAGTACTTCCAGTGTTTTAACCTGTAATGTAGGACACAAATTAAAGAAACGGGTATTTATAATTTGACACAAGAAAATTATACTCTTCTCCTTAAGTTTTAAATTTTCTATATAATGTTAATTTTATTCATCAATTACGTAAAACCTCGTTTCTAATCAGATTTTCAATCGGCAAATATCTTAAATATTTCTGGTAGCAAAGTAAATTTAGCAAGTGAACTGTGGAAATGTAGGTTAGAAAATGCCTTCAGGGAAAGTCTTCTGCCAGTCAGTCATAAATGACACACCTTCATAGATGTTGAAGACACTTTGCAGTTCTCACAGACAACTTTGGAAGATGTATTTATACCACTGATATATTTTCAGTAGTTTTTCAGCACCCATGTATCTGCCGTTGGAAAAAATTTAAGGAAACAAATATTTATATTCTTAACCAAGAACATTACTTAAAACACGAATAAAAATTTTTTTCTAGCATATTTCTAAGTTTGATTAAAGCTATCAATTAGATAACCCGATTGATTAGAAATGAGGGTTTTCAATCAACAAACATATTTTTTATAAGTTTTTCTGGTGATGTAGATTCAGCGTTTGAACGGATTCTGTAAAACGGAACTTTAATTTTGTAAATGCCCTCAGGCAAAAGAAAGTTTTCTGCCAGACAGCTGCGGATTCCACACCTTGATAAATATTTGAGACACCTTGGTGTTTTCACTGACAATTTTGGCAAATGTCTTCATACCACTAATGTAGTTTGGCAGCAGTTTCTGTCCGACTCGAAGATGATGGAAGCAGAAATTCCTCTTGCACTAAATAAGGATCGGACATGGTCCCACAGGATTTTCATTTCTAAAATAGGATTTCTCTTGGATCTTGATAGGTAAATGCAAATTACTCGACAAATTCGAAATAAAATAGATTTTTCGATTTTCTTGGTTGTTATAGATGCTAGAAGTTGGTAGTCTGTCGATCTGTCCTCTTCTGGAAAAATCCTAAAAGAAAATCCTGTGTTAGTTAAAAATATTTATAAAATATATATCACTTAAACAAAATATAAGGATAATGATCTACTTTTTCTCTAATGCATAAAATACAAAAATGTATATCCATCTCCTAACCAAACGATTCTTAACCAATCAGATTTTTTGATACTTTTCGAATTCCTTCGCCTTGAGAAATTCGCCTGTTCTCATGCCGACCAAAATGTCTGAGATAGCAGATTCGGATATCGAGCAAATTTTTAAATCTCGCGGGAAGGCAAATGAAGGATGCAATACTGGATCAAGCTATAAGAAACATTCTTATAGATAATTTAAATCTCAATCTTTTACTGAGACTAAAATATATCAAAGAATTGAGTTTTATACGTATGTAAATTTACATTAAGAAACTCATCCTTCTTGGAACAAAATTGGACTATTAATGATTAACTGAGAAAGTTTTGAACAGTTCTGTGTGTCTGTTACCGATGTCAAGACATAAAACTAAATCTATTGAGCAATAAGTCCTACCACGCTGTTCCAAAAACAAAGGTTTTGGTTTAGATTCCAACTCTTCACATTGCTAATGTTTTTATAATATAAAGCCTATGAAGAAGATTCTTTTTCCCTAATGTATAAAATACAGAAATCTGTTATTTCGCAAACCAAACGAAGCTTACCGAGTCTGATTTCTAAATATCCTTTGAATTTCTTTACCTAGAAAAACTCGCCTGTTCTTGAACCGGTCAGGATGTCTTTGATCTGCATATGCAGCGAATTTCTGAAGTTCTCGTTAAGGTAAATGAATCATAAGACTGTGGTTCATGATGTAAAATATAAATAATTCAATTAAATTAATAACTTAAGTTATCGTTTAATAAGACTAAGCATGTCAAAGATCATATTTAATGTGAAAATGTTTCGATGAAGAAATTCATCCTTGACTCAAAATGGGACAATAAGCTGAAAAGACACTTGGCAGTTATGAGCATATTTGTAACCGTTTTAGTGTGATAAGAGCAAATCTGATGTTGGTATTGATTATTGCTCGACCAGTGTTCCATAAATAAGGGTTTAAATTCCAGCTCTTAGAAAAATTGATAGTATTTTTAAAAGGATATAAGCTTATGAAGACATTGATGATTTTTGCCTAATGCATGAAATACAGAAATGTGTCATTTATTTCGTAAACTAAACGATACTTACTAAATCTGTTTTCTTGATGCTCTTCAAATTCCTTTGCTTTGAGAAATTCGCCTGTTCTCACGCTGATCGAGATGTCTGACTGCAGATTCGCATATCGTGGGAATTTTTCCATCTCTCGGAAAGGCAAATGAAGGATGAAATACAAGATCAAGCTATAAAAGTTTCTTATAGTCAGTTTAATGAACAATCATTTACTGAGACTAAAACATCAGACTAATTTTATATGAAAATGTTTATATTATGAAAATTATTCTTCTTGGAACGACAGAATTGGGCAATTAGTGATTAACTGAAAGAAAAATTTAACAGTTAGTGTATTTGTTAACGATGTGAAAAGATAAAAGTAAATCTGATTTATTGCTCAAAAACAGCCTTACCACGTTGTACCAAAAATAAAGGTTTTTGCTTAGATTCTAGACCTTAAAATTGCTAATATTTTTATTATGGTATAGGCTTATGAAGAAACTTTTTTCTTAATGTATAAAATACAGATGTATTCTTTCCTTTAGTAAACCAAAGGAAGCTTACCCAATCTGATTTCTTGACACCCTTCGAATTCTTTTTCATTGAGAAATGCTCCAGTTCTAGGGCTGAGCAGGATGTCTCAGATCACCGACTCGCATATCAATCGAATTCTTCCATCTCAGCAAAGTAAAAGACGAGACACTGAATTCCTGCTGTAAAATTTCTTACTTACAGATAGAAAATGGTTATATTTTGAATTGACACTAAAAATGTCATAAGGATTTTATTTTCATACGATAATTTATATCGGAGAAATTCCTTCGTGAATCAACAAAATTGGACATTTAGTGGTTAAAACATCTGGCTCTTGAGTTTTTGAAATTTATAATGTAACTATATGTATGAAGTTAAAATATATTTTGCATACAGAAACTTTAAAATCAATGAGTATTAAGGTTACAGATCAACGACGACACTTTTATAAGATTGGCAAACTTGTTTACAAGAATCTTGTAATATTTAAAGATGTACTTCCAGTGTTTTAACCTGCAATGTAGTTCACAAATTAAAGAAACGGATATTTATAATTTGACACAAGAAAATGATACTCTTTTTCCTTAACTTTTGTTAAATTTTCTACAATCTTGAGTTAAGCCATCAATTACATAAATCCTAATTTTTAACCGATTTTCAGTCGGCAATTATCTTATATTTTTCTGGAAGCAAAGAAGCTTTAGCACTTGAACTGCGAATGTGTGTTAGAAAATGCCCTCTGGCAAAAGTCTTCTGCCAGGCAGACGTGGATGACACTTCTTGACAGATGTTGTTGGAGATACTTTGGAATTTTTTGACTGACTATTTTGGTCAAATGTCTTCATACCACTCTATTTTTAATAGTTTGTCAGCAGTTTCTGTGTGACTCGAAGATGATGGAAGCAGAAAATACTCTTGCACTAAGTAAGGATTGGATATTGTATCCCACAGGGTTTTCATTTCTAAAACCGGATATCGTTTCGATCTCGATAGATAAATGTAAATAACTTGACATATTTGAAATAAAATAGATCTTTCGATTTTCTTGCTAGTTATAGACCTTAGAAGTGGGTAATTTGTCGAACAATTTTGTGCTTGAATAATCCTAAAAGAAAATCTTCTGTTAGTTAAAAAATATTTATCCATTGAAAATAGAATAGATCTCAAGCTTTGAGGAAATGAATAAAATGATTAAACTAATAAATAAAAGGACATGTCCTAAATCTTATAGAATTTGTGAATTTGGAAAAATTTTATAAGTGGTTTCTAACATTCACAATGTAAAAATAAGATGGTAAGGGCTGCTTTATTGATTCTGTGAGCTGAGTCTTTGAGCAAGAGAAAGTCGTAAAACATCGTCCGCTGCTATCGTTCAGTTTTATCTCTAGCTTCTTTGACTGCTATTAATTTATTCTGTTTTTATTTGTTAATATTAAATCCCTTGGCCTCCTGTATAACATGGTAGAGCTCATGAATAGGACCAACCTCCACCATTGTGCTGCACTGCTGCTCTGAAACACCACTTTATTTTGGCAAGCAATAGAACTTTTAGGGCAATGACTCCGTCATATCATTTACTTTATGTATTCACCTGTCCTATCTTCGTCTCGCGTCTATCTTGTAATTGTACTATTCCTTGAATTTGTCCTGCCATTCGGGAAAAAATATTAAATAACTCCACTCATAGCACCTGGCATGTTTAAGTGGTAAGATGCTATCGGTGGGAAATCGATATGATGTACTTCTCTATTGTACAAAATACAGAAATGTATTTTTCGCAAACCCAGCCAAATTTAGCATGACTTCTTAAAAACCTTTGAATTCCTTCACCTAGAAAAAATTCTTTACTTGCGCCGATCTGGGCGTCTTCGATCGCTGATCAGAGTATCAAGCGAATTCCTGCATCTCTCGTTAAGGTAAAATAAGACGGCTTCTTCCTGTGAAATATATATATAGATAATTCAGTTAATGACTTAGTTAAATTATCATTTAATAAGACTAAAACATGTGAATCATTAATTTAATATGAATGTATGAAGAAATTCATCCCTGAAACAAAATTGGACAGTTAATGATGAGTTGAAAGAAGACATTTGGTAGTTATGAGTCTATTTGTTACCGGCTTAGAGTGAAAAGAGCAAATTTTGTTGTCGAGCAATAGTTTAAATCCCAGCTCTTAAAAATATTGATAATATTTTGATCAGGATATAACCTACATGAAGACAACGATCTACATTTTCTCTGATGCACAAAAAAAATACCGAAATGTGTTATCGATTTCCTAAACCAAGCGACTCTTAGTCAATCGTATTTTTGATACTTTTCCAATTCCTTCTCCTTCAGAACCAATGTGTCTACGACTGCAGATTCGGATATCAAAAAGATTTTAAATCTCTCGGGGAACCAAATGATGGATGAAATACTGGATAGAGCTATAAAAAGTTTCTTATTCAATTAAATGAACAGGCATTTATTCTGAGACTATATAAAATACATCAAAGAATTTATATGAAAGTTTCTTGATATAAACTTATCCTTTTTACTTGGAACGACAAAATTGAACTATTAATGATCAACTGAAAGAAAGTTTTGAACAGTTTTGGGTATATTTGTTACCAATGACACGCAAAAGTAAATCTGTTTTTGAGCAATTAGCCCTACCACGCTGTTTCAAAATCAAATGTTTCAGATTAGGTTCCAACCCTTAAAATTACTAATGTTTTTATAATATAACCCTAGGAAGAAGATACTTTTCCCTAATGTATAAAATACAGAAATGTGTTATTTATTTCGCAAACCAAACGAAGCTTACCTAGTCTGATTTCTTATCCTTTGAATTTCTTCACCTAGAAAAATTCGCCTGTTTTTGAGCCGATCAGGATGTAAACCATCTGCATATCCAGCGAATTTCTGCATTTATCGTTAAGGTAAAAGAATGATAAGACTGGTTCCAGCTGTAAAATATAAATAATTCAATTAAATTAATAACTTTATTATAAATTGTCATTGATTAAGACTAAACATGTTAAAGAAGTTTGACTTTTCTTCATAAAAATGTTTTTATGAAGAAATTCATCCTTGACACAAAATTGGACAATAAGCTGAAAAGACACTTAGCATTTCTGAGCATATTTGTTACATTTTTAGAGTGACAAGAGCAAATTTGATTGCTGTCGAGCAAGAATCAGTACCACGATGTTAAAAAAAATAAAGGGTTTAAATTCCAGCTGTTAAAAAAAATTGTTATTATTTTTATAAGGATATAAGCTTATGAAGATTGTTGCTTTTTGCCTAATGCATGAAATAGAGAAATGTCCCGTCTATTTTATAAACTAAACGATACTTATTAAATCTGTTTTTTTGACACCCTTCGAATTCCTTTGCTTTGAGAAATTCTCCTGTTCTCACATCGACCAAATTGTCTACGATTGCAGATTATCAAGCAAATTTTTCAATCTCTCGGGGAACCAAATGAAGGGTGAAATATTGGATCAAGCTATAAAAGTTTCTTATAAATTAATTAAATGAACTACCATTTACTGAGACTAAAACATATCAAAGAATTTAATTTTATATGAAAGTTTATATCAAGAAACTTATCCTTTTTTACTTGGAACGACAAAATTGAACTATTAATGATTAACTGAATGAAAGTTTTGAAGAGTTCTGATTGTGTTTGTTATTGATGACAAAAGTAAATTTGTTTTTGAGCAATAAGCCCTACCACGCTGTTCTAAAAACAAATGTGTTAGTTTAGATTCCAGCTCTTAAAATTACCAATATTTTTATGATATAAGCCTATGAAGAAACTTTCCCCGAATAAATAAAATACAGAAATGTATTCTGTTTTATTAAACCAAAGGAAACTTACTTAGTTTGATTTTTTTGATACCCTTCGAATTCCTTCACCTTGATAAGTGCTCTTGCGCTGAGGTGGATGTCTCAGATCACCGACTCGCATATTAATCGAATTCTTCCATCTCGGCTGATTAAAAAAGATGAGACTGGGTACAGCAGTAAAATTTACTTTCTAACAGATAGTAAATGATTATCTATTGAATTGACACTAAAAATGTCATAAGGATTTTATTTTAATATGATAGTTTTTATATCAGGAAATTCCTTCGTATTGTATTCACTGGCTGGATAATTCTTATAAATTAAACTACCCATTTTTGTTTTGAAATTCCCAGTAAAGACATTATTCCAGCTATAATTGATGAATCAGATTCTGAATTCCCCTTACAGAGATAAGGATACACTTCAACAAGATCATCCAAAGGTGTTGGACGGACTGCTGTTGTCATATTACCTTCTTGCTTATTTAGAACGGTTAATCGTGGCATTGATGCACTGAGAGATATGTAAAAACGAGGATGTGGATCTAATGCTATGTTGCTTTTTTCTTCTCCAGTGCCGACATATATCTCCTCAACACCTTTTCTGCGAGATCGTACATGATCAATAGCATTGGTGAGTGATATTATCTAAGGAGAAAATTGGATAACAAAACGGTCATAATCATCTTCCATGTCATAGATTTGCATGTCAGCCATACTATAAAGTAAGGGATATAATGCATGATCTGTTTCTAATTCTACCCATTGTATATAATGGTATGAAGGGTGTTTATCATCTACTATGGCTACCATGTCACGTTCTAAGTCATATCCATCACTAGATAATAAAGGCATGTATGATGGGGTACCTTGTTCAAATCTTTGCATAAATTCTTCATAAGATATCTCAGGACTAGATAAGGAAAAGTAACGCGGTAAAAACAAGTCTGGATCATCGTCAGTATTTAGTCCTTGAATTAGAACCAACGATGATCGATAGCGAGCTAGTGGATGTAATATTTTTACAAATTCATAATGTTTTTCTCTCAGATATTCATACTCCAAAGGGATTCTAACATTTTGATTAGCATATAATAAATGGGTTATTGTATCATACATAACAGGTACAATAAAATTCGAACATATTTCTAAATCGGTGGTTGCGTTTGTGGTTGCAATATGACCCATCTCATCCTGAATATAAAGAAGTAGAGAAGGTATGATGTTAAATGACTTCAATTTAGTCAGTATGGCATACCATTGATGTCCTTCGACATGCTGTGTAGATAATGATTGAGCTATTTCATCGTAAACATAACAATGCTTGTAACTAATGAGATATTGTGTTACTAATATGGCAAGGACCTCAAAGATTATTTTTGGTGATGAACTGCGTATTTCGGTTTCTCCTATGTTTTTTGATTTCCTCATACCCATAAAGCCTTCAGCAATGCTGATTTGCTCTGCTGTACCTCGATGAAGTTGATATCTGTTTCTAAGAGCTGAGCCTGTTTTCCAAAGATCATACATCCATTCCCAAACTACGGCGCGTTCACTATCATCTATATCTATCGGATAATCAACTGGGTCTGTCATAATGGGGTGGTGTGCCTCAAATTCCTGTAAAGCTCTTGCCAATATAGGTTCAGCTGATTTTCCAACGCGAGAGCACATAAGATTGGGACATGTATAGTTATTGATGGCATCATCATTCAATAGAATGATAGGTTCATGTATTGGCTTTTTACAATAGTCACAATCTCTGGTAACCAACCATACTTTATTAGAGATACCTGATGTTTTTTGTGCTTCTGTATCAAGGAAGGACGTTGCAACCCCATGACATAAGATGTGTAGGAAATTAACAGTATAATCTTCGGGTGATTCTCTGAAGAGTCTATGTGTATTTGTTTCACCAGATACTTTTGAATAAAACACGCTGTTTGAATTGGGGACTATGGAATAATTAAACCCATGAGCTCTTAGTCGATGGGTTTGTGTGCCAGACCGTCGAACACTTGTGAAAGGAGATACTTGTTCAACTTGAAGTTGTGTACAAGAGGCTAGCACTGTTTTGATAAGTTTAGGAAAATTACTGATCTGTAGTCCTTTATCAGTGACAGAGGCACAATGTGTGTAATTATATAGCATCACAAGATTTAACACTGTGGAACAAATTAAGTCTTTTTCTAATACTTTCACAGTCGGTGATATTGTGCCCGTTGAAGTTTTATGTCCTAAAAAAGGTTTGTATGTTCCTTTCATGTAGTGAACATTATTTGTAGTTGTGGGATCCGTGAGTCCTTCGTTTTGTATAGTCAAAGTAAAATGTTCATGGATAACCCATGTATTATTGTGACCAAATTCCTCATTAGTTGTGATAATCTGATGAGGCAATGATGGATGAGTTACAGTTGCTATGTGAAAGCCCCACATGGTATCGCGTAAGGTTTAAGCGATTTCAGTCGGGCATTCTAGGGCTAAGATTTTGTCTCGCTTTTCATATGTACCCTTGCCAGTCAATATCTTATATCGCCATTGATTTCTTTTTACATCTTGTTTAGTGGTATCACTTAAAAATTTATCAGCTCTTCGACGATTTGTTTTTGCTGCAATGAGAGTGTCCATTACACTCTTAGCAGTTATGAATTGAGCTATAAGCTTTTCTCCTAATGCCATAGGAGTTGCATCATATAAGGCGCTAAACAATTTAGCCCACCAAATATCACATGTTCTCAGCACCCTGACAAGCTTTTCTGTCTCGCCTGCATCAGTCAAGGCTAACAGTTCTCTTATTTCCGGCCGAGTTGTGGTATATCGTATTTTTCGACTTAAAATCCTTCTGAGCTTAATAGTGGGTGCTTTTGGTTTCCAGAGGGGAAGACAGTAAGGATCATTGAATAGCATAGATGGGCTGGCCTTATTATCTTTTGGTACTTCCATAAATCGTCTTAATTGAATGGTGATGGGATGGTTGATCTTTTCAGCAAATTTATATAAAGCACAATAACTAGATAATAGATCTGATTCGGCTCTTACAAAAAAGTTATGTAGATAGATGATTGGTAGTCCACCTACGGGTGAAGGTATACATAATAATGCAGATAGATCCATGGTACTACATTGCTGATAGGTCGGGTGTCTCAATAAGAAGGTTGCAGCCCAAAATAAAGCTACATTGAATTGTGCTATATGTATGGTCGAACTTCCACATGCACTGTGTGCGTTTGAGAAAGTGCTAGCAATATAATCATCCAAGAAAGGCATGAAGGTGTTTGATTCACCATGTGTTTTTTGAATTTTGCGATATACATATTGTAAAGGTACTGAATCGAGGTACATAGCCTTGGAAAATGTAAAAAGTCTTTCAGATACATAGGATTCTTGAGGCCTTAATTCATGCCCAAATGCTTGAGCTGCTTTACAAACTTTTTCTTTTAGATCTTTTGCCGTTGATCCAGCATCAGTCTCAGGAAGAATATTTTCAGGTATGGGCACCGCAGCACGCATGTCATCTCCTTTGTTCATTAAATAATATGTGTAATCTGTTCCTGAGAACGCAGTTTTTATTTGACCTGCGTATACTAATTGCCATGTAGGTTGGTTTAGCCCCTCTATACCTCCTTTCTGTCCCTGCCACCAAATAGTTTGGTGTTCATTCGGGATGACTATCAATGTGTTCTCATACGCTTTCTGAGTCCATTCCCATAATTTAGTTCCATAGACCTTATCTATTGTTTCTCGTACAACGGGTCCTACAGTGGCGTGGCGAAATTTATTATTCCACCCAGACGCGTCAAAGTTTATATAGAAAATCTTATGATCCTTATAAAGTTCTTTCATTCTAAGAAAACTATAAATTTTTTCAACCCTGGCTAACTCATCTAAGGTTAGTGCCTGCTCATCACTAAACATGTGTAAAAACCTCATAGTATTTTTCCCTTGAATAATAGTCCATGCTCTATCTAAAAAAGTTTTACATCCAAACCCTCGATACTGTACCTTAAGTTCCTTTTCTTTCGGTACCACTCTTATGACCATATAATCTAATAAAAGGTCGAGATCACCTTCTGATTTTGCATATTTATCTAAATAAGCAATATGGTCAATCATGTCATCTCTTGCAAACAGATAATATAACAATAAACGTGTCTCTTTTCGAGTAGGATTTTTATTCTTTAGATAAGTGTCTAGTGTTCGTGATTTGCAAACACTAATTGCTTTATCAGCCAGAAGACTAATAATATTTTCACAATAATCAAAATTCAATTCCTTTTCTAGATTCACAGATGACTAATCTGCTAATGTAATTGAACCAAATCGTTTTATTAAACTACTCTGGTTAGGACTGAGATTTCTTGTTTGAGCTGCTTTGAGTAATGGGTGTGCTAACGGTGTGAACGAGACAGCAGGCCATCTATTATAACGGGTTATAAAGTTACAAACGTAATTTTGTTTAATGTGGTTGATGCATTGGGCAACGGCATCCAGAGAGACATCAAAGGACTCTTGCACGCGAGAATAGAGTTTGTAACCTCCTCCTATCATATCAACAAGAGGATGACCAGTTACTTTGGATAAACAGCCTAGCTCTGCTATCATTGGTATTGACGCTTCTTTCAATAGATACGCCAAGGTTTCCATTTCGATGTCAATGCCTACAGCTAGTTGAATTTCTTTACATAATAATGTCCACGAATCATCGTTAACCCATGTCTCAGTTCTTTTTAATATCATTCCAACCACCAGCCCTTCAATGAATGCAGCGAGTGTAAAGAATTTATTATGGATGAAATACTGGATCGAGCTATAAAAAGTTTCTTATTCAATTAAATGAACAGGCATTAATACCGAGACTATATAAAATACATCAAAGAATTTATATGAAAGTTTATATCAAGAAACTTATCCTTTTTACTTGGAACGACAAAATTGAACTATTAATGATTAACTGAAAGAAAGTTTTGAACAGTTTTGGGTATATTTGTTACCAATGACACGCAAAAGTAAATCTGTTTTTGAGCAATTAGCCCTACCACGCTGTTTCAAAATCAAATGTTTCAGATTAGGTTCCAACCCTTAAAATTACTAATGTTTTTATAATGATATAACCCTAGGAAGAAGATACTTTTCCCTAATGTATAAAATACAGAAATGTGTTATTTATTTCGCAAACCAAACGAAGCTTACCCAGTCTGATTTCTTATCCTTTGAATTTCTTCACCTAGAAAAATTCGCCTGTTCTTGAGCCGATCAGGATGTCAACGATCTGCATATCCAGCGAATTCCTGATGTCCTCGTTAAGGTAAAAGAATGATAAGACTATGTGGTTCCAGCTGTAAAATAAATAATTCAATTAAATTCGTAACTTGATTAAATGATAATTTAATAAGACTAAAAACACGTCAAAGATTTATTTAATATGAAAAATGTTTCTATGAAGAAATTTATCCTTGACACAAAATTGGACAATAAGCTGAAAAGACACTTAGCAGTTCTGAGCATATTTGTTACCGTTTTAGAGTGACAAGAGCAAATTTGATTGCGGTCGAGCAAGAATCATTACCACGATGTTCCAAAAATAAAAGGTTTAAATTCCAGCTGTAAAAAAAAAAAATTGATATTATTTTTATAAGGATATAAGCTTATAAAGACAATGTCGCTTTTTGCCTAATGCATGAAATACAGAAATGTATCGTCTATTTCATAATCTAAACGATACTTACTAAATCTGTTTTTTGATACCCTTCTAATTCCTTTGCTTTGAGAAATTCGCCTGTTCTCACATCGACCAAAATGTCTACGATTGCAGATTAGCACTCTCACACATCAAATGGATTTTTCCATCTCTCGGGAAGGCAAATGAAGGATGAAATACTGAATCAAGCTATAAAAGTTTTTTATACATAATTCAATGATTCATTTACTAAGACTAAAAAGTATGACTAATTTTATTTGAAAATGCTTATATTATGAAATTTGTCCTTCTGGGAACGACAGAACTGGGCAGTTAGTGATTAGTTGAAAGAAAAATTCGTCAGTGTATTTGTTAACGATGTCAAGAGATGAAAGTAAATCTGTTTTTGAGCAATAAACCCGACCACGTTGTTCCAAAAACAAAGGTTTCTTGCTTAGATTCCAGCTCTTAAAATTGCTAATATTTTTATCATAATATATGCCAATGAAGAAACTTTTTCCTAATGCATAAAATACAGAAATGTGTGTGTAAATATTCATTTAGTAAACCAAAGGAAGCTTACACAATCGGATTTCTTGATACCCTTCGAATTCCTTCGCCTTGAGAAATGCTCCAGTTCTAGGGCTAAGCAGAATGTCTCACATCGCCGACTCGCATATAAATTGAATTCTTCCATCTCAGCAAAGTAAAAGAGATGAGACACTGAATCCAGCTGTAAATATTCTTACTTACATAGAAATGGTTCTTTTGAATTGACACTAAAAATGACCTTCCAAATTGTCTACGATTGCAGATTTGCATATCAAGCAAATTTTTCAATCCCTCTCGTGGAACCAAACGAAGGATGAAATACTGGATCAAGCTATAAAAGTTTCTTATAAATTAATTAAATGAACTACCATTTACTGAGACTAAAACATATCAAAGAATTTAATTTTATATGAAAGTTTATATCAAGAAACTTATCCTTTTTTACTTGGAACGACAAAATTGAACTATTAATGATTAACTGAATGAAAGTTTTGAAGAGTTCTGATTGTTTGTTATTGATGACAAAAGTAAATTTGTTTTTGAGCAATAAGCCCTACCACGCTGTTCTAAAAACAAATTTGTTAGTTTAGATTCCAGCTCTTAAAATTACCAATATTTTTATGATATAAGCCTATGAAGAAACTTCCCCTAATAAATAAAATACAGAAATGTATTCTTTTTCTATTAAACTAAAGGAAACTTACTTAGTTTGATTTTTTTGATACCCTTCGAATTCCTTCACCTTGATAAGTGCTCTTGCGCTGAGGTGGATGTCTCAGATCACCGACTTGCATATTAATCGAATTCTTCCATCTCAGCTAATTGAAAAAGATGAGACTTGGTACAGCAGAAATATTTACTTTCTTACAGATAGTAAATGATTATCTATTGAATTGACACTAAAAATGTCATAAGGATTTTATTTTAATGATAGTTTTTATATCAGGAAATTCCTTCGTGAGTAATAAAGATTGGCCAATTAGTGGCTCTTGAGTTTTTGAATATTTTGTCAAATGATAAAAGAAAATCTGATTGCTCTAAAGCACAATTTAGCTCTACCATCTACCATACTGTTTGAGAAGTGAAAGGCTTAATTTCGATTCAAGCATTGTTGAAAAACTAGTTTGGTTTGACGTCAACGGTTACTTTTTACGCAAAGTGATACTACATTCATGTTTTCTGGTTTTATCTTTTGCAAAGTGCAAATATTATCAAGAGACTTGTAATTTTAACTGTTGATTTCTGTTTTGCCAAGAGGTTTCGCTTCCTCAACAGAAATATTCTGCACTTTCTCTAATTTCGGAATCCAAATGAAACTTACCCAACCTAATCTTTATCAAACTCCTTGGATTTCAGCAATCCTGACCCGTTAAAGGTAAACTCGAACCCAGAAGCGTATATTAAGAGAATTTTTAGATTTCTATGAAAATTAAGGTTGAGAGGGAAAACTGTTTCTAGCTGAAAACTCTTTCTTGAATTTTTCTGGCACAGAATCCAGAGAAAGAACAGAGCCAAAGAAACTGCTAATGATCCAGTAAACCTAATAATACAATAAACCATGTGTTTTGAAGGACACGAGAGAGTTGTATTATTGTGCTGATGAGCGTCCTATTAGAATATATGTGTACTTTGTTTTATGTTAGTAGGTTCTACTTCTATAGCACTAAAATATTCAAGTATTCGAATGGCAATATTTGTTTTATCATACCTTCATTGTTTTGGAATAATATAAAAGCTTTCGGAAGGTGTCAATTTTTCAAACTAGAAAATATGTCTAGACTTGTGGTTTGTACTTGTGCAAGGAAATATTTATAAGAGGCTTTAGAAATTCGGAAATACCTACACTATTGCTTTAAAAATTAGTACGTGAATGATTGTCTACCCACCATAACAACCTTGCGTGGCAATACACCGTTTATTAAATGTGAATATCGTATGTTTAAATTTACATTAAAAGCTATATTACATTATGATGTGAAGCTTTAGTTTCAAACTTTAGTGTTTTTATAATCTACATCAGGATATGCTTCTATTCCAAAGCGTTTTAACAGTTAAAATCTGAACTTTCTAAGAGTTGGCATAAAAGTTCAACATACCAGGACAGCCAAACTAATTAAAAAATAAGTTTGGAGAATTGAAACATTATTGACATTACTTGTAACTCCCCAAATACAAGTCAAACAATATACCGGGTAGTTCATTATTCCTTTCTTGTCAGTCCACGAAAGTCTAGAAACTTTATCGTCATTAATTTAAAATGACTAATTTATTGAATCTTGAAACGGTCCATTCAAAAAAAGGGATTATCAGAATTTGGTAAGATTGTAAGGGCATAAAATATCATTTCAAATTAGTATTTATCTATAGTAAATTTGAAGATTTTTGTGGATAAAGTTAATCAAAGTGATTTGATTTAAATTTATTCATTCACAACTAAGAAATGTAAATGACAATCTTACTTTTGTGCTGCCTTTGCCGTTTGCATTATTCTGATACTTGTCACGCTAATTTTCAGATTACTAAGGAGCTTGGCCACCCCTGATGTATGCTATATTATCACTGTTGAAAACACCTACTGAGAATAGGTAATTCAACTATATATTTATATATGAAATTAAAATATGCGTCTTGCATACATCAACTTTAAAATCAATGAGTTTTAAGGTACAGTTCAAAGACGACACTTCTGTAAGATTGACAAATTTGTTTACAAGAACCTTCTAACTTTTAAAAAAGTAATTTCAATGTAGGACACAAATTAAAGAAACGGATATTTATAATTTGACACAAGAAAATTATACTCTTTTCCTTAATTTTTGTTAAATTTTCTACAATGTTGAATTAAGCCATCAATTACGTAAAACCTCATTTCTTATCAGTTTTTCAATAGGCATATGTCTTAAATTTTTCTGGAAGCAAAGTAGCTTTAGCACTCTAACTGCAGAAATGTAAGTTAGAAAATGCCCTCGGGCAAAAGTCATCTGCCAGGCAGTCTTGGATGACATTTTGATAGATGTTGGAGACACTTTGCAGTTCTCACAGACAACTTTGGAAGATGTATTTATACCACTGATGTATTTTCAGTAGTTTTTCAGCACCCAAGTATCTGCCGTTGGAAAAAATTTAAGGAAACAAATATTTATATTCTTAAACAAGAACATAAAACACGAATAAAAAAATTTTCTAGCATATTTCTAAGTTGATTAAAGCTATTAGTTACATAACCCGATTGGTTAGAAATGGTTCTTTCAATCTACATATTTTTTATAAGTTTTTCTAGTAATGTCGATTCAACATTTGAACCGATTCTGTAAAAAGGAACTTTAAGTTTGAAAATGCCCTCAGGCAAAAGAAAGTTTTTGGCCAGGCAGTCGCAGGTTACACACCTTGATAGATGTTGTAGACACCTTGGTGTTTTCACTGACAAAATTTGGGCAAATAATGCCTTCATACCACTGAATTTTTAGTTTTTTGACAGCAGTTTCTGTTTGACTCGAAGATGATGTAAGCAGAAAATCCTCTTGCACTAAGTAAGGATCGGATATTGTATCCCACAGGACTTTCATTTCTAGAACTGGATTTCTTTTCAATCCCGATAAATGTAAGACTCGACATATTTGAAATAAATAGATCTTTCAACATTCTTGCTAGTTGTAGATCCTAGAAGGGTTAATTTTTCGATCTGTTCTGTGGTAGAAAATCCTATGTTAAAAAATGTATCAATCATTAAAAATAGACTTCAAGCTTTGACGAAGTGAATAAAATGATGAAACTAATGAATAAAAGGACATGCCCCAAATCTTATACGCATTTCTTATACAATTTTTGAAGTTTTCAAATTCACATTGTAGTACAAAAGCTGTGAAAAAAATTGTCCGCTTGTATCGTGAAGTTTCTTTGATATCAAGTTATTGTGTTTTTATTTATTAATACTAAATCTGTCTTCTCTACAACATGACAGAGTCCATGAATAGGTTCCACCTTCACCATTGTGCTGCACTGCATGGCAGCTCTGAATAATCACTTTATTGGCAAGCCGGTGAACTTTTGGGGCAATGACTCCGTCATATAGCTTACATTTATGTACTATATTCACCTGTCATATCTTCGTATCGTGATTTCTTGTGTTATTCCTTGCCCTGCCATTGTAAAAAAATAAATCACTCCACTCGTAAAGACTGGCATGTGTGTTTAAGTGGTGTGACGCTATCGGTGGGCAATCGAGGGATTATAGTATTGTGGTTTTTATTCTAACGTCACACAGTTACTTCAGGGTATTAACTACTATGAGAGATTTACCCCTTATCCTGATCGTTGTTTATGTGGTTTGGCATAAGTTATCCTATATTCGTTGATAGATCTGTAGGTGTTTCTTCCACTTTTCAAAAGTCGTGGTGTCTGAGGGAGCAGTAGTTTATTTTTTCCTGGCTTTAAATTTTTACACTAATTAAAAAGTCATCGGCAAATTCTGTCAGTTTGACAAAAGGATGTGAATATTTTTTGAGAGAATCGTTTACTATTATGGTCTGTATTAGGGGTGATCTATATAAGTGATAAATTTTTTGGAACTTGGTGATCATACGTCAATCACATTTATATATATATATTCTGTTATTGACATAAATGTAAATATGCTTTGTGTGTGGGCACTAAAGTTCCAGGAGTTTTGTTTCTTTCCAGTGGACAGAATCCATAACTTTTGATATCTAGTGATATTAACATCTGTAGTTTGTTGACTCGGCTATGTCTTACATGTTTGACTGTGTGTGCTGTTCCACAAGATTGTCCGTATTTAAAATCAAATTGGTTATAGATCAACTTGTGTTGTCTCTAGAAAAAATGTCAATTGTTAAATTATTTTTTCAAGATTCCTTAAAGTTTAGAGGAGGGCAAGGCCGGAGAGGCTGCCAAGAGAGGACCTGGGTCATTTATCTACAGGGCGGCTCTCAAGGCCGTCAAAATCCTGTGCTCATACAACGTAATCCCGAAAAACGGCTAACAGAGGAACAGGCCTCTGACCTGGAACTCTTGTTAACCGAGAAAATAGGAAGGAATGAGGAGGGTTTTGCCCCAACCTTTCTATCCTGTGAACTTAAAAATGGGGCACTTATTGTCAACTGGGCAGATCTGGGGAACTCAAAGTGGCTGGAACAGACTGTCAGTGACATGAGCTCCTGGAAAGTTTAGAGGAAACAGGTTTATAGGATTCCAGGAGTGTAGGATACTTATCATTCTTATCGAGTTACTTTATCTGTTCTTAATGGTGTGAGGAAGTGCTGCAACCTAAAATACTGTCTAAGCCGATTGTTACAGAGTATACCGCTTGCTACCTTTTGAAATGAACAATGTGGGTCAGTTTCTCAGTATTTCTACACGGTAATTTTAGCTTCCTTTTCACACTAAATATTCATTTAATTGAAAATTTAATAACCTAATTTTATTTTATTGATCTGTGGAATAATATTTTTGGATTAGTTATTCCATTGTGAGTGAATCGAAAAAATCTTTTGAAATAGAGTAATTTATCAAACTAACAAAATAAAAATTCAATTTCTTTTATGTAAACAAAGAAAATTTTGTAAAATTTGCTTATTACAACCACATTAGAACGAGAAAATAGTGCTGTGAGCTAACAGCAGAGAAAATTCCCTTTGATTACCAAGTTATTTAGGTAATAATTCAGAAAAAATACTCTCTTCACTATACATATAAATCGTCTATTTCTTTACGATTTTTAAATTTCCGAAATCATTACCATTGCAAGTCTCAGCGCTTGTTTCCTTTTCTTCAATCTCCCTATTTTGTGCCATATTATCTAGTCATTAGCTGTGCAATATGCTATCTTTCCTAACTTTTCAGATATAATCCATTGTCCCAAACAGACTTTAGATCTTCATGAAAATCTCTTGCATAGATTAATTTATCATAAATGAAGTGTATGAATGATCTCATTCACCAAATCAATATTATGCATATTGCATTCCATTTTATGAATACTAAATATTTAATTTTATCACGAATAATTTTATCTTATCCGGTATTAATTTTTTGATAAAGGAAAGAAATGATTAACCTGCATGTAATATTATATGGCAGCATTATATAAAGAGAAGTATTTATCATAAGTATCTGCATAGCATTTCTATTGTAGCATGTATTGTTTGTATTACTAAGCATGGTCATAGGCCTCTTGGGGAACCCAGCCATGAAAAACAAGTGGGTAACGCACTTACGCAAGCACCTCCTGGGTAGTGTGGAAGACTTGCAAAGAAAATGTTCCTTATTTTTTGATAATGATTTTCTCAGTAAATATTTAAAAGTCGTTGGTATAAGTGTATTTTTTTACTCATTTTTGTGGTAAGTGGTAACTTCGACGCTATGGCTATTCTACAGTTTTTTATACGACTGACAGCTTACTAGACCTCATCATTATTGTAGAATGTTGATTTAATTCACAATAAAAGATGAAATTTCTATATTATAATTTCATTCTAGTTGATTGTCATAATGCTCTAATTAGCATTGTTAGTTATAAAAAATCATTGGAATTAAAGTTTATGTTCGGTATTATTTATAATCCCTATGAAGTAAATTTAACTTTTGTTCAGTGAACAGAACGTTATCTCTAAGTGCAGTGAATTCGATTATAATAAATGCAAAACTTTATTTTTTAAATTCTGGTATTTTTTGTAATTTTTGAAGAATACGGTGTAAACATGCGAATGTAGGGTGCATTTCTAGATTTTTTAGCATTTTTTAATGTTGGGTAAATATTAATCTTCAAGAAAAATGGCTTGTTTTCCTAATTAAATTACGCTATTTTTATAATGTATTTTAGTATTTAGACATGGGTTTTAATTTTTACTTAATTTTTTTAAAGCATTATTTTCGTAATTAAAATTATTTAGCTAAAATAATACTAATACATCAAAATCTGAAAGTACGCATATAAGGTATTAGTCAGATTGTGTTGCTTCACCGTGGAAAACCGGACGTTTTTATTTTCATTGTCTCATTAATTACATATCAAAACAAGAGTTGTCTGAAATATGACACTTGTTCATAAATTTTCAATTTATAAAAGAAAGATCCACATATACGACTTAAAAAATATTTGAATTAAATATTCAAAGCAATACCTAGTTGTTGTGTCCAATCCTTCAGGATCTAGCGGCAGCTAGATCAAATCCATGATTCCATGCACCCCAGCAAAGTCAAGCAACAGGAGGGGGCTGTTGCAAACATCCTCTAAAGTGAGCCCCAAGCAATCGAGAATATGTTGCAAGGAAGATGATCAGAGAGATGGCGCTTGGGACACGTTGGAAAAACTTTACGGCCGAATTCAAAGGACATGCATTTCACGTGCCCACTGAAAAGTCTTGTGATAGCCGTTTGGTCCTGTCTGCCAGCTTCAAAATGTAATGCTTCTCCTGGTTTTGACCTACTGTACCAACAATTTGCAAATTTGAAAAAGCTGGGAATCCCTATTTCTATTGATTGTTGTCTTTAAGTAGGCTTGACTTAGTATGCATCAAATTTTCAGAAATGAATCTACAAATGTTTGATTTCTTCAGCACTGTATTCAAAATATCACAATATGTCATTTTACTTTATATAAAATGTATACAATGAAATTCCTATTCTAAAATAAAGATTTCCCCTAATATCGCTCGCGTGTATAGTCTTATTTGCTTAAATTCATTCAATTTATTAAATTTTAAAACATTTTTGAAATTTACAAGAAAACCCACAATTAGCTTGAGTGATTATTTCCCTTATACTTGTAATCAAACCGAAAAAACTATTATATTTTTTATTATAAATTGCAAATTATAAATATATAATTTTCTAAATTCACAAATGAAATTCATTTTCTTAAAACTACTTTAAATGTTATGCATGTGTGCCGAGATAAGTGTCAAATGTTTGTTTTGTATGTAGTGAAGGAGAAAGTAAAATGTATGTTTCAATATTAACTAAATACTTTTCGTTTTTATAAAGCAGTTGTAAAAAATTCTCTTTACTATATTGATATTTATTAAGAGATGAATAATCAATGAATATTATATACGAGTGACTTCATATTTCCTGTTGAAAAATGAATTTATGAACTATCGGAAGCATAATCCGAATCGCCTTTTGAAGTATTAGAATTTAGGTGATAAAATATCCTAGTCTTATTTTTGTTTAATTTTAAATTTCTGTAACACTTGCTGTAAATGCTGCTAATAGAACAAAATTACTATTTAAATTTTACTGTTAAAGCGAGAATATTAATTTCAAATCTTGATATACGTATATTTATGTCTGAAACGTGAAAAAATCGGTGATGAGCAAACGGGAAATCTCTTTGGTTAGGATATGGTTGGCTAAAATATTTCTTAATATTTTTCAAAGTTTAAAGAACATGTTGGAAATTATACTTTTTACGAATTAGTTTTTATATTTTCAATTATATACACTGCCGAACATTAAAAAATGTAACACCAAGGAATGGTTAGAAAGTTGGGTACATTTCAATCACTTTACACCGAGTTATACAAATGAAGTGAAATGCGGTGTTTTTCAACGCACATATAAGATATAAAGTGAGGAACCACAGAAAAAGCAATATTCCTTCCGTTATTGCTGCTTTTAAAATAATCGTTGAAACTTTGTTCTTGTCGCAAATGTCCCCTGAAATTTCAGAGAATGCATAGCAATCATTGATGGAGTCATTTAGTGCAGATATACGAGTTTACGAAGGTAATTTTGATCGAACAGAAAGGGTAGCTTGGTTTTTATCACAAATCTCAGTTAAGAGATACCTGAACGCGCCCACAGTGCACCAGCTGTGGCGAAGATGACTGGAACAAGGAACTGTGGAATGTCTGCGAGGTGCCATACAGCGAGAGTGACGCCAGTACGCGTGGAAGCCTAGCAAACACGTCTAACGAGATTCTGCAGCATGTGCAGGACTCCCTGAATTTCCCATATCGATCGGAACCATTTGCCATAGATTGCTGCACTCATGGCGTCCATATAGAAGATTGCCATTGATCCCGCAGAATAGACGACTTGTTCTTCAGCGACAGCCACCACGTACGAGTGGGCGTTTACTTGGAGACAGGTCCAATTCTGCAGCAATTGTAGTACGCAACTCCATCATGCGGCAAAACGGCATCATTTCTTAGGGTGCCATTCTGTAATATTCCAGGTCACCTTTTTAGTTCGTATTAACGGCACTACGACAGCCCAAAGTTACGTGGATGATGTATTATGGACGGTGACACTACCCTACCTTCAGGGGGTGACCAATGACCTTTATCAGTAGGATAACGTCCGACCGCACATTGCCAAGATACACTGCAAGGTGTATAGCTGTTACCCTGGCCACCTTACTCGAGAAATATTACACTAATTGAACACACTTGGGACATGATTGTACATCATTTGCAGACCCTGCGAATACTTTCTTTAGAAGATGTACTTTGGCAAATCGGTGACAGGGAATGGAGAACCATTCATCCGAGAAAGTCATCCATACTCTCAGTGATCCTGTGCTTCGACGAGTTTCCTCGTGTATAGCTCTCCATGGTGCTCATGCACGTCTTTTGTCCACGCTATTATGCATATCTTTTCGAAATAGAGATAAATTATTGTTCGTTGCTTTATATGTTTGCCGAGTTTCGTTATTTCTTGGCAACTCCTTCTTGGTGTCGCATTTTCAATGTTGGGAAGCGTGGAAACAAATGGCACATTTTTGAAGTGCATGTTGGCTACATTTAACTCGAATTCATAAAGATCATAACTAAAATCCTGTTGCACTACTAAAAAAATGATAAGAATTGTTATTAATGTTCAGAATATTTTAAATGATTATTATATTCCTTAAGCGTGGGAACAAATTGATTTCTATTCATCTACGAATCTGACCAGGAGTTTAAGTTTCCGAACTGTATGGTATATTTCCATAAGAGTCTGTCCATTTTCACCTTCATATGATAAAGTTTTGTAGTACTCTCTCCATAGACAAGATATAATTTTTGTAAATGTTATGAATCCTTGGTTTTGATAAAGAAATTTTACGCAGAATTGTGTTAAATCACCATGTCAGTGCAATTGCATCACAGGGTTTGTCAGCTTTTCAGTCTCTGATGTTCGGCATCGCTTTATAAGGTAAGTTAATCCATCCAAAATAGAGAGTAAATAACACGTACAGCTAATTCTTTTTAGTGGGAATTTTTTACGTCAATCTTTCATATCTTTTTGCGAGATAAGAAATATGTTGATTTCGTGTCAATCTATTAAATGCTTATGGAACTGTTAAAGTAATCTTTTACTTAATTCTTTATTGATGGATCAAATGAATAATTGCATGGCCAGCAGTCTGGTTTTAAATACCACATTTTGTAAAATTCCTTCCGATCTCGGAGGCAAGCTTCTAGTCGCATAAGCCATAGTATTACGAATTAATCAACCGATATATGTATAGAGTTAGCAACATTTTAAAAGTATTAATTTTCATAATAAATAAACATACTTTCTATATTATAAAAATTATTAAAGCCTTATATTTAAAAATTTTAATTGGCTCAATTGTATGTCTTCACTTATGTGTTAATTAATGTGGATTTTGTTTTATCCTCTTTGAATTTATTAAAATTCTGCTAATGTAAATTTTCTTTGAAAAATTCAGATTATATATTAGTGATATTCTTAGCCTGCTTTTAAATCTTGCAACGAGTTTTCTAAATATTCAGTAGCAAAAGGAAGTTGTAAGACATTTATTCTTTCTATTCTTTTTCTCTTTGTAGTTTCCCATTGCATTAAATCGATGATATTCATGTGTTTTCAGGTTCAAAAACTCAAGCGTAGCAGATGTGAAAATACTTTGTTTTCTCCATCATCATAATAAAGCATAAGTGATCTTTTAATTGAGGAGCGTTGGAAATATTTCAAAAAATATTTGTATTATATAATTGTATTTTTGTAAAAATATATTTATTTGTGGAAATGTAATTTTTGTTCATTTGCTTAATATCTGTAATAAAATTTATAACAGTGATATTGAAGATTCCTCTCTAAAATTACACAAATTATCATCTTAATATGTATTTTAAGGTTTTATCATAATTTCTACAGAATTAATAATTTTCTTCGTTAAAACCCAAAGATATCGAAAAGGAAACTTAAAAAATTACGATATCAAATTTAAAGAGTCATTGAAAATAATTTCAACTATACACGAACTAAGCATGCAAATCTTATATAAAATATACAAAAAATTAATAAATAAGAAATAAAACCTATAATTCTGAGAAATATTCAACCTGTTTTACAAAATGCCTACCATTAGAAAAATTTATTATCTCGTCATGAAAAAACTCCATCGTTATTTTTCATTGAGATATGAGTAAAAAAGTCTAACAAAGACACAAACTTCAGTTATTCAAATATCTTTCATTCAGTTAATGAAACTAATAAAGATGTGACAAAGACTTTTGGATCAATTGTTATTAAAGTTACATTAAGCAACACATTTTGGCAACATTAACTTATAGCATTCTATTTTCCATAAGTTAGCTGCTCTCTATTTTCGGATACTTCAATTAAAAATTATAAATGTTCTTTGCTAGTTTCCATAAACAAAGTTCCTTGAAGGAAGCACAGTTAAAGTCATCGGGTAAGAATCTGCGATATTTATGGGGAATTTAACTTTGTTCAAAATTTCGTATTGTATGCACCAGATAAGCTACTCAACATATGAAATTATATCAGTACCTTAATCAGCTTAAAGAAATTGAAAGGGGACATAGAATGCGTAAGCACTTCAGTAATTAATAGTTCTTTTAAATCAGAAGTCAATAACTTGTATACACTGTGCAATACTTTATTGATCAACGGTGTATTGGGGGAACAAACACGCTGAAGGGAACAATCACTGCAGTGGGTGAAGGAAATATTTTTTAAAAAAATGTATATAAAACAGTAAGTATACAATTTTAAAATAGTTCTGGAATATAGAAAACAGGAATCCGATGCCATGCACATATTTCTCTGACCGCATAAATGACAAATATAAAAAAGGAACGTTTCTGTGCTTTTGAAACACGGAGAGCGAAATTTAAGACATGAACTTAGAAGTACAATTTCTGTACTGGCTGCCACAAAAAATATTTTCTTTAGAAGGAAACTGCATTAAGAACATTTCCGTGAAATTATTTTCATTTCTTTAACGCTCTTAACAAACACATTTTATCCTCCCAAGTGCTGCCTGATAGGGGCGGGAGGATGTTCCTGGATGGAATGGGCCATACACGTTCAGGAGTTATTACTCCTGATAAGAGCACCCTAGGCGTCAAAGCCATTCCATTATGTCCAGCAAAAGTAATCAGGCATTCGAGGCTAAGTCAGGTTTGGTTTGTTTGTCGTTAAACGGTCATTTTTTGCACACGAGGACTCATTAGACCGAGACCTACGGTTTAAAGTGAATTCCAAGCCACACTACAAACATCCATGCCCAAGGTGGGATTCGAACCTACGAACTGTTGAACCGAAAGCAAGAGCGCTAACCATTCGGCTGCCAACTCGGCCGGTGCTAAATCAGTCTTCTCCCATTGGTGCCCCAGGCCTTCAGACCAATTGAAGCTGCTCTCTTCCCTTTACTATGAAACCAGAAAGACCTCGATTGTGCCACAAGCTCAATATATTGAAAAATCAGCAGATGGCTCCCACGCTTTGAGTGGCCATATCAAATCACTTACCTTTCACCAGGGCGAGAGGCTCGTTTCAGAGCGTCATTGGTGTGGGGCTATTCAAGCTTCCCCCGATCATATTCTTATTTGTCTAAATTTTTCAGTTTTTAAGGGATTCGATTTTATTTTGGACCTTCTGGACATTTTTTGTTCTATGGATAGGGTGTATCTTATCTACATCTGGGATTAGAAACACAAACATGTAAAATATATAACTCCAATGATCGCACAATGAAGAACTCTTATGTATTTAGAAAGTAAAAACTTTATAATTTCAAATCTACCATATGTTTGTCACTCAACGGTCATTTTTTGCACACGAAGGCTAATTAGACCGGGACATATGGCTTAAAAAGTGGATTCCGAACAACTACAAACATCCCTGCTCAATATGGGATTCGAACCCACGAACTGTTGAACCGAAAGCAAGAGCGCTAACCATTCTGCTGCCAGCTCAGCTCAAATCTACTTAACAACCGGCTACAGTAAAATTATATGTATATACAAGATTTTACTGCTCGGCAGTGAGTTTTTACAATTTTTCCAAACATCCAAAACCGAACATTGAGTCGAACCATATGTTGGTACCAATTCGTCCTTTTCTCTGCAGTTTGCATCTCAAGATCCAACCAAGTCTTTTTCAGAAACTGATGAAGGGCACTCTTAAACCTCGTCTAGTTTCTTTAAATTTTGGTATTTGCATACTATGTAAGAAATAGCAAAAAGAGCAAATTGTAAAAAATATTTAAAATTACAAGGTCTCAATGAAATTTGAATTTCATTAAGATAAAACCATTTATTTTTGATATTTTACTTATTTTTATTCATATCCAATATGGTTTTTATATGAAAGTTCATAAAGAAAATATTAACAGTAGTTCGATTTCTTATTTGTCAATAATTGTATTTGGAAAGCACACTTCTAGAGCTCTGCTAGAATCCTTGTAGTTCGCATGGTAATATTTCGGAATTTTAAACCATGTTCAGGTGACTTAATCAACAGGTGAGCAGGCACAAACTTATTCATACGCGTTACTACTTATTTTACAATTTATAAAGCTACAACTAAAATAATGAAGCTATATTTCTTTAAAATGTTAAAAATTCTGTCAAAATAACTTAGCATTAATGTTTGCTATTAAATTAAATATAGTTTAAAGTAATTTATCAATAAGATTTAGCATATGTCACAGTTTATGCTTGTTTATTATTCACTCTAGCATAATCTTTTTCTACTTATATAAATAAGATTTAAAATACATTTTTTAGTAAAAAGCAGTTTTTGTAGAAAAACTACTTATTTTGCCTACTTTTTTTTATTTTTAGGAAAATTTATAAACGTTTGCATGCGCATTCGTTGTCAGTAAATTTTTTAAGCAAATAACATTAAAATCATTAAGATAAAGTTGCTTGTTAAGAAAATATGTAAATGAGATTGAAGTTTCAAAGTGAATACGTAATTAATTTTTTAGATTAAATACTTATTTCTAAACTGAGCTTTCTAAAAATCATTTTAATTAACTTAAAATTTTTTCCTGGGTATTTATTTTCTGTTACCTCGCAACTTATTACAAGAAAATCAATTCTTAATCTTTGAGCTTAAAAAACTTACTGTTATATAATTTTAGTTTTATAAAATTACCCTAAATACTTCCTATTCTAATCAGACCTACATATAATTTTAATATAAAAAATTTTAAAAATATTTATATTTAGTTTCTAAACATACGCAAATAAAAACAAATCGAAGATTTCTCGGTAATAGTTCCGATATTTGCATGGGAGAAGTTTATTTTGATCTTTCAAGTTTAACACTTTTGATGTTCCTAAATGAAAAGCCATAGAGACCACATTTTATGCACAAGTTTTTAATAATAACAGTTATACAGAGATGGAAAATACAGAATTATATTTTACATTCTTTACAAAATGAATTTAACAAAATAGATGTAAAAGACAAATTCTTTTTTACATTGTTTCAAATGCGTTTCTTTATACATATATAAAATCACAAGACTTCCTATTTAAGAATTTTCACGAAAGATTACATTTAAAATTTGTTTTGAGTAATCTAAAATAATTTCTAAATTCTTTTTGCCTAACAGGACTTTTGATATACAGTGAGTCCAAATCAATACTTCAAGGGTGGAAAGCCTCATATTGACTAGAAAATGACATTTTAATCCGATGGCGAGATCTCATAATATATTTTCAATATCACTTATTACAAATTGAAAATACTCACAAGATGAAATTTCTTCAAACATTTAACATAAATTTTAATCGATATTTCATCATTCAATAATTCTTCCTTTATATTTGTTTTAAATGATATGACGAACCGTTACCTCATTTCATGCCATGGTTATATTAATCTATGTATTGATATTGCATTTTCCTTTTACTGTGGGCACATTTTTGCAACATCTCTTCAAAAAAATCTACAATAAATGTATTCTTTCATTTTAACAGCGTTAGAATCATAAAGGTCAACAATTTGCACATTGTAAAAAAGAATCAGCATGTACATTTATAAGCCGTTTCATAAACACAATCGATTCCGATTATTAACGTTAATTACTTTTCCTGAGATTGATGATATGTCATTAATCAATATCAATTCTGGTAGACCATTGGAGCTTTCTTTTTCCGTAAACTAATAGTTTGCCTTCAATGTTTCCTTCCAAAATATCTGCAATCTTCGATATGGCTCTCTTTTCTAATACTTTGTCTTTTGGTATTTTAAAAGAGGGCATGAAGACTGCTGTAAGGGGATACTCAATCTGAAAAAATAAATTAGTAAATAAATTTTAAATATGATGACTATTGTAAATATAGATTAAAAGTTTAGAAATTACTTTTTGACACGAGTACATTAAATCTGGAAATAACCCTATATTATATTTATAATCTGGCTTAAGCAATATATTGCGCGTTTGTGAATATATTACCAGTACTTTTAATTCTAAAATGTTGCATAAGTAAATCTTTTTAAGTCAAAAATATTTGTACAATTTTTCAATCAGCACATTTTTATGTAGTTACATTTGCGTGAAACTAAGATTAAATATTGCATTACATATTGTGTAACTTCAAATTAAAATGTTTGAAACACGTCGAGCAGATCGCAATGTTTCAGAGAAATGAGCTGCATCTATATCAAAATAGTTTTTTCTAGAAATAGTAATTAACTTAAAATACGTTATAATGCTCATTTGAATTATTAGAAAATTAAAACACTAGCATAATTTCATGGATATTCAGATATTGATACTAAAATATGTAAGCAAAAAATAGAGCTTATCCAAATAAGTAATTTTCAAGGAAATCATGTCCATTATTTCTCAGACTAAACAAAGGGAAAATAGGAGAAATTTAGATTTCGACAGACGATTGTGTAGAAAGTGAAATATAGTAAACATTTCTTTCTCTCAACATTTGTTGACCAAGCATCTTAGTTAAAACATCCGTATGACACATTCACAAGAATATTCTTTCATTTTTTATAACACTACATTAAAAAGGTAACTAAAAGCTACTACAATTATTGGTAAAAGTCTACAAATCCTATTAGGTTTGAGATTATTCCAAATTTTCGCGTCAAGCACTGCAGTTATCTCGCCAACTTAAGTAATTCCCTAATATACAGTTTTCAAAATCCTGAAATATAATACCTTAAAAAGTTCAAACAGTCTAACCCCCGAGAGAATCAGACAAAGCTAACTCAATGACGTGACATTTTATTAAAATTCGAAACCTAAATAATTTTTAAGTATTTCTTTACTTAATATTTAATTACATAAATCGCTCAAAACGGCAATTTTAATCGTGTAACAGAATCAAACAAGTACTCCATTACTTTCAAAAGAAATTAAATTCATATTCAATTTACCAATATCCGTACATTTCACTCCTACAGACTAAAACTAGTTGAAATTTTTCAATTTTATGCACTTTCAAAACAAAACTATCCTTACATGTTAGCCATAAATGTAAGAAACTAGACACACACACAAAACATCAAATGTTACTAAAACTCATAATCCTCCAGTCATTACGTTGAAATTGCAAGACTATATTTCATCGCACTAATCCAGTTTGGCGAATTTATCATCGCACTAGTTCCTACAACTTTGCCCACTTATTTTTTTTATCATTTAATCCACTGTTAATGAAAAAGCTTCGGGGACATTTCAGATTCAAATTCCTACATTATGCTTAGTTTTCTCACAGAAATCTAGAACTCATTAAGAAGGCATTCAAGAACGAATTAGAGATAGTCAGTTAAGCCGAGTAAATTGCTGATGTCCATTCATATTTTCATATGTGAATTTGGTCCCAATAACAGTCGATATATTATTCTAAGTAGGACTTTATATCGCGATGTTTTGGGCTTTCTACACACCTTGACAGATTTTTACGCGTGAACATATTTCATACAACGCACTATATTTAGTTCAAAGTAGCACTTCTAATTAACTCCAAAATTTGCATGCCTCATCTCTAAAAAATTACAAAATAAATATTTTATTACTACGGTTACTAAAAGTAGGGAATATTAGGATTTTTCTTCATTACATATACATTTTGTACCGATTTTAATAGCTGATATCTGTAGACCCTGTCAAACCATTCATATTTGAATAATTGAAAATTAACTTTCGATGAAATTTTAGTTACTCTTAATTAGAAATGAACCCTCCAAGGTTTCAGCATCGATAGTTATTCTGAAAGCTGAAAACCCTCAAATCCTGTATGTGATTCAAAGATATTTAATAATTTGTAACGAAAATAAAGTTTGCACTTCAAAAGTTTGTTTTACTTCAAGAGTATTTAATATCTGGACAGAAACTAAGATAGAAGAAACAATAAAGTTAAGGTATATCTCTCGCCATTTTCTTTTGTTTATTTAATCTGTAAAACAAAATCGAAAATAAATTTTTGAAACCTATTGTTCCGATAAAACAACGTAAATATTGCAAATATGATTATAGCTCTTTATATAAAATAAGAAAAAAGTGAAAACCCCAAATGAAATTCTCTTAATTAAATACAAAAATTTGGAAATAACCCAATTTTTTCAAAAATTAGCATTAAATAGTATACAAAACCGAAGAAAACTCGACACACTTTGAAAGCCATTTAATTATGCGTGGATCCCTTATTTACATAGACGGATGGCATGGGAAACCATCGAAAGCATTGAAATTGTTGGAATGCAGAAACAGCGATTTATACGACTTCCAGGCATGGTCATGGGATTTTGGGCCAATGGTGCAAACATTTTCGAAACTAAGTTAATGAACTGTTTGCGAGCCGCACTGGTTAAAAGTTTAACACAATTTAGAAAAGTAATCACTTATGATCTAAAAATTAGCTTCCAGTAGTAAATTTCCTTTCAATCAATGTCAGTTATGGAATGGATTTTCATAATCATTTATTAATACAAACGAAAACTTCAGCGAAAAAATTATTTAGTTAGAACTGTACACAAGAAGAATTAACCTGAAAAATCTTCCTAACAGAAATCTTCAATTTACAAATTTAAGAACTGTCAAGAAAGATTTGTATATAAATTGTGTTTTAACAAAAAGCAAAAATTAAGTTTTTAAGATACAAAAATCTACTTAGTTAAGTACTTTTGAACAAGAAGTTACCTGTTCTGCTTATGCTCATGGTATTTTAATATCTTCATTTGATACTTGTTGCGTCTATTGGTCATCTATATTTCAAAACAATAAAAATTAAAATATTTTCTATGAGTAATAAAATAAGTAAAAGCTTTTATGAAAATCACTTAATTTTTATAATATATAAAATAGCATTAAGAAATAAAGTGTTTTAAAT